>OY284415.1:123203305-124586300 GCA_958301585.1 Merodon equestris | reverse complement strand
ACCCCCGGAGAACTAACATCTTCGATACAAACCATCTACACCCCGTCAAGGTTATGTGACAAACACCATAAGAGCGTACTCTCTTGAACCTGCATGAACCCTATAAAAAAAAGAGATGGCAGTTGCACCAATATAGGAAAAGAAAACAACGCGGGACGTTTGAATCTATAAAGTGAGACGAAAGTTAGATCTTCCACGGCCTGCAGAATGGTTAAAAAAGACCGAGCAGAAAACTATACTCATCGAACTCTGTAAAAGAGGCGTCGTGCAGTCTTGAAGAACGGCAGCCCAAAAGACACTGATTACCCCAATACCACTTCATACTCCTAAATGTTACACAACCAGCTTTATGCTGAGCAGTACTCCTTCGAAAAATTGGTTTCACAGATGGCTTGAAGATGGAATTAGGCTTTGGCCAGCTTGCCAAGGTTTTAATTCACTGGGTGCCTTCCTAGTTGGACTGTGGGCCATCTACACATGCACCAATCTAAGTCTCGAGTCTGTCTCACCGACAGCCAAGCAGAATTCAAAATGCAGAGCTCAAACAGCGTGAACTCGAAATCTGTTAAGGGGTAACAACACTCTAGAGGCCGAAAAAAAGGTGTAATTTTGCGGATTTTTCATGGGATTATGGGAAAAGGGATTGTATTGAAATTTACAGGGTTTATTCAACATATGTACATATATTGAAGTATAAAAAAAATTTTTTTTTATCGATTTCGTGCAAAATGGCGGCGCCACAGCGGATCTCCGATACAAGGTTTTTTTGAAGACGCTCCGCGGGCGTACCCGTTCCTCGGCAACCGTGAGAGTTGGAACAAGAATCCAATTTTTTTTTGAAACTACATACTAATAGCTATCGAAGTACGTAGGATTTTTCTTTTTTTTCAATTTTTGTAGAAACTGTGCATATCTGAACAAAAAGTATGAATTTTCGACTAAAAAAAGAGCAGTAAATTGTTAATAAAACAAGTAATTTTCAAAATATTAAAAAAAACGGCTACGTACTTCGGAGGAGAATATATATATGAAGCTACTGTAAAAATTTGAAGTCGATCCATGCAATAGTTTTGAAGCTACGAGTACGCTCGATTTGAAAAAAATAGTTTCGAGAAAAACGAGAAAAACATTGAAACCGTTGAAATTTTTGTTTACCTCTAGTCTGCGATGCCTGCGCCGTACATCTGGCCGCCTCTGTTGATGTCGGACTCTTCCTCTTCCTTCCTTGCAGATTTTATGGACATCCGGGCCTCTCTGGCTTCGTTGGTCAACGATCGCTCGGAAAATTTGATGCGACGAGCGTCCGCCTCCACCCAAAAATTGTAGCAATTCGGTCCGATCGTTAAGCCCAGGTGTTCCATCAGCTTCAATACACTGGACAATCCATCGTTGTACATACTTGCAGCAATATATACTGCAGTATCAAGCACATGTTTGCCACTGGAAAATGTTTTTGGAGCCATGGACCAGACCGTTAAAATTTTCGTTGCTATTTTGCGTGAAGCCGCCTAAGCAACGAGTAAGCAATTCATCTCGGCTGAGTTTTTCGTACAATGGCAAAATCGCTTTATAAACCTCTTGAGAAAGAGCCGGTTTATGCGTAAAGTCCTGCCCAGTCGCTTGAGCTTTTTGCCAAGCGCACCATGAATTCTCTCCGGGCGGGCATCTTTCGTGCCTCGGTTGATCGTCGGTCGATAATTTATGGTCCAGCGTTGCGTAGATTTCATTTCGCATTTTTTCTACAGAATCGTGATTCCTACGAATTGCTAATCCGTAGAAAATTGCCAACTCGTCTATGAGCTCACCAGTAAGCTTGCCTTTTCCTCCAAGTCCTTTTGTTTGGTTCTTCAAATTACGGAGACGAGAGCCCATCCGTTTCTGCACATGATCGATGCATTCTTTTTTCTGTACGGTAAACTCTTTGTAGGGTTCAGAATCTAAAATTCCTTTGAAGGTTTTAGAATCTCCGTCGCCGACGTAATTTGCGTACTTCAAATTGTGCAAAGATTCTGAGCGCTCGAACATCTCGATGACGGCGTCCACTTCCATCTTCCCGGCGGAGCCGACGTGGTTTGCTTGGCATTCATCCTTGTGAGTTTGGCTCCACTCCTCGAACTCGATAGTGTCAGTTTTAGTTTTCCAAAATTCGCAAGCTTAAAAACCACTATGCCCATAAGCAATAGAATTCGGCGCGCGCTCCAATGCGTTGCGGCAGATTTAAGAATTAGACCCCTTCCACATTGAATTTCAATATAAAACCAATTGGATATGTTTTTTAAAGTCCTTAAGTATACTTTAAGCAAAAAAAAAAAAATCGAGTTTTTGAAAATCCTAGAGTGGTGTTACCCCTTAAGGTCTGCCATGATGATCTGGTCGGTTCCTGGTCTCCTCGGATAAAACTCTCAAGCTTCCCGCTGAGTCACTGCGGTCTGAGATATCATCTTTATAAAATGAATCTCTGCGCAAAGATAGAATGCAGGCTCTGGAAGTTCTTAGTCCATAAAAACTGAAACTTCTACGATTGAACTCTGATAAAAGTTTGAAGCAAGCCCTGAAAAAGTCATTAAAAAAATCATCTACAGGAAAGAGAAGGGATCGGTAATCGTTTAATCTCGAGGAATCGTTTAGTTGATAGGCCACCTCACTCATGTGATTTAACATCATTGGGTTTCGTTTATGCCAAAAAGCTAACAACATTACAGGAGCTTCAGAACAATATTTAACAGGAAATTGCCAATCTTTTGCCTGATATATTTACACGGAGGAATGATGAAAATTGACTCTAAAGAATTGATCGCCGCGATGTGCTTGCGGTGGTCATATTAAAGAAATCGAATTCCATACTTAACCTTAGTAGGCGGAATAAATTTCAACCTGATATTCCGATAACCTGACGAGTTGTGTCTCATAAGAAAGACCCTATCCCTTCGCAGCTTCATTAGGAGGGTTCAGGACGTGCTAGCTCTGGGAGGTCCTCGACGAAGTATGACCTGGGCATTCGCAGAGAAAATAATGAAGGGTTTCCTCTGCGTGGGTGTTGTAACAACTGAGACAGTGGGTTTTAAGCCGAATTATTCTGGCAGCGTGAGTTCCTATAGGCCAATGGCCCGTATTGATTACCACGATTCCAGCAATGTTTATTCGTTCGGGGGTCGTTTGTTTTGTTTTTTGAATAGGAGGACCAGGTTTTCTTGATATCCTATATCAGCCCACCTACCATCGGCTGTGTTACAGGATGTTGCATTTGAAAAGGTTCAACTACAGGCCCACAGTTTCAGAAGGGGAGTTTCAGGTGGCCCCAAGCTTTGGAGGACAGAGATAGTGTCGTGGTCGTTTAAATGATGCTATTTTCGTCTTGGTAGTAAATAGCAGCAGCTCAATTTTCTTTGGATTTAAGCCCAACAATAAACTTTGGCTAAAGCTCGCTCTCTGATTTCACCTAATCACAGAAGGGAACATGCCTGATACTAAAATTACCACGTTTTAATCCGTTGCTGAATAGCTCAACTAGTATACCAACAGATTCAGGACTACCTGATAAAATCGATCTCTCTGTTCACCGTACACTCTTTGCAATTCATTGCCATTTAATTATAAAACAACCTTAGAGAGCTCAGGAGGTCATTCAAGATTGTAGCACGTGTGACCATAATAGTAAATTTTCCTTCTATCAAATCCCCACTCTCTAATCACATGATCCAAAATAGGTGCGACCACAGCATTCTATCTGTAACACATCCGCATGTGAAAAACCAAACGCACAATCCCATTCCAATCAAGCACAATCCTCCAGCAAGATAGAAAGTGAAAGGGGCGCCCATAATCGTTCACGGTACAATTTTCCGCGTCCAATGTCAATGCCAGCTTTAGAAAGTAAAAATGTCACGCACAACATCACATAGTCGCCATTGAAGCAATTATGATCAAACAGAGTCTAGTGCACAGGTAATTCGTTCTAAGGAATTCTAAGGAATTCAACAACGTGGTGTTGTCCCCCCTCTCGCACGCATTGATCTCTCGCACATGGTCGATGTCTAGTCCGACGGGGCAGAAACGAATCGGAAATCCGTCAATGCTAAACCAGCAACTAGACATAAAGCTCATAGAGAGATAACAGAAGAGTGGTTGTTAATGGACGCGAGATAAAACGGCTTATATGCGACGCGCATATAAATCGTTCTCATTAAGACAAACTGAATTGTGGTAAAAAAAAAAAACTCAGTCCATGGCGTTGTTTTTAGGAAGCACTTCAAAAGCTCAATGCTAAAACACAGAGGTCTCGAACCTTTTCACCAGTGATCCCTTGGTCTACCCACAATTCGAACAGTTCTCTTCACGAAAACAAAAGTCTATCGAACGGTGTGCAGTGGTTACTAAACAGTTGAGCGCCAATATGAGGTTGCCGATCGGCCTAAACGATCGGTTGGATCGTGACAACTTGCACATACGCCACACCATCAACACACTCTCTCTCTCTTGCTCTCGTGACGGTCTAACAATCAACGCCCCGATTCCTTTTTCGGCTCTAAGTATTCCTTGCCGTGCTCGTGATGTTATCCACCCGAATCAAATACGTCATTCGAGAAGCTACCATTTGCATACATATGTAGCTGCTTAGATGTCGGGGAACTCCTTAAACTTGTGGTTACTGCGGTTATAACCAATGACTGTAAATGAGGATCATCTGTCGAAAAGAAATTGGAAAAAACACGCTGTCCGTTGTCAAGCCATGGAAACTATTCACATGGAGTACAATTAATTTGATATTCCAACTGCGTTTGTTGTTCATTATCGAGCTTAAAGTCAGTCGGATATGTTAGCGAAACGACTACCAGCGGTCGCGAGATCTTGTTGTTGAAAAGGAACATTCAGAATGTGTAACCGGGTAGCGCTATATTTTCTTTTTCTCGTAGTATGGACAAAGCAGTGGGTTGGCTGGGGATTTAGTATTTGATTTGTAATAACAAGCATGCGAGCGAGATCTAGTGACCTTAATAAGGTTGTTCCCCATTCAGCCAACCGGTAGTTGAATAATTTAAGTCATAATGGAAATGTGGATTTGTTAATGTTGTTTCCTCGAGATAAACAATAATACGGGCCGAGACTAGACTAGATTAGACCCTGATCGGTTTGCTTCATTTTTGCGACGCAGGGATCCCTTATTGACTCTGTTGCCGGTTGTTTCCTGTTCAAGTTTAATGAAGGCGGTAGACGATTGATAAACACCCGCTGAATAGATGTCGGAAAGAGTTTTCTATAGAGCCGCCCTTCGCACTATCAATTCTATTGAGATAGTCAATAAATTGATCGTACGTTGCACGTAAATGTGTCTGTGGAATGCGCTTCCATTCCCGGCGAAATGCTTTGTATTTGGTATTTTTTAGTGCCTATCTGACCTTCAAAATGCCCCAGTCGAATGGATTCATATCGGGAGAAATCGATTGCTGATCATTGAACCGACGTGAAGAGAAGCTATCAAATCACTCAGGTAAGTGCTAAAAAGGAGTACGCCAAGTTCACGGTACGCTGTTGCAGTTCATTGTTTCAAATGTAGAAGTCACCTTGGCAATTTTCACAACGAACTTTATATAGCTGCGGTTTATTTATGCTCAGCCGTAAGTACGGTGTCGAAAGATTTTTCCAAGTCAATCAGACAGTGGCCCTTGCATTGGTTCTTGCATTTGTTCCATTGGATATCCGACACGAGTTTCGACGCGCCATGAATTGGTTATGCGCAATGATTTTATTGTCCTCAACCCATTTAGATAGGGTCTATAGACCAAATTCTCGGAGCCCTTGCTAACATTCGAGAGAGAGGAGACTAATCGACCGGAGACTTGTTGTGTTGGTGATGGAGATGCACCACCGCTGTCTTCAAGTGCCCTGGATGACATGCATTATTCAGAGCCTTGTTGAACACGATGCCTTATATCTCTACAGCCACTGAAGGAAAAGGAGATATACCGAGATATAATGACTCGGAAATCATCTGAATATCCTTCATCGATATGAACAAGGTGTTAGCCCCTACAGTGGCGACGGCATTATTTGCCATGAAATCGTCATTGAACCTGATTCAAGATTCAATGATCGCCAATGATCAATATCATTTTGAAGGTGGAAGTAGTGAAGGTGGTCTCGCCCTCCAGGTCGTAGTTTAGGTGATTGCTATCATTGACCTTATACAATTCCTGAAATACCGCTCCCACTGTCACCAACTTCTCTTGGGGATCCTCGAACCCTCGTCATTCAATACGGCGCTCTCCGGATCAATGCTGACTGTGCGTAATAAGCGCTAATTTCTTAAGGGACCTGTCCATCTCTTCGTTTGACAAGTACCTATTGGACGGTGGGAAGGAGGCACTCGAAATGATCGTCCATGTCAACGTACTGGAAAAGCGAGGCGCGCTAGTCTAATCGTAGGTGTGCGTTCAGACATATTCTACCAGCTCCGCGAATTTGTCTGATATTGTGATGACGGCACTAAGCCCGCAATGGTTACTGTCATATACGAAGGTTCGTACACAGTTAGTAGACCATTCGTTCGTGTCAGCCAGTTTCAGTCGAGAGTCAAGCAGCATGAGATAGGAGCCCTTCCTAGGATACCACGGACTATCTGTTGCGAGTACCTTGAGTCTGTACTCTAAGCTCTTCAGAACAAAAGAACCCACCATTGGCTTAGTAGGCTTCCCCTAGTATTGAGTATGCTACTTTCCCATTCACTATGTTTGGCGTTTAAATCGCCGGCAAAAGTGTAGAAATTCTCTACTGAGTTTAACTGCAAAGATCGAAAAAGTTCCTCGAGCTCTGCGATGAAAATATTGGGTGCTTCAGGTGCATTGGCTGCTCTTTCCATTTCGGAGGGGAATGCACACAATGCTTCAGGAACCTTCGCACTTCACTCCCAGCCTCGTTATGCGTTCGGTCGATCTCGTCGAATTATTATTAAGAATTTTGCCGATTTTTGTGCTTCTGGTTTGGCTTTGTTTCGATAACAAAAGTACATCGAAAGCTTTCGTCCTGTAACAGGATGAAAAGAACTCTACGCTCAATCCTAACAATCCTAATCAGTGGATTCTCATTCACCGACGGGATCTTTAATTGACTCTCTACCGGCGTACCCATTACATTTATAGGTGCAGTAGGCTCAGCAAAAGCGAGTAGATTCTGTCCACTGGGGTTGCCTGCTAGTGGATCTGCTGTTGGAGCTGGCTAGGTTCTGTGGCAGAATTATTTTTCAAATCTACGACTTCAAAGACAGTTTCACGATAAACGTTAGGTTCGCGTTTAGCTTAACACCACGGCCTAAAAACGCGAACAGACACCGACCATCGGCAGTCACTGCGACACAAACCATTAAAAACGATGACAATTGCTTTCTACAAGGTGGCGCAAAATTATTCATTCAATTTTGTTTTCGAATTACTTTTTATAACAAAATAAGAACAAATGATTTTGAGTGATGGACTTTTACAATTTTTTCTGTAAAGAGGAAAAGATGATATCCATCGAGTGGCTACCGCCAGTGTTGATACACATTTGTACCTGTTTTATCGCATTTTCCATGACTTTCCGCAAGATTTCCGGTGATAACTGTTCGCGTTCCTGTCGAATATTCTCTGCGATTGTCTGAGGCTTGTTGGCATTCAAGTATTCACAATATTCATTGTGACTCGTGCTGTGTATGCGGTTAAAACCACATGTTCACCAAGCCGCGCTTATCCAATTCCGGCAGTAAGAAGTCGTTTATCATGGCCCTGTAGCGTTCGCCAGTAACCGTATTGCCGATGGCGTTCTCATAAAAATACGCGCCCAATCACTCCTCTTGCGCGAACTCCGCACCACACAGTGGCTTTGAGTGGATTTTCAGTGCCGAACGTGCAGAAACGAAGATTTTGCTTATTGACGTAACCGCTTAAGAGGAAATGCGCCCCGTCACTCATGATGATTTGAAAATCGTCCTTTTCGCTATTGAGATTAAGAATGGCTTGCCAGTAATTCACACGCGACTGGCGGCCAGCAGGCATTATCTGATGCACTGTTTGCATTTTGTACGGGAACATGTGCAAGTCTTTCACTAAAATTCGCTGTAGGGTCCGTCTGTTGATGCCCAGTTGCGTAGCCCGTAGTCTGGTTGATGTTTCTTCGTTCTCAGCGACATTGGCAGCCACAGCCAATGTATGATATTCTCGGCCGAACAACCAGTCTGGTGGCGGTCACGCAGGAGACCAGGTTCCAGTCTGTTCGATTCGAGTAGCTAATCGCCGGAATGTTTGCCAAGTTGGCACGACACGATTAGGAAATCGACGTCGAAATTCACCCTGCTAACACCACCGACCGATTATTGATCAAAAAAATTCGCTCACGCTCCATTGCTTGTCTGTCTGTATACTATGGTTTGATTAATTTTGCGCCACCTTGTAGCAGCCGTTCTTTGGTCGATATTATCGTGTGACATCGGACAGGTAAGCTCGATCAGTTTGCTTGTCGATGGGTTGCCCAATTACAAATATTGCTTGATCAGAGAAAACGATGTTTGACAATTAGCCACTTGCATACAAGCGGATCAACTCATTTGCTCTTGCCACTCTAACTTTCTAAAGGCAGGAGTGAGATCTTATTGAGACTTTTTGGAAATTTGAGGACTTGAATGCGAGCTCTCGTTTTCTGGATATGTTTAGTCATTTCTCTTCTACTATGCCGAGAATTGCGATCGGTTCTAGCCTTCACACGGGCCAAGTCAGTTTTGACGATGTTGCTGCTTCTTTGGACTACCTCTATAGCGTTTTGAAATGCTGCCGGGTTCGTAACACACGAATCTCTGCTCACTTTCAAATATTCCAGATCACACACAAGAGCCGATTGTAGTTTTTTAGCGTTCGTCGATAGAACAAAAACCAGAAACCACCAATGAGACGTCCCACTCAAAATGGCCGCCGACGTTTGCCTACAAGCTCGGGCGAGCACGTGGGTACCTCAAGTGCTGTCAAAAGAGCACGTGGGTACCTCAAGTGCTGTCAAAATTTTGTAAACAATCACTCACATTGTTATAATTCCAAGAGTGTGTGTGGCGGGAGTACACTGCGGTAAAATGAAATTAACTCACACGTATTCACGGATAGAAGCTCGCTTGTAACGGGTTTTGTCGCTACGCACCTGAACCTCTGTCAGAGTCTCGTCAAAATTTCAGGGTGTCACGGGGGAAGACGTACGAAAGACACACGTCTCATTCTGGTTTCTGACAAAAACTAAACCCGCTTGTCAATAATGAAATGAAGTAACAACTGTCAACGTTTCAGCGCGCTGTCATTCGTAGTTTGACAGACACAGCAACCTGAAGTTAGTAAAGGTTCATATCAGCTACAGTGTGGCGTAAACGGTCTTTCAATAAGGGCGGGTGGATGTTGAAATGGAATAAAACAAGCTGCGTGTTAGGTGTTAACACAATCCTTTTTTTATTTGAACGGCCCATATATGCCATTATGTTTGGAATATTACATCGTTCAAATGCCCGCCTCGGCTTCTTGGGGGGCACGGATTCCAGTGGTCCAATTTTCAATGACTCTTCCATATACACAGCATGAAAAGTTCCCGAACTAAATTCATAAAAAATACAAATTAAAAGATAAGCGAATTTATTCACATCAGCCTTCTACATAGGAACCTTCTTTAGTAATACATTCTTTACAGCGCCGGTAGAGTCTGTCGAACGCTCTGGAGAATTCATTTTCTGAGATCGCTTTGAGCTCCTCGGTGCAAGCCTTCGTCCGTTCATCTTAAGTTTCAGCTCGGGGAACAAAAAATAGTCGGCCGGTGCCAGGGTGAATAGGGCTGGTGGGATAAGACGGTGATTTGATTAGCCGCTTTGTAACGCGTCAGAAGGATCGCAGTGAGCCGGCGTAATGTCATGCAGCAGAGTCCAGCTGCCCGTATCTCGGTATTCGGGTCGGATCCGACGAATGTGGCGCATCAGGCGTTTCATAACCTCAAAATAGAACGTAGAATTTACAGTTTGCCCAGTCGAAACGAATTCATGAAGAATCAGGTCCTTTGAATCAAAAAATGCGATCAACATTGTTTTCACTTTCGACTTTTGTTGCCTGACTTTCGATTACCTTTGCGCACCTGGACTCAACCAAGCAGCGAATTGATGTTTTGTTTGCGGATCGTACATGAAACACCAGCTTTCGTCGCCCGTTACAATTGTTTTCAATAAAATTGGGTCGCTGTCTGCAGTTTCAACGAAGTTTCAAGCGCAGGAAAGACGCGCCTGCTTTTGCTCGTCTGTGAGGAAGTGCGGAACGAAGCAAGAACACACCTTCCGACGGTTCATTTTTTCGCACGGAGGGTGTGGTGCGGTTGTTCGTGGAGGAGCGCGCGCACCTTCGCAACATTTTCGTCGTGAACAGCTGTTGCTGGTCTGCCGCTGCATTCATCGTCTTCCAGCGACTCTCTTTCCTCGTTAAACCGTTTCCACCACGTGTATGTTGTTGTACGAGATGGGGCTTCATCACCGAATGCTTTTTTTAAGACGAACGCAAAACTTTATCGCACTTCTTTGTTCCATGTCGCGGATTTGCGCAAGGTGCAACATTTTACACGGCTGAATATAACTCGAGACTGAAGTGAACAAACGCGATGAAATTTGGTACACACACACTTCAGACAACGCGCTACACAGTTCCGGGGTTGTTCGAGAGATAGCGGTGTTTGTATCGAATACATTATACAGTTCGGGAACTTTTCAGACATACTGTGTAGATTCGGCTGAATTTGAGCGATGGCCTGTTCACCTTAAGGGCATCAATCGATTGTGGTTTGTTCGCATAGACCTGTGACTTCAGGGAACCCCACAAGAAAAAGTCTAGCGGGGTCAAATTGCATGACTTTGGGGGCCAATTCATGTCAGCTCTGCGATAGATAACCTTACCCTCAAACCGTTCATGCAGAATGTCAATCGTGGCGTCTGCTGTATGGCATGTAGCTCCGTCCTTCTGAAACCACGTGTCGTCTAGGTCCACATGGTTCAATTTGGGCCATAAAAAATTGGTTATCTTCGTTATGTAGCGCTCGCCATTGACGATGACCGCCTCATCAGCGGCGTTTTCGAAAAAGTACGGACCAATGACGTTGCCGGCCCAAAATCTATACCAAACGATAACTTTTAGAGGTCAACTGGTTAACCTCGTGCGGTTTGGTGTCGTCCGATATACGGCAAATTTGCTTATTAACCCAGCCATTCATACAAAAATGTTCCAAAAATGATGTTTCGGCCAAAATTGGGGTCCTCTTCCAAATGCTCCGAAGCTCAGTCAGTCTTAGAGCTCCTGGGTCAGTTTGTCTGCGAAAGGCAGAGTTCTTGTGCACGTTGAGAAATCGACTGCTTTGGGTTCTGCTGTACATTTTCACGAACCGCGGCGATATTCTCGACCGATTTTGCGTTCCTTTGTCGTACGAATGTTGGCTGATTGATTATCGAACCGATCGTTTCAAATTATAGCAAATAACGAACACTCATTTCGATAATATACAGCGTGCGCCATCTCATATGGGTCGATGTAAAATTCGAATAACTTCAACAATTGTCAACCGATTTTCATATGTAATAGCATTTTGGAAACGTCAATTCAGTACAATTTTAACCATCGCTTCACACAAATCTGTCATATCGGCGCCGTTCGCAGCAGTTAGGCATCAGTGGGATCACTTTGCGGAGAATTTTAAAGGGTGATCTTCACTTATTTCCATACAAAGTGCAGATAACTCAAAGAATTTTGCCACAAGATGAGCCACGGCGCTTGGCATACGCACAAAATGTCGTTGCAATGATTAATGTTGAGCCGGAGTTCTGGCAGTAAATTTTGATAACCGATGAGGACATTTTACGCTTTCTGGCTCAGTTATTAAACAAAATTGTCGCTTCTGGGGCACCGAAAATCCTCACATTATTCACGAAGAGCCGCTATATGATCAAAAAGTTGTTGTTTGGGCCGTGTCGGTAGGATGTTGGCCCATTGTGTGGTCCCAGAAATAAAACATTCGTGCGGAAATCGCAGAAATTTCGACCGAAATGCTCGAAAATGTCATGGAGAATGCGCGAAAACGAGCCCATTTTTCCATCGGCAATAAAGGCGGTCATTTTATTGATATTGTTTTCAAACATTAATCAAAATAAATTGTAACGGTCTAAATTGAATAAAAGTTTTTGAATTTCCAAAATCGGTTGAGAATTGTTGAAGTTATTCGAAATTTACATCGACCCATATGAGATGGCGCACGCTGTAGTTTTATCATTTGGACGTGCGGTTCAATCGTGTCATGGTGATTTGGCATCAGTAATTGAATAATAAACAACAGAATTGGAAGATATCACCCGTGCCAATTGAAAAACCATAAAACTGCCGAAAATCATTACCTCACCACAGGACCCTTCAGCCCAGCCAGAACCAACGCAGAGATTCCGATTTTAGCCTAATGCTTCGAGAATAGTCCCAATCTACTCCGAATCGTCTATCGTCACTCTCCCATCTCTTGGGCCGATTTTAATATTCCCAATACGCCAACATACGACACGTTTCGCCTCTGGATAAATTGTTACGAATCTGATAAGTCATTGAAATAACGTTTTTAAAATGCATAAACGATTTCGCGCGTGTTATGAGCGGCAGAGAGTACAAATCGTAACATTTGCTATTCAGTCGGGTATCGAGAGTAAATATTTGAACGTCATCTGAAGTAGAAAATAAAGTAGAAACAACAATAAAACAATTATTAAATGGTAATGGAATGTCCACTGAATTAAGAAGCATCGAGAACGGCGCGTTGAACTGGATTTACTGCGCACAAAGGGGGATTTCTCGTTCCTTTTGATAGAAAGATATGGACGCAATAGACATTACCTCGCTGTACTAAGTGATTTTCGAATAGTAATACTCAGTTCGGCTTGGAGGTGGTGTAGGACAACCTACGAGAATGGTGTGCTAGTATAGTGACTGTTTGAATTCCTTCGCGTAGGAATTACTATCCGGCAGCCTTCTCAGACAGAAAAAAAAACCCAAAATCAAGCGGATCGTAGTCGCATCATCAAGTCTGGGGAAGCATTTACCTTTCCCCCACTTAATACTTTAATGAAATTCCCGAATTTTCATACCAACTTGATTAAGATCATGTGCCATCGCGTCTGGCGTAGCAACATAATCCATTTCGTCGGCCCAGATAGCACGGGCCGAAATTAAAACGTCACCAGTCACCTAGCCAAGCATGAATAGTGTGGGAATCTCATCGGTGGGTTACACGTTTGAAAACAAAGTCCCTAGAGACGAGTAACTGATTACTGATAGCTGATTACAGTGTACAAATTACAAGCTTTCTTATACCCTTCGTGCGTAACCTACTCGTTTGGTTAAATACAGAAACCGTAATTAGAGAGATTGTTGAGGATTATTACCGTCCGATAGGAGCTGATACGGTGAATAATATAAACCGGCTCGGACCGGAATATAATCGGATTGCAAAGAAAACAGACGATGCACCTGTTCGGGGTGAAGAAAGATTCAAGAAACGTCGGTTCATTGTCTGATTATGACGCAACTCGTGGTTAAAAGAAGATAGAAACTAAGCACTTGATTGAGATTGCTAATTAAAACCTCCGCATGCTATGTGTCACGAACTCACACGCATTTCGCCCTGCTCGATAGCCCCCATGTGTTGCTTATCTTTTATACCCAGCCAAGCGTTACTGCCGCTTTATCAACAGACAGCCAAGCACACAGATATATATACTTTTTCGCTTATTCTTATCGTCAACAGGTTACCACCGTATAGACTGCTTGCCTTTTCAAGTGCATCGTGATAAAACAAAGTCAAAAGGAATAATCGATTCTGGTGCAGCTTATGACTAGGACTTACCTCTCGGTCGTCGGTTCGGCACATATCAGCGGTTGTTTAAGTTCGATAACCTGACCGTTCTTCTCCTTCAGCTCACCATTTTCCATATAGTACTGCACCAGCTCCGGCAAAGTTGCAAATTTCTCACCTGAAAGGCTTTCTTATTTAGAACCAAAGAATGAAGAAAAAATCAATTGTTACTCCTACCTCCATAGAGATCGAAGAAATCGCCGTTGTTCTGGATCTTGATATGGGTGACCTCCTGTCCACGCCTAACCGACAATGTAAATGCACCCGGATTCGATGACGACAATCTGGCCAAAAACGAACCGTCGAACCCTTGCTCTTGCAACAGTTTCTCGGCTTCTATCCCAGTTATCGTTGGATGGAACCATCTGAAAGGAAACATTTCCATTTATTCTCATACATCATCGCCCCACTCGCTTGTCGATTGTGGGTTTTCTTCTGCAGTAAGAGCAATGCAAAAACTAGCTCTGCTACCACTGGACAGTATAGGGAAAAAAAACGGGGGACACAACACACACATTTTTTGGGGTGAAACGTCAAGCAACAAAAAAGTCTGACCTAATTCTGTTGCACGACGGAACAAAGACGGATTGAGAAATTGTGATGGGCACGGATCGAGGCGGAGGCACCGAGGCGTTCCCAGATGCGGAAATCATTTCGCCACATGGCATTGGGGATTGGCTAGGCGATTAACATACCTTCGCGATGTCATTTTTTAAATGGATTGGCTTGTAGTAAATATCGATAAATTTCTTCACCCGACACAACTTTTTCCACTTTTGACTTAAATGTGTGTTTGCAACTGTGTGGTGTGTGGCGATTTGACAGTTTCCATTTCGAGCGACTGAGTTTCATCGGGCACTTGTGACGCGAGTGAGCGCGTTCAGTCGGTGTGGTAATTTCTTTTAAAATATAATAATATTCGGAAATTATATTCGCAATTCTTAGTAATATCGCCTCGTTAGCAGTACTTGATTTATTTTCGTTTGAGTGTAGTGAGTGTGCTTGTTTATACTGTGTTAAAATGGGTTTGGTAAATTCCAATAAAGGGCATATGCAACGTAACTAATATTTTTACTTTAATCACGAATCAATGGGAAACATATTCCACTCTATGATACAATAACGCCTTTAAATCAAACGATATGTCGCGACTACAATGAGTTTTACTGAATATACTCGCCATGAAAATACCTGAACTCACCCATCCTTCACAGTAGCATCAATGGCCCCCAATGGGATATTTAAAAATATCCATCGCTTGCCAGTGACAGATGACATAACCCCGTCAGCTGTGTTGTAAATTTTGAAGGAATCTTCGCCGGTGGATTTCACTTTCGATCAATTTTCTTCAACTCCTTACTAAATCAAAATGAAAAAAGCCCGCATCAGCCGAAACACGATTCTGGACAATCTGCACAAAGGCGCCGTCTACACATGCATTGCCGTGACCATCTATGGAACCCTACATCTCGGCTGGCGTTATTATCGATATTTCACCGAGATTAAGCCCGAGCGACAGCGCCTGGAAATGCAGAAACTCCAACAAAACGCAGAGGAGAACCTCGACAAAGCCCCCGAGCTGAAATACTAACCACAAAGTCCAGTTTTATTTAGTTGTAGCCCAGTCAAATAAATATTTCATTTAAGTTCAAACTTTAATGTAACCCTGCTAACGTTCGTCTTTATTTTCTATCTCTACAAGTACAATGCAAGGCTACGGTGCTTACAACGAATTCATGATCAAGTTTTCGATTTTCCTGCTGTCCAACTGGGATTTGATATCACTCGGGGCCGGTGTCGTGTTGAGCCAGTATTCGGAGGCGGCGATGTACGCGACGACAGCCGCTCCGACCATGTACGCTTTGGTAGTGGAACTCTGAAAGATGACAACAGTGGCGATGCAAAGCCCGAGGTACGTAAGGAACCTCGTCATGTTGACGTACTGCTCGCGTTCTTCGGTCGAGTTGTCGATGCATTTCCCCTCGATCAGAGTGTATCCGTCGCGACACTTGATGCACATATCCGGTCCGTCTCCGTCACATCCGTAGCATGATCTATCACAGTCCAAGCAATCGTACGACCCCTCCTTGTTCACACAGAAGTGATTGATGCTACAAACCCTTCCCTCGATGCACTCGTTCACGTCGCTACAACCGCCGGATTCCTTATTCAATCGCCAACCCATTCGGCAGCCGATGCATGCCTTCGGTCCGGCACCAGTGCATCCCTCACGGTTGCAAGAGTTGTGACACTGAGTGCAGAGAACCTTGTTCTCATCCTTGTACGCCGTGTAGTAGGTCTTGGCACACTCCGTACAACTCGGACCTGTATATCCCGGATGGCAGACGCACTCGCCATTACCCTTTCGGGTTCCATCACCTCGACAGCGTCCATGATCGTTGCAGGACGGGCAGTTCTTACACTCCGGACCGTAGGTTCCACTCGGGCAGCATACTTTCAGATGATTTATGCAGATTCCATCGTATACGTCTCCAAGGTCCTCGCGGTTCCATATTCCCTTCAGGAAATCTACACTTTGGTCTCGCAGTTCGACGCATGCTTCGTGATACGATAAATCACTGCAGATTTGCTTGTGGAAGAACTCCCAGGCACCGTCGTCGCCTAGATTCTTTGGTGTCATCTGGAAAGCCGTCTCAACTGACACGGCGTAAATTCTGCACTTTTTGCAAGCCGGCATCTGATCATGCATTTGAGTGGGCTTATCTTCGAGCGAGTGAATCAGGTCTACGAGATGGGTGGTCAAGAATATTGCGAAAAACTTGTAGGCCTGCATGTTGTGCGGATATATTGTGCTATTTTCGATTGCGAATTTGCTTTGTTTGAAGCAGGGAAAAACTGTGCCAAAACAGATGAAAACGAAATAAGGGTTGGAGTCGTGGGGTGGAAAATCAATAATGGCGTTCAGAAGGACTGCAGATATGACGGATGGCAATGGAACAAATTGAAGAATTGTCATTTCGATATAGGAATTTATAAATAACCTCTTTTTGGCTAACTAACCGTTATTTCTCAGTAAAAATGTTGAGAAAATAAAGGAAGAAGAAGAAGGCAAGAAATATGAAAAGGTTTTGGACACATTACTAGCCACTTTCGTCCCAGACAAAGATGTTTAAAGGTGGCTCTCTAAGCGATTTCTGATATAAACTTGTGCAAAAGACTCTAGTCCATAAGACTTGTTGAACGTAAAAGAGGGAACCTAGTCCCCGAAGTTTAAATAAATTTTCAGTCATCAATTTGGGATGTTGATGAAGACTGCAAAATCAATATAAATCACAAATTTCTCGTCTCGTTTCATTTAACTCTGTTTTACCACTTTATTTTCTCTTTTTAAAAATGCACATCTTAATTCCCAACGTACACGTCTCTGAACTCTTCCATTTCGTTCCATTCTTTCAAGTCTATCAACTACATCCAACTTAACACCAAACTGTCAAAGGCAATTTCATTCTTTCTAACAAAAATTCCACGCAAAAATGTCGGCACTAAACTTGACTGTTCGCGTTCATCCAATTGTTTTATTCCAAATTGTTGATGCCTACGAGCGAAGAAATGCTGATTCTCACCGCGTAATCGGCACCCTCCTAGGTGAGTTTCAATAATCCCCATTATTTCTCGCGACAAATGTACATTTTGGTTATTTGCTTTGTCCACGTAGGATCGGTTGACAAGGGCGTCGCAGAAGTGACAAACTGTTTCTGCGTACCACACAAGGAACACGATGATCAAGTGGATGCCGAACTTAGCTACGCCATGGACTTGTACGATCTAAATCGCAAGGTAAACAGCAACGAGAATGTCGTGGGTGAGTATTCTCTCAAACATAACCTAAAAAACAACGATGCTGACTGGTCTGTCTTGCAGGATGGTGGGCTACAGGCAATGAAGTCACCAATCACAGTTCCGTGATCCATGAGTACTATGCATGCGAGTGTAACAATCCCGTGCATTTGACCCTCGACACGTCGCTTTCGGGCGGTCGGATGGGCCTGAAGGCTTATGTTTGCATTCAGCTCGGTGTACCCGGTGGCAAGACTGGCTGTATGTTCACGCCAATCAACGTTGAAGTGACATGTTACGAACCAGAGGTGTTCGGATTGAAACTGCTCCAGAAGACAATCAGCGTATCAAGCCCGAACCGTCCGAAGACGGTGTCGCCCATGTTGGATCTGGCACAGATCGCAGAAGCAGCTACTAAGCTGCAAGCATTACTGGATCTAATTCTTAAGTACGTGGAGGATGTGATTGCACGTAAGCAGCAACCGGACAACGCTGTGGGTCGGTCTTTGTTGGACCTGATTCACTCGGTTCCGATTATGAGTCACGAACAGTTCACACAGATGTTCAATGCCAACATTCGGGATCTGCTGATGGTAGTCACTCTGTCGCAATTGATTAAAACACAGCTGCAGCTCAATGAGAAGCTAACTTTTATGCCGACCAACTGAAAGTGACTGTAATGGGTGTCGTGGGGCAGGGAGAATGTGAAGAAGGGTTTTCAGCTTGAGAAATACATTTGTGTAGATCATTAGTGTTTGAGTTTCACTTGTTATTCCCGTCTCGGTCCCCCTTTAAGGTACCTTTTGGAACGTTGCTTTGTTGCAAGCGGAAGCAGTCTGTTCCCACCCCATACACAAATGCAAACAATCGGTTCTTATCGAGAACGGCATCGCTACGCTGGATTAGCAATAATTATAATTGATACATCGCCCGACCAAGTGTAGGATTGCCATTCCATGCTAAACGATTCTAATCCAAGTCGTGACCGCTAATAGGCATCATTGCGCATACAATGCATAAGCATAAGCTCCTTGTATCGAAGAAACCTCTGCTCCGCCTCGCAATCAGTTGTAGTCAAGGTCGTTCCCTGTGCAATGCAACTCGGTTATGCAATTATGGAAACTATGCTTCGTCGAATCAAACGTTTGGCCAATAAATCTCATTCACCATCGTCATGTTGGGAGGTTACGCGTCTTCCCACACAGCTCAGACATCGTTGAAATCAATCAGAATCGATTACAAATCGATGACCACGATGCTTCAGTGAACAACGACGGCAATAGACGTCAACCATCGATTCCGGTCGCGGGAAAGACGTGCTCTGCCTAGGCAAATCACGAGAAGCACGAAAACAACTGGATGGAAATGAAGTGAATCAATAATAATGACAGTGTTGGTAGTCGCTGTTGTTTTCGGGGAGCTCTCGGCAATTATGCATTGCTTAAACCCGATCAAATGTATAAGTTACCATCCCCGGACGGGGTGGAGAGAAAGCGCGATGGATGATTCGTTGACTCGGGCATCTGGTGAATGACAATTTTTTTTTATTGTCTAGTAGACACACATGCGTTAGCTGTTGAAATTCTATATATAGTGATCCGGTGAATGCAACTGGAGTGGATTATGCGACCTAGGAAGTTGCGTAATTCAGGAAACTGCGGTAAACAGAGAGTTCTCTCATGCATCAGATGGTGGAAGGTGCAATCCGAGCTTGATGTTGTTATGGAAAAGGGCTGTTGAGGTTTGGGTTTGGCTTGAACGATAATCGTTCCTTCGTGTTGCGTGCGGTAATGTGAGGCGTTGAGTGTCAAAGAAGGCGGTTATGGTGGTTGTAATGTTTAATCTTTCAATTAGGAGCTGTTGGAGTAGCAGTGGAGTGTGAATTACAGTGGGACTTCACTGGAGAGTAATGCGCAATATTCATTCCTAGGTGAATCTAAGGTCTTCTCCAAAAAACTTTTCATCATATCCACATTAGCGTGAGCACACTTTAGATAAAGCACCTACCTCAACATCTAAGTTCGTCGTACTCATGTTCTTTAGTTTTAAGGAACTAGACGATTCATAGTACGACAGCTTCCAGCAACCATAGCAAACCAGGGTAAAAGTATTACCCTTCCAAGTCATCATTAGAGTCTTATTTATTGCTCTACGGTTCTATGAGGAACAGAAGATTCCTTCCCTCTATTGGAAGAAATGATTCACATTCGTGACAGGTGATTGATTCATCTCTGGTCCTCCACAGGCTTAACGCTGGTTGAAAAAATATTTGTTTTCGACGTTCAATAAGTTGATTGTTTCATTTGCTGAATGGTCAGAGGTAATGCCATCCGACTGGAACCACATCTCTTCCACATTCATGTCATTGATTGGCCTCATTAAAAAAAAAAAAGAGGGCCTTGCCCTCTCGCTATGACACACTCTCGTCGAATATAACACTGCCGCACCTTCCCGTTAACATGTCCCTCCTCGAAACACTCCAGACACCACTCGTGACAACTCGCTCGGTATAATGGTATGTCCAAACCGATAAAAAGAACTCCAGAATCCAGAGCAACGAATCCCTTTCAACCTCTACCGGCCCCCCCGATATTAATCAACCAGTTTGGAACTTCATGAACTGAACACGAATGGGCGAATCGCCTGGAAAAGCTCAAAAACATGAACATCTCTGCATGCCAACGTCTCTTGGCCAAAGAATTACTTCCGCCGACACTATTCAATAGCCGATGTGCAGTGCGTCGAACTTCAGCATAATAAACCGAATAGCCCACGCCGCTTTCCTATCGAAGTAACAAGATTAACAACACTGCTAAGACTAGGCCTAAGATAAACATAAATAATAACTTTAGCTGGAAGTCTATCACCTCCAATATCCCGCCCTCCTTTTCCAGTAAGCAACCTAACAATTTTCAACCTAATTTCAATAAGAATACCAAAATGTCCCCCCAAATCCCACCATAACTGGAGCTTTAAAACAAATTATCCGTCTCCAATAGCTCCGCCATCCCAATCACCTGCCCCGAATTCGTTTCCGTTCTGTCCCAATATCAGCATCTTCTGCCCCATTTACCCAATCCTCTGCCACCCCTCAATTTTTCGTTGATCCTTTTTTGCCCCCTACAGTTAAACTTACTCAGCTAACTGCTGATCCCACCCAAAGTCGCTACGCTTTTCTCTACTAAGACGTATGAGAACATTCGTCTCTTTCTAGCTTTTTGTTTTTGTTGGAAGCTATCTGGAGATAGTAAATCTGTTGGAGCACTCAGACACAAATACTGGTCCATTGTACTACCAGACAGACACCTTGTCTTTATTGTATTTTCCCCGTTGTCCGGAGAAAAGTGAGGAGGGGCTTCAGTGATGTAGAGCTAAGAGATTCGGCACCCACCACGTCGGCCCCAAGGGTGCGCCACCGCTGAGTAACGCCAGTATTTTTCGTCCTTTTCGTGAAGGTAATGATCAGTCTTAAGAGGATTAACCGACAGCCCATTTCTCGTGCACCAGTCTTCGATCACTTCTAGCGCCGCTTGCGCTTTGAGACAGACATTCGCTAAACATGAGTCGACAGAGAGAACAGCAACATCATCCGCATAGGCCTGGGCATTGAGGCATTGAGAGCATCTAGCAGAGAGTCGACCACCATGCACCATAACAGCGGAGACAAGACGCCACCTTGCGGGCAGCCCCTGTTTACTCCAGACTTGACACATTGTTCGAAGCCTGCATCAGCGATCAATTTCCTGTGCACGAGCATTGCTTTGATCCACAAAACCAGTGCTTCATCTACGCCATGCCGTCTAGCAGCGTTACACATGCTGTCGAAAGTAGCGTTATCAAAAGCTCCCCCAATGTCGACGAAAATGCCTAGTACGTACTCTTTCCTTTCGAGAGCGCATTCATTTCTCCCAACTAGGTTTTGAAGCGCAGTCTCGCAGGATTTTCCGCGCTGATAAGCATGTTGCATGTCCGGCAGAGGATGCCACGCGTGACGCAACATACCAGCTACGCCGAGTTGTTTTCATCGTTTCAGTCGCAGTTTCCAATGAGGGAGTGTGCAATGAGCCGATGACAGTCTGATTTCTCGGGAAATGGGTCTGCAACAGTAAACTAAGAGTTCTGCTTTAGACTCGGTGAAGGTACCATCAGACTTTCTGAGTACATCCAGCTTTGTCGATTTTCCTCGTTTGAGGACGGTAACCAACTTGCTGGTCGCGCTCAGGGATTTGATCTCTTCGCAGAAGGACTTATAGGAATCATTCTTCGATTTACGAATCAGCTTCTTATATTCCTTCGATGGCCTTCGATATTTATTCCAGTCATCTTCCGAGTTCGATTTAAGCGATCTGTTCAGGAGACTTCTGGCTTCCCTACGAAGACATTGGGGCTCAGCGTTCCACCAGGGTACCGGCTTCCTATTGGGAGGTTTTTTGACAGGACATGCGAGTTCAAAACAGTTGGTGATGGCGCTGTTCAGGTTATGAACGGCATCTTTTGATTTTGTATTGATTTATTTTGAGTTGATTTTGATTTTGATTTGATTTTTGAATTGATTTATTTTGAGTTTAGGCGGGGCTTGAGTGGATTTCTCAAGCTCCTGCCTAAATCGCACCCAGTCCGTCTTTATCGGATTCCGCTTGGTCTGCGAGGGGGAGATCCCACAGTTCAATTGGAATTCGATGTATCTATGGTCTGACAGCGTAACATCTGGTGAGACTCTCCAGTTAGTGATGGCCTTCACATGCCTGTTAGATAGGGTTAGGTCAATCACTTCCTGTCGTCTTGCCGTCACAAAGGTTGGTTGAGAGCCAACATTGTTGATGATAAGGTCAGACGAAGGAATGAAGTTTAAAAGATGGTCTCCTCTCCGGTTGCATTTGCTGCTGCCTCAAACTGTATTTTGAGCGTTAGCATCGCAACAGATGATGAGTCCAATCCTTCTGGCTTCACAGAATTCTACGAGTTCGGAAACCGCCTTAGGTGGCGGGGGTAGTACCGAGCCGTAGGGGAAGTAAGCAGACGCCACGACGAAGTGTTCAATTTCTCCGTGCGCTTTGTAGCTAACTTTCGCAGCCACCAGATCTTGACCACAGAATTGACCAAGTTTGGTTGCCGATAGCGTGTTCGATATGATGAGGCAGACTCTGGGCCTTTCGGATCGCTCATCATAAAGGATCGTAGCATCACATATACCACCAAGACCACACAGGCGTTTATTCCACACCCATGGTTCTTGAATGGATACAATGTGATGATTTGTACTACTGCAGGCAATTCTGCTACTGAGAAGAGCAGTAGCCGTTTTGCTATGCTGTAGGTTAATCTGAGTGAAAATCACAGATTTGTGTGAAGTGCCCGCCTCCGACGAGCAGTCTTTGGTTTTCTCCGTCTTCAGATTTTTGCTTTGATCTTTGTTAGTCGCCGCATTAACCTTCGGACTCCGATTTCCCGCCGATACGTCAGAGGAGGAGACATCACGTTCTCTCTCCCCAGCAAGGTTGTCCCCGGCGGCCGTCTTCCGTTTGCGGGCGCGCTCTTACCTTTTCGGTTCGAGCTCCTGCTCCCTTCCGACGCCGCTTTGGAATAGTTCTGCCAGTTTGAGGTTTGTTGTGTTCCGAGACCGCTTCGCCTTCTGCGATCAGAGTCTGTCTGTCAGCATCATCGCATTTTTCGGCGGTGGCGCCGGCCATAACAGGACTCTGAACACCTCCAGCTCCGTCAGTTTTGGAACCTGGCACGCTCTTATTGGGGATTTGACCGTCACCTATAAGAGGAGGAGTGTTTGAGGCGCATGCCGAAAGTGCTGGCATGCTTGCGCCTCCTGCAGCAGCCTTTACTAGCCGCCGACACTTAGCAGTGCAATCTACAATACGTCCCAATTCTGGGGCTCGTTCAAACTTAGCGGTTTCCCGTGCCGCGACATCGTCGGTGTCACCTCCGTTGGTTGCACCACTCATACACAGTTTTGAATGAGTGGTGGGGCCTCCAGAATCCTTCCGCTATTGCGGGTGCCACCTGGAGTAGTACCATCCATTAGGTTGTACATTCATCCATAATAAACTCGGTTCTCCGGGTCTTAGTTTGAGGTCATTGATCTCTTAAGCCCTTCCGCCCCGACAAGGCGCCCGAAGAGCGAAGGGGCTCTTTCTAGCTTACCTCCACGATCAATCAGACTCGGTTTGTTATGAAGGTAAAACAAATACAAGCGTTTTTTCACGAGCCTCTTCATCAAATACCATGAATTCTTAAATATTTCGCCCCAAAAAGTGTCAAAGGTTCTTAATACCTTCCGCCAATACATTCATTCAAAACGTACGAGTATATCGCACCTTCAACGTAGTTCAGCAGCCCCGTCACTCTGCCAAAATGAGCTCTTACCTTCTATATTCAGTATGTAAGAGGTCTTCGTTCAACACCCAAGCTGTTTTCCAACAGTCACATGCTCTACCCTTTGAAGTCTTTGCTCGACCGAAACAAATCTGATCTCCAGCATGAATAACCTCGAACTGTTTCCATCAAATTTTAATGTTTATCGCGATGATGAACTCAGCCGACCCACTGATGGTTGCCCATATCATTCTACCCACTTCTCGACTTTGTTTCAATTACATAATATTGTTCTACCCCAGAAGATATTATACATTACACAAAAAAAAAATTGTTTGTTTCCTGTGATTTTTGTTTTGTTTCTATCTCAAATTGACGCCTATTTTTTAAATATGGCAACAATTTTTCTCTAACAGCTTTTGTTTTCGAGTTACAGCTAACTACCCTTATTTACTATTTTTACTTAGATTTGCGTTTTTTATTGGACACTGAAATATATTTTGTTGTTCTTCCAAAGACCCTAAATGAGGATATTGGAAATTTTCGATAATAAAACATTTTCAACCCAATATCCTTGCATTTTTCTAGCATATTTAAAGAGCAGTTGAAGACGACCGGGGATCAGTCTCTCGGTAATTTTTATAGACGCAACCTCCTCGTGTTCGGTTATTTATTTTTTTTTAAACAAAATAGTGAAACAATAAAAAAGTCTTAAAATAGTGAAATAAAGACATTCATTTCTTTCCTTTAAAATTTAATACGTTCTACTAGAGAACATCAGTCGCGCGTTGCTTTTGAGTTCATTTATTTAACATAAAACATATAAATTAACATAAACAGTTGTTGTTTTCGATATGGCCTCGTCAAGAAGATGTTGTGTGCTTAATCACGATTGTTTTTGCTATATTTGTGGTGAATATGTATTTGCAAAATATTGAAAACCTATATCGGACTTTGTAAAAACTGCGTATCATCAATACTTTAAAATAAAATTGTGTAATCAGGACAAGCCATTGTATGCCAGAAATGTGTGGTATGCCAACGGTTATGGTCCAGTGGAAAAAGAGATGCAGTGATGTTCGTAATACCCATGATTTGGCGAGAACCTCGAAACCATGACGATTGCTACTTCTGCGTTGTGAAAGTAAACGGAATTAACCCTGGAAATTGATATTGATATTGACTTTTATTGACTCTTTAAGTAATACATATAGATAAAGTACGAAACAAATAAATGTGAACAATGTTAAAACGGAAATTAAATTAAAAAGTATCTGCAATCTATAGTTATTAAGAAACTAGAAGCGAAAGCAGTTTGAACAATATTACAATTTTATAAATAAAGTATATAACAAAATGAATGAATAAATGGATGGGGTCGTTACGAGTTTAATATGTATCAAAAAATTATAATATAATATAATTAATTTACTAGACCAAAACACAAAGCATTTGAAGAATATTTTCATAATTAATATCTAAAAGCCACGATTTCACCTTTTTTAGAAAAATGGATTTATTTTGAATACATCTTATGTTGTCAGGTAGTTTATTGAAAAGTCTAGGAGCAGCAACAGAAAAAAACTGGGAAAATATATGCAAGCTGTGGTGAGGCACTTGAACAAGATTTTGTTCGTTTACTCTTAGCTGGTAGCTAGAAGAGCTTCTACTTAATAAATATCCAGATCGTTCAAAAAATATTTTTAAAACTTTGTAGCAATATAAATGCTTTACAGGCAAAATTTTAAGGTTTCTAAAAAGTATTAGACTATTAGACATGCGATGTTTCTTACAAATAAGCCGGATAACATGTTTTTGTGACACAAGAAGGGGATAAATTTTATTGTAGTGAGTGCCACCCCAGGAAGCGATGCCATACTCAAGTTTGGATTGAATTAGACCGTAATAAATACACTTAAGGAGATCCACTGAACAATAAGATTTTAAAAAGTAAACTTGTCTAGTAGCAGCCATGAGATACCTCTTTACTATATTTGTATGTTCAGACCAGTTCATTTTCCAGTCCAACAGGACACCAAGATATTTAAATTGTTTTACGTTCTCAATACAAAAACATTTGTCAGAACATAGGCGTTCCTCAAAATATGATTGTGAGCTACATTCTGAGTTGCAAGTAAACTTACTATGCTTGAATTTTTTGCAATTAGCACAATGAAAAATAAAAGGACCATAGTCTATTTCTCTACCATTAGGACTAAAAAACATTAATTTAGTTTTATCACTAATAACCATCTTGTGTGTTTTGAACCAATGACTTATGACTTCAAGGTCATGATTAATATTGGCAGAAAGATCTAGGGCAGAGTTAGAGGTAAAGGTACAAGCCATGTCGTCTGCATACGCTGTAACTATGCTTTTGTATTTTTGTAAGAAAAGTGAGTTAATAAATATTAGGAAGAGTAAGGGCCCAAGAACGGAACCCTGTGGAACACCTATGGTAACAAAACTTCTTGAACTTAACTCTCCATCTATTTTCACTCTTTGATCTCTGTTAGATAAATAAGACTTAAGCCAATTATGAATACTACCCCTAAAACCACACTTAAACAGTTTGTCCAAAAGTATTTTATGATCAACGGTGTCAAAGGCCTTTGTAATGTCAACATAAAGCGCTGCTATCAGTTTTTTGTTATTGAAGCCATTATAAATATTGGAACAAAAATTAAGGAGGGCACTCTCAGTAGAATGACCTGTACGAAAGCCAAATTGACATTCACTAAAAAAACTGTATTTTTCTAAAAAGTGGACCATTCTCATCTTCATTGCTTTTTCAAAAATTTTGGAAAAAACCGACAGTAGGGAAATAGGTCTATAATTATTAATTGTAGTTTTGTCTCCTTTTTTAAACAAAGGTATAACTTCCGCAGTTTTTAAATACTCTGGAAAAACACCACATTCAACGCTTTTGTTGAAAATGAAACATAAAATATCACAGATGTTAAGGGCTATTTTTTTAACAAAATTGCTTGAGAATCCATCAGATGTTTTAGAATTTGAATTCTTAAGGGACAGAATAATTTTGAACAATTCGTAGGACGATATGGGATTAAACAAAAAACTCTGGGGACAAGATATTTCTTTGGCTAAACAGTTACAATCACAGTAAGAATTACAACTACCAGATACTACTTTAGTACCTACAGAGGAAAAGAAGCAATTGAATTTTTCTGCTAAAATTTTAGTATTAGTTATTAAAGCGTCATTTTCTTTTAAACCTAATATTTGACTTTGTTGAGTAGATTTATTCAATATAGTTCTTACTAGCTCCCATTCTTTCCTGGAATCACCTTTGGCCGCACGGAATTTGTTCACATAGAAGCTATTTTTGCATAACGAAACATCTTTGTAAATTTCTTTGCATATTTGTTTGTAGGCAGTTGAGATATTATTGTTGTTGGGATTTTTTAACTTTTTTTTGTACAATTTGTTTTTAGTGCTAATTTTCTTTACTAAGGCAAAAGATATCCAAGGTTTTAGTTTTTTCCATTTACTTCTCTTTTTTACAATTATTTTAGAACTTTGTAAAACATAGTTTTCAAGAATTTTAATAAACATAGAAAAGGCAGCGGAAGGATCGCTTTCATTTAGTACGCTTTCCCAACATTCAAAACGAAGGTAAGTATTTAAACAGGTAAAGTCAATGTTGACAAGGGAAGGACTAGATCGTGGTATTTTATTGATAGAAATACTAGAATATTTTAAGCTAAGACAAGTCATACAATGATCAGATACTTGCAAATCAGCAACTGAACTATAGATTTCAGTTATTTGGGGGTTTGAAAAACGTACCATAATATGGTCGATGCAAGTACTAGTGGAGGCCGTAATACGAGTTGGTCTATTTATGCATGTCTCAAAGCCGAGGGAAGATAACATAAATAAATAATTATCGACTAGACTAGAGTTTTGTAAAATATCTATGTTAATATCACCCACAATAATAACATCGTTTGCCTTTTTTGATAGCAAATTACCTAATTCTTCACAAAACATGTTATCTGACAGAGATGGATTATTAAATCTATAGACACAGAAAAAGGTTAACTTAGAATTACTATCTTTAACTTTTAGAACATCGCAACTATGCAAATTAAAACCATAAAATTCAATATGAAATGTATTTTTAATAAATGCACCAACACCACCAGACGCATAACTGTTATTTCAACACGATACGAATTCATACCCATTTATGTTAAACAACGATTTTTCTTCATTGTAAATCCAAGTTTCCGACAAAAATATAAAATCAGGCTTGTTTATAAATGAGTTCAAGTGGACTAGAAAGTTATCAAAATTCTTACGCATACTTCGTATGTTTTGGTGAATAATATTTAGGTTTGGTAAGTATGTTTGGTTTGAAAAAAGACCAAGAGCGTCAATGTTAATACAGTTGACAGAGGGGGCATTTAAAAAATTACTTCTGAGATTTAGCATGTTATTTAAGGGTCAAAAGGTCTTCATTAGAATTAATGACGATTAATTTAGCATTATCCTCCTTACGCATAAACACTCTTCCGTTTCTTACCCAAACATACTTGTACAACTTTTCTTTTTTAGCTTTTTGTGCAGCATTTAATAGGTATTTTGTTTTAGCATTTAGAGATTCGTTTATATAGATTTTTCTGTTTTTATCACATCCGAAAATATTAGATGTTAAGTTTTTCTTATAAATAATTTTGTTTTTCATAATTAAATCCTTTTTAATTTTCGATACAAATTAAACAACTATAATTGGATTGTTTTTGTTGCCATTTACATTCGTAGACGTTTTAACATTTTTAACAAAACACTTATCAATTTCCAATTCCGACACATTTGTAGACACACCCTGTGAGAAAACTTGCAGAGCACAATTTAGTACATATACAAGTACAATTTAGTACAATACAATCGAGATAAGTGGTCATATCCTAACTTAGCTTCTGCTCAACGACCTCAATTAAAATCACGAGAGGTACAACCCAGCACATCTAAATCTTCTGATGATGCAAATCCCTGTGAACCCGAACGAAATATATCAAGTGAAGACTCTGATTCAGACTACAATTTTAGCCAAGAACGTCAACCATTTAATCAGAAAGAACTAAATGACTGAATTTACCGAAAGAAGCTTCTGAAATTTTAGCAGCTCGTTTAAAAGAAAAAAAAATCCTTACTTCCTTACTTCGGAAACCAACATTATCGTGCCCGAGAAAAAAATCTGTTACCGTAGGAGGATTTAGTTTTTTGTAACGATATTGGTATTTTGCAACAGATGGGATTAAAAAAGTACCAACCTAGTGATTGGCGTCTTTTCATAGATAGCAGCAAAAGAAGCTTAAAGTGTGTTTTGCTTCATAATGGTAATAAGTCGGATCTATACCTATTGCACATTCGGTGACTTTAAAGAATACGCAAATGTTTCTAAGGTTATGGAAAAAAATAAGTAACAAGATCACAAATGGGTCATTTGTGTTGATCTGAAAATGGTCAACTTTCTTTCAGGTCAACAAGGAGGATACACGAAGTTCCCTTGTTTCATGTGTCTCTGGGACAGTCGTGACAAACAACACCATTGGTCACAAAAAGTTTGGCCAGTGCGGGAAGAGCTAAAAGTTGGTACCAAAAATGTTATAAACATGCCTTTAGATAGCCGAGACCGCATCATACTTCCACCACTTCATATTAAACTTGGCATAATGAAACAGTTTGTGAAAGCGATTGACAAAAGTGGCGAATGTTTCAATTTTCTTTTAAGCTGGTATTTTTGATGGGCCACAGATTAGGCACCTCTTGAAAGATCCTAATTTTGTCAAATCAATGACTGAAGTCGAATCCAAAGCTTGGAATTCATTTGTATTGGTTATGAGTAATTTCTTAGGCAAAAATAAATCTGACGAACACGTCGAGCTTGTTGAGGCCATGCTATCGAATTTGCAAGAGCTAGGGTGTAACATGAGCATAAAAATCCACTTCCTGCACTCGCATTTAGACCGATTTCCAGAAAATCTGGGTGATTTTAGTGAGGAGCAGGGTGAAAGATTCTATAAGGATCTTCGGACAATGGAAGAGCGTTATCAGGGGCGGTGGGACTCACATATGATGGCAGACTACTGCTGGAGTTTGCAACGAAATCTACCTAAAGTCAAGTTCAAGGAAATCTTATAAAAGACCATTTGAAAGGGTTCAATAGAAATTTTGTCAACATAATGTATTCATTTCTGTATTTTTTTGTCAAAATAATAAAAATGTATATTTCAAAAAGTAAAGCTGTTAGAAATCTCCCAGTATTTTTTTCATAATCAGGGCCATATAAATACCCAATTACAGAAAAAAAAGGAAACAAAACTTGTATTGACCAGTGTTATTTGTTTCTACATCTTGCCCTCACAGCCTATTGACTCTTATCAACTCGGCATTAACACAATTGACAAATAATTTATTAAAGAGACCCTCAGGATGAAATCCTTCTTTTCGGTGACTTCAACTTCAGACGATCAATCGTTTTATATTGCCACCAATCCTACTACTGCCAAGGAATGTCTCTTTTTGGATTGCCTAGCAGATTGAAAATCTAGCCAAGTTAGTGGCGTCTTAAACTATATGGCTAGACCTCATATTCGTAAATGATTCCTTCAACTCTTCTGTCTCGCTTTGCCCCCTTTCCCTTTCAACCAGCGATAACTTCCATCCTCCCCTCCACCTCTTCTTTCCACAAACCAAAATTTCACCTAATCAATGAATACCTTAAATAAGACCCTCTCAATTTTGATAAGCTGTAAATGATGCAGTGTCCCTATTCTACAGAGAAATATTTAATTCTATCTCTCTTTGCGTTCCAATTTCACAATGCAAAACTCGGTTCTCTAAGAATCAAAAGAAACAAGCATTGGACAATTTTCCATCGTACTTAATCCCCTAATGGCATTTCTAACTACTTGTGCAGCTATCTTCACTTTATGGCCCTTCACAACTCGCTCTATCAACGATAATTAACTGAAACGCAAGCCAATCTTATAAGTTTTGTTTTTTTTTCTCATAATTCGAGCAGGTTCAAGAGTGTACGTACTGCTCTTATGGTGTTTGTCACACAACCTGGACACGGTGCAGATGGTTTTTGTCGAACATGTTCGTTCACTACTCTCCGGGGGTGGTTGTCCTAGATAGAATACGAGAAATTCGACTGAATTTTTCCTGTCGGCTGTAGTTCACAGTATTTCTTTTGTTTCCATGTCATTAAGGTGTTATATTGGAAATACACACACAGAGTATGAATTTTGAAGTCTTCTTATGCTGCGAGTGTTATGCCTTCGTCAGCACTTTTTAATCATATCTCATTCACAACTGATGTTGTTGCACAATTTTTCCGTATAGGAATTGTTCCTGACTATGGACGGACTTGAACTACAGATCTTCGGCCCAACAGTCGGTGATGATTACCATTGCACCACGACCTTATAAGTGATCCTAAGTCCTTCTTTAAGTTTGTTAACTACAAAAGAAAATCTGATAGCTACCCTACCTCACACTCCTTCCATGATCAAACCTTGGGATGTATTTCGAGTCATTTCAACAGACAATTGTAAATACTGTAAACGTCTGCTCTGTCATAAGGACCTTATTAGGGTAATACCTAATGAACTGGAACTTCGGCATTCTGACCCTAAAGCGCTGCCTCTCGGTGACACGAATCTTTTCCATATAAGATGGAGTTACATTAAACCACACCGGACAATCATACGCGATGATGGGCCTTAATAGGGCAACGTAGCATATACATATATGCTTTTTACCTTGCGGCCAAGTTGACTCCTTGTCATACCGAAGGCCAGACGCAGACAAGCGTCTATATGTCTATTGAAATGTAGATACTGGACAAGCCAGATACTAAGAAAATTTCCCCCAGTCCGCTCTGGTATCCCATGAAGCCCTATATAACGGAGTCCTTAATAGTATCGTTTTGGACTCCTTGAATTTAATTTTTTACTATTTTGTTCCTTTTAAATTAAACCCTCTCAGATATAATACTATTGAGCTAGCGCTTTTTCCATTTCTTGAAGTACTTTTGATGTGCGCTTTTTTGGTAAAGCCTGGAGCTCATCTAGCCATGTGGTCTTTATATCTTCAATCGTGGCAAATCTTCCATGGTTTCTTTCAGTTTTGGAAACAGAAAAAATTCGAAGGGGGGAAAGTTTGGCGAATACATGGGCATGGTTACGACAAAATTTCACACAAGCAACGAAAAGGGACAAATCTGGACGTTTTCTTCGATGAACCACGACATTCTAATTGAAGAAAACATTGATCAAAACCTTGACATTTGATTTAACTTTTTTTCGGTATTGGCTCTTTTGGTCGCCTCCATTTGAGATGATTTGACGTTGGTTTTGACGTCATAGCCACACACCCATGTCTCGTCACCGGTGGTGAGCCTTTTCAAAAAGCTGCTGAGCGATGCTCACACGGCGGTTCTTTGGATCAACATTTTAACATTTCGGAACTAACTTCGCTGAAACAGGTTTTGTACTCAAAATTTCTGAAAAAAAATCTTGGCATAAGCAGACCAATACACCAATATCCTTAGCAATTTCTCTTATAGTGATTTGGGGAATCTCCATAACAATTTTCTTCATTCCTTCTACGTTTTCATCCGTTGTTGAAGGGTTGGATTTTCAACTCTAAAACGCGTCTAACCTTTATATCTGTGGATAATCAACTAAATATACAAAATGGCTGATAATGGCAACATATATTAGGTTTTCCAATGGGGACTTGACAGCTTTGAATTTAATTTCTGAACGCACCCTTTCACTAATCATCGAACTGTCATTGTCAATTTATTCAGTAAACTCAACATTTTCATCATTGTAAAGTACATGAACGAGCAACGTCTGCAAATTATAAAAATTTTCTACCGAAATTCGGAATCGGTGACCGCAAATTTAAGAGCGTTAACTCCAAGTTTCGGTTGTAATTCTCGCCCTAGTAGACAGGCAATAACAAGCTCAGTGCAAAAATTTGAGTCTACATATTCGTTGTGTGATGTTGCCGTATCAGTGAGACAACGGGTTGGTCGAAGTGTCGAAAATATCGCTGCCGTTCAGGCGTCCGTAGCAAACGATCCAGATCAGTCAATTCCACGGCGTTCTCAAGAATTGAGCATCGCTCAGACCACATTATGGCGTATTTTGCGTAAGGATCTTGGATTACACCCATACAAGATCAAGCTGACTCAAGAGTTGAAGCCGATGGACCATTTGAAGCGACGTACGTTCTCCGATTGGGCTCTGGAGAAGATGCGCCAAGATGATGAATTTCATGGCAAAATCGTCTTCGGTGACGAAGCTCATTTTTGGCTCGATGGGTTCGGCAATAAGCAAAATATGCGTTATTGGTCGGGAGAAAATCCACATGTGCTTCATGAATCACCACTTCATCCACAAAAAAAAACTATTTGGTGCGGTTTGCATGCCGGCGGCGTTATTTTTTTCGTCAACGATAACGATCGTCACGTTACTGCGAATGGCCAGCGTTATCGCGCCATGATTACCGATTGTTTTTGGCCCGAATTGGAAGATATGGACTTGGACGACATGTGGTTTCAACAGGATGGTGCCACAAGCCACACAGCACACGTTACAATCGGGTTAATGAAGAGTAAGTTTGATGAGCGTGTTATCTCAAGAAATAGGCCAGTCGATTGGTCGCCTGATTCGTGCGATTTAACGCCTCTAGACTATTTTCTTTGGGGCTACGTTAAGTGATTGGTTTATGTCAACAAGCCGACGACGTTGGAAGAGCTCAGAGCCAACATTGAACGCGAAATAACGGCCGTTTCGGACGAAATGTGTGGCCGAGTCATCGAAAATTGGGTCCAACGAATCGACCACTGCAAACGTGCTTGCGGTGGCCATATGAACGAAGTCGAGTTCCATTCATAAATGTTTTGATTGTACTTCAAGCCGATAATAAAGTTTTTGAAATATCTCAAATGGTTTGCCTTTTATTTAATAAAAAAGTTGTCAAGTCCTTTTTGGAAAAACCTATATTAGGTTTTATGTGTGCCAACATAATAAAAAAAAGTCGAATGTATGTAGCTCGCAAAACTTAATTTTTTTGTCCAAACAACGTATAAAAGCAAAATAAGGCCAAGTCCGTAATTTTTTACACATATCTCAAAACGAAGATGAAAGACGGTTGGTCTAAATGTCGCCCCTTCGCGCTGTACGCTTTTTAACTCCAATCAAATGTATTTTGATTCGTCAGAGAATATGAGCCTTTTCCAATCGTTAGTGGTCTATTCTTGGTGCTGTTTAGCTGGCGTCAATGTATTTTCCTTCGTTACCGCTAAGAGAACCGGTTTTTTTTGTAGGTTAAATGTATTTCATTTAACCGGAGTTGAACGGGTCGCCTTCTGATATTAATAGAACCTCTCGGTCAAATTTTTACTCAATTCCCCGGCGGCCGCCAACCTATTTTTCAGAGACATACGCTCCCAAATGCGATTTTTTAAATTGGGTCTTCTGATCCCAAATTACATTGTATGGCCTGCTAAGCTTAATTTGTTCAGAAACCATTAAGGGACTTAGTTAATCGAAGAAAATTATTCAACTCTTGAACAGAGATAATCACTTCAAAAGACTTTTCACAGCCTTAACTAAGAAATAAACCTGTTGAGGGTAAAGAAACTGCAGAACAAATACTAAGCGAATCTGTCACTTTTTGTCACTTTAGAAAGCGCACGTTCTTAAGAGAAGTCGAAAAATAAAATTCAGTGGCTCCTCTGACTGTGTTTCGGTGAATTATATTCGCTTTTTGCATTATTTTTTTAATTAGATAATGCAGTGCCAATTGCGCCCATCATCCTCAGTATTTACTTTTCAAGACCGTAGTTTAATTTACTGAAAGCAATATTTAGCAGCTCTAAAATGTTTGGTGCACTTTATTCCGTTCTAATGGCAAAATTAAGTGCCAAGTATCCTATCGATTTGGTAAACCATTTAAAAAAAATAATCGCCACATGCAATGTTTTTGATAAATAGTCAAGGCAACGATTTTGGTTAGCAATAAAAATGTACATTTTTGACATGTTTATCAACATAGAAGTGATATTTCCTGTTACTTTTTGAACACACTATTACATGCTCACACAGTCAGAATCTGTCTTTCAGCTCACAAATAGCCTGACATTGTTACTAACAAGATGCCTTATCATATCAGGGACTTAGGTCAGTTGAGCTCATAAGGCATGACAAACGACAATATCCAAATCGAGCAAGAAAACCTCAGACTTTTGCCTAATTTCGGTTTTTACTTTTTAGACTTAATTTAATAATTTATTTCATTTAACATGTTCAACCGTCCTCGTGGATTCTGGATTCGAAAGCACTTAGATAAATAGATGCCTATTTTACATTATTCGCTTTAGTTTCGTAAGTTCATAGGGCTTAAAACCTGACATGTAAGAAGATCGGAATAATAATGGCATTTTGGGCTCACCAGAATAAAATCTAAAGATCACCCTATTCTAGCAGTTGTGACTAGCAACCATCTGCTATACGTTTCGCTTCTTCTTGAGACTATACTTGTATATACGTTAAACGTTAAGTCCTTTCATCAAGACCTTATCTGATCCAATATTACATCACGATCGTTCAATACTGGGCCATGTAACATTAATTAATATTGATGAAGACCCAATGGAAACGCTAAAAACCAGTTGCAACCTCAACGTAGCCCATAGTTTATGGTCAGTTGTATTTAAATATCCCCAACTGCCTTTAACACATTTCGAACCTTCAGAGAAGACCGTACAACGAGCATGGAAGATCGCTGACAGCTTTATGGTTATTACAACCATTCCTTCCAGTGGCTGCGTGTGCCCTTGAACTTGACTTGTTTTCTCGCCAAGCACCCAGATGAACCGGGGCAATTCAATCTTATAAGAATCCGAATCACTCGGAATCTGGCAATATCCATTTCAAGAAAAACAACAACATATTTGATTTAGAATTAAATACATCCATTAAACAAAATAAAATAAGATACACTGTACAAAGCAATTTAAGGAACACTGGATCTCAGTTGATCCTAGTGGAAGTGATGGAATCCTCCGTATCCATGATGGAATCCCCCATATCCGAAATATGGTCCGTGGAAGTGTCCATGCCCGATGGGATAGCCGAACCCGTGACCATGCCCGTAGCCATGTCCAAAGCCGCCGTAGTAACCAGGACCGTATCCGAATCCACCGTAGATACCACGCTTCTCTGTCTTTTTGCTCTCGCCTTCGCTATCTGACGTGATCGGAGCACAGAAGATAGAACCAATCAGGAGCACAATAAGACAAGCACTCTGAAAAAAGAAATAAGATAAACAGTGAATCGGAGTAGTAGTCTATGTCTTACTAGGACTTTCATGACTTCGACAGATGAATTTGAGCGATGACTCGAAGAGTAAAAACTGCAAGTAGCAAGCGAATCAGTAACTGATGCTTACGACCAGTAGGCAAAAGGTATTTATACCCACCATCGGTGCAGCAGACTCAGAAGGGTAGAGCAGTTAGATTCGCCGATGAGGTAATCTATTTTTGCATTGCGTCGTACTTGATGGGTGGCTGATCGGCTGGTTTGTTGCCGTGGCTGTGATGGCTTTTCAAGCGATTCTTTCAGTCAGTGACGCGGGAAAAGAGGCCAAGTTGAGTGATGGACATTTGATTGCACCATATGATCGAGGTTTATATACGCAGTTCCTAAATAGATCCTTACATTGCGGGTAATTCGGGTACTTTTCCGCATCTTGCTCGTTTCTTCATTTCCACCAGATCATCTCAGTTGCATCCCACTTTAAGAGGTGCAGATGAAGAGACTTGTTATGCCCTTACGATCTGCCGGCATCGAGTGCGGGTATAAATACCTTTTGCAACTCGGTCATAGCCATCAGAAACAGATTCACTTTCCGCGAGTATCTTCGCTTGCAGTTCATTATCTCATTCGTTGTCAGCATGAAATTCCTGGTAACTACATCGTCGCTGTTGAACTCATCGTACGCGACACTAAACTCGTTTTCTTTCCTACAGAGTGCCTGTCTTGTGGTTTTGCTGATTGGTTCGGCGATCTGCGCTCCTACCAGCCTGGATGCTGAAGGCGAGACCAAGAAGACAGAGAAACGGGGAATATACGGAGGATTCGGATACGGCTATGGTCCTGGATTCTATGGACATGGTGGATATGGTCATGGATACGGATATGGTCACGGGTACGGTCATGGATATGGTTATCCTGTTTCGCATGGACACCTCCACGGACCATATTTCGGCCACGGGTATGGTGGCTATCACCACGGGTTCGGGGGATATCATCACTACCATTAGAGCGGGGGCAGGCTGAGTAACATTATTTGTTTCTTCCTTGTACAGTGCACTTTTTTTAAATTAAAATATTTAACTTTTTTTATTGGTGCTTGTTTTAATTATGGCTCGAACGTTGAGAGGTCAGTCTTTCAGCTTTCGTTCAGAATCTTCTTGTTTATGTTGTGCTGAATGTCTCTTAAAGGGCGCTGATAACGATTTAATGTGCGGTCATATGTTCAAAAAATAGCGGGGATCAAAGGTTTTTAGTTTTTAGCCTCATTTAATGGGCTCTTCCCATGCCAGAAATATTGCTGAAACTGGACCTCTGGCACATTATTTTGTTTTCCCCAGGAAGTGCTTTCTCATCTATGTATTCTTGTGAAATTTTTCTTTATTTTTGGAACCAGAAAAAAATCACACGAACCCATGTATAACAGTTATAGAGTCCAGGGCATCATTATAGCATAGTTATCCAATTCGTACTTCCGAAAATAAATCTTGAACAACGCGAGACAAACCTGGCTCAAGTATTGTCAACGTAAAACTAAAAGCCTGCTAAAAATACGCAGGCATATTATAAGCAGCCTAATCGGGATCCTAACAGGACCAAATATGCCGAATGATTAGGACTGCCATATAACGACTACTGCAGTAGGTGTCATGATGAGGAAGAGGAAGAATCTCCACCCCATCTCCTATGTAATTGCTCTGCCCTAGCCTCCTCAAGAAGGCGATTTCTAGTAGAATATTTCTTTTTCTATAAAATATCGAATGGTACCAAGCCGATTCAAGTGGTTGCACAATAGACCGATCTCTCCACTGCCCTTTACGGAGTGAGGCGACCTAACCTAACCTAAATCTTAAACATTGGCCAGGTTTTGCCCTTATGAATGGAATATAATGTCATTGAAATATCCTGACCGGGGATTCTTACAGGATTCGATTCTGATAACGTCATTTTCGATGACTGTTTGATATATTTGGGGCGGCAATTAACCGACCATTAGTCGTTCTCAAGACGTATAGCTTAAATAACAACTAACTTAAAATACCTTACTGGCCCTTTACGGACACTCTAAGGCAAAAAGTATTAGTTAAGTTCATGCCTTACGAATAATTTAAAATAATTAAATATCACACAACCTGGGGGTGCAGATGGTTTGTGTCGAAGATGTTCGTTCACTACTCTCCGGAGGTGGTTGTCCTAGACAGGATTCGAGAGATTCGACTGAATTTGTCGCGTTAATTGTAGTTCACAGTAACTTTTTTGTTTCCAAGTCAAGGTGTTACATTGGAAATGCACACACAGAGTATGAATTTTGAAGTGATCCTATACTGCGAGTGTCATGCTTTCGTCAGTATTTTTTTCATCATCTCTCATTCACAACTGATGTTGTTGCACAGTTTTTCCAAATAGAAACTGTTCTTAGCTATGGGCAGACTTGAACTATAGGCCTTCCGCTCAACACTCGGTGATAACTACCATTTCAGCACGACCACCCCCATGTTCACTACCATTAATGACAGATATTTTTCCTGCAAGTGCAAAGTACATTTTGATAGATAAGACTTAAGACTTACAGAGCCAGTCTTCTTCGAATTTTTTGCAGCTTTGCTCAGATGGATGATTAACGCCAACTTTAACGACAATCATGATAGCGGCATCCTAGAGTCGTTTTTCGACAAGTTGCTGAACGATTTTCGTGATCGGGGTGATTATTATTATTATTTATTATTGCCGGCCATTTAGAACTCGGAAGTTCAGAGTCTCGTTGACCACCTTTCGCTAAGCCACCCTTAATGAGTGTCCTCCAATGTTTCGCTGTTCTGTTCCATCTCAGTCCATTCTATTATTATTAATCCCATCTTCTGACTCTCTTTTTCACTTGGCCTTTCCATTCATTATTCTTTTGACTGTCCACTGTCCATGCGTTTTACGTGGCCTAGCCATGTTAGTGTTCGCGATTTAATTACTCGGCCAATGCTTGGGGCTGAATAGAGTTCCTCGAATTCTCGATTGCGTGGTTTCTTTATTGGCTTGTTTCTTCGTCGTGATTTCCGCCATACTCTAGGTTCTCCAGATCGACAATTATGTGGAACATGAGCTGCTTGTCATGCGTCAAACGTCCCTGTTACAGTTTTAAAAATTTCAACACGTTAACACGATTGAAAAATGATTCATGTCGTAAAATGGCAAACCATAGACCAGGGATCAAACAGAGATGATAAGCTCTTGAAGGTCTTTCAGCAATTTGCTTGAAAGCTACAAATGTTCGAAAAATATTCGAATTAGTCATGAGAATGGCTTACAATCAAATGTCATATAAAAAAAACGCCCCACCATGAACTTTTTGTGATTTTATGACTTACGGGTTTGTTTCTCTCATATATTTAAGAGAAAAAAAAAAACACTGAGATCTGAGAAAGACCAAATTTCCATTGGAAAGTAGACAGTGAGAAGGAGCGATATTCAGCCAAATGTTTGCTTCCCAACTTTGTTGATAGGGATTTATAGAAAACTGAGGTCGTGGCATTATTTTACTTTTGGGCAATTATACGAAATTTGTTCAAAAAATAAAGTGACTTTTGGAATTTGGCGAGCTAAGTACAATCGATTTCCGAATTTTTATTTTCGATGGTGGATACACATTTCCCCTAACGTATGGTGATATTACCAACCATTTTGGATATTTAGTTTGTTTTGCACTTGGCGATTTTACTCTGAGCAAAAACGATGTCTATAAGCTCTTCAAATGAGACCGAGAGGATGTTAACGGCGATGCCTGGTCTGGAGGCCCCAGTACGTCAACAACGGATGATAACCAACACCAACAAGCTCGACAAACTTGCGTCTGAAATAAACCGACTAATCGTTACGTCGCGAAAAACACCGGACAGTCTTAAAGATACGGTCACCTCTTTCCGCTCCGACCTCGACACCCTCCTACAATCCTCGTCTAAATCATCTAATCCGGATTATGTTCAGATCGACTACTCCCCCTTAATCGATGAATTTCTACCTAAGCTCAATAACTTAAGTGATGACCTTTCGACTACCCGCCTATCCATTGCCAACATAGTCGCCGAACTCTCATCGCTGACTACTAGACTCGATTCTCTTCCTTCCATCATCAAATCACCTCAACCTCCCCTGAATATATCCCTATTCGACGAGTTGCAGAAATCACCGACTTTAAAGAAAACTACGCCTATCCAAACTGATAACTGTGACACCGAGATTAACGCACAGCCGTCAACATCTACCGACCCCCCAAAAACAATTCAAAAGTTTGGAACCTCGTGGACAGAACCTGAATGGGCACACCGTCTGGACAAACTCAATAACATGAACCTTTCCGAGTTCTACCTGAAAGGAGCCCCTCCCCACGCCAACGTTTCCTGGCTCAAGAAATACTTTCTGGACCATTACTCCATTACAATCCTTCAATGTGCTAAACTTCACCAAATCAACCCTAACAACAGAAGTCGGTTTAAATTCGTCGTTCCGTCGAAATATGCGTGGCTCTTCTCAAACCCCTTCAAGGACGTCCTTACCATCGGAAACTTACAAATATCGAAGTGGATTTCACCAAAACCGGACCTCAACAGCAGAAGCAGCAATAACAGCAATAAGAATAGTAATAGCATAAGTAACAGCAATAGAATTAATATACCTAAATCTAATTATATCAACCACATTCCTTCCAACATTTCGCTGTCATCCATAAGCCAGAGTTCCACAAATCGTCATCCGAAACCAAATAAGCATCCCAACCCTCCCCCTAACCCCGGTGACAACTGGAGCTTCAAGACGAATCTCTTTCCTAATTTCATACACCCCTCCATTTCTAATGTACAACCTTCTTACTCTGCTCCTCCCAAACCCCAACGTCAAAAGGTTTCCTTCAAACCGACCCCAAACCCGACCCAGACCCCGAACCAAATACCCCCACCGAGTTCATTTCCCAATTTCGACCTCAGATCAGGTGCAAAATACCCAAATTTCCGCAGTTCCCATATTCTCTACCCCACACCATGCTCCATCTCCTCTGCCCCCAAATCGAATTCCATCTCCTACAACACAACCAATTCCTCACCAATCCCTACATCAACAGGTCCATCCATAACAAATCCTTCTTCTGTCTCCTCTCAATCTTTTATCGACCCCCTTCTGCCCCCCACAGTCAAACTTACCCAGCAAACCGCTAACCCCGTCGAATGTCGTTATGCTCTCTCTCGGTTAAGGGATAAAAAAACATACGAAAACATCCGACTCTTCCTAGCTTATCTCCATGATAAGTCAGACTCCGTTTGCTACGAAGGAAAAACTAACACAAGCGTAAGGGTATCAATCGAACAGGAAGGTCTTCCTGCTGACTTCGCTAGCCTCAAAAACCTCTTCGTAAAATACCACGAATTCTTCAATATTTCCCCTCAAAAAGTCTCAAATGATCTCGAAACTTTCCGGCAATATATACACTCAAAACGGATATCGCACCTCCAGCGTAGCCGAGCCGATCACGACAGGTTTTTTCGTTCCTAATTGTCGCCATCCTCCTGTCACCCACACCCTCTGCAAAAACCTCCCTCTTACTATTTATTATCAAAATGTAAGAGGTCTCCGCTCGAAAACCCAAGCTATCCTGCAACAATCACATGCTTTTGCGATGACGAACTCAGCCGACTCACTGACGGTTGTCCTTGCCGAGGCGTTCTACTAGCCGTCCTTAATACAATTGACTCTTCCCTTATTGCAGTATCATCCTCCCCACTTCTCGACTTTGTTTCAATTAAGATTGCTCTACCCCAGAAGACATTATACATCATTTGTTTCTACATCTTGCCCTCACAACCTATTGAATCCTATGAACTCGCCATCAACACAATCGACCAATTAACCGATTTAAGAAACCCTCAAGATGAAATCCTTGTTTTCGGTGACTTCAACCTTCCTCATCTTAAATGGATCCAATTAGACGATCAATCGTCTTACACTGCCACCAATCCCACTACTGCCAAAGAATGTCTCTTCTTGGATCGCCTAACAGATTCAAACCTCAGCCAAGTTAGTGGCGTACTAAACTACATGGGTAGACAACTCGACCTCATATTCACAACCGATCCTCTCAACTCTTCTGTTTCACTTAGTCCCCTTTCCCTTTCAACCATCGATAACTTCCATCCTCCCCTCCTCCTTTCCTTCTTTCACGATTCTCCATCACAGAATAAACCTCCTACAGTTCTGGCCTCTTACGATTTCCACAAAGCAAAATTTCATCTAATAAATGAATACCTTAAAAATGCCCCTCTCAATTTTGAAAACCTAACCGTAAACGATGCTATATCCATATTCTACAGGGAAATATTTTACTCTATCTCTCTTTACGTTCCCGTTTCACAACGCAAAACTTCGTCCACCTCCCCACCCTGGTATAATCGCAGGCTCCGTTCTCTAAGAAACAAAAGAAATAAGCAATGGACAATCTTCCTTCGTACTCAATCATCCAATGACTTTTCTAACTACCTGGGCAGCTATCTCCACTTTACCGCCCTACACAACTTCCTCTATCAACGGTATTTAACAGAAACGCAAGCCAATCTTATAAACGATCCAAAGTCCTTCTTTAAGTTTGTTAACTATAAAAGAAAATCCGATGGCTACCCTACCTCCCTCTCCTTCCACGATCAAACCTCGAATGATCCCAAAATTATCGCCAACTTTTTCGCCACCTTTTTTAAACAGTCTTTCGCCGACGACTCGTTTGCTCCAGACTTCTCATACTTTCATTATCTACCGAATTTTTCTCTTGGACCATTTCTCCCACACACAGTTGATTCTCATGTCATCGAAAACAAATTAAATCTACTTAATGATGAATTCACTCCTGGACCCGACGGTCTCCCTGCCATATTTCTAAAAAAATGCTCCTCAACCATCTCTCGCCCTCTCTCGAAAATCTTCACTCTATCCCTATCCCAAGGTGAATTCCCCCGCTTATGGAAAAACTCATTTATCACCCCTATACATAAAAAAGGTCCGAAGAACGTTGTTAACAACTATCGTCCCATTGCCAAACTATCACATATACCTAAACTCTTCGAGAGTGTTTTGTACGAAACACTAAGTTTTCGCTGCAAGTCATTAATCTCCCCCAGACAACACGGTTTCCTCAAATGCAGATCCACAACCACTAACCTTGTTGAATTTGTGTCCTTTACCCTATCAGCCTTAGAGAACGGCAAAGAAGTCGACGTTATCTCAACCGATTTCAGTAAAGCCTTCGATAAAATCTCCCACAGACTGATACTCTTCAAATTGTCCTCCCTTGGCTTCGACCCCATCTCTTTGAAGTGGATATCTTCTTACCTGGAAAATCGCTATTATAATGTTCGTTTTAGATCTGCCTTCTCTAACCCCTTTTTAGCCTCCTCCGGCGTCCCCCAAGGCAGCCACTTAGGTCCACTTCTTTTCGTTCTTTCCATAAACGATCTTGAATTGGTGATCAAACACTCCCACATCTCATTATACGCCGACGACACCAAGTTCTTCAAGACCATTTCCTCCAGTCATGACTCTTCCCTTATTCAATCTGATCTCAATAGCTTTTCCATCTGGTGCTCCAAAAATTGCTTAGAGCTTAATATTTCCAAATGCCAATCAATTACCTTTTCACGTAAACGAATCAAACCTCCTCCTCGTCTCTACTTCCTCAATAATCAACCCATCTCCACGGTTCAAGTCATTCGCGATCTTGGCATATTATGTGACCAAGAGCTTAATTTTCGGGCACACATCGATGAAATAATCCTTAAAGCTAATTCTGCACTCGGTTTCGTGAAGCGATGGTCTAAAGAATTCTCGGACCCTTACGTTACCCGATCTCTTTACATAACCTTTGTCCGGCCCCTTCTTGAATACGCCTCCCAGGTGTGGTCTCCCTACCAACAAACCCACATTTATAGAATCGAGAGCATCCAACGCCGATTCCTACGTTTTGCTCTTCGAGGTCTCCCCTGGGGCAATGCTTTGATTTTACCACCCTACCAAGACCGCCTTAAACTAATCAACATGAACACGTTGGAAGAAAGAAGAGTTGTATCTGACATTCTTTTTATCCATCGTCTCCTTTCAGGTACCATTGACTGCGCGACTCTCTATAACTCTGTCTCTATCAACACTAACCCCCGCAACGTACGAAATCCCCGTCTCTTCTATCTACCCACCCCCCGTACTGCCTATGGCTCCAATGAACCTATTTCTCGTATGCTGGGAATTGTTAATTCGAATCCTTACTTCGATTTCAACCTCAGCACTCGATGCCTAAAAATCCGCCTTCTTAACCACCCTCCCCTTCTCCCTACCTAGTAAGTGAGATTAGGTTAAGATTAGATTAAGCTAGCTTGAATTAAGCCCAATAAATGGGGGCGTTCGCCCCCACGAAAATTAACGTTGAAGCAGTTAGAAAATTGTAATGAAGAATGGTGAAGTCGCTAACAGAGAAGTTGCTGAGGCATATCGGTTGGCTCGTGGCGAGAATTTTAAAATTGTTAAATTTTGACCAAAAAAACTGTCGCATGAGTATCGCTCGGGAGCTGTTATTTGACGTGAATGACATTCCGGATTTGCTGGGAAAGTTCATAACTGGTGACGAAACATGGAACCAAAAGACCAACCATCCTATTGAAAGCGACCAGAAGGGTCAATACTGAAAAAAGTTCACTAAAACGTGAAGCTGGATTCGGTAGAGTACATCGCCATTCCATGAGACGTCTACATGCAGTTGCAATTTTCTTGCTTTCGGTTTACCCACACATCAATTGATGAAATATTTGTATATAAGTTCATCTGCATTTAGTGGCATTATTTCACCGTGTTTGCCTTGAGCTTGTCCTCTATCTAGTGTGTCAAGTTCAGTTGAGATGGGCACTCTCCTGCAATAAAATCTCCTCATCTGGTCTATGTAGATGTCAATGGAGATCATTCCACCACTAACAAATGCGCCTTCATCCGATATCGTCCAGTAACCTTATTGTACTTAGCGCGCAAAGAGATTGGTGACTAACTATTCCTGACGGATCAGGTTGTTTTCCCCCTAAAGGCTTCTGCTCAGACTTGTGTAGCATTTAGAAGAATAGAGCTGACCATTTTGCGTATTTAGATCAGCCTACGCTTGGTATTATTCTGGAGAGTGACGTGGGCCCTTTCTTGCCCACGTAGTCCGCAATCCGCATGTGTTTTGAAACACGGCCTGATATCGAGCATTACTCATAAGTATTTAACCGCTTCCTTTGACCGGATGCTATGGTTTCCGAGCCGGATATTGGTATATTCCATGTTTTATTTGCCTGTTCGGCCAGTTCGAGACACAGCGAGCTGACTCGACCATTTGACAGCTACATATATTGGTTCCCTATGGGAGCTTTAATCGCCGTCGTACAATACATAAGGATCCACAGAAGGGGATCCAACTTGGAACCTTGAGGTACCCTAGAGTAGAGGAAGTTTTAGTTGACTCCTTGGTCTGTGTTACACCTTTGATTCCTTTTGGTGGCTGTGGGGGCATCGTAAGTACCATATGAGAAATTGATTGCTTGGATAGATTTTATTAGGTTATTGGTGGGTCTTCAAGGAGAAGTTTAAACGACATTTTTAAATCATGATTTACGCTTCTGTTCTGTCGAAAACTTCTCTTTGGCCACCCGGGGTTGCTATATACTCGCACACTCGACCTGTTACACTAAAAATTGGAGCTCACTCCGCTTATCGCTTTTATATGAATAGAGGCATATGTACGCGATGGTGACGGCTCTAGCAGGTTAGCTAAGAGGTTTGCGAAAATTATGCATCAGCTCCGATAGTGAACATTAATGAAGTAACATATTTGACTTCCGATACCACTCCCACTTTCTGTCATTAGAAAAACATTTCGCAGCGAAATATCTTCATTAAGTCGCTGATATGTCTGCCAAAATTGAAGTAATATTCCTCAATGTGCCAATAGAGCACGTAATACGCCCAGCCTTATGAGCCGCAAAACTTCGTGTTTTATACGTCCAAAACTCGCCTAATTGCATGTCCATTTGCAAAAGCCAAAATCTCTATTCACCTCCCCCGAGCATAGCAATTAGATATTCGAAAACCTTTTCCGCCGATCGCATTATGAGCGACATTGTCACTGTAAACTATGGAGAAAGCATTTTCACATCATGATGAATGGAAATTATAATTCAATTCAAATGATATTGATCGTGCCATCCCCTCCCATGTCTATGGTCGATCATTGCTTCCGTGGCGTCTTCTTCCATCTATTGCCGGAAAGTGTTAATCGCGCAATCCAATAACTTATCCGATGGCCAAATAAACCGATAAACCGAATGACAAAACCAAACTCGCAGTGTAACCCACTTACACGCTGCATACTTATGACCGATTACATGCTCTCGATCACACACAGCACGGGGAAACGACTGAAAAATACCGAAAAAAACAAAAATAAATTTCTCCATTCTTCGTCGCCCAGGCCTAGTGTCCAGTGTCTGAGCGTTTTCTTCTTTTTCCTTTTTCGAAAATGATCAAAATTATATCACAATCACACAAATCGATTTGCTATGTAATGCGGGTAAAGATAAATCTCTCACCGTTATACGTGCCCGGCTTTCGAGATGATCGGCGCACACTTGCTTTTCTGTCAAATCGAAATATCGGTGGCGGATCGACGAGAACTGGCATTTGATCGAGACTTAAGTCTTGGCTTTTATGGCCAAGACAAGCCTACGGGCTTGTAGGCACGGGTATGGGTGAACGAACATCGTTCTCTCAAAGGCGTTTGTAGAAAAAGTGAAATGTTGTCCAACAAACTGACCGTATTAATAAAATAATTTGACGAACATACAATTATTAATGATTAGAATGACTGTCACATAGAAATACGGAGGGGAAGAAGGCGGAGAAACATTCGGTGATAGTTTGGTTCGATGGCTTTCGTCGGAGGAATTTCAATTCGAATTTGCCTTACTTCGAATGGGCAAAGAGGCATGGGCGGCTGGAGGGTAAATGCGCTTGACATGTGTCAACAAACAAGTGGTTTCACTATGTTCAAGCCTTTTAAGGGATAGTGGGAATTATGAAATAGATTTCTTAAAAGGAATACCCAAAGGGAGCTCATACTAAGAGCTATTGCCCTTGAGAAATTGCTTTAGTACACAGTGGGGCGCCACGGAAATAAATTATATCCTACGTTGACTATAATGAATTGAAATTTTACATCCAACAGAATTAGAAGCTTATAATCTGGATAATATTGTGAAAAAAGTGCACTTCTACGAAGAACATGTGGCGCCCCATTTTAGTGTGCGCCTGTGTCTGCACAAGACTACGAACAGCCAAGTGCTTGCAACATATTCCTTTATAATTTTTTTTTCGACAGAGACTCATTGTCGCTGTTTTATCCCGAGGCTATGCATCAAACACCTTCTCAATAGCCGCAACTTCATCTTAATAGACTCATTCCCGTCATTCAAATGCACTTATTTCCCATTCAATGACACTCAACACATTAATTACCGTCAAATGCAATAGTATTTTATCACGATTATTTAAGATGAATCACAGATGACATAGAGCATTAATAGACGTCCAGATCCATCGATCACTCGCTTTCTTCCGATAATCATCTTGTTGGCCATCTATTACTGCGGCGCCCCGAAGCGCCTTTATCCCCATGACCACCAGTTGACCACCAGTGACCGCCACTACCAGCAATCGCGGCATACAATCATTGTTTCATCAACTAACATAAGCATGATCGCTTGCTGCCACGTGGCCGGAATTCTAATGAAGTGCGATCAGTTAAAGCGCGTCGCGGGTATGTGGTTCTTCTTCATCGCATGATAGTGGGAGCGCTCTCGATCGAGCACTATAGTCCGCGAATAGAGAGTTCACCTGTTGTGGGTGAGTGCGAATTACTACATGTACCTGCTGTGGACACACATGATGCATGACACATCCGCTTTATAAATACACCAACGAGTTAGGAAGTGTGCCCCATTCATTCGGAAAACGTCGCGAAGTCGGTAGTGCGCCTGTGTCCAATTGTCAGCATTCGGGAATACGAAACAGAAAAATGAAAGTAAGAGTTTGCATAGCCATATTGGCCGTGTTGGCATTAGCGGTGCGTGAAAGTGATGGCTCACCCAAAACGTCGGACCCTAAGGAAAGCGATAAGAAAACGGCAACGGTCACCGTGGAGGAAAAGTCTGTGAAAGCGAATCTCAGTCAGGCGAAGGATTCAAAATTCCAGAATGGCAAGCATAAACGAGGGATCTTTCATTTTGGAACCTACGGAGGTGGATTAGGCTGGCCCAATACGTACGCATCACTTTATGGATATAATCTTCAATTGCCACCACATGGATTGCAAGTTCTGCGAGGATATCCAGCGGCTCATGGGGCACACGCCGGCCTCGGATATCCTCTGTTGCATGGAGCGCATGGAATCCATGGAATACAAGGATTGCAAAGAGTGCATGGGATTCATGGTTTTCATGGCGCTCATGGAGTTCCAGCGGTGCATGGTGTTCCATTCGTTCATGGCCTACATTCTATACAAGCGGGAGTACCAGCAGTCCATGACCCATGGCACTTTAAAACACATGCGACAGCGTTGGGTGGACATGGAACGCCAGTTGTGTTAAAGCCAGGTGGAGCGGTGGTTTCATCGTTCAATGTGAATTACCCACATCACCAATATGTTCATTTTCCAGCTGTGACTGGAGTAGCTTCGGCAATACCAGTAGCTCCTGCAGTACCAGCTATTCAAGTTACGCCAGTTGCACCAGCGGTACCAGCTGTACCAGCACTTCCACCTATTCAAGCAGCTCCAGCCATTCCATCAATCCCTCTTCCACCAGCCGCCCCGGCGATTCCTGTAGCTCCCGCTGCACCTGCACCCCCGCAAGTTCCCCAACAGCCTAATTTCCCATTTTTCGTCCAAATCGTCCCTGCCAAGCCAAATCAACCAGCCCAACCTGTTCAGCCACAACAGCCAATTCCAATCGGGCCAGCCGTACCCCCATCACAATTCTTCCCCAACATTGGTGTTCTCCCTCTACAACCAGTTCAGCCAGCCCGTCCACAGCGCCCATCTGGTGGCAGTGCTGAAGCCGCGCCACAAATCCCGACAGCTCCCGCCCAACCAGCAATTCCCAACCTCCCGCCCGCGCCTACCCAACAACCCTGGCGACCAATTTTCAGCCATCAACAACCCCAACAGCCCACACAACCGCAGCAGCCCGTCCAGCCCCAACAACCACCCACAGCCGCAACAATTCCCGACGTCAATCGACCTTCCATCACACTCCTGCCGCCCTTCTTCACCGGCCGCCCACAAGGCGGTGAAGCTATTTCGCCCGGCCAAATCCCACAAGGCGGTGAAGCTATTTCGCCCGGCCAAATCCCATCCAACACGCCAACAGGTAAGTTCACTTTCCACATTTTCCAATCACCCTAGTCTGTCCTCCATTTTGCCTAAAGTCTTCAACAAATCTCAATGCAATAAAGGTTACCGCTACGGTATCAGCGAGCGCATCGAACCCAGCCTACTCGACGGCCTCACCGACGAGGAGATTCAACGTGCCATCGCCCAAGCCAACTATCAAGCGCACCTGCAGCAAAACAACTTTCAGGGGTACCAGTACTAATCACAAGAGGGTGTGTGCCGGCTACCAGCAGACGCCTGTAGAGAGACTTAGTGATACCATCTGTCAACTAACTGTATTATTTATTTAATTGCGAGTATGTAAGGATAATAATAAAAAAATAACAGAAAAGCAGGTTCATGGGATTTTCTTTTATCCAAAAACAAACGGCCGAATTTTGAAATTGACAGTTCGACTTCCTCTGTCACGTCGCACGGCTTCCATATGTTTAAATGGCAGCCAATACATCAGGCGCTCAGAAAAACCCGAACTGATTATCAGAGGCTTGCTGCACTCATCACTGTGTGTTGAAATGACCTCCAAAAAATTTAAATTACCTGTCAACGCTGATGTTTCCTTGCAGGGATGGCATTGAGGCAATTTTTACAGGAAAATTTATAAAACTGAAAAAAGTTTTTTATTTATTTTTATTTTTTTAATTCTAAAACCTTAAAATAAAGTTGTAAGAAGACTTAAGCATGTTGTACCGCAATGATACATCAACCATGAAGTTCGAAAGATCAAAACGAAACTTCAGACGGCGAAATGTAGTACTTTAATCTAACTTAGTCTAGTCTTAAATTAGACTAAGTAACTGGGGTTAAGCAGTTAAGAGGATTTCTAGGATTTGAAAAATAGTGAATTGACCAGCGTTTTACAAAATCAAGTTTGGTTTTGGCTCTGCTAATAAAGTCGTTGATAATATAAACGAAGATCGGTTCTCTATCACCGGTTACACCATGATGGCCATCGAGACATCGAAAGGACGGGTTTGTCACAGATGGTAACGTTTTTAGCAGCTCTTGGGTAGCGTCCACAGGAATATTTAACAGCTTGACATTGACTATTATTGAGGTCAAAGGAAGTTGAGATAAAGTTCTTCAAGTTACGTGTAGATTGGGGTGTACGCGGATCGGCGAGAGATTGATGTAGTTTGAAATGGCTTCCCGATTATGCGCGTCAGGGTACAATTAATGCTTAGCCGCCGTTTCGATGCCACAAAACTCATGAAACCTAAGAGAAGTGAAGGGGATGTTAATTTATATCCAGCTTGTGGAATTAAGAAAGCTGAGGTTGGCTACCTCTGAGGAAGTATTTGCGGCATTCGCAGAGAAAATGGTGCAGGATTTCCTCTGCGTGTGTTTTGTGACAAGTACGGCAGTGAGTATTAGACCGGATGCCTATTCTGGCAGTTGCTTTGGGAAGGTTCAGCGACAGGCCCACACTTTCAGTACGGAAGTTTGGGGTGGCCCCGAGCCTGACTAACTCATCGGCACTCTCATTTCCCTCTATATCGCTGCGGACAGGAGCTCAAAGGAGCGTGATGTCAGTCCAGCCACCATTTTCTTTTCTTGCAGTGATCCACCAGTAAGAGAAGGTGATGGCAGACGAGTCTTAATAGCGGCTTAGCTGTGGCTACAAAGAGCCGTGGACGTATAATTTGGGCGGGCTGCACTGAGTGCTGTGCACGCTTACCGGATCGCTAGCATATCAGCTTGAAGGATGCTGGAGTGATCAATGAAACGGAATGAATTTGAGATATTCAGTTGTATGGAGAATATTCACGATCCTACAATATCCTCCAACTTAGAGCCATCAGTGAAAATAAAAAGTTGGAGTTCCGCGACTGGATTGGACGCTTCCATTCTTTGCTGGAAGGAAAGTGAGAATGCACCGCTGTATTGAAGTCGAGGGAGGGAGTGATGTAGTCCGTAGGAATCGAGATCAAATTCGTTGGCAGAAGTGACAGAGCTCTGTGATCTGGGCAACCAGAACCCCGTTTCCTTACGTCTGATGGCACTGCATGCCACGTATTTGATGAACAAGGGGATGAGATGCAGTAGGGTATTAAGTATTTCGGAGGTGCATGTTTTCATGGCTCTCGTGGTTCCGATTCCTGCTGATCTTTGGATCACATTAAGTTTGTCGATGCTATAAGCTTTACAAAGGGCTGGCCACGGAAAGCTGTTGTGTACATCCACAGGGTCAGCTTAGGTCTGCGTCCCCATCGGAGATGAAAAGAGTCTGTAGAGTTTCAGTGTAGAAAGATTAACTAGAATATTCAGTTAATGGAGTCACGTTGTTGATGGACATAAAAAACGAGGAGCTTTTGAAGAAACTCTAAATACTCGTACAAAATATATGAAAACGATAGATAGATAGAGTAAAATAATCTTATTGAAGGCTTTGCCAAAATCGGTAGCAATTACATGGACATTTTTCCTTAAGCGCGTATAGGGTATTAAAGAAATATCAAATTAAATGGGTGGCTGTGGGTCCTCTGGAAAGAAATGCATGTCGGCTTGGGTAAGAAAAATATATCGTAGACGGCGCTTTCGAAAAGTTTCGGTACGTAAGAGAGTTAAGAAATTGGCAGCTGGTAGGACATTTTGTTCCAGGACTTTTATCGTAAAAGGGTAAGAGCTCTTCCAGGGAAAAATTATGAGATTAAATAATTTTACGGGGGCAACTTGACTTTTTCATTCCCCCTTTAGCCCGGAGTATGAATTCGTATCTTTTCGGAACAATACACAGGAGCGTACCTGGGAACAACAAGTAGGAAAGTGCACACGAGATCCAAGGCACTTACTGGCGTATTAGGTATGTACCTTCAACATATTTTTAATCCAGCAATCCATGCTTCTCTGCAGCAGTGTACACCTATTCGTCTGTATAACTTGTTTAAACTGACGTGTATGCAATTACATGGAAAAAAAAATATTGAAGATGGTTTACAAAAGAATAAAAAATTCACAGAAAGTTCACTGTGTCAAGCTTCAGCGTTCCGAATATGGTTAAAATCATTAATAGATGAAAGGCATTGATACCGATTATAAGCATTAATAAGCTTTTCAGCAATTATAAGGAACACTGTTCGCTTTATTACTGCTCGCGTTTTGTCCACTTTAAAGCTAAGCCACCTCCGGTAATGGAGGTCACACCGAGAATTAAGATGTCCGAACAATGCTATAAAATACGTCAAAAACTGAGTACACCTGATCACTTCTATTGCGGTTGAATCACGTTTTGAATATGTGAATGGATATGAAGGCACACAGTTGTTCCACTCTCGTTATCTGAAATTATATCTCGCATTGTATACCATAAGGCCACACCTTCATTCCGTTTACTCGTTTATTATAACTCACAGAATCATCATTAATCAACTTGCATTAATGATTTTTAGGTTCTGTGCTCTTATTATAGGCATTTTAAGTTACGTAATCCACAAGACATAAAGGCGAAATTATTTCTTGACCCAGATCCAAATTCATGCTTTAACCTCCGTGAAGAAATTAATTTTTGAGTTATTAATTGCATTTTTGTTTTACATACCGAAACAAATAAGTGAAATTCCTCACTGACGACCCTGTTCCGATTTCGCCTTGACAGTCATGACAATTCACCAGTTCCGGGAGGAGGTTACCTTCCATGTTGTATACGACATATGACACCCCACACAGTGTTAACGTTGTCACCGTTTCTGATCGCCTGGTGTCGTAGCTGACATTGGGACCTCTGACGTTTGCGAGTCAGTCGGGTCCAGAGATGCCACTTTCGTTAGTATCCTGTCAATAAGACCCCAGTTTGTCCTTACAGTTTTATTTATTTATTTAAAAAAAAGGACGAAAATAAATGAAAAGAAAATAATTCACATATACAAAACATATGTTAGGAAGAATTAGTGGTAAAAGTTATGAGAAAAGGGACTTCGTTGGAAGCTGGGTCCGGGTCCACCCCCCCGGAAGGATGGGGTGTAACCGAATGATTCGCCACGAAATCCGAAATTCAACCGGGGGTCGTTGCCAGTGTCGAGTTGCTGTTGTCCCGATTCATCTCCATTTGTGGAGAAGATTTCGTTCTGGAAGTTGTTGCCGAACGGTGACGGCCGTTGTGCTTGTTCTCGTCCCTCATTGCCGCTTGGTGGTGGTCCTGAAAAGATTGAAATGACTACCAGTTCGCTCAAACTGCAGAGTATTTGTTCGCATTATGCCATGATAACGCGCGGGATGGGAGGAAAACTTGTTTCAAAGCAATCAGGCAGGTGTAATAAATTACTGTAAGCAGGCCAGTGGCGTGAATTACGTAATCGAATGCTCATGGACATGACATGACTCAATTACGAATGGGAACGAGTTGTTGAAGTGAACTCACCGTTTGCCTGTGAAAAGTCGAAGACATTGTTGTCACTACCAGCAAATTGCCTGGAATCGAATGGGCTGCCTTGCGGTTGCGGATTGAAGCCAAAGGGGAAGTTTTGTGGCGAGCCGCCCGGAACCGATGGAGGTGGAGGTGGTGGTGCCGAATTATCTCCTGAGCCTGATGGTGGTGATGGAGAATTCTGACCGGTAGAATCCAGGCCGGATCCTTGTGGAAATTGTTGTAGAAGGCCAGAATTGAAAGGAAAGTTTGATGAGTCGAATTGGGGACCACCTTGAGGTCCAGCTTGTGCGCCGAGTGGAGGTGATGGGCCAAACGGAAGTTGGCGGAATCTTTGCACGCCGAATGGGAAATTCGCTGGAAATATTGTACCTCCCTGCGGTTGTGGGAAGAAGGAACCAAATCCGTTTGCTGAAGGGAAGGACAATTGTGGAGGGATTGTGCCCTGTGGTGCAGAAGGGCCTTGTTGAAATTGAGGTGGAGGAAGTCCTTGTGGTGGTGGTGGTGGTGGACCTTGCGGCGGGGCACCTTGTGGTGGAGGAGCCTGTGGTGGTGGTGGACCTTGTGGTGGTGGTGGTGGAGGTCCCTGTGGTGGCGGTGGTGGTGGTGCTTGAGCTGGTGGTCCGCTTGGCGGTGCGGGGCCACTTGGTCCAGGGCCACTCGGTGCCGGGCCACTCGGTGCAGGGCCACTTGGTCCTGGACCGCTTGGACCTGGACCACTAGGTGCTGGCCCACTCGGTCCCGGGCCACTTGGTGCCGGCCCACTTGGTCCTGGTCCGCTTGGCGGTGGTGGCGGTGCTGCTGGTCCACTCGGCGGTGCTGGCGGTGGTGGTGGTGGTGCCATAGCTGGTGGTCCACTCGGCGGCGGTGGCGGTGGTGGTGGTGGCATTGCAGCTGGTCCCATTGGCGGCGGTGCTGGCATTCCCATTGGTGGCGCGGGAGCTGGTCGATTTCTCGGCATCCCATTACCATTAGGTGCGAAATTCTTACCCGCAGCTTGTTGCAATAGTAGGTTCTTCAAAAGCACGCCAAGGAACAGAGTACGTTTCTCACGGTCCCCGTGGTGCTGGCTGTCGGTTTCGGTGTCAAAGTCTATCGGTTTGCTCTCACACCAGGATGCCAATATCAAGGCGACCGTTATGTATTTAATCAAGAACATAATTAAAATTTTATATCACTGCTAGCGATTCTCAATTGAATTCCCAAACGGAATAGCGCGAGACCTGATCGGGTGTTCCGTGTAAGGAGTCAGCGAGTGAACTGTTGCATTCTGCAGCTGCGAGTAAAAAACTTTACCAACGAACAACTTTTCTGTGGATTGGGGGATTGTGACCTCCCGTCACTCGGCGCACCGCCTGTGTAGTAATAGTAATAAAACCATGATCGGGTGTAACTAAAGCGTTCCGAATCAATGGCGGTTGGCGTTTGGGTGTTTGGCGCTCGAAGCCAGTAATAGTAGTAGATACTTTCCACTATCACTTCTCAGCACCTGCTGTGTGGTATCGAATAAGTGTTGTGAAACAAAGCGAAATGTGAGAAGGGTATGATGGATAGATGGAAGTACTCCGATGTAACAGGTAGTGATGTGGTCTTGCGACAGTGATGGGTTACGCGATGAATGACGACTGTATGGGTGCGTTTCAAATACGAGCGAAGGTATCCAAAAATGGTTTAACCTCAGCTCTTCGACAATGGAAAGGGAAGTACCCGATCGCAGGTGATGGGAAGCACGATCATAGGTGAATGTCATGGACCCACCAGTATCGAACCGCATAAAGTCCGCCTCACACATAAAGTCGCCAAATGTACACCGAAAAAACGAGAAACGAGAGCAAACGGCGAAAAAATAAAAGTCGCCCCCATTCACTTTCAATCACTTGTGCTTTGGTTTTGCTGTGCCTTTACCTTGGATTCTGCATCTAACACACGAACGATCGTTCGATAACTGCTCCAATTCGAGTTTCATGTGTCCACTCCAGTCGCTTGAATAAAACCAACGCGCGAACATAAAAACAATTTTTTTTTTATTACACCTAAGCATAGCGTTCCTGCAATAGGTCGTATACATTTTCGAAGACTAGTAACATAATAGCGCCGCCCGGACCCAATCGCATGACTTTTGGCACAAAGCCTTTATACAAAGCGCTAAAGCCTTCCTCTTTGTATACTGTGGCTATGGATCGCCGCAGCGTTCGGTATTTTCTAAAACCCGTGAATGGTTGCGGCCCTTGGATTCGACTCTTGGCCACATCGATTGGGGTGTTGACCAGGCAGCCCAGAACGCCGGACGTAAATCCAATAGCGACTTTTCGCAGGAATTCGTGGGTGGGGTTTTGGAGAATAGGCGTGGCAGTTCTAACGCTGTGATAGAAGCCAAAGTACACCATGTTGAATGCACCGGCACGAGCCATCGTGGCACTGAGACCTTTCGTTAAACCTCGCGGTCCCAAGCCATGTTGCTGTATAATCTCTCTTGTGACAGTCCAAGTACTCGCGGCTCGTTTGATATGCGAGTGATCGGCTTGTTGCGTGACTTTGACAACCTCGAAAGGGTTAATGACGATACCCTCGGTTAGACCGGCACAAAGCCCGGCTAAAGAGAATGTCTGTAAAATGGGTTTTTTTTTTTTTAGAAGTAAAGTTTTCAATCTTGCCTGTTGACTTACCAGGGGCGTTGGCGTGGGTGATCCGAACAGGAAGAGCGGCTTAAATTGTTCAAAGCATACAAATTTGACGGCACGTTTTGGGGTCTCAGCTATGACGGGTGGTAGAATGCCTTTCCAAAATGAGAAGAGACCTTCGGTCTTGTACATTTTGGAAAAGCAATCTAAAACGCCGCTATATTGTACCTAAAAATAAATCAACATTTAAAATGAATAAAAAAACAACGTGTACATGCACAAGTCCGCTTTGTAGCACATTAAGTGTGCTGCTAAGACCTTGACTTTCTACGAATTGCATAAGCGTATCGTAATCTAATGAGAAACCAGTTACTGTCGAATATTGATAGTGTGGTGGTCATGACCGTTGAGGAGTGTGTCATGGTGGCTTGATAGAATAGGGAAAGTACAATAATGCTGAAATTGATTCCAATATAGGGTTTGATTGGGTATGAGATTAACGTCTAACTAATAAAACTGTTTTAAAAGCTTTAATCTAGAAGTCTAGACTGGTAGCAAGGTTCAACAAGTGCTCAACTGTCTATTGTCCCTGAAAAATTCTACCTCAAATCAGTATTGAAAATTGTAAAAAGGTCTATCTACTCAGGCATAGCTTCCTGGTCCTCCCTACGCGACTGATTTTATAGCTTCAGTACCAGAGCAAATGATACCAAGACAGTCTAGAGTTATGAAACTTATTTGTCGACACGGCAAAAAGGCTGGGGTCTCGACGCCTTTACGAAGCTCGGATATTACTTTGTTGGTGGAAGTAATTGCTAGCCAAAGGCACTGTGAGCCCGTGGTTGATGTATTGGATTCTGGCGCTCATGACACGGCGTTCGAATCCTGCAACAGCCAAGTCATCGAAATCGTATTTTTTGTGTTTTTCATAAGTTTAACATAAGAAATTCGCCGTTTAGAGTTGGCAATAAACAAAGGTCCTTTTCACTAGGGGATAGGGAAAAGCCTCGGCTCTGGTCCTCCACGGGCTGTAATGCCAATAACAATTGTAATGATAAGAACATACAAAAGGTTTGAAGCTGATAAAGAGGGCAAACACGATCGGAGGGCTTATGGACGATCGAATATTCATAATGAGGAAAGACCCTTTAACCAGCTACAAATTAGTGCATGAACTCAAGACCTTTTTGAACAAAGTCGGAAGATTAGATCCACTAAGTCTTGTATGGGCCCTCACTCAGGAATACCAAGAAATGAAATCTGATGAATTTGCTAGAATGCGTTCAGAGAAGAGTTTCTCAGGACCTGAACACGCTTTAGGTCTACCTGCTTCCATGGTCGAATCGTACATCAACCATTGGGTCTTTAATGCACACAAACGTAGATGGAGGGAATATCCAGGATGCTGGATTACTAGGCGCGTACACGCTGATGACTTGCGGCCGTGATTAGGGCCATTACACTTTTGCTAGGCATCTACGCGTGCTTAGCATTAGTGAGATGCCCATCTGTGCTGCATGTTGCGAGCAGAAAGACACAGCAAAACACTTTTCTCTGCGACTGTCCCGCCTTCGCTCGCGTACGGTGGCGCACCCTTGGAGCCGTCTGAGTGATTTAACGGATAGTAGAAGTCTCCAATAAAAAAAAAAGTCGACTGACTCCTACCATGAAATTTACTGAGATGTATTGGGTAGGATAAGATTGAGGGACAGGCTTTTTATAGCAATATATCCTCCAAGTAGCCTGGTGATCCTCTGATTTATTGACAATCTACGAAGATAATCTTTTTCCGATCGACAAAACATGCCCCTTCAGCATCTTGGATGTCCGAACTAGAGAAGCAAGGCCAATGTTATTAAGCGCCCCCTGGTTTGATGAGCAGTGCATATAGGTCCATGTAAATAAACAGAATTGTGAAAGAAGCGCTTCTGGGAAGGAAAAATATTGAGCACGAAACGCGCGAGTTCAAGGATATAGATAAAAGTTCCACTAAATGATGCCAAGTCCTGCTTTTGAAAATGGATCTTTATAATTGCGCTAACTATAGTGCCTGGAATATGTAATGAGATCCCTTCAGGAAAATGATAGGGGAATAACCCTTAATGGAATCACACTCAATCTAGCTTACTCTAATGAACTAGACCTTATGGAAGATAGTAAAACTGTTAAAAGAAATACAGAACGCCAGGAAAGGAAGTTGGTTTAGAAAAAGCAAAGAGAAGATGGCCACTGACGTGCTACTCAATGACATGCTTTGGAAAAATGGACGAAGTCAAATATTTATTGCGACTTTAAAGGGAAAACCACGCAATTAAAAACTGGAATGGAAACGAATGGACAGTGGACGAATAATCAAAAGAATAATGAATGGAATCCCGAAAAAAGATTATTGCCAGAAAGGTGGTAGGGGATGAACTAAAAGGCTTGGAACAGAACAGGGAAATATGGAAGGAATACACTCATGAAAGGAAGGCTTGGCAAAGGGTTATCAACGAGGCTCTGAACTTCCGAGTTGCAAAATAAGTTGAGGACAGGAAAAAACATGAACAAGCCAAATACTCAATTTTGGCAGATTTTGAAGGGGGGCCTTCAGGTGGTCACACATCACCTTTGACTTTAAAGCGGCATATGACAGCGTTTATAGAGGCAAGCTGTGCTGAGTCATGCGTGCTCTAACATCCCTGTTCAACATAAAAAGGATTCAAACTGGGCGACGCATCGTCATGTGATTTTTTCAACATCATTTTTGAAAAGATCACGCAAAGATCAAAGATGCCAGCTACAACTGTGACGTAGTGAAGGATCTCGTCTACCTTACCAAACAGCAACGACAATAGCATCGAGATTAGAGCTGAATACCTAACTCTTGTCAGACGTTGCTTTGTTGGTTTCAAGAGGCAATTAAGAAGTAGAACCTTCTGTCGGAAAAACAAAGTTACTCTTTAATCATCTCGGTCCTCCTCTACGGCGCGACAATATCGAAAAACCTTGGTCGATTCGAGAGAGAGTCCATTCCATTTGTGTTAATTAGGAGTGAACATCGGCTTAGGTAGACGTCTACGTCTCAACGCCAAAGATGGCTGGGGCAGGTAGAGCAAATGGATTCACTTTTTATTTTTTTTTGGTTTTTTTTATTTTCTATTTATAATAAACGCGTGCAAAAGGGCTTATGAATACCCTTACATGACCCGAAGGTATAGAGGCCGAGGGAGAGAGGTAGACGAGGTATGTACATTGGTTTTAAATGCTTGTGGATTGTAAAGTGTGGAAACTATTGGTCTGGAAAGCACATTTGTATGAGTCTCTAAATTAAACTGTACATCCGAAGACAGACTAAAGGGTAAACTGAAAGGCATTCAAAGTGGTTGAATTCTAGAAGGGAAGGAATACAATTGGCTAGCTCATTTGAGCGTTTCATCACCCGCTTTTGAATTTTTTTTAGCAGATGCAAAGAGGTCTCCCAAGACCAGATATGAGCGTTGTACTCAAGGTTCGAGGGGATACAAAGAAACCTAGACTTTTCGCTACTTTTTTGGCGACCTCGATTACGTATCAGGTCATTCCAACTGTGTTCCAAAAGTTTTCTACCAACCAAGGATGCAGTGTTTCAGTTTCAACACAAGCGTCGTTCTTGGATAATGGCGGATGACTAAGGTTGTATAAACGATTGGTTCCAATGGTGAGTTATCCCATAAAAAAACAAGCGGATCATAGTCAATACGAAGCTTCCGTGATTAAATGCCAATGTCAATGTCTTCGATGCCAACCCCAAAGAGAAACAATAGTTGATGACCAGATCTACGGTGCCACACACAGATGGCAAGAGACTTTAACCAATATTGGCATGCGACATAGGAAGCCGAGTGCCATTAAAATTAGCCCCAAACTTGTTAAATTAAAAAAAAAGAAAAAACAGCGACAAGTGAAGGTTGTTCAGACGCCGCATAACAAGGTTAATAGATGCCGAACTCCCGGATCGTATCACAATAAATAATGAAACCCGGGTTAACGAAATTAAGGTTCAATCAATAATAACTGAAAAAACAAAAAAACAAAAAAGTTACTGTGAACTAGAACCAACAGGACAAATTCAGTCGAATTTCTCGTATTCTATCAAGGACAACCACCCCCGGAGAATAGTGAACGAACATCTTCGACACAAACCGTACGCAACCCGTCCAGGTCGTGTGACAAACAACATAAGAGCGTCACTCTTTAATCTGCGCGTAAAGATTGAAAAATCTGGACAAGTTCGTTTCAATATTAAGGTTTCGTCAACTTTAAATGTCATAAATGGCTTAGTGCACCATAAGTTCTTGCCACAAAATCGGAAATTCCTGTTATTTTTTGAACACATATCATACGACGCTGGAATTGAAGTTTAATCCAATCTCGGAAATCTGCTTACAACCAATTTCTAGTATGTCTATCTTGGCATTTTACGTCTAAATCAAGAGTGTTCTTCTCTACACTGTGAGGCTTGTTGTGGGGCTGTTTCGGCATTTGAAGCCTTGATACAAAAAGTTGTTTTATTTCGATTTTAATCAGGAATTGTCAAGATTATAGGAATATCAATCATCAATTAAATTGAACGCGAATAGAGTACATCGTTATATGAGCAGCTTTCCCCGTTGTTTAAGTCACGCAATCCCACATACTGGTTGTTCCTGGAATCTTATATAAACCTGCCAAATACTTAAGACCATCAAAATCCCATCAACAAATCCGTTGTATACCGATAAAAACGGAACTAAGGAGAATGCATAAATGTGTAGCTTATATAGCCAGAATTCATTGAGGAATCTCTGATAATGAAGTTCAATGGCGTAACAAGGCCGAAATTAGGTAAACAACCGCGAACGCGTAGCTTCGAAAGCCCGACGTACTCGTACGTATCATGTTGGGTAAGGTTCGTCCATTAATCAATTTGATAAATACGAATCAGCACGTCTCTCGTATGCCAAGAAGAAAAACTAATTCAATCACTTAAGCACGACAAATGAATGTATCTGGTGTGTGCCTCAACTCCCCGCATCAACCCCTATTAGTTTAGTTACACTCCATTGAACAATATATTCAGCTGATGGGAAGGTACACGTGGATTTGATCAAACCCTCCCTCCACACGGGATTGACAACAGTTTAAAATGTCAAATGATAGCGATAAAGTGTGAACGAAAATAAAACAAAATTAGAAAACGCGTCCAGCGGTATCAATTTCAAATGAGGGGCACGGCGCGGGTGGTGAAAAACTAACATCACATACAGTACCACATCATCAACTAACAAGCTCTAACCGGTATTACGTCATCAAACTACATACAAAATCGCTATCGAAGATCATCACTACCGATGACGATCGGTTCAGGTAACTCACCCCAGTCTTTGCTACAACGTTCTGCAGCTGCATCCGAGTCTTGACTACATCCAACGGTTGCATGATACACACCTCCACAAATCCAGCCGATCCGCCGGACACCACTTGTAGCGCCGCCCGTTTCAAGGCCGGCATTTCCCTTTGCGCGTGAGCCATCTCTGTATATCTTCAATGCTGAAATGAGATACAAGTTAATCGCTTAATCTACTTATTTCAGTCCGTTTACATGGGCTTAGGTTTATTTATTTTTTGTTTTTTTATTGTTTTATGGACTCGGGGCTGGGTTGATAGTGTGGAAGACGAACAGAACCGAACTGACTACAACACGACCGAAGACTAATCTGGAATCCGTTCGTCGAGGGTGGAATTTGTACTGATGGGAGTGTGAGAATATTTTTGTTTCAGTTGCTCTGTTTCTCTGAAACAAGGTGTTATCAAAAATAAAACGAATTTTGATTTATAGATACGTCGCCGTCGCGGGTTTGTTTTTATTTTTGTTCCACTTTCCATCGAATGGGTGAGGGATGAAGGCACTGCTAGGCAGCACATTCGAATGTGTTTTTGATGGCTATTAATTCGATGTCATCTACAAAAGCCGAGTACGGTATGAGTGCTTGTAGTTCTAAATCTAAACTAGCCTTAGTGAAGGAATCTTTATTACTTCTGATTCGCGACATCAATTCCATCCAGATGATCGCCATCTCGACGATATCCACGCGAAGCTATGAAGTACATTTCCCAAAGACGATCTGAGAAATGTGCTATTTTATTTATCATCGATTACTAAAAATATTTCGCACAAGAGAGCGAAGTGAACGTAATGGATGCGCGGAATCGAGTGAACTTCCAGTTTATCAAATAAACGAAAGCTTTTGATTTTTTTTGTACTTATTGTTTGGCTTCTTCTCGCCGAGATTTCCAGGCTCCAAGTGAATAAAGAGAAAATATTGATAGTGCAGAGGGAGATTTCCGAATCTAATAAATGTATGTATCTCAGAGTAATATGCGTGGATAGTACCATAAACATATGGTAAGCACTGCAAGAAGAAATCGAGAACTCACCATGTGTGCTTGGATGGAATTTTTCAACGGCATATGGGGTCAACAACTGCACAATGACTCGCGACTAAACATTCAAACAAGCGATAGCAACAACTTTTGTTCGCGATTGCATGATAAGATACGGCTGCAAGTAGATGTCTATCAGTCTCAAGGTAGAAACAATTAAAAAATTAATTGCTGGAGAAAGTTTGAAAAATTGCATGCAAAATTGTTACCAAGAGTCGGTAGCGCAGTTCGAAATCATTTCTACAGAACAGACGTAAATTGTAAACCGATAAAAATGATTTGTTTTTCTGCATAGTCCTAACAGGTCAATCTTTAGGGTCGGATTTCCTCAGAAAAAAAAAATATTTATGGAACGCCTCCCAAAACGCCTTACCACCGGCCTCGCTATGTCTTCATGTTTCTCGCCTCGGAAAAAAAAAAACCAAGGAAAGAGGTAGAAGTTACTGGGCGCTAGATCTGGCGGGTATTCGAGTAGTTCAAATCCTATTTCCTGAATGGCAGCCATCGCAACTGCGGCCTTATGAGCCGGTGCGTTGTCTTGGTGCAGTATTCCAGCTCGCAGTTTGCCGCGTCTCTTTTCTTTAATGACCTCCCGCACTATCCTTATTTGGTCTGCGTAGTAAGATCCCGAAATTGATCAAAGCAATGCTCGTGCACAGGACACTGATCGCTGATGCAGGCCTCGAAAATTGTGTCAAGTCTGGAGTAAACAGAGGCTGCCCGCAAGGTGGCGTCTTGTCTCCGCTGTTATGGTGGATGGTGGTTGACTCTCTGCTAGATGCTCTCAATGCCTCTGGATTCTATGCCCAGGCCTATGCGGATGATGTTGCTGTTTTCTCTGACGGCTCATGTTTAGCGAATGTCTGTCTCAAGGCGCAGGCGGCGCTAAACGTGATCGAAGACTGGTGCACGAGAAATGGGCTGTCGGTCAATCCTCTTAAGACCGATGTCGTTCTCTCCACGAGAAGGAGGAAAACAACTGGCATTGCTCAGCTGGTGCTAAAAGGCATTCCCATCCCTATATTCAAGGAAGCTAAGTATCTGGGAGTCATTCTAGATAACAAACTTCTCTGGTCAAAACATGTTGAGTCCAAAACCACCAAAGCGCTGTCAGTTTTCTGGCAATGCAAAGGTGCCTTTGGCAAAACATGGGGCTTATCGTCCTTTGGATCTACACGGCAATGGTAAGACCGATACTCTCATATGCATCGGTTGTTTGGTGGAGCAGACTGACACGAAAACACGCTGTAGCTTCACTCACCAAACTCCAAAGAGCGGTCTGCCTCAGTTGCACGGGGGCTTTCCCCAGCACACCGGGAGCTGCTTTAGATGCTATGATGAACCTTCCACCCCTTGACATATATATCAGAGGGTGTGCACTGAAAACTATTTCTCGCCTAAAGAGGAATGGTCTTTGGTACAAATCGCAGTGGAGTGAAAGTGTACTTGAGAGAGAAATATCCTACGACCACTGTCTCATGGATATGCCCTCTGACGCAATGACACCTGCCATCCTACTGCGCTTCAACTACAGTCATATTTCCTTGGCGTCAGGACTGGCTTTGGCCAGACACTGAACCTGGAATAGAATGTCTTCGCATTTTCACAGATGGCTCCAGGACTGATCAGGGATCCGACGCCGGAGTTTTCTTCGAGCGCGAAAACATTCGACTGCACTTCTCGTTAGGAAAATATGCGTCTGTCTTCCAGGCGGAGATTTACGCAATCCTAATGGCCGTGCACTATGTTGTGAAACACAGATGGAGGGGAAAGAGCATATGTGTCTGCAGTGACAGCCAAGCTGCACTCAAAGCTGTATACAATCCTCTGTCCAACTCCAAACTAGTGCATGAACTCAAGACCTTTTTGAACAAAGTCGGAAGACTTAATTCACTTAGGCTTGTATTGGTTCCAGGTCACTCTGGAATCCCAGGAAACGAGATCTCCGATGAACTCGCTAGAAAAGGCTCAGAGGAGAGTTTCTCAGGGCCTGAACCCGCCTTAGGTCTACCAGCTTCAACGGTTAAATATGACATCAATGACTGGGTCTTTAACGTACACAGTCGCAGATGAAGGGAATATCCAGGATGCAGGATGACTAAGCGCGTACGCCCTGACGTCTGTAAAAAGTCCGCAACATTCTTCTTATCCTTAAGGAGAAATGACTGCAGAAGGCTAACGGGCGTCATTACGGGCCATTACACTTTTGCCAGACATCTCAACGTGCTTGGCATCAGTGAGACGCCTACCTGTGCTGCTTGTTGCGAGGAGGACGACACAGCGGAACACTTTCTCTGCGACTGTCCCGCCTTCGCTCGTGCACGGTGGCGCACCCTTGGGGCCGACGTGGTGGGTGCCGAATCTCTTAGCTCAACATCACTGAAGCCCCTCCTCACTTTTCTCCGGACAACGGGCAAAATACAATAAAGGCAAGGTGTCTGTCTGGTAGTACAATGGACCAGTACTTGTGTCTGAGTGCTCCAGCAGATAGTAGAAGCCTCCAACAAAAAAAAAAAAAGATCCCGAAATAGTGGCTCCCTTTTCCAAATATTCCACCATAATTATTCCTTCAGCGTCCCAAAAATCGGATACCATAACCTATCCTACCGTACATGACAGTTTAAATTTCTTTGGCGTCGCACAATGGGGCAGAATGACCTAAGCGGTGGCAAAAAATCAAAAAATGAAATCGGCCGTATAGGGCCGTTTTTATTTTTTTTTAATAGTCAAATACCCCGCTGTTAATTCTGTGAAAATTTTAAACCGTTATCATAAACACATTTTGCATGAACCGCATCGGCGCTTGCCATTCGTGTTCACAGATAGCTGGAGTTTGCTGTGAAGAAATTTTAGAAGAGTTTTTAATTGCATAAAAAAAGTGGAGATTGTAATTTATTAAAATGTTTGGTATGGAGCCTTCAAGTTCTGGTATGTGTTAAGCTATTTAAGTGTTTTTTTTTTTTGTGAGAAAGTGCTTTATATTATACAGGGTGTCCCACGAGCAGTGTGCTAAAAAGCTAGAGCGTGTAGGTCTGGTCAAGACAAGAAAAAAATCGTACAGGAAGGGGGGGGTCTATTCCCCCCGGTTTAGCCGGGAGGGGCAATTTTATATAAATTTGACTAAATTTGGAAAAAAAATTATTAAAAATCAACAGTTACATCCACAATGCCGTGATATACTTTTTTGTAAAGCCAGAAACCTCTCCTTTCATCTTGTTTTTAAACGAAGCTGTTTTAAGGAACAGTTTTTGAGAAATTAATTTTCAAACTCAAAATTTTGCAAAAAAAATTTAAAAAAAAAATTTCGAACTATTTTTTTTCAAAATTATATGTAATTAAGTACTAATTTTTTTCAAAAATTCAATTCTCTTATTAGTTTTTAGTTAAAAACAGAAAACCGGATGCAAAAATGTCTTGTGGTTTTTGAGAAATTAAAAAAAAACCGAACCACTTTTTTCTAAGAAAAAGCTTTTTTTTGGTTTCAACCCGGCTGGACTTGTCGGGAAAATTGATGTATGAAACACTGACCTCTTTTTTATTATTTTTAAAAAATTCGGAGTTTTATGAGGATACAATAAAGTGACACAGTATTGGAATAACCCTGGATTAATCCTTTTTTTTCATTGATAACGCCTGACAACTGACCTGCCAATTTCGTCTGGGTCCGCCCGCCGCCGTTGGGTTCTACCCGTAAAGATCTTAAGACAATAAAACCGCAATTTTTCTTTATTGAAAAACAAAATATTTGCAACCCAAATGTAAATAAAGGCATCGCATTTTTAATAAAAAACCATTTCCAAATTGGATGTTAACTCATCAACACATTACGATGTCAAACTCATACTCTCGAGAAGAATTAACGGACATGCACTTTTGCTACGGTTTAGCTAATGGTCTCGAGATCGTGAAGCCGAAAGACTCTACGCTGAAATCGGAGGTGTCTCAGTCGAAGCATGTTTTCAAGAATCCACCGACGTCTGCGAGAGCACGAAGTGCTAGAGCATCGAAGAAGCGAAAGATCAGTTACAGATGGATCAGGAATCTTAGATGAAAGAATTTTGGATTTGATCCGACGTAATCCCTCTTTTAGTACAAGGAGGATAGCTATTATGCTTGGAGTGCCCAAATCTAGAGTATGCAGAGTGCTTCATACCGAAAACTTACACTCGTACCATTTTAGGCCAGTTCAGGAACTCACCTCAAACGACAAGTTTTTGAGAGCAGAATTTTGTCGATCATTACTGCTTCGGGATGAAACTGAACGAAACTATTTTGCAAGGATATTCTGGACGGACGAAGCACAGTTTACCAGAGATGGGGTTACTAACTTCCACAATTTCCATCATTGGAGTAGCGCACCAATCCACACAACAAAAAACAAAATAAATCACAACACCGCTTTAGCTGTAATGTTTGGCTTGGTATTGTTGGACAAACTGTAATCGGGCCCCGGTTTTTGAATGCCGTTATTAATGGAGAATAATACCTGCAGTTCCTACGAGACCTTTTGCCCGATTTGATGAACAACGTTCCTTTGGCCATAGCAGATAATTTAATCTACCAGCAAGATGGAGCACCAGCACACTACAGCTTACGGGTTAGAAACTGGCTGGATGATAATTTTAGTGACCGTTGGATCGGAAGAAGGGGCCCCACGGAATGGCCACCTAGATCACCAGATTTAACTTCTCTAGATTTTTATGTGTGGGAATTCATGAAGAATTATGTTTACAAAGTGGAAATAGTATCTTCGGAACAACTGAAAGAACGTATTGAAGTCGCTGGAGTCAAATTGCAGACAAATTTGTCAAGCATAGACTTATGTGCAGCCATGTGAAGGAGATATAATCGTTGCCTTCTAAAAAATGGGGATCATATTGAAAATTATTATAATAAAACTCCGATTTTTTTAAAAATAATAAAAAAGAGGTCAATGTTTCATACATTAATTTGCCTATAAGTCCAGCCGCGTTAAAACCAAAAAAAAGGTTTTTCTTAGAAAAAAATGGTTCGGGTTTTTTTTAATTTTTCAAAAACTACAAGACATTTTTGCATCCGGTTTTCTGTTTTTAACTAAAAACTAATAAGAGAATTTAATTTTTAAAAAAAAATTAGTACCTAATTACATACAATTTTGAAAAAAAATAGTTCGAAATTTTTTTTTTTAATTTTTTTTGCAAAATTTTGAGTTTGAAAATTAATTTCTCAAAAACTATTCCTTAAAACAGCTTCGTTTAAAAACAAGATGAAAGGATAGGTTTCTGGCTTTACAAAAAAGTATATCACGGCATTGTGGATGTAACTGTTGATTTTTAATAATTTTTTTTCCAAATTAAGTTAAATTTATATAAAATTGCCCCTCCCGGCTAAACCGGGGGGAATAGACCCCCCCCCCTTCCGATTTTTTTCTTGTCTTGACCAGACCTACACGCTCTAGCTTTTTGGCACACTGCTCGTGGGACACCCTGTATAAAACGGTAATTATCATAAAGAACTTTAAAATTACTGTTTTTTTGCTTCTTTGTGAAAACATTGATCGGTTTAGTTGTGTTCCGAAGCAGTCCGAAGTTTTATTTTTGTTGTTTTTGGTAGCTTGTCCTACCTATTCTATGGAACTGTGAAAAAAATTTGCGGATTTTATACCCGGTATTTACCCAAAATTATATTTACCCACCCAAAGTCGGGTATTTATTCCATTTAGCAATCAATGATAACGCCAAAGCAGTATTTATTGTGGTCGGTAATTAGTGTGTTGCCAAAGTAGGTCTAAAAAAACAACCCTTTTTGCGGTCATAAATCCCGTGATAAAATGATAAAACATCTTCTAAATTCTTTATAAACTAAATGTGTGTAATATTCGCAAAATCTGATTATTATGATCATACAATCAATGTTATTAGACCGTACTGTCATAAAATAATTTCTGAAAAGAAACCCTTAATTTGCTTTTTTGGGGGAAAAACCGAAAATTGGGTAGGTCAAAGATAGGATATGTTGATCATTGTGGGTCTATATTTCGTTCAGCGAGGATGTACTGAAGTAAAGCATTGATGAAAATAGATACATAGTTATGCAGTATGCTCGTTATGAATTGGTGTTGGTGTTGATGTTTGTGCATATAAGTAATATACTTCAACAGTTTTTGGTTTAACAAAAGTTAGTGAACTTCAGTTAGATATTGCAATTGGTGCAGTGTTCTTGCTAGTGATTAAAGTTATTTTTGTTTTAATATGGGAAGAAATAAGAGTTCGGTTTGGAAAAATTTCGATAAAGTCGATAAAATGACTAAATGTAAATTTTGCGAAAAGACGTACTACCCTAATATAAATAAAATAACGAAGCATTTGATGAATTGCTTTAAATGCCCAGCGGACATTAAAACAGGTGTAAATAGTGAAAAATCCGCAAACAATCCTGCGAAATATGTTAAAAAAGATGCTGAAACTTACTGTGATACACTTCAAAGCCTAGACAATCATCAATCAAATGTGAAATCTGCAGATCCATCCCAGCCATTATCGAAAACGGAAAACGTGAGATTTTTCTACATAAAATATATACATTTGTAGGTGCGCTAAATCTATATATATAAAAGAAAGTCGTTTAGTTACACTATTTATAACTCAAGAACGGCTGAACCGATTTGGCTGAAAATTGGTGGCGAGGTAGCTTAGAACTAGGAGACGGATATAGGATACTTTTTATCCCGTTCGACCGCGTTCCCGTGTGACGTGACATAAAACGTCAAAGAGAATACAAGTCACTATAAAACTTGGTATAATAAAAAAGTATCTGACATGGAATAACAAAACGCAAATGACAGCTAAACGTAATTTTGTCTATGGTTAAGTATGGTTGAAAATTTGATAATTATAAATTTTGTCAGAAATCAATAATCATCAGTAATTTGTATTCTCTTTGAATCATCATTGACAATGTCGCGACCAAGACGATCGAATCTTTCCCGACAAAGCCGTAATGCAAGAAGGATACGAAACATTGCGAATGAAAGGACTGAAGAAGAACAAGAAATTGCCCGTGAAGAGCGCCGCGTTAGTATGGCTCGACTTCGTGCTTCTCAATCAAAAGAGCAAAGCGAAGCAGCCCGTGAAACGAAGTTGCCATCCTGATTGTTGGTGAAAACTTGGAAACACGCGATATTGTGCTTACACGTCGCGATACTGGGCAACTGCAACAAATATCTGAAACACATCGTTCATATGACACGTTGCAATACCCCCGGAGGTTTGGCAAGGAGAAGATGGATATTATTTTAATATCAAGATGATAAATCCATTGAATGGTGAGTATCAATATCATTGTTCAACATGACATACATTTTGCAATTTCATCTCAACGAAAGAGGAGCTCATCAACAAAGTGTTTCCGAACATCATTGCTAACCACAAAAACTACGATTGGTTGAGTGAAAGAGCAATTTTAGCGGCAAAGAACAAGAATGTGGATCACTTAAATTGCACAACTGAAAATCAAATCGTCGGTTCCCTGGATTCCTTCAAATCTATCGACTGTGTAACATACGAAGACGAAGCAACCAACTATCCAACTGAGTTTTTGAATTCCTTGAGAAATCAAACATGAATTTTTCTTCTAATAACAGTCTTAAATCACAAATTATCAAAAAAAAAAATCTTATAATGCTTTTTTGATTGCTTGGCCAAAAAGGAGTTAAATTATTGACCAACAATGTATTGGTTCATTTTTATATATTCCAGATAGATAAGTTTGTTTAAAATTACATTTTCACTTGATTTTTAAATTTTATTTTATTTTTTCTACTTCTTCCTACCTCATCCAATCGAACATATTTGGCTTAGACAGAATGACGTCTGTCGGGTCAGCTAGTAATTTAATAAATTCCATATAAATTTTATGAATCTTTGAATAAAATGTTAGCAAGAGCCATATATGTATGTTAGTGGGTCAGGTTTATCGTTGGTTGAACATCCTTTGTGGATTTCATTTTTTGGACAATTGCAACCATCACTAAAATTGCCATCAAGAAAGCAGTTGGCTACAAATTACCTGGAGGATGAATGTAACGCAGTTAAGAGTAATATTGCAGAGCAACTACATAATGCACAAAATTTACATCTTCAGTGTGATGGTTGGAGCAATATCCGCAACGAAGGCATTATAAACTTTATAGTATCTAAACCTGACCCAATTTTTGTTGATTTTCTAATAACTGAAGATGAAAAGCACACGCAAAATACCTACAAGAGCAAATGAAAATTATACTCGAAAAATACCAAGCGAACAAATTCTTTGTTGTAATAGGAGATAATGCGGCTAATATGCAGAAAGCTGTTCGGTTACTTAAAGACATATTGTTCCACTAGGCTGCATAGCACATACATTGTGTTGCAATGATATTATCAAGTGTTCTCCTATAAAAAACGTAATAGAAAAAGCACCTGCAATAGTGAAAACAATAAAAAACAGTCAAGTGCGTAGTGCTTTCCTTAGCAAGACAAACAAAGAGAATAGTAAACAAATTTCGCTAATACTTCCAAGTAAAACTCGGTGAGGGAGTTATGTATTTTACCTAGAAAGCCTAGTTAGTAATAAAGTCAATTTGCAGACATTGGCCGTCAATGAGGCTTCCTCTCTCGCCAGAGACATTAAAAATACATTGCTAGATGAAGATTGCTTTTGGAATGACATTGTTGTATTGATAGAAATAATTAAGCCAATTGTCATGTGGATGACAACATTTGAATCCGATAAATGTTTAATACATAAGGTCCATCATGTTCTTAAAGAACTACAAAATTCAGTGTCAAATTTAATTGAAACTGATAAAGTTCGATTTTTAGATAATTTAGAGAAGAAACAACTCTACGAAAAATTTAAGGAAAGGATGACATTCGCAGAGTCACCTATATATCTCGCCGCTGCTCTTTTTGGCCCATTAAATCAAGGATGCTATTTAAGTGATTCTGATCAAATCACAGCTATGGAGTTTATTTATTATGTCTCTAAAAATATGGGAATTGAAGTCATGGCCGATTTGGCTCTATATCGCTCTAAAGAAGGCATTTGGGGAAAAGAATTCGTCTGGTCAAGTGCTTCCTCCATGGAACCATTAATTTGGTGGAAAGGTCTTTTTGCTAACAAAAATATAAGCAAAGTCGCAGCACGTATTTTATCAGCACCTGTTACTTCAGCAGCCACAGAACGTTATATTCTTCCACTTTTAGTTGGATACATAACAAGAAACGGAATCGCCTTACTACTGACCGCGCGGGTAAATGAACGTGCATATCGCATAACTGGCATATTGAATTGCACACACAAACAAAACATAAAACTATAACAGAAAAAAAAGAAAACATTCCGAGTTCCAGTTCAAACATTAACATACCCAGCACATCCGAAAAAGAAATAAATGAACAAAGTTGTAGTGACAATGTTAACATACCTAGCACATCAAAATCTAAGGAATCAGCAGAATTCACATCTGTTGACAGAAATTTATTTAAAATACCATCAAACTACTAGTTCATCAGGCCTTTTAGAATTCTATCTAGAACTTGTAGGTGCTAGGAGATCTAGGGAGGATAGCCAAATCAGTGGGTGAAAAGTATTTCTTGCATCGCATTCGTAGCTATACCTGTATATACGATATCACTGAAGTGCATATCCATAGTGAAAAGCTGTTCGGCTTTTGAGACACAAGTGTCATTCATGGATAACGGCTGCAGGTTGATGCTACGCTTTCACGTCAGGAGTTGTTTTTGCCTCATTTCATCATGTTAGTAGCTAAGAGTTGGATTAGAAGTGACAGACAATAGATGATTTATAAAAATGATAAAGAGTGTTGGCCACAATACGGAACCCTGAGGAACACCAGCGTTTATACGAGCAATACATTTATATGAATGACCCAGCTGCAAAATTAGCAGCAAATATATATAAGATGTACAACCTTGCTTCGGCCGTTTGCCGATATGTGACGATAACGGTAAGTAGCGGTCGAAAATAACAGATCGCAGACGTCAGGCAGTTGGCTTGGACCTTGGTCAACAGAACACCATTCAAACATTAGTCGATTTGTGTCTGCATCATAAAGTTGTTCTTGATTGAAAATGTCAGTTTACGAGCCAAATTCTCGTCATTTGCGGGAAGTGTTACTGTTTTGTTTCAATACGAATAAAACAGCGGCTGAATCTCATCGAATGCTCTCAGATACGTATGGTGAGGACGCTATTAGTGAAAGAACGTGTCGTGAGTGGTTTCAACGCTTCAAGAACGGTGATTTTAACGTCGAAGACCGACATAGTGGTGGAAGAGAGAAAGTTTTCGTAGATGCAGACTTGGAGCGATTGCTGAGTGAAGACTCGCGTCAAATACAAGAAGAATTGGCACGATCAGTGGGAGTGACACAGCAAGCCATTTCAAAATGTCTCAAGGCCATGGGCATGATTCAGAAAGAAGGAACTTGGGTCCCGTATGAGTTGAAACCAAGAGAATTGACCGGCGCTTGTGTGTTTGTGAACAGATGCTTCAGAGGCAAAAGCCGAAGGGATTTCTGCATCGCATTGTGACCGGGGACGAAAAATGGGTTCATTACGACAAGCCTAAACGCAAAAAATCGTGCGGATAACCCGGCCATGCTTCCACGTCAGCTCGGCGTCGTGTACTATGAGGTGTTAAAACCAAGTGAAACGCGTTTGAGCAGAGCATTAAAAGACAAACGGCCGCAATACACCGAGAGGCACGATAAAGTGATTTTGCAGCACGACAACGCTCGACCCCACGTTGCAAAAGAGGTCAAAACGTACTTGGAAACATTAAAATGGGAAGTCCTACCCCACCCGCCGTATTCTCCAGACATTGCAGCCTCTGACTATCACCTGTTTCGATCAATGGCGCATGGCCTGGCTGACCAACACTTCCGATCTCATGAAGAAGTCACAAGTTGGACCGATTGGTGGATCGCTTCAAAAGACGCGGGATTCGTACACTGCCCGAAAGATGGGAGATATAGTGGCCAGCGATGGAAAATACTTTGAATGATACATGTGTAACCAATTTGTTTCAATAAAGCCTCAAATGTTGGGGAAAAAACGGCGGAAACAAAGTTGTACCTACACCTAGTATAATAGTTTTGTTCAGGGGTATGATAGCTGATATGTCATCTTGAATGAGCGTAGGTGTTGGTAACGAGGTTAAGTTCATTGTTGCCTCAGTTTTTAGTTGAACGTCAAATATATGTATGTGTTGCAGTCACTCTGGGCTTTTTCCGGCATACTTCAGAAGAATATGTCTTAACCTCTTATAACAAAAACACCCATGACGTTCCTGGCTAAACTGGGAATCATTCTAGTTAGTATGGGAGGTCAGGTTGAAAAAGCACAATGATCAGTTAAGCCCACTCCAATTGGCTTGCTCACAAAACAGCAAGTTTGAACAGGAAGGGTTGGCCACACTTAGCCAACGAATATATCTAAAGTGTATACATAGTCAGTCATAGGAGCGAGTATAATCGGAGAGAGCAATTAAGAAACGACAATTAGGAGATGGCAAAACACTCGCAGTATATTATCACTTCTGTGTGTGCATTTCCAATATGACACCTTAATGACATACAAAAAAGTTACTGTGAACTACAACCAACGTGAAAAATTCAGTCGAATTTCTCGATTCCTATCTAGGACAACCACCCTCGGAGAGAAGTGAACGAACATCTTCGACTCAAACCATCTGCCTCCCCGTCCAGGTGCAGATGACGCTTCGGCTATCAATCGGCAACTTCGACATCTTAGTTGTGAAATTTGCTATAAATAGTGGTTATAGGTATTTTGGTAGGTTAATTCCAACCAAGAGTGACTATAAAATAAAATTTCTTATAAAATGTAATGAGCTTGGTTGCGTCCATTTAAGAAAAAGACGGAAGCTAAATTATCAACATCCCATTCAGCTGGATTCGCGTTTTATTATATAACAATTATGCAAAATTCTTCTGCAAATATTCATAAACATTTTCAAATATAATTAATAAAATGGCACCGCCCGGACCCAATCGCATCATTTTAGGCACAAGACCCTTGTATAAAGCTAGAACTCCCTCCTCGTTGTAAACAGTTTTTAGACTCTGAATAAGTGCCCCATATTTGACAACATCCTTTTCCGGTTGGGGTCCTTGAATTCGACTCTTAACAACATCAAGTGGTGTGTTTGCCAGGCTACTGAATATCCCAGCTAGAAATCCAATAGAGAATACCCTCAAAAAATTCTTCGTCGGATCGTCGTACGAAGGAAAGAAATCCTTAACGGTATGATAGAATCCAAAGTAGACGGTATTAAAGACAGCGGCTCGGGCCATTGTCGCTGTCAATCCTTTGTATAGACCACGTGAACTAAACCCATGTTCCTTATAAAGTCGTTTAGTTACTTCCAGTGTACCTAAACCTGCTCCACCGGCTCGCCTATCGGACTGCTGCATGATTTTAATCACCTCGAAGGGGGTTACAATAAAGCTTTCGGTTAATCCGGCAGAAAGACCTGACATTACGTATGTCTACTTTAGATAGAGAAATTTAGATTTAGAATTTGGTCAGAAATCGAATTAGTTAGGATTGAAAGAACTCACCAATGGAGTAGGCGTGGGTGACCCGAACATGAACAAAGGCTTAAATTGTTCGAAACAGGTAAATTTAATAGCTCGCTTAGGAGTCTCAACTAAAATTGGAGGTAGAATTCCCTTCCAGAATGATGCGAGACCTTCGTAACGATACATTTTCTTAACGCAATCAAGCATGCCACTATATTGTTCCTAGAAATATAAAAACACCCGATGATTAGCCGATAGGGGACATGGGCCAATGGTAGACTCACCTCGGGTCGTGTTGATTTGCCTTGTAATTGAATTCGGGTTTTGATCACGTCCAAGGGTTGCATGATACAGACTTCAACGAAACCTGCCGATCCACCAGATATGACTTGAAATACGCCCTTTTTCCACGTAGGCAAACTACGCGGCGGTTCTTCAGCCATTTCTGTGAACTTGATACAGAAAAGAAAATTGGCTGAATTAGTGTATAGCTAAAGCAGTTCGTATCAAGCTAGAGTGTTGGATAAATATTGAGAGCTTTGAGCAAAATTTGATCATAGCTTGTCACGAAATGGTCAAGTAATAGGCATCTTAACTAAAATTTCATAAATTGAAAGCAGGCATAACGGTAAGGTAGCTTAGAGCAACGATTTTTAAAACTCTCGGCTAAATTTGACCTACTCTGGTGTGATTAATGCGACTTGAAGTTTCTAGCTTTCAAGCCATGTTGATAGGATTTCTTAATCGTTCTCGATAAGCAACAACATTTAGCTTAGCCCTCATCGCATCGAAAATATCTAACCAAAATGCCATTTACAGGGTTTTCTGCACGGTTTTTTCCCACGCATACCGATTCACCATGAACCAACGTCGGTAAGACAGTGCCATTAGCTAACACCGCAACCCTGGTGAACGCTCGCTAGTCGATCCAATTAATTTGTTGATATTTCGCGACTGGACATGATTGCCTGTCATCTGTCGAACTCTTACTATGATAACTGTCAAAACTTGCAACTGAACCACACACAAGTATAGCAGGAAAGCAGAGAGGAAGAAAAAACCGAAAAGAATTTCAGTTCAAGAGTTCAAAGACGACATACGACCTCTTTTTTTTCTTGTTAAAGAAAATAAGGAAAAGTTAAAGAATAACCGAGAACCTGAAAATCATCAAATTTACCGTGAACGTCCATCGGCCGCCGTATCATCGTCCAGTGCGAGATTAGAATGACCATTGCATTCATAATTGTCCCACATTGAAACCACAGAGTGCTTTTGTATCCCAACAGACACAGCGCTCACCGATCTCCGATTATTGCTAACATCAGCAATAACCAGCAGCTGTAATGCTAACACCAGCGAGCCTATTAGCACAACCAACACAATCGCCAGCACCACTAACAATTAATTAATCAGTCAACCCGCACGCATTCGAAAAGTCGGTGGGGAAATTAAATCGAAGGAAAGTGATTCACAAAAATAAAGAAAAAAAAAAAAACAAAAATATTGAAAATATGATCAAAATCCCTTCGGTGGTGCTCCGTGTCGCGCGGTAAATGATATAAACTATCGTGAAAAGTGATAAATAAAAACAAATTGAAATCGAATTGTTTGAGTTACAAAAATATTGTGTGTGGCCGCCTCGCGGGGGGAAATGTAGTGTTGCAATGGGGTCACAAACCTTGGAGATACTTCGCCAAGGCGTGTGGGCCTCGCTAACTGGCGGCTGGTTCTACGATCCGCATCAGGACATATTTTGTAATACCGTACACTTGTATCTGTGGCTGTTCTTGTTGTGCACCCCCTTTGTGGCTTATTTGGTGAGCAATCTGTTTAACTCTTATTTCACTCTCTTCCCTTTGTTCTGTGCTTTGTTATGACGTTGATTTGTTTTGATTTAGTACTTTCCACAAACCGTGATAACATGGGGAATGTACTGTGTCTCCACGACCCTACTCATCACCACGTTGAAGATTGCCAATATGCTTTTGCATCGTTTATACGACAAAGCCCAAGCGATGTCCGAGTCAAACCTGAAGAATCCCTTCTTCAAAGGTTCCAAAGATGTGCAGTAAGTCCCGATCATTATGATGATTATTCGATTTTTCTACATTACATTTTCAGCGAGGACGAGTGTGGGATTGAAATGCAGGTTTTGGGCAATGATTTACCCTCGCGAGCATCAGTCGAGCAAGTGATAGCACCGAGCGACGAAAACAGCACTCTATCGTTGGAGAACGTCAACAGTACAATTGGTAACCCATTCATTCGTCTTCTCTTTGTATTCACACACTTTCACTCCAAACACTTGTAGATCTGAAGGTGGATGTTCATCGGAAAAACAGTTCGGAATCGATCGAAAGCATCGGTTGCTACTACCCAATGTCATCATTACCAGCAACAAGTACCAGCACTGACATGGTGAAAAATTTCTACCGCGACTCATCCGCACCATCTGGTTCCAACACGACTGCGGTGGCGAAAAGCAAATCCGAGTTAAACACAAAATACCTAGCCGTCTATCCTGAGCATGACGACCAGTCGAAAGCACAAGGCTCGGGTTCTCCATCAAGTCATCATCGCAACAAAAACGACGAACTTAAACCCCAACACCAACTTACTGTTGAGGATAACGCGGCTGTAGTTGCGTCGACAAGTAACAGCAGTGGCAATGGCCGTCGAAGACGTAGCCGACTCCGTTTAGTGCGACAAAGCAGCTTGGACGCTGCTGCCGAATCAACGATTCTATCGCGCATCGAGAGGATACCTCGCGAAACGCCGAAACCAAACAATAATCCCCACTTATCGGGTCATCACTACACAACAAACTCAACCGCAACCAAATCAACGAGACTCCAAAGGCATCGAAGCTCCGAAACACACGACGAACGACAGAAACATAACAGTCGGCATTTGTTCCTTCCCATTCATCATGAACAACAACAATCATCCTGGGTCCTCGACATGTCGTCTGACATGTACCTCGAGGACAATTGCTACACAAAGTCTGATCTAGGTATTGAGAAAATCGACTCCCATCCGAGTACGAGTAATCGCAACAAAGTCAGTTATTTGCTGCAACATCCGCATCATCTCCATGGTCTGCATCACCATCAGTCGACACCGATTAGAAAGGATTCAAATAGCACAATGTCGGCGCTACAATTGCCCGTGACCACATCAGTATCGATCAATCCAAAACAGGGCAGTATGAAGAAACGAAGACATTCCAACACGACGTCCCAGTACAAAGCATCGCCATTAAGCGGAGGCGGTGGCAGCATGGCACCGTCCACTTCTGCATCCACAGTCAGGCGAATCAAAAGCGCTGCACTCGAGATTTCCTGTCCCAATCCGTCGGTGTCGAATCTAACTCCACATCCGAATAGCGTTGAAGCTATATCGGGTCAACAAATCAAGAACCCCATAACGGCGTTATTACCGCCACCGAGCAAGTGTCTGGTGCGGAATCCTCATCTCAACCTATGTCCTAAATTCGGCAGTTTTACCAACTCGAACGTGGCCATCATGGAGCCAGTGTATCCCATTGTGGAGCAAGCCGATGAAAAAACGTCCCTCGATCTGGATAGCCTGGAACGGGTGGCGATGGCTGACGAAACCAACAATAATAGTCAAGACGACGATGATGTTGAAGCACGAGATGAGGAGGACGAGAGCAAAAGGGGTATAACTATAGAACCATCGCCGCCAGAAATACAGCAAGGCTGTGAGGACAACGATATCAACAATGATGAAGACGACGATGACGACGATGATGATGACGACGACGATGAGGTCGGGGAAGAGGACGCCATCGGTGGTGCAACACAAAACGCTACACAGCAGGCAAGACAACGCTGCTCCACAACTGAATCCGAGTCCGAAGTCGAACGGCCACGAACCCATTCGACCGACTCTGAAACTGACAACAACGGCTCACAATCACCACTACTGACCAAGACCGTTGGAACGAATACCACTACTAAACAACTAAAGCCGCTCGTCAGTATTCGGCAGCATATCATCGATATGAATCGTCACAAAAACGGCGAAGGTGATTCCGGCTGTCCATCAAGTGATTGCGAACAGGTTAGTGCCAGTTCCAAAGACATGTTACTCGGGATTGATGCAAACAGTCCTGCGCCAACGGAACAGCATATTCAACTGCAGGTTGATCAAACCGAAACGCCAGACGACGACAAGCAGACAGCGACAACAGCCACCAATACCATTGCCTCCTTTTCAGCGACACCAAGCACATCTTCGAATCATGCCACAAAGAACTCTAATACGAAGGTTGTTAAATACCGCGAACTATATCCCAGTGAGAGTGCGAATACCGCCAACACCGGCGCCAATGGGGACGATACAAGTAATCAACAACAGCTACATAAACGCAAGACGGCCAGTCGTACGTCCTCGTCGACCTCGACCACCAGTTTCATGGAGGAGTGTTTCAAAGACACATGTCGCGATCATTGGGCGATATTCGGCACACCAAATGGCGGACAATCGGCCACGGCGTCGACGTCCTCGCACCACCACCACCATCATCACCACTTTCCATATTCGACAAATGATACTCAATCGCAAACCGGTGCCGACGGGAACTTCGCTTTTGACAGCGAGTACATGCTCTCCCTGTCCGAACGCGTTAGCGTCACATATTGGCGTGAAAAATTCCGCCGATCATCGAGGCAGATTTCGGACCCAGGCGGAAACTCTTCGATCGGTCAACTCGAGGTCATCCCACCTATGGTTCTCATCCCTCCGGCTCGCACCACTCTTTCCACATTTTCGATACACGACCTGATCGAATATGAGCATTCCCGATCAGCGACCGATCACGCGAGATGTCCTCAAACAGCAGTCCTAAACGTCGATGAAAGCTATTGCGATTACTGGCGTCCGAACAACTGCAATCTCTCGTCACCAGTAGAGAAGCCCGCGCAGCCCAAGCGTTTCTACAAGTATCCCCTCAAAATACTCGGCTACAGACATGAATTCAAGATTGAAATGGATCGATTGCAATTGCTGGCGCTATTCGATCGCGATCTGAACTGGTTCCATGTAATACTCGCCATCGTGCTCTCGATAAGTGTCTCGTGCCTGGGGGCGACCATCCTCCAGCTCGAGTACTATCGGGATTTATGTGCATTTCTCTTCTGTGCGGTAATAGCTGGAAGTCATTATTCGTTGGTGAAGAGTGTCCAACCGGATGCTGCGTCGCCAATTCATGGATTCAACAAGGCTGTCGCCTACTCACGAGCAATCTACTTTACCATGTGTTCAAGTCTGCTGCTCCTCACCCATCAAATGATACAATGCGATGCCAACACCCTCACGGCCGAGGTGATTCATCAGAAATTCCGTTTCTTCGGCATCACCTTCATCCCGGAGGTATTGCTGGGCACGTTTCTCGACGTTATGAGCATCATTTTGCTGAGTTTTCCGATCATCTTTAGTCTCGGCCTGTTGCCACAGATCAACACGTTCAGCATGTACTTTCTCGAACAAGTCGACATGCATATCTTCGGCGGAAATGCAGACAGCAGTCTACTCGGCGGATTCCTTTGCGTCATTCGATCCACACTCGGCGTGATGCTGCTTTATGGGCCTCTGTATGTCGCGCTTACGGAGGGCAAAACCACACAGTCGATTGTGTTTTCGATATTCTGCGCAATGCTCATACCACTCGGCTATCATCTGTCGCGGTCGGCAAGTGATTTCAGTCATCTGTGGGCTTTAATCAAGACTACCATCGTCAGTACGTATCGCGATGATGATGATGAATTGAGTAGCAGTCATAAAACCAGCAGCGACAAGGGCGTGGAGGAGATTGAAATGACATCGCTCAAGGGCAAGAGCGGGGATAAATCAGAGGAAACGTCTAAGAACACGTCGAACGAGGGCACACCCGTCGACGAAGATAAAACATCGACAGCGACGACTACCAATCCAGAAGTCTCCACGGTAACTGCCTCGGAATCGGAATCGCACGATCCGCTGCCCAAAAAACTCCAGCACACAGTGAATACTCGCCTAAAGAACGACCTGGTGGTCACCAGTTTCCTCGCGGTGGTCATCTTCGGTTTGCATTGCAGCACGGTTTTCACCGTCCTTCAACCTGATCTCAACATCGTGCTCTACTCATTTGCCGGCGTGCTTGGCATGCTGTTGCACTATGTGATACCGCAGATGCGCAAGCACATGCCGTGGCTGTGTTTCGCCCATCCCATCCTACGGCCCCATGAATTTGGACAGTATGAGGTTTCAGACGCCGCCAAGGTGATGTGGTTCGAGAAGTTTTACATCTACCTGTGCATGATCGAGCGGAATGTATTGTTTCCGTTGATCGCGATCTCGGCGTTAACTGCCGATTCGCACACGATCGCCCAGAAGTACGGTGCCGGCTGGGGCACCCTCATCATTGCTGTGTGTTCATTGAAATGTGAGTTTGCTCGTCTCCTTTCGCTGGTTCACTTATGATTTTCCCTCTCAATTATAGTTGTCCGGAATGCCTATTCGGACGCCACTAACCAGTACCTGATCATCATCTTCACGGTGCTCTTCTTTAAGATCGACTTTGCTTTTGCCAGCGAGACGTTTCTCATCGATTATTTCTTCATGTCGCTGGCGTTCCGCAAATGCTGTGATTTTCTATTAAAGGTAAGCTCATTACTTGGAAGGAAGCTCTTCTCTAATGATTCGTCTCGGTTTTAGCTCCAATTCATCGTGACCTATATAGCTCCGTGGCAGATAACGTGGGGCTCGGCCTTTCATGCCTTCGCGCAACCTTTCAGTGTACCTCATTCGGCAATGCTCTTCCTGCAGGCCGGTGTCAGTGCGATTTTATCGACGCCGCTCAATCCGTTCCTGGGAAGCGCGATATTTCTTACATCATACGTGCGTCCGATCAAATTTTGGGAACGCGATTACAACACTCGACGCATCGATCATTCGAACACTCGATTAAGTTCGCAGCTTGAACGTGATCTTGGCGCCGATGATAATAACCTAAACAGTATTTTCTACGAGCATTTAACGCGTTCGTTGCAGCATTCGCTCTGCGGTGACCTACTGATGGGTCGGTGGGGAAACGTCAATCAGGGTGACTGCTTCGGTAGGTTTCGATTTTCCGGTTTTTACTTCTTTCATTTGGTGAATTTGTGTCTCAGTTCTAGCGTCGGACTATCTGAATTGCCTGGTTCACATCATTGAGCTCGGCAACGGGTTGTGTACGTTCCAAATGCGAGGACTCGAGTTTCGTGGTACCTATTGTCAGCAGCGGGAGGTCGAAGCTATCACGGAGGGTGTGGAGGACAATGAGGGCTGTTGTTGCTGTGATGTCGGTCATTTGCCGAAGATGCTCAGTGCAAATGCGATGTTTTCAACGCGGTGGTTAGCTTGGCAAGTAGTAGCTGCTCAGTATGTCCTGGAGGGCTATTCCATCTCGGACAACTTGGCCAGTGCGACGTTACAGGTGTTTGAGTATCGGAAAGTGCTAATCACTTACTATATCAAGGTACAACTGCTTTATGGCAATCTCCAGCAGTCACTTAAACATGTCCTTTTTCAGAGCATAATCTACTATGTCGTGAAGAATCCGAAACTGGATCGGTGGCTATCATCTACCGGGTCGATTCAAGACTCCCTCGCAGACACTCTAAATCGACAGTTTGTTGACCTGGACCCGATCTTCAATTACAACTTAGACGATGACTTTGATCTTCGCGCGTCGGGTATAACGCGGTCGAGTTTCTGTTCAGTTTACCTCAGTTGGATTCAGTTCTGTTGCGACAAGAAAAACGATGTAGTTCAGCCGAAAGAAGCAGCTGCAAGCCCTCCCAACAAAGAAGCACCTGCCACTGAAGCAAAGCCGCCCAAGAAGTCGCCGGGGGAACGATCATATCAACAACAGCAGCAGCAGTCCAATCGATCGCCAACGATCTCTCGAGATTCACCAATAGTATCGCTCTGCCTGGCTCTGGGTTTACTCGCGCGACGGTCGCTGGCAACAGCCAGTCACAGTTCCCTAACTGGAGTTGAGTTTTTCCTTCACGGTCTACACGCGCTCTTCAAAGGCGACTTTCGAATCACATCCCCCCGTGACGAATGGGTATTCGCCGATATGGATCTTCTCCATGCCGTCGTTGCTCCGGCTGTGAAAATGTCACTCAAACTTCAGCAGGACCACATATCCAATCCCGATGAGTATCTTGATCCGATCGCCTTGCACGAGGCGATCACGAATTACTCAAACGACCTAGTGATATCCCATGAAGCCGATCCGGTGTGGCGGAGTGCTGTCCTGCGGGGTGCGCCGAATCTTCTCGCTTTACGACACGTCATGGAAGACGGCTCCGACGAATATCGCATCATACGACTAACAAAGCGATTTCTCAGCTTCCGAGTGATTAAGCTCAATCGTGAATGTGTCCGCGGGCTATGGGCAGGACAGCAGCAAGAGCTGATCTATTTAAGAAACAGAAATCCAGAACGTGGGAGCATTCAAAATGCCAAGCAAGCCCTACGGAATATCATCAACTCATCCTGTGATCAACCAATTGGTTATCCAATCTATGTGTCGCCCCTGACCACATCCTACGCCGATACTAACGATCAGTTGTGTAGCGTGATCGGAGGTCCAATCACACTCGAATCGATCAAAGAGAACGCGATCGACTGGTGGCATCGGGTGCGCGAACGTTGCCGGCAAGGATGCAGTAGTGGAAGTGCCACTGTAGACGGTTCCGGTGAGATCTTAGACATTCCATCGGTGTACTTCTCGCCTGCAGCGGCAAATAATCCAGCAGGTGGAAGCATCACCTACGGAAGCCAGAATCTAGCCGGACCGACAGTACGACCCGGACTGGGGACAATGCACAAACCCACAAGTTCAAACCTATTAGCGGGACTACTCAATCGCGAGCGTGAGAGCCAGGAAAACACAACAGTGGCAACGCGTGAGAATCGACTCACCCGAAAGCACGCGATGCGAGGTGAACGTGAGCGACGAGCCACTCTACCGATTACCAGTGGAATGAGTACAAGTGGAACGGAATCGAGGGATCTGAACGAATCGGTCGGAGGAAGCAGTACAACTTCGGAGCTAAGACGGGCGGATTTCTCAGAAAGCAGTCAGTATACGAAAATGTCGACATCGTCAGGGAATCTCGGCATTGGCAGTATCATTACGACGCCGGGAGATTACCCGCGAAAGACAAAGGGACCGATAAGTCTCACAAAGACAGAAATCAAGTCTGAAAGCGCCATTCTGCCGCCGATTGAGATCAATAAGAAAGTGATTATCGTTGATGGAATGGAGGTAAGTGAAAGGGAGGTCTGAATGGGATTAATGATAGCAATACATATGCTTTTCTAGATCTATGACTGTCTGGACATGGGTCGACGTATCGACGTCATTTGGCCGAATGAAAAAATGCGCGCGAACGGCGGTCGTCTGTCGTGGAAGGAGTGGTCACCCAAAGAGGGTATGGTCGGGTATGTAGTTCACTACTGGTCACCCAATCATGCGGATCAGCGATTCCGATCGCACGTCAATCGAACGCTCTATCTAATCGAAATTGGGGAGCACTACGTTCCGGTCGGCGAGCGTGGCATAAAAGAATACAACCAAATAGGGGAAAATAAAGACAGCATCAGTCGTTCGTCGACCGCGACCAATGCCCTCGAACTGGAATCACCGGACGAAGATGCGCCAGTGACAACGAGCAACATTGCAACGAATACTAATGCTGAACCGGTAACGACCATCGATCAGGAGACAAGCATGAGTGATTCAATGACCGAACTCAACCCTGACGATGGATGACAAGTACCTGTTTACCTATTCGGCCCGCCGTCAGATGACGAATACTACGAGTCCTGTTTCCCGTCGTTGTTCTGGTGGCGCAACTTCTCTTAAAGATCACACTCTCCACCACCACCACTCCTGAGTGCACCAAGCGAAAGCGGAACCTTGTAGCAAGGAACATGCCCAAATCTACAGAACCGACCAAAATGTGAGGTTAGGGGTTATATTTATAACAAACAAATATCAATTGATTACGGTTAATATTATGATTATACATAGAAGTATATAACTACGGATAAGCTCTCATGTTGCCTTAAACTATTAGACTGATTTTCTATATTTTATCGGATTCATTGTCATTTTAGAGAAATTAAAGCGAGACTAAAACGCATAGACATATTAGACAAACCACATACAAACACATATATATATACGATACAGGAAAAAAGTGAACAAATCAAGGTTGCAGATAGAAGGTGGGCACCATCATAGTCCTGTTGCATAATGGAAATGACGGTAGACCGACGCAAAATGTAAATACGAACAAAACAGATAGCCTACGTAAGACGGACAGGTCCTTGTAAATACATTTATAAATACATTTATTGTTTTAGACATTTTTTTTTCGTTAATCCTACGTTTTTTTCCCTCTCGATATATATATTTCCGCGCTCTGTACTTTCTACTTAAGACAAAAGAAATTGACTCTTCTATCTCTACCTACTATTTACGAAAGCAAAAACAAAAAACAGAAACCAAAATCGACTTTTCGATGTCTTCATTGTTATTCAACAAAGTAATTGTATTATTCATGGAAAACCCAATACTGCTGAATTAAAATTTTAATTAAATACAAAAAAACTAGTAAAAAATAAAAAAAAATAAAAAAAAAAGATGAAAAACTAATTATATTTTAGTGTATTTATTAAAAAATTAAATAAAATAGCAAAATAAATTAAAAAAAAAACTAACGAAATAAGGTTATTTAGAAATTAAAGCAGATTGTTATGTAAATAGACAAGACAGGAAAAAAAATCGAAGCTAAGGATACAAAAGAGTTAAGCAAGATATTTGTTTAAGTATATTTCTCGTAAATGGATTCAATAAAAATTTGAAACAATAAGTGTAAGACATTTTCATTTTAGAACTGCGATTGGTCTACCTATACTACCGTCTTTGCTGGGCTCTAAAAAAAAGAACATCGAATGATGAAAACCTAATCCATTCCTTATCGAGCAATTATGCATCAGACAAAATTGGTCTGAAGTCGATATCATTATTTGTTCTCGAGATATGCGAAACGAAAAACATTTTACAATCGTTTTTCCGTTATGAAAAATAAACCGCCAATTTAAAATCCTTGCAAACCTTACCAGCTGTTTGTGAAGTAATTAAGCGTCAGACAAAATTGGTCTGAAGTCGATATCGTTATCTGTTCTCGAGATATGCGAAACAAAAAACATTTTACAATCGTTTTTCTGTTATGAAAAATAAACCGTCAATTTAAAATCCTTGCAAACCTTACCAGCTGTTTGTGAAGTAATTAAGCGTCAGACAAAATTGATCTGAAGTCGATATCATTATTTGTTCTCGAGATGTGCGAAATGAAAAACATTTTACAATCGTTTTTCCGTTATGAAAAATAAACCGCCAATTTAAAATCCTTGCAAACCTTACCAGCTGTTTGTGAAGTAATTAAGCGTCAGACAAAATTGGTTTGAAGTTGATATCGTTATCTGTTCTCGAGATATGCGAAACAAAAAACATTTTACAATCGTTTTTCCGTTATGAAAAATAAACCGTCAATTTAAAATCCTTGCAAACCTTACCAGCTGTTTGTGAAGTAATTAAGCGTCAGACAAAATTGGTCTGAAGTCGATATCATTATTTGTTCTCGAGATATGCGAAACAAAAAACATTTTACAATCGTTTTTCCGTTATGAAAAATAAACCGCCAATTTAAAATCCTTGCAAACCTTACCAGCTGTTTGTGAAGTAATTAAGCGTCAGACAAAATTGGTCTGAAGTCGATATCGTTATCTGTTCTCGAGATATGCGAAACAAAAAACATTTTACAATCGTTTTTCCGTTATGAAAAATAAACCGCCAATTTAAAATCCTTGCAAACCTTACCAGCTGTTTGTGAAGTAATTAAGCGTCAGACAAAATTGGTCTGAAGTCGATATCGTTATCTGTTCTCGAGATATGCGAAACAAAAAACATTTTACAATCGTTTTTCCGTTATGAAAAATAAACCGCCAATTTAAAATCCTTGCAAACCTTACCAGCTGTTTGTGAAGTAATTAAGCGTCAGACAAAATTGGTCTGAAGTCGATATCGTTATCTGTTCTCGAGATATGCGAAACAAAAAACATTTTACAATCGTTTTTCCGTTATGAAAAATAAACCGCCAATTTAAAATCCTTGCAAACCTTACCAGCTGTTTGTGAAGTAATTAAGCGTCAGACAAAATTGGTCTGAAGTCGATATCGTTATCTGTTCTCGAGATATGCGAAACAAAAAACATTTTACAATCGTTTTTCCGTTATGAAAAATAAACCGCCAATTTAAAATCCTTGCAAACCTTATCAGTTGTTTATGAAGTTACTACGCGTTAAACAAAATTGGTCTGGAGTTGATATCACTTATTCTTCTGGAGATACACGAGACGAAAAAACATTCATGAACATGCGAATCGACCTCTGGGGACCTTGAAACATCAACACGTTCTGATTCGTCAACATTTTTCATTTGTAAAATCGGACCTTTAGGAGAATCCTGAGAAAAAAACAAAAATCCGTAAATTTTTGAGACTAAATTTACAGTGCGTTCAGGCTGTCTTGTCTCACAATCAGTTCCTTTCGATATGGGACCCTTGAGACTGCCGTGCTGCACTAATAAAAATTATTATCTCTGTTCTGATGGAAAGAAAATCCCAAAGCAATTAACGACAATAGTGCCTAAGACTGCAGGAATATACGAGTAGAAGATGTAGCAAGCTTTGACACTTTAAGGTCTATTAATCCTTACTTCCTCACATCACTACATCACACCTACATATGAGCGGATTGGGATTCAGATCACATCCTAATCATTTAAGTCGAATCCAAATTCAGAGATGCGGAACACAGCATTGTAAGGGACCGTCATATGCAGCATTAATACCAGGACGAAATTAATAACCGGTTCGCCCCATACCTAGATGGCATGGAAACTAACGACGAAACAAGACAGGTACGAGGGTGGTCCGATAAGTACTTAGCCTCACCGCCAGATGGCGCCAGTATCGCAAGAGCAACTTACTATCGTGTAGTAGACGGCTGCCGTCGAAATTTCAGCCGGATCGGAATCGTAGTTTTGTTTTGACCGCGTGTGGAAGCGGGAGTGTCCGCGGATTTTAGATAAATGGAAAAAGAGCAATATCGGTCGGTGATTCGATTCTTGTTTTCGGAAGGGAAATCGCACAACGAAATCAAAGAGCGTTTCGATGCTGTGTACGGTGACTCTTCTCCTTCGATGGCGACCATCAAAAATTGGTTTAACGAGTTTCAACGTTGTCGCACCTGGCCACGTCTAGGTGCCCCGAAAACGGCTACCACGGAAGATAACGTGACAAAAATCCACGATCTCGTATTGGCAGGCCGCCGATTGAAGGTGCACGAGATAGCTGAGACAGTAGGCATTTCAAAAGATCGCATGGGACATATCCTGCATGAAATTTTGGGCATGACAAAGCTGTCAGCGCGATGGGTGCCGCGTTTGCTCACTCCGGACAACAAGCGCAACCGTGAGACCACTTCAGATCAGTGTTTGACGCTGTTAAAGCGCGATCCGAAGGAGTTTCTGCGTCGTTTCGTGACAGTCGACGAAACATGGATCGACTGGTACACACCAGAAACCAAGGAACAGTCGAAACAGTGGACTTCACCCGGCGAACGTGCACCGAAGAAGGCAAAGACTGCCGGAAAAGTGATGGCCACCCTTTTCTGGGATTCACAAGGTGTGATCCACATCGACTACCTGGAGAAGGACAAAACGGTCACAAGGCTATACTATGCCAAATTATTGGGCCGATTCGATGCCGAATTGAAAAAAAAACGGTCCCACTTGGCGAAGAAAAATGTGCTCTTTCACCATGATAACGCACCGGCTCACACCTCCGCCCTCGCCACGGCCAAATTGGTCGAATTGGGCTACGAACTGCTGCCCCCTCCACCGTATTCTCCAGATTTGGCCCCGTGCGACTTCTTTTTGTTTCCAAACTTGAAAAAGTCACTCGCCGGGCAGAAATTTCAGTCGAATGAGGAGGTCATCGCCGCCACGGAGGACTACTTTCAGACCTCGAGAAAACGTATTTTTCAGACGGGTTAAAGAAGTTGGAGCATCGCTGGGTCAAGTGTATCGAGCTAAAAGGAGACTATATTGAAAAATAGCCTTTTGTAGGCTAAGTACTTATCGGACCGCCCTCGTAGAGACAGTATTGGCATCAGTTAAAAGTAGAAAGTAGATTATTGCAAGGAAAGCCTTGGTTCGGAGAATGCGAAGAAAAAGTGAAAACTACAAGCACTGGAAAATAGGAAAGAAATCGCCCTTACAAGACATCATACCCTACGAAAGAAAGGCAGCTAACTTCTTAACCGACAATGGCGAAGGAAAAAAAATGCTAAATTTCAGAAAAAATATACGACTGAAAGCCCGAAAGCGATGTATGCAGGGCTAAACGCTGTACAAAAAGGACGCCAGGCCAGATCAGATGCTGGGAGATAGTGAGGAAACAGTTAAAAGAAATGCAAAAAGTCTAAGGCCGCGTTTCCATTTGCAAAAAAACTTCTGCAAGAAATGTCTGACAGTTGCAAATGGAAACTGCGAATCAAGTTCGATCGCGACAGTTTTTGCATAACTTCTTGCGAGTATTCGCGAGTGCAATTAATTGCAGGTTTAAACAGGTTTGCAATGACTCGCGACAGTTCTTGCTGCTTATCGAAATAGTTTCGTATATATCGCGCTCGCGACTGGTTGACTTTCCTTCGGTGATATTGACCACGGAATCAAGTGTCTTGCTTTTTTATAATAGGACCCACTTTTAATAACTAAACTTCCAAATCCACTGCGATCATACGAGTGTAATTGAAGTATTGTTGAGCGTCTTCTATATTTAGATCGTTTAATAAATTATAGAAGGCACCAGCCACCCGTCTTCTTAAAATTCAATCGCGAAGCCAAGTTTATCTTTTTTAACAATAAAAATGTAATTGCAGCTGCTAAACGTCGACGTCTTCTCGCCATGATTTTACAATTTCAAGTAAAGACCTCTGCATTAAATTGTGACAATATAATACGCAAGTTTCTAACAAGATATTTATTGCAGAAGAAATTTCAAGAATTCATATGAAAATGTGCTACTGCCAGAAACTTCTGCAAGACTTCCGCAAACTTACTTGCAATTGGAAAAGCGGCCTGGATTCAAATCTCGCCCTGGCCGTACTCGACGAGCCTTTTGAGCATTCAAATATCTGGATACCGTATTTACTGCTAGAAATAACATAAACATCGAAATAAAAGGCTGCTTATGGGCAACGTGTGCTTCTACGCGATGAAGGAATTATTCAAAACAACTCTTTTGTCTCGCAATGTTAAAATCTGCATTTATAAAACCATAACAATGACAATGACACTTTATGGATGTGAAAGCAGCCAGTCTCTGAGTAAGACGGAGGAAAATAGATTTCGGGTCTTTGAAAACAAGATCTTAAGGTGAAAATACATGGCCACGGAGCGTTGACGTGAAAGCTGCTCATGGACTGTACGAAAAGGAAAGAAAGGACTAGGATTCCTTAGCAGAAAAGAGAAAGAGCATAAGAAAAACGAGATCGACGAAATGGATGGAAGATTTACCAAAAAAGTAAAACGAACATGTCAAGGCTATACAGTTAGAGTAGAAGCCTGTAAGGATGAAGCCGCAGTCTTTGCTGAGGATATGGAAAGACCAATTCTGTCTTCTTCTTCTTTTCCTTTTTTCTCCGGCGCTGTTATGGTCAGAAGTGTAGGACCATAACCTTCCCACTTAACTGCATTCCTACTGATCCGCTTGTGGGGTCCGCCGGTTTGACCTCAGAAAGTAGCGGCAGGCTTCCCGGTTTGGGATTACTTCATCGCTGAGGCCAATCAAATGCTGGTGTTTTTCGAACTGCCTTTTTTGCGTGTTGAAATTGGAACGTTGATTGATATCGCCTTTTGGTCGGGGTTCAAAGGATCTCTCCTTTGAACATGGCAATACCAACTGAGTCGGTCGCGCTCTATATTTCTTGTGATGGTTTCTTTTACGTGGAGGCTTCCTCGGATCTTTGAACTTCTAATCCTGCACGCTTTGTTACTCCCGCTGTCATGCGAAGCATCTTCATCTCAGTTGCCGTTAATTTGCTCTCATACTTTTTGTGCATTGTCCAGCATTGTGAACCGTATGTGAGCGCCGGACGTACAACTGAAGTGTAGAGCCTTCCTTTCAGCTTAGGGGGCATTTTTCGATCACAGAAGATGGCGGAGTTTTTCCGCCACTTCATCCACCCTACGCTTACGCGATGGTTGATGTCGTCATAGTTGCTTCTCTATTAATCATAGATCCCAGATAATTAAACTTTTCACACTTGGGAAGCACTCTTCCATTCAAGTAAATGTCTGGAATAGGCTGATGAGGATCAGAGAAGAGGCAGCACAGATACACTGTCTTCTTTGAACTAATACGATACCCGTGTCTCTCAAAAATGTCCACCCACACATCAAGTGCTCGTTGTAGGGACGCCTGATCATCACTTATAATGGCTCCATCGTCAGCAAAGAATAGCTGATGCACATTGGGGTCCGTCACTTTTCCTTCAAGCAAGCACTCAAAGACTGCTATAAAGAGCAGTGGACTGAGGACGCTCCCTTGGTGTACACCGACTTTGATTGCGAACTCTTCGGTGACTCCTGCGGTGCATCTTACTCTTGTCGTTGCTCTCTTGTGCATGTCCATGATCACTCGCATGTAGGTTTCTGGAACTCCTTTTTGTCTTAGCGCTACCCATAAAAGATCTCTTGGTTGCCGGTCAAAGGCCTTCTCGAAATCAACCAACACCATATGCAAGTCCTTTGAAGAATCACGATGCTTTTCCATCATGACCCTTATACTTTGGATTGCATCTGTCGTTGATTTACCTGAGACAAACCCGCACTGGTCATCAGATAGTCGTATTATTTTCCGCAGTCGGCTATCTAATACCCGTTCAACGATCTTCACGGTGTGCGACATCAGCTTGACAGAACGGTAGTTATCACAATTTCGCGTATCACCCTTTCCTTTGTGCAAAGGAAGAAGATAGCTTTCCCTCCATTGATTAGGCATAGTGTCGCCTCTCATAAGTTTGGAGATAAGAACCATCTAGACCCGATGTCTCCCACCTTTTTCCAGAACTCAGAGGGTATCCCATCCGGCCCAACAGCTTTTCTTTTCTTGGTGTTTTTAACCGCGTACCGAACTTCTTCGACTGTGATGTCGGATATTTCGGCATGATTCGGGGCGGCTGTTGGAAAGTACACTCGGAGAAACTGTTCGTTCAGAAGTTCCTCGCAATACTGTCGCCATCTGTGGAGAATTTTTTCGTCTTCCACAAGGAATTGGCCTTCAGCATTGTTAATAAACTTTGGGAAACGAATCTCCTGAGCATTTCTTCTTCTCTGGGCGGCTATCTTAAAGATATTTGCTCTTTGTTCAAATTGCTTTGTCGAAGCTCCTGGGTAGCCTGGTTCCTGTCAGACGCGGAAGACGATATTTCTTCCAACTCCTGATAGAGGCTTTCCATGCTTTTCGCTTTGAATTCGGCGCACTTTTTCTTCGCGATACCTTTGCAAGCGAGCTTTTTCCTCTCTATTAGTAGAAGAGCACTTTGACCAAGCTTGGAAAGCCATTTTGTATCACTGCTTTGGCTTCGTCTGTCCACCACCAGGTTTCTTTTGCGTGTTGGCAGGGGCCTTTAGATGTTCCGAGCAGTGATTTGGCTTTCGCCAGGCCAGATTGTTGTAGGGAATCCCACATGTCTTGTGCTCTGCACTCCTCATTACCGACCTCATCGATAATGGAAAAGAGGTAGTTTTTCATGTTGGTAATAAAAGCTTCGCCTTTTCCTTTATCGAGCTTATACCACTTGATTCTCTCAGACACCTTCGTTTGCTGCTTTGACTTCTTACTCGCCTCCATAAAAAAATCAGTCAGGAGGAGACGGTGTTGAGGGGCGATCGCGTCTCCCAGGATCACTTTGCAATCTTTAACTCGTGGCTTCATGAAACTGGATACCAAATGATAGTCTATTTGAGTTTCATTTCCGCCGCTGCTATAAGTGATCAGATGCCGGCTTTGTTTGACGAACATGGTATTTAGCACTATAAGACCGTACGACTTGCACATGTTTAGGATATCTTCACCTGAAGAGTTCCTGGTGCCGTATCCCAGCCCTCCGTGGTAGCCTTCATAGTCTTCGCTTGTCTTCCCGACATGTCCGTTTAAATCTCTCCCAACAAACAAAAGCTCTTCCTTTGGGATGATTTTGACAAGGTTGTGGCCCCATCCTACTTGAGGGGCATATGCGCTTACGATGTTCCACACCTCACCATGCATCACCAATTTGAGAGCCATCAAACGGTCACTGGACTTTGAAATGGTTAAGACGTTGCCAAGTAGCTCTGCCGCAAGGATGATGGCGATTCCGTTTTTTCCTTGTTCCAATCCATAGTAAAACATCTTGTAGGCTTTTGTTTTAACGTCCAAGAAACGTGCCCGATTACCGGTGTTTCGCCATTTCGTCTCTTGTACGCACAGGATGTCTACTCGCCTTCTAACCATCATTTCTTCAAGCTCATAGCTGCGCCCACTCATGCTTCCAACGTTCCAACTCGCGACTCTTAAGTGTGGCTTACGCCGTTTCATTACTTTGCTATCCCCCGGAAATCCTATAGCTCTGACCCGAGCATTGCTGCTCGTCCCAGGACTACGACCATTAGAAGTGCCTGGCGGGGTAGTGCTTTTCCTTTTAGCGTTCTTTTCCATAATGCTACGGTTTGACCGTTTTCATTCTTCCCTTCCTTTTTGACACGGGCATGCTCCAGATTTTTTTTTTTTTTTGTTTGATCTTGTGGGGCAGTTTAATGGTGGTATATGTGTCCCTAGGCTCACCTTCGTGTTTTCTAAATTGCCTAGATGTGATTTTTGTTTACCTTTGTTTAGTCGCCTTTTACGACAAGCGATAGGTATCGCTGCAGGAATATTCTTAACCCGTCCCTGCACGAGGCTGAAAGACCAATTCTGTATATTGTATAAAGGCGATGAAAGTCACTGGGCAAAAACGTGAGAGAGATATCTGTCCACCCATCGATTTTAAAATAATACACGAGTATTGAGACTAAAATCTTAGAGAGTTGCTGGGGTAGACTGCTTACTAGTCTGGACCAGTTGGATATGTCTTAGTTGGGAACATGTAAGATATGGTCGGAGGATGACCTCCATAACGGCTATCTTGTCTCACACTAGCGTCCTATCAGGGAGGTTTCAGGCCAGGAAAGGCGATGGCATAACAAGATCTTGTAGAAGACTCTCGACCTTAAGGTCGAACACAGATCACTTTTTTGTCAACCTCAAAGCTACATATGTGTTTGTTGCGACGGATTATACGGATCCATGTCATGCTAAGGTATGCGTGATAATAATGAACAATTCCCCCTGCTCCTTTAAGGTGGGTAATGAACTAAAATAAGTTTTTGATATTCATTTTCAATCTTTCAATATCATCGCTGAAGAAACTGTGCGGGATTCATTGAGAGATGGGGCACAATATGTATATGATATATTTCAAGTCAGCTGAGTTGTTTGTAAACGCAGATAATATTGACATTAATAATGCTTTTGAAAGCATTTAAATAGAAACGGCTAAAAAGGATCTCAGGGAACATGAGGGCGAAGTCAAAAACATCCTGCCAACATAGAAAGACGCGCAACACCGGCGTCTTGACTAGAATATCAACTTTGACGGCCATAACTTTGAATCAGTCAAGGATTTCGTCAACGATCGTTCACTAGTGGCAAGCATCAGAATGCAGAATAACATGGCCACTGCTGCCTCCTTCGGTTCAAGGAAATGCTTAGAAAATCTTATGTTACCAAGATCGCATTAAAGGCAGACACATTGGTCATCTTAAGATTAATTTTCCTAGAAATCTGATTTACATTGGCTGCGGAATCCATCATTGGAGACTGCCGATGAGAACCTCTGTGTCATTTGTTGCTACTGATGAACCCAATCCATCCCTATGTAATGATGAAATTTAGCCTTCTGCAGCAGAGAAAGCTGTTATTCCATTAACAACAAATCTCACTGCCAGGTACATATATAGGCAAGCAGCGGTAAAGGAGATTATTTCCCCATAGCTATCAATCGGAATTTTCTGATGAAAAGTCTTGAACAGTGTGTAATGCATGCTGCTTTGGTGCATGGTGGGCGATAGTTAATGTCCGACGACCCTTTGTCTTAAAGCTAAGGCACCACCAAACGCGGTTAATGATTGAGTGATGACGAATAGTTTCACGGACGATCACTCATTTCATGCTAAAAGGCGGGACAATTCTTAGAAAATAACAGACATTGCCAAAAAATATAAATACTTTTTTACTTTAGGCAAGACTCAGCACTTACCGCTCAGAAAGTTTATAATCCAGTTGTCTAGTGGAGCAGGCTACCGCAAACACGTTAGAGTCTCTTTCTGCTAATTCAGAAGATCTTGGCTGCATAGGAGCCTTTCCTAGCACGTCAGACTACCTTCTGGCACAATTATAAAATAAGATTTCCGTAACCTCACGAGATAATTTTGGTTTGATATTGAACCTTAACAAGCGGCTTCAAACGAAGGCAGAGGTTTTCATATTTTAGAGCTCTTTTAATTAAGCAATGAAGAGTCTGTCTTTCAATAAAATATTTTCACTAACTTAATGGCCATAGTGAAGCAAAGGCGGAAGGAAAGGAATATCTGCGTATGTAGCGCCGAATACGTTCAAAGCCGGGCTTAACCCCACTATTTCAAAATAATTCGAGAACTCAAGATTTTGGTCACTTTTCTTTCTTTCTTGGGCCCGAAGTCAGCTTGGGATTCTGGAATATGAGATCTCAATACCTGAACGCGGGATCTTTGCTTGGTTCCTACGTCAACGCATACGGTAGGAGGGAACCCTCTAAGATTCATGCTGATGAAACATATAGTTACGTCCCGATGCCTGCAAGGAGCAGGTCTAATCACTGACTGACTGCAGAAAACTTAGTGTCATTCCGGCCACTTGTTTGTGGAGAGGGAATATATTGACGCGAGCACCAGTGGAGCGTGTGCTGAGGAGGACGACTCGGAGGAACATTTTCTTTGTTGTCCCGCCTTTGCTGACATACGATTGGGCGTGAAAACCCTAACCCAACGTCACTGCGGCTTCTCCTCGTTTATTTCCGAAAAAAAAAAAAACAAATTAAGTCTGTCCGGCAGTACTGTGAGGTTAAGGGTGTCGCGCTTCTGAAACCGGGCATAGCTATGAATACAAGGCAAGAACTTGTCTTAATAAACACTGAAAACACCATGGCAAGCTGTCTCCCCACTAGTGTATCGACTACGATTTTACTTGGCCCGCCACGCACTCGCCCCAACCCAACTACTTCTCACCGCTAAACCCAAAAAGGTTACCGACCATCCGCTCAAAAATAACATTTTGTATGAATGTAAAATTTTCAGGACTGTACCTATGAATTATGTGTAATATGGTCCGAAATCCGGTCAACTGGGAATTTTGAATTTTTTTTTTAAGTTATTTGATGTTCCCGAATCCGTTTATGATGTTTTTGAAGTTAATTTTGAAATGTTACTGAATCAAAATCATCAAATACATGCATGACAGGAAGCTCGATGCAACCGCTACCAGTTGATCGAACAGTAGAAGTGAGTGTTTGCATGGCGAGCAGTTCAAAGGCGGCTCTTACGTCGATCCGTAGAGAAGTATATGAGAATAGAAGGCGAGACCCTGACTGCTGGAGAAAGCCCTTTCCATTCCGACATTAAGTTGCACCAACTCAAGAAATGATTTAAATAAGTTTAGATACGCTTTATTGAGTCTATATACAAAGGGTGTCAGCTCATGAATCCCCCTCGATCGGTGGCCAAAACGGCGATACCTCGGCCAATTTGACTTCGTACAGGAGATCGCAGTATTGCTGCAGGAGATCTGAAAGAAATCGAAGAGATATGCTCGTCACTCAATCCATCAATCAATATTCTCAGTGTCTCTCCCTTACAGTTGGGCTCCTTTTCCCACACGTCCAAGAGCTTCTGTTTACTGTTGACCTCTTTGACGATCAGTGCACGCTTGAACTTTGTCAAGTTCTCATTTAGGTTGGACCAGCTCTTGACGATTGACGATGGCGTTGTCTTCAGCTTGGGCTTAAAGTCTAATAGCTTTGGGAAGACATCTCCGTTCAGAAAAAACATGCCAAAGTAACTGCAATAAACTCCAATTAATCAGGATTACAAATGGCAGAAAAGACACTCACCAACAAGCCTTTTCACTAAGCGGCATTTCGACCTCGGCTAGTGGAATCTGCCATCCGGCACGTCCGTACGTAGCGTCCACGAAACAATAAATCTTACCTTCGTCGGCGTTGTATTTTGGTTGCGGGTCCTCCTTGATCGAGAGGATGTTACACAGTCTGGGAACGTAGATCAGAAGCCATTCAGGCTCGATTGCCGTAATACCCCGTATGAAGAGCTTCGTTGTGTCTCCATTTCGTGTCTCGTAGGCTTCTTGGTAAATCACCCAGTCAGGCAATTTCTTTTTCAACAAACAGGATGAATGCATGAAGACAGGTTCCTCCATGTCCAGGCAGTGGTACGCGTACTTCATCTTCCTCTTCTGGTCTTTGTCGCTGATTTCGTCAAGTGGGACTTTTCGAGCAACGCGATCGCCCATGCCTGCGAGTAAGATCTGTCGGAGGAACCTCGCCTGTTTGTCAGTTGGTGGAGGCATTTCAGGATCCACGCAGAGATCGACGTCACAAAGATTCAAGTTTATTTCGTTGGTCAATTGAACACGTAGTTTACGGACTTCTGTGATGGCTTTGTGGCGTAGACCGTTTTCGTTACAGAAACTTTCCAATTCACCTTTCGATCCGGCATATTCTGCAGCACCAACAGCTCGTAGAAGAACCATAGGATCACCCAGGAGTTCAAAATTCCCTGTTGATGCCCAAGATCTACGACGACGTTGCCATTTATCTGATGCTATGGTGGAATTTGCTACTTTTTCGGGACTTGCTTCGATTAAGAGCTCCTGCACGGACAATGCCGCCACAAGGCATACTGTATACGGCAGCATGTTCTGCTGATGACTCAAAGCAAGCATTTTGCCAAAACGGGGAGCAACCGGAAACCGTGATATAACCTGGCCGAGGCGAGTCACTGGCGGTACGCATTTGGGATCGTCCGGATTCTCCTTTGGTCCGAGAGCACCCAGGATAATGAGTCGATTTTCCGCCGCTTGAAGCTGTTCCGCGTCCGGCGGCGATGGAAACGGAAAGTTGATGACCCTGTCGATGCCCATGCAACGCATTTGCATCATCAGATCATCTACGGGCTTTTTCTGGATGTCCGGCGTGCTAAACGCTTCAAATTCATCGTTATACACCGCGCTAGAGTAGAGGCGGTAACAGTGACCCGCACTGGTACGACCAGCACGACCGGCTCTCTGATCTGCCGACGCCTTACTCGTGAATGTGACTATAAACGCGCTGACTCCGGTGATTTTGTCATACAATCGAGTCTTTTGCCGCCCGGAATCCACGACGTACTTAATGTTCGGAATAGTCAATGAGGTTTCGGCGACATTTGTGCTCACGATACACAGCCGACAGCCTTCCGGAGGCGGCTGGAAGATTCTACTTTGTTTCTCGGAGGATAGTAACGAGTAAAGAGGAAGAACCCAGAGCGGTTGGGTCGTAGTCACTTCGAGGTCGTCGTCTTGCTCATCGTTGTCCTGATCGGAATCGTCTAGACCGTTATTATCCTCCAATAGATCTGCTTGAGTGTCGTCTCCGGGTAGTTTGTAGTCGTCCAAATTTATTTTCGGAAGAGCAATCTGGTTGACAAATTTCTTCTTCGACTTTTTCACATTCTTTATCGCTTTTTTCATATCGAACTCATCGTCATCATCAACCGTTTCTTGTTCGATATCATTTGGTTCGAGCTCCAAAGGCTTCTCGCCTTTGGGTTTGTAAGGGAAAGTACGCCTTAATTTCCGTACAAGATGATTGACCTCCTGCTGACCAGTGACGAATATAAGAATTCCTCCTTCCGGAAGCTTCGAATGGATTTTGAGGGTTTTCTTGTACGCCTCTTCGACGTAGTTTTCTGCGGTTGTCTTTTGGAAATGCACCGTGACGGGAAACTGACGTGCTTCGACCTTTAACAGCGGCGGGGGGACCCTAAAAAGCCGGGAATTCTCTAGGAAGTCTTCGACTCTTAGTGTGGCAGACATGATTATCAGTTTCAAGGGATTCTCTCTCTTTATTCTGAGAGGTACAATGCGGGAAAGGAGGCCGATAAGGATGTCTGTGTAAGCGCTTCTTTCGTGAGCTTCATCGAGGATAATCACCGAGTACTTGAGGAGCAAAAAATCCGATTCGATCTCTTTCAGGAGCACACCATCGGTCATGAATTTGATTCTGGTCTGATCAGTGACGTTACCCTCAAAGCGAATCAGATAGGACACCTCTTTCTCGCTTAAATTCATCTCACGAGCAACACGTTTTGACATAGATATCGCGGCTACACGACGCGGTTCGGTGACACCAATCAGTTTCTTCTCGGCATAGCCGGATTCGTATAGGAACTGAGGTATTTGTGTGGTCTTTCCGGAACCGGTTTCTCCGGCAATGATTATGATGGAGTTTTCGTTGATAGTTTCCATGATCTGTTGTTCCTCTGCGAGAATCGGAAGCTTCAGACGGGCGGCTTGGATCTCAGGATCTCGATTTACATGGACATAGACGGCTGGCTTTGACACTGCTATTGGCTTTTCAACTATCTTTGGTGTTTCCTCTTGTTTTATTGGCAATTCGATTGGTTTTGCAGACTCCTCGATTGGTTTTGCAGTTTCTTCATGTTCTTCCTCGAATTCTTCGTCATCATCGTCAGATGAGTCCTCCTCCTCCAGTCCTACTACGTTTGGGTTCTTTTTCTTCGCTGCTGTTTCGCCATCACTATCACTCTCTTCGCCGTCATTGTACCCCTGCAACAGCTGCATGCGCTTCCTCTTACTTATACCAGCTATACTGCTGATCCTCCCGGTAACAGCTGCTTTCAGTTCTTTCTTCCGTTTCTGCTTCTCAAGGAGAACGTCTAGTTTTCCGATTTTCTTCAAACCAACTGTTTGCACTTGAGTGATGGACTGATATGTCTTCAGCTCGTCCTCGGGTATCTGTACCTTCTGGAGCGCTTCTAGGATCGATGCTCTCTACAAGAAATCAAACAACTTGTTGATATTCGCATACCAACAGTCTTGCCACCACTCACCCCTTCTTTTTTCTTCTTTTTTTCAACAATCTTTTCCAGCCGCTTCTTTTGCTTTTTGCTAAGAATTTTCGTGTGATGCTGGACCTCGATTTTGGTTTTGGTCTTTCGCTTCTTTGATGGCAGAACCAATGCATTCGCTTCATCATAGCCCGAGCCGACTCCCAGCGATTCATCTAGTTTTATCTGAAATCACGAAAATGGTTTTAAGGGTTTTACCTCAGGATTTGCGGATGGGTTTTATACTTTTCTCGTTTCGGTATCATCGATTATTGTTCTCTGGGATTGTCGAGCTTTAGCGTTGTGCACTTTTTTGCCCATTTCGTGGAGGGATTTATGCAAAGACTCTGAGGACGAATTGATTTGTTTTGTTTCAACACATCGCACGTGTTGAGAACTGTCAGATGGATGGGAGGGGAATGTTTGACATCCGAGGTGCGATGTTTCATAGGGTGGTACATGGAGACTTCAGTTCGGTGAACTGCATTATCGACTCAGTGTTGAATGGAAATTGTTTTATTTTTTAGTTCAACTTTCAGTGAAAATATGGGCGAATATGTAAATCAAATAAACTATACCGTTAGTGCTTGTCAGATTGTAAACGTCATAAGGAAAGCTTGTGAATTTTTTTCAGCGTTATATACTTTTTTGTGCGTGAAAATGTCAAAGTCGAGTCAAATAAGCGTCACCTCCGGGAAATTTTGATTTTAAAAATAGAAATTGGGGACGCGCTGGATGGTTATAGAAGTTAGCGATGAGGCTTTTGCGATTAAAAGAAGGTGCCGATAACGAATTCGACGTGGAGAAGGAGCATGCCAGACCGGTGAATAGTTTGTAGACTCAGATTTGGAAAAATTACGGGATCAGGATCCCCGTCAAAGGCGAAAAGAATTTGCAGAATAATTGTCTATAACTCAACAAGCCATGTCATATCTTTTGAAAGTCTTGGAAATGGTCCAAGAGCAAGGAAACTGGGTGCCGGTAAGAAAGCAAGGGTTTTATGCATTGTAAGCAGAATTCATTGCTATAATCCAAAATGAAAGGAACCCAGGGGATGCCGTGGACATGTATCGACGACAAGCCATACGAAGTTGTTCAAAAAATAAGGTGACTTTTTGAATTTCCGGAGCTAAGTACGTTCGATCCGTGTTTTGGTGTGCTAGGTGATTTTTTGTCGCATTTTACGAGTCTCCGACTAGACGCAAAAAAGATTAATTATAAGTGGTACAAGCTCTTCATAGAAGGTCTTGTCGATATTAGTGGCGATGCTCTCTCTGGACGCCTTAGCAATTGAAAGCTGAAGCACCGAAGAGAATTATTATGGAGAATCGTCGATTCATTAGGAGTAGCTGAGGCTCATCCCATGAAAGTTTTTTTCAGTTATTTTGGACTTGAAACGTGTATCAGCAATTTTTTTATTTTTTTTAAATTTTGACTAAATTAACCGTCATTAGAGGATCCTTCGGGATCTATTGAATGATGGGAATGTTGGTTCTGATTTTCTTAAAAAAAATAATTACTAGTGACGAGACAAGTGTCTGATCTCGAAACCAATCATTCTAATGAAAGCGACAAAAAGAGCAAAATTCAAGGCTGTTGCATCACTATTCTATGGCTGATCCAAAAGTCCATATCCAAATCGAAATCCATCCACGATTCCCTGAAGGAACAGTGTTTGAATACGAACCGTCGAAGGGATAACATCAAAATTGAGAAAAACGAGATTAGAGTATGTCTACCAAAGACATACACAGCGACGATATTCCAAAGCAGCACGCTAGGCCAAGGAATTTAAGGATATCCTCTAAAGATGAACATCATACAGTACGCCCTTCCTTACTGAAGATTATGTGAAGAAAGTGGAAAATGTTGCTTTGGCAGATCGAAGAGGGACCATCAGTCAACGCTGAGTTCACAGGGATCTCATATGTCAGCGTTCAAGAACTCTTGCGAACAAATTGCATATGAAAAATGTTTTTGCGCGTTGGGTACCGTGAGTGTTAACCGACAAGCAAATGAACCGCTTCACAAAGCCGCAGTTGGGATGGCTGCCACTCAAGGAACTGCTAAAATATCCGCTCAATTCTCAAGATCTAGCTCCCGGTGATTATCTCTTTCCTCGGTTCAAGAAACACATCTGAGGCAAACAAATTGAAGACGGTAGCGAAGATATGGCTGCTGTTGACGTGTTTTGGGAAGGTCAAGGGAAAGAATTTTTTTATGAGGAAATCCTGGGCTTAAAAAAAATATGGGCTAATTCTATTGACTTGTTAGGAGACTGTGTAGAGATATAAATCATTTTTTTAATTATAATCATTGTGTTTTATTTTCATTATCATTACTTTTGGATCAACAGTCTCTTCTTGCTCACTCATCGTTTCTTGTACGTATTTGTTTGGTCAAAAACTGTACTGTAATAATGCCTCAGCTATCGTACTTTCCTTTCCCAAAACTGAAATCAGCCTTTCCCGCATGAAAGTGCAGAGATTTGCCAAGCATCGCCGAGAGTGCTCAAAGCTATACCATAAAGCGCATATCAGAACTGCTTCGAGGATTAGACAAAGGGCTGGCGATAGTGTATTATATCTGAGGGCGATAACCTTGAAGTGGGTAAAATAGATTTCGATGAATAAATAAATATTTTTAGAGAAAAATAAAAAGTCACCTTATTTTTTGAACAAACCTCGTTCGAACTAGGGCATCACAAGTATAACAACGCTTGGCCACATGTGGCTTAGGTCGTTAAAAAGCACTTGGAAACGCTAATATGAGACGACAGACCTTACTCGCCGAATTCTCTAGACACCGGTCCTTTCTGGGTACTACCTGTTCCTGGCTGAGTAGCACTTCCGATCGTTTGAAGAAGCTAAAAACGTGGTGGACGTGCATTTTTTCCCAAGGCAGAATCGATATTTTGCCAGAAAGATGGGCAAAAGTTGTGGCCAGCTTTAGTGGCTTAAATAAAGACCCACATTTTGAAAACACCTTTATAAATCTGATCTTCAGTTTCGTAGCAGAAGACCATACGATATCATATGACGGAATACTCAAATCAACCAATCAGATCAACTAGTCTCTGCTTATAAAGGGGTTTTCAATTGGTACGGGTAGATTTTGGCGGCCTGTGGCAGCTTTGTTGTTTTGATGACATCGCTCAAACTTATTGTTTATTATTCGGTAACTAATGCCAAATCATCATGGGAAGTTATACTGTTAAACAGCACGTCCAAATGATAAAACTTTATTATCAAAATTAATGCTCGTTAATGCAAAGGTTGCGTTGCGTCCATTTTACGGTAGACGTGGTGGCCCTTCACAATCGACTCTTCAACGTTTGGTGGGCAAATTTGAGACGAATGGTTCGGTAATTACCTCGCCAATATTCGTACGTCAAAGGAACTCAGGATTGAAGAGAACATCGCTGCGATCCGTGAAAGTGTACAGCAAAATCCGTCGCAATCATTTTCTCGCCGTGCAGAAGAACTCAGCCTGGCACTGACTGCTTAGCGAAGTTTTGGACCTACACCCGTACAAGATCCAACCGATCCAGGAGCTTAGAGCTCATGACCAACGCTGTTGGCTCGCTGACTGGAAGAGCGAATTTTGGCTGAAACATCATCTTTAGCGACGAGGCGCATTTTTTTATGAATGGCTGTGTTAACAAGCAAAAATTGCCCTACCAGGGGCGACACCAACCCACACGAGGCTCACCAGATGACAACGTAGCCTATAAAAATTACCGTGTGGATTATGGGCCGGCGGCGTCATTGGTCCCTACTTTTTCGGAAACGACGTTAGTGAGAGGCCCGCCGTCAATGGCGAGCACTGCAAAACGATGATAGCCAGTTTGTTATGGCCAAAATTGAACCATATGGAGCTAGACGACATGCAGTCCCAGCGGGACGGCGCTACGTGCCACACAGCGGACGCCACGGCTGACATTCTGCATGAACGATTTGAGGTTAAAATTATCTCTCGCAGAGGTGATCGTGATTAACCACCAAAGTCAGACGATTTGCCCCCGCTAGACTTTTTCTTGTAGACTTTCTTGAAGTCGCAGGTCTATGTGAATAAACTACAATCCACCGATGGCCTTAGAAGATGACTTTAACATAGGCCATCGCTCAAATTCAGCGGGATCAATGCGGAAGAGTTATTTAAAATTGGACCATTTTGATCCGTGCCACCCTAAGAAGCCGAGGCGGGCGTCTGAACGATCTCATATTTCGTACATAATGGCATACATGCGCCTTTCATATAAAAAAAGAATTTTGTTAACACCTAACACACAGCTGGTTTTATTTCATTTTAACATCTACCCGTCCTTATTGAAAAACCTTTTAGTACTATTCAATCTAACAAGTTCCATAATAGAAGAACATCTGAGCCTACTTATGTCCTAGTGATCTGGCAACGTCTTTCCTCTGTTATTCCCATCGTGGCTTAGAGTTTACTGTGCTGGCTTCTGACTCTGATGATATGAGGTTCGCATTCCGCAACAGCTAAGTCATTGAGGTCGTGTTTTTATCTTTTTCCTAAAAGGGATATTGACAAAAACCGCGGCGAAGCCAGTATTCGGGTTTTTGATGGCTATAGTCGTGGGACTAAAAGGCCAACATTGAGGCAATTCGGAACCTCAAACAATTTTTTGTCGAAAGTTCGAAAAAGTTATTCAAACCAAATCGCAATGGTGAATCGGAATTTCCCGAATCTACATTCCACTACTACCATAAACTCTGGGAAATTCCCATTCGAAAACAAAATCCTTCGTTATTTGAATCAAATTCGAACACAAAAAAAATATCCCTTTCCTCGACATTGCGACCGTTCGAACATCAACCGAAAACTTCTCCACCTCAATGGGCCACGAGCACCACCCTCGCACTGCATTCATCCCCTAATCGACCAACCCTTAGCATTACAACGCATACGCATAAGTCGTATCTCGCAAAGAGAGCAAAATCATCCGAAAAAAAATACCAAAACCAAAGCAAACCAGTAGCAAGAATAGGGAAAAAAGGAAAACCCCGATTGTGAAAAGAAAGGAAATTCGAAGTTTCGAACTAAATATCGGTCGGCGGAGTTTTTATTTAGATTTTAAGGTAGACATTAATCGGAACGGATTTTAGTATATCGCAGTATCGTGTACAGTTAAAGAACTCAGCAAGTGCAAAAGCGATTCAAACGCAATTCGGCTAAGAAGGTTCTCAAACTCATCATTTTCCTAGTCACATCCGTTTTGATCGGTGCCTCGTATCATGTAAATTCCAAAACGAAGACGAGATTTCAAAACTAACCAAAACCAAAAAAAAACTATTCTCGAGAGTTTTTTTTTCCTTACAAATTCTTGGTTTTTTTCTGTTAAACTAAAGAACGTAAAAGAATTGAATATCTTCGGTTATTTTTTCGTTATTCGACGTTGTTTTTTGTTCTGTGCTTTTCGTACTACACACATCCGCAGTGGGTATCCAAGAGTATAGAGAGAGAGTGTGTTGTACTGGCAGCCAAGCAAGATACTTTATTTTAGGGGTGTGCCTGGTAGTTTCGATTTTTTTCTCTCGACGCGAACACAACTCGAACGAGTTGTCGTCTATCTAATATTTTGTTTTATTTCACCCCCAAAAAAAAGCAAGAAAAGCAATAAAAAAAAATCTACAAACCAAGATAGTTGGAAAGGAAATTTAGAAATTTTTTTTTAAGTTCGATTTTAAGTGCGGGTCATTGGATTCGGGTAGTTGTAATTCCATTGCCAAAAAAAAAAGAAGGAAATTAAGTGAACAAGTGTTAGCTGATCGATTAAACTAGTAAGATACGAATAAAATGTCGTCATCTGTGAGATACTTGATTGCATGTTTGACGGCATTCGTGCTCCTAAGCTGTTCACAGGTAAGTTCCTTTCAAATCTTTGAATGAGAATCAGTTGTTCGAATACTACGTCTTCGGTTTATTCTTATTGTCAAGTGGTTTCCTAATTAGTTGGTGAGGGTGCGACGTTTTTTTGAATACCCACGAAAGACATTTTTTCTTTAAAAAAAAAAAAACAAATTCTCGAGGTTACTACGCATGAATGCTGAAGGGTCATCGAAAGTACATATGCAATTTGGTAAAAGAAAATCCCTTTGCAAGGGCGAAGAAAATAAGTTTCAGTCTTTCAAGTGAATTTTTGATGGTATTCAGTCAAAGGATATCGATCTTTGAACAAGTAGAATAGACAGTAAAATAAAGACGAGGGGTGGAACGTGCGAGTAACTGAACAAGAAGAAAATCGACACTTTAAGGAATTCCCCATACAAAACGCCATCACCCATACATGCACTCAGTGATTCACCGCACTCACTCACTTATACATTATACATTAGCAGCATTTTCTTGTTGAAAGGCAACCCCAACACACATTCAGCCATCATCCATCCATTGCCTTCTATTCAAAACCATACTACCATCCAACCGTCGTCCGACCGACCAACCGACCATTCAACCAACCATACAGTCATCCATTCTCAACTTGGGCTTTGGGGGTTTTGGCTGGAACGAGAGAGAGAGCAATGTGAGGTTACAACAGAGAACAAAAACGGGCCATCACTCTGTGTATACCCGTACCATACAGGTACATCAAGCAGCCTAACCGTCAGGCAAGCATTCTAGCTTTTAGGCTACGATACGGTAGTAATATCCGACAGTAGCAGTAGCACCTTGTGCTGAGAAAATGCCTGCTAGCTATTTATTTTCGACCTATAGATATTGCCTCCATAGAACCTGCCTCCGTAAGCCCTGTAGTAGGAGAAGGTTTTTGAAAAATATTCCATTTAAATCCTACATACTGAGTCGCCCCCTTGTCATCCATACACCATCCCATTCCATGCCACCCTTCCTTCCTTCCTTCCTCTTTTTCTCTATCGTTCTTTCTCTTTCGCTCTACCCGTGAGTATTATCCAAACCTAGCTAGCTAGGCTACCTACAGAAGTTCATCGAATAGCTGCACGGATAGCAGCTCGTAGGCGATACATTCAAGTTTTCTGTTTTTTTTATTGCATTCGTTGCTTCTTTCAAGCTCTCTTCTCGTCGTATAGATACTCAATTAGTTGAGATAATTGAATTTTAGTGATATTTAATGGGATGTATGCTAATGACTGTGAATTCCATTACACTCGTTTGTAATGAATTAAATTGCAGTCGCCTCCTCCAGCCACATACACTAGATACTATCGCTACCTTTAGTATTTGATAGAGAAAAAGAGAGAAATTTCCTTTTTGTTGTGAGAGAGACGCCCCATTTATGATAGAAGAGACTATTTAAGGGCTCCACTTGAGGCTCATACTCGAAACTCGAAATCCACTTTTGCAAACAAATTTTCTTTTTTGTTGGTGTTGTCGACGATGACGACGAAAGGACACGTATTAATTGGCAAGGATATTGCCATATTGCTCGTGCTCGTTGTAGGGAATGTGCTTGCGCACTCTTGCATAACTTCATTTGGTGAGTCACCCAAGTCACTACAGTCACTACGGGGACCCGAGCCAGGCCAGGCCAGGATATTTCATTAGTCATACACAAAGCGTTTTTTTTTGTTTTTGGTTTTTGTTTCACTCCTCCCCTCATGTTCTATTCTTTTTCTTTTCGAACTTTCCGTCTCATGGCTGGGTGGGTGGTTTGGTGGATTCCTTTCTCTCGCATGTAAACGTCAAAACGGGAGGACAAAGAATTTTTCGGGCTTTGAATTAGATAGATACAGAAGAAAAAAAATTAGACAAACTTCTGTGCATGAATTGAACTTGGAAAAGAGGTCCTGTTTGGTGTGCTCGCTCTCGGGATAGCATGTCGGAGCAACGACCTAAGTCACGAAAAGATAAATCCTTTTTTCCTTTGATTCATTTTCTTTTATTTTTTTTTTTTTGTAACCATAACGACCTTTCAAAACCAACAAAACCGATAGAACTAGCAGAACAACAGCAGCACAGTCGACCAGCAGCGGTGGGAATAACAAAAGTTGATTCTCTTATTTCGCCGTGAACATGAAACGTGCGATGGGATTTATCGATTTGCTTTGTAGCTCCATACATCCCCCTAGTATATTAGAATGTTTGTCGCCCGTATCTACGTCATTCGAGGTTGTCATTGTCGTTGTCGCTGTCGTTACCATCGCTGATGAGAGAAGCTTGCGCGTCCAAAACATTAGGCACGTAAGCATGCTATGTACATCAAATACCTGGATCTTAATGACACTTTAGTCTTCAGTCTTTGTGTCGAACCTGATTGGAATCTTTATTAATATTATCTCGAATTTCACGGTAATTTGCCATTCGCCATAGACAAATGATAATAATCAGGCTCACCGGTTGCTCGAGTAACTATAATTGCTTGAACCTTCTCCGTTCCTCCGTTCTGACGTGCGATGACTCTTGGAATGATCCTGATTCTTTCAGGTCTATGACTTTAATCCATTTTATGATATTCATAGTTTCATTGTGGCATATGCTACCACACCCAGTCTTCACTTCAGAACTCCAATAGAAGTTGTACAAATTCAGGACAATGTTCGTGCAGTACGTGTGGTCGGGACTGTTCTAAAAAAAATTTCCTTTCCGTGGTTTAATTTTTCTCTTCTTCGTTTTCTCCCCCCGTTGTCGCGCTGCACCACGATTGGTCGGAGTTGTCTGCGGAAAGTTACAAAACAAGGACGAGGACGTTCTGCATGTGTCAGTGGAGGATGATAAATTGGTTAAGTTATTGGATGACTTCAGGAAAAATGAGAAAAAATTTAAGGTTTTTGGTGTTGCGAAAGGTTCAAGTGGCAAAACTAATGCATCACTTTTGGGGCCGACTTTTTTTTTTCGTTTTTATTTATGGCTCATGCGATGAAGTTAAATTGACAACTTGATGACTTGTCGGGCGTGCTACCTTAACCTTTTCGTGCTTGAAGTCTACATACTCGTAGACCATGAGCGTGGGAGCGCTGTATATTTGGATCCCTGGTTAAGTAGTTTGTTCAGTTCTATTCAACTTAAGAGCCCTTCGGAAAATAATAACAGTACCCGACGTAACCTGCCTTTTCTAGGCTATACATAGCACTTGACCGACGTATCAAATCCATCTATGTATCAACCATTAGCAGTTAGGAGTCCTTTTGAATCTCCTACCAACCTGTCTTCTGGCGAAATAGTTAATGTCTATTCAAAAATTAACAGAAATTTTGGCTTTTCATCAACATCTATGCTTACGCACGTGGCCATTTTAATCCTTAAAACACCTCTGGAACTCGATTTTTGGACAGCCTTTACACGTGCCTTTAATCATTAAGCTACACCTGAGCGATTCCCATTCGTGGCTGTTTTCATTCTGAACACGTTTTTCCATCACACGTTTTATTTCCAAAAAAAACTTTTCATGGCAAGAGCCTATTTATTCCAGGTGTATTCAAGCCACTACAAACCATACATTTTTAGCTCGTCTGCAGCCATCGATTTATTGGATTTTCCACCACTTTTTCATACAACTCCTCTAACACTGATGCCATAAGCCAAGGACTTACCATCGGCGTTAAAACGTTTGAGTGATGTGAACATTCAAACAGACGATTTCTTGAGATTGCACGATTCCGTTCAAAATATCGATTTTTTTTAAATTAAAAATAAAACTAAATTAGTCTAAACTAAACTCAAGCTACCTACTACCTATAACCTACCCCAACCAGTCCTAGCCTATGTAAGCCTGCCACTGGCGTTTGGCAGACTTTTCCTTATCAAAATTGACCACTGTCGCAGTCCGCTTCAATCGCCAAAAACTTTGATGGTCTCGGAGGAAATCTTCTTCATCTCGATGTGAACTCTACCTGATTAAACTGAGACGCTTGGTCTCGCGGAGCCCCACATCAGGAACTGTCATTCCATGGAATTGCGAGCCACGTTGAAGATAGACCGCCAGTCTATCCCTGAATCAGCCCACATTGGTCTAAATAAAGAAATGCCTCTATTGAAACAGAGCTGTTAAGGCGCACCCTCTCGTGGTACAAATAGTTGGAGTAGTAAGCTCTCCGGGATTCAGGGGATCAGGTTATTGCGTAGATACATTTTTTGATCAGCTATGTGGAATATGGCGTCATCTTGTTGGAACCACATACCTCTGATGTCAAGTCAGATTTCAACATGGCACCATAGCGAACTCTATTGAATGTGATACGGCGACCACTTTCATCAAAGAAAAAATGCGGTCCAATCACACTTACGGCATGAAGGTCCACATTACATGGTTACTTGAAGCACATGTGGACTTGGTGCTGTCCAATGACGAATATTCTGCTCATTGAGAAAGCCTTTAAGCCAAAAATGAGCTTCAATGCTGAAGATGAATTTTCGATTAAATTCAGGACTTTCTTCAAACATTTGCAAAGCCCAATCGAAGATGTTTCGGCGTTTCAAAGGATCGGTGGACGTCAGTTCTTAGTCTAATTCGAACTTGAAAGGGTGTAGGCCAAGATTTTTACGCAATATTCGACACAATGTGGACTGGAATTTAAGTACTTACGTCTGCGGTACTTTGGCGTGTTATTTCCTTGGCAACGTAACATTCAAGAGTGAATATGTTGGTTCGAATTCATGCTCTGTAGCACGTACATCCTGTCTAATGGGGCGATTATTAAGGCCGAAAGTTGGTGTAAGCATTGTAAAAGTTGTGCCAACCGACTCAGAATTTCGGGAGTAATTTTTAATAATTTCCAAATGTTGCCTGTTCGTAGGCCTCTCCATGATAAAAACGTAAAACTTGGCTAACGTTTCGATATTGAGGAATCATGAAAAGAGTTTAAGGATGTGTTTGTAATAAAATACAAAACTGTTACGTCCCTATTGAAAAACCATATACCTCCCATCATCTTCAAGAAGTTCCATATTTAGGGACGAGTATGATTTTCCAAGATCTAGGGTAGGCTTAGGTGATATGGATTGCTTTTAAATACAAATGAGAGAGGTGTTGAGATGGTGTGAATCATGAGTTTTAAAAATTTGGGGCTCATAAAATCCAAGTCAACGGCGTTCGATTTGCGTGCAAGCGTCGATTTAAGCAAATCACCTTCGTAGACATTAGAAAAGCCAAAGCTCTAAGCCAAGATGGATGTACCTATGATATCACACTCGTTCGGATCACCAATGCATTTGTCGGAAAGAGACGCGACTGAGGCGAATCTCTTATTTAGCTTTTCGATATTGATGTCTTCTGAGGTCTCAACCTTGATTTGTTTAGCCATACCTAGTGCCTTAATGATCTTTCACGTTTGTTTAACGTTTAAGCCGGGTTTGAATTCGGACGTAAAAAACGTATGTACATATGTAACAAGATTCCTGAGGCGTTTGAAAAGAACTTTGCTCCGAAGTTCCGACGCTGATTGCAGGAAGTTCCAATGTCGCATCAGTTTACAAAATTCGCAGTGTTTCTCCTCAGCGGGCCACTTATGGACCTCTTGTAGCATACTTATCTGGGAAATGTGTTTTAGAATTCCCCGTTCAGAGTCGGGGATAAAGAGTAGAGAAGCGACGTCTTTGGTCCGCCACGAAGTGTAATAAAGGGTGAGCTAACAGGTGGTGTGATTGGTACAGAGTGCGCCTTCTCATATAGGTCGATTTAAACTTCGAATAATAACAATTGTCAACCGATTTTCATATGTCATAGCATTTTGGAAACGCCAATTCAGTACAATTTTAATGAATCGTTGCACACCAAAATAATGCGCGGAAATAGCTTCATTAAAAATTAACGCTCGATTGTGTAACTCAACGTGCGTATCGTGCAAAATATCGTGATCATGTTGCGCCTAAAAAAGTTACAATTCGTCGTTGGGCCTCGGATTTTTTTTCAATTTGGTTCTGTGGCAAGCCCTCGTGAACAAGCTAGGCCACGTCCGTGGCGTTCAAACTCATCTATTCAGCCTGTGAAGGACAGTGTTCAAGAAGACCCAAGTTTGTCATATCGGCGCTGTTCGCAGCAGTTAAGCATCAGTGGGACCACTTTGCGGAGAATTTTAAAGGATGACCTTCACTTATTTCCATACAAAGTGCAGATAACTCAAAGAATTTTTCCACAAGATGGGCCACGGTGCTTGATATACGCACAAAATGTCGTTGCAATGATTAATGCTGAGCCGGAGTTCTGGCAGCAAATTTTGATGACCGATGGGCATATTTTACGCTCTCTGGCTCAGTTAATAAACAACCGAAATCACCGAAAATCCTCACATTATTCACGAAGAGCCGCTATATGATCAAAAAATTACTGTTTGGGCCGGTGTATGCACTAAAACCATCATTGGACCGTCTTTTTTCAAAGTTGGCGATACAGTGGATGGTGATCGATATCGGTGGACGTTGGCCCATTATGTGGTCCCAGAAATGCATAAAAAAGGCTTATTTCACTTTTGGTTTCAACAAGACTGCGCGACATGCCATACTGCGGACAAAACAATGAACCTTTTGCGTAAGAAGTTCCCTGGAAGATTGGTGTAAAAAAAGTGCGATATTGACTGGCCTCCGAGATCGCCGGATCTGACTCCTCCAGACTTTTTTCTTTGGGGATACTTGAAAAGCAAGATGTATGCTAACAGCCCGAAGACAATAGAACAGCTCAGCTTCGTGCAGAAATCGCTGAAATTTCGACTGAAATGCTCGGAAATGTCATGGAGAATGCGCGAAAACGAGCCAATTTTTTCATCGGCAATAAAGGCGGTCATTTAATTGATATTGATTTCAAAAATTAATTAAAATAAATTGTAAAGGTCTAAGTTGAATAAAAGTTTTTGAATTTCTAAAATCGGTTGAGAATTGTTGAAGTTATTCTACATTTACATCGACCCATATGAGATGGCGCACGCTGTAGCTGTCAATTACTCAATTCAATTCTTCTTCTTCTTCAGTTCAATGTAATTGATTAAGTCGTATACCATGCAACAACGTGTTTTTGTTATTCAAATTTAACGAAAATGGGTAAAAGATACACTTTGAGCTTGTGATTTTGAAATTCGCGCATTGGTATGCTCGGACAGCAAGTATACACCAAAACCATCACCGCTATGAGCGGACGTGTTCGAAACCAGCCACCAGGCATCTAAGTTCATATATTGGGTGCGAATTCAATAATTGGGCGCCATTTATAAACCCAATAATTGAAGCCTTTCCACCGTCCACGACTTTCGGTTCGTTAAATAGATGTTGGACAATTGGTGAAATAGATTGATCCTTTCCGATGAATTGATGAATAAGGAACGGAAAATCCAGACGAAATTCACGAAAAGCCAAGGGATCTCAAAAAAGTCACTATGTGTGTAGCTGGACTGCAAGTTACAGTGTTAACCATTCTTTTTCCCTAAGTTTCAGCAGGATAACTCTATCCTCAAGTAAGCCGTCAAACAATCAATTTCTTTCAGTTAGAAGAGAGGTTAATTAGTCTCGAAAGTCGTGCCTTTAGACTTCTATCTAGAGAGTTATTTGAAGAGTAAGGTCTACGATACCAGCAATTCGGGATCTGAAATATAGTATCCGTCCATTTATACGCCTATTCTTCCAAAAGTCATCGATCATTTTGGCTTTCAGATGAACGCATGTAATAGGAGCCGTTGGGGTCACATGATACCTTACTGTCCCTATACGAACACTCTTAAGCGCACAGAACAACTTAATATATGCCTTTCAGCCTTTTGGAAACTATTTAAAATAATTAAAAGAAATTAACAATAACAGCTAAGAAGCTATGAACGATATTGTTCTCTATTCATAATTGCCGTAGACCGAACTTCATTCACTAGCTGTTGGCTCACCCTGTGAACTTTGCTGGATTTTATCCACTCTTAAAGCCTAAAAACCGAATGCAAACTCACTGTTCCGATCGTACCAAAGTCCAAAACACATGTAACTTCTTCAACAACTCGTTAACAACCAGTTTGTCAGGGGAAAAATAGGGTCATCCAACGAGAGGTGTCATTTTAACTCTATAGAAAATGGAATGAATTTTTATGGAATGAATATGCCTCAGCTCTTTTCATAACCATTTGATATGTTATTTTAATACCTGAATCGTTGGTGGAGCTTCGGCATAAACTTTATTTTTAATAGAGATCCTAAGAAAAAAAGTCTAGTGGGGGTAAATCGTACGATCTCGCCGGTCAATTGAAACTATATTATCTAAAATCAAACATCTAGAAAATTTGTCACGTAATGGAGCTGCTGTTTAAACAGCCATGTGACACGTAGCACCACTCTATTAAAATAAAACGCCATCCACCTGCATGGCGTACATTTCAGACAGGATAAGTCAGAAAATATAGTTCGATTTACTGAAACGGTCACACCAGAATCATTTTCGAAAAAAAAAAGGCTTCAATGATAAAACTCAAGAGCGGCACCCATGTGAATTGAAGAACTCGGGGAATGTCACATGAAGACACTAGTACCGCAATCTATTGTACCCCTTTCTCCGGTCTAGGATTTGAGTGCTGCCTTAAAAAATTTGACAACTTCTCTAAATGGGATTTCCTGGAAGTCTTTCCCTGTTATGGTTGTGTTGCTTGTCATTTTGAATCTTTATCGGGCAAGGCTTGTTTCCAGTTTCCCGAACCTGCCCACATCGCCTACAGATTTCTGTGCTGCCGAGACTCATTTTGTAAATGTGGTATTTGCATACCCCGGCCCCTTTAGCACCTTACATAGCAGTCTTAGGTCGGCTTTATTTATTTCTAGAGCTTCTTTGGCACGTTTGGGATGTCATTCTGTTCCATGAACGTTCTTGAGTGTTTAACAGCCTCCTGTCTGTTGAAGAATTTGTGTAAATGTAGGTTTAATTGTCAAAACTATAAAGGGGGGATGGCCCCAGCACCCGTCTTGGCTTGTATGTCAGCCTTTTCATTGCCTTAAAAGTGTTCATTACCTGGCACCCAGATCTGTTATTTACAGCCAATTTGTTTAGTGCTTTGTGACATTCCCAGACAGTCTTAAAGTAAAAAGTGAACCCCTTTAGCGCTTTAAGAACCGCACCTAACTGTTATCTATTTTTCTTAGGCTTATCTACTCAGATAAATGAAAATGAGGTTCATCATTTCCAGCACCTTAGCAAAATCACAGCATGGTGCATGGTCTTTATTGATACATCTCGCGGAAGACCAGCGCTGAAGCTCTTCTCAAACACCTATCTTGCATGTGATAGATTTTTTCTCATAGGTGAATGGACCTACTTTTTATTACCGACTAAGAATGGCATGTTTTGAGAAGCTTTTTTCAAACAAATATACAGCAGGTGGAGGTGATCATCATAAAATAGGATTGCGATAACGATGCTGGATCGCACCACGTGCTATCGGAGTCAGGAGCAAATACACTCCTGAACCAGTAAGTTAGGAAGTCCCATAACGTGCTGGCTTCAATTCTCCTGTCTTTGGGCCTCAAATACTTGTAGACCAAGATATTTATGCAAAACGCGGTGCAAAGTGATTGCGAAATAGTAATCTGGCAATTAGGGTTTTGAGCCCCTCTCTCAGTTAAGGCGACAATATTTTTAGGTGACCTTACCGGATGAACAAGACTCATTTACCTGTTCGAGACTTTTAAATGCATCGAAACTTTATCAGGCTGCGCTTAATGGTAACCAGAAGCTTTTCGAACTTTACACAATGATTTCACTATGCCTTCAACGTTTTAGTAATGAGTTTTCACTTGATCAGCAGGCAATGCGAGTGTATATCAATTTATTATTAATAATCTCGTGGTCTTCAATGAGAGTTGGATTTAAACAGCTAAATAATGACACCTTTTGTTGGATGACCCTTACTTTAGTAACAAATTATACAATAAGAAAAGAATCGCCTAATTTAGCCCACGAAAAATTGTCTAAATAGCCTCGTTTCGTCAACTTGACAACCTAACCCTATTCATATAATCCTTAGCCCCATGCAATCTAGGTAGAACTCTCAAAGCCCTTCACTCTGATCACTGAATCAACACTACACGCAGTCTAAGCAGGTTCTTTGAAACAGCATTAAAACTTACCTAAACCGATTCAATATGTTAGGAGTCACAAAAAAATTACCCGTAGATTTATGTCCCTTATTTGGTCTTGAACTCTGGATTCTAGCAATGTTTATAAGTTAACCGTAGAAAAATAAAAGTTAAGTGAGCTTCCCAGACCACATTTTTGCATTTTTGAATTGGTCAGAAGGAATACCGTGTTCTGCGCGATTCGTGCCTCTTATTAGAAAGAAACTAATCGTCTTTGCTACGTCGTAAGATAATTTTTCAAAACGCCTTGTTCGAAGGTATGGGTTTGGACTTAAGAGCTCAGGATATAAATCCATTACTAATATAGAATCCACTTTAATAAACTATCTGGCATGGTTGGTAAGTGTTGAAGTGGACACTAGAAATCTAGATTACCTTATTCAAGGTAACCCTAACCATTTCTATATTGTGTGATAGTTTATATTGGATTTGTCAGCATCTACAACATGCTGCGCCATAAAGTGGTATCGTTTCTATGTACCTGTTTAGGATACCTCCTACCAATGATTCGAATCTTAATTATGTCTCAAGTTTAATCACAGAACATGACTCTCGTCTCGGTTACCTTCCCCAGCTTAAATCGATTGAATGTCCCTATCACTCCACCGATAACTATTGAAACAGATATCTCGATGACTACAAGTCCTTCATCAGCCACCTTCTTCAAATATCAAAAGCCATAAACTACTGTGAATTATAATCCTCCTCCTAAAGAGGTTAGAATGAAACTAAATACCACAAATCCTTTTCAAATACAACTGCAAATCAGCTAGATTATTAAATACCACTATCCAGCCTGCTCCAAGTACACTACAAAAGAAAATAACAACGAATCCTCGTTAAGTCAATTTTATTTGTTCTGTTTTTTGTGGCTAGAAGTCCGGGTCATAATCATGATTAAGAAAAAAAAGCTCCACCCTGCTACTCTTCCTATTCTCTTAATAGTTGACATTTTCTTTCCAACCTGGGTAAGTAAACCCCAGGAGACATTCGCAATAAAGAAATACCGCAATGAGCACAAGAACAAGGTGACAATGTTCAGTGAACAATAAATGCGGTGAGGTAAGAACGAAATAAATGGCAACCAGTCCTTGTAAACAGGAAATTAAAAGAATGAGAGATTGAGTTTGTGGGAAACGAGGACTTCTACCCACATGCCTTAAACATTCAACTCCGATGTGTAGGTTAGTTAATTAAAAGGAAATAAATACCCACACGAACGTGGACATTTGAAAGGAGAGTCTTAACCTTTTGTCACTGACAAACAACTGTGATTTACGATAACTCATTCTGAACTCGGAATTTTCTACTTTTTTTTTCTAAATATGTCCAAAACAATGAAATGGAAATAATAGGATAAATAAGGAAGAAATGGACTACAAATGCTTGATTTTAAAGCCTTCACCGAGAGGGATCCAAGCTACATATATGAAACTTGAGTTGTCAAGCTCAATGAGAGCCCTAGAGGCATTATATTCATAATAAATATAAAAATGTAGGCAGCACTACTTCATCGCTTAGAAATTATCCTTACATATGTCGCACAGGTCATATGTCCTTTATTCCTGTATTCCAAGTGGAAACAGTGGTACCTCATTGACAATCAATTTTTAGTGAGGTGACCTCGTGCAAAACGCTGAAGGTCTTAGATGGCACGAAGATAGCTCAAAGATGGAATGTAGTGTCGGCGCCAGTACCATTGAAGCCAAGCTAAATCTTGACATTAGAGGTATAACAGCCTTACATACAGTCAAGCAGAGCCCAAAGCGCTGAGCCACAGCATGAATTCATAAACACTATGATGCTCTTCAGGATCTAGCCAAGAAAACCAGTGGTATCAGCGGCCAAATATCGCTGGTTATTTGGCAAGAAAAACACCTAGAAAAAAATTTAACTGAAGGACCTATGGTTTTGCAAGGTTAAGCCCAAACCTCGTTAGGAAAGTAAAAGACTTTTTTTTTGTTTTTTATAATTCGTGCAGGTACAAGAGTGTACGCTCTTATGGTGTTACACAACCCCGACGGGATGCAGATGGTTTGTGTCGAAGATGTTTTTTCACTACTCTCTGGGGGTGGTTGTCTTAGGTAGGATTTGAGGGATTCGACTAAATTTGCGTTGGTTGTAGTTCACAGTAACTTACTTACTTTCTTAGATGGTGCCACAAATAATTATCTAAGGTCTGCGTGGTCGTTAGCCAGTCTTCGTTTCGGTTCGTTTCTCGGATTTGGAATTCTATTCCGTCCAAAACAGTGGTGTCCATTCGTTGAACATGGCCCATATATTCTTGAAAGTGGATCTGTAGACGCCAAAGAAGACGTTCACTCTTCGTTAACAGAAAAGGGAAGATAGGCGTCGATAAGACGCTAGCTTCTTCGCCGTAGAGGGGGGCCAGGTATTCTCGTTACCTTAGTTTCCTTCTTCTCAATTGTCTCTTGAAATTGGTATGTTTGGCAGACATTTTGTCACTAATGAGCGAAGATAGACAAAATCCTTGACTGATTCGGAGTTATAGCTGTTCAGGTTATATTCTGATCCAGAAATGGACTTGAGTGTCCATTTTGGATGTCAGCATACGTATATTTGGTTTTACCTTCATTTCCCCTAAGACCCACTTAAGTTGCCTCTACTTCAATGCTCTCAAACGCTTTTTGACGTCCAGCAGTCTGCAGAGTTGAAATATGCAGATCGTGTCTCTTGCGCTAGCCAGTGAGTCTCGCATGATCTTTTCGAGGATGATGTTCAAGAAATCACATGACAATGAGTCACCCTATCTGAATCCTTTTTTAACATAGAAGGTTTCGGTTATTCCATCGCAGACCTTACCAATATCCATTGTCATCCTGCATAGACTACTGAGTTTAGCACAGATGTCAAAATATGACATGACTCTTCATAGCCTTTATAAATGCTGTCATGTGTCGCTTTATATTCGTCTAAAAGTTGATGTGTGACGACCTGAAACCCATGGACCTTCCCCAAGATTCGCCATGATGTTCATATTTTCCTGCCCTACAACCACCCTAATCATAGTAGAGAAGCATCATAGGCAGAGAAGTTCTTATAAGTTATGTCTAGGAGACTTATGCCCTCATAGTTGGCGCAAGATTCCCCTTTCTTATGGGCCATACTGCTGAAATTTCATTCGAGCAGGCTTTTCTCCAAGCTTGCCTTATAGATAAGTTGGTACACCAACTCATCGCCAGGTGTTTTAAATAGCTTATTTAAATTTCGGTGTGGATATCGTCTAGGTCTGGTGGACGGTGGACCTCGTAGCTTGTCTTCTTCCTATGTGAACGGTCCGTTGTGTCCGAAAAAGTTGTCTTTCCATTATCTCATCATCAACCACGTCTCCATAGCAACTAGGCTATGCCTTTAAAGCTTTGACCTAATCACCTTACTTTTTGGTAGTCAGACCTGTAATAGCATCTCTAGGGAGCGCCGTGGCGCAGTGGGTAGTGTGTCGGCCACTGACGCAAGATGAGCGAGTTCGAATTCCGATAACACCAACGCCATCGAATGATTATTTCGCGGCGTCCCTCCTCGGCGGGGTACTGGCAAAACCCCCCGTTGTATACTTGCCATGAAAAAGCTTCTCGGCTATCGCCGAAGCTCTGGCTCTGGCTCCACATGAGCTTCAACGCCATCTAAGGTGTCTGTCTGGCAGTACAATGGACCAGTATTTGTGTCTGAGTGCTCCAACAGATAGCAGAAGCCTCCAACAAAAAAAAAAAAAAAAAAAAAAAAAAAAAAATAGCATCTATCCATTCCCTCGATGTCTTCCTTTTTTCTACTTAGAAGCACTTGCTCTTGTCTATATGTAGAGCTCACGACTAGCTTTCGTCTGAACATGGACCCGTTTGTTCTCGTCATCACCAAGCACACCAAGCAAGGTGTTCCCTTGAAACGATGGGTTGAAATCGTGCCATCATAAGCGGCATCCCTTATGGCGTTCTGACAACGTTACTTGTACTATGGTATGGTTACGAGTATATTTTGTGCATCAAGTCTTGAGATTGCTTGAAGGATACATGATCGACTAAGATCCCGGTGGACTCTTCCAGCATTCCAATGTCGAATTTTGGTGATCTCACTAACTTCCGTGAAATTCGCATTCATATCTTGTCTGCAACAAGGTAATGATCTGAATCGATGCTATTGGGTTCAGACATCTTAAACTTATGGCCTTAACACGTTTTCTGACGTGGTGGTGGGTAGGCTTTGCGTGTGTAGGGAGGTTCGGGAAGTTCTCACCTAATTGACTTATTTGTGTCTTGCTAGATGTAGCATAGATGTAGCACAGCCACTAAAAAAAATATTCGAGGCTGGAATTACCAGAGATGGTAGGTAGTAGGAAGAACGAATATTGTTCAAAAAATAAGGTGACTTTTAATTTTTCTCTAAAATGACTTATCCTTCAAAGTCTATTTTGCTCCCTTCAAAGTATTCCCCCTCAGATATAATATACTTGCGCCAGCGCTCTTTCCAGCCTTTATGCACTTTTGATACGCGCTTTTTGGTATAAGTAGTCTTGAGCTCTCCCAGCGATGGGGTCTTAATCTCCTCAAACATGGCTTTTCAGCAAAGGAAAAAAGTCACAGTGAGCCAAAATTAATGAACACTATGGATGACGGTATAGTTTGTGACTAAAAAAATTATGCAGAAGCAACGATGCGTGAGCAGGCACATTATCGTGAAGCAACAGCTATGAATCCGGAGGTTTTTGTGTATTGCTTCACGCAAACAGCACATAACTTCAGGGTAATACGACATTCTGGCAAGAACTTATGATGAACCACGCCATTGTAATCGAAGAAAACTGTGAGCAAAACGTTCACATTTGACCGAACTTGGCGCGCTTTTGACGGCCTTGGCTTTGCTGGTCAGTTCTATTGGGATGATTGGGCTTTGGTTTCAACGTCATAGCCAAGCACGTGTACCCATGTTTTGTCACCAGTAATGACCTTTTTCACGACATTCAACAGTTCCTGAATAATGCTCATGCGGCGGATAATTGGGTCAAAATTTAACAATTTTGGAACAGTCTTCGCTGCAAAATTTTTCATGTCCAAATTTCATGGCATGAGTTAACCCATATGCCAATATCCTCAATAACTTCTCTGATGGTCATTCGGCAATTCTCTATAACAATCTTCTCCAACGTTTTCATCCGTTGTTGATGTGTTGGGGCATCGTTATTAACAACCTCTCGGGCTTCCACTTATAAACCTTTTCTGGGTCACAGCAGACTCGCCAAATAGTGTTGGGTAGGACACGCATTTTTATTGAGTTTGTATGAGGTACTCATTTGGGAGAGTGAAGTGGTACATTGTCCCACCTCATTTGAGGTACATCTTGTCACATATCCCATTGATAGCTGGCAATACTAATGCAAAATTCGTGAGGTGACTCTGAGTATGACAAGAATTGAAGTGGGACAAATAATTTTTTTGAGGTGTTGGGACATTTTTGTAGTGATGTATGGGACGTTTGTAGTGCATCTTGTATGAGTAACGCAACACTATCGCCTAAATCCTCGGCCAACATTTCAAGTATGTGTGAACCTGTGAAAAACAAACTAAATATCAAAAATGACTGGCAATGTCAACATAAGTTAGGGCGACAACATAACAAGGAAAAATATTCGAAAATCGAATGCTAGCTCGCGAAATTCAAAGAGTCAAAAACCTCTTATATCATTTGACTGGAGCGGGGAGTTCTACTTCATTCCTGCCAAAAATCATCGTAGCTGACCCAACGTGTCGGAAGTGATTTGCACGTTTTAAAAGTAGTGATTTCGACTTGGAAGAAAGGGAACGACCGGAGCAGTCGCAAAAGGTCGAGGATGAAGAATTGGAGTAACCTGCCAAAGACCCATGTCAAACACTTAAAAAGTTGTCTGAGTCGTTAGGAGTTGACATGTCAAGAGTAGGAAAACCCCTTAAGGCTATGGGAATGATCCAAAAGCGGGGAAATTGAAATCAAGGGACGTCGAAAGGCGTTTTTTCACGTATGGACAGCTGCTTCAAAGGCGAAATATGCATCGAATTGTCATTGGCGATGAAAAGTGGATTAATTCGACGAAAGTCATGGGATAATCTCGGCCAACTATCAACATCAACTGAGAAGTCGAATGTACGGGCATCCAAGCATTTATTTGGGGTCAGAAGGGTGTGGTCTGCTAACCACTCACAACTACAATAATACGCTTGAGCTGGGCGGAATACTCGGAAAGGCACGACAAAGTGATTTTGCAGCATGATTCGTAATATGGTGAGGACACACTTGGAAATGCTCAAATGAGAAGCTCTATCCCATCCGCCGTATTTTCCACTCATTGCTCCCTGTGATCGGTGACTTCAAGGAGTAGCTTAGGAGGCGTTCAACCTTTATGGTATTCGTACCCTGCCGGAAAAGTGTTTTGAATAATTCACTTTTTCAATTTTATTTTGTTATACAACATTTTTGTATATTGTGTACCAAAACACAATAGTTTCGACGACTGCTGCTGTCATGATCCGATATCGAGCCACTGTGCTCTCTATTGATGTCAGTTTCCAGTGTCTCTGACAGCACGCACTCACGAGGCACTTTAACCATATAAGAGCTCTCGTAATCCAATTTGAAAAAAAGTGAAAAATTCGAAAAACACTGACACTGAAAACTACTTATTCAAAAACACCGATTTTCGAAAAATTAACTTGTCAATGAACAAAGCAAACCGAACCACATTGTTGTGTTGTTTTTCGCTTTTTTCGATTTCGTAACGCCTAAAGCACGTTGTGCACCCCTCTGTCGGGTTTGGGTTAAGTTGCTTGCCAAATTAAGTAGAACAAAAACAAATTGTTTTTGTTTTCATAATTAAGAGCTGCATTCGGCTTTGGTCATTAATTTCAACCTGACCCAGACATCCCGGTACGAAATCGAAACCACCATCGGCATACTGCCTTCATTTATCGCTCGTTCGTTAGGTAGGTAGGGAGTTAAGTCGGTCGGTCGGCAACTGGAGTGTATGTACGGGTATAGGGAAGAAAGCTCTAATTAATTATGGCAGGAAATATAATTAAATAAAAAGGAGCCTCATTCACTAGTTTTCGAAAGAAACTAACCTCTGCATAGACGGGGGCAGGGCATAAGGGGTAGTAGAAGAAATCAAAGGGCCATAAAGCGAAAAACAACCTATTCACTGGTGAATTACTATAAGCACATGCGTCTTGTTAACCCAATTATGAAATAGAACGAATGCTAATTAAATTTTTTTTAAAGCCTTAAACCGAAATATCATTTATGTATGTAGGCTCGGCGGTATGTCTAGGAGGATGAAGGCAGATGGTAAGAAGATAATGTCACTCTCAGTAAACAAAGAATGTTTTTGATCTGCTTCGCACTCCATTTAGATTCAAAGATTATTATTCATCAAACCTTGACTGAAACAATAGGGCGATGACGGGTCGGGTCAGGCCGGGTGGGAATAGGAGAACGATGATGGACGGCCATTCCATTGTATTCCCTCGAAGATTCCCTAGGAATATTACAACAGCCAAGCAAAGACAAAGCCCAAAAGAAAAGTAATAAAAAAGGAACGCAAAAAAATAAGTCCATCCAATGACAAAACACGCCACCATTAGCAGTTAGTAGCAGAATATAGTCAACTCTTCACAATCGTTATATGAAAAAGGACTAAGGACTAGCATGAACATACACAAAAAAAAAAAAAAGAAGAGGAAGAAGAGCGAATAGAAACTTAACATAATTAAAATATCTTCGCATTGTTCATCTCCGCGCTATCCTGACGCATACAGACGAGAGCACACGAGCACGAGAGGATAGTCGCACGGGGTACAGCGTATAGTAGGCATCAGGCATAAGCAAACTCGCCCACAATGAGGCCATTCTGTTCTATTTTCTCCATAATTACACATTCTTTGTGTGTGGAAGAAGAATATGTTATTATGAAACGAGAAACACATCACTGGAGTACTAAAGATAAGGAGATCAAGCTAACAACGACTATGGACTACTACTATACCGACGACTTCGACCGACTCTCTATAGTAGCAATGATGTTCATGTTCATGATGATGATGATGATGACTAGGGCGAGGATGACTAGGACGAGCATAAGAGCAGTGAACAACGATGACAACGAGAAAGGAAGAAAGGACACGCACACATAGTGTTTGGCATGGAGGAACACCACTCGTTGTCATATACCCATGTGCTTGCTGGTGCATTTGAATCTGCATCTGAAAACTGAAACTGAACTACTGAAGCTGAGGTTGACGGAAAACAAAAAGAAAATCTGGAAATGTAGGACATAGTGCTTGCTGGCTGTTGAATGAATGGCAAAGTCTGTTGCAGTCCTCCACACCCATTCAGTGGCGTGCGTATGTGTGCCTGTGTGTGCTTTATCCTTATTATTTTCTCGTTTTTTTTTTTTTCATTTTTGCTCCCAATTCAAACGCTAATAAAAAAAAAAATAATAATAATGCATCAGAAATGTGCACGGAGGGTACTAGATGCAAATGATTCGTAAACGGGCGTGTGTGTCCTTTTCCCTGTCCAATGGTGGTTACAAGCCCATCAGCAAACAATGTACGACGTACGAGAGTGAATAAATATATTAAATCCTTGAGATACTGCCCGAGGAGAACGAGTATCGTGTGTATCCTTTACTTGCATACATACATATATGTATGTAGTTCCGTGGGGGATATTAAGCCTCCTTGCATGTCTGCGCCTTTATTACATACGAGAGAGCATGTGCTATCTATCAGTCAGGGAGGGAGGTAGAAGGACGATGATGCTGCTGATGAGATTTCAAAGCGGGTGGGGACGAATGGAGGGAAGACCACCGGGTTAGTCATGCTGAAGAATGATTGAAATTAAATTGTTGCACTATACGAGTGTAGGAGTAGTTCAGCTCGGTTAATCCCTCCTCATTCGTTGTTCCCATTCTCGTTTGCGCTGTTTCTTGTTACTTGTTGTTTTGCCAATGACGACGGGATGATAAAGGACTTAATTTGTAGGTCAAAGGGTTGTTCCTTTTTCCTTCTCCACTTCCTCTTTTCCATTTGTGTTTTCCTCAAAACATGCATGTCAGCTATATTAAAAGAGCACCATACCCCCACCCCCCACTCGCGCGTTAAACACTCTATAGAGGTGGAGGCACGGATTGGTTGTAATTACAATTCTGAAGTACACAAGTCGCTGCAATGCTGGATGTTGGTGTTTTAATCAGCGCTACTTTGCACTTACTGCTGCGAATGAACGAACGTCATCATAAGTAGTAAACACGGCGTGAGATGATGTTGTTGTTCTCCCGGTTGCCGTCGTTTTTGGTATTTTACCCACAGTTCCTTCTGTGTTTAAGTATTCAGCAGTTTTTTTCCTTCAGAGGGACTTAATTGTACACCTACCCTACAATGAGTTTCAAATTAACAACGACATTTCGCAAAAAAAAAAAAATAATAAGAAAAACGACTATATGAGTGGGATTCGTTTCGTCCTTGCTATTTTTGTTTATTATTATTTTGCACGAAGGATAAAGGGATTTGCTAGTAAGTTAGTAGGTGGAAAACAAGTTTTTCTTGTGACTTTGACTTTTGCGAATTGATTAGAAACGTGCGAAATAAAAAAAAAAGGGTGCGAAGTAGGATGAAAGCGGGTTGAGTGGGGATGTTGGTGGTGGTATTAATTAAGGTCCTTGCAGATTGAAATTAAACACAAAGCTGTAGAGAAATTTGTTTCACTTTGACAATCACCGACTTGACTGCTAGATTACTAGATGGCTTTGGCGCCAGCCTGAGGGACTACGATACGCTGGTCTGGTCTTCAGATTGTAATTTGAATTCTTTGGCAAACGAATCATTGTTTTTCTGTAATCAACACCCAAGAAAGCTGTTATTATTCGTGGAGTCTTTGAGGTAGTCGTTTATATCTTTCTGTGTGTTCAGATTACTCGTTGAAGGACAAGGTTGGATCAGTGCTGTCGTTGGTTGAAAGAAAAGTTTTTTGTGTCCCGAAATGCAAGGAATTCAAGTAAGTATCAGGGGCATATCAAATCTTTCTTTGAGTTTGAACTCTCTTTCCTACCTAGAAACCAGACAAGGCCTTTCTATATGCACACATATATGATAGTCACATGTCTTCTGTAAGATTTGGCTGTACAATTGCATAATTTCCTTTATTTTTTGATCCAAAAATAATTTTTATAGTTGAGCTCCATTGATTATGCCATATAAGAGGCGGTCGTCAGCAATGCTAGACTTGCAAATAGTTGGATTATCGGACATCGTGATCCAAAGATCATTCAACTTCTTGTAACCCGCATGTAGCTCAGAGTCAGTGTATTAAAATACGTATTCCTTGAAGCATGTTCAAAAAGTATCAGGAATTTTCGGTTTTCCATTCATCGATACATTTCTGGAGCTCAGTCTTTGGGATGCCTGTGAGACGATGACATTCAAGGGTTCTCATTATCTCGAAAAAAAAAAAAAGTCCGGCGACAGATATAAAGGGTGGAACATCATTCAGTTCGTTGTTGAATATTATAATACTTAAGCAATCAAGTTGTAGTTAATTTGTAGTTGTAGTTCATTCACTTTATTGATCATTTGACTTTGTTGCGAACTTTTAGGAAAGCTTTACTTTTTAAAGGGTTAGATGGATATCCGGTATATGTCCGTCAAGATGTCCATCTTCTCTTCCAGCCTGGTTCAATCTTTCCTAATATGCTCATATGCCTTCCTGCTTTTCTTCTAGATGGATTACTTTAGCTGAAGCTCTGGGTTCATGAATTTTAGCATCGTAGGTCCTTTTTAGCTCGCAAGTAGTATTCTCGCAATGACACATATAGCTTTATCTGACAGTGCACGAGAAGACTGTTGAGCGGAAAGTTTGTAGTCCAAGTCTGTTCATAGCCAAGGACAAATTCCCATACAGGAAAAACATCAGTTGTGAATGAGAGATGATCAAAAAGTGCTGACAAAGGCATAATACTCGCAGTATACGATCACTTCAAAATTCATACTCTGTGTGTGCATTTCTAATAAAGGGTCCGCCAAGTAATTTTTTTTTTTTTTGAAAATGCTATAAAAAAAACTACTGAATATTTTCTCAAATTTCTTTTTTTATTTGAAAGTACAATCCTTCCGGTTAATAATGGAAAATAATTTCATTCAAATGGCTGCCTCGGCTGGCCATGCAGTAGCCTACACGATCGGTCCAATTTTTAAGCACATTATCGATTGTGTGCAGCTGTATTTCACCAATGGCTTCACGAATATTGTCCTTTAAAGCGTCAATTGTCTCTGGCTTGTCGGCGTAACACTTATCTTTGACAGCACCCCACAAATAATAGTCCAACGGTGTCAAATCGCAGCTCCGAGGTGGCCAAACGACATCAGCTCTGCGGCTGATAATGCGATCTTCAAAAACAGGGCGCAAAACATCGAGTGTAGCTTCGGCTGTGTGGCACGTAGCGCCGTCCTGTTGTGTAGTATTGGGTAGTATAAAAGCAATGGCAACACTTGCATTGGTTGTCATATGTAGGAGGCTAGCAAGGAATACTCACGTCCACATCGAGTTAGTTGGTTGTCCTCACTTTAGGCGTAAGCTGGCACAATTGAAATAAAAGTGAATATCCAAAACGAACGTCTTTGCTTAAACACGCGGTTACCACAGTGGCGACGAGGATTTAAGACGTTAATGCGCGTGATTATTTTAATTCCAAAAAAAAAAAAAAAAAAAACAGTTTAAATTACAATAAGTCCATAAGATTGAAATGGCTCAGTTCGGATCAGTGCAAAATTTTGATCATAACCATAATGATTGGTCAGTTGTTAAGTGCCAACTGGAACAGTTCTTTATAGCCAATGACATTAACGATGAGAAGAAAAAAAAAGCTATTTTCTTGACAACGCTATGTGAAAGTTCTTATAAACTACTAGAAAGTTTGATTCACCCAGTGAAAGTTGAAGCAGCAGATTTTAAGACATTAAGTGCAGCGTTCAGTGCACATTTTAAACCCACAGTTTCGGGATTTGCTGAACGTCATAAATTTTATTCGGCCGCAAAAGAATCTACGGAGAGTATTAATGAGTGGGCAGCGAGGGTGAGATCGTTGGCGGTATGCTGCGAGTTTGGCACAGCGCTGGAAACAGCTATAAGAGATAAGTTTGTGATGGGTCTGGAGAAGGGACCGGCTAAAGACAAGCTATTTCTTGAGAAGGTAACGGACTTGAAATTCGACAAAGCCGTAGAGATAGCTAACGCGATTGAATGCGTCAGACATCAGTACGATGTCGTAATAAAGGAAGAGCCAAATACTAACGAAATGTTCCGCTTGACACACACAAAGCCAAATGTTGAAGAGAGGCGTCGAACTATGCAACGGGGAATTCAATCAGTCCAAGAGCAAAGCAGTGGAAGCAGCGGAAGTAGCGGAACCAACAGAAGCAGTGGTACCGGGGGAAGGCAGTGCTCCGTATGTGGTCTTCGAAATCATAAAGAGACTATGTGTAAGTTTAGATCATACAGATGCAAAAAGTGTTATCAAAAAGGTCATCTTCAAAAAATGTGTACCCAAAAAGTAGATAACAGTTTTGATTTTAATTTTATGGATAACACAAATCTAAGCCTATATCATTTTCAATATAACCGTAATAATATTGAACCCATTATAGTTAGGGTTTTATTGAATGGTGTTTCTATGTCAATGGAATTGGATACAGGCGCTTCGAAGTCGGCAATTTCGCTGAGCACTTTTCGAGAGTATTTTAAGAGGCATGCGATAGAAAATACAGACGCGATATTAACTACTTATGATGGATCGAAAATTAAACCTTATGGTGTTTGTGTTATGCCCGTAACCTATAATAATTACTGTAGAAATTTAGAAATAATGGTCGTGGAAAATGGTGGTCCACCATTGCTTGGGCGTAATTTCATAAAGACTTTTAATATAGGATTCACAAATTTAAATTTTTTGTATCATTCAGGAAATAGTGATGAAAGTGTTTTATTAGATAAATTCAGTGATCTGTTTAAAGATGAGCTCGGTAAATTTAAGAAAGGTATGGTCTCGTTATGCATGAAAGAAGACGCAAAACCAAAATTTTTCAAACCAAGACAAATTCCATTTGCCTTAAAAGAGAAGGTCGAGAAAGAAATAGAAAAGTTGGTTAGGCTGGGGGTCTTAGAAAAAGTTAATTTTAGTGAATGGGGAACTCCAATTGTTCCAATTTTGAAAACGTCAGGAGAAGTTCGTATTTGTGGGGATTTTAAAATATCAGTTAACCCTCAGTTAAAAGTTGATAAGCACCCCTTACCCCGTACCGAAGAATTATTCTCACAGCTACATGGCGGAAAGGAATTTTCCAAATTAGACTTATCCATGGCTTATCAACAACTGGAATTAGATCCCGAGAGTAGAAAAATGACCACGATATCAACAACGAAGGGTCTTTATCAGTATACGAGATTGGTGTATGGTTTGGCTTCGGCTCCAGCAATTTTCCAGAGAGTTATGGAAAGCTTATTAATGGGATTAGACGGCGTCGTCGTATTTTTAGATGATATTCTGGAAACGGCTCCACATAGGAAAATGCACATGGTTAGGTTAAATAGAGTGCTAAGTATTTTGAGAGACGCAGGATTCAAATTGAATAAAAACAAATGTAAGTTTTTCTCAAAATCCATAAATTATTTGGGACATATTATTGATGAAAACGGAATACATTTGTGCCCAAAAAAGGTAGAACTAATTGCTTCAATGCCAAATCCAAAAAATACCAAAGAAGTCCAATCATTTTTGGGAGTAATATATTATTATAGGAAATTTTTACCAAACCTTACAACCATATGTGCACCGTTGTATGCATTGTTAAAACAGGGCTCTAAATTTGTGTGGACCGAGGAGCACACCACAGCAGTGCAGGAAATCAAAAGGGAGTTGTTATCAAATCGAGCTCTAGCTCACTTCGATCCGAATCTTCCCACGAAACTGACGGTGGATGCAAGTCCGGTAGGGCTAGGAGCTATGTTATCCCAAATTTATGAAAATGGCCTTAAACGTCCAATCGAATTTGCAAGTAGGAAGTTAACTACCAGTGAACAAAACTATTCCCAATTAAATAGAGAGGCTCTGGCGATACATTTCGGTGTAAAAAAGTTCCATGTATATGGTAGGAAATTCACGCTAGTTACTGACAATAAGCCGCTGATGTACATATTAGGCCCCAAAAAGGGAATCCCTATGATGGCAGCAAATAGGCTTCAAAGAATAGCACTTTTTCTGTCAGGCTACCAGTTTGATATTCAGTGTATTAAGTCGGAAAATAATGTGGCTGATTACTTTTCGCGCTTCCCATGTGAGAACGATATTGAGGTAAAGGAAATTAGTGATGTGCTTTACCTCAACTATGTTAAAGAACTAGGACGATTGCCTGTAACTGTAGAAGTAGTTAGGGAGGCCACGGATAGCGATGAAATTTTGAGTGCCGTTAAAACATTATTGAAAACAGGATGGGTAAACTGCAATGGCGATGAAAAGTTGCGGCCCTATTTTCAACGTATTCAAGAGCTCAGCATAGAAGCAGGATGTTTGTTTTGGGGCTATCGAATTATCGTGCCATTATCATTGCAATCTCAGGTCTTAGAAGAAGTGCACAAATCTCACATGGGGATAAGCAAGATGAAGGCGATGGCGAGGGAGTATTGTTGGTGGCCAGGACTTGATAAGGAGTTGGAAAATCTGGCTAAATCATGCGAGCAGTGTCTTAAGACTAGAAACGATCCACCCAAAAGCATATTAATTAATTGGCGGTGGCCTGAAGAACCCTGGGATCGGGTACATATAGATTTTATGGGTCCGTTTATGAATAAATGGTTTTTAGTAATGGTGGACAGCCACAGTAAATGGATCGAATGTATCGATATGGGTACAAACATCACTAGTCATGCCACGATTGAAAAAATACGACCAGTGTTTGCTCGTTTTGGATTACCGAGAGAAATTGTTTCCGATAATGGTACTTCTTTTGTGTCGCATGAATTCAGTAAATTTCTCAGATTTAATGGCATACGGCATACCACTACACCTGTAGGAAATCCTGCTACAAACGGACAAGCTGAGAATGCGGTAAAAATTATTAAAAATGCACTTAAGCGCATACTTACAGACAGAAATCAGCATTTAAGTTTAAATACCGCGTTGAATTCATTTCTTTTGGACTATAGAAACACTATTCATACTAGTACAGGTTTATCACCATCTGAATTAATGTTCAGAAGAAAGCTAAGAACTAGATTAGATTTAATGAATCCTAAAAGGAATTTAGAAATAGGCAGTGTAGAAAGGGCGAGTACCAACATAAAAAAAAGTCAAGGTAATCAAAAAAACAATTACAAAGCCGTAAATAGAAGACCTTTTGAAGTTAGCGATAAGGTGATGGTTAAGGATTATTCTAGTGCAAATAAAGTTGTTTGGATAAAAGCTGTGATTTTACAAAAACTAGGCAAACAAATTTATTTAGTACAGCCATTAAATACGTTTAAAAAATGGAAGCGACATATCAACCAAATAATAAGTTGTAACGGAAATAGTTTGGAAAACCATTTACCGAGTATAGGCCCTGATGATATTGTTAAGGAACAAAATCCTAAAATCGATGTAAGCTCAGAAAGTGTAGAACAAGTCACTAAACCTGAACAAGAAAATGTCAATGAGCATGAGAACACAGAAGGAATAGATAAACCTACATGCAAATATTTTTTAAGATCACGAAAAAATTAATTACGAATTGGTATATGTACGAGTATGTATATGAACTGTTTCTATGTTATCTATTATTAGGATTTTGGTTTTGTTATACATAAGTTATACATTATATGAATTTTTATTTGTTTATTTTGCTTTTGTAAAGGACATCCAACTAAGGGGGGAAATTGTAGTATTGGGTAGTATAAAAGCAATGGCAACACTTGCATTGGTTGTCATATGTAGGAGGCTAGCAAGGAATACTCACGTCCACATCGAGTTAGTTGGTTGTCCTCACTTTAGGCGTAAGCTGGCACAATTGAAATAAAAGTGAATATCCAAAACGAACGTCTTTGCTTAAACACGCGGTTACCACATGTTGAAACCAAATGTTGCCAATATCCTCCTCTTCAATTTTTGTGAACAAAAATTCGTTCAACATGGCCCGATAACGATCGCCATTTACTGTAACGGCCACTCCTTGCTCATTTTCGAAGAAAAATGGCCCAATTATGCCTCTGGACCAAAATCCGCACCAAACAGTGGCTCGTTTTGGGTGCACCGGCTTTTCAATGTATGCGTGCGGGTTTTCTGTGCCCCAAATGCGACAATTTTGCTTGTTTACATACCCGCCAAGATCAAAAGATGATTTTTTTGGCAAAATCGGCATCTTCTGTAATTCGATCGCAGGGCCACTTAGCGAAGCGAACCATATTTCGAACCACAACCATATTCGTTCAGCGGAAGGATAAAACTAATTATCTGTCAAATCAGATATGAGCTAAGTGTTACCATTCACGAAATAAGCACTACTTGAAAAAAAAAACGTTAGATGGCGGACCCTTTATAACACCTTATTGACATGGAAACAAAAAAGTTACTGTGAACTATAACCAACGCGACAAATTCAGTCGAATCTCTCGAATCCTATCTAGGACAACCACCCCCGGAGTATAGTACAAGTAGGAACATCTTCGACACAAACCATCTGGACCCCGTCCAGGTTGTGTGAAAAACACTATAAGGGCGTACACTCTTGAACCTGCACGAACCATATAAAAAAAAAAGATGGATATTGGATATTAGTCTTACCTTTCCTGCTTGCCTGGTTCAGTCTTTCCTACCATACTCTCACGCTTTGCTGCTGTTTCTTCATAACTTAGACGCCCTGGGTTCCCGAATTTTAGCATCGTAGGCCCTTTGTAGTTCGCTTTCCAGTATATCTGCCTGTAGCATTCCCGCGATAATACATATAGCTTTATCCGACACTGTCCGATATGCACGGCAAGCTCTCAGTGCACATAATCGGTTGACGGAGTTAATCTTTTTTGCGTATGACTACGTGTAACGAGTGACTGCACCACCTTTGACAAAATTAGTCTCCTTTGTTGTCTGGATCCTTCAATCTTCGTTATTATTCTGAGTGAGGCAACACTCACCTTTGCAACTTTGTCGCAAGCTTTGTCATTCAAGGTGTTCCTTGTAAGCGAGCCTTACATCGATCATCACACCTAGGCATCTACTCGTAAGTTCATGGCCATAGACAACACCTTTTGTTCGCTGACTGGGCTTCGGAACATTTGGAAAAGGATCCCGTCATTAGTCTGTACTTTTTCGAAAACGACGTTAGGGAGGCGGTCACCGTCAATGCCGAATGCCACATCTATCCCCCCTTATTGAAAAACCCTTTATAACTCAAAAAAAAAAAAATTAATGAACATATCGTCCATCGCTAACATTGCTTCCTTCCATCTTTTTGGCCACATATGAATTCCACGTCGGAAAAACAACACGTATCCACGCATCGAGCCATTTCTCGACATTTTCATGAGAATAGAAGTTCTTCTGAGCCATGCCATGTACCATCGAACGGAACAGGGAATAATCGGAATGTATATGATGCGTGGGGTAGGATTTCCCATTTAAACGTTTCCAAGTAGGTCTCCACCCATTTTGCAATAAGTAACCGATGTCATCTACCAAAATCACATTGTCGGGCCTCTGCAGGTATAGCGGCTGTTTTTCCCTCAACGTTCGACTCCAACGGATCAAATGCAGGCGATAGTGATGTCCATAATGGCTCCGTTTTGTTTGAGCAGAAAAAAACTACAGTTTGCCGATCCCACCAAATGCAGAGCAGTACCTTCGAACCAAGGACATCTGCCTTTGCCGACAATATGGATACATAGACGGGCTTACCACACGATCTTCTACGCCTAGGCTTATCGATCCGATACAAACACCTGTCTCTTTTCTGCGGTTGAAGCAGCAATTCAAAATGCCCCTAGATGTTCCTCAGCTTCAACTCATTCGGCACCCAATATCCTTGCTTCTCAATCATTCCTCATCAACATTTCGAAATTGTTGTAGCATCTTCTTGTAAAGATTTTACTTGGGCGGCTTATGAGTCTTCATAAGGTAAAGCCTCCAATTCTTCGCCTTCAAACATTATTGGTGCCTCAGGGGCTCTTTATCTTTAAAATCAAAATCATTATGTCCTAGCATCGATACCAATCTCTGCATGTCAGCATTTCTGTGTACTTCCGCTGCTGATTTTTTGTGGAAAAAATTGTTATTCTCATTAAGAGCCATTTGAAACTCGGACTTTCTGTCATGAGTGTCCTTCCAGGTTTCGCTGTTCTATTTCATTTCATCTTTTAGGTTCAGCTTTATATTAACCTCTCATCTGCGGCGCGATGTTCTTGACTCTTTTCCCCCCTCGGGCTTACCACTCATTCTTGTTTTGACTGTCCATTGTTCATTCGTTCTACGTGTTCTGCCTATTTTAGTCTTCACGATTCTATTATTCGGACAATTCTTGGAACTGAATATGTTCCTCTAGTTCTTGACTCTGTAGTTTTCTCCATCGCCTGTTGCTTCGTCCTGTTTTCCAGATCTTTTTATAATCTTTTCCTTTAAGATCTTGTTTTCAAAGAACTGAAATCTATTTTCCTTCTTTTGATATTGATTTTTTGATCATCCCAAAAAAGCAGTTATGATGTTTTGGGATTCCCATTTGTTTTCTAAAATCCGCCATATAGTGAAATTCTGGTCACTCGTCAAGCTTCCGGATGAAGCCACACTGGTAGTCTCCGATTATTTCCCTTGCGTATGATATCAATATTTTCAAGAGATTATTTAACAGCATCTTGTAACAGCTTGATATCCGTGATATTATGAGCTAATTGTTACGTTCCATTCGGTCACCCTTTTTAAATACAGGAATGATGACCGAGTTTTTCCAATCCTCGGGTATCATTTCCTTGTTGCATATATAATAGTTATGATGAGCCCGTGCACCTTCAGCATATTTTACTCCTTGTCTTACTTCCTCGATGGTTGGCAGTTCGACCTAAATTTCTGCCTCGTAGATAACATCGTTTTCCAATGCTTCTGGCTTTCCATGTACATTAAGCATTTGAACGGAATATCTCCTTTGCAAGTCTTTCGTTGTCCGAAACGAGCTCCTCATTTATCCCTGCATACTTTGCTCGCGTGTTTTTCACGTACATTCTTCCCAAATTTTAGCAAACTTGTTCCTTTGCCTTTGCCGTAGGGTTTGATATGTTGTAATCGTGATCTCTTCGGTATTTTCCATGGCTTGAAGTCTTGGAGTATTACGGGCTTTTACTTTTTCCTTGCTTTTTTTGTCGAATGATGAATAAAAAAGTGGAATAAAATTGCACGCAACTACTCTTGAGACTTCAACATGCATAAAACTATGAAAAGAAAAGTTTGCACATTCGGGAACTTACATAAACTGGAGTTCACATTTGCCTACAGTACTTCCTTGTAGAAGTGTTGCCATCTGAAATTGTATACACTTAGCTCTGGTAATGTTTTCTGTTGGGAGACAGCGTGAACTTATATACGTAAGACCCAATACATTCGAGCTATTTTGGCTGGAAGTATTCAAAAGACCCCGACGGAGTCAATTAAAATGCTTCAGAGAATCTGCATTGTAAATATCTACATTTAGTGACTCCTGAGCAACTTTCTTTCTGCCTTGCTTTTGTCGCAAAATCAATTGTTTTAAAATTAATTTTGTTGCGACAAGTTTCATACCCAAAATATCCTAAGTAACTAGCACCAACATAATCCGTAGCTTCTCTGATTGTGATTTGGTGATCTTTCAAATTTAATTAACTCCATTTTCCTGGTTTTCATTTGTTGCTGATGTTCTGGGGCGTCCAGGGCTCTCTCGTCCTTAACGTCTTCACGGCCGTAAACACTTATACAATTCCGTTCCCTCATTTTACTCGCAGGAGACTTATCAGAAGTAATATTCAATATTTCCAAAACGTTATGACATTCCGTACTACAGTGTTCGTTTTAGATCTGCCTTTTCCAACCCTTTCTTAGCTTCTTCCGGCGTTCCCCAAGGCAGCCACCTAAGTCCATTTCTTTTCATTCTTACCATTAACGACATTGAGTTAGTCATCAAATATTCCCAACTCTGACTCTACGCCGACGACACTAAGTTCCTCAAGACCATTTTCTCGCAACAAGTTTCTTCCCTTATTCAATCGGATCTCAACTCTCTTTTCTACCTGGTGCTCCAAAAATTCCATGGAGCTTAACATTTCCAAATGCCAATCAATCACTTTATTACGTAAACGAATCAAATTTCCTGCTCATCTCTACTTCCTCAATAGTCAGCCCATCTCCACCTCAATTTTCACGCACATATATGTATGTATATCGACCATATAATTCTTAAAGCCGACTCTGCCCTCGGTTTTGTGAAGCGTTGGTCTAAAGAATTCTCCAACCCCTACGTAACTCGATCCCTCTATATTACCCTTGTTCGCGTTCTTCTTGAATATACATCTCAAGTGTCAACAAACCCACATTTATAGAATCGAGAGCATCCAACGTCGGTTCCTACGTTTGGCTCTGCGAGGTCTGCCCTGGAAGAATCCTTTGTTCTTACCGCCCTATCAAGGCCGTTCTAAACTAATCATTTTATGGGAAAGAAAAAGGGTATCTGATACTCTTCATTCATAGACCCCTAACAGGTACCCTTGACTGCGCCACCCTTTACAACTCCATATCTCTTAACACTAACCCTCGTAATACACGGAATCCTTGTTTCTTTTATCTATCTAGCTCCCGCATCTCATATGGCTTCGATGAACCCATTTCCCGTATTCTGGGAAGTGTTAATTCGAATATTAACCTCGATTTCAACCTCAGCACTCCATGTCTAAAACTGCGTCTTCTCAGTAGCCTTCCCTTTTCTAAGATAGATTAAGTGCTTATGTTATAGATTGAATTAAGCCGAATAAATGAGGGCACGGCCTCCACCAAAATTTTATTTTTCCTGTTACTTTTTGAACACACTTTTGTTTTCTTTTGTATTCGTCCATGAAGTCAACCCTCGAAACTCGTGTTAGCTTCTAATTTTTTCGAACGTACGAGAGCTCTATGTAAAATACCCCTATTTAGTGAGCGATATGTATGCCATCATTGATGGGCGCCATTTTTTGAACAGGTTTAAGTGCAATCCGAAAGAGTTCCTAAAATCACTTAACCCGACAATGAAGGCGAACATGATTCATTCCATCGGCTGGAAAAGTCATGGCCACGATTTTTTGTGGAAACATTTTCTTCACTGACTATTTAGAAAAAGGGAAGGACATCCCGGCAGAACTATACTGATTTATTGGACCGATTCGATGCTAAATTGATGAAAAAACAGCTTCATTCGGCGAAGAGAAAAAGGGCTCCTTCACCATGAGAATGCACCAGCCCCCTCAGCCGCAATCGCCACTGCAAAACTAATCGTATTACTTCCTCATCCTCTCTATCTTCTCTAGATTGGGCCTTACGCGATTTCTTGTGGAAAAAAGTAATTCCCAATTGACCAAAAATAACTCATGGAAAACGTCTCAAAGGAATGGAAGAGCTGGTGCTCACAAATCACAAATCTTATGGTTCAATTCGATTTGAAAGACAATATCGACTATTAGGCAATAATGACCATAATCGCTTGATTTAGCTACGTGACTTATGGCTATTCAGTACCCTAAAACCTAAAAAGTCGTCGTTTCAAGTCCCTAGAAGACATTCAGCGTGAATCGCTCTGTGAACTGGAGGCCATTGGAAGGATATCGCATTTAATAATTGGTTCGAAAATTGGAAAAACCTTGACGTAAGGTGAATGCTTTGAAGGTGGCCTTATAGAATTTGAAGAATAAGTTTATAAAAAAGTCACCTTTCAACCTGATCATAGTAGAATGTTAAAATTGATCAGAATGCGATCGATGTCCGTCACCTTCCGAAGATCCAACATCGACATCAACTGAGTCCAGTAAGAATACCAAAATTTGAGAAGCTGCAGTGCCAAGCCGATAAAACTTAAACCATAGAACAGCAATGGCAACGTGATGAAATTTCTGATGTGATCGGTTTTAACTCAACACCTAGTTTGATGGTGACACAGAAGGCATGCTTCATCGTCGAGAGTTGCTCGTGAGCTCTGCGAATAGAAAAAAAAGAGGACATGGAGAGATGCATATGAATCTCATGGACTGAAATTGTGAAACGAACATGAATTGGTTATAAGGTCAGATCGGAAGTTTGCCGGGATGAACATGAAGATCTTGTTATGGAGTCACAGACGATGCTGAAAATACGTCAAAGACTGATTTAGGCACGCTGTCGGGCATAACGAGCAATTCACACTAGACGAAACCACATCGTAGTTGGCGGAATGACTGTCGGACTGTTTAAAGCAGCCTAAGTTGAGTTGGTTGCAAAGATTGGAGGTTATTTTATCCCTTTATAATTGCGCCAACTATAGGGATACAAACCTCTAATCATAGCTTAGCAGATCTGACCTGCCTCTAATACGAGGGTGGTCCGACAAGTACTTAGCCTACAAAAGAAAAACAAAAATTTTAGAGAAATGGCGATTTATTTTTCAATATAGTCTCCTTTTAGCTCGATACACTTGTCACAGCGATGCTCCAACTTCTTTAACCCGTCTGAAAAATACGTTTTCTCAAGGTCTGCAAAGTAGGCCTCCGAGGCGGCGATGACCTCCTCATTCGACTGAAATTTCTGCCCGGCGAGTGATTTTTTCAAGTTTGGAAACAAAAATAAGTCGCACGGGGACAAATCTGGAGAATACGGTGGATGGGGCAGCAGTTCGTAGCCCAATTCGACCAATTTGGCCGTGGCGAGGTCGGAGGTGTGAGCCGGTGCGTTATCATGGTGGAAGAGCACTTTTTTGTTCGCCAAATGGGGCCGTTTTTTCTTCAATTCGGCGTCGAATCGGCCCAATAATTTAGCATAGTACAGCCCTGTCACCGTTTTACCCTTCTCCAGGTAGTCGATGTGGATCACACCTTGTGAATCCCAGAAAACGGTGGCCATCACCTTTCCGGCCGATGAGACAGTCTTCGCCTTCTTCGGAGCACATTCGCCGGGTGAAGTCCACTGTTTCGACTGTTTCTTGGTCTCTGGTATGTACCAGTGGATCCATGTTTCGTCGACTGTCACGAAACGACGCAGAAACCTCTTCGGATTGCGCTTAAACAGCGTCAAACACTGCTCTGAAGTGGTTTCACGGTTGCGATTGTTGTTCGGAGTGAGCAAACGCGGCACCCATCGCGCCGAAAGCTTTCTCGTGCCCACAATTTCATGCAGGATATGACCCACGCGATCTTTTGAAATGCCTACTGTCTCAGCTATCTCGCACACCTTCAATCGGCGGTCTGCCAATACGAGATCGTGGATTTTTCTCACATTATCCTCCGTGGTAGCCGTTTTCGGGGCACCTGGACGTGGCTCAACAAAAACCGACGTGCGACCACGTTGAAACTCGTTAAGCCGATTTTTGATGGTCGCCATCGAAGGAGAAGAGTCACCGTACACAGCATCCTCTTTGATTTCGCTGCGCGATTTCCCTTCCAAAAACAAGAATTGAATCACCGACCGATATTGCTCTTTTTCCATTCTACTACACGATAGTAAGTTGCTCTTGCGATACTGGCGCCATCTGGCGGTGATGCTAAGTACTTATCGGACCATCCTCGTAGGTTCGCATAAGTTAAGTTATTCACATTAAGGTAGGTCTTGGAGGAGCCTCACGAAGTCTTGTTCGACACACTCCACCTGTTTGCCGACTTTAAAGTGGCATTCGATAGTGTCATGCCTGCTTGCAGGGCGGTGCAGGACCCTAATAGAGAATTGTCGCTGCTACATTAAGGTCGGTAATATAGATTTAGACAGGACGACGCAGCCGTATGATGGCTTCAACATCATTCTTGAAAAAATCGTGCGCGACTCACTGGATAATGGATAATACAAGAGACATGATCCAGATGATTGGACGTGACTGAGCGAACACAGTGCGGCATGATGGACGCAGAAGTGGATAAAGTGGATTTGAAAGTAAATAAGGGTTGTACAGCTACATGCATCGGCTTAGTTAGTCGTCTACAGATCCAATTTCTATGATATCTGGGCCGCATAAAGTGAATGGACACCACCCAACGAATATTCGATTTCAATCTTCGTAAATAGTTTTTTTACGGAATAGTTTCCTAGTGATTTGAGCGCAACGTGAATTTTGGCAACCGTCCTACCCCAACTGGTCAAGCGATTAACCGTTCGGTTTGAAGGGACTGCAATGACTGGTGACAGAAGAGGCACCGGAAGTAAGGTTGTGCTTCTACTGCTGTGGCTGGAGATGTCGCGGATGAGTTGAAAATGTCCACCAGACGACGTGCCACGCAATTGGCCATTACACGTTCATATCTGCACCGCATTTTGATGAAGGACTTGAAGATGTTCCTTTTTAAAGTGCAGACCGTCAATTACGCTCATGCTCTCCTGAACCTCAACGATGAAGTGGACGATTTTTGGACGAAATTTACGAGCGACAAGGCTTAATTCAGTCTGAAGTGCGAATATGCGCTTCTGAGGCACTGAGGATCCACCTATTATTCATGAAGAGCCATTAAATCCCTTAAAACTCACTGAATGGTTCTCCATTCACCCCGGGGGTAGTCATCGGGTTTAATTTTTTCGAGGACGTCGTGACTGGTGGGCGATACACAACCATAATGAAGGAGTTTTTAGTGTGGCAAATCAATGAATTGAGACTAATAGACATGTGGTTCCAAAGGAAGGGGCAACCGCATACGCAGCTCAAGTGGCAATAGAGATTTTGAAGGATGCGTCCGAGTCGCACAATTTCTCATTTTCACGATTTACACTTACCAATTAGACCGCCCGAGACTTCTTCCTTTGGAGTTGTTTTAAGTCATCTTTAAGCTTTCAAAGAGAATGTCCGACAGCGAACTTTTAGCCCACGCGAAAAATGCGATAAAAGGGGCCCAAATGGACAGCAACAATGGTGGAATTTCTTGACCGAAATTATCTTTTTAGGTCCAAATAAGCATTTGAAAAAAATTATGAAATGATGTCGCTACATGGGGTGACTGCTTTTGGGCCACCCTGGATAATACAGGAAGTTTTGTCGATATCACGCTTTGGAGGAACACCGCGAAAAAAGATTTCGAAGACCTGCCTGGTACGAATTTCGGATCAAAAACTTGTGAACCAATCACTGAGCCGCGAAACTCCACCAACGTTATAGGCACCTTGTTAAATTTATTAATCTTAAAGGAATCATTTTTAAAGTCTCCAAACTGGTCTTATTTGTTATAAAAAAAAGAAAACGAGCGTCCTTCGTGTCCTTCGATGTCCTTGATGCATGTCGAGGGAGAAAAATGTAAAATTATAGTTTTCTCCGCGCCATAACATTAAAGTATGGGTAAAAAGATAAAAGAAGGCCACTGAAGGTCCTTTTCCTCAAAACCCTTTGACTTAAGCAACGAAGGGTGGCGACCAAAAATCCGCCAATCAAGAAAACGAGCTACTAATGTTACAAAATGTACAAAAGGAAGTAAAATAAACACAAAATGAATGGCGAGAAACTACAGCGACCGTAATTCAAAAGTCAAGGTTGTCCGTAACGCAGCTCTATTTCATACACCCCAACCGCACAACCGGCTTGGAATGGCTTTTTTTTGTTGATTTTATGTGTTTTTCCTAGTAAGAATGATAAAAGTAGTGTTCCTCTTAAGCTCTGACCTTTTCTAATTAGAAGGCTATTTTTAAAAATGAGAAAAGCAAGTTGAGCACGACCAGTTCTTGAATTGCCTTAAACTTTAGACTTAAACGCAAAATCTTTGAATTTAATAATGACTGTTCGCCGTCCTTTATATATCTTCTTTTCTATAATCATTTCTTGTGGTTCTTATCCCTTAAGGGCATAATCTTCGATTGGTCATCGAATCACTGATTTTTTTCTTTCTTTTCTATTAAAGGCTGCCTCACCACGATGGGAGCCTCAAATTGCAGTCCTTTGTGAAGCCGGACAAGTATTCCAACCACAATTCCTATCCGAGGAAGGTCGATGGGTAACGGACTTAAGCAAGAAGACACCCAGCTCAACATGTCTCCGGGACAAAATGGATCTTTTGGATTACTGCAAAAAGGTTCGTATACCGACAAACTATACATGTACGAATAGCACACGCAGCAGGATATTGTGCACCGGAACATGCCCATGCAAACATGCTCGTTGGATCTATAGATAGTTGGATGTAAGACTGAAAGGGAGGGGGGGGGGAATAGGATGATGATATTCAGTGGAATACAAGTTGAATGTAAATATTTCCTCTCACACACATGTTGACTCCTAATGATGCGCGCTGCTATTCCAATATAGAATTTTAAATTAGCTCAGTTCAAGGCTGTTTCCTATGCCTCGTGCCTTGTACCCTATGCCTTATGCCCCATACATATTGCTCCATCGCACGTATGTATGTACGATTCTCGTTTTCCTACCATTCCTTGTTTTATTTTTCCTTCCTTTTCTCGTTTTTATTATATCGTCCTTTGCCATAATGACGAGAAGAATGATGATGACGAGAAAAGGAAAGGGAAAAGGATGAGGATGAGGATGGGAATGATGACGACAATGATGATAATGAAGCTGGAGAGCTACACTCGAAGAATGTTTTGTTGTTTCTCTCATGTCGCCGAGGAAAAAACATCATCAACATCCTTACATACAAAGCGGGGCAAGAAAAAATCGAAAAACAACATAATGAGACGGAACGACAAGAAATTCTGGTTGAAAAGGACATTATTAGCAAGTATTGCCTGGCAGCTTAATGCCCACAGGGGTTTGGGGTACAGGCTGGGTGGTAAAATCAATAATTGTACACGTATCACGCATGAAGAATTTAATTCTTTGGCCCGGTGATTAAGGCTTTAACCTTGAATGTCATGCATTCGTCTATCTTTGTTATGTGGTTGCTGGTGTTCAATATATTACAACGCTCGCTTGACTATTGAGTGAGTTATGTAACTAAATTAAGTCTTTGGTTTTGCTATAGGTCTATCCGAATCGGGATATTACTAATATTGTCGAGTCGTCACACTATCAGAAGATTGGAGGATGGTGTCGCCAGGGAGCTATGAATTCGGCCAAGTGTAAGGGAGTTCATCGATGGATAAAGCCGTTCCGATGCTTGGGTAAGACGGTCTTGATTTTGTTTTATCGATTTTGTAGGAAAAGATCTATACGGATGACAGCTGTCAATTAGGGTCCGATTAGAATCGAATGGCGCTTCAAGTTTTTTTTCAATTATATTATAGTTTTTGAGAAAATAGTCAATGATTGCCATCATTTTGACTGCTTGGTGTCAAAATAATTGACAGCTGTCATCTGAACATGTTTATTTATCAGTTGAATGCCTATGAATTTAGTATAAGTACCTCGTTAGTCAATGCAGTTTTGAATAAAGTTGACGTTAAACCTCGAATTATGTTCGAAAACTCGAGGAGCAATAAAAGTCACCAATTTACATGAAATATAGCAAATTACTTCTCTTGTTCAAGGGATTCAATCCTTTTCGTTCCTTTTAATAATTATTAAGGGTGACTTCACACTGGCTAATGATGTATCGCCTGTAAAATGAACTTTTCATTATTTACTGCTTATTAACTTTTCGAACTCGACAAACTGACAACTTTAAGCTGGAAACAGGAAAATTAATTGTCAAAGTTTGAAGATAAATTCGTTAAAATCCAAAACGGCTTAATTCGAAATTGCTTTTCTTAAATTGCACCTCGAAATGGCCCACTGACTATCGAGCTCAACAAGCTTTCGAATTTCTCGCAAATGGTCAGACAACAAAAACTTATCTTAACGAGCACCTACTCCAAAAAATCTCTGGCAAAATTATAAAACAAAAACAAACTATTAGCAAGTTCCATCGTAAAAAGTCACTTCACAATGAATGGCAGGCATTTTGACAGAATCGCCGGAGAACACTATTCGCGAGACAAAAGCGAAGAAATTATGAACTATTTTCATAAAACCTCCACTAAATGCTGCCACTTATTCGTGCTTTATATCATTCCTCTCAGGCCTTCTTGGCAATTTTGTTTCCCTCAACCGTTTTTATATTGCTTTTTTTTTCTCCGCTGTTCTGTCGCGTCCCCTTGGCTGGGGCTGGGTTGGAAATGAAAGACAATTGCAATCGTCCTTGATTGGCAAAGTGTCCATTTTGCGCTGATGTTTCAATTGCTTGTTTTTTTCCTTCTTTTCACCGATTGCAATCAGACATAAGTGTTGGCAGTTGCCATTATGTCAGTCAAAAAGGTGGAAGCAGACCTTTAACGTTTTATGAAACGCATAGAGTTGGAAAATTGCCAAAGGAGACACTCAAACCCCTTTTAACCGAATCCATTTAATGTTTTTTGGCTTGCCGTTGATTTAGTTTAAACGCTTTCCGTCTTTTCACAGAAGGCCCGTTCCAATCCGATGCACTCTTAGTCCCGGAGGGTTGCCTCTTTGATCATATTCATAATGCATCGCGATGTTGGCCGTTTGTCAGGTGGAACCAGACAGGAGCTGCAGCTTGCCAAGAGCGAGGTATGCAGATGCGAAGCTTTGCCATGCTCCTACCATGCGGAATATCCCTATTCTCTGGCGTTGAATTTGTCTGTTGTCCAAAACACTTCAAGGGTAAGTCGTTCATTCCTATCCCTAGTGCCACTGTAATGCCATGATTTTACAGAGGAAATTCGAGTAAAAAAAACCGATTTGCCAGTTGTGGTTCCTGAGGAAATAGTCCCAACCGAAGACGACGACTCAAACTACTCCAAGGAATCCGCTGACGATGATGACGACGAGATCATGAACGACGATGAAGAGGAAGACATGATTGCCGATGAGGCAGCCGAAACCGACGCAACAGCTGATGAGGGTAATGCCGAATACGACTCAAATGAGGAGCTCGAAAACTATGAAGACCTCGAAGACCCCAGTGACGATGCTTGGGAATCGGCAAACGTCAATCCAAAACCGAAAGCAACAGAAACATCTAAAGTAGCTGCATCATCCGAAGCCTCAGCACAGATTGTCATCGCAAAACCAGCATCCGATTCCGTTCCACTTCCTCCTCAACAACCACCATCTACCAGTCAGCCAACAGCCGATCCCTACTTCACCCATTTCGATCCACATTACGAGCATCAGAGCTACAAAGTAAGTCAGAAAGTAAGTGATCCTCTTTCCATTTCAAATTCACGATATGACATATTCTAAAAAAAGGAAGCCCAACAGCGCCTTGAGGAGAGCCACCGGGAAAAAGTCACTCGAGTAATGAAAGACTGGTCAGATCTCGAGGAGAAGTATCAAGACATGCGATTGGCCGATCCTAAAGCGGCACAGAGCTTCAAGCAACGCATGACAGCTCGCTTCCAGGTTTGTACTCCAACGTTTGGAGTTTTCTTTGGTTTCGTTTGTTTTTTTTCTTTTTGTTTTTGTGTTTTTCTGTTGATACTGTGTTTGTAGACGGGCCTAGTGGTAGGTAGGCCCCGGTTGTGTTGTTTTATGTTGTCCTTTTTATATCTTGGTGTTCACGTGGATTTTATGGGAATGTAATTTTAGACTTCTGTTCAGGCACTCGAGGAAGAAGGTAACGCTGAGAAGCATCAGCTTGCTGCTATGCATCAACAACGCGTACTGGCACATATTAATCAAAGAAAACGCGAAGCCATGACCTGCTACACTCAGGCACTCACTGAGCAACCACCAAATGTAAGGGAAACCTCGATTATAGGTTGGATTTGGCTAACTTTTGCACCGTTCTAGGCTCATCATGTCGAGAAATGTTTACAAAAATTATTGCGAGCTCTTCATAAAGATCGCGCTCATGCATTGGCTCATTATCGTCATCTTTTGAACTCTGGCGGTCCAGGTGGACTCGAGGCAGCTGCATCCGAACGACCACGTACCTTGGAACGACTTATCGATATTGACCGAGCTGTCAATCAGTCAATGACCATGCTCAAACGTTACCCTGATCTATCGGCCAAGATTGCACAATTGATGAGCGACTACATTCTGGCCCTGAGGAACAAGGATGATATTCCCGGATCAGCTTTGGGTATGAGTGAGGAAGCTGAGGCATCGATTTTGGATAAATACCGCATTGAAGTTGAGCGTAAAGTGTCGGAGAAGGAACGACAGCGATTGGCTGAGAAACAGAGGAAAGAACAGCGTGCAGCCGAGCGGGAGAAACTACGGGAAGAGAAACTACGAATGGAAGCCAAAAAAATCGATGAACTTGTCAAAACGCAAGCCGATCAAGACATGCAAGCTAAGGAAGCCAAAGACGCCATCACAGTTGTCGATCCGACAAAGATGTCACACAGCGAGAAGGAAACCACACCGGAGGAGTACAGTGATGCCACAGCTAGGTAAGAACGCCGAGGTGAAGAGTGTAAACCAATTTTAATTGAATTCTGTTGAAATTGCAGCACTAAAACGCAAACTGCATTACCGACTGTTGATGATGAAGCCCTTCAGCGTGCTGTCGAAGATGTGGCAGCCGCCGTTGCCCATCAAGAAGCCGAGCCACAAATGCAACACTTCATGTCTCACGACTTGGGTCACAGGGAATCGGTTAGTGACTCGCATTCATAGCTTGATGATGAGCCATAAATAATATATTTGTTTTGTAGGGCTTCTCTCTTCGCAGAGAATTCCATACGCATTCTCCGAAGGAGGGTAGAAACGTGTACTTCACACTATCATTTGCCGGAATCGCATTGATGGCAGCCGTATTCGTCGGCGTCGCAGTGGCCAAATGGAGAACATCCCGCTCACCCCACGCGCAAGGATTCATCGAAGTAGATCAGGTAAGTGTATCCTCATTAAAAGGGGTTTTTTCAATACGGGCGGGTAGATTTTTGCGCCCTATGGCGGCCATGTTTTTTGAGTGACATCTGTCAAATCTGTTGTTTATTATTCAGTTACTGGTGCCAAATCACCACGGTAAGTTACACGATTGAACAGTATGTCTAAATGATAAAATTTTATTGACGAAATGAGTGTTCGTTAGTGCAAATGTTGCGTCAATTTTACGATAGACGTGATGGTCCTTCAAAGTCGACACTTCACGTCTGGTGGAAAAATTTGAGACGATCAGCCAACATTTGTACGTCAAAAGAACACAAGAGAACACGAGGACGAGAACATCACGGCTGTCCGTGAAGTGTACATCAGAACCCAAGACAGTCGGTTCCTCGCCGTGCATAAGAAGTCGGCCTTTCGTAGACTTCAACTTGGTAAATTTTGCGTCGGGACGGAACTCCGCCGGGACGAGACCCCGTCGGGTCGGGCCTACACCCGTACAAGATCCAACTGACCCAGGAGCTCAAAGTTCATGAACATAGACAACGCCATTTATTCTCTGACTAGGTTCTGGAGCGTTTGGAAGAGTACCCCAATTTTGGCCGAAAAATTGTCTTTAGCGAAGAGGCGCATTTTTGGACGACACCTAGCCGCACAAGGTTTGGTGTGGTGTGGATTTTGGGCTGGCGGCGTTATTGGTCCGTACTTTTTCGAAAACGACGTTTGTAAGGCGGTCACTATTAATGGCAAGCGCTACGGAATGATGATAACCAAACTGAACCATATTGACTTAAACGACCGTTAGTTCCATTGGGACGGCGCTACGTGCCTTTCAGCGGACGCTACGATTGACATTCTGAGGTTAAGGTTTTCTCTCGTGATTTGGGTAACGTGAATTGGCCACTCAGGTCATGCGATTTTACCCCGCTAGACCTTTTCTTGTGGGGTTTCCTGAAAACGCAAATCTATGCAATCGACCGATGCCCTGTTGAAGCACTCAGACGCAAATACTGGTTCTTTGAACTGCCAGACAGAATCCTTGTCGTAATTTCCCCGTCGTGAGGAGAAGCTTCAGTGATATAGAGCTAAGAGATTCGGCACACACCACATCGGCCCAAAGAATGCGCCACTGTGCGCGAGCGACCCAGAACGGCAACATCATAGGCCTGGGCATAGATTCGATAGGCTTTGAGAGCATGGGACAGAGAGTCGACCATCATGCACCGTAAGAGCGGAGAAGAGACGCCACCTTGCGGCAGCCCCGGTTTACGACGGATTTGACACATGTTTTGAGGTCTGCTTTAGTGATCAATCCTGTGCACAAGCATTGCTTTGATCCACAAAACCAGTGCTTCATCTACGCCATGCCGTCTAGCAGCATTACACATGCTTTTGAAAGTTCATTCAATTCTCCCAACTAGGTTTTGAAACGTAGTCTCACAGGATTCCCCGCGTTGATAAGCATGTTGAATCTCCGAAAGAGGATGCATTCGGATAGCAATTTTGTGCACGGAAAAAGGATGTTAGACTGATTGGTCTCAAACTCTTGACGAGTGAATAATCCTCTTTCCTATCAAATATAACTTTCACCGCGCGCCAAGGAATGGATGCGAGTATGTAGGCAAGTGTTAGGCTAGCAGTGAATATTATTTTAAAAGTAGGAAGCAACATACATACTTTTTTACAGCATTACAGACCTAAAACCCTCAAAAGATGCCACAACTCAATGGCCTCAGTCGTTGCCACTCGGGACACAATATATCAGCTACACCGAGTTGTCTTCAGCGTTTCGTTATCGCAGTTACCGTATACAATGAGCCCGAGATAAGGGTCTGAACTAGTAAGCTGAGAGTTTCCGCTTTAGACTCAGTAGAGGTAGATCAGATTTTCTGACTACATCCAACTTGCTCTTGGCAGAAGGTCTTACAAGAATCATTCTTCGATTTACGGATAAGCTTCTTATATTTTTTCGGCTTCGATCGACACTTATTCCAGTGATCTTCCGAATACGATTTGAGCGATATATTCAGGAGGCTTCTGGCTATCCTGCGAAGACATTGGAGCTCAGTATTTCACCAGGGAACCAATTTTCTGATGACGATACTCTTGTTTCGTTCTGAGTTTATGTAGGGCTTGAGTGGATTTCTCAAGCTTCTCTCTAAGCCGTACCTAGTCCGTCTTCCTCGGATTCCGCTTGGATGGCGAGGGGAAAATTCCACAACTCAATTGGAAGATAATGTTCTCCAGTTATTGTATTGATGCCCTTCATATATCTGTTAGACACCTCCTGTTGGCTCGCCGTGGCAAACGCTGCTTGAGAGTCAACATTTTAGATGATAAGATCAAACGAAAGAGTGAAGTTTAAAAGACGGCCTCATTTTAGATTGCATTTGCTGCTGCCCTAAAAAGTGCTTTGAGCATTAGCATCGCTACAAACGATAAGACCAGTCTTCCTGGCTTCAAAGTACTCTACGAGTTGAAAAACTGCCTTCGGTGGTGGAGCTAGTACCAAGTCGTAGGGAAAGTAAGCAGACGCAACAAAGAAGTGTTCAAGTGCCATCAAATCTTATCCACGGAATTATCCGGTTGATTGCCGGTTCGATACGATGCGGCAGACCCTGGGCCTTTCGGATCGCTCACCATAAAGACCACAGACCACACAGGCGTTTATTTACATTCTATTGTACTCGCAGTGCTGTAGATTAATCTGAGTAAAAATCAGAGATTGAAACTGCAGAGCTCTGTCCCCAGCGAGGCTGTTGTTGGCGGCCGTCTTCCGTTTGTGAGTGCTCTTACAATACCTTTTTCGGTTCGAGTTCCTGCTCCCTTTGAATGCTGCTCTGGGACAGTTTTGCCAGTTTGGGAATTGTTGGAAGCCGACAAGCTTTGCCTTCTGCGTTCAGAATCTGCCTATCAGCATCACCATCTTTTTCGACCAAAGAAGGAATCTGAACGCTCCGAGCTCTGTCGGTATGGGAATCTAGCCCCCTCTTATTGGGGGAGTTCATCTATCCTCACCAGTAAGAGAAAAAATGTTAGAGGTGAATGCCGATGCAGTGTTGGCTTGCTTCCTCTACAACAAGAGGATCGGATGGCCTTCGGTAGGGGATACCTCCGCCAATTTAACTCTCTTAACTGATTTATCCAGAGGTTTACCCTCATCCATCGTGCCTTCGGCTGTGTCAGCCTCTATGTACAATTTTTGGGTCCGCCTTTTCCCCCTCTTTTTTGGCACCTAGCAGTATAAACGACAGACCGTCCCAATACGAATTCAAAACAACGCGATGATGCTACGCTTAAGGTGGACATAACACAGGCTATATGCGGAAGAATCGGATCCGTGCCACCGTAAAAAGCCGAGGCGGGCATTTAAATGATGTCATAATGGCGTACATGCTTCTTTCATATGAAAAAAGAATTTTGTTTATACCTGACACGCAGCTTGTTTTATTAAATTTCAACATCTATCCGCCCTTATTGAAAAACCCTTGATATATCGAACATGTTCAGTAATATATTGCCTTTACAGACTGCGGCTTTACCCGTGACACCTGAGGAGAAGCATGTCGCGAACATGCAAATCAACGGATACGAGAACCCGACTTACAAATACTTTGAAGTCAAAGAATAAACACGGAGTTCCAATAAGCAAGCAAATAAAACAAAATAAACAGCATCAGTTCTGATTTTTCATAGGAAAAGGCTAACAAAACAAAAAATATCTATTTTCATTCTTTGTTGTTCTTGTTTAGGATTATGTGTTGAAAAATATAAATTAAGCTTAAAAACTAAAAAAAAAACCTACAAACAACTCAAAAAACACTCAATAATGATAAAATTCTTCATTTTCTGTTCTCATTATACGTTGAAGCAACTACCTAAGGGAATACAATAATAGCATAAATAATTTATTTAAATAAAATGTTTATAAAAACAAAAAAAAAAAAAAAACAAATCCTTGCTGTGAATTATTGAAAAAAAAAAAAACAAACACAATTCCATTTATTTTTCTAGTCACACGAGTCCTTAGTTTACTCATTTTTAATTCTCTTTTTTTTTTTTTGTGATATATGATCTCGAAATTCAGTTTAAAAAAAACACTCAACTAACCAGCAAAACATTCTCCCAATTAAAATCAAAACAAAAAAAAATAAAAAACATTTGAAAATGTAAAAATAAAACATTCAAAAAACGTTTTTTTTTTTTTAAGCGCGGAGAAAGGTAAATAACAGAAATCAAGGATAATAAGCTAATATTTAATTATAGATATTATAATTATGTAATAAAAAAAAATGAAACGCTAGGCTATAGGAAAAAATACATGAAAATAAAGGTAAGTCATTAAAAACACATTTTCCTTATTGGTTTTTACATGTAAAATAATATATAAAAGAAACACTAACACTAATACAACAAACAGGATTAATTCGTCAACTATAAATCACCCTCCCCACAACACAACATCTTTGTGTGCGTAACTCTTAATGATTAAATGTGTATGTACTGTATGTGTAACCCCATAACAACACTTTTTTTTCGAACATCAATTAAAAATGTAATTTTCAAAATAAGGCGATTTTTAAGGATTTTTTCGAATCACTAAATCACTTTAGTGAATTAAAATAATTTATTTTCGATTTAATCGATTAATCATTACTGACAGTTGGACGAGTTTGCTTGAGACGTCACCATTTTTTCAAACACAACTGGGATGTAGACAGTTGTGGTTTATTGGAGATTCTTATCATATGGTTGACACCACTTCGAAAGGACAAGGTAATTTTAGGACTCTTTTAACCACACAGTGTGGAGTTGGAAATGGGTCTTAAAACTAGCACACCCGGGTTAAGGGAATGACGGTGATGGCATGTCTATTACGTCCATTATTGTTAGAGATATTGATGCCAGGTATATAGGCGTATTGAGGGCCTAACTCAATAAATTATAATTTGATTTATTTAAAGCTCGTAATTTTATGAGCGGCCCATTCGCAGCTTCTGCTTAGATGATCTACCGCATCTGCGGCTGCCTTGTGCGTTCCAATTCAGGGCTCCTCTTGTGATGTAGTCATGGGGCTTAGATAGATTAGATTAGATTTGGGCAATCAACTTCCACTTGCGGCGGTGAATTTCCAGGTAGATGGGTACCTGCTCCATCGAATCATCGAATGTTGGCTCAGAAAATGCGCATGATGAAAACATCCGTTGAGCATATCTAAAGAAGAACTGATTTCCTCCGTGCTTTTGGATATGCGAGATGATTCCCTTTGTCCAGCATACCAAAGGCTACGCGACCCCTTGACATGCAGTTTCGTATGTCAGCTGCTGAGCTGCCATTTTTTGCGATGATGCTGCTAAGGTAACAGAATTCGTCGATTACTTCCACGTTAGAGTCGCAGATCTGAGTGTTTGTGTTTGCGACCTTTTAGGCCCACTTGTTTTGGAAGGACTGCCTCCATTTTGAATATTATATGTGAATATTTGTAAGACAATCGGCAGATGTCATCCGCTTACTCCAGGTCCTCAAGGCTGCGACCCATGACCCAAGATATGCCTCTGCCTTCCGCAGATGCTTGCCCCATTACAAAACGCAACCTTGCCTAACTCCAGTCTGCCCGTGAATATCGTTGCTTAGAGACTCACATCGCATACAATTCCTGCATGCAAGACCCCTCCGTAATGCGTCATGTCGAAGCCTTCTCAAAGTCGATGAAGGTAGGGTGGTGTGCGCCACTCGAAAGAGTGCTTCACAATTATTCTCAAAGTGTTGATGTGATCGATGCATGAGCAGCGTGGACGGAAACTGGCTTATTCTTTCCTTAAGCCGGCCATCAGGGAATTGGATAGTCTTTGATTGAATATGTGTGCTGTAATGCGTGCTAGGCGACTATAGGCAGCCAGCCAGACGACTGAAGCCAGCCAGTCAGACAACTATAGCCAACCAGCTAGCTAGACGATTATAACCAACCTAGGCGACTATAGCCAGCCAGCCAACTACATGACTACAACTAGCCAGCCATGCGACTACGCCGAGCCGGATGCTAAGATTGCTGCTTAGACTGATTTGCTAATGCTGATTTGATGCAGAAGTTGATGCTTGTGCTTATGACGATATATGGGTGATATGGCAGTTGAACAATTCTTGCAATTCTTGCAATTCTTGCAGAGTGATAACACCTTCTTTCAGCTCATTGGGATCCTTCCAGAGGTCCATATGTAGTAGTCTTTTAGTAGAGGGAGCAGAATTCGGGTACTCACCAGGGGGTCAGCTTTAAGCAATTCGGGATTTATGTTGTCATGTTTGTCTGGGCATGGGGTGGATATCATGTCTTGTTGGGTGGCGTCGACAGTGCTGAATGAGCTGTGAATATGTTGTTGCTAATAGCTTCTCCGTAATAATTCTCCCAAATTGAAATCTGCTTGTCTTTAGCGATTTGGTAGTCTTGAATGAAGTATTTGTTAAAACGCGTGTAGTGTAGCAAGCAGTAGGTCTACGCAGTTGCCTATGTTTTGCTGGCTAGGATGTCACTTCAGTCTCTTTCGTCCGTTTTTGCGCTTTTCTTAACTGCTGCATAGTGACCTTGGAGGATCAGGTATTAGCATAGTTTGATTGAATTTGATCCTAGTCGCTCACTCGGTTTTTATTGTCAACCAATGTAAGGCACTGTTAGGGGAAAAAAATTAAATTTTTGCAATTTGTTCAATTAGTGATATATTTTTGAAGCAATAATGACACTCATCGAAACTCGTCCAATAAATTCAACAAAATCAAAGTGAGACGTAATGATCCAAAAGAATTAAAAAAAACATCAACAAATTATAATAAATAAACAACAAACAAACTTATACACAATCCAGAATATTTATTGAATGCTTTTTAAAAACAAAAAAAAATATAATAAAACCAAAATGAAAATAATAAAAACAATTGTCTTATTCACATTATTTTTATATACCAAAATTAATAAATAGAAAAGCAAATAAAACAAAAAAAAATGAAAATAAACAAAATAAACACTAAAAACATATTTACAATGCTGCCCTCCAAGTTTTTTCAACAAATGAAAAATGAAAAACAAAAAAAAAACAACCTTTAGAATCTCTCATATATTTATATATATTTTATGTATAAATATATATATAGATGTTACCTTACCTAAGCCCTGAGCTGCTAGACAAGACGAGAAACAAACTCATTAGTTGCATAACAAATTTTCAAATAAGCGCTATACATAATCATACCATGTGGTTACCATCCACATACATCTAAATATGAAAAGCAAAATGCCAATAAGCAAAAAATGGAAAACAAAAATCAAGTAATGCTCGTTAAGAAATATCCCCGCCGCTGAAAGTCCTTATTCCCTGATAGAAAACAAAACCAAAAACTAATAACTTAAAAAAATTAAAAATTAAATTAGAAACAGTTTTTCCCTAATTTGCACTCTCTTTCTGTTTTCATTTTATTTTTTATTTATGTAGAATAAGCATTTTTAACTAAATAAATATTCAATTTCAATAATAATAAAAAAACACATACAAATCATAAAGAAAAAAATTAATTAAAATAATAAGAAAAATGAAAACAATGATTAAATATATGAAAAAGCAAGTAAAAAATAAATCATTGAAAAATCAATTCGTCCTCTTTTATGAAAGTAAGCTTAAATAAATAAAAAACAAAAATTAAAAACCAAAAACCAAAAAAAAAAAAACGTTAAGAGTATAAGAGCGTTTATCATATAGTTTAGCACAATATATTTTATAAAGAGAAAAAAAAAAAAGTGAAAAAGCAAAAAAACAAACAAAAAAAACATAATGTAATGGAATCATATGTTCTTTTTATATATATAAACGATTATATATATATGAAATATATTTATCTGCTCGATCTATGCATTTTTCTTTTGTATATTTATGCAAAATGCATATAAATCACTATTCGTTTTCATATATATATATTTCTTTACAAAAAATTTGATTTACATATATATATATATAATCTAAAAAGATAACAACACAACAACAAAATAATGATGATGACATATAAACTAATTTAAGTGATTTCATTATATTTTGCAATTTATATTTAGAACCTTAACATGTAAAACAAAACTCAACTCGAGAAAATGTATTACAAAACGGATGCGCATTGCTTTCTCAAAAAACAAAAAAACCAAAACAAGAAATACAAAAACCAAAATAGCATATAAAAAAATGTAAAAGGAATGAGAAAAGATAAGTCGAAGAAAAAGATGAAAAAACAAATCCATTATTTGTTTCTGGTATTATTTTATATTTAAAAACTCATAAACAATATTTGTGTATGTACATTCAAGTAAATAAGTAAGCAAACCTGTGCTGATTAAAGAAATAAACAATAAAACAAAAACAGTCGGTGGGGTTTCTTTATTAGAGTGCGTTGATGGCAGTTCATATACCTCACCTCTAGCTGGTGGGGTTGGTGGGAGCATACCAGGTCGTTACATATGAAATTGACTAAGCTGAAACGGGTGCTGTCTCCGGGTTGGCGAGTGGAAGTCTAGCAGAACTATCCATGTAGTTTAGCAGACTATGTCCCTTTGTGCTCCTCTGCGGTATTTTGTGCTGTCCGGAGACCGTAGCAGACATTGAATAGACAGATAGAAAATAATAAAAAAAAAAAACCCAAAAGGTGCGAATGAGGTCAGAAGGGCCCGAAAAAAAAATTAAAGACAGTCAAAAGTCAAATAGTTTTATTTAACAAAAAAATATTAAAAATAAAAAAAAATAATAAAAGAATTAAAATTTTAAAAGAAAAGAAAAGAGAAAAATTAGTAGGCAAGTCCGGGCAGATAAAGCGCAGGAACTCTAAAGACAGTGAGGAAACCGACCGCCAAGTGGAATACCCAATACTCGATTACCTTCCATAACACCAGTGTAGAACTTTTTTATTTCTTTTTTTATAACTAACTTATTTTAGACCAAAATGCTTAACGCTTAACTATCTTAGCTAATTAAAATACCTTATTAGCCTCTAAAGCAGACATAACCCGACTTACCTTCGCGAACTTGAGTGACCGTACATACACAAAACTGGCTTTACCTTTTAGGCCAAGGAACTATTAAGGTCCCATTTTATGGATCTGAAGATAATTGGCCAAATTTTGGAAAAGGTGATAATCAGTTTAGTGAATAAGGCGGATATGATGTAATCCATTAGCGTTAGCTTTTTGGACCTTGACTGTGCTGTAACTGGTCCTATAGATCGAAAGGCGAAAGGTGACGACTTATTTTAATTTGACATCCCCACAGGGACACTTTACTGACTTAATGCAAGCCTCGACAACAAAAAGAAAAATAACTTAAACAGCTGAAAGGAAGGCTCTACACTTCAGTTGTACGTCCGGCGCTCACATACGGTTCACAATGCTGGACAATGCACAAAAAGTATGAGAGCAAATTAACGGCAGCTGAGATGAAGATGCTTCGCATGACAGCGGGAGTAACAATGCGTGACAGAATTAGAAGTTCAAAGGTCCGAGGAAGCCTCCACGTAAAAGAAACAATCACAAGAAAGATAGAGCGCGACCGACTCATTTGGTATTGCCATGTTCAAAGGAGAGATCCTTTGAACCCCGTCCAAAAGGCGTTATCAATCAACGTTCCAATTTCAACACGCAAAAAAGGCAGGCCGAAAAACAATTGGTGCAAACAATGCAAAAACACCAGCATTTGATTGCCCTCAGCGATGAAGTAATCCCAAACCGGGAAGCCTGCCGCTACTTTCTGAGGTCAAACCGGCGGACCCCACAAGCGGACCAGTAGGAATGCAGTTAAGTGGGAAGGTTATGGTCCTACACTTCTGACCATAACGACGCCGGAAAAAAAAGAAAAGAAGAAGAACTTAAACAATCTGAACCTAAAATAACCTTTATATCTAATCAGAAGGAAAAAGATTAAGCAGAGGCTGAATGGCGGTGATACAGAACATTTCTAAGACAGGGTTTGATGAGATGTACATTGGACATTAGTTCGTTCGATCGGAATTGATGCGGAAGTAGGATATGGAACAAGTGCTTCTGGAATTGTGTTAATGGGAATCATTTGAAGCAGTCTAGAGTATACCATGAATAAGAGGTTTGATTTGATTTGACGCCCCCATAGGGGCACTTTATTAGCTTAATGCAAGCCTTAACAAAAATCTATAACTTAACTATAACTTATTAACTAGGTGGCGGGGTGGAGACGATTAAGGAGAGTGAGAAGGGTTTTGGTATAGGGCAATTCTAAGGCTGGACTTATTAAGGTGAAGGTCGAAAAGATTGGTGTTAGCATTCTGGACATTGGTTCATGGTAGCCATAATTTGTGCGGTGAATGCTTATACGGAAAAGGGGTGTGGACCAAAGGTTACGCGGGTTGGTGTTAAGGGGAATCATGTACAATAATGAAGGGCTGTCAATGTTACCGCTAAGAAGGTCATGAATAAATAGAATGTCTGCAACATCACGTCGTTCTTTAAGGGGTTGGAGGTTGATTAATTTTAAGCGATCCGTATAAGGTGGTAAATTAAGGGGGTCGGTCCAAGGAAGGCCACGAAGGGCAAAACGGATAAAGCTGCGTTGAATGACTTCAATACGCGTAGTATGGGATTCATAAGAGTGGGACCAGACTTGGCTAGCATATTCGAGAAGGGGCCTAACGAAAGTGATGTATAATGATTTCGTAACGTAAGGATTCGAGAATTCTTTGGACCAACGTTTCACGAAACCGAGGGCAGAGTTAGCACGTTTGATAATGTTGTCGATATGGAGGCGAAAGTTGAGTTCACGGTCACAAATAACCCCTAGGGCAACCAAGAAGTTGACAGGGGGAACGGTTTCATTACGAATAATGTAGGTTCTGGGTGGTGAGGAAGAGCGCTTGCGGGAGTAAGTGATGGTTTGGCATTTACTGATATTGAGCTCGAGATGGTTTTTTTGACACCAAGTAGTGAACCTGTCAAGGTCCAATTGGAGAGAACAGGAGTCGACAGGGGAAGATATGTGTTTAAATATGTTCATATCATCAGCATATATGGAGAGCTGAGAGTTCAGAATAACCCTGTCGACATCATTAATGGTTAGAATAAATATCAGTGGGCCGAGATGACTACCTTGCGGGACACCGGAGGTAGCGTTAATTGGATCGGAAATAGAAGATCTGAAGATAACATTATATTGACGATCTTCAAGATAAGATTTGATCCATAAGATAAAACCGGGAGAGAAACCGAGGGCAGTGAGCTTGAGGAGAATAATTAGGTGAGACATTTTGTCAAAGGCTTTGCTGAAGTCAGTGGCGACAACGTCTACTTCTTTGCCAGCTTCGAGTGCACACAAACATTGTGAAACAAACTCGACTAGATTAGTGGTGGTCGATCGACCTAACCCATGTTGGTTAGGAGAAAATATGGTTTTGCAGTGAAAGAATAGTGCATCATAAACGATGCTCTCGAAAAGTTTGGGTATGCATGAGAGCTTAGCAATGGGACGATAGTTGGACACATCATTTTTCAGTCCTTTTTTGTGGACTGGAATGATATAAGCATGTTTCCAAAGCTTGGGAAAGAGTCCTTGAGAGATAGAGCTTTGAAATAGAGCGGCAAGATGGTTCGCGCACTTTTTTAATACTATGGCAGGCAGACAGTCGGGACCGGGAGAGTAGTCGTCCTTTAAGTTGCGTATTTTTTCGGCGATTAGGTCGGGATTGATGTTCAATGAAACAAGAGACGTCTGGGGGCAGTCCTTCAAATATCGAAAATAGTCGTGATCGGGTTGAAGATCTTGGTCAGTGAATGATTGGCTGAAGAAATGAGCAAAGAAATTGTCGATTACTTCGGGTTCGTTGGAAGAGTTATTGAGAAAGTTAAGTGTAGTGGGGTAGCTATCGGTTTTTCTTTTTGTATTAATGAAGTGGTAGAAACACTTGGGGTCAGAGATAAGGGAGGATTGCATTCTGTTCAGGTATCGGAGGTAGAGTGATTCACATAGCTGTGCAAATTTAGTGTAGGACTGCATGTAATTAGAAAGGTCTGATGCGGAGGAGGATCTAAGATAGGCGTGCCAATTTTTGTTTCTTTTATTGCGCATAGAGCGTAGTTCCTTGGTATACCAGGGCGGAGATGAAGTGTAGTTCTTTTTTGGTGAGTATGGGACTGAAAGAATGAAGCAGCTGAGGATTTTGGTGTAAAATAGCGCAAGGGTTTCGTTTAAGGATATGTGTGAGTTAGAGTTAAGGAGGAAGTTAAAATTAACATTGTTGAGCAGATTATTTAGTTTCGCGAAGTCAGCTTTGCGGAAATTGAAACAGTACGTATTTTCGGAGGGAAGGATAGTGAATTGGGTCTCGAGTGAAAGAGTTACCGATAGAGGTGGATGAAGGGGGTCTAAAGTAGAGAGAAAATGGTTGCTGGGGTTAACAAATCAGGTCGAGTTGTCTGTCCATGTTATTGGTGATGTTACTGAGTTGCAGAAGGCCGGAGTCAGAGAAATGATCCGTGGAAAGGATTTCTTTACCTGTGGAGGGGTTAGCGGCGATGTAGTGGGTCTCATCATCGGAATGAACACATTTCAGGTGCGGGAGATTGAAATCGCCACAGATGATGATGATGTCATTGGGTTCGGTGATGTCAAAGAGGGGTGTCTATGGCCTCACTTCGTTTCTCTGGAAAAAGTAAACTGAGTAGTTATAAGCGATCCGAAGGTAGTCAATTATAGGCATCAATTCAGAAAAGACCATGGATGCAAATGGAATAACGAATAAGAGGAGGGCAAAGGCAAGCATATTCAAGAATATTTTTCTTTTCTAAACTGCGGCCAGAACGTCGCTATCATCTTCAAATTTTTTGTTTCGGATTTTTTTTTTTAAGCCGTTTTACACTAACCTAGTGGTTTTTCGATTTTTATGCGGACTGGAAATAACCGATTATCTTTTTTTTTTATAGGGTTCGCGCAGAGTATATTATTTATAGAGTTACGCTCTTATGGTGTTTGCCATACGACCTGGATGGGGAACAGATGGTTTGTGTCGAAGATGTTTGTTCACTACCCTCCGGGGGTGGTTGTCCCGGATAGGATTCAAGAGATCCGATTGAATTTGTCGCGTTGTTTGTAGTTCACAACAATTTTTTTTTTGTTTCCATGTCATTAAGGTGTTATATTGGAAATGCACACACAGGGTGTGTTTTATCATCTCTCATTCATAACTGATGTTGTCGCACAGTTTTCCCGTATAGGAATTGGTGACTGACTTGAACTACAAACCTTCTGCTAAACAGTCGGTGATGATTACCATTGTACCATGACCACAATTACTTTTGGATCACCCCTCGTATAAGAACTTCATGGCCTATAGATTCAAGAACACCTTCAAGAACTGTAACGAGTTGTCTGGGCCGGGCTATACTCGCCGGGTCCAGATTCATCACATACATTTGTTATTGTGACACACGCAAACTCACTCACGTCTGAGCAACGATTACACTACTCTACCCTTTCTGGGTTATGATCCGTCCGTAGTGGCGCCTTAGTCGTCCTGTTGATACTGTCGCGTTGAAAGTATATACCCCGACTGATAGCGAATGATTGGGAGTAGTGTGAGGTCAAGCTTCTTTGGGTGAAAACCAAAGTCAGGGCTCTAACTAGGCTTAGGCCTTCGAGTGCGCTTATAACGCTCGACCAGACTTCGACCCAAATCGGAGTGCTAATTTTGCGATAGTTTCTTAGGAAGCAGTTATTGGTAATACTTGGTCAATCTCGTGTGGACTTAAACACGAGTCGGAGTATTAACTTCCCTGTTACCAATCCCTACTCACCTTTTACACGCCCAGCGACTACTCCAGTTATGGTAGGCCACGCTACTAGTACTTCGTTTATAAATGAAGTGTTTATAAAAAGTAATTATTTTTCTTTTAATTTACCGTGCAGTGTGATGTCTCCTTAAGATCAACACTACTTTGTTGATGTCGTGAAGCCCTACTCTGACAGCACAACAATAAGTTCCCTTACCCTTGTTATTATGGTCGTTGTTGTTGTAATTCTTTGAAGATTTCTTGTGAAGATTGATTGGAGGTTCACTAATGACTCTAATGACACTAATGTCTCTCAGCCATCATAGCCTAATTGCGTCAGTTGAAAGGCAATAGGTGACAACTTATTTTAATCTGACGCCCCCTTAGAAGCACTTTATTAAGTTAATGCAAGCCTCAGCGAAGAAAAGTAATTATATAGTGTAGTATCAGTAAATTATAGTTACCAGCCCAGGAGGACCATGAAGACAAAAACGCGCAGTGAGGCTACCATAAGAGGTAGACCAAACTTAACTAGCATATGTCAAGAAGCGGCCTAATGAAAGTAGTGCATAAGGATTTCCTGACTTAAGGGTTCGAAAATTCATTGGACCAACTTTTGACAAAGCCGACGGCGGAATTGGTTGTCGATGATGTCTTTGTAAGGGCGAAAGTTAACTTCATGGTCAGAGGCAACACTTAAGTCAACCAAGAAGTTGACAGGGGAAACAACTTCATGACAGATAACGTACATCCTTTTGACACCAAATAGCAAATCCTCTTAGCTCGGATTTAAGAGAGAGGAATCAGCAGCGCATGATATAGGCGCATGATATACGAGTGTGTATGTTTGGAGATTTTCATATCATCAGCGTATGTGGAAAGATGAGAGTTCTTGCTACTGGTATTATCTTTAATGCGCAGGATAAATATCAGTGGGCCGAGTTGACTGCCCTGGGGGACTTCAGAGGTGGCATTAATTGGATCAGGAATATAAAATCTGAATATATCATTGCACTGACGATCTTCGAGATAGGATTTAATACATGGGAGAAAACCGGGGAGAAACCAAGAGCAGTGAATTTAGTTGAAAGCCTTGCTGAAATCTATTTATTTGCGTCCTCGAATGCACATGAAGATTGCCAGACAAACTTAGGTTGATTTGAAAAGAAGATGGGCTATTGTATCATAGACGATATTTTCAAAAAGTTTGGGGATGCAAGAACCTATTGCTAGGGTGGTAATTGGACACACTATTTTTCGTCTCTTTTTGTAGATGTAAGCATTATTCTAAGTTGAGGAAAAAGTCCACGTAAAATGGAACTTTGAAATAGGGACTAGGAACAGATGGTTGGACCATTTTTTTTAAATTATTTCAGGGAAACAGTTGTGGTTAAAATTTTGAATCTCATATCAACGCTAAGAACAGTCGTGTCTGGATTTTCTTCAACAGTTGCTTAAAGTTCTTTCCTTCTTTTGGCCTGTCCCTTAGCTTAGTTTCTTGTGAAAAACTCCTCCGAATTTGGTAGGCCAGTTTCGAATTTATTCTCTTGTTACGTATACCAAAAGCAATGTAAATTTTCCGATTATCTGCGGCAGCGTTAATATTTATTTTTGATTAAAAAAGGAAAATTGCATATAAATGTATTGGTGCAAGGAAAAAAGAGGTAGTCTAACAGTGTATCATAAATATGTTTTTACCTTCAGAAAGGTTAAACATTCCTTAATATGCCACAATGATCGCTTTAGGAATGATCAGCAGAATGGGAATTTCACTGCAATATATGAAGAAAAACTAAATTTCTGTACACGATGTCGATAAGGCCGTGACAGACGAAGAATGTAAATAAATCAAAATATCTAAAACAGCTTAAAAGAATTTTAGAATGACTATCTGGATAACATACCTATTTGGAAGGGCCTAATTATTAGGCCTAATTATTAGGTTTGCAAGTAGAAACTCGGCTTTTTTTGGTCTACTTTAACTTTGTTGAAAAGATACTTGTTACAAAGATCACCATTATTATCTATGATCAGCTTTATTACCTATGACTTTTTGCGATCTATCGGGTAGCTGATGAATGTCTTTGTGACAAAAACTTGGTGGTTTTGAAGCAAAATAGTCATCGAGCCATTTTCGCACATCTGCAACTTTCGTGAACTGTTGGTCTTTTGAATATGATGACATCGATCTGAATAAGTAATAATCAGAAGGCGCCAAGTCTGGAGAATACGCCGCTGAATGACTTCCCAGCCTAAGGACAAGATTATAGATTATTTCCTGAGTTGATTTCCCCGTAGGTGGACAAGCATTGTCATGCAGCATAACTTTTAATGTTCCTTAGTTTGTAAATGCTCTTTTTTCCTCCAGAGTATAATTTAATTTGATCAATTGGGACTTGTAACGGTCAGCTGTAACAGTCTGACCATATTCCAGAAGTTCGTAGTAAATGACCCCTCAACAATCTCACCAGACACACTTTTTTTTTTTTTTTTTTTTTTTTTTGTTGGAGGCTTCTACTATCTGCTGGAGCACTCAGACACAAGTACTGGTCCATTGTACTACCAGACAGACACCTTGTCTTTATTGTATTTTCCCCGTTGTCCGGAGAAAAGTGAGGAGGGGCTTCAGTGATGTTGAGCTAAGAGATTCGGCACCCACCACGTCGGCCCCAAGGGTGCGCCACCGTGCACGAGCGAAGGCATGACAGTCGCAGGGAAAGTGTTCCGCTGTGTCGTCCTCCTCGCAACAAGCAGCACAGGTAGGCGTCTCACTGATGCCAAGCACGTAAAGATGCCTGGCAAAAGTGTAATGGCCCGTAATGACGCCCGTTAGCCTTCTGCAGTCATTTCTTCTTAAGGATAAGAATAATGTTGCGGACTTTTTACAGACGTCAGGGCGTACGCGCTTAGTCATCCTGCATCCTGGATATTCCTTCCGTCTGCGACTGTGTACGTTAAAGGCCCAGTCATTGATGTCAGATTTAACCGTTGAAGCTGGTAGACCTAAGGCGGGTTCAGGCCTCTGAGCCTTTTCTAGCGAGTTCATCGGAGATCTCGTTTCCTGGGATTCCAGAGTGACCTGGAACCCATACAAGCCTAAGTGAATTAAGTCTTCCGACTTTGTTCAAGAAGGTCTTGAGTTCATGCACTAGTTTGGAGTTGGACAGAGGATTGGATACAGCTTTGAGTGCAGCTTGGCTGTCACTGCAGACACATATGCTCTTTCCCCTCCATCTGTGTTTCACAACATAGTGCATGGCCATTAGGATTGCGTAAATCTCCGCCTGGAAGACAGACGCATATTTTCCTAACGAGAAGTGCAGTCGAATGTTTTCGCGCTCGAAGAAAGCTCCGGCGCCGGATCCCTGATCAGTCCTGGAGCCATCTGTGAAGATGCGAAGACATTCTATTCCAGGTTCAGTGTCTGGCCAAAGCCAGTCCTGACGCCAAGGAAATGTGACTGTGTAGTTACAGCGCAGTAGGATGGCAGGTGTCATTGCGTCAGAGGGCATATCCATGAGACAGTGATCGTAGGATATTTCTCTCTCAAGTACACTTTCACTCCACTGCAAATTGTACCAAAGACCATTCCTCTTTAGGCGAGAAATAGTTTTCTCTGATATATATGTCAAGGGGTGGAAGGTTCATCATAGCATCCAAAGCAGCTCCCGGTGTGCTGGGGAAAGCCCCCGTGCAACTGAGGAAGACCGCTCTTTGGAGTTTGGTGAGTGAAGCCACAACGTGTTTTCGTGTCAGCCTGCTCCACCAAACAACCGATGCATATGAGAGTATCGGTCTTACCATTGCCGTGTAGATCCAAAGGACCTTTTTCGGCGATAAGCCCCATGTTTTGCCAAAGGCACCTTTGCATTGCCAGAATGTTTTGACCAGAGAAGTTTGTTATCTAGAACGACTCCCAGATACTTAGCTTCCTTGGATATAGGGATGGGAATGCCTTTTAGCACCAGCTGAGCAATGCCAGTTGTTTTCCTCCTTCTCGTGAAGAGAACGACATCGGTCTTAAGAGGATTAACCGACAGCCCATTTCTCGTGCACCAGTCATCGATCACGTTTAGCGCCGCCTGCGCTTTGAGACAGACATTCGCTAAACATGAGCCGACAGAGAGAACAGCAACATCATCCGCATAGGCCTGGGCATAGATTCCAGAGGCATTGAGAGCATCTAGCAGAGAGTCGACCACCATCCACCATAACAGCGGAGACAAGACGCCACCTTGCGGGCAGCCCCTGTTTACTCCAGACTTGACACATTGTTCGAGGCCTGTATCAGCGATCAATGTCCTGTGCACAAGCATTGCTTTGATCCACAAAACCAGTGCTTCATCTACGCCATGCCGTCTAGCAGCGTTACACATGCTGTCGAAGGTAGCGTTATCAAAAGCTCCCCCAATGTCGACGAAAATGCCTAGTACGTACTCTTTCCTTTCGAGAGCGCATTCATTTCTCCCAACTAGGTTTTGAAGCGCAGTCTCGCAGGATTTTCCGCGCTGATAAGCATGTTGCATGTCCGACAGAGGATGCATTCGAAGGGCAACTTTGCGCACGTGCAACTCTACTAGTCTTTCCATGCTTTTCAGCAGGAATGATGTTAGACTTATTGGTCTGAAACTCTTGGCTAATGAGTAATCCACTTTTCCTATTTTGGGAATAAAGACCACTTTCACCGCGCGCCAAGGGATAGGTATGTAGGCAAGTGCCAGGCTAGCAGTGAAAATTCTTTTCAGTGTAGGAAGCAGCTGTCTTATACCTTTTTGCAGCATAACGGGGTATATCCCATCAGTGCCCGGCGACTTAAAGCCATCGAAGGATGCCACAGCAAATTCAATGGCCTCAGTAGTTGCCACGCGTGACGCAACATACCAGCTACGCCGAGTTGTTTTCATCGCTACAGCCGCAGTATCCAATGAGGGAGTGTGCAACGAGCCGATGACAGTCTTATTTCCCGGAAAATGGGTCTGAAACAGTAAACTAAGAGTTTCTGCTTTAGACTCGGTAAAGGTACCATCAGACTTTCTGAGTACCTCCAGCCTTGTCGATTTTCCTCGTTTGAGGACTTTAACCAACTTGCTGGTCGCGCTCAGGGATTTGATCTCTTCGCAGAAGGACTTATAGGAATCATTCTTCGATTTTCGAATAAGCTTCTTATATTCCTTCTGCTTCGATCGATATTTATTCCAGTCATCTTCCGAGTTCGATTTAAGCGATCTGTTCAGAAGACTTCTGGCTTCCCTACGAAGCCGTTGGAGCTCAGCATTCCACCAGGGAACCGGCTTCCTGTTGGGAGGTTTTTTGACAGGACATGCGAGTTCAAAACATTTGGTGATGGCGCTGTTCAGGTTATGAACTGCATCCTCCACCGATTGATTAGTTTTGAGTTTAGGCGGGGCTTGAGTGGATTTCTCAAGCTCCTCCCTAAATCGCACCCAGTCTGTTTTTCTCGGATTCCGCTTGGGCTGCGAGGGGGAGATCCCGCACTTCAATTGGAATTCGATGTATCTATGGTCTGACAGCGTAACATCTGGTGAGACTCTCCAGTTAGTGATGGCCTTCGCATGCCTGTTAGATAAGGTTAGGTCAATCACTTCCTGTCGTCTCGCCGTCACAAAGGTTGGTAGAGAGCCAACATTGTTGATGAAAAGGTCAGACGAAAGAATGAAGTTTAAAAGATGGTCTCCTCTCCGGTTGCATTTGCTGCTGCCCCAAAATGTGTTTTGAGCGTTAGCATCGCAACAGATGATGAGTCCAATCCTTCTGGCTTCACAGTACTCTACGAGATCGGAAACCGCCTTAGGTGGCGGGGGTAGTACCGAGTCGTAGGGGAAGTAAGCAGACGCCACGACGAAGTGTTCAATTTCTCCGTGCGCCTTGTAGCTCACTTTCGCAGCCACCAGATCTTGACCACAGAATTGACCAAGTTTGGTTGCCGATAGCGTGTTCGATATGATGAGGCAGACTCTGGGCCTTTCGGATCGCTCATCATAAAGGATCGTAGCATCACATATACCACCAAGACCACACAGGCGTTTATTCCACACCCATGGTTCTTGAATGGATACAATGTGATGATTTGTACTACTGCAGGCAATTCTGCTACTGAGAAGAGCAGTAGCCGTCTTGCTATGCTGTAGGTTAATCTGAGTGAAAATCACAGATTTGTGTGAAGTGCCCGCCTCCGACGAGCAGTCTTTGGTCCTCTCCGTCTTCAGATTTTTGCTTTGATCTTTGTTAGTCGCCGCATCAACCTTCGGACTCCGATTTCCCGCCGATACGTCAGAGGAGGAGACATCACGTTCTCTCTCCCCAGCAAGGTTGTCCCCGGCGGCCGTCTTCCGTTTGCGGGCGCTCTTACCTTTTTCGGTTCGAGCTCCTGCTCCCTTCCGACGCCGCTTTCGAACAGCTTTGCCAGCCTGAGGGTTGTTATGATCCAAGACCGCTTCGCCTTCTGCGATCAGAGTCTGTCTGCCAGCATCATCACCTTTTTCGGCGGTGGCACCGACCATGACAGGACCCTGAACATCTTCAGCTCCGTCAGTTTTGGAACTTGGCACGCTCTTATTGGGAGTTTGACCGTCACCAATAAGAGGAGGAGTGTTTGAGGCGCATGCCGAAAGTGCTGGCATGCTTGTGCCTCCAGCAGCAGCCTTTACTAGCCGCCGACGTTTTCTGCGCTGCGCGCCGGCAAGAAGTGCGGGATCTGCAGGTGAGAGGGTCGGATGGGCTTCGGTAGGGGATACCTCCGCCGATCTGATCCAGACACACAATAACACTTTATTGGTATGAATATTCGTTTTTGCCACTGGTGTTGATGGCTGGGCTGGATCAACCCATGCTTTTCTGCGTTTCGGATTGTCATAGGAAATCCGTTTTTAATCACTCGTAATGATTTTATGCAAAAAAAAATTTTTTTTGTACCGACTAAGCAATTTCATGCAGATGTCAACTCTACGATCCTTTGTTGTCTTCCGTTAATTTATGAGGAACCCATTTTCCTTTCATCTGTATCTTTCCCATTGCATGCAATTGAAGTGATATTGCTTGGTGAGTAACTCCTAACTGTTTTGCAAGGTCTTCTTGAGTTTGACATGGATTTTCGTCAAGTAAAGCTTGAAGTTCTTCGTTTTCAACTTTTTTTTACCGCACCATTTTTTATTTCCATCACGAAGTCTTGCAAACCACTTTTTTACTGTTGAATGACTCACAGAATGTTCACCCAAAGTCAAATTAATCAATTCCATAGCTTAAGCAGCATTTTTTTCATTTGAAAACAGAATAGAATGCAATGGCGTCAATGTTGCTCATCCACTTCCATATCTTATAAAAATCACACATACAGAATGACAACTTGTAAATGAATGAAACCTATGGAATAAAAACAACAATGACTAAGCTACATGTATCCCAAATGGCGGGCGATTTAAATGCGTTCAAGATGTTTTTCAATGCAACCAACTTCAGAGCCGAGTTTCAACTTGCACACCTAATATAAATATAATGGGGTTGCCAACGGTGGAGTTTAGATGATGGAATTGTCGACTGGAACTACGAACGGTGGAATTCGAGTAACATACGATTGATGGTTTCTTCATACGATTATATTATTTCTCCGTCTAATTTGTCAGGAATACAATATTCGGTGGAGAAATCTAATGGAGAAAAAGGTTCTTGGATTCGATTAGTCTGCCAACAAGGTACTAACTTTCCATTTAAGATTAGAGGTCGGCGTTCTGAACATTTTAAACATTTTTTTTTGATAAGTTATTACATGTTTATTCCTAAAAGTTCTTTACTACCATTGTGAAAAACTGCACTTCTTTGTAGGCTCTATACGAAATTTTCCAATTTTTGGTTTCTTCAAAAGATCGGTAATGCTGCTCAACCAGACCATGCATCATCGATTGGAACAACTGGTAATCGGAAAGTAGAAGGTATGAAAAATACAGCGAAGGAAATAGGAGGACTTGGACAGTATGTGGCTGGCTGTTGTCGTGCTGCGTGTCTATGCTTTGTCACGTCTTTGCTCATATAGTTAACAGCTCAAATGGTAATGTTAATAGTATTCGGTAGCGAGTTCCTATGATGGTTTCACCCAGTTGCGACAACTTATAATATTCATGCTGATTCCACCAAATAAACAGTATTAACTTCGTTTGGTTTGGATCCAAGATTTCATGGCCAGTCACACGACGATGAAAAAACGATGCAGAAAACCTTTCCTTCCTTCCTGGAGCAGCAAATCGCTTTTGAAAAAAAAACGACGCCCGATGTTCCTCGGGTTAAACTCGCAGGACAATTAATTTCCTTTTGGCTGCCAAAAATGGGATAAAGATCGAAATAAATAAAAGGCAGCACATGGGCAAAGCGTGCTTCTTCACGTGAAAAAAAAAAACTGTTCAAAACAACTATTCTGTCAAACAATGTCAAAATTCATGTTTTAAAAACCCTGATAATGCCAATGACGCTTTACGGATGTGAAACACGACCTCTGATTAAGATGGAGCAAAATAGATTTCGGTTCTTTGAAAACAAGCCCTTTGGTTGAAAACAAAGCAAAGAAACAAGGCGAATGGACTACACAATCAAAGACTCTCAGGACACATAGAACGAATGGACAGTGGACGAGCAGTCAAAAAAATAATGATCTGAAAACTCAACGGAAAAAGGCCGCTAGGAAAGCCGCCCTTTAGATGGGACGACAATATAAGGATGGACCTAGAAGAAATAGAACAGGTCAGCAAAACATAAAAAGAACATACTCATGACAGGCAGGCTTGCCGAAGGCTCTGAACTTCCGAGTTTAAAATAGCTGATAATAACAATGATAAAATATACAACAAGGGCATTTGTCGGTATCCTGCTGAAGAGTAAGACCGTGAAATACGATTTCAATGACTTGGTTGTTGCTACCGATATGATCACAGACTTAATTTAACTTGGAATTCGGTCTTTTTTCTTTGCGCGGGAGCCCTCCTCATACGGCTGAGCTTGCTAGATCGTGTTCCGGAATACAACTTTTTCTGAATATATGCAAAAAAAAAAAGTTGAATGTTGTGATTACGCTAGTAAACGTTGAGACAACACTGTCGTTTGCATTAGAAAATCCATCATCCCTGATATTTCGAGACTCTGACCAAGATCCAATATTCGATAGACATTTTCATCGGAACCAAGATAATATCCGTACTAAGCTCTTAGTTCTATTTTGGCGACAGACGAACAGAAAGCGAAATTAAATATAAGTCGTTTTCGCTTCGAGTTACACACTGCCTAAAAGCGAGTAGTTTACCCAAACTGCTAGCTTTATAAATTAAAAGCAAATTTATTTACACTTCTCAGAAGGTATCAAGCCACAGCAGATTAACCACGTCTATTCGCATGCTTTAAACCTGTTTATGAACATAACAATAATACAATAATACAACCCGCGAAGTATTTTCAAAAAAATAAGCCTCAATGACACCTTTAGCCAAAAACCGTCCCGAATTGTCCCATTTTTTTATGAAATGTCTCCGCAACATTGTCACCACTTTGGAGTTGAGTATTAAAAATTCTAAAACGTCATGCGGAAGTATATGTATCTTAATCATCGCAATGATAATTCAACAATCTCCGATCAACAATGACGCGAAATTTAAAATAACACCCCTTATTGGATGGCCTTTTATACATACATTGACTGGGTAAACCCCAGAGATTTCATATCAGCTTGAGTAAATAAATTGGAAAATCAGTCTTCTTCTACGAATTTCTTAGTGCCGACGGGAAATTTTCCGTTGCATTTCGCTGCTTTGTAGCGTCGTTACTTTTCAATCGATTACACCTAATCGCACTATCGATAAACTGTAGTATTAGAGGCAAATCTTCGTACACACGTGCCATTCGATCATAGCTATTTTTAACTATCAAAGTGTCATATAACGAACTGACAGGAAAAGTGCAACCTCTACGAAGGGAGCCATGAGAAAGGCAATTTTGAGCTCATTTACCCCAATCAAGATCATGATTGTTGTAAACTATCTAACTCTCGCTTTCTTACGACAGCTCTCAACAAATTGAGGACTTTACTTGTGTCACCACTTTATGGCCACTAGAGAGACCACTAAAATCGGAAACAATTATGAATGTCTTCATCGAAAAGCTTTACTACATCCTCTCCTTACATGAAGAGGCCTCACGCCTCAAACACTTTCAAATCGAGTGAGTCTACTCGTTACTCCGATTTCGTGTTCGGATTTACCTTTTGCCTGTTTATCTATCGTTTCCAAGCTAATCGGTTTAGTATGGGTTATGTGGGTGCCGCATGAGACGTACATAGTAGAGTCATGCCTTTTACTCATCGGTCATGTTAGACGGTTTTGTCAATAAATTAATAAATGACGGTAACATTGTTGCTGTCATATTTTTGTTTTTACTTACATTTCGTGATATGGGATAGGAACGGTCAATCATCGATCAATGAAACAAATGAACTTTTCATTTTGTTTGGGGGGGCGGTCTCGCTATGATTGATGACATATAGGGGCTCATCCTACATGTGTAAGAGGAGCGTTTACGCTTATATTTATAATGGTACGTTTCACGGTCGCTAGAATTCGAATCCATTGTTTTAGAGAGATGTCTGTGTTCGTGACGTTCGTGAGCTGTTTTTCGTCTCGTGTATCTCGAAGACAAATAAGTGTCGAATCTGTCTAGAGGAGGAGGAAACCGCAGAGCACATACTATGCGAGTGTGCTGCCCTCTGCCGTCTTAGGAAGTATATCTCCCTCAGAGAAATCATGACTCCTGAGGTGATCAGCGAGGAACATCCCAGCTTTATTAAGAAAACAGAGGAACTCCTCGTCTAATTGGCTAGCAGGCTCAATACACCTAGTCTGGTCGCAGTACTCTATGCTATCTGTTAGCACTAGCCCCATCTATTCGACGCATAATTGCATACAAAACACTTGATAAAGTTTACAGGAAAAAAAGAGATTTTTCGCCTCGAATATTTCAAAAACAAACGAATTAAAAACATGGACATATGTTTCATAAGGTTTTAAAGCCTGTATGGTCCGAAACTTGTGTTTTTAGAGTAAATCTATGTGTGAGTGTGGGAATATGTTCGTTTTTTTTTTTTAAGGCGTACGACTTCGGACGCATTTTATTTGACGCGTACGAGTAATTTCGTTATGAAGTGCTGGTTAAATTTTGTTTTTTCCTATCGACAGTCTAATTATAAACTGAGAAGGTAGTAAGCCAGAGCTGTTTAGCGACTGTCTGCCTCAAAGCGCAGGCGGCGCTAGATGTGATCGAAGACTGGTGCACGAATAATGGGCTGTCGGTTAATCCTCTTAAGACTGATCGTTATCTTCACGAGAAGGAGGAAAAATACTGCCATTACTCAGCTGGTGCTAAAAGGCATTCCCATCCCGATATTCAAGGAAGCTAAGTAGCTGGGAGTCATCCTAGATAGCAAGCTTCTTTGCTGAAAGCATGTTGAGTCCAAAACCACCAAAGTTCTGTCAGCTTTTTGGCAATGCAAAGGTGGTTTTGGCAAAACACGGGACTTATCGCGGAAAAAGGTCCTTTGGATCTACACGGCAATGATAAGACCGATAATCTCATATGCATCGGTTGTTTGGTGGAACAGGCAAACACGCAAACACGTTGTGGCTTCTCTCACCAAACTCCAAAGAGCAAAGCTGTGTCCAACCCTCTATCCAACTCCAAATAATTGCATGAACTCAAGATCTTTTTAAACAAGGGGGGAAGACTAAATTCACTTAGGCTTGTATGGGTCCCAGGTCAGTCTGGGATCCCAGGAAACGAGATCTCCGATGAATTAGCTAGAAGGGGCTCAGAGGAGAGTTTCTCAGGACCTGAACCCGCCTTAGGTCTACCTGCTTCCACGGTCAAATCTGACATCAACGACTAGTTCTTTAATGCACACAGTCGTAGATAGAGGGAATACCCAGGATGCAGGATGGCTAAGCGCGTCCGCCCTGATGTCTGCAAGAAGTCCGCAAAATTTTTCTTATTCTTAAGGAAAAATTATTGCAGAAGGCTTACGGGCGTCATTACGGGCCATTACACTTTTGCCAAGCATCTCTACGTGCATCAGTGAGACGCCTACCTGTGCTGCATGTTGCGAGGAGGATGAGATAGCAGAACACTTTCTCTGCGACTGTCCCGCCTTCGCTCGCGCACGGTGGCGCACCCTTGGGGCCGACGTGGTGGGTGCCGAATCTCTTACCTCTACATCACTGAAGCACCTTCTCTCTTTTCTTCGGACCACGGGGAAAATACAATAAAGACAAGGTGTCTGTCTGGTATTACAATGGACCAATATTTGTGTCTGAGTGCTCCAAGAGATAGTAGAAGCCTCCTACAAAAAAAAAGCCAGAGCTTTAAGTTGGTTGTAAATTAGGTTGCCAACAAGTTACTTGTTTGAATCTGCCTTCATTCTTTATTGATCAACCTTTAGTTGTAAGCATCACGACTTACTTACTTACTACTTACTTATCAGGTTAGCGACCCTGATCTGAGCCTGTGCTAAAACTGCCTTCCATCTTTAACGTCCAGAGCTTCCGGTTGTCAACACCAAATCTTCTTGCGTTCGCGATTAAGCTGGAGGTTCGGTCTCCTCCTCTTTGTTAAACTAGGAGGCTCATATACGAAGACCCTCTTAGCTGGAGCGTTGGTACTCATGCGCTCAGTATGGCCGAGCCAATGTAGCCGCCGGATCCTTGCCTTCTGGACTACGTCCACATCTTTATACAATTCATAGAGTGAGCGGTTTGGTTTTGTCCTCCATTCGCTTTTCTCGCAGATAGGACCGAATATCCTCCGCGGAATTTTTCTTTCTGCCTATCGGCCAGCGTTCGGCTTCGTAGAGCAACACTGGCAGGATAAGGGTTTTGCAGAGCATGATTAACAACAGTTGCCAAGACTATTCTGTGCCAGATTTCCACTGTGATGTCGTTTATAGAGTTCACATTTACCCCGAGTTGGACAAACTCCTTAACTTCCTCAAAGTTGTAGCTGTCGATTGCTAGTACTTGTTTGGTCCCTGATGGTAGTTGACGGATCGGTTTCTGCTCGACAGCATGTATTTTGTTTTCTCCTCGTTTACCTTCGCTTCGCTTGCTTTTCAACCGCTTTGAAGGCTTCTACAGCGTCATGTTGGGAGCACGCGATCCCAACAGTCGGACCGACAGTCTTCCGTCACTGTTCGAGTTTTGATTGAAAAAAAGTACACAGTGCATCTCTTCATCATACTTCGAATGGTCCTGAGGTTCTATGTAGAACTAAATTAAACGGTGTGAATTAGTTTTCCCGGGATCACGAACTCGGCCACCGAATTAAAGAGTTCTGTGGGCTGAATGCTGTCGTATGCAGCTTTGAAATCGATAAAGAGACGGTGCGCATCAATTTGAAGCTCGCTTGTCTTTTCCAGGATTTATTCTTTAGTCGATTTGCCGGGCCAGAAGCCGATTTGGTATGTACCGAAATGCAAAAAGGCTTTAGGCGTTCACACAGTACTCTGGATAGGATCTTGTTGGCAACATTTAGCAGGGCTATACCTCGATAGTTGGCACACGAGGCAGGAAACAGAGCTGATATCCCAGTCGTCGGGCATACCTTGATCTTCCCAAATTCTGCAGATACCGCCAGCCAGCCTTGAAAAACTCTGATGAAACTCCGTCCGAACCCGCTGCTTTGTGGTAGCTTTGCCGACTTCTTCTTCAATGCTGTGTGGGAAGACTTCTTCGTCGCTTTGAGTTGGGATTTCTTCGTTCCCCATCACTCTTTTTATTCCTTACCCACTTAGCAGCATTTGGAAGTGTTGGTTAAACACATCCACCATTCCCTGTGGGTCAGTTACAAGGTTGCCTTTATAATTTGAAAGAGCCCGGGTGCCTTTCTTGTAGCCAGCCAGTAGTCAGTTGTCAGGTTTTTGATTTTTCTGTGTTTGTCCCGGGACTTCTCGACAGTCTTGAGCTGAGAGGCTGGGTGATTCTCTTCATGCGCTGCTCTAGTTTTTTCGTTGTAACGCCGATATGCCTCGTCGGTTGCTTTCTTTTTTTGCTCACACTCGCCTTAACGCTGGTGGTCGATAGCTAAGGTAGTCTCGGCTGTTTCTTGTATGGCTGAGCGGCAGTACAGTCACATATCGTTGACATTGGTAGGCATATTGGACCAATTTGGTTAGCGGTTCGATTGTCCGGAGACCTGGATTTTCTTGCAAGAGAATCTTGTGCTATTTATCACCATATTACGAGCTGTCGCAAAATCTGTGAGTCGAAAGCCGTTATCAGTTGTCGTGAAGGCTGTGCCTTCCGATCATTCCGCCGATGCCTTCCTTACCGATCTTGGCATTAAAATCCCCGAGTATAATCTTGACATCGTACTTGGGACAGGCTCCGCAGGCACCATCCAAGAGGTCGTAGAAGTCTCTTTAGTGGGGTCTTCAGCCTCGTCATTAAGGGCGTGTGCACATATGAAACTTATATTGTAGAATCCCCATGGGATGCGAACCGGGCGATCACTTGATTGTTGCATACAATAGTGAAGGGATAGAATTGTGCGAAATTTCGAGGGTACACTGCCATATCGACAATCCGACTTAGAGCTAGCTTTAAGGCCATCCAGAACGATGAAAAAGAGGGTGTTATACAATAAATGATCGCCCTGAATTACTGACACTGCATATAAAGGACTCAGTTTATGGCGCATATGGCACTTATTATGATAAAGTTATGATAGAAAGTGATTAATAAAAATCTGAAAATGAATATGACATAAGGAAAATGCGTCAATACCGTTACTGTCGTAGTATATAGTATTTACTCGTACATATGTGTAACACCCTCAAGCCCGAGACAATCTGGGTATTTCAAAGTAATACAAATAAACGAATAATAAGTGCAAAACCTAATTAATTAGCAAAGACCAATTTAATCAAATTGCACCATTTTGTTCCTAGCAAATAGAACTGCATTCCTTTTCTAGGAGGAAACTGCATATATTTTTAAAGGTTTTCGCGACACACTTGTACACTTGTCTTCGTTAACTACACCTTAGGCCCCTCATCCTGATTCATACTTCGTGGCACAAATTGTCAGTTGACAGAAAAACCTTAACCAAATAAAACCATATCTCCTGCTCGCTATTTAAACAAAAAACCAAAATAATAAATAAATAATGTCATCGTAACGTCGTCAATCGTATTGATAAAATCGAATATTTATTTCGCTGCACTGCAGAATGAAATGCACATTGCACACACAAATTGACGGCAGGGTGACTGCAGTATCGATATCAGTAACTCGGTAACTGGTCGCGCGCTAAATAAATATTGACAATTGACTTGACAGTTAAGAAAATAATCAAAAAGTAAGTAGAGCTTCGTGTTTTGTCATTATAAAAATTCAACAACAATTGGCTCCCCTCTCGCGTTCACTTGGAACCATGATACCAGGATTGTCGTACTAACCATCACTAACATCCATCTATCACAATTTTTTTTTTGCTTTTATATTGTATAAAAAACGAAATAATAATAAATACAAACATGTATGCTGGTATCGACGTATGGCCTCGGGCTTTAAGATAAGACTGTCGTGGTTTTTTTTCTTCTCCCTTGGTTTGACTGTGTGTCTGATAACTTGCTGCATACACTGTGTATGGTGTGTGTGACGGTGTAACGGCGCTGATAAGCAGATTGACTATAAGTCATTATATTTAATATCGACGGGTCCTTCCTATCACAGGTATCAATCGATTTTAATACCTTATGACTTTTATATTCACGATTTTAGGATCAGTTCGGTGGAACTAGCGATAGAGGCTCGATATCGAAATCGTCGATCGTGTTTTTGTTTTTTTTTTCTTTTCGTATTTTTTTTAACACTTTTTATTTATCGTAATTTGGTTGATAATTTTTTTGCGATATTCACGCATTGTGCTAAGGTGGAAAATATTCAAATTGCAGAACTTTGAACGAATATTACGGTCTACGGGCTTGATGTGTAGTTTTTGTTACGACGAATCGGAGCGGGATATATCAGTGGAAACGGTTTGAGAAAGTTAGTCGGCGGATATGACGCACTACAATCCTAATTGTGGATATTATGATGAGAATTATGCTTACAGCAATTACAATACTGTGTATCCGCAGGAGTACCATATGCACATGGATTATGAATATAAATACGAGTAAGTTGTGTTTTTTTTTTTTTTTTAAGAAATTGAATATAAAACCGATTTTATGGGAAAGTTCAAATTGCCGTCGGTAAAACAGTGCACTTGGGAAACAAAATTATTTCTCCTTCTTCGGTCTTCTTACTTTCCTTTAAGTACATAGGGAAGGTAATATCCTTCTAAGCCGTCAACGGCATTTGGATAATCCTCTTATTTGCGTACACACTGAGAATCCCTAATCTTTATTTGTCATCCTTGGTGTGATCGACTATGTGGGAAATGTTTTCATGTTTTTGCCATTTAATCCGAGTTCGTAATATAAGCAGTATCATTACTAATACTTGTTAGCTAAACTAGGTTCGAGCGAAAAGGATTTCCGGGACGCTAATGCAATAGATTGTTAGTAGCCTATAGTCATTAAATTTGTCTGATTTTAGTTACCTACTGACGAAGTCTTAATACTCACGGTATCCAGCGAATTTAAGGCAGCATTCTAGCCATGTCATCGGGACATGTAACATCGAAAATACAATTCTACTATGAGTTATGATATATGTAAAAGTTTCGAAGGATTCAGCAGTCATCAACGTCAACGTGATAAAATGTGATCAAAAAAGAAAATGTATTTTGAACATGCCGACGGTAAAACAGTCTGACTTTTCGTGCCGGGGAAGTTGCGATCTTCATTAAAAATAATTAAAAGCATAAAGTCATATATAAGTGCGGAGGTTCCAGGTGCTAGAGGCCTGTATTGTGTGCGTTCCTCTCCGAAATGGAAAGAAAATGTACAGTGTAGCTGCCTATGCACCTGAAGCACCTCAACCCAATATTTTCAATGCGGAGCTCGAGACACTTTTTCGATTTCTGCACTTAAACTTGGTGGAAAACAACTACGTCCTGACCGGCGATTTGAATGCCAAACATAGTGATTGGGGAAACAACATACCCAACACTAGGGGAAGCCTACTAAGCCATTGGTGGGTTCTGCGTAACATGGAGTACAAACTCAAGTTACTTGCAACGGATAGTCCGTCGTATCCTAGGAGCGGCTCTTATCTGGATCTCATGCTGCTAGACTCCCGACTTATGTACACAGACTAGTTAACACGAACGAAGGGTGTACTAACTGTCTTCTACGGACCTTTGAATACGACAGTGACCATTACGGACTTAGTGCCGTGATCACAGTACCGGACGAATTCGCGCAGATGGCAGAGTATGTCCAACCGCGCCCCTACGTAGGGCACGTTGGCCGCACTTTGCCAATTCGCTGACGAGATCACTCACCTCGAGTGGTTCCTGTCAAACAGCGAGATTGACAGCTACCTCAAACAAATGGATGATAAAATTAAGCAGACGACGGACAGAACGATACCACGCCAAATACACCACGATACTTCGAACGTATACCGAAACGCGACAATCGACGTGCTGCACAGACAAAAAACTAGACTCCTGTCAAGACTCAAACTCTTGTACAGACGGTTCACCGACAGACAAAACTCGGAGGTCAGGACACTGAAGTCACTGATTAAAAATATCCAACAGTTGATCAAGGAAAATTACAGAATATCTGTGAGTTTGTATTCGAACAACAGAATTCGTGCTGTAAAATTCCAACAGCGCGAGTATGTTCCCGCAAATAAATAAAATATTTCGGAGAAACAATCAGAATGACATTCAGGATCTGAAGCTTCCCAGAACGCCAGACAATGAACGCTTGCTACGAACAGTTAGCATAGATCCAGAGAGCGCCATCCTGGATGACGACTTTTTCGTGATCGAGGATCCTCAGGAGAAGGTGGCAACAGTAGGAGCTGTTTTCCAGGAAGTGTACAAGGTGAATGATAGTATTCACCCGAATCACGACCTGGAGAGCAGAGCCCTGCTTCATCACTCCTACCTTAGAAATGATTTCGATCATTGGCGATGAGAGAACCTTGGTTTTACCAGATTCAATGACGATTTCATGGCAAATAATGCGAACACCCTGTTTATTTCAACGGGGGATCTCCAGATGATATTCGAGTCACTGAAGAGAAAAAAATCCGCGGGAATCGACGGAATATCTAATGTTGTGCTCAGACATCTCCCACCACTGGCTGTAGAGATGTACACCATACTGTTCAGCAATGCACTGAATAATGCATATTATCCAGTGGGTTGGAAGACAGCGGTGGTGCAACCAATTCCCAAGAGGGGTAAACATACCTCTAACCCATCAAATCTTCGGTCGATAAGTCTCCTTTCAAGTGTTAGCAAGGTCTTCGAGAAGGTAGTCCATAGAGCCCTGTCTAAATTTGTTGAGGACAATAAAATCATTCCGGAGAACCAGTTCGGTTTCAGAGCGGGCCATCACACTATTCATGCCGCGTCGAAACTCGTGTCGGATATCCAGTGGAACAAATGCAAGAACCAATGCACGGGTGCCTGTCTGATTGACTTGGAGAAAGCTTTCGACACCGTATGGTTAGAAGGTCTTTAGTACAAGCTCAGTCGGCTGGGCATAAGTAAACCACTGCTATATATGATTTTTGAGATGTTAACAGGTAGAAAGTTCGTAGTGAAAATTGTCAACGTGACTTCTATCCAAACATTTTATATTAACAACGGACTGCAACAGGGTACGGTGAACTCGCCGATCCTGTTCAACATTTACTTCAGTGATTTGATAGCTTCTCTTCACCATTCAATAGCGTATGCGGACGATTTAATCGCGTACAGATCAGGTCCAACGATCGACGTCATTGTTACTCTCTTGCAGCTCACTTGTCACTCACTTCGAGAAAATTCAGCAGTATTGTGATGACTGGAAGTTGAAAATCAACTGCCAGAAATCAGAAACTATTTTGTTCAGAACGCCTTTGTCTAGGGCCTCCCGAGACACTAGAAAAAATTGGCGCGGGTTGTCAATTCTTGGACCGGACGGGCGCCCACTGGCGAAACAAAATATATTTGTTTCTATATTTTGACAAACATATAGATGCTGCTCTGGCGAGGGCCCGGGGCGCTTTTGCTCTTACAAGATGGCTGTTTCATAGCAACCAACCTGATTCGAGAGTGAAGGTAATTTGCTATATGGCCTTAATCAGGCCCATGATTGCCTATGGATGTCCCGTGTGGTTCAATGTGAGAGCTAGCTTAATGGAAAGGATTCGCGTGTTTGAGAGACAATGTCTCAGAAGTTGTCTTGGGTTATATAGGACACCCGAATCTGAGTACACGAAATTTTACCCGAACGAGGTCCTATACAATAGGGCCAGGATTGTACGGGTGGATAATTTTCTAATAAAACTGATCCGGGGTCACGTTGCGAGGACAATGACTTCGGTCAATAACCTGATCTCCGGGGCTTACTTCCCTAATTACATGTACCACGAGAAAGTTCGCCTTAGCGGCTTTGTCCCTCCGGAGGCATTCCTCTATTTGGATCAATGTGGGCTGATCCAGGATGAATCGGCGGTTCCGCTAATCTTCCACGTGGTCCGCAAGTCCGTGGAGCGACGGCTCCTCTACGAACGTGATGTTGCGCTCTGCGAGCCCGGGTGCCTCGGGTTTAGTAGATCGGTGTCGCATCAAGATCGGGGAGACGTCGCCCGAGAGCATCAACGCTTTTGGTGGCTGGAGCGGACTGCGTCAGTGGTTAACTTTAATAGGTCAGCCTCTTTAAAGCAAAGTCTGCCACATGCCAATGACAGACTCGCATAGTCTAGGGTGGGTAAGGATAGGTTAAAGTAAGTTAGGGTCAGGCTGAGGTGGCGCGTAGGACTAGTGTAGTGTAGGTTAGTTTTAGTTTTCATTAAAATAAAAAATAAAACACATTCCCTGTCATTTATAATTTTTGATCAATTCATTTAGAACCGTCATTAATCTGCTAGTTTCCTCCTTCGAAATTGATGACCAGAAATGGCAAGCACTTATATAGGCGCTTTTAGAGTCTACAGTTATATAATTGAATTCCAACGCTATTTTACAAAGATCGTGAGCTCATGGGCCCCGTAGGAAAAGACCGGAGTCTTTTAACAAAAAAACGATCACTGAAATAGGGATTCCAAACCAGTGGCATGTTTTTTTATCAACATTTCTGAAGTTTTTTTAAGTTGTCCGAGAGTCAAACAAAGTTGTGTTCGAAATGTGTCGGGAATTTTGTAATATCGCTGGTTTTATTTGTTAGATTCACTAAATTTTTTCACTGTTGTGTTGATCAACAAGTGTGAAGACTAGTTTCCTAGAATTTTTATAGAATTTTGCGATAAGAATGCAGAAAAGAAAGGAATCAACTACGAGTGGTATAAGTGACAAGCACCCAATACAGCCCGGCACAACAGCGCTGAATTGTGAATGAAATTATTAGCACATAAACACATTTATGTCATTGACATATGATTCAATCGTACCAGCCGAGTTGTTCTTAACCACCAAATCCAACAAAAGAAAAACTTCAACTAGTGTCATTATGTTTTTTGTGAGACATGATCACATGATCGGATGATCACTAAAGAGTTATTCATATTCATAATCGAGATCTAGATGTCTCTCGGAGATTGGAAAAAGCGTTGGCATAAGTATGTAACATTCATTCTCTTTGTGCGATTTTTCCCAAATTTCTGGCGGCATTCAAATTTCACGTCGCAAAAACGGCTCTTTTGAGGCGCTCCACGAATGAACACAATTTTTTCTACTTCGAAATATCTTAGATGATGCTCAGCCAGATCAATCAGAGCAAGTGGGGAATGCGGCGAGTGAGGTATGACATCTGATTTCACTGTTACCAAGTAATTTTTAACAACCTGAGCAATCTGGCCGGGCGCCTTCGTGCTGCAAAATCGCTATCTCTTGTCTTTTCTCGTAGAGTGTTTCTGAGATGGGCCAGCTCACTTGTCACTACTAATTTCTGCTCAGCTAGGGAAATCCTCTTCACAAATGTTCTCTCTAACTTCGATCTTTTTCAACTCAGCAACACCATGGCCAGACATCTTGACCTGACCTTCTTATCTGATGCCGAAGACTGTGTTTCAACTGCAAGTAATCGCTTTCCCCCTGTCATCGATCTGGTTCATCCAAGCTTTTCAGAAATACTTTGACTTGACAATAACTTCATCACTCTCAACTCGAAAAGCCCACTTTGTCAAACTAAATAATCTGCTTAATAAGGTTAACTTTAATTGTTCCCTAAACCCTAGCACGCAGGTGTCCTTGAGTGATACTCTTGCGCCATTTTAACACAAAATTCTCAGTTCCTTTATTCTATCCCTCGTTAGAGTGAACTGCACCTCAACCCCATCCTGGTAAACCTGGTAAACCCTGTGCAAAAAAGGAACAACCGGTGAAAGGCCTATCTTAAATCCCACTCTGAATCCCACCTTTGAAAATACCTATAGTCTTATACCTAATTCGCAAAACTATGTGAATATTTCCAATTCCAACACCAATTCCTTCGACCCCAGATGTTCTACCACTTAATAAATGCAAAAACATGATCGATAGCCTAAATACCCCTTTACTTTTATGTTTCTTAATATGGTAGTTCCTTCAATGATCCCAAAATACGAGTAGTTGCAACTTCATCGCTGAACGACCACGTTCTTCGATTACGAAATTTCATTTTACGAAAGAATCTAGCCTCTGCGAATCTAACTCGCATTTTGATCATCGAGAAAATACGTAACTTAAAGAACTTAAAAAATGTAACTCCTCATCACAGTTTAAAAGCGAAAATGGGAGAACCACCTGAAACCATCACCAAGGTCTTATTTCAAAGTTTCAATTTAAGGGGGCTCTTTCCTCAGCTTTTAAAAAAATAATTAACTTATATCAAAAAGCAGACATTGTAGGCAACTGACTTCAGCAAGGCCTTCGACCAATTTCTTAAATCAAATCGTATCTAGAAGATTGTCAGTATTTTTAGGTCTATTATTTCTGGTGCGATTAATGCAACCTTTGGAGTTCCTTAAGGTGGCCATTTCGGTCCATTGATATTTATTCTAACCAATAATAATATCAACTCTCACTTTCACGTAAGGAATAATGATATGAAAATCTCCAAACATACACATATCCTCCTCTGCTGAATCCGACTCCCTCCAATCCGACCTAGGTCCTTTATGTCCTTTATACGGGATCCTTATAGACTAAAAGGTGGCAGAAGATGTTATACTTTTTGCAAATGGCGTCGTACGTCGATCATATTTAACATTTGTGAACTAGACAGCTGCAGTATACAAACAGATAAGCAATGGAGCGATAGACTCCGCAAGAGCGTGGAAAATATCGCGGCTGTGACTGCCAATATCGCTGAGACCGAAGAAACATCAACCAGACGACGGGCCATGCAATTGGGCATTACTAATTGCAAAAAAGGCATCAGTTAATGCCTGCTGACCGTCAGTCGCGTGTGAATTACTGTCAAGCCATCCATTAATCTCAACAACCAAGACGACGATTTTGTGTCGAAAATCATCATTAGCGACGAGGCGCATTTCCACTTAAGCGGTTACGTCAGTAAGCAAAATCTTCGTTTCTGGGGCACTAAAATTCCGCGTGTGATGCATGAAGAGCCACTGTGTGGTGCGGGCCGTATTATTTTGAGAACGCAGTCGGTAATACGGCGACTTCTTACTGCCGGAATTAGATTATTAGATAGCATCGCGGAAACAGATGGTAGTTGAAACAGGCGATGTTTGGAGAATGCAGCGTTTGGAGTAGCACTTCTCATTTGTGTTTTGGAACTTTCCACACGTTGTCGTGTGGCGTCGAATACATTAGCTGTTTTCGGCAGCGAGCTGCATGAGGAGCTGGCACCCCCAAATACACAGCATAAACTTCGATGGATTTTTAGCTCGGCGGTCGATATCGATTAATGGCCGCGGCGCCTCCGTAATTTCTTTCACGTTAGATTATCCTAATGGATTCACTTTTAACCACCATTCAAAATAAACCGCAGAACACTCTAACTTTCCTGCAGGTGGAGCAGTAGTTGTCTCGTGAATAAGCCCCATAAGCCCCATTCAACGACGAGAAATGGCTGGTTGTTGCAAGTTCTGATTGCATTTGGCATGACCCTTTATCTAGTAACTTTTCCAATTTTGTGAGTTTTTCACCGATCCGGGATATCCTTTGCTTCACTCCGATACTACCACTTTATTAACGTTGAAACCATTCGCGACATGTTCTTTAAGTAAATGAAGGCTTACCTTTTTTTTTTTTTTTTTTTTTTTTTGTGGAGGCTTCTGCTATCTGTTGGAGCACTCAGACACAAATACTGGTCCATTGTACTGCCAGACAGACACCTTAGATGGCGTTGGAGCTCATGTGGAGCCAGAGCCAAGCTACTTTTTTTTACTCACTTATGTTGTGTGCGATTTGTTTTTTCACATAAGTGAACGGAACCTAAAGCTTAATGCCGATTCCGAACGGCGAGAGCCGAGAAGCTTTTTCATGGCAAGTATACAACGGGGGGTTTTGCCAGTACCCCGCCGAGGAGGGACGCCGCGAAATAATCATTCGATGGCGTTGGTGTTATCGGGATCCGAACTCGCTCATCTTGCGTCAGCGGCCGACACACTACCCTTAGTACCTTACCTTTACTTACTGCAATAAAGAGGATTGTTGACGAATGACTAAGCTCACCACATTTCCCACCAGCATGTATGTATGTATGATTACCCTTTTTATATCTGACATTTTTCAACTTTGAAATAGAATCAGTCACGGCAACCCAAATCCCGGTGATATACGGTGAATTTCGAAACTTAATTCATAATTTTGACCATAACAAATGAGACGTTTTAAGCTCTGTGATATCCTTCAGTTATTGTTCGTCCTTTTTCCAATCATTCGACGATCCCGCGAACACCCTAAAAAACCGAGGCCACCATCTGACCATCAGACTTCACCGTCTCTGTTTTTTTTGGAGCCCGTTCGCCTTTAAAAGCCGATTATTTTGATTGTTTCCTGTGCATACCAATAGTGTCATATTTTGGACTTTCTAGGGACATCACATTTCGGTATCAAATAAATGGTGTAAAGATAACCTTTTTATAAGCCCAAAATATGGCTACAAAATCTGAGATGTCAAAAAATTATCGAAATTTTCTTCCAAAATCTGTGGCAATCTAATCGAAATTTAATAGTTTTGATTAAGAAATATATTATTAGAAAAGTGAGATACCAAAATTTAGTTTTGATAGGAAAGGCACTAACCACATAGTCATGAAAGCCATCACATCAAAAAGGAAATCCTCCTCACAAATCTTCTCTCTGACTCTGATTTTTTCCAACGCAGCAATATCATGATCTGATCTTCCTATCTGGTGCCGCAATTGCGTCTTAACCGCAAGTAACCACCTCCGCTTTATCTTAGATCAGATTCATCTACGCTTATCGGGAAGGCTTCTAATCGACAATTACTTAGTAATTTTTTATTTCCAAATTACGAAGTCTTTTTTTCGGAAAACCTCTGCTTTTGCAAATCAAGATAATATGTTCAGCGAATCCGCAGTTGCATCATCCTATCCTACCCTATCTATCCATATTCACCAAAAAAGAATTACACCTCGTCTCCACTCCGGTAGACAAAGGAACTACGCGCTCTGTGCAATAGAAGAATCAAATGGTTACAGACATATCTTAAATATCACTCTGCATCCCACCTTTCTAATAATCTACAGTCTTGTACTGAATTCGCACGTGAATACTCGTACGTGAATATTTCCAATATCTGAACCAAATGCATCCCTCTCCAATCCTCGACAATAGGCGACCTATCGTTCCATATATCCAAAAAAGGAATCGATGACTACCCTTGTCTTTTGGTTTTCTTAATAGTTCTTCAAGTGACCCCAAAATAATTGCCAACTTCATCGTTGACCGACGATGATTATTTTGGTTGTATGAAAGGCTGTCATCAGACGACTCTAACCTCAGCGAATATAGTAAATCCCGCTTACGACTTGAAAACCTTAATTATCCACTATAGTTAAAAAAAAAAAAAAAAACAGAACCATGGGAACCAACCTCTCATGGTCTTTTTTCAAAGTTTTATTTTATCATTCTTTCCTAAGCTTTGGAAAAATGCTTTGGAAAAAACACTCGCCCTATTGCTAAGCTCTAGTATAGCAAGAAGTAGACATTCAATAGACTTCAGCAGGGCTTGTATCAAATTTTATAGAAAACCGTCAGTATAACATTATTCTTAAATCTTCTTTTCTGATCCCATCAATACCACCGCTGGAGTCCCTCAAGGTGGCCATTTCGGACCATTGATATTTATTCTAACCAATAATGATATCAACTCTCACTTTCCCGTATAAGCTCTTGATATAAAAATCTCCAAACATACATAGTATGTCTTTCTCTGCTGATTCCTATTCCCTTTAATACATACGACCTCGACTGATTCACTATTTCGTGTTGAAAAAATACTTTCTGCTCAATTTTAAGCATTTTCCTCCACGCACTTCCCTCCACGCACTTCCCTCCACGTACTAGAACCTGTGTTTCCTGTCATGAACTTTACTTTCGTCTTCACATAAAAGACATTATCAAACGTAAAAACTCCGCCCTTAGCCTGGTGAAACATTGGTCCTTTCATTACGAAATCCTTATATAAGTTATATAATTATTAAATTAAAATATTTAAAAAAAAAATTATTTTTATTATTTTTAATTATTTATTATTTAAAATTTGGGCAGCGATACCCCTAACAACTAATTATATTCTGATCATACATTGAAATTTATTCGACCTTAAATACTACTTGTTACTCGCCGTCGTGATGTGTCGGGTGTCGGCCGCGATAGATTGTGCCGGATGTTTAGAGTGCGCAGCTCAGGTGTCGGTAGGGGTTCTCGTTGTCCCATGGGATGTTGGGTCGATTCGGGTGACAGCGTGTGCAATCTTGAACGGATGTCGGTGTTCGGGTGCAAGTCCAGCAGATTCCGTCACGTAGCGATGTTGTTGCCGTGAACTGTGGAGTCGACGATCTGCTTCTAACTGTAACTTATACTACTTTCGTTTGGCCCCTTCATAAATATGGTAGCCAAGTCTAGTCCCCTTTTACGGGATCGATACTGCATGCTGGCTGAGCTAATACCTATAATTTACCATCTTATAAGGATCATTTTAAATTAATCAACCTTCAACCTCCAGAAGAACGACGTGAGGTTGCAGACATACTCTTTACTGATTCCTAAATATAAGTTTTAGAAATTAGATGACTTTTTTAATTTCGCGTGCTAGGTACATTCGATTTTATAATTTTTTTTTCATTATATTGCTATAGATACATGTCCCCTAATATGTGTTGATATTGTTAGCCATTTTGGGTATTTACCTATACCTTACAGATATTAAGTTAAGATCTTGAAGTTTGGTGTGCTCGGCGTTTTATTTCTATTGAAAAAAATGGATAAAGGAATGTGTATTCGATTGCGTGAAAAATAAACTTAATCGCTTCAACGTCCTTGACTGCGGCAATCGACGAGTCTACTCTAACCAAAAACAGTTTATAAGTGGTACAAGCTTTTCAGAGAAGACCGAGAAGATGTTAATGAATGTACCCATCCTGGACGGCCCAGCATGTCTGTCAACAAAGCGGTGAAATAAATTGTTATGGAGAATCGTCCAATCGTTATTAAAGAAGTTGCAGAGGATATTGGCATATCGGTTGATTCATGCCATGAATGTGGAGATATTTTGGAAATGAAACGTGTGTCAACGAAATTTGTTTTGAAATTGTTAAATTTTGATCAAAATAGCAAAAAGAACCGTCGCATGAGCATCGCTCAAAAGCTGTTGAATGACATGTTTGACGATCCAGATTTGCTGAAATTTTTGCTTGGGTCATCACTGGTGACAATACATCGTTGTGACGTCAAAATTAAAGCCCAATCATCCCAATGGAAGCGACCAGAAGAGCCAAGATCGTCAAGAGTACGCCAAGTCCGGTCAAGTTTTCCTCACTGTTTCCTTCTATTAGTATACTCGTATAATGGCTGGAAGGTCGTATGGCCAATAAGGGATATTATCTGGAGTTATGCATCATTTAGTGAAGCAATAGCGATGAAACATCTAAATTTGAGGGAAAAACATTGCGGAGATAAGGACCGCATCGTTTGAAGGCTCAAAAGCGCATATTAGAAGTGTTTCGAGGATAAGAAAAAGCGCTGGCGCAAGTATATTATATCTGAGAAGGCTACTTAGAATGGTGCTAAATATACATATATTTAATATATTAGGTTGTCGAAAAAGTCTTTTCGTATTTTGTCAACAGATGTCGTTGGAGTCGCCTATCTCCAAGGCTACCAATCACATTGTGTCATACCATATGGTGTTGGAAAGGTGACATTTTAAACTACATTTAAGCAAAAACAAAATTAAATTCGGAGAAGTTGAAAAAAAAGTTACAGCTGTTCAAAAATGAGTGAAAATAATGAAGAAATTCGCTATATTTTGAAATTTTTGTATAAAAAAGGGAAGAATGCCACGCAAGCCACCAATGAAATTTGTGAAGTTTACGGAGACGATGCTGTATCAGTTCGTGTAGCACAACAATGGTTCGCCCGCTTCCGTTCTGGAAATTTCGATGTGAAAGATGCACCTCGCTCTGGTCGACCTATCGTTGAAAAAGACGATGAAATTATGAAAAAGGTTGACCAGGACCGTCACATAAGCAGCCATGACATCGCCAAGGAACTAAACATTCATCATCAAACGGTTTTGAACAATTTAAAAGAGGCTGGCTACAAAAAGAAGCTCGATGTTTGGGTACCACATGAATTGTCTGTGAAAAATTTAATGGACCGAATTAACATCTGCGATTCTTTGCTGAAGCGAAATGAAATCGAACCATTTCTGAAGCGAATGGTAACAGGAGACGAAAAGTGGATCAAAACGACAATAATGTGCGAAAAAGATCATGGTGCAAGCGTGGTGAAGCTCAACAAATGGCCGCAAAGCCAGGATTGACGCCTCGAAAGGTTATGCTGAGTGTTTGGTGGGATTGGAAAGGGTTCATCCACTATGAGCTGCTCCAGCCTGGTCGAACGATTGATTCTACACTTTACTGTCAACAACTGATGAGATTGAAGCAAGCAATCGAAAAGAACGGCCAGAACTGATCAACAGAAAGGGTGTCGTCTTCCATCACGACAACGCTAGACCACACACATCTTTGATGACTCGGCAAAAACTGGGAGAGCTTGGCTGGGAAGTTTTGATGCATCCACCATATAGCCCTGACCTTGCAGCATCGGACTACCATTTGTTTCGGTCAATACAGAACTCCCTTAATGGAGTAAAGTTGGCTTCAAGAGAAGCCTGTGAAAATTACTTGTCGCAGTTTTTCACCGAGAAACCACAAAAGTTTTACACTGATGGAAAAATGGCAAAAGATGGTCGACCAAAATGGTACATATTTGGTTCAATAAAGTTCATTATAAATATAAAAAAAAAATGAGTTGAAGTTTGATTAGAAATACGAAAAGACTTTTTCGACAACCAATATATAAAAATAAATAAAGGGTGTCTCAGTAAGAGTGCACTTTTTCATTTTAAAATAAAAACAAGTATTTTATGACAGAGTTGTGATATTTTTATTGTATTGTAAAGAAGACATGTTCCGATTAAGTATGGAATAAAATATCCGGCAAATGACCCCCACGGCTCCGATGACAGGCCATTACTCTTTTCATGAAATTTTCGATGACTTTTGCACAGAGATGTGGCTGTATCTCACCGATGACGCGTTGGATTTCCGATTTGAGCTCAGGAATTGTTTCGGGTTTATTCGCATAAACCCGAGATTTCACAAAACCCCAAAGAAAAAAATCGCACGGCGTTAAATCGCACGATGTTGGTGGCCAGTTGACATCAGAATTTCGTGAGATAATGTGTTCCGGTCGATTGTTTCATGCGCGGTGTGGCAGGTTGCGCCGTCCTGCTGAAACCACATGTTGTCCAGATTCATGCCGTCCAGTTGAGGCCACAAGAAGTCCGTTATCATATTCCTGTAACGAATGCCGTTCACAGTCACTGCAATTTCGGCCTTATTTTCAAGAAAGTAAGGTCCAATCACGCCGCCTGACCAAAATCCGCACCAGACAGTTACTCGTTGTGGGTGCATTTGTTTCTCATGGATTGCATGAGGATTTTCTGAGTCCCAAATTCGACAATTTTGTGTATTCACGAAGCCATTCATATGGATATGAATGCGCTTCATCGGAGAAAATGATTTTTTTCGAAAAATTGGCATCGACTTCACTTTGCTCCATTACCCATTGAACGAATTGCCGGCGCTTTCCGTGGTCTGCTGGTTTGAGCTCCTGAGTAAACTGAATCTTGTACGCATGAAGGTGGAGGTCTTTAGTCAAAATTCGCTGCGTAAGTGCTTCGTGAAATTTGCAGTTGTTGAGAACGATGTCGAATTGATGTTTTTGGGTTTTCGGCGACACTCGTTTACAGCAGCAATGTTTTCAAGAGACCGACCGGTAAGTTGACGCAAAGGATTCTTATTATCCATAATTGACCCAGTTTCTTCAAATTTTTTGACCACTCTTCGAATGGTTGACACATTAGGTACACTTTCTCGGCTGAAAATTTGGCGAAGTTTGCGAGCGGTTTCAGCGTAACTTTCCCCATTTTTGTAATGAGTTTCCACAATTATAACGCGTTGTTCTTTCGAAAAGCGCTCCATTTTTAATAATCGGAATAAACAGAGGTGACAGCTGTCAAATTTCAGAGTTGCCACTTGCATGAAAAAAAAAATATTCCAATTTTAAAAAGTGCACTCTTACTGAGACACCCTTTATTTTAAGAGAAAAATAAAAAGTCACCTTATTTTTTGAATAACCTCGTATGATTCTCTCCTCGAAACTTTCAGTCCATGCGCTTCTTCCGCATTAACTCGCTTTCAACGAATTACCATGCACCAAATTAAAGAACTCAGCGCAAAGTGAACTCCACTCTTTCCGACGTACTCGTACGCCTCAGCAAACTCAGTCTTGGAGATCTTATAGACATTAAATCAAAACTCAAACGCATTAGTTGTGTTTGGTACTGAGCTCTCGAGAGGGTTTACCCTTGTTGCAATAATTTGGACCATACCCAAAGCTTTCAAGTTATAGGAAATGACTTGCTGAATTATGATTTTAAGGTTCACATTGCGTTTGACATGGATCTCGATCACGGACTGGCTCCATATTTGAGTCTTTCAGCTTGTTCACCGATCACGACTTTTATACCGTTGAAACAATTCGCAACTCATTCGCAACACTCTAGGAATCATTAGACGCAACTCAAGCGCACATATTTTTTTTAATTGAAATTGAAAAACAAAATGTTCCTCGACAACGACATTTTTTTATTCTGGCATTTTTGGTCAGCCACTAGCGTCATTTATCAAAAAAAAAATGAATTCGAAAATTCCTTTAAGTTTTTGAACACACTTCGTATGTTGATTGTATCCAGCTTAATAAGACTTCATGTCCCCAGCTAATGAGCTTTAACTTGAATTGGAATTTTATCAAATTTATTGATATCTCATTACCATTCATGCCTGATCGTTGACCGCTGATCATTAACTGATCGTGCTTGTAATCATAACACTATCACCATAAACACTAAAAATAACTCTGAAATGACTCCAATCGATGTGTTGCCCACAAAATGAAGTCCATTGGGCCCAGTCTTTGACTTGTTGTTATGAAGGCCTTGTAAGGCTATCATTGATCGTGAGTTATCGAGCATGTGCGATCGATAATCTGTCGAACTTAATATGCAGAAATCTACGATTTGTGATGCTTCGAGTCACAGTTTGGCGTCACAGAGTATATTTGGAAGTCGTATGTGACGGTGATTAAAGCGTAAAAATATATACAAATGGAACTAATCGATATAATTTAAGCCAGATTGCTCTAGTTAAGATATATTTTAGAATAAGGGGCTTCACGTATAATTAGAGGCTCCACTGCCGTCGGTCGCCGCCATAGTCACTTCGGCTTTGTTCCTTCAATCTGCGTAAAATCACAGTCTAACAACAGACAGATGCCAAGTCTCGCCAGGTGACACCCTACATCTGAGGCAACATCGAGTAATTCAAGTACAGCACTAGAAACAACATGGATCGACCCACAATTGACGCATGTTCGATGTGTCTTTGAATCAAATGTTATTCAATTGTCATTGGATGGTTATTAACTGCAAAACGATTGGGCATTTCCGTAGTAAGAACTCTGTCCATTGCCAGCTTCCACATGCGAATGAAATCTATGCTGACAAAAGCTGTGCACACACATGAGGAACGGCATGAATGCCAGGCACCTTTACCTGTTTCCTCCTAATAAGTATCGGAATTCGTTTCCTTTTCCCTTCCACTACCACGAGTATTCGACAAGGAATGTTAAACAGAAACCAAATAGTAAAACTCTTTGTGGCATTGTTCGCGCGAGATCCTCATCGTTGTTCGAAGTCGACTTTAAGGTCAGGGTCCCGATGCCGTCACAGCAAGCATCGTCCGACCGAGTAACCAGGAGACAGTCGGACGACCTTTGAATGTTGGATGCCAATGCATGTACGTTTGTATGGGTGTATGGCATTATTTCCTGTGACCGGATGTAACTTCCTAACAATCCGAAAATCGAATGAATGGCAAAGACAGAAAAAAAGGAATCCCCTCTCGGCTGCATTGTGTCTGCCGGACGGCAATAGCAATTGAATCTTGACAAATGGGTTTTGCATTTTATCTTTTTTTGTTTTTTATTTGTCTCGATGGATGGTGTGTGTTGTTCGTTTCGATTGCAATTTGTTTCATATAAAGGAAGATTGTAGGGCCGGGATGAGATTCCGGGTGTAGCATGCATTAGATAGACTACCGCAATGAGTAATTGCCTATTTAGGGATTTTTCGTACCCCGACACCTTTCCATTGTGTCGGGAATGTACTCTCGTAGGGGATGGGCTTCGCGTGGAGAGGTGTCAAAAAAAGGAGTAAACAGGAAAAGAAAAGGAGAGGACAGGGTGTTAGTTAAAAAAAGAAAACAAAAAAATCAAACAGCATTCGATGGCGAGTGGTACTTGTGAGAGGGCAATTACGGCAGATGATCAGTGAAACGCGGGTAGTGGCAGTTGAGCAAATAGTATTGGAAAATGGTGGACACGACTACAGATTGTAAAGGATCAACTGAGTTGCTGAACACATTTTTATGTTTTTGTAACAGTGGCAAATCGGTTTATGCTCTTGTTGTTCTATGAATAACTTGAAAACAAACTTCTAGGGATAGGCTCTAACCTACATATACTAAGCCGTTGCATATTATGGTTGTTCTGTGAAGATATGGACGCCTTTAGGGTTTTTGAAAACGATGTTCTTCCTATTCCTCCGGATTGGTTCACTATAAAGAGGGCTATCCAACAAGAGGTGTCATTTAAAATGTTGTGCCATTGAAGAACTGTCGGAAATCAAATACCACTGCAATAACTTTTGAAACAAGGAGGTTTTTAGTAGTAGGTAAAAAAAAAGGCTGAACTACCGTTCACGACGAAATGGTGAAGATGTCATGAAAGCCTTCCGTACGGGCCTTGGTGCTTTCGCGCAAAACCTTACTGAACCTAATAATTAAACTCCAAATCCTTGAGCAGGTCAGTGATGCTAAAAATCCAACTCATGTTCATCTGGCAAGGTGATTGAAAACTCATTTCGAGACGGTCAGACTAATCAGGCCTATCCGCAACCACCCTGTACCACATTTTACATAAAAAGCAACAAGCTTAAAAGCTCTAGTTTATAAAAGAATCTTCAAAAGACCACGTACGATACGCTGTGCGTCTTCCAGCATCTTTCGCTAATTAGATGCTGAAATGTGTAAACAAGATCACGATTTTTCACACAAATTTATTATGAAACGTAAACGAAAAATTTCATCAAAAGAAAGACTACTTGTAGGAACAGAGAAGGTAGATGTTTGACAAATATTGTATTTCACTAATAATCCTTTATATAATTCCTTTGATTTAAAATAACACCTCTTACTGGAAAACCCTTTAAAAGTGTATTCCTACTATTCAACTAATAAATTTCGATTTTTGAATCGAGTAGGCATGAATTTTGACTTTACAATCATGCCAGTTCTTCTTCCAATCGCTGGAATATTTGTGGAATTCAATCTTTGAGAGAGCAAGCTATATTGCTTAACATACTCGTACAACAGTCACTTAAGGTTCTCTTTATTTTGGGACCGCTGGGGTTTCATCACATCTCTGATTTTAACTAAATATTTAGAAACAAGAAATGAGTGGGCATAGAAGATGAATTACTTCATTTGGAATCCAAACACAAAACGTCGTTGCAACTGTCGGTGGTACACACAGTATGCATGACCTTTACATTTGATCGCACTTTCAGAGCCTTTTCCCTCTTAATATCATTGACTTGGTTTTAAATATTTCATCATTCAAATGACAATCACGACTTCGTTTACATGACTCGATTCGAGGTCCAATCGACTGACTCTGTTGCATAGGTCGTGTAACGCGCTATATGGGACACGTGGCGCCATCTGGTTGGAACCACATGTGGCCAGGTCTTATTCATCCAATTGGAGCCTCAGAGAGTCAGTTCTCGTCGCCCGATACCGTTGATAGTCACCGTCTGCCCATCCTCGTCTCAAAAGACGTATGGCCCAATAACGACACCTGCCAATAATCACATTAAACAGTAAGCTTCTGTCCTTTAATACGGCACAGTGTGCCTGTCCACGCTCAAATAAAAATGTTTGATCAGTTTTCAGAGCCCAAGTACGATGAGCTTGGTGATCCCTGGTGATGGGACTTCAGTTTTTGTCAGTTGGATGTTATACGAATGAATGCCCGAATTCGCAGAAAGGACAACTCCTTGTGCACGAGAAGGAATCAGTAACAGTAGCAATATAGGGCTTGACCGCGCCTTCATCTAACAGGCAACAATTTCAACATGTTGAATGGTTTAGTGAACCATGATAAAATAATGAGTATGACTGATGTAATGTAAACGATAAACAATAGCAGCGTTGTCACTTGTTAGAATAACAAACTGTTCGCGTTCGGACATAGTTATTGAAAACTAATTGCAATGTGGTTGAACCTGAACCTCAACCATCAAACTTCCAGAGTCGTACGCCCAGTTGGTTGAACTCCCTTTCCACTTGTATGGACTACCTCAGTCCTCTGCCTCGGGTTGGAATCGAAAACTTTTCGGGCCAGAGAAGTAGTGCGCTTTCGCTCTACATGGTCCATCTATTCTAGACCATTGATCCGTACAAGGCTGACTAAGCCATTGTCGCGGTGCAGTGCTCTATACCCCCATTACTCAACTCGCAGGGCGAAAGCTTGCAAGCATGGGATCTTGCCATCGAACCGGACAAGAGCCGCTTTATTCGCTTTCGATAAGAAAGCCCGGAATGATCAAGGTTGCCTTGGTTTTTTTTAGAGAGGATTCTACTTCTTAACAGCTTCTGGCAGCGTTTGGCAAGAGTTATTTTGAGACCGATATCGGGATAAGAATCGCCAATATAAGCTAATTCTTTAACTACTTCAAAGTCATAACCCCCAAAGTTTTAGTGTCGGTGTTTTGCCACTTCGTCGGTTCTAGTTCAGTGCTCTCAAACGCTTAATGACATCTCGCTGTGTTCGTGCAAGCAATTATATGTATTGTCCGGTGAGTCCCGCATCACATCCTTTTTCAAGGATTGTTGAAGAAATCGAATGACAATGCGTCTCCCTGTCCGTGCCCTTTTATAAAGTCGGAGACCTCGGTACGTTCATTCTGCAGATTCTAAGGAGTTACATAGGATTTCAAAACATGGTCTCTGTAAATCCTGTCACATTATTATAACCGGCCACTTGGAACTCGGAAGCTTAGAGCCCTAGACAACCCCCAGCCAATCTTCCTCGTGAGTGATCTACTCCATCTCTTATATTATCTTCCTGTTTAGGGACGGCCTTCCCGGCGGTATTTTTCCCTCGGGTTTCCAACTCAATATTCTTTTGACTGTTCATTTTCCATTTGTTCTACGGGTCTCGCCGATCTTAGTCTTCACGATTTTATTACTCACACAATTCCTGGGACTGAATATGGTAAAATTTATTAAGATCTTGCTTTTTCAATTTTTTCCTTTCACCTGTTTCTTCGTCCTGTTTACGACCACAAATTCTCCTTAAGATATCGTTTTCAAACACCCAACATTTATTTTCCTCCTTAGTTAGGGGCCAAGCTTAACATCCGTAAAGCGCCAGTGAAATTGTTATGGTCTTGTAATGAATTTTGACATTGCGGGCTCAAGAATTGTTTTGAAAAGTTGCTTTAAGGCGATGAAGCCTGGGTTGCAATTATGCAGCCTTTTAACTATTTCGATCTGTATGTCAGGTGTGAGGTGTGAATCGTTCTGAATCAGTTAGTAGCCTTATATTTGATCTTCCCTTCATTTACTTCTAAGCCTACTTCCCTTTCTGCCATTAAAAAGTGTAAGTTGCTGACTTTCAATTCGTGGGTCTTCTCCCACATCTGCCGCATTTAATCGGTCTTGAGTTTTCCTGGCCTGAAACCGCACTGATTAGAACCTATCCAATTACTCACGTACAGATTCAGGCACTCACATAGCGCGGCAGAGAAAATCTTATAAGCGATGATAATAAGAGCTTATGCCCCTTTGTTGTCGACAAGCTTCACCAACCATCTAATCTTCGAATGCGTCAGGTTAATGCAGTTGGCGTAGACGTCAGCAGCCTTATTGAGCTCAAGGTTCGATATCGCTATCGCTCACAAAAAATACAGAAAAATTGCAAAAACGTACAAAATCTTTATTTTACTTGATAAACTGGCGTTGTCATGATGGAAAAGAACTCCTTTGCGATTGGCCAAAATCGGACGATTTTCCTCGATTACTTTCTTCAATTCGACCAATTGCTGGCAATACTTGTTGGCAGTGATCGTTTCGCCTGCTGGCAAGAGCTCAAAATAGATCACGCCTCGGATATCCCACCAAATGCACAGCAGTATCTTCATCGGATGCAATCCACCTTTCGACACCGGTTCCGCCCCTTCGAGTGCCTGTTTCCATGTTCTTTTGCGTTGAACATTGTTGTACAGGATCCATTGTTCATCTTCAGTCACGAGCCGACTCAAAAAATGTTCGTTTTTGATCCGTCAAAGCAAAGAAATTGCTGTTGTCATACGGTCCACTTTGCTTTTTTCACTTAACTGATGCGGCACCCATGTATCGAGCTTCAAAGTGTACCCAACCTTTTTCAAACGACGAAACGCCGTTGATTTGTTGACGTTCAATTCACTGGCAACCTCTTCCGTCGAAATACGTGAGTTATTCGCAACTAAAGTGCGTAGAACATCGTCATCAAGCTCAGAAGGCCGTCCACTGCGAGGTTGATCTTCGAGGTTAAAATCTCCAGAACGAAATTTCGCGAACCATTTCTTTACTGTGCGGAGTGCTGGCGCACGGTCCAAATAAACTCCGCGAATATCTTTCGTTGCAACGCCCACAGAATATGCTCTTTTTCGTTGTCCATCTTCCATGCGTCTTTTCACTAAGCAACTCAAAACAAAATGAAATGATTTTACGCGTGATTGACAGTTCGGACTGTCACCTTTCCAACGATATATGTATAATATGTATACATTTCTTTCACGAGCGCCACTCCCAAACGGTTCGAACGGCATATTTCCAATATAACACCTTAATGACAAAGTTACTGTGAACTAAAAAAAACGCGACAAATTCAGCAGAATCTCTCGAATCCTATCTAGGACAACTACCCCCGGAGAGTAATGAACAAACATCTTCGACTCAAACCATCTGCCTCCCGTCCAAGTTGTGTGGTAAGCACCATAAGAGCGTGACTCTTGAACCTGCGCGAACCCCATAAAAAAATTGTCCTCAGTATGCATATACTATGTCTATCTACGTTATGTCCAACAGCGTCAAATGGGTGAAATTATATCACTTTACGAGTAGCTTTAATTGCTTGCTTAGTAGATCGACGCGTGAAACCATTTGCACCGAACACGAATTTTGATGATGAAATTTAATATTTGTAAGCGTTTTTCAGGTAAAAGTCTTTCAAAAATAAATTGGCAATGCTGACCAATCATGCTTGGGCTAAACATATGTCACAAATCAGAAGCAGAACACCGGAAAACCAAGCAATAAAAAATCATGTTTAAAACCCGCGAAATTACACAACTTTCCGTACGGAAAGTAAACCCGGAGCTCCATGTATTGTATTGAAAAAAATCCATTAACGTTGAGTTAATGAGTATGCCATTCGATTACTTCATAGAGTTTTGTGGATCAACTGATCAAATAATAGTCAACAGCAAAGTCAAACAAAAACCAGAAAAGCGACAGCTCTTAAGTCTGAATAATCGAACTTGTTTCCCGACTTATCATTTAGTAGGATTATCCGTCTGCGGACAAATCATTTTTAGAGGTCTTGAAATAACAGGCCTTTCAGCTAAGATTCCCAAACTCGCCCAAAAGCAATAAATAATTTAATTTATCAAGTTTAAAGACCTCTTACTATAGGTTCTACCTATATTCATGTCCCATGCCTTATCTCAACTTGTTATAAATACTTTGCATGGTTACGGCAGCACGTGTTCGTCCGAATTACGCCTTGAAACTCCTAATTTCGTCCCTATCTTTTGTTCTTTTTTAAACTATGTCCAAAACTCATATCTCCTAAGTCGCAAGCTCTCTCGCCATAAACTTGATAACAAAATACGAGTACATATATGAAAAACCGTGATTTCAGTCCCCTTCGCCGCGAGGGAAACTCGATAATACGGAACCAGCGATGTTGTATTTACCCACGGGTGCAGTAGCTGATTGACATGTACCCGCGAATGGGTAAAATTCATGTACAAGCTCCCGAAAAACATGTTGTCAACCTTGGATAGACGCCCGATTAGCCAGTGATCCAATAATATGGATTTGTCAAAGCTAAGTCTTCAACAGTGTACCCATTGGACTATCGCAATATTTATCGAACCAAACCAGGCCAATGATGCATCAAAAGTGTGTTGTGTGATAGAACGAAAGCGACTAGTCTCGAGCTCTATTTGCTTTGGCTCGAAGTGCGATAAGATTTACTTGTAAGTTAAGAAAACATTTGATTTATTACACAATACACTGTAGGATAGCCGGGCAACAATAGACGTTTATTGTTGTTCCAAGAGCCGAGGCTATGAGTATAGAGGCGAGGGAATCGAACGGTTTTCATTTAGATTTTGTCAGTCGAGGAGATTAATTAAAAAACTATTTATGTTGACAATATACTTAAGAGCTAAGCAGGCAGGCGTTCTGAAGAGGACGTGCAAATCGATAACACGCAATTTGATTTGTTTAAATTCTACTTGATGCGGGTTGGGTTGTTAGTTGTCGTATTTGTGAGTTTGTCGATAACAGTGATACACTTGAGGTCTGAGTTTCGGGTGTTAGATGAGACTTAATTGAAGCCCAGAAACTTATCGAGGGGCTTATAGAGATTTGATTGACGTAGGAGTCTCGAAGACAGTGACGGATGTGTGACTATCAATACGAGTAGATGTTGAACACGCTACGTGAGAGGTGTACTTTTCTTCCGACACCTCCCGAGTGGGATCTGGAGAATTTGGGAGTTAGACATACCCACCTAGAGATTGGGGTCAAAACGAACGATAAATTGAAAGTAAAGTCTAGGTCGAAGTTTTGCAAAGCCAAGTGGCCATTTAGTATCTCCGTTCTTCGGTGATCACGGGAATGAGCTCTTTCTGAAAAGAAGCTTTGGTTAGGGAGATATGTGCGTTTGAACTACCCAGTTCGAGGGTTATACTACAATCCGAAGGACGAGGTCTTGCAAAGCCAAGTGGCTATTTAGCTTCTCGGTTCTTCAGTGATCACGGAAATGAGCTCTTTTCTGAGCAGACATTTTGGTTAGGGAGATATGGGCGCTTGAACTACTCACTTTGGGGGTTATGCTACAATACGAAGGACGAGGTATTGCAAACCCAAGCCAAGCTTCTCCGTTCTTCGGTGATCACGGGAATGAGCCCTTTTCTGAGCAGAAGCTTTGGTTAGGGAGATATGGGTGCTTGAACTACTCAGTTCGGGGGTTATACTACAATCCGAAGAACGAGGCCTTGCAAAGCCAAGTGGCCATTTAGCTTCTCTGTTCTTCGGTGATCACGGGAATGAGTTCTTTTCTGAACAGAAGCATTGGTTAGGGAGATATGGATGATTGAACTACTCAATTCGGGGGTTATGTTATAATCCGAAGGACGAGTTCTTGCAAAGCTAAGCCAAGCCAAGCTTCCCCGTTCTTCGGTGATCACGGGAATGAGCTCTTTTCTGAACAGAAGCTTTGGTTAGGGAGATATGGGTGCTTGAACTACTTAGTTCGGGGGTTATACTACAATCCGAAGAACGAGGCCTTGCAAAGCCAAGTGGCCATTTAGCTTCTCCGTTCTTCGGTGATCACGGGAATGAGTTCTTTTCTGAACAGAAGCATTGGTTAGGGAGATATGGACGCTTGAACTACTCAATTCGGGGGTTATGTTACAATACGAAGGACGAGTTCTTGCAAAGCCAAGCCAAGCCAAGCCAAGCTTCCCCGTTTTTCGGTGACCACGGGAATGAGCTCTTTTCTGAGCAGAAGCCTTGGTTAGGGAGATATGGGCGCTTGAACTACTCAGTTCGGGGGTTATACTACAATCCGAAGGACGAGGTCTTGCAAAGCCAAGTGGCTATTTAGCTTCTCGGTTCTTCAGTGATCACGGAAATGAGCTCTTTTCTGAGCAGACATTTTGGTTAGGGAGATATGGGCGCTTGAACTACTCAGTTCGGGGGTTGTACTACAATACGAAGGACGAGGTCTTGCAAAGCCAAGTGGCTATTTAGCTTCTCGGTTCTTCAGTGATCACGGAAATGAGCTCTTTTCTGAGCAGAAATTTTGGTTAGGGAGATATGGGCGCTTGAACTACTCAGTTCAGGGGTTATGCTACAATCCGAAGGACGAGTTCTTGCAAAGCCAAGCCAAGCCAAGCTTCCCCGTTTTTCGGTGCTCACGGGAATGAGCTCTTTTCTGAACAGAAGCTTTGGTTAGGGAGATATGGGTGCTTGAACTACTCAGTTCGGGGGTTATGTTACAATACGAACGACGAGTTCTTGCAAAGCCAAGCCAAGCCAAGCTTCCCCGTTCTTCGGTGATCACGGGAATGAGCTCTTTTCTGAACAGAAGCTTTGGTTAGGGAGATATGGGCGCTTGAACTACTCAGTTCGGGGGTTATGTTACAATACGAACGACGAGTTCTTGCAAAGCCAAGCCAAGCCAAGCTTCCCCGTTCTTCGGTGATCACGGAAATGAGCTCTTTTCTGAACAGAAGCTTTGGTTAGGGAGATATGGGCGCTTGAACTACTCAGTTCGGGGGTTATGTTACAATACGAACGACGAGTTCTTGCAAAGCCAAGCCAAGCCAAGCTTCTCCGTTCTTCGGTGATCGCGGGAACGATATTTTTTCTATGGAGAAAGTCTTAGTTAGGGAGATATCGACGTTAGAAATATTCCAATGGGCGCCTTGCTAAAAAACTGAATGTCGAGGTTCTGCAAATCCATTTTTAGTTTCTCAAGTTTTCAATGATAACTGGAGCGAATTCTTTTCTACGTAGAGAGCCTCAGTTTCGGCGCGTACAGTAATCCCTTAAAGACCCGAGGTTTCGAAAAGGCCTGAGAATATTGTAGCATCGCAGACAGGGCTAAAGATTATCTTAAAAATTGTAAATAAGAGTGTCTCGTAGTTCGAAAGAAATTTTGAGTCTTGTGTACATCTTTTGATTTGCATTTAAGGCGCATCATGTGTAAGACGATATTTGTATCGATGGTTACACCTTTTACGTTGTTTATAGGCCGTAAAACCGCTATCGTTGCATTTCCAAATTGGTGTCCGTGACAAGGGTAATGGAGAAAACGATGTTATAACAAACTCTTGAACCCAGAAAGAGTCAAAGCCAATTTCGGATATACAGCTCTCTAAAATACAATTTTGCCACCTGCCGAGACTATGCACTCAACAAAATCGAATCCAAAAGCAGTTTAAGGTCCGACACTTTCCTAAGTAACCCCCATTCCAAGGCATTTATAGCGTCTTCTGATTTTTTTTCGACTTTTTTGTTATTATTGAACAAATATCAATTTTCGCTTCTCATGATTTTTATGCGCGAATGTCACGAAGCCCACTTACAAAAAATTTACTTTATAAGACCCCAAAATTGTCCTACCACGAGTGCCGCACCACATGCATGTGGCGCATCCTAAATCCTTGCTTAGTCTTTTTTTTTCTTCTTGTTTTAATGTCTCCCACTCATCAACGGTATAAGAATACTCCTTGTCATGCCAGCGGCATTTGCAAAAGTTCTCATCGTTTGAAGTACACATATCAGGAGCAGCGATTCATTTTTTTTTCCTGCTTCCAACGAACCCTTAATGATAATTGGGCGGGTGAGAGTGTCTCTACAACTAGTCGCACCGCGATACTTGTAACAGCCATAAAAATAATAAACAAAAAAAAATATATTCGAGTCTATGCGGTCTTCCTGTATTCCAGCCGTACCACGACGAGTTAAACACGAACCCTTCCTACACCTTTACGAGTTCATAATTCACGTACGAGTATCCTTCATAAATGTACATATGTATGAGCGTGTGTGTGTGTGCTGCAGGATTCGAAACACAAAAACACAGCTTAAGACCATTTCCATAATTGACATCCTATTTTGGCAAAACAGCTCAGCATAGGGAAGGTACCTGTCCGGAAAATGATGAAAAAACATTTTGCTAAATTCCATTATTGGCAACAGTATTAGGCGAGGATTATCCGAGGGTATGATTCGAAACCAATTACAAGCGATCAAACGATCGCTTTGATTCTCCATGTGATCCCGGATTTTTTTCTCTTCGTTCCTGTTCCTTTTTTGTTGTTCGAAATCTGTTGTTTGTACGTGCAACTGATCCTTAAGTAAATCAAATTGAATGGCAAAGGTGACAAAGTGGAAATAATTTTTCCTTTTTTCCTGAATGAATGCTGCTGGGTCGGTTGCAGACGTCAGCTCTGACGATCGTCTTCAATGAAATTGTGAAAATTGCATTTCGAGAAATGAACGAAGTCGGTTGAATGGGAGGTTTTGACAGGTTTTGTCCCAAAAAACTGTTTGGTGTTTAGTCAGGAGTTGTAATTTAGGATTAGTGCATTATTCCGCAACCATATGAGGTGTTTAAGGTGAATGAGGTGCAATTTGGGGAAGAATGACGGGCATTCGGGAACAATAGGAATCCATCGATGGATCAAGCTGACAAAGAAAAAAACACAAATAGACGAAAGAACTGAATTTGAGGTTGTTGTGTAAATCTAACATGGTTTGTTGAATTGGCTTATATGATCCATATTCTGTGGATCATCTTTCCATTGCATTTATGGGATCAAATCTTCACATCCTTTGGATTTTATGCAGCACTCGTTTTCACAATATTCGACCAACTGATCTTGACTAAAAATTATTGCCCAGAAGTCCCGAGACTTTTGAGTTTGATAAGAGCCATCAGGTACTTGCAAAATGTAGAATCTCCCTTTTGTTAAAGGGTTTTTTTTCCCATAAGGACGTAACAATTTCTTATTAAATAAGAAACAGAATTATTGAGACAGCGTCCTGAAATATACTCCAAGTATACTAAAGGGTGTCTCAGTAAGAGTGCACTTTTTCATTTTAAAATAAAAACAAGTATTTTATGACAGAGTTGTGATATTTTTATTGTATTGTAAAGAAGACATGTTCCGATTAAGTATGGAATAAAATATCCGGCAAATGACCCCCACGGCTCCGATGACAGGCCATTACTCTTTTCATGACTTTCGATGACTTTTGCACAGAGATGTGGCTGTATCTCACCGATGACGCGTTGGATTTCCGATTTGAGCTCAGGAATTGTGTCGGGTTTATTCGCATAAACCCGAGATTTCACAAAACCCCAAAGAAAAAAATCGCACGGCGTTAAATCGCACGATCTTGGTGGCCAGTTGACATCAGAATTTCGTGAGATAATGTGTTCTGGAAATCGTTGCTGCAATAAGTCGATTGTTTCATGCGCGGTGTGGCAGGTTGCGCCGTCCTGCTGAAACCACATGTTGTCCAGATTCATGCCGTCCAGTTGAGGCTACAAGAAGTCCGTTATCATATTCCTGTAACGAATGCCGTTCACAGTCACTGCAATTTCGGCCTCATTTTCAAGAAAGTAAGGTCCAATCACGCCGCCTGACCAAAATCCGCACCAGACAGTTACTCGTTGTGGGTGCATTTGTTTCTCATGGATTGCATGAGGATTTTCTGAGTCCCAAATTCGACACTTTTGTGTATTCACGAAGCCATTCATATGGAAATGCGCTTCATCGGAGAAAATGACTTTTTTCGAAAAATTGGCATCGACTTCACTTTGCTCCATTACCCATTGAACGAATTGCCGGCGTTTTCCGTGGTCTGCTGGTTTGAGCTCCTGAGTTAACTGAATCTTGTACGCATGAAGGTGGAGGTCTTTAGTCAAAATTCGCTGCGCAGTGCTTCGTGAAATTTGCAGTTGTTGAGAACGATGTCGAATTGATGTTTTCGGGTTTTCGGCGACACTCTCGTTTACAGCAGCAATGGTTTCAAGAGACCGACCCGTACGTTGACGCAAAGGATTCTTATTATCCATAATTGACCCAGTTTCTTCAAATTTTTTGACCACTCTTCGAATGGTTGACACATTAGGTGCACTTTCTCGGCTGAAAATTTGGCGAAGTTTGCGAGCGGTTTCAGCGTAACTTTCCCCATTTTTGTAATGAGTTTCCACAATTATAACGCGTTGTTCTTTCGAAAAGCGCTCCATTTTTAATAATCGGAATAAACAGAGGTGACAGCTGTCAAATTTCAGAGTTGCCACTTGCATGAAAAAAAAAATATTCCAATTTTAAAAAGTGCACTCTTACTGAGACACCCTTTACAAGTAAACTACATATTTGGGTATAACGTTCGATATCGTTCCATCGGAAATGCGTTCGCAGCGATCGATTCCTTGGAGCCAATTTCCAACCATTCTTCACACTTATCAGCCGGAGCATTGGCAATTTCCTGTTTGATATTGCTGTTGGCTTGTTGACATTAAATCAACTCATTGGCCCAATGACATTAAATCGCTTGAACGAAGTGGCTGTTCCACCGGATCATTTCCCGAGATTACATGATCACATCGAGATCAATGGATCAATACTATTAGATCAATTGACCTGCAGTGGTACCAACCTGCTTGTACCACATATCTCTGATGTAAAGTCCATTCAGTTTTTGGCAACATGGCACTCCATTGATCGTAACATGACGATCATTGTCATCGACGAAAAATATACGGTCCAATCACATCCCCTGCATGAAATCCACATAACATGGTCTGTAATGGAGTCTCTTGCAGCACTTTTGCAGAATTCAAATCAGAGAAGTTTCCGCACTATAATTGATCAATGATCACGGGCCTTCAGTTTTTCAGTTAATTTGATTTTTGGTGAAGGCAAATTTCTTTACGCAAAATTTGTCTCCTTTTTAACTGAAGCACCTGCGACTGCGATATTTTGTGTACTTCGACCGGTGTGTTATCTCATTGGTATAGGAATATTTATCTACTAAATATCCACAGCACAGTCTGTCTGGTGGGATGATTATTACGACCGAAAATTGGAGTTAGCCATCCTAAAGTTTCAGAATTTCGAGCGCTTGTTTTTAACAAATATAAAAGTTAGACCTGTTTTGGTGTCCTTGGCGATTTTTTGCTGTTGAACAAAATGGATCGGAGAATCTCAATCAAGCGCCCCAACGTATATGAAATGTTGACTGTGGTATTTGACGAGTCTACGAGAGGCGCTCAATAAGTACCCGTGTTGGAAATAAAAATGGAAGTTTTTCAGAATTTTTTTTTCTTTTTTTTTTTAAAGTTATCTCCTTTTAGGTCGATATACTTTTCCCAACGTTTTCCTACTTCTTTAACCCCTCCAAAAAATATGTTCTTCCCAAACTCATTTAAATAAGCATCTGTCTCGTTGATAACTTCCTCGTTTAAACTGAATTTTTTTACCGAGCCGTGATTTCATGTTGGGAAACAAAAATAAATCGAAGGATGTCAGATCAGGAGATTATGGTGGGTGTGGCAGCAATTCATAGCGCAATTAATTTAATTTCACTGGCGCGTAATACTGGTGAAACAAAACTTTATTCTTAACCAAATGGGGGCTATTTCCTTCAATTTCTTGTCCGATCGATCCAATAATTCACTGTAGTATTGCCCTGTGATTGTTTTTTCTTTTTCCACAAAGTCCATGAGGATTGTTGCCTTCGAGCCCAAAAAAAATTGTGACCATGACTTTTCCGGCCGATGCATAGTGTGACAATCCGCTCATCTAGTTGAATTAACCTTCTTACGGTCCTCAAATTTACTGACGCCGACGGGCTTCGGGTCAAATTTGTCCCAGTATTCTATTTTCATGGTTTATTTTAGATATTTGATATTTTTTTGCTGCGAGGTTTTGTAGTTTAATAATTTAAATATTTAAAATTTTATGCTAATTATATTCAGTTCAATACTTTAGAAAAAGTCAAGAAACATCAAGTCCTTAAAAACCGTAGTCGTAGAGAAAAAAATATTTCTTTCCCAAAATAGGTCAAAAACCGAGGCCCCCTTGAAGGTTAAATTAATAGTGCTTGCAGGTTAAACTTTTCAAAGTTTTTTTTTTTTTGTTAAATTTATAATTAATATATACAAAATGATATTAAATAACAATTTTATTAATACTTTCCCAAATTTTTAACCAAAAGCGGTCAGAAGAGGGGCGTTTTTGTGCTTAAGTAGAAGCATTTATCATAGAGTTAATACAGGTCAGAAAAAAAAGTTGTTCTTTATTTTTATATTTATTTATTTAAATTGAACATAAATATACAAATAAGAACAATTTTGTTTACATTTTTTAACTTATATCAACAACTAACGGACATTTTTTAAAGCTTGAAATGTTGTAGTTAAAAGCTCCAAGACTTCCCGTCCATTTCACTTTTCCTGGTTTTGGGAATGCACCTAAAATTTGCCAGAAAAGGGTCTGAAAAGATTAAGAGTCTATTAAAAAGATCGGTCATCGTTTCCAGACGAGAAGTTTTTCTCGTAAAAAGTTCACGATATTTTCGATTCTCCTTATTTCTAGCCTCTTGCGCTTCTTTAGATAATTGGTCAACTGGAAAAATACAAGAAGCTACTACTTGTCTGCCGTGAAACAATATTTTGTGAACACTTACTGACATGAATATTTTTCAAATACAAATGTCTGGTCTTCGTTACACAATTTTCAAACGCATCTAGATGAATAGAGATAGCCGTGGCGCAGTGGGTAGTGTGTCCGCCTCTGACGCACGATGAGCGAATTCGGATCCCGATAATACCAACGCCATCGAATGTTCATTACGCGGCTCACATAGCAAAACCCCCCGTAGTACACCTGCCTTGAAAAAGCTTCTCGACTCTCGCCGTACGGAATCGGCATTAAAACTGTAGGTCCCGTTCACTTGAGTGAAAAAAACAAATCGCATACAACATAAGTGAATGAGAGAAGCTGGGCTCTGGCTCTTCATGAGCTGTAACACAATCTAAGAAGAAGAAGAAGAATCTAGATGAATAGGAAACCCAGACGCTAAGGCTTCTAGAATAATACGAAACCCTTTTATTAGCTCTATATCGATGCCTGTTATATCAGGTGTTGACATTTAATCCCCGAAGAATCGTCTTGCCGTATTTCCATCATTTGTATTTCCTGATTGTTGTGTTGGCATGTCAACAAGTAAGCCAGTCTCGTTTCTAAACCTGTTCTGAATGTGTTTTTTCCAGGCTTTGACTATTTCTTTTGCTTCCTTTCTATTACTTGCCAAACCTTCACGTCAAACCTATATGCTATGTGAAGGACGCATTCCGTGAACCGTACTTAATCCAAAAGACATAGAAAAATAATCTTCAGGCTTTTTGGATATGATGGTAACGTTATTTATTTCTGATGGCTTTCCTCTACATATGTACTCGTACATATGTATATAACATGTTTGCGATGATGATGTTATAGAAGACAATGCGGTGCAAACTTTACCATCTATCACTGTTAGTAAGAAAACTGGTTTGACTGTGATGCCATATTCTTCCTCATGAATTTGAACTGGGGATAATGAGTTTACTTGCTCAAAGATCAAATCAACTTCCCGCTTTATCAAATCTGTTGTTTCCTTTGCGAAAAGTAATTTGGTTGGGCGACAGTATCTTCTTGAAGACGGGGCAGTATTTGGCCAAATTATACTTTTCGTTTTTTTTTTTCATAAAAACACATTTGAACTGGAACCATCGATATGCTAAAAAGGTATCGTCAAACCGCTCCTCAGACGTAAACCTTTGTTTATATGATATTTGCTGGGCTCCACCACCTCCTCATTTAAAAACTAAAGACAATTCCTTTAAACCTCTATTGAATTGTCGAGACTTGAAAATATCGTTCTATGCAGACATAAACGCCTTGAACTATGATCAACTAAACTTTGAATATCATTGAAGCGTTCGACTCCGGAACAGTTTTGCTATCAGGATAGCATTTTTGAACCCTTAAAGCAGCTTTTAGTGAATATATTGCTTCTTTGGAAAATGCAATTCAGCTAAACAAGTTTAAAATAAAAGCTAAAGCTGGATCACAACTTTTATTTTAATTTTGGACACCCAAACATCGAAAATTTGCTTTTTTGTAATTTCGATAGACGTTTTGGAAATTATTTAAAAAAATTAAATCATAAAAATCATACATTAAACCTGTTAAGAGCAACAAAACCTACACAAAAGACAAGAGACGAAATAAAGACGTTGCAAAATAACATCACAATCTTTATAATTTCTTTTTTTATTTTTCCATAGTAGTTGATTTTCTAGAAGGCTAGTTCGAAAATGAAAAAAAAATGTATTTATGCGCAGCAACTTAAAATGCAATTTGAAAACTAATGTATTAAGCTTTAAAAAACATATAGTTTCCCATCGGAATAATGTGAAATAAATACAAATTTTTCCCACTAATTGTAAAAATTAACACAAGAAAGGCTATTTTTAAACTTTTGAGCACAATAACAAAATATTGAACATCATATGAAATGATATTTCACTCACTTTTTAATTCTCTTATATTGTATTAACCCATTTGCACCCAAATAAAACCTCACAAAATTTCTTTATTAATTGCTAAAAACTACTATTGTTATAAGAAAATAATAAGGAAACAAAAAAAAAATATCCTTCATTGGAAAAAAAGCCGTCCTCAATTGGGGACACTGGGCTTAAGCAGTATGAAAAATTTTGAAACATTCTCTTTCAACGCATAAAGTTTGCACACACTTTTTGCATTGCCAACGTGTTTTTTTATGACACACGGTACATCTTAGTTGCTGGGAAAGTTTTTTTGGATAGTGAATGATCCCATCATATTGCAAACTTGGCACCATAAAAGCTGTTGGACGCAAATTCTCACTATTTGTATGTCTCAAATAGTGACGAGCAATGTAGCGACGGAATTGAAGCTGATCTAACTTGATATCATTCGTTATAATGTGAAGGCGCCATGCGTTTGCCACGGCTAGATCCAACATGTACGAGAACAAAACCCACTACCATTTTTTGCCACGTATAGCAGTGCGGTACAATGAAATTGATTGATCAGCTCGATCTACACCACCCATACCCTTGTTGCAGCTTTGAAAAACATGCGGAATGCCACTTCTTCTCCACTGCGCTCCATCTTTATTTTTATTTTATTTATTTCATGAATAATAATATAAATAATGAAATAAATGGAATTTAAAATTGAATTTACATTTTTGGATGAAATAATTAGGTACATTCTGTTGTCGGAAGGACAAGTAACCAATGTACCATCAGTACTCAATAACATTGAATTAGATGGTGCTGTTAAGTAAAAAGAGGAAATATTATAAATTATTAAACATTAGTTTATATTCATGTGCATTAAAATATTCATACGAAAAATCTTAGATGCTATGTCACTCGGGTGAATAGGTTTTCTATTTCATAATTATTCAATGAGAAAAGCCACATTCGCGTATTTTTTAAAAATGTTGAAACTTTTCTTTCGCATCTAATATTTGTTGGTAATTTATTAAATAGACGGCAAGCAGTTACGGAATAAAATCGAGAATAAACATCTTTATTGATATTAGGAACTTGTACAAAATTGCTGATGTTAACACGTAAGTTGTAGTTACCATATAGTCTGGCGGCAGTATACCCAGATTTCAGAAAAAATATTTTAAGGACTTTGTAGCAGTATAGGTGTCGTATTGGAAGAATTTTGAGGAGTCTAAATAGATCATGAGTTGAGGTTCTACGATTCATTCGACAGATGATCCGAGTCACATGTTTTTGTTTGATCAGTAATGGTTGAATTTTATTTAAGTGTGTACCTCCCCAGCACGATATGCCGTACTCTAATTTGGATTTTAAAAGACCATTATAAACCATAATTAGAATGTTCGAATTACAGTAAAGGCTGAGGTGATATATTTGTCTAACAACTCTATTGAAATACTGTTTTAAGTATGTAGAATGGTCCTTCCAATTTAATCTATAGTCCAATATAACACCTGAGTACTTAAATTGAGGAACCCTTTCTATTGTAAAACAATTTACATTTAGCATTCGTATTAAAGGTAGGCATTAATTGATGTTGGGGAGAACCATCATTTAGACAGAATCTAGAGCACACAGTAGAGTGATAGTGTAGAACCATATCTTGCGGGACTATACCCGTAATGTTAAAAATCATAAATTTGGTTTTATCGCTAATTTGTAATTTATGGGACTTAAACCATCTTCTTAGTGTTTCGAGATCAGAATTCAGATCAGCATATAAGTCGAGGTAATTACTGCTTGCGCAGGATAACTCAGTATCATCCGCGAAGGCACTGATTTTACCTTTGACTTTTTACTTTCCCCAGAGGGAAGACGCTATCATAGTTCGACCCCATGGTACAAACACTGTTGTCCAGCCAACGGACGAATAAAATTTGGTTGACTTGGTCGAAACGATAGTCAAAATCCGCACGATTTTTCTTTTTAATTTCCTTTACTTCAACTAGCGGGCATTTCTTGGTTCTACCTTCGCGAACGGTATCTGTTGCACGAAAACCAGCTTTTCGTAAATCTCGGAGCAATTCGAAGCTAGTGAAGAAATTATCGAAGTACACCACATGGTCTTTAGCAATTGTGCCGAGTTTGTCGAGTAATAGCTTTACCACTCTTGTACCCAATGGCTCTTTAGGATTGGCTCGGATGATTCGACTGACACAAGATTGTCACAGAAATGAAGATATTTTTTTATTTCCTCAAATTGATTTCTTGGCATAGCTCTTGATACAATAGACACATTACAGTCTTCGTCCAGGCCTAGGCGTTCCTTATCAAAAACAGATGTACGACCACGTTTAATTGAGTTAGCCCAATATCTAACGGTTGCCAATGATTGAGAAAGGTCTCCATAGATAGCATCCAACTTAATTTTTATTTCTTCACATTTTTTTCCATCCAAACCCTCGTACTTTGAGCAAAAAAAAATGTTTTTAAGTGATAAAAGCTCTTCAGAGAAGACCGAGAAAATGTTAATGAAGGTTGCCGCCCTGGACACCCCAGCACGTCAACAACAAATGACATGACTTTGGTGCAATGAACGATTTCAGAAGTGGTTTAAGGTTTGGAAAAAGCACTGGTGTGAGTGTATTATATCTGAGAGAGGATTACTTTGAAATGGTTAAAACATATATTGACGAATAAATAAATATTTTTGCGAAAAATTAAAATCACTTTATTTTTTGAACATATAAAACAATCACTAGCTACAACTTTTGCTCATCTCTCTAACAGCATGCGAATTGCGTGTTGAAAAACCAACGCCTTTTGGGATGATACAAGAATTTGCCCAATTTTTGGTTTTATGAAGCAGCATTCAGGGCCGCTGCTTAACCAGACCATGCGTCATGATCGCAAAAGGAGGTAGTGGGAAAGGATTATGTCTGAAGAATACGGTGGATGAGGTAGAACGTTTAATAGTTTTAGTTTAGGACGAACTTTCGCGTATTCGAGGAAAAGAAATAGAAATAAACATCGAAAGAAAAAAAGGAAACGAAAACGATTTCTATTTCTTAGTTTAAGACGACCGAACTTTCGACCGAACTTTATTGAATCTTGTTTCAGACTGACAATACAAATATCAATTTCGTTATCTTGTGCCTTCGCGGAGCAGACAAAAAGTGCAAGGCTTGCACAGGCGATCGGGCGAATGCATTTCGAAACTATGCCGGATGTCAGGCAGACGTCCACTCCGCACTCCGTTGTTTATCATAATTCGCATTCGCTCGGTTGTAAGTGCATTACACTCAAATAATGTTATGTTTCTGGAGGGTGAATTACCTTTGACTGTAACTTTTAATCTCAGAGTTTTTTTTTTTTTTTTTTTTTGTTGGAGGCTTCTATCTGTTGGAGCACTCAGACACAAATACTGTTCCATTGTACTACCAGACAGACACCTTGTCTTTATTGTATTTTCCCCGTTGTCCGGGAAAAGCGAGGAGGGGCATCAGTGATGTAAAACTAAGGGATTCGGCACACATGACGTCGGCCCCAATGCTGCGCCACCGTACGCGAGCGAAGGCGGGACAGTCGCAGAGAAAGTGTTCTGCTGTGTCATCCTCCTCGCAACATGCAGGCAGCACAGGTAGGCGTCTCACTGATGGCAAGCACGAAGAGATGCTTGGCAAAAGTGTAATGGCCCGTAATGACGCCCGTAAGACTTTTGCAATTATTTCTCCTTAGGATAAGAAAAATGTTGCGGACTTCTTGCAGACATCAGGGCGTACACGCTTAGTCATCCTGCATCCTGGATACTCCCTCCATTTACGACTGTGTGCATTAAAGACCCAGTCAGATGTCAGATTTGACCGTGGAAGCAGATAGACCTAAGGTGTGTTCAGATCCTGAGTAACTCTCCTCGGAGCCCCTTCTAGCGAGTTCATGTTTTTTGGGGTCCTGGAGTGACCTGGAATTCACAAGCCTAAGTGAATTTAATCTTCCCACTTTATTCAAAAAGGTCTTGAGTTCATGCACTAATTTGGAGTTGGACAGAGGATTGGATACAGCTTTGAGTGCAGCTTGTCTATCACTGCAGACGCATATGCTTTTTCCCTTCCACCTGTGTTTCACAGCATAGTGCATGGCCATTAGGATTGCGTAAATCTTCGATTGAACGATAGGCGCATATTTTCCTAACGAGAAGTGCACTCGAATGTTTTCGCGCTCAAAGTAAACTCCAGTGCCAGATCCTTGCCCAGTTCATTCCGGGTTCAGTGTCTATCCAAAGCCAGTCCTAACGCCATGGAAATGTGACTGCGAAATTACAGCGCAGTAGGATGGCAGGTGTCATTGCGTCAGAAGGTATATCCATGAGACAGGGGTCGTAGGATATTTCTCACTCCAATGCGAGTTGTACGAAAGACCATTTATCTTTAGGCTAGACTTGGCTTTCAGTGCGCACTCTCTGATATATATGTATGTATGTCAGGGGGTGGAAGACTCATCTGCCCCCGTGCAGCTGAGACAGACCAGTTTGATGAATGAGGCCACAACGTGTTTGCGTGTTAGCCTGTTCCACCAAACAACCGATGCGTATGATATTATCGATCTTATCATTGCGTGTAGATCCAAAGGACCCTTTTCGGCGATAAGCCCCATGTTTTGCCAAAGGCACCGTTTCATTGCCAAAAAGCTGAAAGCGCTTTGGTGGTTTTGGACTCAACATGCTTTGACCAAAGAGCTTGCTATCTAAGATGAATCTCACGTACTTAGCTTCCCTGTATATTGGGATGGGAATGTCTTTTAGCACTAGCTGAGTAATGCCAGTATTTTTCCTCCTTCTCGTGACAGAACGACATCAGTCTTAAGAGGAATAACCGACAGCCCATTACTCGTGCACCAGTCCTCGATTACATCTAGCGCTGCCTGCGCTTTGAAACAGACAGTCGCTAAAAATGAGCCGAAAGAGAGAACAGCAACATCATCCGCATAGTCCTGGGCATAGATTCCAGAGGCATTGAGAGCATCGACCACCATGCACCATGCACCATAACAACGGAGACACGACGCCACCTTGCGGGCAGCCCCTGTTTACTCCAGACTTGAAACCTTGTTCGAGGCCTGCATCAGCGGTTAATATCCATATCAGAGTTGCTAGCAGTTTTAATTACCGTGAAACATGTGGCCTTCGTTGCCGTGCTTTAAAGTCACTTTGTTTTGTCCATGCTTATATTGTGGTCGTTTTTCTCCCTAATGCTCTGCCCAAACGCGTTCAGAAGCAAGCTCAAGTGATGGTTTCACGAAATATACAGCATGAGCTTCGATCTATGGATGTTTGACTTGCCCGTCGATGTTGTTCCTGGCCGTGGTGACCCATAATTTTTACTCTTTGTATCCCCTTCTCATCACCAGTAGTAATACGATGCAGAAAACACTTTCTTTCTTATTGCGGAGCAGCAATTATTTATCCATTGGAAAGACACCCAATTTCTTTGCTTTTGGACAATTCCCAGGATAAGTCGTGGATATTGATTCATTTACGCCTCCAAAGCTGTGTCTTCAAACTTTTTCGCATATCCGAAACGCCACTCTCCTAGACCTAGGACCACTTATGAGGTATTGAAGTCATTCGCGACTCCTTTCTTTTCTAATTGAAGCCTCACCGCACATCTCCATAATCATTCGCCACGCCTCTGTTGCAGATTTTTTCGAATTAAAGGAGAGAAGCAAAATTGCCCATAAATTTGGATCGAAAGTTCACATTTTCACGGATGAAAATTAAAAAATGTAGTGATAAAGGGCTGTTGACAGAAGCCCGTTGATGCAACAGATGCGGCTTTTCTGATCTGATATTTCTGACCAGCATTTATTGGAAAACGGAGGATTCACATTTGCACATTTTAAGATCAGGCAAATTTGCTGTGGGCAGTAGTATATGGCAAATCACAATGTTGAGCAATGTACACAAATAATGAACGTTCCGCGCTTTACGTAATTTTTGTACTTGTCACAACCGTCCTCTCGAGTCGAAACGAAAGATATGAAAACATCGTTGACGCTCATGGTAGTATACGGAAAAACCCAAGGTAGTCAAGAACTCTGGGACTTGTAAGCATATAAAATAAAACTTGCCCAGGAACAATTAGAGGCATTAAAAAATACAAAAATACTTCATTACTAACCTCAGGGCTTGTACTTTAGATTAAAATAAAAATATTATCACTTTTTATGAAAATGTTGTGTTATTATATTAAATTAAAATAATACCTCTTGTTGGATAGAGTCTTATGTTCAAAAAGTATCGGGAAATTTGTAATTTGGCGAACTATATTGGTCTGAATCGCATTATTTTTTCGATGTTCTAATCAAGTCAATCAAGTCTGACATGTGCATATAGATAATTTATCAAACAATTTGGTTAGTCGCCTGTCTATTATCGAAAAGGTTACCTTCTTTCCAACATCCTCCAAGTTGAAGTTGACGAGTGTCCTAAAATATACATTACATCAACCAATGTTGGACGATTGTTAGCCTTTCGGTTCAACTTATACAGGACTCTCTAGGCTTTCTCTGTCTTCTCTTCAGTGTCGAATAAATCTTTCGCCTTCAATGTTGAACGATTTTAGCATGCCTATTAGCTTGCCGAAATTGTTCAAAATTTCAACACTTTGAAATTTCCAATGAAATGAAACATATGGATATGTGATGTCCAAACTAAGATTTCAACTAAGGTTGGTAAGCGCGGTTTGATGCGGAGGTCATGCTCAACCTCATTGTGCTTTTTGATTTCAGTGGCATAACTCATTTGAGTATGAGTAAGGGATACTGCCTACAAGCCCAATTTGAAAAACAAAAACGCCAAGATTTAGAGCAAAACAATGCACGGCTGTTTGACGTGTATGATGTGTGTGTGAAGTGTTGGTGTTCTCAAAACCAAAGAAAAAATCATAGAACGGTGGCGCCGCAGACAAATATGAAACTAAAGAGGTATAGCAGAAGCAGCTAAACGCTGTAAAAGTTTGAGGGGCTGTGATTAGCGCCCTTATGAACTTTTTTATGGAATCGACATTGGGGTGGTCGTGGTGCAATGGTAATCATCACCGACTGTTGAGCCGAAGGTCTGTAGTTCAAGTCCGCCCATAGTCAAGAGCAATTCTTATACGGAAAAAACTATGCAACAATATCAGCTGTGAATGAGATATGATCAAAAAATGCTGACGAAGGCATAACACTCGCAGCATACTTCAAAATTCATACTCTGTGTGCGCATATCCAATATAACACCTTAATGACATGGAAACAAAAGAGCTACTGTGAACTACGCCCAACGCAAATTTATGCGAATCTCTCAAATCCTATCTAGGACAACCACCCCGGAGAGTAGTGAACGAACATCTTCGACACAAACCCCGTCCAGATTGTGTGACAAATACCATAAGAACGTACATTCTTGAACCTGCACGAATTATGAAAAAAATATACGAGGGTGGTCCGCTAAGTACTTAGCCTAAAAAAGAAAAACAAAAATTTTGGAGAAATGGCGATTTATTTTTCAATATAGTCTCCTTTTAGCTCGATACACTGGACCCAGCGATGTTCCATCTTCTTTAACCCGTCTGAAAAATACGTTTTCTCGAGGTCTGCAAAATAGGCCTCCGTGGCGGCGATGACCTCCTCATTCGACTGAAATTTCTGCCCGGCGAGTGACTTTTTCAAGTTTGGAAACAAAAAGAAGTCGCACGGGGCCAAATCTGGAGAATACGGTGCATGGGGCAGCAGTTCGTAGCCCAATTCGACCAATTTGGCCGTGGCGAGGGCGGAGGTGTGAGCCGGTGCGTTATCATGGTGGAAGAGCCCTTTTTTCTTCGTCAAGTGGGACAGTTTATTCTTCAATTCGGCGTCGAATCTTGGTATAGTACAGCCCTGTGACCGTTTTGCCCTTCTCCAGGTAGTCGATGTTGATCACACCTTGTGAATCCAAGAAAACGGTGGCCATCTATTTTCCGGCCGATGGGACAGTCTTTGCCTTTTCGGAGCACGTTCACCGGATGAAGTCCACTGTTTCGACTGTTCCTTGGTCTCTGGTGTGTACCTGTCGATCCATGTTTCGTCGACTGTCACGAAACGACGCAGAAACTCCTTCAGATTGCGCTTAAACAGAGTCAAAGACTGCTCTGAAGTGGTCTCACGGTTGCGCTTGTTGTCCGGAGTGAGCCACCCATCGCGCCGACAGCTTTCTCATACCCAAAATTTCGTGCAGGATATGACCCACGCGATCATTTGAAATGCCTACTGTCTCAGCTATCTCGCGCACCTTCAAACGGCGGTCTGCCAATACGAGATCGTGGATTTTTGTCACGTTATCCTCCGTGGTAGCCGTTTTCGGGGCACCTGGACGTGGCTCATCAAAAACCGACGTGCGACCATGTTGAAACTCGTTAAACCACTTTTTGATGGTCGCCATCGAAGGAGAATAGTCACCGTACACAGCATCCAAACGCTCTTTGATTTCGCTGCGCGATTTCCCTTTCAAAAACAAGAATCGAATCACCGACCGATATTGATCTTTTTCCATTTTTCTAAAATCCGCGGACAATCCCGCTTCCACACGAGGTCAAAACAAAACTGCGAGTCCGATTCGGCTGAAATTTCGACAGTAGCCGTCTACTAGAATGCACTACACGATAGTAAGTTGCTCTTGCGATACTGGCGCCATCTGGCGGTGAGGCTAAGTACTTATCGGGGCACCCTCGTAAACTGGTCCAATTATGGACGACATCAATCCACACGATATGCACCTAAACTTAATGCATTCCAAGAAAGTCACGAAACTGCAAGAACGTACTTGGAACACAGATAGATGTGATGAAAAAGAATATTTCCTTAAAAAAGCATAACAGAGTATCATCCAACAAGAGGTGTCATTTTAAGTAAACTAAAAAACCCTAACATTTTATGAATATGATATTTATGAATGATGATATCAGGAAAATATCTTTATTAGCTCTATCTACAAACAGTCATCCATACTATTTCGAAAATAAGAGTTTTCCTGAGTAACAGCTCAAGCTGTAGCATACACTTTGCATTTGATATCCTTCCGAAAAAGTCTGGTGATGCTCAATCACAGTGCACTATCTAAACGATTGATTAAAGTTCCACGTCTAGTCCAAAAGGAACACCAAAGTCTGACATTGTGGATGGAGAAGTTGTTTTTCTAATTCTCTTCGGCTTTCGGTACCCTTCACTCTCAGCGACTATACGGTCTCTCGGCCATTTGCTCAATTCCTTTGTCGGTTGAACCGTTGGGCCAAATTGTATAATGCGGTACAAGGGGATGACAGATATGTAGGCCCATTTTCTGTGATTGTTTTAATAGGTCTCCTCAAGGGCTCGAACTGCAGCTTTCAGATCAATAACATATTGAAGATAATATCGATTATTGAATTCACTATAGCTGTGCGAGAACGCCAAAAACGATTAACAGGGACGCCAAATTTAAAATGACACCCCTTGTTGGATAACCCTTTCTAGGACATACGCACTTTCAACAACAAAAAAAAATTATAATCAGAGTAGAGGCTCGAAAATTGCCATACAATTCCTCCACTCCATCGATTTTTCAATAGCAATAGATAGACAAAAACTAGTTTTCAATTAGGGAGTGACTCCCGCAATCATGCAATAAGTCAACCACTCGCTCGCTTCATTGTCGTCAACGCGTGCATATTCTCCACATAATCACTGTTCGTTTCATTGATAACCACCCGCCCGAGTACTGTTCAAGTACGAATTACAAAAAATAGGGAAAAAAACGCCAGAAAATAAGTTATAATAACCGAACCACTAACTATTCGATGGCACTTATGTGCAATGCTCAAATAACAAACGTCGTCGTCCCTTAGAGGATATAAATAACACGATTTCATCCCCGTCGTCGCCCTCCGCAATGCGAAGGATTAACAACGAACGAACAAGGATCCAACACATAGCCTACATCTGCTTCTTCTTCTTCTTGCTCTATTCTAACCAGCTTTTCCCTAGTTGCTTGTATAGATAGATATCCTGAATAACAATAAAGTCGTCCTTAGCGAGCAACTGAAATCCGACAGCAAGAAAAAGGATTCACAACACGCAGAGTGAGATCACTCCAGCCATAATAATAATAATAAACCAGGAGCCTATAATATCGCCACGAAAAACAACAAAAGGAACCATTCCAAGCAAACACATAAACTAAAAAACCGGGATACACATTCCCGAATAAGGGGCGTGCCGTACGCCAAGTACCTCTTCTTATGTAACCAAAAAAAAAATAAATAAATTGAAAAGAGAGAGGAAAAAAAGCCTCAAACTCTCCAATCAACCCTCAAGTCCTTGTTGGAATACTCTACTGTTGCTGCCTGTACGTCTGGCTGTTCGTATTGTATGCGTGTGAAAAGGACTCTCCAGAGCATCTGTACTCAAGAGTTCATGCGCCTGCTTACGGACTAACGAATACAGTCGCATACATGATACCTCTTCAGTCTTCACACTCACCACTCCAGCGACGGGCGTTGTGATTGGTTCATCATCATCATCTGTGCCGTTGTCGTTCCTGGTTAATCCCCGACTACCCAACAGCCCGCTTGAACAATGGCCGAGGAAGGTATGCTGCGGTTGTTGGAAGCCTCTCCAGTCGTATTGATTCCAATGAGGAACATTTTGTTGGTTGGCTAGTCGGTGGGTTGGATAGTTGGTTGGTTGGTTATTCAATCGATGTATGCTTATGTGTGTGTGTTGGTATGCTCGTTTTCGGCTATTGTCTGTCTATAAGGGGTATAGTATCCTTGTTATACGTTCATGAGAGGCCAACCACTTTACGCGAAGTGTATAAGTGGCTTGGCGTCGGGGCTGAGACTCGAGAGCATAGACATGAAGATGATAGTGATGGCGTATCGTACTCAAAAATAAATAATGTTAATGTGCAGCTTTCCTCTCGCTGTATATGTGAATGCGAGTGTATGCGCGTGTTAAGAGGAGGACATTCGAGAGGCCGTCAGAAGGACATGAGAAGCCACTTATCGTCTGTTGGGCTGTTTTAGTTCTTGATGACACTTCAGTTCAGTTGAAAGCGGAAAATATTTATCTCCTCAACGATCCTGGTCGTGCTCGTTCATCGTCATTGTCTTATCACCGTCTTCCTCGTCATCGTGCTCGTGATTACCGTCATTTTTCATTCATATCACGGTACGCGTACAATTTGATTTCTTTTTTTTCCTTGCGTATGCAATTGGCATATTTTCGGAAACTTGAAAAATTGCGTATCCCGAAAACGCATGGGATTCGAGAAGTGAATGTGGATTACGTGGAAGTAGTAAATTGTGTGTTTAGAAAGTTTCTGTTCAAATTCGAACTAATTTGTTGAATCAAAGTGGCTGAGAAACGTAAACGGTCTTCGTCGACTCCACGGTCGCCGATTGATTCAATTGAGGTGGGCCGATTGGGCAAGGACGAACTACGAATACCGTCGTTCGGGCATACTATGGGTAGTCTGATGCATCATCCGGCGGCGGCTGCCGCCGCGGCTCCTTTTCTTACTTGGTCGCCGATTTTGTTGCCACCGTGGGGACCGGCCCTACTGCCAGCTGCATTTTATCCCGCCGCACTCAGGAATGCTCTACCAGGGTAAGGAAACATCGACTTTTGTGCTAAACTATATTTTGTACTTGCAATAGCGTATGTCACTTTATCGTGGGAAAAACCATCTCCGGGCTGCAGGTCCGACATGTCCAAAAACCGATTTTTTCAAAACACGTTTTCCAGTTTATGATGGTGCTAATTGATCCCTAAATACATCAAGTGATTCTCGACTTTCTGTTTTCATGAATGAATTTTTATGGATAAGTCCAAAAAAAAAACATCAAAGAAACTCGAAGTGGAAAAAATGTTGATAAACAAATATGAGTACGCACTTCACGCATCGGGTAGATACGGTAGCCTGTAAACTGAAGCGGGCTACTTCAAAAATCGAAGATAATTTGTGGTAATCAGTATGCATCTTGGAGGGTTCTGTGGTTTTTAACCTAATTAAAGTGGACTGGCGGGCCGTAGTTCCTGTTTTCTATTTTATTTTATGTGTCTTCAAGCCTCTTCAAAGGTCGACCTCTCACTTTGCACCAAAACCAGTCAGGCAGTTAGGAAATAGATATAAATTCCTCTTATACTGCGGGTTATTGACTATTGCCGCCATGGGAGCAGGGATACCTTCCCATTTGTTCATTCACATTTTTAACCTTTTTCCTTTTAATTTTATTCCTAAAGGTAAGAGTGTACCTAATCCTTGGCAAAGGGGGGCTGAATAATGATTGAGAAGAACCTGCCTTTCCGACGGAATTATCTGTTTTTAGTTTCTGGCTCCGACGGCTCGGGGTTCGAATCCCGCAACAGGCTAAATCGAAATTAGGTTTCAAAGTGTTTTTACTCAGTGGTGTAGTGACAAAAATGTACTATTGTGATCAAATTCTTTTTATCGTTATCTATTCTTCTAAATCAAATTTGTCCTATTCGAATCAATCATCCTCCGACAAATCACACGTCCTTTTCATGTCCCAAAACAGTTGCTAAGCTCGATTTTCGAAATAGCCTTCAATTCACGTAGGCGTTGGATCTCTTCAAATGGTCTTTTGGTAAATTGAATAGTCAGAAGTCACGGAACTAAATTAGGTGAATACGATGGTTTCATGACTCTCAGAAATCATCTCTTAAAACCTGCTACCGCGATGCTCTTCTGCAAACAAACTTATTGGAACCAAATTATATGTGTTCCTCCAAATTTGTTTCAATTGATTCGTGCGATATGCCAACAATATCGACAAAGTTTGAGATATCTTTTATGTATTCCTCGTCGGCTTATGATATTGGCCGATTGGAAACTACAATTTTTTCAACACTTTCTGTGCCATTTTAAACTTATTTCTAATACCCAAATTTTTTTTTTCGACCAAGCCTCCAAAGGTTTCTTGCAATATATCCAATACTTTTACTCAATGAAATCAAACATTGTAGCAATCACCAAATTAGTTTTAAGCTGGTCATAAGACACAGCCACAATGGCAATACTGCCAACCTAAAAAAAATATTTTTCTGAATCACCTTCAAAATTTTAATTGGGAAGATGCAAGGATTATTATATTATCATTACTAACAACCATTTGAAACTCAGAGGCTTAGAGCCTTGTTGATAGCCCTTCGCCAAGCCTTCCCGTCCTGAGTGTGTTCCTTCCATATTTCGCTGTTTGTTCCATCTATTTTAGGCCCATCCTTATAAATTCCTCCCATCTAGGGGAGCCACCTTTCGGGCGATACTTTTCTCTCAGGTTTCCGACTCATTATTCTTTTGACCCTTCGTCCACTGCCCATTCCTTCTACATGTCCTGATTCGAGTTCTTGATTGCGTACTTTTTTCATTCGCCTGCTTTCCATCATTGGTTCTCCGTATGTGATTCCACTAAGGATTCTCTTATCATTTTCCTTAAAGGTCTCATTACGTATTTCAGGGGGTAGTCGTGTTGTAACGGTAATCATCACCGACTGTTGAGTAGAAGGTTTCTAGTTGAAGTCTGTCCATAGCCAAGGACAATTCCTATCCGGAAAAGTGTGCAACAACCTCAGTGGTGAATAAAAGATGATCAGAAAATGCTGACGAAGGCATAACACCCGCAGTATAAAATCACTTTGAAATTCATACTCTATATGTCCATTTCCAATATAACATATTAATGACATGGAAACAAAAAAAGTTACTGTGAACTACAACCAATGCGACAAATTCAGTCGAATCTCTTGAATCCTATCTATGACAACCACCCCTGGAGAGTAGTGAACGAACATCTACGACACAAACCATCTGAAAATCTGGTCACTCGTCCACCGCTTCTTCCTGAAGTCACACTGGTAGTCTCCAATTGTTTTCTTAGCCTACGAGTATTATGTTTTAAGAGAATATTTGTTCGGCGACAATGTTTACAATCGTTGGCCTTAATTAATTAAGGCCCCATTTATGACTTTGTAACTTCTCCTATAACAATAATATTTTGAAAATCTTTGCATCCTTTTGTGTGCCACCCTCATTCTTATATATATTTTTTAATAGATTTATACATATACATATGTATACAGCTTGATACAACCTTTGGAAGACAGAACAATGAAATTTGGTTCCTGCTCTATGTCCTTCTTTATCAAGAATATCCCACTACTCTCTACGGCATACCCTGAAAAAATCGACCATGTACCACCTGTTTGTAAATTTTAGAGCCGCATACAAGAGCGTACATTGAGACAAGCTTTGTATGACTAGTCTTCACATTTCTGCCAAATTCGTCAGATTGTTCCATTAGCGTCCACGACACAGAATGCTTAAACTGGACAATACGCTGTCGTGTTACTCTTTTAACATCGATTTTTAGAGGGTTGTACAAATTTCAATACAAGAGTCAAGCTCCATATTAAGTCAATTCAACTGCCTGTATTCGTCGATGACATTGCCTTGATTGAAAGGATACAGTAAGATGGGAAAAAATCAAATATATACGGTCATATCACACCATCGACATCTTGACCATAACGTCAAGATTGACAGACATAACCTTCTAGCTACTACCTTGGCTCCTCAGTTACAAGCAGTAACGATATCAGCAAGTAGATCAGATGCAGGATTTTTTTTTACAAACCGCATAAGAGGTAATTCAGTAAGAGAGCATTTTTTTGGAAAATTAAGGTGACTTTTTACAAGACCGTAATCATTCGGTATGGAACCTAACGAAAGTTGCAGCAAAAAGCTTTGATTTTTCCGAGAGAGAAAAAGGGTACGCACGATCTTTGGCTTTGTTAGTGTAAACAGGAAATGAAGTAGAAGCCCGAACGATAATCTGCACGGGCCGTATGACATTGGTCTTTAATGGCAGTTACGGATTTAAAGCCCAAGATGGCGAATGTTCATTAAAACTTTGGCATGCCAAGTTTCCGGATCCACCCGAGATGCCTCGGTAGAGGATGAGCACATGGAGCCTATAAGTAGAAGGAGACACCGACAAGCGTCAGATCATGCTAGCAGACGATGTATGTGGGTTAAGGCACACGTTCACCCTGATGGAACACCGTGACTCAGAGGTTAAAGCATCATCCTAGCAAGAAGCATTTACGACCAAGGTCGGCCAATTTTTAGTGTCAAGAAAACCTGATTGTGCCTAGATTCTTCCATAGGTCAAGTAGCCGCCTTCATCTAAGTACGTACTCACCTCGAACTGCAGCGTCACCTAAATAAGGAAGTTTCCAACAAAGGTAACCTTGAATCACCAGAGACGACGATACCTTCGGCGAAAATCATTGCCCATACTGCCAGCTTATTTTGTAGAATTTTAATTTTCAATATACCTGTAGAATAGAATGCTCACTAAAAGGAACAACTTCAATACTAAATAATGGAAATTAGTAAAATTCTTGACTTAACTTGCCTAAAATTAATTGAAAGTGCTCAGTTAAATGCATTCCTATAATAGTACCCACTTCTCTAGTGTTTAAAAAATAAAAGGAATTTTACTGATGCACCATCCCCGACCGAGTTTTTTGAATCCTGACGACGTGCCATTAACTTCTGGGAATAGCTATGTCTATAGTGTTGCTATTGGCCAAACATTTACCATCAAGCATTGAAATGTGAGGAGATTTATCTTGATGGAAAAGCCATGATATTGGAGCGCTTCTTCAGACTGTTCCAGGGAACAGAGGGAACCGACTTTCATATTCGGCGGCACTTTTCAAGTTCCAAAATGCCTAACGATTGAACCTTAGTTTCATCCCCTGTTATGACACGTTTGCCTCGTTATTGAATTTATGTAGCGATTCCTGAGTCATTTGGTCAAAATTTATCGTTTTTGGAACAAATTTTCTTGTCATTCATATGTGTCATACCCAAAATAGAAAATTTGAAGGCAGTGACTTCTCTGGTTATTATTCGCGATCGGTTATAAGTATTTTGCACTCTTTCAAGGTTTTTATTAGTTATTAATGTGCGGCAGTGATCAGGCCGCTCGTGGTTTCGGCCTTTGGCCCTCGCCAGCCCTGGCAGTCGGCCAAGCAATCGGTTGGGCTAGCAATGTACAAATACTTTTCAGCCATTTTAACAACATATCTAGGCTAGGTTCATTACTTTTTGAAAACATGCCGATGAGTCAGATAATCAGTTATCAGTTGAAGGGTCAATCCATCCTAGCATGTTGGCGGCAATCTAGTATTAACCAAAATTTGGTTGACTGATCTGGTTTGCCAGATTTCTATACGAGTATAAGTAGATGAGGGACCACTGGGATTTTTCCTGCACATTATCTTTGATCTTCTCAGCCATCCACTAAGCTCTTGTTCGCCCTTTGGGTTCTTTTTTTAACACTCGGGAATCCCCTTTTTTTCTCAAAATTTGGAACACTTTATACTTGAACTTTAATCACGCCGAGCAGGTGCCACCAAATACACAGTATGAGATCCACAGAGGTGTGTCTCGGACATAGCCGCGGAGCCCCTGTGATTTCATTCATTGTGGATTATCGTATTGGATCCCTTTTGCGTCGCCTGTACGATGCTGAAACGCAGTCTGACGTATCTCGGCTTAAACGGGTATGTCACCCAATTCCCTTATTTTCGAGCCATTCCTAATGCTTTTCAAACGATGGAAAATGGCTTGTTGAGTTACAGTTACAGTTACGTGATCTGCGTGCCGCATGCCTCCAATACTTTTTCAAACTTTTCCACCGTTCCGGGACGCTCTTTGTGTTTCAATTTGAAATCGTCACTGTCCACAGATGAGGCTTATTCGGCTTGAACTTCGACATTTTCACGTACTAAAAATTAGAATCTATTGAAAGATGTTATTTTTGACTAGCATGCATCGCTAGCGCCATCTATTGGAAAATGGGTTTTTGAGGCTTAAAATACCTCTGCCTCAAAGAACCTTCTTGAAAACTTTAAAATAGGTTCACGGACCCGCCTACCCTATTCGAACCATCTTCCACCTTACAAGTCGGCAATTCGTTTTAATTTTTTTTTTTAAAACCTTGTCAATTGTACTTCATGCAGTTATAAGTCGAATGAAATTAGTCCGGATGGAAAGTTGATAAATATCGAAAACAATTTGAGCAGTTTTTAAACGTGTTCAAAATCACACAATTCCTTAAGCCTCCCCTTAAGCCTAAATATTAAATGAGTTTCCTCTCCATCCGATTATCACTGATCGCCTTCGAAATTCAACTCAAAATTAAAATTAACTTCTCCGTCTTCGTTTGTTTATGTTGATCATCGGATGATCTCAGAAACCTGGCCTCTCTAAAACACCCGCCTAATAAATCCGATAAGCAAGTGCGAATAATCCCTTTAAAAAGTGACCTCAAACATCACCATTGAGCCTAAAAATCTATAAACAGACCAAAAAAAAAAAAAAAAAACAAAGCAAACAACATCCTCACTCCAGTGTCTTGGGGGAAACCCATTCCTGTCCATGCACTTTTACCTGTCCATCGAGCAACCTGCAGCACGAACATGGTGCATCCCATGCACCTCATATCACGCATAAATTCAAAACATATGTTTTAGATTGCCTTGGGTTTTCCAGTCACATTTCCAGCCGTGGGCTTGGATTCCTATTGATCTGTCCCTCTCTCAGATATTCATCAATTGTGTTGTGTCTTTTGTAAAACCGTAAAATTCATCAGTTCCCGTACAGGTTTCATAGGATAAGCGCGTAAAACACTTACACCGAGTTGTCGACTTCCGAGAAACCTGGGCATACGCACTCGTCAGCATTTTATTATGTTCCGAATTGACGGAATTCCCACCTAGTCGAAGCCAAGTAACACATCTGGACAGTGTTCGGCTCACCGTGCCTTTGTGTGATTCAATCAATGGACATGCACATGTTATACCCTTGGATCCAAGGAACATTATCGATATCCTGCTAAACATCATGTTAGTGTCTTTAGTTAATTGTTATTCTCTACCCTTTGACTCATTGCAGCCTGTTCGATACAAAAGTTCCATCATCGCAGCGATCATCCGGTTTTCACATATCCGACATTCTCAACCTAGATGGTGCCGACTTGAAAGTGAATGGCAGTAGCGGCGGCGGAGAAGGTGTTATAACTCCAACCGAATCAACTGCGGCTGCGGTTGTCAATAACAACAATACAAGTTCGAATAACAACAACACTAGCAGCAATGTGAATCAGAATTCGACAGACGGCAGCGGCGATTCGACAGATACGCCGAGCAATAGTACTACAAATCCCAACGGCAGTGGAGTGAATAGCAATAACAATAATAGCAGTGTGAATGGTAGTAGTCATAGTCACGGATCGGCAGTTGTGGCTGCGGCGGCAGCGGCGCATTTGATTGGTGCTGGCGGACATGGTGTCGGACACTACCTGCCGGGTAGTGGGAGTTTCGGCGAGGAGATGTCACCGTATCATCTGACGCATTCGATGATGCATGCGCATGCGGGACGGCCGTGGATGAAAGAGAATGAACTCTATGGTAAGTCCAATTCCTTTCAAACTTCTTGAATAGAATTAAAGTTCCTTCGATATGTCTAGCTTTTTATGAAAGACCAAACCTTTGCGGATCTAGATCGGTGCTCTGGCAATACCCTTTTACTACTGCCCTTACTCCATCCATAATAGGAAAATTATTTCAAGTCAGCCGTGATGCATACCACGTCCCACATGATCGGCCTGTCCGAATCATTTATTGATCGGCCTGTCCGAATCATTTATTGATCGATTCCTTAGAGCCTCTATGATGACAACCGACTTTTCGAAGAACTCGGGCTTATAAAGCACTCTCGCTCCGACAAACAACTTTGGATATTGGTTGCATTCAAAGTGCTTCTGTAGCTCATGGGCTACTTGTCATGCATTTTGATGTGGACAGACCTGATGGCATGGCCCAATTCATTCAAAAAGTACCAGGAATTTTGTTATTTCGCGGGTAGTATATGTTCGATGCTAGTAGACTTTCTTTACTGTGCTAATCAAGTCGGTTGCTTAGTATACTGTCGGGGTTCAGCGTTTAAGAAGACTGTGAAGATGTTGATGAGCGCCCTTCATGCCCTAGCACACCAACAATCGCCAGAACACAAATTCTGGAAGTCACTGCGCATATTGGCATATTAATTGACTCATGCCATGAAATTTTCTGGAGAATTTAGGGTGTGAAGCAACTGACAGGAAAATGCGTTCCAAAATAATTGAGCTTTGAAAAAAAGAGCGTTGAATGGACGTTGTTCAAGAGTTGTTAAATGAGGTCTTTAGAGACACTATCGCTTACAGAGATGGCTTGTCGGAACTCAGCTTCAATTGCCTAGTGGAGTAATTCTAAATCGCCAAATTGAAAGTCGATTCTACAAGCGCAATCCATTGTAAAGGTCATGTTCACGCTTTTTTTCACGAGTTTTTCAATAAGGACATAACAATTTGGGGCTCAAATAAAATATAAAATAATCGAGATAGCTGGCTGAAATTTGTTCCAATTACAGTACGCTTGTCAAGTTCAGATATAAAATTTGATCTCATTCATATGACCATCACCAATTTTTTCGAACCAATTTTTCAATATTTTTCCACACACATCGGTCAGAACCAAAACTTTAATAATTTCGCATTCGATATTGTTCCTGCGCTCCTTTTACAATAGTAGTTTGCTGGCATAATATACCGAATTAACATACTTCATAGAAAGAAATCCGTCGGCGTTGAATCGCATGAGCGAGGTAGTATTCGGCCGGACGAATTCTCAAGATTACTCAATTTCCTAAGGTCCCCTTCAATATATCAATTTTTGGACTAGCTGTGGTCCCATCTGGTTGGAACTACATATCTCTGATGTCATGTCCCTCCGATTTTGACCAATAAGACACGATAGCGACCTCCATCTATCATGACATGACGATCATATTCATCGACGAAAAAAATACGTTCCAATGACACTTCCTGCATGAAATCCATACGACAGGGTCAATTTCTGTGGATGGAATGGATTCTCTTCAAGCACATTTGGGTTTGTTGTTGTCCAACAACGCATATCTTACTATTGACAAAGCCATTAAGCCAAAAATGAGCTTCTCGCTGGAGATGATTTTTTTTTAATGCAGACTGAGAGGATCCCAATTCCTGTGAACGGCGTGGAATCTAATGATTCGGCTCATTTAGAAAAAGCCCCTACGGTCGCGAAATTTTCGGTAGTTCGACCAGCAAGTTGCCTGCCTGATACAGAAATATTCAATAATGAATATGTTGTCCACTATACCACCCTCAGCTTGTCTATTGGGACGCATCCTGCGGCCTAAAAGCGCTCTTAAACAGCAATCACAGACTCAGAAGTTCGGTACTAATTATTAATAATTTTCAAACGTTGCTTGTTAATGAACGTCACTATAATAAAAATAAATAAAAAGTTTCGCCTGATGTTCTGACATTAACGGATTATAGAAGAGGTCTTAGAGTGCGTTCGCATTAAATTACGAAATTGTTATGTCCCTATTGAAAAACCCTGTTTTTTGACCGAATATTGCACCATGCATTGCCAAAAAATCAAATTATCATTACCACCTATAAAGGCAACGTAGTTTACGTGAAGCAGTCCGAAAAGCCCAGAGATTTTTAGCAAAACAATTCATGGTTTCGGTACCACGATAATGCACCTGCTCTCACGTCATTGCTTGATCGTAAAAATTTGGCCAAAAACAACACTGAAATGATATTCCCGCCTCTACACCCGCCATGGCTGTTCTAAGTTGTAAAATAAATATAAAAGCAGCGTAGTACTCAAGCTTACAAGTATTGATGAAGACTGTTTCGAAAAACATGACACAAAAGCAGGCAAACCGGTGAGATCCTTGTGAAAAACCTTAAATTCCTGTTACTTTTTTAACACTCCAGTCCCTGGTCTCGAAATTATTTAGCCAAGCCATCGAGATTGATGTACGTTCTCAACCAACATTTTTGTCCAAGGCTTACATCTGTCCATTGAGGCTTCTTATAACTCATGCCATGCTGTGTAGTACACAATGGACGGGGACTGAAGGTTCCACCCATGGAAGGTCCCATCTGTGTGGCAGGATAGCGAATTGCCATGGCCATCACTTTTCTTCTGTGGTGCCTATTATGTATTCTCAAGCTTTGATATAATTTTGGCTTCGCAGGCAGATAGAGTAATGGGTAAAGCCTACGCTTGGAAAACACTGCTTAGAATCGGAATTCGGAAAGGTTGGTCCATACAGAACAGAATTCTTGAGATGCTCAAAATGTAAGTCAGCTTTTTAAACTCTTACAACGACTTTAGAGCCAGCGGTCAGCTAAAAAATAGATTTTTATAGAATCCAAACAGCGACTACTGCATTACCGCCGGCAATCCAAATTTCTTAATTTTCCATGATGCCACTATGCATAATCGGTCTTTGGTGATTGTCCAATATCTATTGAAAGAGCGAGCTTAAAATTTGTTGATTGGTGAAGTGCCCCTTCCGTCAAAGTATCGTGGTCAACCGGGTCAGTCAGTTATATTCGTGTGTTGAACCAGAAAAATGCGGTTGAGTTGGTGACTCTAGAGCTTTCGAAAACGCGCATTTTTATTAGGCTTTTCTAATCTATACCTATACGTATCGATGATTAATCGCCAAATAGCCTAATCATAGCCAGTACATAGCTACGTTTCCAAAGAGCGCGATACCAATTGCTGGCTGAGCAAAACAGCACCATTCAAATCAAAGAACGCATACCGCAACACGCATCTGTACGCTCAATCGCAAAGTCATTCAGTCACTCCGTCATACATGAAGGGGACGACCATTTAAACTGCCGTCACAGCCTTCCTTTCATATCGACAATTGTCGCACAGACTCGTATACCACCAGTGAGGAACAATTATATGACCTTTGCTTGTAATAGAACGGAATAGAATAGAGAACAAGAAACAAGATACAAAAACACAAACCGGAAGGATGGCATATTAGATCACACCTCTATTTGAGGTTTACACCAGGGGTTCGTCCGGAATTCACATTGTGTCATTGTCAAACATTATATCCCTGCCCGGGCGAGGGTTACAATCCAAAAGGTAGACTGAGTGACAAATCAGGATATAAAACAAAACGCACACGCACAGCATACAGACGAGACCGTTCGGCTCATTCATCAAGGAATCGAATTAAATCGAAAAAGTGACAGTAGAGAGCGTTTAAAGGACATTATAGGTGTAAACGGAAACAGCCCGGTGAGTTGCATTAGAATGCTAACTGCCTCTCGTGCGTGTGATTTTAGGGTGTGTACCGGGAAACCCACGAAACAATTTTCCATGTTAACCCTCCTTTCCCCTGGCTCAATTTATCTCATTAATTGTGAGTTAAAAAGTTATACAGCAATGAAATTTGTCTGTTGTTTGGTTTGGTATTGATCCGCACAAAAGGCAGATGTTTTTCCATGTACATAGCTTGGGTATCATGAGATTAGCTCCTTAGTTCTTATATGAAATTCTTTATTTTTGTCTTTCTAGGAATCCACCAAACAGCCAGCCCAGATAGTACCTCCCCAGTCACCTCGGACGTGTCCTATACCTACATCGGTTCCAATTGCCAGACTTCGCCGGCACTCTCTGCCGACTACAAAACCTATAGCCGATCGGCAGATGAATCAGCCGATCAACTCCAAAACCTAACCAACGCCAACACCACCCTAAACAAAAATAATAGCGATGACAGCATAATAGAGGACGGAATCGACGAGGAGATAATCGACGACGAAAACGACCAAGATTCCTCGGGAGCCGGCGGGCCCGGGCAGGATTCCTCGGTGCCGCACAAGAAACGCAAACGGCGAGTTCTCTTCACTAAAGCCCAGACCTACGAGCTGGAACGACGATTCCGTCAGCAAAAGTACCTAACCGCGCCGGAACGCGAACACCTAGCCAGCCTGATCCGTCTCACGCCGACGCAAGTGAAGATCTGGTTCCAAAACCATCGCTACAAGACGAAACGTGCGCAAAACGAAAAGGGAGTCTACGATCTTAATGGCGCCATGCACCCGCATCCACATCATCCGTCGGCACTACCATCGCCCCGTCGCGTTGCCGTACCCGTGCTCGTGCGCAACGGCAAATCATGCCTCGGCGACGGAAAACCCCAGGACTGTGTTACCTCCTCAATGCCACCCGCCCATCACTCGCTCGTTTACCAGCACGGTATCCTGCCGCCGACGCATCACAACCGCGGATGGTGGCCTTAATGGTACTAGTGATGTCATTAACTTGGCAATCAATACACAAATCTACAATAAAAAACACAAAAGCGACGACACAATTAGTGCGACTCGAATATTGGACAATAATTAATTTTTCTAATTTTTTTTTTTTAATTTTTAATTTCAAATTGGTGCAATATACTGTAGAAACTCAAAATTTTCCAAAAATTAATTTCAACTGTTGCTCTGTAAATAAAAATTTTAACAAATTATCGCATGGCCTATGCGTCCATGCGCGTGTAAATATAATTAAAAAAATTATTTTTCTGTGTAATTTTGTGTACAAATTAAGGAGGAATACGGAGCTGATGGCTAGTGGTTGGCGTTGATGGTGATTTCTTCATTCGTGTAAAATTGTAAAATAAAACAAAAGCAATTGTAGTCGGATATAAAACAACAATTTTAATAAAACCAAAATCTAAAAATTAATTACTTTAGCGCAATGAATATTATTGTAATTAGTTTTTAAATTGTGTACAGCTCTGATGGGGAGAAATTAAATAAAACCGAATTATAGATAATTTATTTAAAAAATAATAATTATGAAAACAGGCGTTTTTAATTGGTAAGCTTTAGATATTTATAGCCATCGCTGTCAATCTTGTGTAAGGGGTTTTCCTAATAGCTATATTGAAACTTTGATAGTCTACAATTTCAAGGACAGCGCTGTCATTCTTTTACGTGGCATGCTATTCCATTCAACCACGCGTCAACATTTTAAATTTTATTATTTCGCGTTATCTTCTCCAAACTCATATTTACACCTGAAATGATCGTCTATCCAATGCTATTGCTGAAATTTAACCTGAAGACTCAAATCTGTCCATTTCATGTGCTCGCATAAGAAGTTGGACTTTCTGCTACCACAACTTTTTGCAAAATGACTTATGGCCCAACTATAGTAGGAGTAAGTGGACCTATGTCCGCTTACTAAAATGCCTCATCGAGATGACTGTATTGGGATTTAGCACTTCTTCTTCTTTTTCGGCGCTACAGCTCATGGTAAACCTGGACCTCCTTTAAAAAGCCTCTCCAACTGACACGATATTTTGCCAGCAGTCTCCAGTGGCGCACACCTAGTTGGCTGTGATCCTTTTCCATTTACGTGCGCCACCTTAATGGCCGTATCACAATGTTGCATTTGAGCTTTGCGCCGACTTACGATAAACATAGTCGAAACGAAATGTGGCCTCAGGCGCTCGGCGGTTCAAAGATCGGAAATATGACAGAACGCAAGCAATGTTTCCTCAAACAACCCATACACACATTCAGCACATTTTTTTCCTTTTTTAAAAATACAAATACACGAAGTAACCCATACAACCATTGTCATCTGTCAAAATGCACGACAAAGTAGAAATTAGGTCTACTTCGGCATTGAAGTGGGGCTTACGATATTTACGATAAAAAGCCGATCAAACGCCTGAAGTCGTATTATGTGTTTCCACATAAGATACCATTGTTTCTAGTCAATCTGTCAACGCGCGCCCGACCGAACGCCACAATGTATTTCTACTATTACTCCTACTACATATGAATTCATTGGTCCTACTCAGCAGTAATATACGTAATACGGCCATCAATTTGGCCGCCCTCGACCGCGTCGCCCTTGGGATTTGGATTTAAAGACCTATTTTCTATATAACCTAGCCATCTTAGGCGTTGGATCCATAGACGCCCGACTAGACTCATGTCGCTGTACAATCCGAAAAATTTCGTTGTTGATTCTTCGTCCACATTCCCCGTCTGCGTTTATAGGACTGAAAATCGCACGTAAAATCTTTCTCTCGAAACGGCTAAGGACTTCCCCATCCGCTTTCGATAGGGTCCATGCTTCTCCGCCAATAGCAGGGCCGGTATGATAAGGATCTTGTATAGAATTCACTTGGGAGAGTGCTCTATTACTCAATTGCCTCCTGAGCCCAAAAAACAGCGATTGGCAAGAGTGGTTCTGCGTTTGATTTCGGAACTGAAGTTGTTGTTCCAGGTCTCTGTGGAGTCAAGGTAGACCTTAACTAAGTCAAATTTGTATCTGACAATACATACGTTCTGGCCAAAATGTTGTGACCCAAACTGAATTCCGCCGCCTCTGCCTCAATACTCGTAAACGCCTTATTGACATCGTCCTTCGCGTATGCGAGGAGTTGGAAGAATTTGCAATAGATTGTGCCTCTTTTGCTGACCAGTGATTTTTGCCCAATCATTTCTAAAATAATGTTGAAAAAATCAAACGACAGCGCATCGCCGTGCCTGAATTCTGTTTTGACATCAAAGCTATCGGTTAGGTCTGCACCGACTCGAATGAAGCAGCGAGCATTCTTCAAAGTCAACCTGCATAGTCTGACTAGCTTGTCGTATGCGGCTTTCAAATCGACAAATAGATAGTGAGTGTTGACCTGAAATTCATTGATTTTTCCCAGGATCTACAGTAAAGTGAAAATTTTATCCATGGCGGACTTCCCTGTCCTTAAGCTACACCGACAAGGCCCTCTCAGCTGATTTACGAACGGCTTCAGGCGCTCACATAAAACGGCAGAGAAGCTTTTTCATATGCGATGTTAAGGAGACCTATTCCTCTGTAGTTGGCGCAATCAATGGGGTCACCTTTCTCGTGGATCGGATAAACGATGCTGACACTCGGGCATGATTTCCTCTGACCATATCTTACAGATGAGCTGGTTCATGCTTCTAACTAGCTCATCTCCAGCTGCTTTGAAGAGCTCACCAGACAGTTCGTCACTTGAGTTTGATTATGGCAATTTGAACCTCGTTCAGGTTAGGGGCGGAATTCTCTACGATCTTCGTCATTAAGAAATCGATTATTCTGCCTGACAGCGATGTCCAGATATCCGTTCTCATCCCTACAGGCGTCAATTCTATTTTTATAACTTTGGCATGTTCGCTTTATCTGTTGATAAAATCTTCGAACGTCATGTTTACAAGAACTCTTCTCCAAGTTCTCAGTCGCGCGCTTCTTCTGCTCTTTCTTCTTTCTCTTAAGAAGCTTATGTTCCTCCTTTTTTTTTAACTCGTTATTTTATGCAGCGAGGCTTTATATGCCTCCTACTTCGCTGTATGAATCATTGTGCCCTCGTCATCGAACCAGATGTTTCTTCGTGGTGGAGCCTTAAAGCCCAGAACTTCAGATGCAGTGCTTTTCAGGGCTCGAAGATTCCATTGTTGTTCCAGGGTTGAGGTGTACGAAAGGCTTAAGGGAGACACGATGGGAAAATTAAAAAAAAAAATCTGGCGAAAGTAGCTTACGTCATACATTTTCTTGTTCTTGCTCTACTCCGCTGCGTTTGTAATATCCGTAGGCTAATCTTGATGTTCCTCAGGAAGTTGGAAAAATCAAGAATAGTAGAGAAGTGTCTGAAGTCGATCACGATGTGATCAGTCTGGTTAGTGACTGATTGATCTGGCGACCGCCAGGTGCCTTTGTGTATTTCGAGGTGCGGGAAGCGAACACATGCTAGCAGGAGGTTTCGCCCCGTAGCAAGATCAATCGGCCTGTGGCAGCTATCGCATACGTTGTCGTGTAGGCTGTGCTTGCCGATGACTCGTTCAAAGATGATTTCCTTACCCAGCTTAGTTATGAAGTTTCGTAATACAATTTTGATGTCATAGTTGGGACATTGGGCATACGTTCTGTCTAAGAGATCGTAGAACTCATCCTTAATGGAGTCCTTATTGTCTTCTGCGAGGGCATGGACGCAGATCAGGCTGATGTTCGAAACTTTAGCCTTGACACCGATCGTTATGATGCGTTCACTCACATGCCGAAAGCTTAGGCCTTTTTACCTTAGTCCACCTCAAACAGCATAATCGTTGTCCTCTCTCCCTATAACAGTCGCCGTAGTAGATGTCGCAGTTTTCATCCGCTTTTTACTCGACCCATTCCATCGGATTTCCTGGATGGCGGTTAAGTCCTAGAGCGTCCGCAAGGGTAGGTCTGTGTAGGGACCTAACATTCCACAATTTTTTGCTCTACCTCGTTAAATTTTCGTGGATTTAAGTGGGCTTACAGAAGATCTTAATGAAATGGGACATTCAAAGCCGAGTTTTGACAGTTGAAAGAAAACACAAAAGGTGGGCGTACCGAATGTAAGCAATACGTATAAGTTCAATACGGCTAATTTGAATTTTCGTGAAAACTTTTGTTTGGTTTTGACTTTTGGTTTAAGCCCACTTACATAAGTCTATTATGCTTGAGCGTTTCTGTCTGCATCCCTTAAAGATCCAATTGACATACGAACTCGAGCCCCACGGTCATCAAGATCGTTGTACGTTCGCTGATCGGGCTTTGGAGTAGTTGGAATCAGATCTAAATTTTGGCAGAAAAATCATCTTCATTCAATCAATTTTGGTTGGGAAACACTAATCCACAGCAGTATCAAGAGCCTCCACCCCATTCGGAAAAAAAACTTGCTGCTTGGTGTGGATGTTGGCAGGCGGCGTCATTGGGCCATACATCGTTTGAAACGAAAGTCGCCCGAAAGTGACTATCAATCGCGAGCGGTATCGGGCGAAGATAACTGACTTTCTTTGAGCTCCATTGAATGCCAACGAGACAACACAACGTGCTATATACCAGGCGTTGCATTGGAGTTTTTACAAGAAAAGTCTCCAGAAGAAGTGATGTAAAATGGCCGCCAAAATCATGCGATTTCTTCTCTGGTGCTACGTGAATTGATTCGTACCAGACCAGATAATGGGAAAGTCATCTTATTAAGGAGGTAATTAAGCTGTCGGATTTGCTGGATTTGATGAAGGCAAGACAAGGTATGGTCGATGAGGATGTTGTCAAATGTGCAGCCAAAAATGGTCTTTGAATAGCTGGAGATATGCTCGTGCCTATGGATGTTAAAAATGAAGCGAGCAATACTATTAAAAGCTACATTAAGTTTTTGTTTGGATCTGAAATCCCGATTGCAAAAAATTTCGCAACTATATGGGAGCAGCAGGGTCTTAGCGATAATCATTTTGGTTTTGATAGAGATGTAGGTCTGTGATGCGTAGAGAGTTCGCAGCACTTTTCGAAATGTAGGCATCTTCCCATGTCAGAGTGCGGTTAAAACAAAATCAACAACATCTATGTTGTACTGACCTAGTTTGATAGCCAGTAGAGTAGAGGTGTCCACCATATTTCGGTATATAACCAGTGACTTCAATTTACTGGGATTGAGGCAAAGGGTATTGGCTTGGGCTCATTCAAGGATACCTTGGAAGTCTTCATTTATTTTGGCGACGAATGCTACTGTCGAGTGAAATGAAAATGATATTTGTAACTGCACGTCATCTGCGTAGATGTATACACAACAGTGTTTCACAATATTAGATAATTCATTAACATACAGCAGGAATAAAACCGGACCTAGGATGGAACTTTGCGGGACACCGGCATGCGTGGAAAGAAGGTCTGACATTTTGTCGTCAATTACTAACTTTCTGTTGTCTGCCAACCTAGTAGGACTGGAAGAGCCTTGCGGTATGTCTCGAAAATTTAAAACTTGTAACATGGGATAGTGTGGTACACTGTGTCAAAGGCCTTGGAGAAATCAAGTAACGTAAGGATAGTCGACAGTTAACTCTATGTTATCTAAACCTTTCCTGATCTCATCAACAATAAATAATAGACCAGTTTTACAGCTGTGCTTTGGACGAAAACCTGATTGGCTATTGTGCAATAATCTTTCAGTAGACAGATGTCTAAGTATCTGCGATAAGATTGCTTTTTCGAAAACTTTGGATAGATAGGGAACTAGCGATCGTTCTCGGTCGATAATCGGTGAGGTTACAGTTCCTATTGGACGGTGAGAAGGATGTGTTCGAAGTGAGCGTCAGAGATACTGTGGTCCTCAACAGTTTGTAAACCATTCGTTCGTGTAAGCAAGTCTCAGTCGAGAGTCAAGCAGCATGAGATCCAGATAAGAGCTACTCCTAGGATACGACGGATTATACATATGTTGCGAGTAATTGGACTGACTTAATGACTGGGAGTAAGTGATGGTAGGTGATGCCAAATCAAGTCAAGTTGGTTAGATTTCGTTACAACAGCAAAACTCAGGAATTGGATTCCTAGCAAAAATGTCTTAATAACTGGAAAACAAGTGCAAAGGTCATCCCGATTCGAACTTATTTCTGGACAATCAGACGCATGAGGTTCAAATATCAAATTGCAAGGCAACAAACAAAACAAATCCCCATAACAGGCCTAAAAAAAACATTTTAAATAAAACTTTGATTAGATTAGGTCGCAACCGTAAATATGATTACTCACTGTGCGAAATCAAATTATCCGCAATCCATTCTGTCCCAATTGCACACATACTTAATGACTAAAACCTCATCACCGAACGATTTTCCAAAAACTACCAAAAATGACGTACCACACATGACACTTGTAATTTACGATGTACAAAGTTCAAGTGCACCCTCTACGCTTACGCTTATCCCCCGCTCATATTTTTTGTTTTTTTGGCCATTTGGCAATCTTCATAAATGATTTATCCGCCTTAGCAGCGTTGATATTAATTAAGCTTGTATAATTGACTACACTTTTCAAAGTCAGATAAAGGGTTTAGTGGACTTTATCACTAAACATTTGTTTTTCATTTGGGCTTCTTAGCCATAAAGCCACAAAAAAATTATTTTTTATTTGTAAAGTGAAGAAGACGGACGGAAAAAAAAACATTTATTGAGATTGCCCCCTAAAAAAAACGAAAATAAGTAGAAAAGAATGATATATGACCGTTGTAGGTCTAGGTACACGGCAGCAATAAACCTTAATGCCTAACAACATTCTATTGGTGTTTTTGTCAGAGCATTATTATGATTATTGTCCCGTTTTGGGGCTATGGGGTTGAGGCAAGGGGCTCTAGGGAGTAACGCATAAATGCACTGCTGCTGTTGCTCCTAGTATACTGCTGCCGTATTCGAGTTTATCAGCGACAAACAGAAGAAAAAAAAACGCTTTTTCCATACTATCTGAACCAGTGTGTCTACAAATAGCTATTACACTTCTATAACAATCAATCGTTATCGGGTCGAATAGCATGGGTGTCCGTATGCTGGTCGTTTATTTGTTTAGTTACTGTGCTGTATAAAAATGTTTTTTTTTTTTTTGCTTTTGTTCGAATTCCCACATTTTCTACAAGCACTTGTGAGTGGAGTATGGAGGCATACCCTCCTATAAATATGGTGAAGATAGCCTCTCTTTCTAGGGCCTGTGAAGTATACACACAACTAGATAAGGAGACAAAGTGGTTTAAGAGCATAATTGCTTGATGGGAGGAGTCACGGAATGGCATTGGATGGAATTGGATTCGGGAATGTAGAGCAATTTAAATTCAATTAGAGCGCGGCATGGTTGGTGACTTTGTTTCTAGTTAATGGCTGATGTTGCGATGAAGTGGGAATAGTCGTTGCAATACCCACAGACCGACTGCCTCTTTATTTATATCTGGAATCTCAAATGCTGTTCCCAATTTTTATTTAAACGTTTTTGTTTTTTATATCTTTTTCAATGATATTAAGCTGAATGGAACGGAACTAATGTGGGAGATAAGATTAATGGAATGAAATACGACGGAGAGTTAGGACATTATCTGGATGGTAATCTAAATTCGTAAAAAATAAAATTAAGTCACAGGAAGTAATCGGTTATAGAACGAAATAAATTTTATTCAAACTTATAAAAAATGTAGCAGGTGTGCAGGATAATCCAATTCGCGGTCCGGTTTTGACATTTCTGTTTCAATCACAAACGTCAACCAAAATACCATCCGAGACTAAAAATAACTAGCTTAAGGATTACCATTATAAAATATGGTTCGCCTAGTAATCACTGAAAGTCTTAAAATTATGAAAACCTACTACGAAAAAAGAGGTTCTGTAGAAGTTAGTTTTCGCGTATTATGGTCCGTCTGAGCGTGATATAGGCAAAAAATTAAAAGGAATTGTCTCTATTACAGAAGTCTTAAGGCCTATCCATCATCGAAAGAAAATATGGTTGCCGTAGTATTGTTGAAAAAGATCGAAGTCTATCGATTTCACGCCATGCCCCAGAAACCCCATTTGGTGAGATCGTATTTACGCACATAATATGCAACTTTTGGTGCTTTGTAGACAAATATTCGCGACGTTATGACCGAGTTGTTTAACGATATGTGTTAAAAAGGCGTCGAAAATGACCATATCAGAATCGAGTGCTTCAAGAAGTCCTGTAAGGAGCATTGGATTAATATAGGGTGGTCCAGAGAAAACGCATGATGATAATTTAAATAAAACAAAAAGTTTTCAGAGAATTGTCTTAATATTTTGTATTATGATAGAAGGATCTATGACAATTACATATGTATGTGTGAAACAAAAGATTGGCCAAATGCTTGTCACGGCTTCGGTGGCATACCTCTATCCGATGTTCCTAATTTTCAATGACTCTGAGACATTGAACCTCAACAATGTCGTTAATGTGCCGAATTATCTCATCCTTTAGATCTTGAATTGTTCTTGGCTTATTGACGTACATTTTTTCTTTTAAATATCCCCAAAGAAAGAAGTTCAACGGTGTCAAATCACATGATCGTGGCGGCCAATTAACATCGCCACGACGTAGGATAACAAGGCCATTGAATTTCTCGCGCAAAAGAGCCATTGTTTCGTTGGCTGTGTGGCAAGTGGCACCATCCTGTTGCTAGCACATATCGTCCAGGTCCATATCCTCAATTTCTGGCCACAAGAAGTCCGTTATCATCTCGCCATAGCGAACACCATTCACGGTAACTGCTTGGCCGACCTCATTTTCGAAGAAGTACGGCCCCATGACGCCGCCAGCCCATAAACCGTACCAAACAGTCACTCTTTGTGGATGCATCGGCTTTTCAACAATCACTCGTGGACTCTCATTTACCCAAATGCGGCAATTCTGCTTGTTAACGAATCCACTGAGGTAAAAGTGTGCCTCGTCGCTGAAGATGATTTTCTTTGTAAAGTCACCATTCACTTCTGTCTGTTCAACCAACCATTCGGCGCATTGACAACGCTTGAAATGGTCAGTAGGCTTCAGCTCTTGAGTCAATTGAACCTTGTAAGCGTGTAAATTCAAATCTTTATTCAAAATTCGCATCAGTGATGTTCGTGAGATGTTCAATTTTTGACGGCTCTTCTGCCACACTATCGCGAACAACAGCAATGTTTTCCGCAGAACGAACTGGGCGAGCATGCACTGGTGTTTTCACAGTTCCTACAGATTGTGGACACATTTGGTCGAATATGCTGACCAAAAAAATCACGAAGGGCACGAAATGCATTTTGATTTGAACGCCCATTTTCGTAAAAATCTTAACGCGCTGCTCAATTGTGTACCTCTCCATGGTTGAATTTTTCAACCACTGAAACAAAGAAATGTCATATTAAGTTGGGCAAAAAAACTTGACGTTAAGGTGTGACACAATTAACATCGTGCATTATGGTTGGACCACCCTATATTATATATGCCATTCGTAATGGCAAGATGTAAGTAATAAACTGAAATAAAAAGCTGAATCTAAATCTGAATCACAAATCCGTTTTATTTAAATCGACTTTAGGAACCACAAATTGGATCACTATACAAAAATGGGGAACCACCTTTTTCGAAGCTTAGACCTTTATTAAAAAAAGAAAAACAGTCCATGGTTATTTTGTATGTATTGCCTATCGACAACTATAGCTTCTAATCATCTTTCTGAAAGCTGACGCATTTTGTTTAAAAAACTGCAGGCCTTTTAGGGGATGCACGGATCGATTCAATTATTTGTTTCTTGAAAAGATCACAAATGCTGCACCTGGAAAACATCGAAACATATGATACTTCAGCGCCCGGGGTAGTACGTTTCGTTGCAGTGTTTCCAAGTAGATTTAAACGAGTTGAGAACACCTTGTGTTGTATTGGCTTGTATGTCTCTGTTTTTCCTTCAATGCTCGACTGAAACGCAGTAGTAGCGAGCTTCTGTGTTGGTTTCATCCGTTTGCAAATAATTCAGAACAAACCACGAGTTTGTTGAGTAGACCAAGTAGGTCCCAGATTAAGCTTCTATATACGAGGGGTGATCCAAAACAAATGATAATCGGTTATTTCCAGTCCGTATAGAAATCAAAAGCAAAAACTTGTTTGCTTATAAACCCACTGACGCTAATTTTTTAGCATAAAAAAAATATATAAATAGGCCCCAATTCCCAGAAGGTAGGTTAGAGAAGGGAAGTGTAATGGTTAAACATCACTTCCACTCGGAGGCCAAGAGGCCAAAGAATCTTTGGCCTAGCGACACTAGGCGTCGATTCTGAAGAGCTGGGCAGTGGCAAAGCAGATGTTGGATCGTCTCAGTTTCTTCCTCATCGCCGCAGCTCCGACAGAGATCGCTGGATCCCGAGTCCCCTTTCCAATGGGATAGTGTCCTGTGATCACTCCGACGAGCATACGGATCGAATTACGGTCCAGCGCCAGGAGTTTCTTTGTTTTTCCGATATTGAGCTCTGGCCACGATGATCTTGTCGTGTAGCTGTCGTTTCTTGTAAGCCAAGACGAGTTGGCCTCTTTGATGATTGTGTCGTTTATGATCCGGTATAATGCGCTGATCGATGGTTGCAATGACGTGTCCGCTTCGCTGATGTCCATTTTAGAACCTTGCCTAGCCAATTCGTCTGCTCTTTCGTTCCCTGCGATTGAGCTGTGGCCCGGGACCCAGCAGAGTTTAACTTTGTGGTGTCTGATGGACTTAAGTGAGTCGCGACATTTCTTGACAGCCTTTGATCTCGTTATACAGGATTCTATTGACTTCAGTGCAGCCTGGCTGTCTACGAAGATAGTGATATCAGATGGTGGAGTATCGGTTACTGGTAGGTGTTTGGCTGTTTTCTCTATTGCCAGGATTTCTGCTTGAAAAACGCTGCACAGATCAGGGAGTCTGAATGATTTCTGTTTGTGGAGGGTATCAGAGTAGAACCCGGCCCCAGTGCCTGTGTCCATTTTCGATCCATCGGTGAAGAGGGTGATCTCGTGGTCGTTGATTACGGCGTTTGATAGCCACTCATCTCTGTCGGGGAAAAGGATAGGTATACTGAGAGAGAAGTAATTATGGGGGGAAATATAGTCGGTCGTAGCTGCGAGGCTACTAAAACCATGTTTCCTTCCCAGGTCGTCTATTATTTTAAGTATGGCCGCATGTCCATAGTTGGCTTGCTTACACAGAGAGGACTCCCTTAGTCTGAGAGCGCTCTTTGCAGCGCAGCCTTTTATGAATAGATCCAGGGGGAGGAGATGAAGAACCATGTCCAACCCTGCTTGCGGCGTGCTTCTCATGGCTCCCGTTGTACAAACAGCGGCTGACCATTGTACTTTGTTGAGCATGTTCATATAGCTTTTTGCTGCTAGCAGTCCACCAGACTAGGGCCCCATAAGTTAAAATTGGTCTGATGATTGCCGTGTACATCCAATGAATGATGTACGGTTGCAAGCCCCATCTTTTCCCGAATGTCTTTTTGCAAGCATAAAAAGCGTTCAATTAATTTTTCATCCTTTCCTCCAGCTTCCTTTTCCAGGAGAGTTTTGAGTCAAGAATGATGCCTAGATATTTGGCTTCCGCTTTGAGTTTGAGTGGAGTGCCCTCTAACTTTGGGGGAGCAAATATCGGAATTTTCCTTTTCCTGGTGAACAAGACCAGCTCGGTTTTCTGGGGGTTTATTCTCAGAGCGTTCTGTCTTGCCCACGAGAAGAGTTCTCTCAGCGCAGATTCCATTAGTTCACTGATAGTTGGCAGAAATTTACCCAGAAGGTAGGGCACAGGGATCTCATATGACGGGGTTCAAAGAATTCTTACGAACGAATTGCATATGAAAAAGGTCTGTGTCCGTTAGAGGCCGAGAATGTTGACCGACGAGAAGTCCCAAACAGATCATTCGTAACCATAGATGAGCCCTGGATCCACGATTTTGATTCTGAAACCATACAACAATCGATAACTTGGAAACGATCCTCTGAACAGACGCCAAAGAAATTCAAAGTGTGAAGTTCGGCGGAAAAGGTTATGGCATTCGTTTTTTAAGACGCTGAAGGAATATTATGGTGGAGTGTATAGAAAAGGAAGCCACTATTTCGGGATCTTACTACGCAGACCAAATAATAATATGGCGGGTGGTCATTAAAGACAAAAGACGCAGCAAACTGCGAGCTGGAATGATGTTTCCCCAAGACTTTCACGATGGCTGCCATTCAAGAAACGGGATTCGAACTGGTCCTTCGACCAGATCTATTCACTCCATTCATCAGATCCAGTTCCCAGTGACTTCTACCTCTTTCCCCAACTGAAGGAGACATCCGAGGCAAGAAATTTGAAGACAATAGGGAAGTTATGGCTGCTGTTGAGGCGTTTTTGGAGGGTGAAAACAAAGAATTTTTTTCTAAGAGAATCCTGGTCTTTGACAAAAGATGGACCAGAGAGAGAGAGAGATAGAAATTTTATTTCGTATATAAATTTACAATGAGGTTGTCACACAATTTACATACAGAGATTCGATAACTTATTGTATATCTTTCAGCTGAAACATTATCTTTTAAAACAATAACTAAAGTGGGGGAAAATAATATTGACTTTGAAGGACACCACGATAAAAACCTTCATGGTAAGTGAGGTACATGAGAAATAAGTTAATAAATAACAAATGAATAAATTAATAATTAAAAAATAAATAATAAAATAATTGAATAAATAAGTTAGTAAATAAATAAATATATATAAATAAATGAATAAAACAATTATTTAAGAAATAAATAAATAAATAAATAAGTACAGAAAAAAATAAATAATCAGTTAAATAGAACGAAAATATGTACAGAGATATTGATTAAGTATTTAGCTGGTTTATGAGAGGGTTCTCTGGAATAACAAGGTTTCGCAAAAAAGTGGACTTAGTGATTCTGTCGGAGATCAATTCAACATTCGATGGGAGATAAAGATCAGTGGTAGAATGGTATCTAGATAAGTCAAGCATCATTTTCAAAAGTTTATTTTGAGATATTTGCAATTTTTTTATATGGCATTTTGCACAGTTTCCCCATACTTGGCAACCATACAATAGTATTGATTGAAATACTATTTTATGGATAATGATTTTGTTAAAGCTGCTTAGCTTTGACTTTCTATTGATAAAAGGGTAAAGCATTGTGATGGCAATATTGACTTTGTCGATGGTATTTAAGATGTGTTCTTTAAAAGTAAGTTTTTCATCTAGATGTATACCCAGATACTTTACAATTGGTTTCCAAGCAACATTTACCCCACACACATTAAGTGGATTATGAGGAAGGTAGCAATTCTTTCTCTTTCGACTGAAAAAGATTGATTGCACTTTTTCAGGATTGATTTTTATTTTCCACTTTTTAAAATAGTTTACAGATATTCCAATCGCATTTTGTAGATTTGTCTCGATATTGAGACTAAACTCATGTGATGAGTGGGAAGTCAGAAGTATAAATATTGTAGAGCACAGGGCCAAGAACTGAGCCCTGGGGCACTTCCGCATAAAGAGAATATAGAGATGATGCTTTACCATGGACGTAGACTCTAAAACGTCTGTTGGTCAGGAAACTTTGTATAGTTTTAACTAAATACAATGGAAAACCAAAGTTAATCATTTTATAAATAATACCATTGTGCCAAACGGAGTCGAAAGCTTTCTCAATATCTAACAAAACCAAGCCCGTAGATTTGCCCAGGGCACGGTTTTTCTCAACGTGCTGACATATTATGAGAACTTCATGTTACGTGCTATGATGACTCCTGAATCCAAATTGCTCATCAGGAAAGATGTGCCTGTTGTCAATAAACGTTATAAGTCTTTTCTTAATAATCTTCTCGAAAACTTTGCTAAGACAACTGAGCAGACTTATCGGTCTGTAACTATCGGAATTTTGAATTTGCTTTCCAGCCTTTAAAATAGGTATTACTTTTGCAATTTTCCAGGTATTCAGGAAATATTGGATTTTCAAGCATGCATTCACCAGAAAAGTAAGAAAACGTATACCTGATTTTGGTAGTTGTATTAGATATAGGTTTTTAATACCATCAAGACCGTCAGATTTTCTTATTTTCAGACTCTTTGTACTTCCATTAATTCTATTTGGGATGCATAGTCGTTTGGGGATGGGCTATAGCTATGGAAAAAAAGTCTATTACAGCTTTCATTTACCGCAGAATTAGTAACCGTATAGCCGAGATTTTGTGTAATAGCATGATTTTTTATGAAAGTTGAGCCAAAAATGTTGGCTTTCACAGTATCCGTATGAAGAGCATTACCTGAGCTAAGCACACTAGGAATTCTCCTGTTCTTATTCCTTACGATTCTTTATACTTATTATATTCCAGAATGGCTTTGCATTTTTATCCAGTAAACTTAGTTTTCTGTTCCAATCGGTATTTCTATGCCTTTTAATTTCGGCAGAAATAACTTTATTCAGATATTTAATTTGTTTGCGAAGAAAAGGAAGACGGTACCTTTGCCATTGTCTCTTTAAGGAATTTCTGATTCGTATGTATATAAGAATGATATCTGGAATCTTGGGGGAGAAATTAGATGGACCAAATGTATTGACTTGGAGGCTTTGAGAAAAGTAAATTATTTTTGGGACTTTAATCACCGTGTTTGATTTTCATTATATGTTTTTGGATTACCTCTCGTTTACCATGTAGAGCTAGTCCCGCCAGATACATCACATGAATTTCGATCCTTTGATTTTTAGCTAGGCCGCGGAAGCTTATGCATGGCCGACAATGCGGAAATCCTTCCTTCATTGCGGCTGAAGTAATAATTCGCTCGAGATAAGACGCCGTTTATCACCTGGATCCTGAACCAGTGATGCCTCCCACGTCTTCAATTTTTTCCCCGATTCGGGACACTCCTTGTCTTCCGCAACGTTGATATTTTCACGCCCAAAAAAATATATGACCCCAGAATTCAGCTTATGCCCAAGCTAATCATGGGACATTTCTGACAAACATGTGCCGCTAGCGCCATCTATTAAAAAGATTCCTATTTTTACACCTGATAAAATGATCACATCTAAACTGAAGCTTCTTCATCTTTGACTAAAGTTCAAACATATTGACCCCTACTAAGTGCGGGTGAACTAATACACTCGGACTAATATTGTCTTTATTCAAGACATTGCATGAGTCAAGCAGTTTGCTACGGACTCCCTAGGCCTAGAGCCTAGGCCTTCGAATTATCCAGAATTTAACCAAATTCTCGGCAGGATCATATATAATGAAAGCTGCACTCCTCACACAGCATTATCGACTTTTTGAAAACCTAGGTTATTTAACATGGGCCAATACTTGTTCTGGGCTCAATAGTATCAAACTTTGCCGATCAACCTTGCTTAGTTTGCCTGTGGTATACCCTTTGGTAGGCCCAAACAAATAACAAGCTATAAGCAAGGATGAAGCAGACAATCGCTGTGTGTTATGCTTAAGCCCCAACTTTTTAGTGTACGTTTTGCTGCTGACAAAGATGGGTTATGACTTCCACTTTTTGGGATTTAAGTATAGGGCCCATTCTGTCGTCCAAGCGAATACTCTAGCTGAGCGTGACTTTCCAATTATTCCATAGGCCGAGGTACGAATTCGAATATCGTATATAAATTGTAATCAATTAAGTTGCAGCTTTAAGATCTTGCCTAGAGAACTCTATTTTGAAGCTTATGTAACGAGATAGGAGGCGAATAATACTCTGTTAACCGAAGGGTAAGGGCTTCTATGAAGCAGAAGGAACCAGTCAACCCGACTTGAACTAGGATGAAGTGGGAATAATCAAACTGAAATCTAATAAAATCTGTGTCGCATCCTTAAAGGCGATTGAAGATAATTTGCCTGAAAACAATCTAGAAGGAAGAATATTTTTTTACCTACATTACCGTCAGGAAGTCTTCTGAACACCCCGAAAGATGTCAGGATGTGTTTAAAAAAAATTTGAACAGCTCTCGATGGTTTTGACGTCGAAAGGTATACTTTTTAATGACTCAGCACTTCAGATGGCTTACGTACTCTCATACAGAATGGATGAGCAAATCTAACCGCAACTTTTAAGGATTGTACCGTCAATTGAACTGCAACCACATTCGAGACGCTGTAACATCCTAAACTGACTCAATATTTCGCCTAATTAGAGCGGAGCGAGCGAAGCTCTCATGCTGTAAGAAAAGTCAAATCTTTTCCCGTGTGCTACACACTTGTGTTCTTGACGGATTTCTGTGATTTTTTAACTGGATTAAAATATGTAAGATTTCGCTCGTCATGACGAAGCCCAAATTTTGGCCCACAAAAAAAATTTTAATTGACATAAAAATTCTCAATGTAAAGCTTTATTTTTTTTTTATTTGACATAGTTTATCAAATTGATAGGTTAAAGTCCATAGAGAGTGTTAAAAATATATAGTGATTGTTCCATTTTGTAAATATGTTTGTAATTCGATGTTTTGTTGTTGTGATAATATGAATTCTAAATGCCTGAATGTGAAATGAATTGTATATCTATAAATCTACGGTTTATCTCTTTCTTTTTCTTGTAGTTCTTATTTTATATAATAATTATAAATATGAAATGTAAAAGTCAGTTCCAATTCGACATTTATAACGAGCGGAATAAAAGAAAATATATATAATCGATCAAGTCAAGATTGTTCGGGTTTATTTAATCAAATCGTTTTCTATTTTTTTTTCATGGTGCCGAAACCCGGGAAGTGTCGCGGACATTAAGACTCTTGCTTGAATGTAATTAAATTTATTTCTTTTCTTGAACGTCGTTTGGTTCCATCCCTTAAATTACAAGAAATGGAGTTACAAGTGCGCGCTGGTTATCGAAGTCAAATAACGAAGATCGTTAAAGAAGCAGCGGATTATTTGAATTCTCCAAATGCAAAAGTTGTGGATGATCCAGATACCTTGGATAGTGTAGAGGAAGAATTATCTTCCTTGCTTCTTCGACTAACTACAGCTCATCAAAACCTCATATCCGCCAGTAAAGAAGTGCAGATTAAAGGGTTAGAAGATAAGAACCCTGAGAAGATTGCAGAATACGAAGACATTGCTGTGGGTTTAATAGGTCGCATTGAAGTGCGTTTGGCAAGGGTAAAAGAGAGAAGTAGGAATGCGACTAACCATCGATCTTCAAACCCGGAACCGAGACCACAATGCGTAAAGCTACCAAAGTTAGAACTAAAGAAGTTTTCCGGAGATTTCACCGACTGGATACCATTTTGGGAAACGTTTAGAACAGCTGTCCATGAAAACCATTCCCTTTCTGGTATAGAAAAATTCAATTATTTGAGGTCAGTTTTAACGGGAGCAGCTGAAAAGGTCATATCAGGTTTTACCCCATCGGATGCGTGCTATGATGGTGCTGTCGCTCTCTTAAAGGAAGAATACGGTGATTCAGAAAAGCTGATCGATCGTCTGATGCAACAGTTAATGAATTTAATACCAGTCCGTAATAAAACGGACTCCCATGGGTTAAGGAAATTATATAATACAGTCACATCAACAAGTCGTTCTCTCACGGCTCTTAATGTTCCTTCGTCTCACTACTACATAATGCTAAAATCAATACTCTTGCGTTGTATGCCAGATGATCTGAGAATACAATATCATCGTACACAAAAGGAAATTGTCGCCGATCTGGTGAAAGAGGAAGACGGAAATAATACCACTGTAGAGAGCGGTTCTTCTCTTACAATTGATGGCGACAAGTGTCTAAAAAATATCTTGCTCTTTCTTAAACAAGAAGTAGAGTCAATTGAAAGGGCCACTGTCAACAAAATGTCATCCTTGTCTGGTAGCAGTAAACATCAAAAGTTGACAACTGCAGCAGGTTTGTTTACTGTCAGTGCTAATGACACATCATGTTTTTTATGCAAGTCCTCAAGGCATTCAACTAAAGAATGTGATAATGAATGTGCTATCGAAAAAAAAAAGATGTTATTAAAAAATGATGGTCGATGTTTTCGCTGTACGCAAAAGGGACATACAGCTAAATTCTGCCGTGTTAAAGTACGATGCCACCGGTGCAAAAGACAACATGCTACAGCCGTGTGTTCTCAGAAAATTTGTGAGGAAAATAAAATCGCGAAGCCCGATGTGAATGCTAGACATAGCCCTACAAGCAGTGAAGTGCTTAATTTGTTCACCAACGATCAAAAGGCAGTTAATGTTTTTTTGCAAACTGCTCGAGTCTTTTTGAAGGCTCCATTGGCATCTAAAAGGTTGTTTGTACGCGCGGTTCTTGATGGCGGAAGTCAACGATCGTATGTAAGGGAGGATGTTGTTGACAAGTTAAACCTACCACTTGTTGATAAGATACATTTATCCATTATACCATTTGGAGGTGCAAAAGTATCCAAAGCTAATACCTTTGATGTGGTTGAACTAGTTGTATGCAGCCAATTTAATCAACAATCGACTAAAATCCTCGCAGTGGTCGTGCCTAATATTTGCCAAGATGTTTTGATGGCACCAGATGTCAATGATGTTTATTTCAACGATCTTAATTTGGCAGATTCGAATGATAGTGGGTATATACAAGAAGAAGGCTTGGGACTCTTAATAGGTGCGGATTTTTATTGGTCTGTTGTCGATGGTGCACATCGCCGGGTATCCAAACATTTAGCCGCCGTATCTACCATATTTGGTTGGACCATTCAAGGCTCTTACAAGGCAGACAAATTAAGCAGAAACTACGAGATATCTTCATCTCTTTGCAGTCTTGTAGTTGAAAATATGTGGAGTTTGGAGGTACTGGGAATTCAAAGCGACAAGCGTGAAGCGGATATGCATACGGAGGAGCTTAAGCGTAGCTGTATACGAAAAACTTCGTCCAGATATGAAGCCACACTACCTTGGAAGAATTCTAACACCACACTTGCACACAATAAGGAAAATGCCATCAGTCGGCTTTATTCCCTGGTAAGAAAACTTTCAAGAGATCCATATAAACTTTCAGAGTACGACGCTGCAATGAGGGAATTTATTGCTGCTGGCTTTGCGGAGACGGCCAGCTCAAAGGTTATTGGCAATCTCTATTACATGCCCCACCGACCAGTTTATAGACCAGAAAAAGCCACCACCAAGCTGCGCATTGTTTTTGATGCTTCTTCCAGGGCTGAAGGTATGTTTTCTTTGAATGATGTATTATTAACTGGATCCAATCTGCTCCCTGAAATATTTTGTATATTGCTGAAATTTAGACTTTGTAGAATAGCAATCATAGCAGATATTGAAAAGGCATTTCTACAAATAAACCTAGCTATAGAAGACCGTGATAGTCATAGGTTTCTTTGGTTTGAAAAAGAAATTCAATCAGCCTCTAATTTGCCTGCTATAAAAGAATTTCGCATGACACGAATTACCTTCGGGGTAACTTGTAGTCCATTTTTGCTATCTGCCTGCATTCAAACGCATCTAGCATTAGAAGCTTCTCAATTCCCACGTACATGCGCTCTATTGAAAAATTCATTTTACATGGATGATGTGTTAGTCAGCCTTGAAAGTCAAACACAAGCTAAATGTTTTCATCAAGAAGCAGTAGAAATAATGAAACGGGCACATATGCATCTAAGGAAATGGGCTAGTAATGACATGAAACTTAGAGAGTACTTCGATGATGGAGATATAAATCCAGTACAAATGGTATTGGGGCTTAAATGGAATATTCACAGCGACGAGTTGGGTATTAATTTCAATCCGTCCGTACTAGAAAATCTTTTACCCACAAAGCGAAGTATTTTAAGAATAATTGGCTGTATTTTCGATCCTTTAGGCTTTCTAAGTCCTGTCGTTATTCGTTTAAAAATTTTATTTCAGTCGTTATGGCGGCTTAGATTAGATTGGGATGGGCCGCTCCCAGTTGAGATGATGAGAGAATGGAGTCTATGTTCTAAGAATTTAGATAGAATTGCCAGTATCGCTATACCACGATGGATAGGGTTTTATACTAATGCTAAGACTATTGAAATGCATATTTTTGCAGATGCAAGTACTAAAGCCTTCGGAGCAGTTGCATATCTGCGGATAGAAGATGCTCATGGTAGTATGACGGTCGCTTTCGTTTGTGCGAAAGCACGTGTTGCTCCACTTAAAGATGGAAATGCAGATCAGATGAGTCTCCCAAGGTTGGAACTTACCGCTTCTTTGATTGCAGCCCGATTAAAACGATATTTTGAAAAGATAGCGATGCCTGTAAAAACGTATGTTCTCTGGACTGACTCTCAAATTGCATTACACTGGATTCGTGGAGATGCAAAACGATGGAAACCGTATGTTTTCAATCGAGTCAAAGAAATACAGGAGATAACATCTCAGGTGGATTGGCGACATTGCTCAGGCAAGCTTAACCCTGCAGACCTGCTCACTAGAGGGATATCCGTGATGAAATTCGAAACATCAGAAGAGTGGAAAAATGGTCCCGAATGGCTCAAAAGGCCTGAATCCGAATGGCCAATAGAAAGCCAAATCTCAATAGAATCTACAGTTTTGTTAACATCTTTAAATGAAATACCAAGCGTGGAAGACTTCGAATGCCTTGAGTCTATAATAGCCTATGAGAAGATAAGCTCTTGGAAGCGACTTCTTCGAATAACAGCTTACGTTTTCCGAGCAATTAGTCGTTTTCGAGGCGAAAGCTATAAAACAAAGTATCTGACAGCGAGTGAGATGAAGGAAGCGGAAAAGTATTGGATTAGACTAATTCAAAAGATACATTTTAAGACTGAACTTTCGTGCCTATCGAAGAAAAAACCTATTCCACGTTCATCTAATTTTCTATCCTTTAATCTATTCTTGGATGATGAAGGATTTTTGCGCGTCGGTAGTCGCTTGCAACTGCTTGATGAAAATATGGATATCATTAACCCAATTCTTCTTCCCAAAACTAATTACTTGAGTGGCTTAATAGTGACATATCTGCACCAGATATCTCTACACGCTGGTGTAAATGCAGTTTTGACTAGACTTCGAGAGAAATTTTGGTTGCCTGGTAGTCGACAACTTATTAAGAAAATTATAAATTCTTGTAGAATATGTCGCAGGTTCAAGGGAAAGCCAATGTCAAATCCTTTTGCGCCCTTGCCTCGGGAGCGCATGATAGCTTCAAAAGCGTTCGAAACTGTAGGCGTTGATTTTGCAGGCCCACTTTACACTTTGCAGAATGAGGATGCACATAAAGTGTATATAATGCTATTCACGTGTGCAGTCGTACGAGCTATTCACCTAGAACTTGTGCCAAATTTAAGTACCGAATGCTGCCTTCTAGCTATAAGAAGATTTATCGCTCGAAGAGGTGTACCTAGAATAATCTACTCAGATAATGCAAAGACCTTTAAGAGGGCAGCAAATGAATTGCGATGTCTGGGAAACATTCTTGATAGCGAGATATTTTATGGGTTTTTGAGTAATCGAGGTATTATTTGGCGCTTTAGTGTCGAGCGAGCTCCATGGTGGGGCGGTTTTTGGGAACGTATGGTAAAGGCGGTCAAAGACGTATTGAAGATTACTATATGGAAGTCGAAATTATCTAACGATGAATTGTATACTTTACTTACAGAAGCAGAAAGCATAATAAACATGCGACCTTTGACTTATCTTAGCGATGACCCCCTTGACTTAACCCCCCTTACGCCAAGCCGATTTCTTGCTGGACATTTTGAAAATTCATCAAAGAAACCCACAGAGTTGATTGACGGTGTTACACTACGTAAATTATGGAAATCCAGAACTATTTACATAAGCCGATTGTGGAAAAGGTGGAATATTGAATATCTTCGACTTTTAAGATCGGCTCATCATTCAGGCAAGGACACCTGCTCAGAGATTAAGACAGGAGATGTGGTTATAGTTCACGATGCAGCCATACCACGTTTACACTGGAAGTTAGCTGTAGTACAAAGATGTTTTCCGGGAAGAGATAATAAGATAAGAGCGTGCGAGGTTCGTTTTGCAGATGGTCAAACCGTCAGACGCCCGATCCAGCTGTTGTATCCAATGGAGGTTCCTTCGCCCCGCCCGGAGGATGTTAAAAATATATAGTGATTGTTCCATTTTGTAAATATGTTTGTAATTCGATGTTTTGTTGTTGTGATAATATGAATTCTAAATGCCTGAATGTGAAATGAATTGTATATCTATAAATCTACGGTTTATCTCTTTCTTTTTCTTGTAGTTCTTATTTTATATAATAATTATAAATATGAAATGTAAAAGTCAGTTCCAATTCGACATTTATAACGAGCGGAATAAAAGAAAATATATATAATCGATCAAGTCAAGATTGTTCGGGTTTATTTAATCAAATCGTTTTCTATTTTTTTTTCAGAGAGGGATTTTAAAAAGTTGTGGCTCGAATAGCAAGATATTATAGCGAGTGAATGTTATTGACATACAGTTTCATAATCTGTACTAAAAATGACTGTACCTTCCCTGCCATTTCTGATATTCGTGGTCAAAGACGAGCATATTGACATATCTAACAAATGACCTTCTCTATGTAAGATTGCGTATCAAATTTATCATGCCCTTAATTGTTGCTGAGCAGTGGCTTAATTGTTGCCAACCATGCCCTTAATTGTTGCTGGGCTTTGGTTTAATTATTGCCAACCTTGGCCTTAATTGTTGCTGAGCAGTGGCTTAATTGTTGCCAATCAATGCCTTAATTGTTGCTGAGCAGTGGCTTAATTGTTGCCAACCATGCCCTTAATTGTTGCTGGGCATTGGTTTAATTGTTGCCAACCATAGCCTTGATTTTTGCTGAGCAGTGGCTTAATTGTTGCCAACCATGCCCTTAATTGTTGCCAACCTTGGCCTTAATTGTTGCTGAGCAGTGGCTTAATTGTTGCCAATCAATGCCTTAATTGTTGCTGAGCAGTGGCTTGATTGTTGCCAACCATGCCCTTAATTGTTGCTGGGCATTAGTTTAATTGTTGCCAACCTTGGCCTTAATTGTTGCTGAGCAGTGGCTTAATTGTTGCCAATCAATGCCTTAATTGTTGCTGAGCAGTGGCTTGATTGTTGCCAACCATGGCCTTAATTGTTGCTGAGCAGTGGCTTAATTGTGGCCTTGCATTTGCGCGCGACCATTTTGGCGCTAAAACAATTGTTCTGTTTTGATTCCAATTAATTGCTCAGTATTAAATAAAGGATTTAAACGAATATCAATTTAGCTTTGCAGGAACAGGCAAATGGTCTGGAACTCGACAATGCCAATTAATAAACAAGTTTCATACAAGCTTACAAAGTAAATTTTGTCGGCCAGAAATGCATGCGTTTATTCTAATAAATTGAACTCTAGAAATAAAAATTGCTGAACAACTCAAAGGTCTTCCGATTATTAAAGTTGGTAAGGTCGCAATATTCCAAGGTGACGTGTACACCCAAAAAATAAAGTGGCAGCGCAGTTACAAGCCCAAAGATGCAAGGCGGCACATCCAAACCTTCGTCCAACACTATCATGGAATCGATTTGTTTGTGCAAGTAACTTCGTTAGTTCGGGCCAACATGTTCGGATCTCCTCTTTATTTTGGCTACCATCAAACAGTCTTGATCTTCCGTAAAGTTGGGAAACATTATCAAGTTCGAATGTTTGATCCGAATCCCGCAACAGTGGTCACCTCAGATGCAAAAAAGTTCCTAAAATCGATTGCCGGTATGAAGAAAGGTGTCGGTAGGTTGATGAATGTCTCCAATTATCATACGAATTTATCATCGACAGCATGCAAATGCAAAATAGTATATTTGATGTACCTGGTAATTTCACAGCCAATGTTTGAAGAAAAAGTTCATTAAAAATTTTATTTACTAGCTCTAATATGCCGCTGCGTACCGACAAGATACGCGACTGCGGCGACCTAGTGATAGATGGGTTTATAAGTATGTAGAAGCATTTACACCTCAGTGTAATAGAATTGTTTGATCCATAACGGAACTTATAACAAGGAGGCTTGATGAAGGGTTGTCAACGAATTCAAACGTAATAGTGTGATTGAGCTAAATGGAGTGCGTATATTTAAATGGAATGTCACAAGTGGCTATCGTTAAAATCGAACAGCAGTAAATCGTTCGTGCTGGCAATATTACAGAACACTATGGTAGTGGCACGAAGAAGTTCAGGAAATGAAGGCTCGTACTGAATGGGATCCCCGAATGAGTGGGAGAAAAATTTCTCCTGAGCTAAAGATATCACATGCAACCAATTAAAAGACGAGCTCAAACTTACACCTTACAAGTTCCAAAAAGTACAAAATCCTACCGATGTTAATAAAAAAAGGAGTTTCGAAAGACCAATGAAGCTTTTGTGCTTTTACTGACGTGACCAGTTGCTTTATATCGTAATTGAATATACGATTCGAACAATTTAACAGAAAGATCACATGAAAATTTGAACATTGGATTGATTGCTAGAAGTCAAGTGCCACCGTTTGTCATGGTAAGGCGACTGTGATGGCCGATGGGCGCCTGCCGCCTGTGCGTCAGGTTAATGCGATTGTTCACCGACACAGTGTTTAAAAATAATCGCGTCTATGAAGTGCAATTCCAAAATTTTGTAATAGCTAGAAAGATTTTGTTATCCTGGCGCGAGAAAAAAAAATGGTTACTTATTCATGGAAGCCCTATTATACTATTATATTAGGCTGCCATTATAAGGGCCGATTTAATAAATGAATAACTAATATCGGCTTGTACAAGTGCCTACCTTGCAAGTTTGAAAAATGCATTAAAGCTCACTATAGAACCTGCTGTTAAATAATATATCACTGGCTCTTCAGTCATTCACCAAATAAAGCAAAGCAAGCTCTGTTCCTCGACTCTGTCTTGTTAAGCTGTTTGTTCTTTAAACCGAGCGCACGCTCCCGATCTCATTCACTTTCGTTCTATATAGCCCTCTAATTGAAAATCTTTTCAAGGATATTTGTCAACGGATTAAGTACTTTGTTCGCCTTTCACCAACGTCACAACGCGTCCGCCTAACAAAACGCACTAAATTACATCAAGACTTCCTCTTGTCCATCCGTCTCACATCCGCTACCCATTCACTTGCTGGACAATTGATTTTTTATCATCATTTTTTCCATATACAAAATTTATTTACCATTTCCGGATCGAGCTGACCGACAAATAAAAAGCGGATACTCATGCTCTCCTGGTACAATCCAATCCGACGGCCAAGACGAAGAATAAAATTATTCCTCTCTTCATGGCTTGATGATTTTCCGGTTCCAGATTTTTCATAAAAAAAAAATATAAACACCAAAGCAGACAAGAAAGAATAAAAAAAAAACCAAACATATCATGCAATTAACAATGGCAAAAAGGAAGTGAAAAGGAAAATCCGAATAAATGTAACAACAATACGAAGAGTTTTACTTTCTGACTTCTTCCTCTCATCCTGGACAGTGATACCCGTGGACACGGTACCAGTGACGGCCAATACGAGCAGAACCAAATAAAAGTCAATCAATGACATCCCCTGCTATTATGCCTAATGGCATACAATAAAGGGCCCTTATAGCAGGGGGAAGGATAGATTGAAATAAAGAATAAATATTTTACTGCGCAAAGGCGATTAGGTCCGTTGTGTTTGTAGAGAGTTTGGTCATCATGATGAGCTCGAAGGCGCAATAAATCTTTTCCAATACTCTCGTTCCGTTCGGGTTGTCTTCTGCTCGTATTGGCTTTCGGGAATCACCAGAGTCAGCAAATTAAGAGTGTATTATGCAGTTTTTTACTTAAACAAACAGAGGGATAGATGAAATGAAATTAAGCATGAGAGTGCCTAATTGATGTCAAACCGAAAAGGATTTTACTCTAGACTTTATGGCCGTACGGGCTTAGGGGATGAGATTTATTTGGTAACAATGAGTTACTGCTAATTAATTGAGGACTCATGTTGTGGCCGGAACAGGAGTTTCAAACTTAAAATCGAAAGTTTTACAATAAGCAGCTCAAAAAGATTCAACAGAGCTACATATATCGCTTTTTTCATCTGGATTATAATTCACAGTACTTCATGCCATTCAGTGCTGTGCTGTGCAGTCTTAGGCTCACTCTCGCTTATGGCTGTGACGTCTACGTAATTGAATGTTGAATATTTTGATTGGGCTACTTCTATCGTGCGGGTACGGAAGAGCGATGTTGCCATAAACCCAGCAAAGCACTCAAACCACACAAGTTCCCAATAGCAGCAATCAGTATATTGCTCTTGACGATCAAGGTTTACAATACCTTCGTTAAGCTGGATTTAGCTCAGGCGCACCAACAACTTAAAGTTGATCAGAATTCAATCTTATTACAAGCTACAAGCTATCGTCACCGGCTGGGGTTTAGAGTAGCCCGAATCCAATTCAGGATCTCGTCAGTTTCAAGAATTTTCAAATGCCTTATTAAGACAGTACTGCGGATTATACTACCAGGCGATTCAACGACTGGGCGTCCTGATGGGCGGATGTATCAGAAGCCAAACTCGTCAGCCATCTGCAGAAGTACTCTTGAAATGAACAATTCCCCTTTCGGGCTGCAGGCAATCCAGCTCCAGGGCTTCAAACTAGACTCTTTGGACATCGGCTACAGCCATTCCTCATACATTCTCATATTCTCACTTGTCATATGTGGTGTTTCACCATACGAAATTGGCGTTGTCATCAATCATCGCATGCCTGATGGAAGCAAGAAACCAATCGTCGTCTTCGCCAAGACATTAACGAAAGCGGAAAGGAACTACGCCGAAATCGACTTGAGGCTATTATTTTAGTCGATGTAATAAAAACAATCTACGATTACAGAAGGAAGTTGGAGCCCGTCACAGACCCCCCGACCTCTTGTGGTTATTCATCAGCAGTCGTCTCTATTTAAATGCTTCGTCAATAAATTTTTCCAACTGCTCGGAATCATCATCTACTGTTCCGGCAACAACGTGGCCAGTGCCGACGTTCTCAGGTACTTCTTCTTCTTCTTCTTAGATGGCGTTACAGCTCACGAAGAGCCAGAGCCAAGCTTTTCTCATTCACTTATGTTGTGTGCGATTTATTTTTCACACAAGTGCTGTCACTGCCCCATCACAATTCAAGAACCAACAGAGTATCAGAAGATCAGCCATGTTTCCGCTAGATATGTAGCATTACAGACAGCGAAGAATCGTGCGCTTTCTAAGGTACTTAGTTAGGCGTTAAGGGATTGACTGGATAGTCTATTCAAGGCTAACTGAAATTACAACTCTGAAGTATTGGTTGCTACGTGAAAACCAAAAAGTCAGTTCTCCCGTGAGTCGTCCAATTATCCTAAAAGGCTCTACATAAGGGACATCCAGGAATCGTAAGAATGAAAGCGTTAGCAAGGATTTAGATCTGGTAGCCTGGCATCGACTCTGACATTGAGAATATCGTTAAGCAGTGTGAACCCGTGTCAGGAATCGCGGCACGAGTACCAACGTGAACCCGTATACCACTGGGAAGAAACGAGAACACCATGGCCTCGTTGGCTCATTGATTTCGCCAGGTCGTTTCAGGGCCGATATTTTTTTATTATACTCGCATACAAAATGACTCGACTTATGATATGTATTTGTGGCGAAGTCCACTTCATCTGTTTGCTATTAAATGACTTTGATCACTATTTTCTTCTCTCGTTCTATCACAACTCCCCTATACAGAACTATCCCCCCACTGTTTGAATGTCTCACGATTTTCACAAAGCCAACTTCAATGAATATCTCAATAGTGCTCCTTTTAATTTCAACAACCTTACCGTAAATGATGCCATATCTATGTATATTCTACAAAGAAATATTTAATTCTTTCTCCCTTTACGTATCCTTTTCTCAACATAGAACCTCCTCCACCTGCCCACCATGGTATAATCGCAGGCTCCGTTCTTTGAGAAACAAACGGAACAAGCTCTGGACAACTTTCCTTCGTACTCAATCCCCAGATGACTTCTCTAACTATTTCGGTACTTACCTGCATTTTGTAGAGCTCTATAACACTCTCTATCAACCCTACTTAGTCTAGATGCAAACCAACCTTATAAATAATCCCAAGTCCTTCTTTCTGTTCGTTAATTACAAAAGAAAATCTGATGGCTACCCAAACTTTGTCTTCCTCAATAATGAAACTTCCAATGATCCTCATAACATCGCCAACCTTTTTGCCACCTTCTTCAATCAATCTTACATCCATGATTCCTTTGCATCCGAACCTACTTATTTCAACTATTTGCCAAACTTCTCCTTTGGACCATTTCTCCCTCGCAGTGTCGACCCTGATATCATCCAAGAAAGATTAAAGCAACTCAATGATGAATTCACCCCTGGCCCCGACGGTCTCCCTGCTATATTTTTAAAAAAATGTTCCCTATCGCTCTCAAAAATCTTCAGCCTATCTCTTTCTCAAGGTGACTTTCCCCGGATATGGAAAACCTCTTTTATAACACCTTTACACAAAAAGGGTCCGAAGAATGACATTAACAATTACCGCCCCATTGCCAAACTGTCTCATATACCCAAAATCTTCGAAAGTATTTTATATGATAATTTAAATTTTCAATGCAAGTCTTAAATCTCCCCCAGACAACACGGCTTCCTCAAAGGTAGGTCTACAACCACAAACCTTATTGAATTCGTTTCCTTCACCCTTTCAGCCTTAGAAAATGGCAAGGAAGTCGATGTTATCTCAACTGACTTCAGTAAGGCCTTGGATAAAATTTCACACAGATTCTTCGAACTGTCTTCTCTTGGCTTTGAACCCATCTTATTAAAGTTGATTTCCTCTTACCTGGAAAATCGCCACTACAGCGTTCGCTTTAGATCTGTCCCTGTCCCTTCCTTGCTTCCTCCGGTGTCCCCCAAGGCAGTCATTTAGGCCCGCTCTTTTTTATCCTTACCATTAACGATATTGAAATGGTTATCAAACATTCCCACATCTCTCTATATGCCGACGATTCTTTAACATCATTTCCTCAGAAGATGACTCTTCACTTATTCAATCGGACCTCAACAGCTTTTCCACCTGGTGCTCCAAGAACTGCCTCGACCTTAACATTTCAAAGTGTCAATCTATTACTTTCTCCCGCAAACATAACAAACCTCCTCCCCGCTTCTTCTTTCTCCATAATCAACCACTTTCTACCCTCAGGTGATCCGTGATCTTGGTGAATTATGCGACCAGGAACTCAATTTCCTTGCACGTATCAGTGATATAATTCTTAATGCCAATTCTGCACTCGGCTTCATGAAACGATGGTCGAAAGAGTTTTCCAATCCCTCCGTCATTCGGTCTCTCTACATAACCTTTGTTCGCCCTATTCTCGAACACGCCTCTCAAGTGTGGTCTCCTTACTATCATTCACACTTTTTCACACATTTCCAGAATTGAGAGTATCCAACGTCGTTTTCTCCGTTTTTCGTGGCTTACCCTGGGACAATCCTCTGATTCTACCACCCGCCTAAAACTTATTAATTTCAACTCGCTGGAAGAACGAAGAAGGATATCCGACATCCTTTTCATTCATCGACTCCTCTCAGGTACCATCGACTGCGCGTCCCTTTATAACTCTATCTTTTTTGACACGATCCCTCGTAATACACGAAATCCCTGTCTCTTCTATGTACCCACCTCTCGTACCTTCTATGGCTCCAATGAACCGATCTCCCGTATGCTGCGGAATGTTAATGCGAAAAACTGTTTCGACTTTAACATCAGCACTCCTTGTCTAAAACTCCGTTTCAATCTTAATTTGATAATTTAATTAATTTCTTAGTTTCCTAGATTGTAAGTTAAATTAAGTATGTAGCTTGAATTAAGCGCAATAAAATTGGGGTATAGCCCCCACCAAAATCAAATTGCCACAATTGCCGGACGGCTTTCACCTGCGAAGAAGGTAAAGTATTTCTTCGTCTTATCCGATGCGACCCTTGTCATTCGTCTTCAGATGGACAGGCGTAATCTAGACAACCACAAGTCTTTCGAACAAGATATCGGAGAATTTGGACATCGTTTTGAAGTTAAGTCCATATGTACACATGTACCATATGTTTCAGTCTAGCTCGTGATCAACCGTCGTATAAAAACATATTTCGACAAGAATCATACTCATGAGCTACCCTCAAGTTTAAATTAGCCATTAGCGTCCAAAGGGTACCAAAACAGGGAGCAAGTCGCGGTCCAAACATTCTCCACAGAACCAAAGTGAATTGACGTAACCCTTGAATCACAAATGGGCCCTGTGTTGTACGCAGTTAAGCTAAGGATTCGAGGATCTTTAAAAGAAATCTGAATCAACGTCGTAATAGAATTTTAGGAAGTTTCGTCGATTCGTCCAAGTCACACCATACGTCTACATTACCGATTCCAAGATCAACAGTTGCTCCGCAGATCTGAGAGGAACAGAGGCCCGCCGAAAATCTATATTGAGCATTAAGAGGTATTTTATTCACTGATAAACCACCAATGATATCCTTGAGATATTTCGTGAAGGATCATCCCTGAAAGTGACGTCAAAAAGAGGATTGCTTGCCATTGCTTGCTTGCTGATCACCATCGCCATACGTAGCAACCGAACTCGACTTGTCAAAGAAATCAAAGAAAATGGTATGGAGTTAAAGCACTAAAATTAGCGGGTCCGTTAGTTGTAGCGGATTCGCTACGGGAACGCTATTGTTATCCAGCGTGCAAGAAGGTTTTTTTCGCAGCCGTTCTTGATTTGCTCGGGGAATGTGCAGAGTTCTTTTGAAATGTCCAGGGCCTTTAGCTATAATTTTTTGGTGTTTATATTCTCTCATACAGCATAGAGTGCTATATCATTCAACGACGTGTCAAAATCGAGGAGTATACGAGTAATTGAGCCCTATACGGCGAAGTATAGCGCGTTTAAGTGAGTATATTGCTGCTGCTGCTGCTGCTGAGAGTGTGGCTTAAGAACTAAACTTCTTGATTCCTCGTCGTGCATAAGGAGTCAGCCCTTCTCCGACATCAAATTGTCCAATTTCGCAAAGACTTGAGCATATATTTCTAGAACTGAAGCCCCAAGATCATCAAGCTAATCATACCTTAGAGTCATTGCAAGAAAATTTTCCAGAACGCACTATTCCCAGGAAAGGCCATAGAACGGCTGCCACGATCGTGCAATTCAGCGCCCTTCGAGTTCTCTGGGGCTGCGTTGCCCCCAGCTTTTATCAGAAAAAAATGGAGAATGCCATTCATACCATTGGCAAATTTATTCCAAAACCCTATGTAACAGAGCCACACAAAAATATAACTCTCGGATAGAGTCCTGTAAACGAAGCCCGAATGTACTTTAACCTGCAATAAAGATTTTTGGTATATTTTGGACACAACTCTTTTTATTCAATTTAGAAATTAAGAAATGCCTTATGAATAAGCTGTTACTTCAATTATAATATAGGTATAATCCTCTACTCGGCTTTGCATGGTATGTTCATTGCTACTACCACGACAAAGAAGCTCTTTCTTTTACGAACCGTGCTGCAATTTCTCCACCGCAGCGTATAGATGAATAAAGCATGTATTCAAAAAATAAAGTGAATTTGATAATTTCGTTAATTATGTGAGTCCAAAACGCGCGATTTATTCTTTGTACTGTTGACTTACATTTCGAAAAAGTTAGTCTACTGCCGGATGTAAAATAATTTACGTTTGTTTTGACACGATCGGCAGGAGATCGGGTCAGATAAAGGACAAACGTTTTTTTAAAAATGTTAAAGGTTGATCTTGGTGAGCCTTCTACACGCAAAATTAGGACATATGAGTGGTAGAAGCGTTTATAAGAATGACGTAAAGACGAGTGTAACAATCGATGAAAACGTGGAAGAGCTTATGTAGTGAATATGAACGATCGCCGAATCAAAATTAGTGAAAACGCAGAAGATATTGTAATATCATTTGTACCAGCGACATCTGGAGAAGTAGAGCAGAATTGGATATAAGGAAATACAACCATCTCCGGTTGAGACAAATGGGTCACCGTGGTCCACCGAAAAGCTCTTAAAACGTGCCACCTTTACTATACTCCACTGGAGGGCACAAATTCTGTCATAGCGTCATTAGCGAAAGCTATAGATTTGTGGTTCAAATTTATAAGAACAATAGAATATGGGGAAATGCAAAGTGGCAATAGTGTTCATGTAGGCGAATTTGTATGATAAACGGAAAAGTTCCCCAAACTCGGTCTTCGACCAGAATAGATTATGTTGGTATGGACCAATATTTGTGTCTGAGTACTCCAACAGAAGCCAGAAGAATCTGGTGGACATCGAAAGGGTAAATCTACTTTTCATCTTCTCAACGAAGAAAAGCTTAACGCAATCAAATATGAGGACAGCAGTATGCGAAATTGGAAATGATGAAATTTGATGACGAATTATCTACGCGATCCAACATTCATTTAACGAGGCGGCAACGTCGTAGATGACCTATTGTCAATTCAATTGGCTTCACTTGTTGTGCAATTTCAATCTCACAGTTATGAAAATAAAGGTCTTTAATATTCCCCATAAAGTGCCATAAGTTAGACTCAATTGTTGACTGAGATGATAGCTTGAGGCGTCGGGATGATTTCGAGGACCCCCACAAACAGCGGTGATATTTTTATATAAAGTTTTACCTATTGCCGAACCAGCTTCTTCAAAACGCTTCACCACTGTACGAATTCCGAAAAATTCACAAATTTTCTAAAATTGGGAGGGTTATCCAATTTGTGGTACCGAAAGTTAATCTTAACAAAAAACAGCCGTAATTTAGAATTTGATCAACTTTTTATTTCAACTTATTACCTGAATGCTACCATTTTAAATAAAATATAATACTATTCAAATGTCCTTTACAGGAATTTTTGGCAGGACTCAATTCTAACCAGGCCATTTTCGATGATTTTTTCACATATATCGGGGAGTAACTGGGCCATAACTTGACGAATATTCATTTTCAAAGCGCCGAGATTTGCGGATTGTGCGTGGTAGCACGATCTTTAGCACAGACTCCATAAAACAATCCAACGAATACTCGGTCTTCGTGGTTAATTCACGTCATATGCGAAATAACTCGTTCCTCAAATTGTTCTTGCAATAAAGCCAAAACGGGTGGTTTTGTGTGAGATCTGTCGTCATTCTGTCCTCCACATTATATATTCGATTCGAGGTCAAACAAAATCGAATAACATTTGACAACAGCGTGAAATCGATAGATTTGGATCTCTTCAACATTTTCAGTAATGGCAGCCATATTCTCTGCAAAGCGTGCATTTCGATGATGGATAGACTAAAGACTTCTGTAATAGAGCCAGTCAATTGTTTTACAATTCTGCCTATAGCACGATCAGCTGAACAATTTCGTCGACCATAATCTGCCGGTAATGCGGGAAACCATCGCCAAACGGAATCACTGCTTTTAGTATTTTATTTCACAATTTTAATACATTCACGAACCTACACGAACCATATTATAAAATGGTAAATCTTAAGCTAAATACATATAGTATTAAATGATAGTTTGGTTTGACATATGTAATTAAGAGAGAGACGTCAAATTAAGAATAAAAAATTGGATAACTCTATAATTATTATATTTGGCCATTTTCGAATGAATAAGAATAATAAAAATGCATTGTTACGTGGTAAACGATTTAATAATTTAAATTGCCAAAGTTTTACTTAAGATCTATCAAAGAGATAGAACAATATTGGATTCAGTAAATGACAGCCAACATCCATACGAAAAGATGCCTTAAAGTTCTGGGTTTAAGAAGGATTTTTTGCGATCCTTTTTTACACTCTGCTTAGAGAAAGTGACAGTGTGGCTAGATAGAATTATTGGTCTAAATCATTAGAGAATGTGGATCTCTTAGACTTAAAGTTTGAATGCACTCAGCACGCCGTTAACAATCCGAATTGACCCTATATATCCTACTGAACCTATTTTACAATGATCTGTGCATGTTCCTCCATCATCTTAGCCATATCCTTCTCATCAAAACTTGTTTGATTTCTGAATACAAACCCATCACTTACCTCACCCTCTCGATCACTTTTCGCAACCATAAAATAAAATGCCAAACGCAAAATGCACACAAATCCTTCCTCCATCAGCGACTTCCAATAAATCACAAAGTGTAACAATTTGCAAACTGATTTCTGTTTTTCTCTTTTTCTTTTTTATACTTGTATCATTTGCAAAGTTTCGAACGACAACAAAACAGCACTAAAAATCTTTAGTGCGGAAGATTGAATTTCCTTAAATTCCGTCGAACATAATCGACGAAATCGAATCAAGGATACCCCCAAGTACCAGGAAAACAATTTATCCTCGTTCGCATCCTTTCACCCCCAACCCGTGTGCATTGAGACAACAATATCTCAGTCAATCACCCCCTCTTAGCATGATAAAAAAAATCCAAAGACCATCACTTAACTTAATGAAAATCTCCAACGAGACATGGGTGACGCTCGAAAAGGATTCAAGACCGGAAACGGATCACTCACACGCAAAATTTTAAAATCAACGATTTTAAATTGCCCATTATCCAATTATGTACATGTTCGAGAGGAAGAAACCCCGGATTCCGGTGCACGATTGCTCGCCATCGAGATCATGGGGTTAGGGTTGACGACAAAGCCGGGAATCTAAGGATAAATGGCTAACGGAAGACCAGGAAATTAGTGCGCACTCGAAAAACCCCAGATTGGCTGTGGGTGGTGGTGGTAATGGTGATGGGACAATATGTTTTAAAATTTTACAAATAGGACGAAGGAGGAAGGAGTAGAAGAAAAAAAAGATGGAAAATTGCTAATTTATTGGGCGGAAGGGTTGATGTTTACACGCGATGCCTGCTGTCGGTTATCAGGACATCGGTTAGGCAAACGACCATGTCATTGCTCTCTGGCTTGTGTTACATCTTTCCTTTTAGTCGAACTTATTCTCGTTTGCAATGTGCCGCGTGGTTGTTTGCGTCATGGCACAAAAGATGCTGAAGTTCTTGTAGACATTTCCGGAACTTAATGGCCTGAATCCTTTGTCATAAACATAACGAGGATTCGTATACGTATGTTCGGGTCTGGGTATGGTAAGCAAATGATTTCTTTGTACAGCCTTGTCTGAATTTTTTTTATTGCCGTGGACACGTTAAATCATTCTATCCTGACGGAGAGCGGCCTTTCGCTATATTTTATGCAAAAGAGTTTGGAAATGTATTTACCTAAGTTTGGGAGATCGAGAGTTAGCTTTAAATTGTTGGAATGAATTCAAATTTCAAATCCTGAAGCTGTTCATATCGTTAAGGTCCATAGGAAGGGAAGGAGCTCTTTTCCGTGGGAAAAGCCTTCCTTAAGGTGTTATAGGCTTTTGAAGTGAAAATGTGAAGGTATATCGCCCGTCCGGTCCAAAAATTGAGAACCTACGCCAATTTTTTTTAGTGTTCCGGGAGCCCTAGACAAATGCGTTCTAAATAAAATAAATAATAAATAAATAAAATAGATTCTGATTTTGGAGGGTGTTTTCAACACTACTTTCTCGAAAACCTTGCTATTGACCGGAGATTTGCCAGGTTAGAGGTGTCTTTACACCTCTTGAGGATTGGTTGCACAACCGCTGTCTTCCAGTGGACTGGATAATATGCATTATTCACAGGCTGATGTAATCTCTATAGTCACCGCTAGGAGGTGCCTAAGCACAACATTGGATGTACCGTCGGTTCCTGCGGATTCTGTTTTTCTTCAATTACTCAGAGATGATCTGGAGATCTCCCGCCGAAATGAACTAGCCCTTTCACTGGTGATGGCATCGTTTGTCATGAAATCACCTCTTGACTTGGTAAGGTTCTCTGATCGCCAATGATCGATATCACATCGAAGGTAGAAATGATGTAGCAGGGCTGTGTTCTTTAAGAACACGTAATTCAGACTTCATGGAAGACAGCTGCTATTCTCGCCACCTTCTCCTGTGGATCTTCGATCACGAAAAAGTCGCCATCTAGGACGGCGCTCACTGGATCGATGCTGACTGTTCGTAGAAAGCGTTCATTGGGCGGCGTTCCTTGAAGCTTTAGAACCTGAACGTCGTTCTGATAATTTCTCTGAAATATTTATTTCATTGGAACAACGAATTCTATTGTATGTGGGAAGGAGGCGCTCGAAGTGAGCGCCCTCGTCAGGAAATTGGAAAACCGAAACTGTGATCGGGACACTAAGCCCACAATGGTCACCGTCATATACGAAGGTCCATTTGTTCGTGTCAGCCAGTCTCAGGCAAAATTCAGATAGGAACCAAGATAGGAATTGCTCCTTGGAGATTCCCCCTAGTGAAGGTCTTTTTTGTTTGTTTTTGTAGGGTTCGCGCAGGCTCAAGAATTACGCTCTTAGGTGTTTGTCACACAACCTGGATGGGTAGCAGATGGTTTGTGTCGAAGATGTTGGTTCACTGCTTTCCGGGGGTGGTTGTCCCAGATAAGATTCGAGAGATTCGACTTAATTTGTCGCGTTGATTGCAGTTCACAGTAACTTTTTTTTGTTCCCATTGCATTAAGGTTTATGAATTTTTAAATGATCTTATTCTCCGAGTGTTATGCCTTTGTCAGCAATTTTTTTGATCATCTCTCATTCACAACTGATGATGTTGGCTATAGACAGTCTTGACTTTCCGCCCAACAGTCGCTGATCATTACCATTGCACCACGGGATATGTTGTTTCCCCAATGTTTGTCATTTAAATCGCCGGCCAATAACTTTCCTATCGAGCTTAAGCACATAGATCGAAAAAGTGTCTCGAGTTCTGGTTTAGCTTTGTTTCGGTAATCAAAAGTACATAGGAGCTTCCGCCCTGCCCAGGGTAAAAATTACGGATCTTCGCTCAACTCTACAATAATTAGGTAATTAACATTCACCGACAGAATCTTTAAGCGACTCTTTACCGGCGTACCTATTACGAGGTACGAAAGGCCCAGCAGAAGCGAGTAGGTTCTTCTACAGGAGCTGGCCGATCCGCCCTTAGATTGCGAAGAGGATAAAACGCAGGTCCAGCTCGGCCTCCAGTGCCTTGGTAACTTGGGCTTTGGGAAGAGCCACAAGTTTTTGTACTATCTACTCCAAGCCTGCCGCCATTTGAGCATATGTCGTTTGGGATGTAAGTGTTGTGTTTTTAAGTTTAGTGGACGTTTCTCGTCAGCCCTCTGCTTACGAGCCAAATTTGATTTTTTTATGTCTTGTAACTTAGGCAATCCGCGATGATTTGCAGGGTGTCCTCGGTTCCTCGGAGCACAGCTCCTTATCCGCGATCTTGTCTTGGGTAAGCTCACATTCCTTGTTCTTGTGGTTCTTTGCACATTTAACGCATCGAGACTACATCTCGCAGCTCGACGCGACGTGCCCGAACCGTTGGCAGCGGATATATTGTTAAACATTTCGTTGAAGTGATGGTCCTTATGTTCTTCAGCTTGGTGTTGGGTGTAAGTTGTACCAGGACCGAATAAACCGAATAAACGTCTTTTAGGAGCATCGTCTGCAATCTCTCGGCCTAGAAGAACTCTGTCGTGGATTCCTTTAAAAAGTTCTTGACCTGCTTATGCTGTCGTAGTGTGTTACACCAGATAGCATAGAGGTTCTAGCAAATTCCTTTGAAAACAAAATTGCCTACGCCGATAGTGGTATATGTTCTCGAGTAGGCATTAGTAAAGATCGGTGGCACCTTCTCCTTAATAGGACGTTGTTATTGCGTATATTGTCACGGCTGTTATTGTCGCTGCTGTTATTGTTGCTGCTGTTATTGTTGCTGCTGTTATTGTTGCTGCTGTTACTGTTGCTGTTGTTACTGTTGCTGCTGTTGTAGTTGTTTTGATTTTTGTTGTTGTTTTGGCCGCTGTTATTGCGGTTGCCTTTTTTTACGGCGGTTGTTGTCGTATCTGTTGCTTGGGTTGCTCCTGGTGTGGCAGATTTTATTTTTGCTGTTGCTGTTGTTGGTGCGATTATGGTTGGGTGGCTGTTGAGTGCTCCCCCTCCTTCTACCGCATCTCCATGAGCCTATATACTACGGCATTCAACTTGGCTCGTAGTATGCGCAAAGGGGTTGTTGCTTCCCGTGTAGGGACCTTTGATGTCATCGTAGATGTTGACAAAATCCGCTTCCATCGGGAGCATCGACTTCTGCTGATGTTGTTGTTGTTGATTAACTGCCTTAGACTTTTATAGTGATGTTGATCCCGCCCCTTCCCTTGGTTACACTAGCAGCTTTTCGGTCGAAAGGGCGACGGAGGGACGTTTAATTGGGTTAGGTTAACCCTTTTGCGTCTTTTTATGACGGGGGCCGAAATCGGATGATATACCAACCTTCCGATGATGTCTGTTGTCCATCGCTGTTTTCCACACCAGCCATGTTCTTCAATGGTCTGTGTTCAACTGATGGTTAAGTTTATCCTTAGTATTGACGGCGATGATCTACGCAGTTTAAGGCCGCAGTTTAAGTTAAGGCAGTTTAAGATGTATCAAAATTGTACCACCTCAAATCCAAAATTGGTGGCTTCTTAGGCTTTCGTCAAGATCTATATATGACGCCTACCTGAACAGCCTCCAATACTTCTAAGAAACCCGTTCAAGGATAAACAAGGAATGAAATTCGTCAATATCCGGAAAAGCATTCCCAGAACAATAATAATAAAAGTCCTTCTCCCATTACTCGCTTACCCCACTTAGGGCGATAACACCGAGATTACTTAATCATACGAGGGTGTTGATGAGTCTCACTCTGTTTGTCAAACAAATTCACATCCCTTGCATACCCAGCCGACAGCCGGCCTTGTTAGTAACAGCGATTTAATCGAGCTCATAGTCAATATGTTCCTGCCAAGGATCACATAGTCCAATTCAGATCTCATTACAAGATTGAAATGTTTGTTCGGATATACAATAAACGTTTGCACCACCAACCGAGAATGGGGCGGCAACAAACTGCCGCCAGCCGCTCTCGCTTCAACATACGTTCGCTTTCACACGCCAGTAGTCCGTAGTCCCCGTGGTGGTTGATGGTTTATGGTTGGTGGTTGGACGGGCATAAACGCAATAAAATTTCGACAACCACGAATGTTATTAGCTACTTAGATCGAAATTTATTCATCACCAAGCGAAGGAGAATCAATTGTTGGGCATTGAGCGCCATCAATCAAGTTGCGTTTAATTTTAAAAACAACGCGTATGAGGAAAAACCCCATTACGGACTGATTAATGCGATAGAGCGTCGGATTTTCAATATAGGTACGATAGTTGATAGATGTGTGTTTGTGCGTGGCTTTTATTCATGAGGGGATTAACCATCTAAGGACGGACAGGGCCTGCAAGTGCCATGTCAGATTGACTTTTTAATTTCGTGCGGTTTAGTATGTGTGTGGCTGCAGATTAAGTGATTTTAAGTCCCGTTTAACAACTGTGTTTTTCGGTTTTTATTGAGGTTAGGTAGGGTTTGCCGATTGTTTTATGCATATTCGCAAGCAAGCGGGAAAAAATTAATGAAAAAGCTATCAATCTTAATTAGGATCGTGAAGGGAGAAAGGGCGCACAAAAAAAGGTAATTTGCAGCTAAGGGGTATTAAGGCTTGAGCCGTAAAAAAGGAAAATTGTAACGTGTCGGTATCGTTTGCTATTTTTATGAGTAATAGGATAGGAAATCCATTAAATAGAGCGGATGGACGGTTTATCATTTCAATGAAGTCACTGACAACGAACGTGAGATGGATGAGTCGAAGACAAGCTTTGGATTAGTTAAAATTATTTATCCCACAAGGAGGTTAGGGGTAAACAGGTTTATCTATCATCCCCTTAGGACTAACGACAGACGACCTTCGTGAAAAGTTAACACATCATTTGGTCAACTTAAGACGTCTTAAAACCAAACAAAAAAAAAGACATAAGATCGACCAGTTTGTATGGTCACCCGTGTATAAGCTTATTCGATTTATGATATATGCTTTCATGCTCTACTGGAGTGAATGGGGTGACTCTCGACGGGCCGCTCATCCCATATTGGACCGGAGTAATATGCACATCCGTGTTGACAATTGTGTATCTATTTATTACCGCCATTCAGTAGAATAGCATAAGTGTGTGCTCATTTAAGTGGAAACTATAGATAAAAACGAAGAGATACACACGGGCCGGTGGGGAGGGAGAGCTCGATGATTTATAGGAATTCTAAGTGAATATGAAGAAAAGTAAGAACAATGCGTCAGCGAAATGGGCATGAGATAGCCGGTAGTATCGGGTCAGTCAGGTTCAGTGGACACAGGAGTAGCCAACTTGGTTGTGTCTAAGGTGACGCGGTCAATCGAGAAAGGAAATTTGTAAGTGCAAAGTCATGTTTTATGTTAGTGGCAGAGAGAGAGGCACCTTACCACAGTGCTTTTGGCAAATGGAGTCGTGTGCTATAGAGATTTCTAGGAGGCAGTAAGACTCCAAAACATTTAGCGAATTGTTGGTCAATTTACGTCGATGTCGAGTTTTTCTGCATTCTAAGATCATCCATTTGCAGAGGGCATGTATGACCATCGTGCCACGATTTTTTAAAGATAAACAATAGCATAGACAAGCTTAAGTTCTGAGGATTAGTTTTAAGTGTTCGGTCTGCTTTTGGTGATCGCAGCTAAAAAGCGTCTGTCAATCGATGGTGTGGATGTCGGCTGTCAATTAGTGTCCTTTACTGTATTCAATAAGTCAGCAAAGAGTCAACAAGTTGTACGAACGATTTAACGAAAATTGGTGATCTATGAAAGCTACATGAATTTTTCTTTCAACATATGGTTGGGTATATAACTTAATTCGTGCGGTTTTTTTTTCAAAATTTGAACGTTTATTTAAGAAAAACATGTACAATAGTATTATTCAAAGTATTGCCCATCTGAAGCTATGACTTTTTCCCATCTTTCTGGCAATTTGTGGATCCCATCCGAAAAGAACTGCGCCGGCTTGGCAGCCAAGAATGAATCTAGCCAATTTTTGATAATCTGCTCTGATGTGAACCGTATTTCAGTTGAGGGCGTTCTGCATCGACCGGAACAAATGGTAGTCAGAAGGGGCAAGGTCTGGTCTATAAGGCGGGTGGGGTAAAACTTCCCATCCACTGTTTTCCAAATAGATCTTAACCGGATTAGCAACGTGGTGATGGAAAATTATTGCCTCGTGTTTTCGCATATTCCGGGCGTTTTTCGGCTACTGCTCTCTTCAAACGGATTAATTGTGTTCGGTAGCGTTGTCCATTGATAGTTTCACCCGGTTTTAGCAGCTCATAATACAGCACACCCTTCTGATCCTACCAAATACAGAGCATAACCTTCGCGCCATGGATATTCGGCTTTGCCGTTGATTTGGCTGGTTGGCCGGGTTTCACATATGATTTTTTGCGCTTGGGGTTGTCGTAATGGATCCATTTTTTCATCACCAGTAACAATCCGATGCAAAAATGACTTCCTTTTATGGCGTTCCAGCAGCATTTCGGACATGCAAAACCGCCTTTCGACGTCTCTCAGCTTGAGTTCATGTGGAACCCAATTTCCTTGCTTTTGAATATATCCAGCTGCTTTTAAACGTTTTGAAATGGCTGCTTGAGTGACACCCAAAGATTCTGCGAGCTCTTCTTGTGTTTGGCAACAATCTTCATAGAGTAATGCTTTCATTTCTTCATCTTCAAACTTTTATGGCTGCCCAGGACGTTCATCGTCTTCCAAGCCAAAATCACCACTTTTGGCACGTTCGCTCAGCTAGCGCATATTCACCTTAAACTTCCACCAACATACGATGACTTTCGGCAGCAGTTTTCTTCATATTAAAGTAATGAAGAAAAACTCCCCGCAAAAACACTTTTTCAGGCACAAAGTTCGACATATTTGAGTGAAAAAAAATTATTGTTGTTTACGCTTCAAATGAATGACATATACTGAAATGACGTACAATGACAGTAGCTTTCCAACGCATGTTCCAATGGAATAATAACAATGGAATAATACAAGTTACGCCATCTCTTAGCAAACCGCACGAATTAAGTTATAGACTCTAGTGAGACAGCAATTCGTGCAACGGTTAAGGAATTTGAAGAAACTGGTTCAGTACCGGGTCAAACTCCATAAAACATGCTGCTTCAATCCATATTCAACTTTGCCAATCAATAAATGAATGTTGGGCCGCCAAGACAATCTGTCATCCAATTTGATCCTTTCCGACGAACAATATTTTTTAACAAAATTATTCTATCGAAAGAACCTACGCATCCGTTAAAAAAACGTTACTGGCTAAAAGGGTGGTGGCTTGTTTTAGCCAAAAACTCACCAAAAACAGTTCAAGTTTTCAGCCAACTTCTTTGTGCTCCAGTCAAACACGATGGATTCTGTGATATCATTACTCCGGAACCTATAAATAATATCGAACCGGACCTTGTGAATCGAATTCCTTATGGATAAAGCTCTCTTTCATAGTGGCACGTATTGGAGATTCACCTTTCATTGCCAGTTACAATGGATGACCATAGTGCTGATGATGATTTCATGTCTTTGCAATGACTCATTCTCAAGTCGTTTTCTTGTTGGGGTAATGTGGAACAAGTCGCACGCAGATCTTTCTCTTTTCTAAATTCTCGGGGAGAACGCAGTGGATCACACTCGGAATGCCAGTCATTTCCGTAATAAGTTTCGTGAATACACAACGGCCAGAGAGCTAAATTTGTCTACTTTGTGAGTGTTTTATTTATACCTCGAGGTTCTCAGCTTTGGGGAGCATTCGTCGTCTTAAGGGTCTTCACGACCATCACGGACTCTAGCAAACCAACAGAAAACTGGTCACCGTAAACTATTTAAACTTAAAATCAAGCTTGATATGCGCTCTTTGCATAGCCACTTTTCGACAGACTGACATATTAGATGTTTGATTATAACACTGAGCTCATTAGATAATCAGAGATGACGTTGAAATTGAATGAATTAGAATTAGACTATCACTGTTTTCAACAGGATGACGCTATCGCTCACAATCAAGTTATTGCGTTCGAAATTTAAAGATCACAATATTCCGGTTAGAGGAGAAGTTGATTAGCCTCTGGGGCCATACGATTTAGCACATTTAGACTAATTTCAACGAGGCTATGTGAGAGGCAAGGTCTATATCAATAACCAAGGGACAACTGAGGACCACAAACATAACTTCTAAACTTAAATTTCGGCCACTTATTCCTCGAAAAGCCATCAATAATTCGGAAGATCGCCTGCAACAGGAATTTTGGTGCATATTCTTGGCGCATTTCTATTGGCCCATTCTATATTTAGAGTTGCTGAGATTAAGACGACTGGTCCAATCTTCTCCCTCATAGCTTTATAGGAAAATTTTAGCAAAAAGTCTAGATTCACTTTTTTTCTTATTTTCTTATTTCAATAGCTCACCCTATCCTAAGCTAATCCTAATGTAATCAGGTGGGCTACCACTCGTGGGTCTGGTTCTGAGTGGTCATTTTCCTGATTACGTCTTTTGCCGGCTGAATTCGAGCTCACTCTGCTTGCCCGAGATCTCATCAAGGTTACAAGGTCTTAGTTAGTCCTCGGGTTCATCTAATAATAGAATAGCCTCCCAGAAAATCCCTTCTTCATACTCCTAACAAAGGAGTGAATAGCATTTTACTGAGGTAACGCAGCGTTCTGGAAAGCGTTTTCACCCGATAACCACCAATAATCGGCTTGCTCCCAGTCAATATGGGACAAGCTTGTGAGCACTATCAACTTACCCGTTACGGTTGAGCCGTTTGTCCTTGATGTCCCGTTCTTAAATTACTGAGATTTATGTAGGCTGATCTGTGTAGGCCACTAACTTTTCGGAAGCAATATGAAGAAATTTCTCTGGGTGAATAAAGTCCGGTCGCAGTGTACTCTCGTGGTGCCTATCAGGAAGATCAGATTAATGTCGCTCGTCATAGCTCTTGCAATGTGCCTTCAAGTCATTTAATAAGATAATTATCGATTTTGTTTATGCCTGCTCTGTCATACACAACCTTATTAGGGTAATACTTAATGAAATATGATTTTGGCGTTCTGCACATTTTAAGACAGACCCTAAACCACGCTGTAAAACAAGTTCTTTGTCATATCGAGGGCTTTCTTAGCTCCAGAAAGACAAGCGTCTATGTGTCTATTGAAATGTAGATCCTGATCAAACCAGGTTCTAAAATATGTGTCATATGTTGCCAATGACAGGAATCATTTCAGCAACATAAAACGCACAAAGACGGTATATTGATCAAAGTTTCCGTTAGGTCTCTTTTCCGCTGATAGCTTTCTAAATGTTCGGCGTTTTAAGGCGCAATTTTCTATTATGGATTGCCGGCACTCATATTATATATTACACGGTTCCTGCCACCCTTAAGTTGAAGAATGACCATTTTACGACCGGCCATTTCGAGAACTGTAGAGTGAAGCCTCTGCTTGATCTAGGCAATTGCTACCTTTGCTGATTCTACAATTTTAGTGTATTTAGCAACTACTGCAGATGCATGATAGCCTTAGTCGAAGGATGTCGTCGTATATAAGGTACCCAGAATGTAACCTTGAGATAATCCCATGGAGACATGGTAATATTTCGACAAAAAGAGAAAAGCTCAATTAGGCTAAGTGCTATTCCAAGGTTCAATTTCAAGAAGAACTCAAGTTCTGGGGACTAAAAAAAAAAGCTGGTATCTCTGACTGCTTTCTGTAAGAACATTGAGGAAGACGAATATATTTTCTTACTTTTTAAGGATTGAAAATACCTGTTACTTTTTTAACACACCACGTATCCTAAAATTAAAGGGTTATACGAGGGTGGTCCGATAAGTACCTCACCGCCAGTATCGCAAGAGCAACTTACTATTGTAAGTACATTCTAGTTGACGGCTACTGTCGAGATTTCAGCCGGATCGGACTCGTAGTTTTGTTTGGACCGCGTGTGAAAAAAACAGCAATATCAGTCGGTGATTCGATTCCTGTTTTTGGAAGGGAAATCGCACAGCGAAATCGAAGAGCTTTTGGATGCTGTGTACGGTGACTCTTCTCCTTCGATGGCGACCATCAAAAATTGGTTTAACGAGTTTCAACGTGGTCGCACGTCGGTTTTTGATGAGCCACGTCCAGGTGTCCCGAAAGCGACTACCACGGAGGATAACGTGACAAAAATCCACGATCTCGTATTGGCAGACGGCCGATTGAAGGTACGCGAAATAGCTGAGACAGTAGGCATTTCAAACGATCGCGTGGGTCATATCCTGCATGAAATTTTGGGCATGAGAAAGCTCTCGGCGCGTTGGGTGCCGCGTTTGCTCACTCCGGACAACAATCGCAACCGTGAGACCACTTCAGAGCAGTGTTTGACGCTGTTTAAGCGCAATCCGAAGGAGTTCCTGCGTCGTACACACCAGAGACCAAGGAACAGTCGAAACAGTGGACTTCACCCGGCGAACGTGCTCCGAAGAAAGCGAAGACTGTCCCATCGGCCGGAAAGGTGATGGCCACCGCTTTCTGATATTCACAAGGTATGATCCACATCAACTACCTGGAGAAGGGCAAAACGGTCACAGGGCTGTACTATGCCAAATTATTTGGTCGATTCGACGTCGCATTCAAGAAAAAACGGCCTCACTTGGCGAAGAAAACCGACAGACGGTTGGGGCACGCTCCGACAGACGGATAAATGGATGGTAGGGCGCACAGAGAAATAAGATACAGAGATTAGGGATGCACGCAGATTTTAAAGTGCTCTTCCACCATGATAACGCACCGGCTCACACCTCCGCCCTCGCCACGGCCAATTTGGTCGAATTGGGCTACGAACTGCTGTCCCATCCACCATATTCTAAAGATTTGGCCCCGTGCAACTTCTTTTTGTTTCCAAACTTGAACAAGTCACTCGCAGGGCAGAAATTTCAGTCGAATGAGGAGGTCATCGCCGCCACGGAGGCCTACTTTGCAGACCTCGAGAAAACGTATTTTTCAGACGGGTTAAAGAAGTTGGAGCATCGCTGGGTCAAGTGTATCGAGCTAAAAGGAGACTAAATAAATCGCCATTTCTCCAATTTTTTTTGTTTTTCTTTTCTAGGCTAAGTACTTATCGGACCACCCTCGTATAAGATAAATTCTGACATCGACCAATAGCGCAGAAATGCAAGCAATAAGGTCGCGATCCCTATATTACATTCAGTCGATTTCTTCTAGATATGGCTCCTTACTTTTAATAATAACTTTGAATGCAAAGACTCTTTCAATAGGGACGCACGAAATTTATTTCAAGGGCCATGTGTTAAAGTAACATCTGTTCGAATTATTGTGAAATATTAAGTGGAATATGGCAAGTCATCACGGAAAGTTATAGCTTTAAACAACGTGTACAAACTATAGACATTTTTTTCCGAAATCAGTGCTGTATTCGACAAACATTCCAGCGCTTGCTAAGTTTTTTATCCTTGTCAAAAAAGTAAAACGTGAAACCAAGATCTGCTGAAAACGTCCCTGTCAGCCCGAGGAAGTCATTATCTCGTCGTCAAAAGAGATAATTGTCTAAGGTCAAAGACCATAGACAAGCCGTGTGCTCGCGGATAGAGCTCTTGAATAGTTAGAAGTTGATTCAAATCTTGTCAAAAAAATCATCATTGACGACGAAGCCCAGTTTTGGATGAATGAATGTATGTACAATGAAAATTGTCGGATTTGGGACGATGCCGGTTATAGTGACACCAATACTTAGTGCAGATTGCCATAACCATCAACGGCAAGCGATATGGTAACTGACGACATATGGTTCATACACGTAATAGAGTCTCCTTTCTTGTTAACCGGGCAAACGATGCTGAGATTCCATTTGTCAAGCACACTTCCCTCCGACCATACGTTACGAATAAGTTGGTGCATGCAAATTAAATAACTTTTTAAACTCAGTGGAGTTTTTTGTTAAAGAATCAATTTATTTTAATCAATGTACAATAATAATTATTATATGCTCTTTTGCGAGCTAGTGACCGTTCAATACCGGGTACAAAAACACACTGCCGCTCAATTCCACTCTCGATCCTTATATATGTATCTCTGAGTTAACATCTTCATAACTATTTGATTCCCACGGAAAATTTTATAAATGGTTTTGCTCACACCAAAGATTATCAAATGTTTATATTTTGATTACGTTCTCTTGGCTTATGTTTAGATTACATATGCTGAGAGTTGCATTATTGAGGGTTGCGTTTGCTTAGGGCTCAGTAAATTATTGTTTTGAAGATTGTGTTAAAATTCTTATCTTCATAGATATGAGGATGTTAACTCGCACTCTTGAGGGTTGCGTTTGCTTAAGGCGCAGTAAATCGTTGTTTTGACGATTGTGTTAAAATTCTTATCTTCATAGATATGAGGATGTTAACTCCCCCCTTTCTTAAGTGAATCGTCCCGATTCTCATGAAACATTAGTTAGTTTTAATATTTTGTCATTAATTTCTTTAAATATTACATCGTTTTGGTTGGTCTCTTTTTTTTTTAATTAACAATGTTGAAACATATGGGGTTAACTTATATAATAAAAGGATTATGATTATAATCATTATGACAATTGTGATGGATAAATGATTACTTTTCAAGCTTATTACAATTTCATTTAATATATTAGTATTTTCTAGCGTCAACTCTGAGTCATTTGATTTTACATAATTAATTACGACATAATCATTGAAGTTGTGATTCTTTATATAATTTAATAATTTTTCTTTTTCGTTAATATAAGTTTTGTTGTTAATGGTAATTGAGTTTTTAAAAGTTATCAGGTAATTTCCTGTTATCAGGGTTTCATTAACAATATTTTCCCCAGATATAAATATTGCTCCGTTACTTATTTCGTCTATCCTTTTATTTTTTTCTGCAAGCTTTGTACAGTTTGCTTTTTTGCTGTTTAGCAAGTTAATAAAACAGCTTTCATTTTTATTCAACATTCCATAATTGTTAAAAATTTCTTCCTTAACATTACTTATTTGGTAAAAGGTATTTTTACATTTTGCGATTTTATTATCAATTAGTAGCTTACCGCCCATTTGGGAAATCGCTCTTGCGTGTATAAGTTTACAAATCATTGAAATTTTTGGGTATTTAATAAAAACTACAACGAGTTCTTCATAAGCAAATATTACAAATTTTGAGACATCTAGTATGTCCGTAATTGAAATGGAGATTTTTTCATGGCTAAACATGTTTTTGGTTTCGTTTTTACTTAGAATTCTTGGGTTTAATATACCAGCTTTTGCCAGTGTAAAAGTATCTATTAAATTTTGTATATCCATTGAAATTAATTTTAATCTGTATTTTCTGACCGCTAGTACTTTTTCTAATTTAGCTTCGTTAATATATTTTGTTACTGAAGATATTCGTTGGAAAAGTGCCGAATTAATGGAGTTTTGTTTATTGTTATTTGTTATGAGTTCATTTAGTTTAATCTGGATTGCAATAAAATCGTCATGATCGGGTGTACCGGTTATCCATTTAAATATGGTTCCGAGTTCATTTATGCCTCTCTTATGTCTATGTGTGGTTATTTCGCTTAATAATAATTCGATCAAATCTAGTTCAGTTTTAATTTCCCAATTTTATTTCCTTTTCAAAAATATCAATGTACGTGGAAATATTGGTTACATGAAAAATTTCTTGGTACGATTCATATAATAGCAGGTTATCACTATCCTCGACCAATACAAAATCTTCATTCGAGTAGTTTATAATATCGGATAATATAAACCGTATGAAACAGACCATATAAAGTAAGCAAACTGCCGATATTGCTAACATATTGTAAAAAAAAAATTGAGTCATATGTTAAGTTTTAATATTGTCTTTGTGAATTATACGATTTCTATTATTTATTCTTACTGTGTTGCCCAAATCTTCCTTAACTACTTGTTTTTTATACCGAGGCTCTAATTTATTTCGCACGCCAAATATTTTTTCATATATAACTTCACCAACATGATAACTTTTACTAATTCTTTTCTTGTTATGGTAAGACCTAAGTTTTTCTTGAACAATTTGTAATTTCTGGGGTATCTCTTCATGATTTTTCTTATTAAATAATATTTCAACCGGTTTCATTTGAGTTGCCGAGTGTACTGTCTTATTATATTCTATTGCTGCTCTTATTACAATTTCTGAGTAATCTAATAAATTATATTCTTCTTTGATGCATCTTCCTATTTCGATAACTGTAGAGTGGACTCTTTCTACTTGACCGTTACTAAGACTGTGTCTAGGTTCTGTGTAATGAAGTTTTAAATTTGAACGATTCATAAGGGATTTAAATTGTGCCGAAGTAAAGGTAGGCTCGTTGTCTATCATTAAGGTTTTAGCGTTAAGAAAAACTTGTAGCATCTCTAATACTGTTATTTCTATTTCTGACTTATTTTTTATTTCTCTGACTACTAGATATTTGGAATACGCGTCTATACATGTTATGAAACTTAGTTTATGTGCATAAAATATATCTATATGAAGGTTTTCTCCTTCTTTTTCGGGAATAGGTGCTGCCAAAATCGGAATCTTTTCAGGTCGTCTATCATATTTATTTCTTCTACATATTTCGCAATTTGTTATAAATTGTTTTAACTTTTTGCACAGGTTAGGCCAATAATATGATTTTGAAATTTGTTTGAAATTTTCGTCGAAGCCTCTATGAGCCCGACTATGGGTCTCTTCTATTATGATCACTTGGTCATCTGCATTTATTATGTCTAAAACAAACCTTTTTGTGAATAAGAATTTGTTTGAAAATGTTTTCTTAATTTGTTCCTGGATCTCATATAAATCTTCTACAGTACAATGAATGGCTGTAACTAACTTCGGATCTAAATATTCTTTAAGGATAGTTATTAGATTTTCAACCATATCATATTCTATTATGTGCCTTTTGTTATTAAAAATGTCTATGTTTTCGTGAATAGTAAATTTATTTTTTGAAATTAATAATTGCTGTTTAAATTGGTTTAGTGTTTTTTTTGTTTCAGGAATAACTGTTTGGTAGCTACTTTGAGCCGAATGGATTGTACCATCGTCTGATGAACCGTCATTAGCTAATTGGTCTTGTGTAATATTATTTATTTGAATACGTGAGAATGCGTCCGCGACTACATTTGTGGCTCCTGGTTTATATATAATTTTTGGAGAGAATTCTTCTATAAACGTATGCCATCTCTTCATTTTTGAATTGGGATTCTTGTCTGACATTGCAAATGATAACGGCTGATGGTCGGTATGAATTTCTAAGCCTGTAACACCATATAAATAATTTCTTAAAGTTTTTAATGCCCAAACTATTGCGAGTAATTCTCTTTCGTTGGTTGCATAATTTTGTTCTGTCTTAGTTAACGTTTTGGAAATAAACGTAATTGGTTTACCCTCTTGAGAAAGTACTGCTCCTATTGCTATCTCTGATGCGTCCGTTGTTAATAGGAACTTCTTTGAGTAGTCTGGTTGATTTAGTGAGATTTGTGAAACTAGTTGCTCTTTTAAATTTTTAAAAGCTTTAATCGCATCATCATCTAAGTGAAGTAATACTTTTTTTGACATTCGTTTTGATATTTTTCCATTATTTCCCTGCAATAATTTAGTCAATGGTTTTGCTATACCAGCATAATTTTGTATGAACTTTCGATAATATCCTGTCAACCCTAAAAATCCCCTTAATTCTCTTACATTTTTCGGAATCGGATATCGCACAATGGTTTCTATTTTTGCTGGGTCTGTTTTAATTATTTTGTGTGCAACAATATATCCCAAAAATTCTGTTTCTTTTTTAAAGAATTTCGATTTTTCCAATGAAATTTTCATATTTGATTTTTGGAGTATATCAACTACTAGTGCTAGGTCTTTATAATGCTGTTCTAACGTTTCTGAAAATACGATAATATCGTCGATGTATATATGGCAAATTTTACCTATTTGTTCCCTAAGTATATTGTCCATGGCCCTTTGAAAAATTCTGGGTGAATTTGTTAAACCGAAGGGTAAACGAATAAATTCATATTTGCCATTATTAACCGAGAATGCAGTTTTTTCTATATCTTTTTCATTCATTAAAATTTGATGATAACCTGATTCCAAGTCTAATGTAGAAAAATACTTCGCTTTTCCTAAATTTGAGAGAATTGTTGCTGCATCCGGCATTGGATATCTGTCTGGAATCGTATTACTATTAAGTTTTTTGTAATCAATGACTAATCTAAGTTTTTGGCTGCCATCTGGGTTAGTACCCTTTTTGTCGACTACGACCACTGGAGAGTTGTATGGACTCTTACTGGGTCTAATAATCTTTTCATCCAGCATTCGCTTTACATCTTGAGTAATAAATGTTTGCGCTGAAAATGGCAAAGGGTATTGTTTGGAGTAGATTGCGCATTCGTCTATTGTGCGTATTTCTCCTCTTACATCGGTCCTAAATGGTAGACTTGTTTTTACTTGCGCGTGCTTATATTCTATTTCTCTGATTATATCATCTCGCAACTGTTGAAGATCCTTGTCTTCAATTTCTAATTTAGCGGAAGATTTCCTATCACTTTCTTCTCCCACTATCTGACTTATTATTTTTTTATTATTTTCTTTGTAATTTTCCTTCTTTTTAAATTGCTTTTTTTTCTTACGGTTACATAAGGAGGACTCTATCTCATTGGATGAATCACTTGATTCTGACAATTGGAATCTAGATAAACTGTCCCCGGTCTCACTTGGATTATTGACAGCAGTGCTGTCAGAAGTGTTTTGCTCCAGGTTTGCTTCTATGCTTCCTATATTGTTTATTTGACCATCATAAATTTTAGTTTCGCCTCCTATATATTGTAATAATCCCTCATTAATTTTTATTTTTGCCTCTATCTTTTTTAATAAATTATATCCTATCAATATATCTATGTCTAAGTTTTCCATTTCATAAAATATATGTTTCACATTGAAAATAGTTATATAATGGAAGTGTGTTATAATACTGTATCCATTTACTGTCTTAATTCTTTTCTTAATTGCTAGCTCTTTAGGGTCATCATAAATTCCTTTCTTTATGTAACATGCTGTTGCTCCCGTATCAACCAATATTTTTAATTTTTTATTTATTTTTTTATCTGTCTGGTAAATGTAGGGTAAACCTACTTCTATTCGCCTAAAAAATGTCCCTCTTCAATATTATTAATTCTCATAGTTTTTTGTTGCTGTACCTGTTCGCTATGTTCTCGTTTTCTTATGTAATTTGGATTATAATTAGTCTGACTTTGACCCTGACTGAAATTCCTCATTTGGGTTTGAATAGATGGATCTACGTCCATAGGGATTGGTCTAGGTTGCTGTGCAACTCGTGGTACAAATTGGTTAGATCGGTTGCTTTGGTTAAAGCGAAGATTGTTTTGATACCTCTGATTAAAGGGTATTTGATTTGTTTCTGGTCGAACAAATTGTCGTTGGTTATGTTGTGGTCTCTGTGTAAAAGTAGGACTTTGTTGGGAAATAGGGCGTTGTTGAAAATTAGTAGGATTTTGTCTATTTGTTGATGGATATTGTAGATTTATATTATATGAATATGGGTTATGTTGTCCCATGAAAGACGAAGGATTTGCATAATGATTGTATGCGAAATTGGCACGTTGGTGGTTTGATTCCAATTCCTGTGCTTTGGCTAAGGCGTTTGGTAAGTTTTCTGGCTTAAGGGAGAACAGTATTTCACTTAATGAACCATTAAGTCCTGTTATGAATATTCTAAGCGCATTGTCTCTATTCTTTTTATTTAATTCGTTAGTTATTGTCGTATTATTACCGTAAGTCATGATGGTCTTATTAATTAAAAGTGTTAATTTTTTATTAACTAAATTATAATATTCTAACACCGTTGACTTTCCTTGGGTGAGGATACTGAGTTCCTGCTCTATTATATAAATGGGTCGTTTATCGCTGTAAGCGAAATCTAGACGCGAAAGAATAGCTTCAAAATTAAGAACCGTGCCGTGATTTGTTAACGTATCATTAGCCCTATCAGTAATTTTGTTTCGTAGGATAGTTAACGCGGCTACATATCTGCGACTGTTTTTTTTATATAAATTCATTGCACAAACAGCGGCTTCGCGCCAGCTGACGTAGGAATTATATTTTCCTGAAAACTCTGGCAATGATTTAATTGGATCAAATGATTCATTGCACTCAATGCTATCATTAATAATAGCTGGTTTGAACTCTTCAACAGTGTTCGTAGAGACCACTAGTTGAGCTTTTAATTCGGCAATTTCCCTTTTTAAAGCATTTGTGTGTGTTGCAATAAGTTGCGCCACCAAATCGGCTGTCAGACCCTCGTGTGACATTTTTAGTCTTGAAAATTCTTTTATTATTTCTTCCAGTTCTTCTTAAAATTTAAACTACCAACAGTTTTTTGTTTTTATATATATTAGGGGGAAGAGAAAAAAAAGTAAATAAACGGCTCACTTTGCTCTTGAATTTTTTCCTTGTTGAATATCCTTGTTGTTCCCCGAATATTGTTGTCTTCCCAATCTTCCTGTGTCAGTTCGATCTTCCTGTGTCAGTTCAATCTTCCTGTGCCAGTTCACAACTTTACCGATTTTATATTTATATACCCTTTCGGCTGTCACTTTTTAATTACTGTTTTTGTTTTTTTAAGTTTGAGCCTCTTTTGTCACTAGCTCCTAAGCTTTATTTTTGCATTGTACCTTTGTAGGATACGTACTGCCTGTTCATTTTATTTAACACTACCGGAAAAAAAAATTTTCGATTTACACGTGTTGTATTTCACGAACTTTTTTAGCAGTGCTGCACGTTGGGCGCCAATTAAATAACTTTTTAAACTCAGTGGAGTTTTTTGTTAAAGAATCAATTTATTTTAATCAATGTACAATAATAATTATTATATGCTCTTTTGCGAGCTAGTGACCGTTCAATACCGGGTACAAAAACACACTGCCGCTCAATTCCACTCTCGATCCTTATATATGTATCTCTGAGTTAACATCTTCATAACTATTTGATTCCCACGGAAAATTTTATAAATGGTTTTGCTCACACCAAAGATTATCAAATGTTTATATTTTGATTACGTTCTCTTGGCTTATGTTTAGATTACATATGCTGAGAGTTGCATTATTGAGGGTTGCGTTTGCTTAGGGCTCAGTAAATTATTGTTTTGAAGATTGTGTTAAAATTCTTATCTTCATAGATATGAGGATGTTAACTCGCACTCTTGAGGGTTGCGTTTGCTTAAGGCGCAGTAAATCGTTGTTTTGACGATTGTGTTAAAATTCTTATCTTCATAGATATGAGGATGTTAACTTGCACCTTACCAACTCATTTCCAGCCGCCTTGAAAAGCTCAGCAGACAAGCCGTCTGCGTCCGCTCCTTTATTGGACTTAAGTCTAGATATTGCTTTCTTGATTTCGTCCATGTTGGGTGGACGGAATTCTCTTATGAATGGTTCATTCTGCCTGAAGCGATATCTTGTCTATCATCGCCATTATATAGTCTTCAGAAGTGGTCTTGCCATATTCTCAGCATCGACTGACCACAGGATTCTGCTGGGGCTTTGTACCTCTGGCATGTTAGTTTTACCTTATTGTAAAATTCTCGAGAATTATTTCTGCAATAGCATCTCTCCATCTCCTCGATCTCACGCTTTCCTAGTTCTCTTTTTTTTTCTTTCTAAAAAGCGTGTGTTCCAACCTTCTTTTCTGCTTGTAAAGTTCGCGAGCTGTTCTCGTCCGTCTCCACAGCAGGTGGGAACTTTTATTATTCATCAGAGATCCGAACAAGTTTCGTTATTATTGCTTCTGGCCGTTGGGAATTCGGAAGTGCTGACCGTCGTTGACAACCCTTCGCCAACCTGCCATGACTGTTCTTACTATGTTTTGCGGTTCTGTTCCATGTATTCTAGGTCCATCTTTGTATTGTCCACCAATCTATGGCGCGGCCTTCTTGACGGTAATTTTCCCTCGGGTCTTATAATAATTATTCTTATGACTGTTTGTCCACTGTTCATTTGTTTCACGTGTCCTGTCCATCTTAGTCTGCGCGAATTTATTACTGGATAGTGCTCGCGGCTGAATAGAGTCCTTGATTCGGCAGCTGTCTCCTTAAGATCTGAATTTCAAAGACCCAAAATCGACACGTTACCCACTAGCAGCCTTTTACTCTGATCTTTATGTCGAATTTGGCATTCAATATGGTTCCGAGATATTTGAACTCGTCCATTTTCTTAAAGCGTCTATAGAGTATAGTCAGGTGCGAGGTTTGGATCGATCCAAGTCACTTCTTGACCATATATTAGTTTTCTCTTCATTCAAAGGGTTTTTTCACTTTGAACACGAACAATTTGATGGCAACGATAGCTGGTCACCAAGGTGGTCACCAGGAGTATTTAGACTTCTCCTTCAATTTAGGCTGTCTTAAGCCGAAAATCAATGCGAATAAGCCTCGAACAAGTAACAGCATCAAACAAATTCAACCAGATCTATGCGGAAAAGTCATAAAAAATGGAACTTCCCCCATGGAAACCTTAGCAAAGCCAAAGACCCTTTATACGTTGTGGATTGGCATTTGAAAAGGGAATTCGCCTACGCCGACCCACTTATCAGGCCCTTTTAAAAATCAATCACAATTGCTTAGCAAGAAAACACTTTTTCCACAAGGAAGCAAGATAGTAATCGACTACAGACAGGACTCAGAGAATAGACTGCAAATAAGCTCGCAGAGTCGGCAGCATGATCACAAATCAATTCCAATTGTCACAATCGCAAATAAGCCTCTCAGACCCTAGTGCACATTTCCCTCCTCTATTCCCACAAATTTGACAGAATGCTATAACCGCCCTTACGTCTCACGACCTCCACAGCCTGACCCAAACCCATTCGCACACAATCAACAACCTCGATCTCATCCCCTCGGTTCTCACGACATCAAACCGTGATTGCTCTTTAGCCCTACCGTCTATCTACGGCACTCAATCTCTCAATTTCAAACTGATGATGACTTCTAATGACTGCCCACAACAAAAGGCTTATATTTACATATTTAAAACGGAATTACATCGAAGCCATTAGCCACCCCAGCTCCCACAGTCGAAGGTGTAAAATAACAAACAATCAAACCTGATACCTCAATGCTGACATACATAATTGCCAACCGAACGCACTATCCATCCCTCAATCCATTCGTGTCATGTAAATGAGCACTAATTTCAACCGAGTCATGTAGATGCGTTTGCTGCTTGCTCGTCCTGACAACAAACACACACGCTTCCATGCAACAAGGGCAAATTCAATTTGAAAACACAGCTGGCACGTGTCCACACACAAGTCATCAAATGCAATTGTGTTGTTGCTCACTTCTTGCCTCGAAAGGTCCCAATCGAGTGCGGGTGTACAAGTTGTATTGTCTAGCTTCTTCCCGTTCCATTGTCATGCCCAGAGAACGGTAATGGTGTTGGTCCGGGGGTAGCACTTAATTCAACCAAAAGGGCGTGTGATTGACTTAATTGACTTGGAAGTTACATCAATGAAAGGATACACGTCAGACATGATACTACTACTAGGCGACGGGATAATAATGGTGCGTGTGAGTTTTGGGCGCAGTCTGGTGTGTTACTTTAAGGATTATTGGTGGCGGTTGAGGAATATGGATAGGAAACTGGGAAAAAGGCTTGTTTGAGTGGTTTCTATTGATGGCTCTATTAGAGTGTGACCGGAAGACCGGAAGAGGAAGTGAATTCATGCAAATAGCGCACTCTCTCACACGAAATAGCGATGATTTTCATATTTTTATTTCCAACTGTAATGGGTTATAAAGCCCTACAAATAACATAATGATAAGGAGCAGGGAGTCACCGCTTGGCACCCCCAAAAAACATTCAGATTTAAGCGCCAAAAGTTAAATTGTTAAGCAGGGCTTACGATCAACAGGAGATCTTCGAATTTTGTCATCAGCAAGCTAGGTCAGATCGGACTCGGGAACAAACCTCTGACAAGCTAGCGTCCTACATAATCACCGAGGCGGTTATAGTCCTCTTATTGTATAAAGATTTTTGGCGCTGCCTGTCGCTCGGTTCGTCTACAGTTGAAAACTTTGAGACATACATATATGGGGGGGGGAACGCAGTATGGTCGTTGAGGGCGAGCCAAGCGATTTACCTATGTTAGAAGTCTTAGGGATCTGACTGCTTAACGCAAAACCCGATGATTCCCCAATACCGTCTTGATGGTACAATAGGACCTGAACTGCCGTTAAAGAAGTATGCACTCATACTCTTAAGAACCTTCCGGAATCCGCCTACCGAGAAGCATTTGTGTTGTTGAAAAGGCAAAAATATGTTGACTCTCAAGGGATGTTATATGTGATTTTTTAAGCATTTGAGTTTTAATTGTCAGAAAAGTAAAAGAAAAAATATCCAAATGTATAAAGTTTTTATTCAAGTTAATAATCAATATTTGCCATTTTTTTAGAAAATATTAATCATAACTAGATCTTAAGTGATCCAATTGGAGAGTCCAATTTAGAATCACTTTTTCAAGTATATTGGCTGATATCTCGCTAATAACACGTGCAATGCATCGTTGTCTTTCAAGGTTGCATATGGCACTGGCATAGACGATAATTTTTAACATATACTCATAAAAATTAGTCTAAAGACGTCAAATCACATGGTCTGGCCGACCAATTCACCGGTCTAAAACGACGTGAAACATGTGCTTGAACCACATGTCCACCGAAGCTCAGCTAGTGCATTTTGGTTAAAAAAAAGTTTGAGAACATTGAAGGAAAGCACATCCCGCCGCACTATAAACTACACCAAACAGTTTATTTTTCCGGACGTACTGGCAGGTCTTGCAATACCTAAGTTTGCTCATCGGACCGAATATGACATTTTCGTTTGTTGACTTTCCCATTCAACCAGAATTGAGCTTTTGTCGCTCCAAGACAATTTTTCGATAAAAAAAGCGGATCTACATATCTACAGCTTTTCTAAGGCCCACTCACCGAAATGTAGACGCTGTGGCAGGTCGTTCGGCTTCAGTTCTCGCACGAGCTGTATCTAAGGTTTTAGACCAAGATCCTTGAGTAAGATCTTCCACGTTGTCGAGTAGCACAATCCCAATTGCTACGAACGGCGACGAAAGGTTATATCATGATCTTCACAGCAGTAATATTGTCCCCTGTGCGCATTCTACATATACGAGTAGGTCGACTATGATGATCGTAAAGTGATCGAAGGACACGAAAAACATTTTTCACAGCTCACAAATTTCTTCAATAAAATTTAATAACTTGTCGGCATAGCTCGGATGTAAGTCTTTACCATAAAATGGCAATGTTACATGAGTATTTTTGAATTCAACACAAGTTACGAGTCACCGGTGACCTGTAACAAAATGGAGCACAGAAAACCAAACAGCAGAAAAACTTTCCTTTACCTTAAAGAATTTAAAGGTTTTAGAACTATATTCAGATTAGCAGACGCGACTGGACAACAGCTATTCCACCAGACAGGTTAGTCCTAATATCACTTACACTACTAAGTATATTGGCATATTTCAATAACAACAGCCCTATTTAGCAAGGTCCTAGTGTTCCAAACAACAAAGACTTCATCTTAAAAAGCGGAAGAATATCAGAAGCACTCCTTTACTTTCCCTCCTCCGTGTGGCATAAAAATGAAACAATCATCTAAAACACAAACAAGATTACTTACCTCATCTCATTATCATCCCGAGCGAATGAAAATCAGAAAATCTCATATCCTTCCCTTTCCCGTTCCAAGGGTCCACTAAATACGTTTACCGCCCGCCATTATCCATCCACTAGCAACACAAAAACAAAACAAAACGTACAACAAGAATCTTAATTAGAGATAGGTTTATAAATCTCCGTTTTACCGCAAAAAAGATTGGTCGGCTAAGGGGATGAAGGCCGAGAGAGACGGAACACGTAATGCGGATGAGAGAAAGTAGAAAAGAAGAAAGCGCTAAAGAAGAAATTAATAAAGTCATAACCTGCCAACGCCTTAATACCCTGGCAACGAAAATACAAATTTAATGAAAACAAATTATCACCCACCCATCCCTTCGTCGCCCCCTTTTTTTTCCCATCTTCCTCCTCATCCCGTTTACATACAGCCATTTACTTTGGTTCCCCAATCTTACTGGCGTGAGGCAGCTGAATAGTGATCGTCATCGCACCAGTAGTGGGTGCAACCAACCCTCTTTCTCTCTTCATTATTATCGTATTTTTCTTTCAAGACAACAACATCCCCCGGACGGGACAGGAAGACTATATAGCACTCGTACATACTCCCATGGGTGGTGGCAGTTATTGGATTGTTCTCCTTCGTTCCGCCACCCTCCTGCGGTGCTTGTCGTCCTCTAAGTGTATTATGCATGTAATTTGTGTATTCAACGGTGTAAACAGCGTTAACTGATTTTTCATTTCGACACAACAAGGGTGATGATGCAATAGTGGGAAGCACGAGCGACGGACGACGAAGGTCCGGGTCGTTGTGAGATGTCTAATATGAGGAGCTAACGCGTGTACTTTAGATTCATGGGCATTTGCAATGGGCCCGTCAAATCATAACCACCGCCGAGCGGTTTAAGTAAGAAGTCAATTCGGGATCTGGGTCTAGACGGTAAGGGGGTTGCATGTTTGGTTTTCATTGACTTTCGGCTTTGTTTTCAATTCACACTTCTTAAATGGGAATCGTAACGAGGGAGTAGAGGATGTGGAAATGGCGAATTGGCGAATGGGAATCGAGAACATACTTCAAAAAAGTTGTACAGTAAAGGTGAGAAAGAGTGAACATTCCGAAACAGGGCTTTCTATTAAAGACTAGTGGTTGAAGATTAAGGAAGGTCCGTCTTTCGATGTGGCATTTGTGTGATCATTCTTTAATGTCATCCCAAAAAAAACGCCTTTCTCATTTTTATTCCCCAAGATGACACTGCATTCCGAGGTGAACATAGATGATTTTTCAGGACGAAATTGTCATGTCTATTCGCTTAACGTAGTCTAGTCATTTTAGGCGTGGGATTGAAGGTTTCTTGACAGAATTCTCTGTCTCTACAGGCTTTCGTTCGAACTTCATCCTACGAGTACATCACTATCGCGCCATTCTCACATGAAGAAGCCTATACTCCGCCCTTATTTTCTGTCCGTATAGGTTAAAATTTCTGGATCTTCGGTGCAGCTTTTAGAACCTTTCACTTCGTTATTAGAATTATGGACGTTAACAATTTTGTCATCTTTGATTTATGATTTATGCAGGCAGACAGGGTTTAGGGAAAGGAGTCTACAGTTTCATTAATTTTACTCGGCTCTGCTATGTCCATAGAAAACGCCTCTACATATACCCAAGATACACACTCGCTAGATGTGAAAAGGTATGCAGGAATCCCGTAAAAGAGACCAGAAGCCTGAACCCGTTTATTTGTACGGGCTATGTTCATCCAGCAGTAGTTCAAAGGGGTTTTCCTTACCCAACCTGATTGGATATGACAAACGTTCAAAAAGTAAAAGGAATCTTATAATTTCGCGGGTTTGATTGGTTCGATTCGCATGATTCATGCATTGTTGTGTCTGAAAACTATCTGTACATTGCTAAAGTGGTTTTGTTTAGTCTGCTGTCAGCTTGATAAGGGATCATGTGTAGGTTATAGGCAAAACTAGGATTTACGAATTCTACAAGGTGGCGCAAAATCAGTCATCCAATTTCGTTTTTGACTTACTTTTTTACTAAATAAAAAAAAAGATTTTGAGTAATGGAAATCTTTATTTGGACCCTCCCGCCAGTGTTGATACACATTTGTACCCTTTTTATCGCATTTTCCATGACTTTCCGAACGATTTTCAGTTCGCTGTCAAATATTCTCCTTAAGGGCTGCGATTGCCTGAGATTAAAACCCGCGACTTCAAGTAAACCCGAAGAAAAAAGTCTGGAACGGTTAAATAGGGTGATCTTGCTGGCCATGCCAAATCGCCAACACGGAAGATTACGCGAATAGGAAACGCTTCCTTCACAATATCCATGGTGGCTCGTGCTGTGTATGTGGTTGCACCGTCTTGTTGAAACCACATGTTCACCAAGCTCCGCTCATCCAATTCCTGAAGTAAGAAGTTGTTTTCCATGGTCCTGTAGCGTTCGCCAGTAACTGTGACCGTATTACCGATGGCATCCTCAAAAAAATATGGCCCAATCACTCCTCCGGCGTGAACTCCGCACCACACAGAGGCTTTGAGTGCATGTAATGGCTCTTCGTGCCACACCCGCAGATTTTCAATGCCCCAGAAACGAAGATTTTGCTTATTGACGTAACCGCTTAAGTGGAAATGAGCCTCGTCGCTTACGATGATTTTCGACACAAAATCGTCCTCTTCGTTGTTGAGATTAAGGATTAAGTTATTCACACGTGAATGACGGTCAGCAGGCTGATGCACTGTTTGCACTTTATACGGGAAAATGTGTGTCTTACACTAAAATTCGCTGTAGGGTCCGTCTGGTAATGCCCAATTGATGTTTATGTTTCTTCGTCCTCACCGACATCGGCAACCACAGCCGCGATATTCTCGGCCGAACAAACAGCCCGGTGGCGGCGGTGGCCCTGGATGGTCTCCTGTAATTTCAGTCTATTCGAGTCGAGTAGCTAAGCGCCGGAATGTTTTTCTACTTGGCGCGACACGGTTAGGAAATAGAAGTCGAAATTCACGTTGCGTTAACACCACCGACCGATTAACGATCTTCCGATAGGTGATTCATTTTGCGCCACCTTGTATATTCGTTTATAAGAAGACTGTAAAGACATTGAAATTACAAACTTATTTGAAGCCCCTAAAACCCCTAAACTACAGGTAGACAGATAGATAGATGTGGTGGACTAAATTAGTACTAAGCTGTGCCCTTTCAATTCTCAAAAGCTGATGTACCTGATTGTCGTAGAAAAAAAATTTCAGAAACCTCATTAAAGTCGTTCCAAGAAGACGAAACAGAGTTTTTGATAGGGATGTGGAACTTCGTAGACAGTGATTAAGGGTCTCCCGCTCACTACTATCCTCAGATTCGATCGACCTGTATCCGATAACGATAGTAATCGCTTTTTTCGGGCTTATTGTAATTGTGTTGTCGTGAGGCACCTTAGCTGAGAAACACTTGCATGGTTCGGTAAGCGAGTATTTATAATTTGTCTGAGAATGCTTCCATTAACTCCATACTCCACCTGCCGCTTCCCCACTTCTTTCTAGCGGATAATGTTTCTGAGATTGGATGAAGATTAGATATATGCACTATAGTATTGATGATGTATGGACACATATTAGGCTTTTCTTCCTGGCATTCGCTTATTGGAAACTTAAGACCTTTTTGTCAAAATCAGACTTAAACAATAAATCCGAACCGTCATAAGCGTCGACAGTTCTCATTTTGGCAATTATCACCATAGTTTGTCATCCATTTTGAAACGCAATGATGCCTGTTTGAAAACAGGTTTGGACTGCACGTTGTCTGTTGGATTAAGTAACATTCATATATAGGCCTATCCAACAAGTGGTGGTCATTTGACATCAAAAGAACAACGAAACAAATTTATGAGAAATTGTGATAGTTTTATTTTAATCTAAAGTACAAACCCTAAGATTAGTAAGGAACCCAATACGTGCCAATTGAAAAAATATCACCCTTTCGCATAAATAAGCACTGTGTAGCACTGGCATAGATTTTACTTTTAATAATGCTCCAAAGAAAATGATGTTGACCCCATTTCGGGAAACCATACGTCTAGTAAATTTGTCACGCAATTCAGTATTGACATACCAGCTGTATGGCTACATCCACGGCACCAATTTCAGGCAAAAATTCAGTCAACATACTTTAGTAACGCAATCTACTCACTGAAACGATCACACCATTTATCATAGTATCATTTTCGAAAAAAAAGCATGGCCCAATGACACCACTTGCCTCAAAATCATAGCAAACTATCATTCGTTGTGGATGGTGAGGTTGATTCAGTATTTTTTTCAGCTTTTCGGATCTTACTTATTTATGTACCCCGATGAACTGAAATCAGCCTCTTAGCTCAGAAAAGTTTTGTCAAAAATCATGTTCGCACATTCCAGCAACCAATCAGCTCTAGCTCTGGTATCAACCGGATCCTATAACATGTAGGCAAAGATCTTAAGGCTTGCGCTTACTCCTGATCCCTGTGATAGTTTCAGCTTTATTAGCAACATTTTTTTAGCTCTGCGAGATGGGCTTAATGATGGGCAATAGCAGTTCGAATGTGTTCAGTCCATATTTAATCCTTCTCCAATAGATGGCGCTAGCGGCACGTGCTAGTCAAAGAAGTCAGAATTTTAATTGGCATCATTTATTTTTTTGTGCGTGAAATTGTAGACTTTCAAGCCAAACAGACGTCGTTTACAGGAAGTTTTGAAATGTACCTTCAATTCGATAAAATCTGAGGCGTTTTAGAAATGTACGGTCAGGCTTCGATTTAGGAAAGAAAGTTTCGCGAATAGTTTGAATTTTACAAATGACGCGGAGCTTCTTTGGCTGATAAAAAAATCTTAAAGACATGGGATTGGAGGCATTATTGGGTCTGTGTTAAATAAACAAGAACTTAAAGAATTATTGGCCGAAATTCTTCACATCATACTCGTATAAAAAAAAACTTGTGAATGGTCCACAAGCAAAGTTATTGAGCGTCATACAAGTTGAAGCCGAGAGACGGATAACGGTGTTTTTTCACTTGTGAACTGTAGCAATAGTCGCAAGAAAGGAAGAGTTTTCCACAACATATACTGACTAGTGATGAAAAGTGAATCGAGCGGTAAAAGTGAATCAGCATCAACATCAAGCCAAGACAAACTTCCATGGAACCAAGCTCATGCTATGTATTAGTATGGGACCATGCCTGTTTACCAGTGACGGCTGTTTTTGGAGCAATTTGTTGTGCATTATGTCGATTTCTCTACAGTATGACTCGACCGTGATTGTTTCTCCGCGTTTCAAAAAGGAATAATGGACAACTAACTCACTCGTCCACCATACTGTCACCATCACCGTTTTTGGGTGTAAGTCTGCCTTGCCACGTCCACTGGGGAACTCACCCACGTCTACCTATTCTCCCGACCTCTTCCGATTATCGTATAGGATCCACTTTTCGTCGCAGGTGACGATGCGATGCAAAAAAGGATCCATACGGTTTCTGTTTGTCAAAGATATTGCAACCTCCAGACGTCGCGTCGTAGCATATTCGCTGGTGTTAGGACGTGGGGCATCCATCTCTCTAGTTTTTTAACCTTTCGTTGCAGTTGACACTTTGAACCTTGCAGCAAGACTAAAAATAGTCGTAGCTGGATTTTCTTCAACAGCTGCTGCAAATTCTTCATTATTAATCACATTCTCCGGTCTACCCCTTGGCAAATTTTCGAGCGAAAAATCTCCCTCTCTGAACTTGGTAAACCAGTTTCGGACGGTTCTCTCAATACACGTACCCAATCCAAAAGCACCGTTAATTTCTCTAGTCGCTGCAGCTGCGTTCATGTTTTTTTTTTAATTGAAAAAGGAAAAAAATTGTTGGTGAGAGCATTTTCTAAGAAAAAAAAAAGTAAACTGAATGAGCTAATACCGTAAATTAATTTTTACCGTTTAGGAAGACTAAACTGTACACTTTTCGTAAAAAAACTTTATTATCAATTACCCTGCAAGACTTCACGCCACAACGATCACTATAGGAATGATCGGCAGATCGGCAATTTCATATGTAATGACCTACATATCTAATATTTGGTGGGACCAGCTTAACGTTATATATTATCAGTTATGGCAACGGGTGGAGCCTTTAAACAATCTCACTACCGAACTTAACTAAGAACTTTAAGTCGATAATTGGAAGATAACAACCACAACACGAGCAGCGACACGACAAAGCGATTGGTCTTTAAAACTTACCTGAAATCAGTGGATTGTTTCATGCAGCCAAATAACAGTTTTCTCTAGATATTGACCCTTCCAACTATCATCAGTTCCTTCCGATAGAAGCTCGGATCCGATCTTTCGAAGAAGGCAAAAATTGCGTCGATTCGTAAACCACTTCAAAAGATTGCAGTTTTACCAACGCGAGATTCGTGTGCTGTCAGAGAGTTGAGTTAAAGATGTAGCTAGTGATGGACAACACTTTCAAGAATAAATATGTGGCAACTTTTCGACGGGTTCCTATTTGTACACCAGATTGCCTCCGGGTTTTTATTTGCCTAATTCACCGCCAATTCGAAAATGCCGCAAAGGTTTAAAACGACACCGTTTATTGGATAACCCTTTACATTACGGCGCCTTATCTTATCGGAGGATTTTTTAAAATAAATGATCTCCTCCGGCAAATAATAGTATAGATAATTCTGTTACACAAGGATCGAATGTCCATTAACCTTAACAGACATCTAGCTTTCACCTCTCGATGGATAGAAATATAGAGAATCAACAGAAAGGATTTGTTTTCATAATTTTTGTTTTTTCTATTTATTTAAGTTTTCTTGTTTTTTATCACATCAACTTAATTACAACTTATTACCATAAACTATTTTTATTTTTGTTGTTCCTTTCTAATTTTATTTTAATTTTAACTTTAATTTTGTATATCTACATTTTAATTTTTACTTTTTTCTATGTTTTAAAAAAACTTACCGATATTGAAAAATTATAATATGTAAAACCAAATTACAAGTTTGTCAGTTAATAAGAAAAATATGAGAAGAACTAAAGGAGCATTCCCCAAATAATATAATTCAATAATTAAAAAAAAAAACAAAAACAAACGACGTACTCGACTTATTATTTTTTTTTGTCTTAAACCGCATTTTTTTTATAATTACTATGTATATTCAGTAAATGTATTTTTATATTTAAATTTTTTCCATTTGCTCTTCCGTTAAGTTTGATTAAATCTACAACCTTAAAAATTAATATTTAATTATTTGTATAATAATTCGAATAAAACGCCCGCGTAGAAATAAGCGGAAACGTAGTAAATATGTTTTCGTTTGTAAAATTTTGGTTTTCTATAAGGAAAAATATCGTTTTTCTTTTGTTTTTTGGTTTCGAAAAAAAAAGGAAGACTTTAACACATGAATTTGAAAATCTCGTTTTTTTTGTAAATAAAAATGAAACACAAAAAAATTAAGGAGCAATGGTGCTTGTTTTTTTTGTCACTTTTGTATGTATAAATATTTTTTTTTATTTTTGGAGAGGTATTTTTTAGGTTTTTCTTATTTCTTGCGTTGCGTGAGGTGGTGAGTTTCTTTTTTTTTCAATTTCTTTTCTTATTTAAGTGAGTTGAAAAATGTTTAGGAACAATATTGCTTTCGAAAATGATCATCAATGGTATATTTAATATTTTTCTTTTTGTTATTCGATTTTTAAAATCAGGTTTCACCTCTTTCATGCACTAATATAGGCTTTTCTGGTTGATTTTTCATGAACCGATAATGGCTCGTTAGGTAAAGGTAAAAAATTAACTTTTAAAAGGGAATAAAGCTATTTTTAAAAAAAGGGAACGAGGAGAAGGTTCAGAACTGAAGGACTAGGTACTCGTATTTCTATCTTCATTTTCGTTGCAAGCAACCAACTGAATATTTCCATGCATTTGAAGACAATGGTAGGTCTTAAGACACGTTGAATGCAGTGTGACCTAAATAAATGAGGCATGTGAGGCCGCAATAGTTTTTTTTTTTAAGGTATAGACTGTTTTGTACAGAAAGTGAGACTAATTTGGACTCACGCGAAACAAGTGTCCCTAACTCGCCTGAAGCTACATTGGACCCATGTGGAGGACCCAATGTTTTAAGCCTTTAATTGATCCGCATTCACTCTCAAAAATTCACTGGGATTTCGCCGACTCACGAGAGTTTCTGTTTGGCTCGGGATTCGATATACACGGCCGACAAAATTCATCGTACGTTGACTGATCCCACCTTTCAATCTTTTGCAAAAAAAAAAGTGTCAACTCGACAAAAGAGAAAAGAAATGAGCCAGGGCTCACTGCGCTAAATGGTAGTCAATTTCTTTTCCAAAGAAGGAGGATCGTTAGCAGAAATTGCACGCACAGTGGGAAAAAGCAAATCAACTGTGCAGCACATCATACAAACGTAGTATTGAATACGTGGGAAAAAGTGGTGATCCACGATAATTGCATGAAAGGAATGAAAATACGAAAAAACCGTAAAACGAATTACCCTACCATCAAACAGATAGTCAAAGCTACATGCAGCTCAGACATCAACAGGGGTAAAAACCAATGAACTCTCAGCAGACATGGATATTATTGTTCAAGAATAACAAGAAGAAAGCCATCCATAAGTGACGTAAATTAGACTACTACTAGATTAACTGTGGAAGGAAGTTGATCTGTCTTTTTTGAAAGAAAGTTGTGTTCACCGACGAGAGTAAATACAACATTCTTGGTCAAGACGGTCCTTCAGAGTTTGGCGAAGGAGCTTCATAGAAATGGGAGTTCAAAGTCTTCGAAGAATAGTGAAGCCCAGTGGAAGTAGTGTTATAGTGTGGGGGAGCATCGCTTGGTCCGGCAGGGGAAAGCTGATATTTATTGAAGGAGACATGGATCGAAACACGTATCTCAACCGACTAAAAGAAAATCTATCAGGTCGTGTCCTAAGTGTTGCGCGATTTTTTTTTTCGGGGGTTCCAATTGCCCTTAGAATGAAGAAAATAACTTAACATGGAAATTGTTATTGAGATTAGTGTCTGGGATATATTGCTCATTCAATCTGCAAGGTTCACTATGTTAACATCATTGTAAGCATTTTTAACTAAATTTAGAAATGGATGAATTGAATGAAAGTGAGAAAATGTGTATGGAGAGGGTGTTATGGCACGTATGGTATGTAAAAATGGCAATGTTGACCTAAAGGATGAACCTTTCGGGTAGGCCAGAAGAGGGCCATGGTAGAACCATGAAGTCCTGAAGTCCACCGTCGAAAGAAATCCCACTGTGACTATAAGAGAACTCGCAGGCAACTTCAACGTAAGCTATAAGACCATCCACCGACACCTAATACAAATTAGATAAGTTATAAAGCTAGGAAAATGGGTACCACCTATCGCAAAATAATCTTGAACAAAGAATCGAAGCTTGCACTGCGCTTCTTTTGTGTCACGATCAAGAACCATTTTTGAACCGGAGTTGAAAAATGGGTTCAACATTAATCATCACAAGTAATGGTTTAGTCTAGAAGTATCCGACCTTGGACCGATGGACTTCACATACTCAAGCTTTTACTGAGTGTATGGTTGGATGCTGAGGGAATAATTGACTTTGAGCTATTGTCTCAAGTCTTCTGTCTATAGCTATGCAGATTAAAGTCAGCACTAAAGCGGAGGCTAGAAGGCCGCACATGGTTACAGGATTTCGAAAACAGGGAAAAAATGTTGCTTCCGCCTTATGCTTCAGAGTTAACACCTTCAGATTTCCACTTGTTCCGAAGTCTGCAAAACTTTCTTGATGGGAAAAATTTTAAATCTCAGGATGAATTAAAAACTTGCCTGAGACGTAGGCAGAAGTGTTGTCCAATGAAGGATATTGCGTTGACGACTACATTTTTCAAAATCGCATAACTTGTGTTACAACCTGATACGTCCACAGTAGGGAAATAAGGTTTGGATCCCGGCTGGATATTACAGCAAGAGAACGACCTTAAGCACACCGTTCGAAAAGTAAAGGAATGGAAAGAGCCCGGACTTGAGCCCAATAGGGCATTTGTGGTAGTTAAGAACTTTGTTTGCCTCGGGTCTAAAGTGAACTCTACAAAAGACATCATAGTGGAAATCCGGCACAGAATCACCCTTGGCAACCGGCATTACGGTCTGTCAAAATAGTTGGGATCAAAACTCTTCACTCGCAGGACCAATATCATGCTCTACAAAACCCTCATCCTGCCAGTCTTGCTCTATAAAGCCGAAAGCTGGGTGAAGAACAGGACGGCAGAGGTGATTCTGGGCTTTTCCGAAAGAAAAATTCTGCGACGGATATTCGGTCCTATCTGCAAGGAGACGAATGGAGGATAAGACGCAACCCTGTTGACGTATTCCGGAAAGCAATAGTTCGCCGATATTGGCTTGAGGACATTAAGGGTATGGATACTAACGCTCCGGCTAAGAAGATCTTGGAATTCAAGCCTCCTGGTTCGAGAAGAAGAGACGACCTGGCCCTGATAATAGGAAGCAGTGCGCCCGGGACTGTAAAATATGGAAGGCAGTTTTAGGTCAGGCTCAAACCCCCCTATGGGTCGCTGGCCTGATAAGTAAGTATATAGAGCATTTGTAGGACAACTTAGAAAAACAGCTCCATAAACAGCGAATTTTATCAAAAGCTACTCTCAGAAAGTTCTCCAAATAGAAGGGGATGATGTAACCGAAGATTTTACGCAAAACCTGGTCTCTTCTGTGCCACGTCCACTACAAGATATTGCCAAATTTGATGGAGGTCCAAGATTTTGCCCGACTTCTTTTGAACATAAGTCGAAGTGATGCAATTTGTCGTTTGAATGAAATGTATCCCTTTGGCTCAAGTTTTTGGTCTGATTCTTAAATTTTAGTTACTTTTGGACTAAACTATGTAGGTAACGAAAAAGCACATATATGCGTGGCATACGATGAATTACGTCGCTCTGTCTAGGTGGCCTTTGGAAGAGAAAAGCCGTATTGGAAAAAAGTATGAATGGAAAATAAATAATTTTTGCCAGTTCTTGCTTACAGATTTGGGAAAGCTAATTTTTATTTAAAAAAAAAAATTAATATTTTATTGACCGGGCTTTTTTGAAAAATTCTACAAATCATTCCTGGATCTTTTCGATCATTCATTCCAGGGCGTTATGGCGACTGAAATATTGTGCCAATAAACTTTAAAATATCTCGTTTGGCCGTAAACGGTTTTGTAGCCTTTGAAATATCAAATTTCTTTAACGCATGTGGGGCAGAGAAAAGTGATCCTCGAACGTTAATCATAGGTTTGATTGATCAGCCTTCGATCGATGGCTTTTGTTGAAATAGAAAATATGAATCAGCTGGCAAAGTTTGAAAAGATTTTACTAAAAGTGGGGAAAACACGGGCGTACCAAGGTAGCTTGGGCAACTGTTCATTATCCGACCATTTCTAAGCTATTTATGAAACTAAAGAAAAAAAGCCTATTAAGGATCCAAGCCTACTTGTGTACATATAATATAAAGAGATCTACGCTATAATGCCGACTCCAAATGGCGAGTTAAAATAACTTTTTCGATTCGTTCCTGGGCGTCGATCACCCCTACTTCTACAAGGCTAGATAAAACCTTTTTCTGGTTTGTCTTATGTAAGCTAGTTGTTTGACCAGATCTACTTAAGGAAAAAAGTCACATCAATTCTAAACCTTCATTACATCCGTCTCATTTTTTATCTTCTGTTCATCCCCTCTTCCTTATTGCTTACATACGAAAAAAAGGATATTTATATATAAAACCTTAAATTTGTTAAACAAAATCAATACAATCTTTGTTTATTGTTTTCGAAAAAAGAAAAGAATACGAGTAAAAAGGGCTATGTCCCTTCCAGCTCAGCAAAAACAATGTTTCGTTAACACATTTATCTTTGTCCTTTATACAATTACTTATACGTAAATATAGATATAATGTTTGTAAAAAAGAAAATAATAATAGAAGAGTTAAAATAAATTCACTTAAGATTCGGGATTACAATAGTTGTCCATGAAACTTGGCTGTATGTCGTACTAAGGCTAAATGACTTTTAAATACATTGCAGCACAGATTGCATAGGTATGTTTGTTGGTTTTGCATTCGCTTAAGATATCTGTTCTCTTCTAATATAGCCTGAAATATATGCAGATTTATAGACAGTTTAGATTGATCAGAGTTTGGGGCGGGGGGAGGGATGGGATTTGTATATTAAATGTTGTGTGGTAACTTTCTCTCAGTTGGAAAGTATGCAGAGGTCGGGTGTATTTGAAAGTGTAGTGTGTACGGAGGCAGCAAATTGATGCGAGGAGTTTGTGAGTTGTCGAAAGAAAGCAAGCGAAGCGTTGAAGCACACAGTTGATAGCAGGTGATTTGGTGGGGGAAGAGTAGTGAGTGGAAGTGCCCTGACTGCGAATGGGATTTGCCGAATTATTAGACTATTCAAAGGTCGAAAGGTGTCGCTAAACGTGTTCTACAGTTCACGTACCCCATCATCCCCCTGGGATATAGCGGCGTCTTATTAACCTCGTTGAAAATCAGCTGAACTAACATATTCAAGGAATAAAGACCCAAGCGCCGACACTTAAACCTCTACCTACGTGATCTTCACGGGATGGCTCCTAAGTGTCAAGTACCTCGACTGGCAGACTCGACTAGTAAACTTTTAAGCCCCTTGTTAAGGTTGTTGGGGATAACAAGCTACTACTGGGAGGTGCTGTGAAAACGGCGAAAAAAATCTCAAGGTGGAATCAACGGGCTTAACCACGGTTTGAGTGAGATAACTACTTGGTAAACACCTTAATCGGGCTTGTCGGAGACGAATAAGAAACTGGTTGGAGGTTAACCTTATTGGTAACAGCGGAAAATAATTTTTGATCGGAGACAACCAACTGGTACAGACGATTGTCGAAGACCCCCGTAAACGTCTAAATGGGAACGAGCATCGGAGGTTAGGGCCCTTAACGGGTTATAAGGCACATTTCTGCACTCAAAAAGGGGCGAAGTGATAAACCGGGTAATGAGCGGATGAAAAACTGTAACATCTACAGGGTGCGCCATCTCATATGGGCCGATGTAAACTTCGAATAACTTCCACAATTGTCAACCGATTTTCATATGTCATAGCATTTTGGAAACGTCAATTCAGTACAATTTTAACCATGAATCGCTTCACACTAAAAGAACGCGCGGAAATAGTTTCAATGTTCATTAAAAATTAACGCTCGATTGTGCTAACTCAACCGCAAAATACCGTGATCGTGTTGCGCCCAAAAAAGATACAATTCGTCGTTAGGCCTCGATTTTTTTTCAATTTGGTTCTTTGGCAAGCCCTCGTGAGCAAGCTAGGCCACGTCCGCGGCGTTCAAACTCATATATTCAGCCTGTGAAGGCCAGTGTTCAAGAAGACCCAAGTTTGTCATATCGGCGCCGTTCGCAGCAGTTAAGCATCAGCGGGACCACTTTGCGGAGAATTTTAAAGAATGATCTTCACTTATTTCCATACAAAGTGCAGATAACTCAAAGAATTTTGCCACAAGATGGGCCACGGCGGTTGGCATACGCACAAAATATCGTTGCAATGATTAATGCCGAGCCGGAGTTCTGGCAGCAAATTTTGATGACCGATGAGGCACATCTTACGCTCTCTGGCTCAGTTAATAAACAAAATTGTCGCTTCTGGAGCACCAAAAATCCTCACATTATTCTGGAAGAGCCGCTTTATGATCAAAAAGTTACTCTTTGGGCCGGTGTATGCGCTAAAACCATCATTGGACCGTATTTCTTCAAAGTTGACGATACAGTTGATGGCGATCGATATTGGTGGATGTTGGTCCATTATGTGGTCCCAGAAATGCGTAAAAAAAGCTTATTTCACTTTTGGTTTCAAAAAGACGGCGCGACATGCCATACTGCAGACAAAACAATGAACCTTTTGCGTAAGAAGTTCCCTGGAAGATTGGTGTCAAAAAAGTGCGATATTGACTGGCCTCCGAGATCGTCGGATTTGACTCCTCCAGACTTTTTTCTTTGGGCATAAAGACAATAGACAGCTCAAAAGAAACATCTGTGCGGAAATCGCAGAAATTTCGTCCATTTCTGCTCGAAAATGTCATGGAGAATGCGCGAAAACGAGGCCATTTTTGCATCGGCAATAAAAGCGGTCATTTAATTGATATTGTTTTCAAAATGTAATCAAAATAAATTCTTAAGGTCTAAATTGAATAAAAGTTTTTTGGATTTTCAAAATCGGTTGAGAATTGTTGAAGTTATTCGAAATTTACATCGACCCATATGAGATGGCGCACTCTGTATTACGAAAACTGCCACAGAGAGGACAAACAGCGCCTATTTGGATGAGGATTCGTTATCCGAAGCAAGCTTAGGCATAAAAAAAACTTAAGCTTCCAGGATGTGGGCCAAGTTCTTATAACAATCTGTATCAAGGAAACCCTCGGAAATATAAGCCTTCACTCCCTCACAAAAGAGAAAGACGACCGCCTTAAGGATGACTTGTAACGCCTCCCAAATAGAAGTTACCGTACATTCAACTATGGTAAATCGTTCTAGGAGATTTTAATGCGAGGCTTTGAGGAGGATATGCTTAAACGAATCACTTGAAAGTGTAGCTTAGACAACACCACGTCAGAAAATACACTGTGGAGGGCCGACTTACCCTGGCGGTCCCCTGATCAGCTTACCCAACTGATCATACTGCGATCGACAGTAGACGGTCGCCAACATCGAATCGAATCATTTATATTATTACATCCAAGTTACGAATGGGGACTTCGTGAATTTCACGTGGGTCGCAAAAGACCGCCACGGCTTTTGCCGATCATATCTCACTCAAGCTCTTTCAAGACCCGATGCCATTTGTACAAACCATAGAACATGGAGACGTCGTCAAACCGCCACCACCACCTCTGATACGTACGTAACAAAAACCCTGGTTTGACGATGATTGCGGACTGCCATATGTGGAGACATAGAATCTAAACTCCTTTGCCCGGTTCGTAAGAAAAGGGATGCCCATAACTGCTCCAATTATAGGAGCATAAACATCGCTTATAAAACCTTCTCTAGCGTGCTCTGTGAGCGCTTAAAATCATTCGTGAAAAGTCTAAGTTCCTGTGGGTCTTTTTTTTTTTAAATAATTCGTGCAGATTCAAGAGTATACGCTCTTTTGGTGTTTGTCACACAACCTGGTCGAGGTGCAGATGGTTTGTGTCGAAGATGTTCGTTCACTACTCTCTAAGGGTGGTTGTCCTAGATAGGATTTGAGACATTCCACTGAATTTGCGTTGGTTATAGTTCACAGTATTGGAAATGCACACACACGAGTATGACTTTTGAAATGATTTTATGCAGCGAGTGTTATGCCTTCATCAGTATTTTTTGATCATCTCTCATTCACAACTGATGTTGTTGCACAGTTTTTCCGTATAGGAATTGTTCTTGACTATGGTGATGATTACCATTGTACCAAGACCACCCCCTTAGGGTCTGGTTTCAAACCAGGCAAATCCATGATAACAGTGCCTATAAAGACGAGCTGTGCAGAGCCATGTTAGGTTTGGACACCATGGCTAAATTCGTCAAGCTTTGCAGGATGACCGGAGAATTCCTACTGCTTCATTAACGTCGGTATTGAACCAACCGAGAGCTTCGATGTAGAAATGATTCATGATGGGCGAATCCCTGTCGTATATCATGCGCGATCCGTTGATCAATACAAGAGGCACGATCTATTGCAAGTCTCTCAAGTCATTGTTATGATTAGACGGACACAGCGAGATTTCACTGAAGCATTAGAGTGCGCTGAAGCAGGGCCGTTTCTGTGTCTGAGGGTGACCTCGTCTACCTTGGCTCACGACACCAGGGCTAAAATCCGACGCAGAATACCTCTTACCAACTTTCGCTCCTATGGTCTCAAGAGGCAAAACGCCGGTCCTCTATAGCGTAAAAGCTTGAACACTACCGAAAGCAAATGAAGAGGCCGTTGGCAGGTTCAAGAACAAAATTGAGGACGACCATACAACCGAGAACAGCGTAGTCAGGGGGGCAACGATTTAACTTCTAAAAAGGCTGGCCTTGTAGAGCGAATGGACACCACTGCTCTCGCCCAAGTCTTCGATTTCACCTCCGAAGGATGACGCAGCAGAGGACGGCCACATCTGAGGTGACGCGTACATGCGCCACAAGATCCTACCGTCCAGGGAAGCCTTTCCTGGGTCACCCTGAACTTAACTAGGGAAACAGGAACTCATGTCCCTCGGTTAACCACTTGTAACTCAAGTTGAAGCTCTCACGTCGAAAATAGATTATAAAACAAATCGAAGAGCCTTGGCTAAGTATCATAAAACAAGATGGGATCAGCTCGTCGGAAGCCAAGCTACAATTCCAGGTCTTCTACCTTGAATTTTGCAACCTTTTACCTGGGTCTGCCCAGACGAACAGTAGGACAGCCTTTACATAAGTCTTCCCTACCCCGGATTTGCAAGGTAGAAGACTAAGAGCGTTCGCCAATCAGAGAATGATAGGAGAAGATTGTCTAAAGAGATGTGAGGACTACAGAAGAATATGTATCAACCGATCCAGGATCATGTGAGAAGGGTTTAACGTTCAAAAAGTAGGTTTAACGAACTTTCTGTGTCATGTTTGAATACTTAACAAGAACCACAACCACTACTGGATGAGGAGGGTAGTCGTATATGGCAATTAGGCAAGACCCCAAGCAACCAATCAGAATGGGACTTTGAGTTATTATTATAAAAAACTACTTAAGAGGTTGCTAAACATATTAAAGCACATTTGATTAGAAGCAAAGGATAGAACAAAGCACCGTTTAAAGGCCACTGATCGAGTGAAAGAATAGCAAGCAAGCAAAACCTTAAACAAGCAAAGAAGTAGAAACCATACCTTAAGGCTATACGCACAGCAATGTCCAAGCATTAACGTATACAAAACGAGGAAAGGAAGAAATAGATAGCAAGTGTGTTGGAAAATGAACGTTCGGGGGAGCAATATATCTCGTTCGTTCATCCGATCGGAGCGCGAAAGCACCCGCACGAGCAATAGGCAATCCTCCTACACACTACAACCGATAAAGTCTATCGACTACCACTACCACTACCATTATATCGATATGGTTACAACAAGCTAGCGCTATTCTCTAGGCACTACTGATACTTGAATATAAGCAAATTCCTCGCATCGGACAAAATCGAGTTGTGGCCGTTCTGTAACAGTACCTGCATGAATCTCCGCTCGGGATGCTTGTAGAATATATGCTCCCTCAGTTCATTTTCATTTGTAAACATAACACCGCAATCGTGGCATTTAAGATCATCGCTGCTATCAAGTTGCTGTTGTGTTTGATGCTGTTGTTGTTCTTGTTGTTGTTGTTGTTGTGACTGTGGTTGCGTGTTGAGATTGCTTGTATTGTTGTTGTTGATCATTATTGCCTGCACGACTGTTGTCTATATTGGGGATTTGAATTTGGTAATTTGGTTTTTGGTTGGTTATTTAGTGTGCAAATAACGAACTTTTACATGACTGCCAAGCTCGGTGCTCTGTTGTTGTTGCTGTTGTTGCTGCGGTTGCATATGACTGATTTGTATAGTAGCACCACCAACATGATGCTGTTGCAGCGTTGGCAATTCAATCTTAACTGTTTGAACATTCGAATGATTTAATTGCTGTTGTTGCTGTTGCTGCTGCTGTTGTTGCTGTTGCTTCTTCTTTGGCGGGCGGCCACCTACGTTATTCAAACGCGTAAGGGAGGAAAAGAAAAACAAAAAATAAAATAATTCAAGTCAGATTCGATTCAAGGGGGACATATCGTAATAGAGAAATCGATTTTTTTGTGTGTTTTGTAAAAAGGTTTGAATGCATACGTTGCCCTGTTGTGTGATGTTGTATCGACAGTGGCTGCCCGATCATTTGCACCGGCTGATGTAGTTGATGTTGCAGCTGCTGCTTTTTAGAACGCTTAGGCGGCGGCAGTTCACTGTGAGAATGGCGAGTAAGAAGATGTTTCGATAAGTGTTGTTTAACGGCGAATGCTTGGTTACAATTAGATACCGGACAAGTAATGTACCTTTCAAAGGAGAGTACATTGCAAAAATTTATGTTTCAAATCATTTTTTATTGGTTTCAAAAGAAAAAAAAAATAAAGAAACTATTACGATGGGCTCATAGCTGGGAATACGAGGATCTGGACAGGAGTTGGACAAAGTGATACAGAAAACGAAAGGTAGAGCGATTAGTGGGGAAAGCAGAAAAAAAAAATTGGAGTTACAGTGAAATTCCACAGCTTACCTTCCTTCGATGTGACGCTGGACATGTTTTTTGAGCAACATTTCCTGGTTGAAGGAGCTCGGGCACATTTCGCATTTGAATTTGAACTCGTCGTGCATCTTATTGTGTTGATCGAGGTGCGCTTGTTGCAGGAATTTCTCGTCGCACTTTTGACACTCGTACGGGAAGGCCAGACCGTGTGATTTCATGTGCGTATGCAATTGTGATTGCTGCTTAAACGTTTTCTCGGGACATTGCGGGCAATAGTAGCCAGTGATGCCGGCATGCACTTGCAAATGTTGATTGAGTGAGGTGACTTGGGTGAATTTCTTCGGGCATTGATTGCAACAATACTGTTGTACTTTGTGATGTGTTTTCATGTGGTTGTTCAAGTTTGTCACCTATAATAGCGAAAAGAGGGGATTATTTCGGGATAAAGTGCGACGTGTGAGGTACGTACTTGTGCAAACGATCTCCCACATTCGGCCTCGATGCATACAAACGGCCGCTCGCCCGTGTGCAGGCGACGGTGGTTATTCAGATTCGTTATCTACAACGAAATCATTTTACTGTCAGCTACAACGATCTTTCTACGTTTACAAACCTGAGTAAAAGTCTTGCCACAATCGACGCAGACATACGGCCGGTCGTTCGTGTGTATCCGCTCGTGATTGCGCAGATTTGCGGCTTGTGTGAAACCTGAAAGCAAAAATATAATCATTGCCAGCCAGGTATGTGATTTTCTAAAGGGAGACTTATCTCCCTAATAGCTAATACTTGATTTACCTCAAAACTATAATTGGGGCTAAGGAGGGCGACTGGGAAAACATAAGCAACTTAAGCATGGAATACTGTGGCTAAAACCATATTTTTAATACTCGATTCGATTGGCCCAAATCTTAGGTCAGGCCTTACTGGTAGGGATATTCTACAACCAGTCTTCTGATCACTACTAGAAAAACCTAACTAAAATGTGTGAAGTACTTTAAAATCGACAGACAACGTCCTTAAAATCGACAGACAACTTCCTCAAAGTTGACATACACCCTCCTTAAAGTCGACAGAAAACTTTCTTAAGGTCGACAGAAATCCTCCTTAAGTAGACACACAATCTCCTTAAAGTCGACAGAAAACCTCTTTAAAGTCGACAGACAACCTCCTTAAAGTCGACAAAAAACCTCCTTAAAGTAGACACACAATCTCCTTAAAGTCGATAGAAAACCTTCTTAAAGTCGACAGACAACCTCGTTAAATTCGACAGAAAACCTCCTTAAGTCGACACACAACCTCCTTAAAGTCGACAGGCAACCTCCTTAAAGTTGATAGAAAACCTTCTTAAAGTCGATAGAAAACCTCCTAAAGTCGACACACAACCTCCTCAAACTCGACAGAAAACCCCTTTTAAGTCGACAAGCAACCTTCTTAAAGTCGACAGACAAGCTCCTCAAAGTCGACAGAAAATTTTCTTGGAGTCGATGGACAACTTCCTAAAGGTCGACAGAAAACTTCCTCAAAGACGATGGAAAACCTTCTTAAAGTCGATAGACAACTTCCTCAAAGTCGATAGAAAACTTTCTTAGAATCGACGGACAACCTCCTTAAAGTCGCAGGAAACCTTCTTAAAGTCGATAGACAACTTCCTCAAAGTCGACAGAGAACTTTCTTGGAGTCGACGGACAACCTACTCAAGTCGACAGAAAACCTTCTTAAAGTCGACAGACAACCTCCTTAAGCCGGTAGAAAACCTTCTTAAAGTCGACAGACAACCTCCTTAAATTCGACAGAAAACCTCCTTAAATTCGACAGAAAACCATCTTAAGTCGACACACAACCTCCTTAAAGTCGACAGAAAACCTTCTTAAAGTCGACAGACGACCTCCTTAAATTCGACAGAAAACCTCCTTAAATTCGACAGAAAACCTCCTTAAGTCGACACACAACTTCCTTAAAGTCGACAGAAAACCTCCTCAAAGTCGACAGAAAACTTTCTTAGAGTCGACGGACAACCTCCTTAAGTCGACAGACAACCTCCTCAAACTCGACAGAAAACCCCTTTTAAGTCGACAAGCAACCTTCTTAAAGTCGACAGACAACCTCCTTAAATTCGACAGAAAACCTCCTAAAGTCGATAGACAACTTCCTCAAAGTCGACAGAAAACTTTCTTAGAGTCGACGGACAACCTCCTTAAGTCCACAGAAAACCTTCTTAAAATCGACAGAAAACTTTCTTGGAGTCGACGGACAACCTCCTTAAGTCGATAGACAACTTCCTCAAAGTCGACAGACAACCTCCTCAAAGTCGACAGAAAACTTTCTTAGAGTCGACGGACAACCTCCTTAAGTCCACAGAAAACCTTCTTAAAATCGACAGACAACCTCCTTAAGTCGATAGAAAACTTTCTTGGAGTCGACGGACAACCTCCTTAAGTCGACAGACAACCTCCTTAAAGTCGATAGAAAACCTCCTAAAGTCGACACACAACCTCCTCAAACTCGACAGAAAACCCCTTTTAAGTCGACAAGCAACCTTCTTAAAGTCGACAGACAAGCTCCGTAAGTCGACACACAACCTCCTTAAAGTCGACAGGCAACCTCCTTAAAGTTGATAGAAAACCTTCTTAAAGTCGACAGGCAACCTCCTTAAAGTCGATGGAAACCTCCTTAAAGTCGATAGAAAACCTCCTAAAGTCGACACACAACCTCCTCAAACTCGACAGAAAACCCCTTTTAAGTCGACAAGCAACCTTCTTAAAGTCGACAGACAACCTCCTTAAGCCGGTAGAAAACCTTCTTAAAGTCGACAGACAACCTCCTTAAATTCGACAGAAAACCTCCTTAAATTCGACAGAAAACCTCCTTAAGTCGACACACAACTTCCTTAAAGTCGACAGAAAACCTCCTCAAAGTCGACAGAAAACTTTCTTAGAGTCGACGGACAACCTCCTTAAGTCGACAGACAACCTCCTCAAACTCGACAGAAAACCCCTTTTAAGTCGACAAGCAACCTTCTTAAAGTCGACAGACAACCTCCTTAAATTCGACAGAAAACCTCCTAAAGTCGATAGACAACTTCCTCAAAGTCGACAGAAAACTTTCTTAGAGTCGACGGACAACCTCCTTAAGTCCACAGAAAACCTTCTTAAAATCGACAGAAAACTTTCTTAGAGTCGACGGACAACCTCCTTAAGTCGATAGACAACTTCCTCAAAGTCGACAGACAACCTCCTCAAAGTCGACAGAAAACTTTCTTAGAGTCGACGGACAACCTCCTTAAGTCCACAGAAAACCTTCTTAAAATCGACAGACAACCTCCTTAAGTCGATAGAAAACTTTCTTGGAGTCGACGGACAACCTCCTTAAGTCGACAGACAACCTCCTTAAAGTCGACAAAAAACCTCCTTAAAGTAGACACACAATCTCCTTAAAGTCGATAGAAAACCTTCTTAAAGTCGACAGACAACCTCCTTAAATTCTACAGAAAACCTCCGTAAGTCGACACACAACCTCCTTAAAGTCGACAGGCAACCTCCTTAAAGTTGATAGAAAACCTTCTTAAAGTCGACAGGCAACCTCCTTAAAGTCGATGGAAACCTCCTTAAAGTCGATAGAAAACCTCCTAAAGTCGACACACAACCTCCTCAAACTCGACAGAAAACCCCTTTTAAGTCGACAAGCAACCTTCTTAAAGTCGACAGACAAGCTCCTCAAAGTCCACAGAAAATTTTCTTGGAGTCGATGGACAACTTCCTAAAGGTCGACAGAAAACTTCCTCAAAGACGATGGAAAACCTTCTTAAAGTCGATAGACAACTTCCTCAAAGTCGATAGAAAACTTTCTTAGAATCGACGGACAACCTCCTTAAAGTCGCAGGAAACCTTCTTAAAGTCGATAGACAACTTCCTCAAAGTCGACAGAGAACTTTCTTGGAGTCGACGGACAACCTACTTAAGTCGACAGAAAACCTTCTTAAAGTCGACAGACAACCTCCTTAAGCCGGTAGAAAACCTTCTTAAAGTCGACAGACAACCTCCTTAAATTCGACAGAAAACCTCCTTAAATTCGACAGAAAACCATCTTAAGTCGACACACAACCTCCTTAAAGTCGACAGAAAACCTTCTTAAAGTCGACAGACGACCTCCTTAAATTCGACAGAAAACCTCCTTAAATTCGACAGAAAACCTCCTTAAGTCGACACACAACTTCCTTAAAATCGACAGAAAACCTCCTCAAAGTCGACAGAAAACTTTCTTAGAGTCGACGGACAACCTCCTTAAGTCGACAGACAACCTCCTCAAACTCGACAGAAAACCCCTTTTAAGTCGACAAGCAACCTTCTTAAAGTCGACAGACAACCTCCTTAAATTCGACAGAAAACCTCCTAAAGTCGATAGACAACTTCCTCAAAGTCGACAGAAAACTTTCTTAGAGTCGACGGACAACCTCCTTAAGTCCACAGAAAACCTTCTTAAAATCGACAGAAAACTTTCTTAAGGTCGACAGAAATCCTCCTTAAGTAGACACACAATCTCCTTAAAGTCGACAGAAAACCTCTTTAAAGTCGACAGACAACCTCCTTAAAGTCGACAAAAAACCTCCTTAAAGTAGACACACAATCTCCTTAAAGTCGATAGAAAACCTTCTTAAAGTCGACAGACAACCTCGTTAAATTCGACAGAAAACCTCCTTAAGTCGACACACAACTTCCTTAAGTCGACAGACAACCTCCTTAAGTCGATAGACAACTTCCTCAAAGTCGACAGACAACCTCCTCAATGTCGACAGAAAACTTTCTTAGAGTCGACGGACAACCTCCTTAAGTCCACAGAAAACCTCCTAAAGTCGATAGACAACTTCCTCAAAGTCGACAGAAAACTTTCTTAGAGTCGACGGACAACCTCCTTAAGTCCACAGAAAACCTTCTTAAAATCGACAGACAACCTCCTTAAGTCGATAGAAAACTTTCTTGGAGTCGACGGACAACCTCCTTAAGTCGACAGACAACCTCCTTAAAGTCGATAGAAAACCTCCTAAAGTCGACACACAACCTCCTCAAACTCGACAGAAAACCCCTTTTAAGTCGACAAGCAACCTTCTTAAAGTCGACAGACAAGCTCCTCAAAGTCGACAGAGAACTTTCTTGGAGTCGACGGACAACCTACTTAAGTCGACAGAAAACCTCCTTAAGTCGACACACAACTTCCTTAAAGTCGACAGAAAACCTCCTCAAAGTCGACAGAAAACTTTCTTAGAGTCGACGGACAACCTCCTTAAGTCGACAGACAACCTCCTCAAACTCGACAGAAAACCCCTTTTAAGTCGACAAGCAACCTTCTTAAAGTCGACAGACAAGCTCCTCAAAGTCGACAGAGAACTTTCTTGGAGTCGACGGACAACCTACTTAAGTCGACAGAAAACCTCCTTAAGTCGACACACAACTTCCTTAAAGTCGACAGAAAACCTCCTTAAAGTAGACACACAACCTCCTTAAAGTCGATGGACAACCTCCTTAAGTCGATAGACAACTTCCTCAAAGTCGACAGACAACCTCCTCAAAGTCGACAGAGAACTTTCTTGGAGTCGACGGACAACCTCCTTAAGTCGACAGACAACCTCCTCAAACTCGACAGAAAACCCCTTTTAAGTCGACAAGCAACCTTCTTAAAGTCGACAGACAACCTCCTTAAATTCGACAGAAAACCTCCTAAAGTCGATAGACAACTTCCTCAAAGTCGACAGAAAACTTTCTTAGAGTCGACGGACAACCTCCTTAAGTCCACAGAAAACCTTCTTAAAATCGACAGAAAACTTTCTTGGAGTCGACGGACAACCTCCTTAAGTCGATAGACAACTTCCTCAAAGTCGACAGACAACCTCCTCAAAGTCGACAGAAAACTTTCTTAGAGTCGACGGACAACCTCCTTAAGTCCACAGAAAACCTTCTTAAAATCGACAGACAACCTCCTTAAGTCGATAGAAAACTTTCTTGGAGTCGACGGACAACCTCCTTAAGTCGACAGACAACCTCCTTAAAGTCGATAGAAAACCTCCTAAAGTCGACACACAACCTCCTCAAACTCGACAGAAAACCCCTTTTAAGTCGACAAGCAACCTTCTTAAAGTCGACAGACAACCTCCTTAAGCCGGTAGAAAACCTTCTTAAAGTCGACAGACAACCTCCTTAAATTCGACAGAAAACCTCCTTAAATTCGACAGAAAACCTCCTTAAGTCGACACACAACTTCCTTAAAGTCGACAGAAAACCTCCTCAAAGTCGACAGAAAACTTTCTTAGAGTCGACGGACAACCTCCTTAAGTCGACAGACAACCTCCTCAAACTCGACAGAAAACCCCTTTTAAGTCGACAAGCAACCTTCTTAAAGTCGACAGACAACCTCCTTAAATTCGACAGAAAACCTCCTAAAGTCGATAGACAACTTCCTCAAAGTCGACAGAAAACTTTCTTAGAGTCGACGGACAACCTCCTTAAGTCCACAGAAAAAGTTCTTAAAATCGACAGAAAACTTTCTTAGAGTCGACGGACAACCTCCTTAAGTCGATAGACAACTTCCTCAAAGTCGACAGACAACCTCCTCAAAGTCGACAGAAAACTTTCTTAGAGTCGACGGACAACCTCCTTAAGTCCACAGAAAACCTTCTTAAAATCGACAGACAACCTCCTTAAGTCGATAGAAAACTTTCTTGGAGTCGACGGACAACCTCCTTAAGTCGACAGACAACCTCCTTAAAGTCGACAAAAAACCTCCTTAAAGTAGACACACAATCTCCTTAAAGTCGATAGAAAACCTTCTTAAAGTCGACAGACAACCTCCTTAAATTCTACAGAAAACCTCCGTAAGTCGACACACAACCTCCTTAAAGTCGACAGACAACCTCCTTAAAGTTGATAGAAAACCTTCTTAAAGTCGACAGGCAACCTCCTTAAAGTCGATGGAAACCTCCTTAAAGTCGATAGAAAACCTCCTAAAGTCGACACACAACCTCCTCAAACTCGACAGAAAACCCCTTTTAAGTCGACAAGCAACCTTCTTAAAGTCGACAGACAAGCTCCTCAAAGTCCACAGAAAATTTTCTTGGAGTCGATGGACAACTTCCTAAAGGTCGACAGAAAACTTCCTCAAAGACGATGGAAAACCTTCTTAAAGTCGATAGACAACTTCCTCAAAGTCGATAGAAAACTTTCTTAGAATCGACGGACAACCTCCTTAAAGTCGCAGGAAACCTTCTTAAAGTCGATAGACAACTTCCTCAAAGTCGACAGAGAACTTTCTTGGAGTCGACGGACAACCTACTTAAGTCGACAGAAAACCTTCTTAAAGTCGACAGACAACCTCCTTAAGCCGGTAGAAAACCTTCTTAAAGTCGACAGACAACCTCCTTAAATTCGACAGAAAACCTCCTTAAATTCGACAGAAAACCATCTTAAGTCGACACACAACCTCCTTAAAGTCGACAGAAAACCTTCTTAAAGTCGACAGACGACCTCCTTAAATTCGACAGAAAACCTCCTTAAATTCGACAGAAAACCTCCTTAAGTCGACACACAACTTCCTTAAAATCGACAGAAAACCTCCTCAAAGTCGACAGAAAACTTTCTTAGAGTCGACGGACAACCTCCTTAAGTCGACAGACAACCTCCTCAAACTCGACAGAAAACCCCTTTTAAGTCGACAAGCAACCTTCTTAAAGTCGACAGACAACCTCCTTAAATTCGACAGAAAACCTCCTAAAGTCGATAGACAACTTCCTCAAAGTCGACAGAAAACTTTCTTAGAGTCGACGGACAACCTCCTTAAGTCCACAGAAAACCTTCTTAAAATCGACAGAAAACTTTCTTAAGGTCGACAGAAATCCTCCTTAAGTAGACACACAATCTCCTTAAAGTCGACAGAAAACCTCCTTAAGTCGACACACAACTTCCTTAAGTCGACAGACAACCTCCTTAAGTCGATAGACAACTTCCTCAAAGTCGACAGACAACCTCCTCAATGTCGACAGAAAACTTTCTTAGAGTCGACGGACAACCTCCTTAAGTCCACAGAAAACCTTCTTAAAATCGACAGACAACCTCCTTAAGTCGATAGAAAACTTTCTTGGAGTCGACGGACAACCTCCTAAAGTCGACAGACAACCTCCTTAAAGTCGATAGAAAACCTCCTAAAGTCGACACACAACCTCCTCAAACTCGACAGAAAACCCCTTTTAAGTCGACAAGCAACCTTCTTAAAGTCGACAGACAACCTCCTTAAATTCGACAGAAAACCTCCTAAAGTCGATAGACAACTTCCTCAAAGTCGACAGAAAACTTTCTTAGAGTCGACGGACAACCTCCTTAAGTCCACAGAAAACCTTCTTAAAATCGACAGACAACCTCCTTAAGTCGATAGAAAACTTTCTTGGAGTCGACGGACAACCTCCTTAAGTCGACAGACAACCTCCTTAAAGTCGATAGAAAACCTCCTAAAGTCGACACACAACCTCCTCAAACTCGACAGAAAACCCCTTTTAAGTCGACAAGCAACCTTCTTAAAGTCGACAGACAAGCTCCTCAAAGTCGACAGAGAACTTTCTTGGAGTCGACGGACAACCTACTTAAGTCGACAGAAAACCTCCTTAAGTCGACACACAACTTCCTTAAAGTCGACAGAAAACCTCCTCAAAGTCGACAGAAAACTTTCTTAGAGTCGACGGACAACCTCCTTAAGTCGACAGACAACCTCCTCAAACTCGACAGAAAACCCCTTTTAAGTCGACAAGCAACCTTCTTAAAGTCGACAGACAACCTCCTTAAATTCGACAGAAAACCTCCTAAAGTCGATAGACAACTTCCTCAAAGTCGACAGAAAACTTTCTTAGAGTCGACGGACAACCTCCTTAAGTCCACAGAAAACCTTCTTAAAATCGACAGAAAACTTTCTTAAGGTCGACAGAAATCCTCCTTAAGTAGACACACAATCTCCTTAAAGTCGACAGAAAACCTCCTTAAGTCGATAGACAACTTCCTCAAAGTCGACAGACAACCTCCTCAATGTCGACAGAAAACTTTCTTAGAGTCGACGGACAACCTCCTTAAGTCCACAGAAAACCTTCTTAAAATCGACAGACAACCTCCTTAAGTCGATAGAAAACTTTCTTGGAGTCGACGGACAACCTCCTAAAGTCGACAGACAACCTCCTTAAAGTCGATAGAAAACCTCCTAAAGTCGACACACAACCTCCTCAAACTCGACAGAAAACCCCTTTTAAGTCGACAAGCAACCTTCTTAAAGTCGACAGACAACCTCCTTAAATTCGACAGAAAACCTCCTAAAGTCGATAGACAACTTCCTCAAAGTCGACAGAAAACTTTCTTAGAGTCGACGGACAACCTCCTTAAGTCCACAGAAAACCTTCTTAAAATCGACAGAAAACTTTCTTAAGGTCGACAGAAATCCTCCTTAAGTAGACACACAATCTCCTTAAAGTCGACAGAAAACCTCCTTAAGTCGACACACAACTTCCTTAAGTCGACAGACAACCTCCTTAAGTCGATAGACAACTTCCTCAAAGTCGACAGACAACCTCCTCAATGTCGACAGAAAACTTTCTTAGAGTCGACGGACAACCTCCTTAAGTCCACAGAAAACCTTCTTAAAATCGACAGACAACCTCCTTAAGTCGATAGAAAACTTTCTTGGAGTCGACGGACAACCTCCTAAAGTCGACAGACAACCTCCTTAAAGTCGATAGAAAACCTCCTAAAGTCGACACACAACCTCCTCAAACTCGACAGAAAACCCCTTTTAAGTCGACAAGCAACCTTCTTAAAGTCGACAGACAACCTCCTTAAATTCGACAGAAAACCTCCTAAAGTCGATAGACAACTTCCTCAAAGTCGACAGAAAACTTTCTTAGAGTCGACGGACAACCTCCTTAAGTCCACAGAAAACCTTCTTAAAATCGACAGAAAACTTTCTTAAGGTCGACAGAAATCCTCCTTAAGTAGACACACAATCTCCTTAAAGTCGACAGAAAACCTCCTTAAGTCGACACACAACTTCCTTAAGTCGACAGACAACCTCCTTAAGTCGATAGACAACTTCCTCAAAGTCGACAGACAACCTCCTCAATGTCGACAGAAAACTTTCTTAGAGTCGACGGACAACCTCCTTAAGTCCACAGAAAACCTTCTTAAAATCGACAGACAACCTCCTTAAGTCGATAGAAAACTTTCTTGGAGTCGACGGACAACCTCCTAAAGTCGACAGACAACCTCCTTAAAGTCGATAGAAAACCTCCTAAAGTCGACACACAACCTCCTCAAACTCGACAGAAAACCCCTTTTAAGTCGACAAGCAACCTTCTTAAAGTCGACAGACAACCTCCTTAAATTCGACAGAAAACCTCCTAAAGTCGACAGACAACCTCCTTAAAGTCGACAGAAAACCTCCTCAAAGTCGACAGAAAACTTTCTTAGAGTCGACGGACAACCTCCTTAAGTCGACAGACAACCTCCTCAAACTCGACAGAAAACCCCTTTTAAGTCGACAAGCAACCTTCTTAAAGTCGACAGACAACCTCCTTAAATTCGACAGAAAACCTCCTAAAGTCGATAGACAACTTCCTCAAAGTCGACAGAAAACTTTCTTAGAGTCGACGGACAACCTCCTTAAGTCCACAGAAAACCTTCTTAAAATCGACAGAAAACTTTCTTAAGGTCGACAGAAATCCTCCTTAAGTAGACACACAATCTCCTTAAAGTCGACAGAAAACCTCCTTAAGTCGACACACAACTTCCTTAAGTCGACAGACAACCTCCTTAAGTCGATAGACAACTTCCTCAAAGTCGACAGACAACCTCCTCAATGTCGACAGAAAACTTTCTTAGAGTCGACGGACAACCTCCTTAAGTCCACAGAAAACCTTCTTAAAATCGACAGACAACCTCCTTAAGTCGATAGAAAACTTTCTTGGAGTCGACGGACAACCTCCTAAAGTCGACAGACAACCTCCTTAAAGTCGATAGAAAACCTCCTAAAGTCGACACACAACCTCCTCAAACTCGACAGAAAACCCCTTTTAAGTCGACAAGCAACCTTCTTAAAGTCGACAGACAACCTCCTTAAATTCGACAGAAAACCTCCTAAAGTCGATAGACAACTTCCTCAAAGTCGACAGAAAACTTTCTTAGAGTCGACGGACAACCTCCTTAAGTCCACAGAAAACCTTCTTAAAATCGACAGACAACCTCCTTAAGTCGATAGAAAACTTTCTTGGAGTCGACGGACAACCTCCTTAAGTCGACAGACAACCTCCTTAAAGTCGATAGAAAACCTCCTAAAGTCGACACACAACCTCCTCAAACTCGACAGAAAACCCCTTTTAAGTCGACAAGCAACCTTCTTAAAGTCGACAGACAAGCTCCTCAAAGTCGACAGAGAACTTTCTTGGAGTCGACGGACAACCTACTTAAGTCGACAGAAAACCTCCTTAAGTCGACACACAACTTCCTTAAAGTCGACAGAAAACCTCCTCAAAGTCGACAGAAAACTTTCTTAGAGTCGACGGACAACCTCCTTAAGTCGACAGACAACCTCCTCAAACTCGACAGAAAACCCCTTTTAAGTCGACAAGCAACCTTCTTAAAGTCGACAGACAAGCTCCTCAAAGTCGACAGAGAACTTTCTTGGAGTCGACGGACAACCTACTTAAGTCGACAGAAAACCTCCTTAAGTCGACACACAACTTCCTTAAAGTCGACAGAAAACCTCCTTAAAGTAGACACACAACCTCCTTAAAGTCGATGGACAACCTCCTTAAGTCGATAGACAACTTCCTCAAAGTCGACAGACAACCTCCTCAAAGTCGACAGAGAACTTTCTTGGAGTCGACGGACAACCTACTTAAGTCGACAGAAAACCTTCTTAAAGTCGACAGACAACTTCCTCAAAGTCGATAGAAAACTTTCTTGGAGTCGACGGACAACCTCCTTAAAGTCGACAGAAAACCTTCTTAAGTCGCAGCTCAAATCCGATCGATCACCACCTTATAACCGAAAAACCATCAGCTTCAGGTTAAAAAGATAAAAAGAAAGGCATGCAGTCAATGGTGCTAAAAAGGAATCGATGAATGAAAAGTAGGTCGTTCTTCTAGCGTTTTCAAGTTGATTAGTCTAAGGCGATCTTGAGAGGTAGGTAGAGATAAGGGATTGTTCCAGAACAGACCTCGAACAAAACGTAGAAGTCGGCGTTGATTGCTCTTCATTTTGAAAATTTGGAAAGAAGACCACACTTGAGTAGCATATACAAGAAGGAAGCAAACAAAGGCTTTGTAGGGAAGTCGAGTCACGTGTGGGTTGGAAAATTCTTCGGAATTCACCAAACCAAGAGCTAAATTGCTTTTACTGTCGACATGTAAGGGAATAGAGCTCCTGGACATAGAATATGCCCATCACTTGAACGTTGGAAACAGTTGATTGTGGCGAAATGTATTTCCACAAAGCAGTTTGGGAAGCACTAGATAGAACAACAACAAAGATGTAAAAGTGTTCAATGAAGTAAAGCAAGTATGAAAAGAAGTGGACCCAAGTGACTACCTTGGGGTTCCCCGAAAAATGCAAAGAAAGGGCTATAAAAGGCAGATCCAAAATGAACCCTCTTACTCAGGTTATCGCGGTAAGGTATCCACTTAAATAAAATCGATACGTAGCTAAGGATAAACTGACTGAAGGGTATTGGTCCGTGGGAAAACCTTATTGAAATCGGTTCAAATAGCTTTGATTTTCTTGCCATCCTTGTGGCAAGATTTATGGTTGTTGACCTAGATTTGAGAAAGCCAAGTTGTCTAGCAGAAATAAGTGATTGATGACATGCCATATAGCTGATCAAACAGTTGGGTCTATTGGCTTTAAAGAATCGAACACTGCAAACGTCCTCGTGCTGATCGAAGTCCATGTTTTGTTATGTCCTTATTGAAAAACCCTGTACCAGGTCAGGTGGATGTAAAGCTTACCTTTATGGCAGAACGTGCACACGTACTTCCTTTCGGCCGAGTGATTTCGTATGTGGGTGAGTAGCGACGACTTGCGTGAGAAGGTCTTCGAACACAGCGGACACGATCCTTCCTCGTTGAACAGGATGTCCACCTAGGCACGAGATAAATAATTTATAGCAAAAACACATGAATCGGCAGTAAATACGTCAATAGTCTGAATGGTTTTCTCCAAGTCAAATGACATTGGTTCGGTTTTCTTCACGCCGTTTTGGTTGGACATAGATCCGCTTAGTTGCTGGCTGTTGATCTGCAATAGAAAATTCAAGTCGGGGTTAGATGAACCAGTGTTGTGGTGTGATCTTACATTGTTTTGATTCTCGTTTGCGTTCGTTGATGCCTGTTGTCCGGTGGACTGTTGTTGCTGTTGTGATTGATTGGCTTGCTGAACGTGGATGGTTGTGGTGGCGGAGCCACCGTTGGTGGTGGCCGATTGGGTTGTGTTGTTTGTGGCACTTGTCGCGGTCGGCAGATCTTGTCGGATTGTTTGGTAGAAATTCGCTGTTAGACCGTTGGTGGTTAAGTGCTCAGAGCATTTGACACAGGTTGGAATATTATAGCCGGGCACCTGGAACAACTAAAGTGAGACGGGTATGAGTTGTTGTGTGTGTTTGCCCTGAGATTGTGAGATGGTGACGAAAGGACACAACAAGAAAGAAGCAAGCGACAATATTGAAGTGAGTGCGTGTTGTGCGTGGATCAGTTTCGAGGCTGGAAGATGTCTTTTCAATGCCATCTGAGTATCGTGAACCTTAAACCTAGAAATCGTCCTGAATCAGAACAGTTTAGCTGTGTGGCAGGAAATACTGTCGAAAATTGATAGCAATCTGCCTCCCTTTCTCAGTTCTTAAGGTGTTTAGGGACGTATACGCTATAAGACTATATACGACGAGAGCGTATATGGTAGCTTGTGGAGTTCTACGCAGCAGCGACCCTATCTTATTGGAATTACTAGGAAGAATTGACTTTTAAGTCGGTGACTAACCTATTCTCTTCTACCACCGAATCCAATCTCCAAATGTTGAATCTCTACGAGGATTAGTCGACGTTCCTTGTCCCAAAAATCATCCATATGGTTGGACACTTGTTGTAGGAAGGTTAGATAGTTGATTTGACACAATGCCTAGTGATCCCCCGGTATCCTCTTCATCCAATAGTTCGTAAACTAATTTGTAGCCCGTTTTTCAACCTGATTTCGATGAACCCTTTCAATTTTCACACCTCTCGACCGATCTACGCACAACCCAATCACCGCGAATAGGCAGAAAACTGAAGCAGCGTGGAATACACAATCCCACTGGAGTCGGGAGGTCGGGGGAGCACATAGAATTAGCAAGAAGAAACAAAAACCAATAAGAGCACAACAACGACGAATTTAAACAATGAAAACAAAAATAAAAACAATGGTCTTGCCGCGGCTGAGCTTACCGGCAAACCAGAATTTCAACACAAATTAGCATGCACCCTACACACGCTGGCCACCCGAATTCACCGAGTCGCGGCTCCAACACACCGGCCTCGCGCGTTATTTTTCGCTCGAAAGTTTTTCTTTTCTTTTCTTGTTTTCTTCGCTTCACACACTCTTCCTTCTATGCACCATGCATCGTTCCCTGTTCTTTGATTGCGAAAGAATTCTTTCCTACGACTCCTAATCCTAAACAATAAAAACCACTTAATGAGCAACAAAAACAAAATAAGCAGAAAAAGAAGAACAAGGAAAGTGGGAGAGAAAAAAAAAACTAAAAATGAATAACAATAATAAGCAAAACAACGATTTGGATTTGCCGCCACACTGCTGGCTGGCGCTGGGCGGGCTCATGGGTCACACACTCCGTTTGGCGTTTACGCTGTGCCCGCTACCGCCACCGCGTACACGACTCCCGCACCGCGCGCCGCACTTGTTGTTGACAGTGCTGTGCTCCGCACGGGCGTTTTTTTTTTCTTTCTTTTTTGCTTTCTCGGTTTGTTGGAAAAATCGATAAAATAAACATCAAACGATTTTACGATTTTCCTCGCCACACATCATTATTGTTATTATTGCTCCTTTGCTCTCTCTTTTGCAAGATTTGCATTTTTTTTTTTTGTTTTCCTAACGATCTCAAAAGTTTTTTTTTTTTGTTTTGTTTTTAGTATTTTCGTTTTTCGTACCGCTGCTGGTTGAAAACATAATCTGCAGATACTCTCCATGGCCTCGGCGACCAAAATAATAATACCACATTGAGCCTCTCTGCGAAGGGAGATGAGTTCTCTTTTCTTCTGTGTTTTTTTTTTGCGTCCAATTTGTTTTTTTTGTTTTAACTTTTTTTGACAAAACAATAACCAACGAGAAACACACTTATTAATACTTTCCAAATTATACGTGCACACAATTGTCAGAGCGCGTTTAAGAACCGCACTTGTCGTACATTGGAAATTGGTACCGAATATATTATTAGTCGGTTTGGACGTGAAAAAAAAAAAACAAACAAAAACAAAACAAACGCAAACACACTGGGTTGGAAAACGCCAAAACTTTGGTTTATTGTTTGTGAGAAAAAAAAATTATTGGATTGGTTTTTTTTTTTTTTTTTTTTTGATGAGAGTCCGCCTCGGCAAGGGAATTCTGATTTAAATAGACATTTTGTTTCTTTTCAACGCACTTGAACCAAGATGAGGTTTTGTTTTCTTTGGGGCAGAACGAGACAGATGATGTGATGCGTATGTAGGGTAGCCTCATCGGCTGATTGTTGTTGGGTTGAACGAGTTATTCGTTTATTCGTTCGCTCGCTGGATTGACAAATGCCAATGGGGGTAACTGCCTTGGGTGGAAACACAGTGCCAGAATTTTTATTTTGAAATTTTTTTTTAACAAATTTTTATTAATCATGTTTGAAATAACGGTTTTCATAATAAATGAAATATTTCAAATTGATGCTATGACCACATAGCTAAGTAGACTTTCTCAGGTTACATTGAGCAATGTAAGCAATTACGATTACCTTATTACGCATATATACTTATGGTGGTGCGGCATCAATACCGCCATATAAGTCTAAGGCTAGTGCTTGTACGCAGGTATGTAGATGACGTCAAACTTGCATATTTTACTGATCCTAGCATATTTAACTACTCCGTTTTTAGACGCAGTTCGCCTTATCTGGGTAGAGCATGTTGGGATGTTCTAGTCCAGCTCATGACATTGAGAAAGTTGATTATATTGACCAGTCTGAGGTTAGCGAGCTGCAAGTGACAGGCATTTACAAAGGAGTTGTGCGAACTTTCCTCTGACTGGATGTTTCAGTTGTGTGACTACGTTTAGGCCAGTGGCCAGTACCTTTCTTAACCTTTCAGACGCACCTCTAGATGGCTATCTACTGTTTCTATGTTGCCTGAACCTGGCTAGCTAGTCGGTCATCTCACTCTACTCTGCGGCGTGAAACTCAGAGGCGAGTGATCTACTCCATAAGTTTGGAAGAAGTGATGGCTGAGGACAGGGCTTTGATGGCGGCTTTTTTCTTATAGGGTTCGTGCAGGTTCAAGAGTGTACGCTCTAATGGTGTTTGTCACACAACCTGGACAGGGTGCAGATGGTTTGTGTCGAAGATCACGGTCATTACTCTCCGGGGGTGGTTGTCCTAGATAGGATTAGAGAGATTCGACTGAATTTGTCGCGTTGGTTGTAGTTCACAGTCATTAAGGTGTTATTCGAAATGCACACACAGAATATGAATTTTGAAGTGACCTTATACTGCGAGTGTTATGCCTTCAGCATTTTTTGATCATCTCTCATGGTGGCTTGAATGGCGGATTGACTATCACTGCTGATAGCTGTGACCGTGTTAATGGAATAGATTGTGCTGAGTGTTTTACACGAGTCCCTTTACACAGGGAGGCGAAACGAATGGAACATATTCGTTGAATCCCTAATCCTAGGTCCTGAAGCCATCAGTATTGATCTGGAGCTGGTATTAGCGTGAGTGGCTTTTGTTCTTTTTATGATGAAAAGCGGCAATAGTTGCAAAAGTTGGATTCGATGTCTGATACTCAGGTAGAAGAGCTGAGCTCTGTCAGGATCATACGGTCGAGTTAACCAGTAGCTAGCTTCATTGAGCCTGATAGCAACACAAGTTACGATGTGCGGCATTATCTCACGACCCCCGTGGAACCAAATTCTACCTAACTTCACTAGTTGATGTATGTTATAAGCTTTACTTAGGTATTCCACCAAACTAAGGAGTCATAAGTGAAGATAAAAGGGACATAAGCTGTGTCTTTTGCTTGTACCTTTTACCAAAGGTTCCTAACAGCTTAAGTAGCTTTCCCAACCTGGTTTTCTTTGTCGGTGATCTTGGGAAACTAGGATGCGCTCAAGTATTTAGGCCTGGAAGATAGGGATAGAGTGTGGTTGCTTATCCGTGGAAGTCTTAGTAGTAAACAGCGTCAATTCGACCTTCTTTGGGTTTACGGTGAAGCTACAATATATGAGGTAACAGCCTCTTCGTGATTTTACTTACTACAAAGGGAAAGAATCCTGATGCTGGATAACCACATCGTGCCCATACGCGGCCACTTTTATTTTGGTATGAGCCATAAAAGACGTGAGATATCCCTTCAAGGGCCAAAGCAGTTAGGGACTGGCAATCTCGATAGACTTGATGAAAACATTAGTGGAATTATCTGCTAGGACTTCTCCGCTCGAAGGGAGATTGATGTCTAGGAGCTTGCAAATATGCAAATCGAGAACACGCGCAAAATAATGATGGGGTAGAGATCCCTGGCTTGCTCGTGACCCTTTACCCAACATTAGGAATAAAGACCACACCAATCTCCCTCTAAGACTCGGGAACTAAATAGCGAAGAAACAGCTTTAAAAAATCACAACGAAGAGTGGTACGTGCTGCTTGCTTTAAGAATGATGGGATTGATGCCATCAGGGCTCAGTGAGATGTATATGTCGTTTCATGTGTGACCCATACTAGCGGCGGAAAAGCAGCAGAATGAGACAGAGTTAAAGGTATTCCATTACTGGCCGCCCAAGTTCCAATTTTTCATCTAACGATAGGGTGGAATATCGGATCTCACTCAGTTCTCCCCCTTGATGCCCGTTCTATAGATTTTAAAGCAGTCCTAAGGTTTCCAAAATCTATATTTATAGCAAATGTTACGGATGATCCTTGCCAATCTTCTAATTTTCAAAAATTTCTAATATGGCTCGCACTTTTAAAAGCTGCATTTAAGGCTTTCTCCGGCGTCCCTGCCCTTGAGTATATTTATGTACTTGTTTCGATACGGCTAACAGGGATGCATCTAAACCTTGTTATACGGTTTCTCTGTCTCAGTTCCCAGGTTTCAATAGAGAGCCGAGGATTCTGATTTTGAAAAGCTATGGCCCTGCAATCGTCATTGTTAGTAGCTAGAAGCCAAGTCGAGTTACTTCCTTCTAACCTTTGAAAGCGGCTTGTTTAACAATGTTTTTTTTTTTTTTATAATGGACGCGAGTATAAGGGGTTATGACTACCCTTAAATGTCAAGAAGTCAAGACACAGAACGGGCCAAAGGTATAGGGGAGGAGAGAGGCTTGTGGATGGACAAGGAACCATATTCGTATGGTTAGGGTAAAAAACGAGCCTGAAGATAGGCTTGAGGCTGAATTGATGATCATTCCGGGCTAGACATGTATTGCGGTTACATTCTTGAAGAGGAGGAATGCAATTGGCTAGCTCACTTGAGTATTGTTTGTTAAAATATCGATAAAGCAGCGAGAAAGAATGAGGAGTTATTACGTCGATGTTCGAATGAGTCAACTTCGCAATATTGTTGTTGTCTCCTGACTTTTATCGCTCGCTTTTGTATTCTATCCAGCAGATGCACAGAGGTCTTGGGAACACCAGACCTGATATGAGCGTTATACTCAAGCTCGAGGCGGATGTAGGCCTTGTAAATTGAAGCTAGATCAGAGGGGTGAAATATTTCTTGTTCATTTGAGGAAACCTAGATTTTTCGTAGAGTTTTTTTCGACTATTGTTTATATCCATCAAGGTAGGAATTTAATGTGCTTAACATACGCCGCCGTTCCATCTCTACGAATATGAAAAGCTAAGATTAGATTAGATAAGAGATCATTTATAAAAATGAGAAAAAGTATTGGTTACCGAACATAGCCCTGGGGAACACCAGGTGAATATCAGACTTGAAATCTTGAATTGAATGGCCCGAAAGGTAATTTCTTATCCATAGAAGAAGAGACTCATCGATACCATAAGCACGTATTTTCGGCGAAAGAACCTGATGCCTAACTCTGTCAAATGCTTTTGAAATATGGAGTGCAACGATCTTGCTTTCGCTGAAATGGTGCAAAGATTGGTTAAATTTTTCGGTGAGATATGCCATCACCACAAGTGACCTTACTGCCGGTCATTAAGAAGTTTTCGCGATTCAAGATTTATATTTCATAAGTTGACGATTTATCAGCGTTTCTATGACCTTAGAAAGAAGGGGCGTTAGTGCTATGGGTCGGTAAGAGGTAGGAACGAAGATTCGCTCTTTTTAGGGACGGGCTGGACAAATGCTGTTTTCTACTTGCTCGAGTATGATCGTGGTGGAATGGTAATCGTCATCGACTGTTGAGCGGGAGGTTTGTAGTTCAAGTCTATCCGTAACCAAGAACAATTCCTATACGGAAAAAGATGTGCAGCAACATCAGTTGGGAATGAGAGATGACCGAAAAAATGCTGGCCCGCAGTATAAGCACATACCCTGTGTGCGAATTTCCAATATGACACCTTAATGACATGGTGACAAAAAAAATACTGTGAACTACAACCAATGCGACAAATTCGGTCGAATCTCTGGAATCTTATCTAGGACAACAACCCTCGAAGAGTAGTGAACGAACATCTTCGATACAAACCTCCTGCACCCCGTCCAGGTCGTAGACAAGAAGAGTAAGAATAATGAAAAAGCTTACGCAGTGGTTTTGCCAGCGTGGAGGAACACCTCTTCAGAAGTATTGGGGAAATACCATCAGGGCCTGCGGATTTCTGCAGGGATTGAGGAGAGGCAGAATTCACAAATGACTGAAAGTTTTTGCTGCCATTGGGACAATTTAGAACTTTTTGTATCAACTTTTGGCCATGGGAGAACGTCGGATCAGTGCATCGCAGTCATTTCTAGCTCGTTTATACTTATTCCAGTTTTCCTCAAAGAGGTTGGCTCCGTTAATCCGGAAACTCACCTCACTCAATCTGATAGCCTCTTTGCAGCTCGAGTCATACCACGCATTTGCTTAAGGTTTGATACCCTTCACTCTATGTGGTATAAGAGATCTTAAACCTAGCAGAAGTATGTTCTTGATCGCATCAGCAGCGGAATCCACGTCCCTATCGAGGAAGCAGAGTGACCAGTTGAAATTCCTAAAGAAGTTGTTGAGTCCGCTTCAATTGCCTTTCTCGTAGAGCGATACTGTTCTTTTAGGAATTCGTTCTCTAACCATGTGGTTTGAATACGAAAAATTAGCTGAAACGACACAGTGGTCTGACGAGCCTAGAAGTAACAAGATATCAATAAAATACTTATCAGGATGAGAGGTGAGGAACAGGTCTAAGGTGTTGGCGGAATGATCTGCAACCCCATGTCTTCGTGTTGGCTCATTTACTAGCTTTACCAAGGTGAGTTTGCTTACCGCAGCAAAGATCTCTACGTACCTTCCTACGTGTGTTGTCTGATCTGAATCTCGAAGCCAATAAGAATTGTGTACATTCAAATCGCCCGCAACCGATTAGCAGTATATCCTTCTTCATCGTTCCAGACGTATGTATAGCTTCGTTCGGCAGCGCCACTTGATCGCGTGCCAGGTACGGTTTGGCGATTGGGTTGTTGAGACCCTTCCTTACTTCCCTAGATCGGGGCAAAAGAAAGCGGTTATTTGCCTTGTAATAAGTAGGCAGCTCTCCCTGTTGCAATGCAGGGTCTCGTACCCTCGAAATTTTAGTGTAGGACACCTAAGTGAATACGTCGATCTTGCCTCCTTGATGATTTGATCTGTACGCCGCTGAGCCTCATTAATGTTAATGTTGAGGTTGATCGGAGTGTAGTCTTCGAGTTCGATCGCGAATACCTGCAGGCACCTATCGATATGGTTTGCATCGCCGCTAGGTGGTCGAAAGATCTTCAGTGTAACATTCCTCATGGTGAACCACACTTTGTTGTTTGTTTCCTCAAAGTCTGGCAAGCATTCTTCGTTGATGAAAAGCCCGAAAGAAATGTCTTTTTCTGAGTTCCTCCGCTTTAGAGAGGAAGCAAACGTCCATCGGGATCGTATATCTATAAAATCCCAGGCATTGGAGAAGCTCTCCACGTTTAATGTTAACTTTTGGGATTCAAATGCGTGCTTTCAGTATTTTGAGAACCCTTAGAGACGTCATTAATCTGTGCCGATGTTGGGGTGTTGATGTCGATGGCATGGCTGGTACGTAAAGGCTGATACAAGTCCTGCTGCTGATGTTGATGTTGCTGCTGCCGCATATGTCATAGCCGCCTGGCTACATATCTACATTTTACTAGTCAATAATCCAATAGATGTTGAGAAGCGCAAAAATAAAATTCGATTTCAGCTGAGTCGATGTTCGCACCATAATTCAATGAAGCAACCACATTGAGCCGAGACATCAACACTCCAAGCTCAACTCGCTCGTTCCACTCCGTTTGCAATGTGTCGACACCTGCACAACCACGGCGAAAACCAATCATCTTTTCCTCTCTTTCTTTAACAGTGCTCCGCGCGCTCTTTTGTTCTCCTTCCAACGTACACACACTTTTTCCCCGCTCTATTGGCGCATGGTCGATTGCGCTGCTGGTTTACTGCCTCTGACGTTAGGTTGCCCTACCAGTTACCACTCTGCTCTCTTTCATTCCTGTTTTCCTTTCGTTTTGTTATTGTACGGCACCCATGCTGGTTTATAGTTTCACATGTCAAGGCGTTCCGCTGCCGCTGATTGTACTCTGGTGGATTGTCATGGATTGGAGTGATTGCTCGGTCGCCGTTGTGCCCGGAGAATATTTGTTTACCAGAGCTGAGCTGCTGCATCGAGTGCGATTCTTGTTTTTTTCTTTCTCCACAATTTATTTTTATTCCCATTGTATTTGGTTTATTTTTTCTACTTTTTTGATTTAATTTTCCCGTTTCCCCTCGTAATTATTTCCACAATCCAATTGCAATAATAGACGTAGATAGATAGATGTAGATGCGGACGTGTTGTGTAAAGTGTGCTGCGGTGTGGTACGACGGATGCGGAAGAAAATACCAAAGAAACTCGAGTTACAAGTGCTGCGCGAGGAAAACGGAGAAAATGTATAAAAATTGTTTTTTTTTTGTTTCTCTTGAGTTTAATCCAATTAAACGGTGAATTCGATTAAGAACGTGTGCAGATCGAAGCAAATCAGAAGAGAATTCAATGAAATTGAAGAAGTGCTCGTTCCTAGACCTATAGTAGTAGCAATAGTGGAAAAAAAAAAAGAAAATTCAATAGGAAAAGCGAAAAGAAATTCGCATCGCATATGATAGAGATTGTGGTCGGTGGAAGACGACGACGACGACGACGATTGATGACCCCCTGTGCTCGCGTTATTGTCCTATCGCGTATCGCCCCATCTGCCTTTCGTTCGTGTGCGTGTGGGTAATTGAAGTAAAACAACAACAAAACGAAGAAGAAAAACATAAATAATAGTACATTGATGGTGGAGCATACAGACGCGGTTCCGTTATGCACTGTGACGACCATAAAACATGCCAATAGGAGAGGTCGACGTTAGGGAGCAGCTGAAGCAGCACTAGGTTCAACGAGGAGGTGAGCGTGAAGCGTTTCTCGGGACTTGGAACACCTAGAATATAGATTGGTGGCTGGTGCATAGTATATCGCCTCTGCGACTGTCACGTCGCGTCGGGGGTAAGACGGAAAGAGCGTGTGTTCGAGCGATGAAAATAGGAAACAGTTATAATCCATTTGGAAACGGTGAGTAGCTATACTAAGCAGAGCTTTGCCTAGTTTTCATCTCTTTTTTGTTTTTGACGTCATTTTTCCCATTGCCTTCGATTTCCGTGTGTCATTGCTCTCGGGGTGGTGGCAGGGGAAAGTGCCTCCCGAGGGGGTTGCGATGCATGATGAGTGTATGCATGGCCGGCTTAATTGAGGCAAATTACAATTAATTAGTTGCCGAGACGATGATGATCCGCAATATGGTATCGTCATCATCCAAAAAATCTATTCTCCACGGCTGTTGCCGTCGTGGACGTTGGGTGTCGATGTCGAAGTCGACGACGGCACACATAGCACACAAGCCGCATAATGATTATTATAATGATGGGCCGAGCGTTTGCTTCGTTGGTTGGCTCATTGCCTGTTCTGCTTGCTGATCCCGGGCCGGTCGGAGTAGAAACTGTTAATTTTTGGTGCTTAAATTAGAATTCCAATGGAGTTGAGTTGCTTGCTGAAATGAAGAAAAAAAAATAGAAAATAGAAACCTCGGCAGGCGACGTGGAGAAGATGAAAAGAAATGAAAATACCAACGAGGAAAGCAAAACTGTAGCCGAGTGGAACCATCGCAAAGCAGAGAACCGAAAAGAAAGAACTATAAATCAACAACAACAAGAACACACAGCTTGCATACACAATTAGATAAGCGGGCCGGGTAGGGGCAGGGGCTGAAACAAGAAGTCGAACAGCAGCGGGCACGATGGTGTTGCTTGTCTTTTTCTTATTCTCTTCTTCGTCGCCGTGGTAGATGTTGCGCCTGTCGATGACGGCAAAATGGTGATTGGTGAATGGCGATTGGAATGCTTTGGTATATGGAACATCTAAACAAAAACATTATGTGCAACACATACGGGAGCGTGAGAGGAGAGAAACACGTTCTATTTAGCGGCATAGTGAGTGAAAAGTCATCTGCCGTCACTCGATGCACAGATGTTTTATGAATTTAGGGTAGGGGTTAGGGGGAAGGGAAATTACTTGTGAAAATTTGATGGAAAGTGGAGGTGCACACTGGTTTCTGTTTCTTGTTCCTGTCGACGGAATGTGAATGAAAAACTATGAAAAGGAGCGGATGAATGCCGGTGAGGTGACATACATCTGTATATAATTGCTGACTATCCTGGGGTTGGCATAGGTCAAGGCTGAAGAACGAACGAGAAGAAGCGATGCATGAGGTGAACGTGTGGTTTTAATTATCGTAATGGTCTAGCTGATGGATGGTACTGGGTGACTAGGAAGGATTAGTGTCATGTGAGAGGGGAATGTTTACTTTTCTGGGAATATAATATGACCTAAGGCTTCACTATCGATCTACGTGATGGCGTGGGAAAAGTTGACTGCGGGCAGGATACTATGTCGTTTTTAAGGGGAACGGGCACATGTTGTGTATTTTTTAATGGAACATCTGAATTCGATCGGTCCAGGTCGCTATTTTCTGATCAATTGTTCATAGCAATTGGCCTTCAGGGAGCAGTAGTCACTGATTACACTATCGACAGTCATTTAGCGCATTCATCTCAGAGCCAAATGTTTTTGGACTGAAGAGCTCTGCAATCACAAGTGGAATTACTCGTTCCTGCACCGCTTTCCGAACAAAATTGGCCCATTTCTGAAGCGGATTGTAACTGATCATGAAAAGTGGATCACTTACGACAAGGGTTGTGGGGAATCGCGGTGAGCCGGCGCAAATGGCGGCCAGGTCAGGAAGATTTTGATGTGTGTTTGATAATAATTTACTAAGAGCTGCTTCTTTACGGCAAAACTCTTCATTCGAACCTGAATTCTCAACAATTCAACCGTCTGAAAGAAGCAACCGCTTAGAAGTAATCAGCTTTAGGACCAGCTTTTTCTTTCAGGACCACGTTAGGCCACACACATCGGTAGTGACTTGCCAGAAGCCCGGAAAGCTTGATTTTAAGGTTCTTATGCATTCACCTTGTAGAGTTAGCTCGGTCACTGCACGCGTTCACCTCGATCACCCAATAACAAATGCACTCTCGTCCTATTGATCGGGATGATGCAAGCACACGAGACAACCAGAGAGAAGATGTGTGAGAGTGAAACTGCATTATGTACCAACTGTTCCCCCACGGCAAGCTCTCAATCATCACATCCTTACGCAGGCTTTGGGATACATTGTTGATCGTAAAACTTACCTGACTCGCTGTGTTACTAATATGTTACACACCTCATAGTGCAGACTTGATGCCAATTGATTACCTCCTATTCCTGCCCATGCAAACAATTTTTCTGGTTGAAACTTCACTTTAAAAGAGGCTTGTGAAAAACTAGGGCTTCTGTGAGGGGGCATATTTGAATTACCTTAAAATTGACCTAAATCAGATCATTCAATTAAGTCTTCAATTTCGTGCGAAAATTATGAATTCCTTTCCGCCAGTAATGCTTGAGCAAATACACGGTTTTCCAATAGCGACATAACAATTTCGCACTGTAATAGCAACGCAATCTTAAACAGATTTTTATGGTCTGTCAATGCCAAAACTTAATTTAGGGCTTATATTTTTACTGTAGTGAATTTCACGCACTATCAATGTTTGCGAATAATTGAAAATTATTACCCAAATCGCGAGTCGGTTGTCCCAACTTACAACAGAACAGAGCTTACTCCAATATAATAATCACCGTCAAACCAAATAGGCTGGGCATGCTTTAGAAGATGAATTTGATAAGTCACTATATGATACTATGTACATATATAAGTCACTATTAAATATTGTAACGCACTGATCAAAATACAGAGAACATCCCGGCCGTACGAGGACCGTATGATAAGTAAAGAGTGGGCCAAATACAAGCTTCTTTTTAAAAATTCAATAAAATGAACGAAATTTATTTTTTTCCAAATATTATGGCTTTATTAGTAAGAACAAACATTCCCATTAATTATGAAATACAATGTCGTTCAAGTGCCTGCTTCGGGTCACAGTAGCACATTCTGTTACTCCAATTTTGCAAGACCTTGTTGATGGTTTCGGGCTGTAGCTCACGGATTGCTAGGATGATATTGGCCTTAAGTGCGTGAATCGTTTCCGGATTGTTGGCATAACATCGGCCATTCACGGTTTCCCACAAAAAAAAAGTCCAAAGGGGTCAAACCGCAGCTCCGAGCGGCCATTTGACATGATCCAAAAAGTACTGACGAAGGCATAACACTCGCAGTGTAAGATCATTTCAAAATTCATACTTTGTGTGTGCATTTCCAATATAACACCTTAATGACATGGAAACAAAAAAAAAAATAGTGTGAACTATAACCAACGCAACAAATTTAATCGAATCTCTCGAATCCTATCTAGGACAACTACCCCCGGAGAGTAGTGAACGAACATCTTCGACACAAACCATCTGCACCCCGTTCAGGTTGTGGGACAAACACCAAAAGAGCGTACGCTCTTGAACCTGCATGAATCCTAATCGCCAAGACGGCTGATAACACAATTTGGGAATTTGGTGCGAAAAAGATCGATTGCGGCATAGGCTGTGTGGCATGGCGAGCCATTGCATGAACCAGAGGTCGTCCAAATCCATGTCTTCAATTTCAGTAAAAAAAGATCCGGTTAACATGGCTCTGTAACGCCCACCACTGACCGAGACTTTGTTACCAGCCTCATTTACGAAGAAAAATTATCCAATGATGCCACCACTCCACAACCCGCACCAAATGTTTGGGTATTCCGAGCCCAATATGCGGCAATTTTGTTTGTTAACGTAGCCGCCGAGATGAAAATGTGCCTCGTCAGAAAAGATGATTTTTCGCCCAAAATCGTTGTCCAATTCAAGCTGCTCTAAGGCCTAAACGCGAAGGGTTAACGAAGCGGATGGACGCGTGCCTTCAATTGCTGAGTCAATTGGGCCTTGTAAGCGAATAATCCGAGATCTTTGTGCAGAATTCTCCTCAGGCCAGTGCGTGAAATGTTCTTCGTGAATTGAGTCTCACACTCTCGGCCACAGCAGCCACATTCCCATATGTGCGCACCGACGTACAGCAGTCGCGGTGGGTGCTTCATTTCGGCCAAAACTTCTTTTTAAAAAATGCACTGCACTCACTTTGTAAATAAGTTTTCAGTATTACCCAACGTTGTTCAAGCGTAAAGCGACTCATTTCGTCCCGCGGAGTTATGATACTGACTTTCTGTCAAGATTTCGAGCAGGAAACAGCTGTCAGTGTCAAAATAACCAATGATTTAAAAAAAAAACACTCAATATTGTCCCCTCAGCTTAATGGGAAAAAAAAATGATTTGTCGAACTAAGCACAATATGCCTCTGTGCGGCGATGGTTTCCTTGATTTAATCACTTTCCTCTGAGCTGTTTTTTTCACCGTGAAAGAGCATTTTTTTCCTTGCCAATTGGAGTCGTTTTTTTCATCATCGAATCGGTCCAATAAAATGGAATAAAACTGGTCCTTCTTCAAATAGTCGGGAAAGATAATGCTTCGCGATTTCCAAAATTGATCGTTGGAGCCATTTTTGCCCTTGGAGCAAGTCCGCGCGGCGATGTCCACTGTTGTGATTCTTCTTTCACGCCTGGCGTATAGTGATATACCCATGTACCGTCAACAGACGCGAACCTCCGTAAAAACTTCTTCGGATTGCGCTCCAACATGTCCAAATAGTGCTGGTAAGCTCTCAAGCGATTCCGTCTTTGCCCCTCTGCGAGAAAAAGCAGCATCTACCTCGCCAGAAGCTTTCCATGCCCAATTATTCGTGTGGGGTATTTTTTATGCATTCAATTGAGATGTCTACAATGTCAGAAATCTGTTTGATCTTTATATCCTCCGTAATCACCTCTATCGGACCGCCTGTCGATAGTAATGGAAGTCGTCGAGGTTCACCCGTTTTCCCATCCAAAAAGAAAAAAACATTGATCGAAATCGAGCGGACTCAACAACTTCTTTAGGAATTTTAACTAGTCGTTATGCTTCCTCGGTAATGAGGAAGAGTATCAAACCTAAAGAAAATGCATGGTATGATTCGTGGTGTAAAGAGGCTATCAGATTAGGAGAGCTGAGTTTCCGAACTTATAAAGCCAGCCCCTCTAAGGAAAACCGAGCTAGAAATGACTTTGATCCATTGATCCGATGTGTCAAATTCTCCCATGACCAAAAGTTGAGGCAAAAAGTGCTAAATTGTCCGAAAAAACTTTCAGTCATTTGTGGAAAACATGAAGAATTATGCCTCGCCCTCAATCCCTACGCTCATTTACAATGTCAGCTCTTTAGACAAAACCAATCTGCTAGCTGCACACTTTGCAGCCAACTTAACGCTCCCAGATCGCACTTTGTCTCCGCCTGTACTTGAGAGCGTTTAATCTTCCACACAATTGCAAGAGTATTTAAGGATCTCAACGTGCACAAATTCGCTGGCCCTGATGATTTGCCCCCAATACTTCTAAGGAGGTGTTCTCCACGCTGGCAAAACCACTGCGTAAGCTTTTTCATCTTTCTTACTCTTCTTGTCCACAACCTGGACGGGGTGTAGATGGTTTGTGTCGAAGATGTTCGTTCACTACTCTCCAGGGGTTGTTGTCCTAGATATGATTCGAGATATTCGACTGAATTTGTCGTGTTGGTTGTAGTTCACAGTAATTTTTTTGTTTCCATGTCATTAAGGTGTTATATTGCACACACAAAGTATGCATTTTGAAGTGATCTTATACTGCGAGTGTTATGGTTTCGCTAGCATTTTTTCGATCATCTGTCATTCACAAATGATGTTGTTGCACAGTTTTTTCCGAATAGAAATCGTTCTTGGCTATGGACAGATTTTAAATACAGACCTCTCGCTCAACAGTCAATGACGGTTACCATTCCACCACGACCACCCTCAAGTAACTGGAAAACAGCATTTGTCTAGCCCGTCCCTAAAAGGAGCGAATCTTAGTTCCCACCTCCTACCGACCATAGCACTAACGTCCCTTCCTTCTAAGGTCATGGAAACGCTGATAAATCGTCAACTTATGAAATATATATCTTGAATCGTAAAAACTTCTTAATGACCGGCAGTGCGGTTTCCGCAGCAACAGGTCCACTGGTTTTGTGATGGCATATCTCACCGAAAAATCGAACCAATCTTTAAATCATTTCGGCGCTCGATATTTCAAAAGCATTTGACAGAGTTAGGCATCAGGTTCTTTTGCCGAAAATGCGTGCTTATGGTATCGATGAGTCTCTTCTTCTATGGATAAGAAATTACCTTTCGGGCCGTTCAATTCAAGGTTTCAAGTCTGATATTCACCTGGTGTTCCCCAGGGCTCTGTTCTGTCACCAATACTTTTTCTCATTTTTATAAATGATCTCTTATCTGCTACTTCTAATCCATCTAATCTAATCTAATCTTAGCTTTTCATATTCGTAGAACTGGAACGGCAGCGTATGTTAAGCACATTCAATTCCGATGGGTATAAACAATAGAGTGGAATTTAATGCTTCCAAAACACAATGCTGTCTAATGTCACTCAAGCTAACCATCAGTAATCAGCCATTATCCTTGAATGGCTCTTGTGTCGATGAAACGAGGACGCCAAGAACGCTACGAAATGTCTAGGTTTCTTCAACTGATGCAAGAAATATTTCACCCCCTCTACTCTGGCTTCAATTTACAAGGCCTACATTCGCCCCAAGCTTGAATACAACGCCCACATCTGGTCTGATGCTCCCAAGACCTCTCTGCACCTGCTAGATAGAATACAAAAGCGAGCCAAAAAACTCATAGGAGGCAACAATATCACGAAGTCGATCGACTCACTCGAACATCGACGTAATGTCTCGTCTCGCAGAACCACGAATTCATGTTACTACATACGTCTGTGATGGCATTATTGAATAAGAGCATGCTCCTAGAGATTGGTTTCAACTTTTCACAAATAATGATTTTGATGTTGAAGATAAGAGCTCCGAGAATTGAAGGTATTCCTTAATGGAGACTCATGTCAGACGGTAGATGACCCTGCAAAATCGTTACAAGTAGATAACAGTTCAGCTTCGGAACGTTTGGAAACATTAGGAGTTGTTCAGAAGGACGTTGGACATGTCTGGCAATGAAAAGTAGATTTTGTGTCATAACCCTAAGCGTAAGAGATCACGGGGTTGACAAGGTTTGTGCTTTTTCCAGTCCTCGAATCACTTCTGATAGGTGCTTTTTGGTATAACTTTCCAGCGATACGGTCTTTATCTCTTCAATCGTGGCAAATATTTGCCCTTTCGTGGGTCTTTTCAGTTTTGGGAAGAGAAAAAAGTCGCAGGAGGGGCACTGCCGTGAATACGGTGGTTGAGGCATGATTATGGTACTGTTTTGGGCCACAAAATTGCGCAAAAGCAAGAACTCGTGATGAACCACGTTATTGTAATCGAAGTAAGCAATGAGCAAAACTTTCACATTCGATCTCGGCTCTTCTGGCCGTTTGATGATAGACTTTGATTTCGACGTCAATAACCATATACACATGTTTGATCACCAGTGATAACCCTTTTCAGCAAATATTGATCGCCATTCACGTGCGACGGTTCCTTTGGTCGAATTTTAGCAATTTCGGAACAAACTTCGGTGACACATGTTTCAAGTCCATAATGGCTTGAGCCAATCTATATGCCTGATAGTGGTGCGACGATTCACCATAACGATTTTCTTCACTGCTTCAACGTTTTCATTCGTTGTTGACGTACTGAAGCGTCCAAGGCGGGCATCGTCATTAATATCTTCCCAGCCTTCTCTAAAGGGCTTGTACAATTTATAAATATCTCTTTCGTTCAGAGTAGACTCGCCAGTTTTCACTCACAACATGGAAGTACTTAGCACGCGAAATTCAAAAATTCACTTTATTTTTTGGACAAACCTCGTAGTTTGCAAAAGGCTCGAATATTTTGCCCTACATTGGTGGGATTAGCAGAGTGTGGTTTATTCTAAGCTGCTCAAACTATCACGGGAGATCGCTATCGACTTCAATTAATGGGCTTGAGCCGAACGTCGAAGGAAAAACTGCCGCTGTTCGAGCCGAGCCACGACAAGGTGATTTTACTAGATGACAATGCTCGGCCACCTTTTGCAAAATCGATCAAATTTCGATTTGAAAACGCTTAAATGGGAAGTTCTACCACCAGACATTGCCTCTTCCGATATTACCTCTTGTTCCATTTGATGGCACATGACGTGGGAGAGCAGCAGTTTCAATCTTATGATGATGCCAAGAAATAGCTTAATTCTCAAAAGACATGTTGTTTTTTCGATGTAGAGTTCATAAAGATGGGAGGAAGTAGTGGCTAGCGATGTCTACTTTCTGTCTGAATTTCTGGGTCGGTGGTCTTAACTTTAAAGTGCTTACTCCCATTCCCAATGAGTAATGAGTGGCAGTCAGATAAGGCACCGGTCGAAGTACCCACAATATGCTTCCATTCAAAATCAGTCAGATCAGTGAATTCCACGCCGTTAGTAGCGATAGTCACTCAGTCCATAACTTGCCGGGTGAAAATCTTGGCCAGAAACCAGATCACTTGAAGCATTGACTCTTCTCCGGCTAGGCTCTACAAAAGTTTGAAGAAAATTCTAAATTTCATCGAAAGATCATCTTGAGTTTATTTTTGGCTTTACCAATAAGCAAAATATCGATCATTGGACAACAACAAGCTCACATGTGATTCAAGAAGGTTATGTTGGGTTAGGTTAAGGAAGGGGGTAGGGGAGTGTGTGTGGCCCAGCGAAGATAGGCGCCGATTCTGGAGAGCTGGGCAGTGGCAAAGCAGATGTTGGATCGTCTCGGTTTCTTCCTCGTCGCCAGAGCTCCGGCAGATATCGCTGGATCTCGAATAACATTTCCGGAGCATTACTCCGATGGGTCAGTGTCCTGTGATCACTCCGACGAGCATACTGATCGAGTTTCGGTCCAGCGCCAGGAGCTACTTTGTTTTTCCGACGTCGAGCTCTGGCCACGATGATCTTGTCGTGTAGCTGTCGTTTATTGTAAGTAAAGACGAGGTGGCCTCTTTGATGATTGTGTCGTTTATGATCCTGTATAATGCGCTGATCGGTGGTTGCAATGACGTGTCCGCTTCGCTGATGTCCAATTCAAAACCTTACCTGGCCAGCTCGTCTGCTCTTTCGTTCCCTGCGATTGAGCTGTGGCCCGGTACCCAGCAGAGTTTAACTTTATGGTGTCTGATGGACTTCAGTGAGTCGCGACATTTCTTGACAGCCTTTGATCTCGTTGTACAGGATTCTATTGACTTCAGTGCAGCCGGGCTGTCTACGAAGATGGTGGGATATCGGCTACCTGTAGGTGTTTAGCTGCTTTCTCTATTGCCAGGATTTCTGTTTGGAACACGCTACACATATCAGGGAGTCTGAATGATTCCTGTTTGTGCAGGGTATCAGAGTAGAACCCGACCCCAGTGCCTGTGTCCATTTTCGATCCGTCGGTGAAGAGGGTGGTCTCGTGGTCGTTGATTACGGCGTTTGATAGCCACTCTTCTCTGTCGGGGAAAAGGATAGGTATACTGAGAGAGAAGTCATTTTGGGGGGAAATATAGTCGGTCGTAGCTCCGAGGCTACTAAAACCATGCTTCCTTCCCAGGTCGCCTATTATTTTAAATATGGCCGCATGTCCATAGTTGGCTTGCTTCCACAGAGAGGACTCCCTTAGTCTGAGAGCGCTCTTTGCAGCGCAGCCTTTTATGAATAGATCCAGGGGGAGGAGATGAAGAATCATGTCCAACCCTGCTTGCGGCGTGCTTCACATAGCTCCCGTTGTACAAACAGCGGCTGACCTTTGTACTTTGTTGAGCATGTTCATATAGCTTTTTGTGCTGCTAGCAGTCCACCAGACTAGGGCCCCATAAGTTAAAATGGGTCTGATGATTGCTGTGTACATCCAATGAATGATGTACGGTTGCAAGCCCCATCTTTTTCCGAAGGTCTTTTTGCAAGCATAAAAAGCGTTCAATCCTTTTTTCATCCTTTCCTCCAGGTTCCTTTTCCAGAGTCAAGAATGATGCCTAGATATTTGGCTTCCGCTTTGAGTTTGAGTGGAGTGCCCTCTAACTTTGGGGGAGCAAATATCGGAATTTTCCTTTTCCTGGTGAACAAGACCAGCTCGGTTTTCTGGGGGTTTATTCTCAGACCGTTCTGTCTTGCCCACGAGAAGAGTTCTCTCAGCGCAGATTCCATTAGTTCACTGATAGTTGGTAGAAATTTACCTTTTATCAAGATAACCAGGTCATCCCCGTACGCTATGATCTTTGTTGCTAAGATTCAAGAAACTCCATTCCATCCACAAAAAGTGACATCGTGGTGTGGATTTCATGCGGAAAGCGTGATTTGGCCAAATGATTCCCACATTTTGGTCAATGGAATTCACTAGCGTGCCATGTTGGAAGTTTGTTTTAAGTCGGAATGGACGGACTTTACATCAGCAATATGTCTTGTAGTTCCGGCAAGATGATGTCACATGCCACACAGCTAGTCTAACATTCGGTCTATTGAAAGGGAAGTTCGGTGATTGTTTAATCCTGAAAAATGGTTTCATCGAATGGCCTGGACATCTTTCCCATGCAAGTATTCGTTGGATTTTTTTTAATGGGACTGCGTTTATACGTTTAGGCCAACACCGTAAGAGGAGTTCATGGTATCGATCACGAAATTTGCTAACGTCCAAACCGATATATGTGAAATAATGTTTAGATATTGGATCCAAAGAATCGATCACTGCAAACGTGCTCGCGCTGGTTTTATGAACGCGATCGAATTCCATGCTTAAATTTAACAAGGGCACCATACCCGGCATAAAGTTCAGCCCGATATCTCCATTATTCAGTTTTTGTTATGTTCTTATTGGAAAATCTTGATCATCTTATCCACGATCCATTCATAGCAACGGCAACACTGCAACGGCAACCGCATTTTCCCCTTTTCATGCTCCGGCAACTGGAGATGCTGCACGCACAACCACCTCAAACCCCATTTGTCGGTTACACTCCAACCGATCATAATGACGATCATGAAGATCAGTACCAAGTTCATTCCAATCGTTCCCGTACGGTAGTTGTTACTGTTCTACTCTCATTTCAATCCGACTGTATGTCTGTTCCATCGTCATACCATCCCTGCCGTCGCTATTGTTGTTGGCCTTTTCTCGTGCGTCCAATCGTTCGTCAGCGAGCAGTTTCTTCCCCAGCAGCAAATCGGAATCAGTTCAGTGGAGATGTGCGCCGTCTTGTTGATCGTTTAACTTTTGTTTCTTTTTTTTTTTGCTTATATTTTGTTGTGCATTAATTGTTTTTGTATATTTTACTCGCCATTGCTGGCGCTGCTACTGCCCACGATCGGCAAACAGACAAGCAAACACAGCAAAACACACTGAAAAAGCGAAAAACAACTTTTTGACTAAGGTCACGTGAAGAAAGCAGAAAAGGCAAAAAAGGAAAAAAACGAGTCGCCCACCGTCATAAACAATAAAATTGTTGTCTAAGTGTTTACCTAGTGATTAATCTTTCCCCCGGGGTGCCATAGCTAGATAACCGACATTTTGTAACCAGGAAAAAGCAAAGAAAAAAAAAAGAACGAACTGCAGTTGAGAATTCTGTGGAAACAATAGCAGTAACCAAGCAGCAGAAGCAGAAAAAAGGGGAAGAGGAAGACGAAATTTGGGTTACAGATTAAAGCTACTCCTGCAATACACAAGACACAAGACAAAAAAGAGAATACCCGTCGAGAAAGGAGGGAGAAGCAAGCCATCGTCGAGTCGGAGCTGAAAATCCCTTTTTTGTCCGACTTTATTTATTTTTTGTTTTCCTCTCCTTTGCGTGCTACCTTACTTGTAATCATTTTCTTGTCGTTCGGTGATAGAGTGAGAAACTTATACTTCCAGTCGTGATTACTTGTTGCACTTGGGACGCGATTGTTTGTCTATTTTCTGTGTCGTATGCCCAGCCGGAGTACATATACAACACAGTACGTACCGACGAGTACGTGTGTAGTCTTGTTTCGCACATGATGATGCATGCAACATCGTCGACAAGCGACAACGAATTTTCACTTTTTTCCCGCACACGACACGGACTGACATACTAAACCTGAAAGGAGATTTCTCTGTGATACTTGAACGTCCACTGGCCTTCCGCCACCCTAACTCCCCCGCGCCAGCGAGAGCACACACGCACACATCATATTCACAATATCTCATTTCTCTAGTTGTTCACTTAGTTACCACTCTCGCACGTCCAGCACATATTTGTGACGAAGAAGCGTACCCAAGTTGAAATCATGCTTAAATTAAAATCCTTGTTTCGCAGAGGACAAGGAGGTCCGTCTGGATCGAAGCGAAGCGGCGGTAATGGTAATGGTGCCGCATCATCATCATCGAGCCTAGACCAGGACAGTGTGGTATCATCGCATCAACAGCAAAGAACACGAAAGAAACAACAACAACAACAACAATTGAACGAGCTAGCAGACTATGGTACGAAGTCGGACAACGCCGGCTACAATTACAACTACGAGATCAAAGACAATCAAAACAATTATCGGACGAACACAGTACCGGGCACCGGGAGCGGCGGTGAAAGGAAGAAAAAGAGTAATAATAATAACGGTCAGGCGTCGAATGTGATGCCGTCGGTGGCGGTGACGGCGACAGCTACAGCAGGTGCAGCGGTGCCCCAACCGACGACGGTAGCTAATGCAACGGCAGCAATCAACAACAATTTTAGCGATGTGGACAATGCGAATGACTGGAATAAGGATTATGATCAATTGGACTGCAAGCCATTTGGCAAAGTAAACCTAGAGGTAAGTAGACATGGAATGGGCTTGAATTGAATGGTCTTGATCATGGTTTTATTTGATTTTTGCAGGCTAACACGATGCAAGAACTTCAGACTCAGCTGGAGCGGCTGGGTAGGGAGAATCTACTATTGGAAGCGAAAGTGACCGAACTGATGCCGTATCAGAGTGAGGTGGTGAAGCTGAAAAATGAACTGCTTAGAATGCAGGTAAGTCTTTGGATTCTACGCTCGGAGTACTTTCTCCGGCGCGACATTACCCGAATCTTAAGTAGTTTCACGACCAACTAAGTGACAGTAGTGGATGCACGAGTCAGTATCACATGGGAGTTCATCGGATTGAAATCGCGTTTTATTTTCATTCCCTGATCACCATCCGAACAACCCTTGTCACAGTCTTGCGGTAAGCTTTCACGGTCCCTAATCCCACCTATAACCGCCTCGCCTCCGCGTGAAATCAATCGGGGAAAAACCGCAATAAATAAACAAATTTTTCATTTATGCCATCTCCTTTTGATTCTCATTCTTCCTCTCGATCTCGCACTCTGTAGAATCTTCAAGAAAAGAATAACATGGAGATACAAAAGCTTAAATATGAAAACGAATCTTTACGTAATCGCTTGCGGGACGTTGTGAACTCGCCCCTGTCCGATGCCGAGAAGCACCAGATCATCCAGGATTCGCAGCGATTACACAGCTCAGCACCAGCATCAATAGCGTTGCCCAACGTAAGTACATATCAATGCCCTCCTCCAGCCATTCACATCATGTTTCCAACCCGTAGGTGAATGAAAATGACGGAACACCATGCGTTACGCCCGACTGGGATAAGAATTCATCATCGAGCGAGATATCAGTAGCCTGTTTGCAGGATAAAATAATTCAGGTTTATGTCAATCACTCTTTCTCTCCGCTGTCAAGCGTTTTGAAAGCAAATTTCAATTTCAGATGGAGGAAACGCATTACTCGACAAACGAGGAACTACAGGCTACCATCCAAGAGTTGGCCGATTTGCAAACACAACTAACCGAACTGCAATCGGACAACGAGCGATTGGCAGATGAGAAGGATGTCCTATTCCAATCGTTGTGTCGTCAAACTGAGAAACTTAAAGAATCCCGCACACAGATCACGACATTGCAGGAATTACTATTGCGCGAATCCGCCCAGGTCGAGGTGGGAACGAGCGAGAGGGAGAAGAAACTTTTGGATTTAATTAAGAGCTCGCAAGAGGAACGTGAAACCATTCTCCTCAAGCAAGAGGAATTGAATTCCGAGTTGAATGAGCTACGACAGACGGTCGAGAATGCGAATAACGACAATGCGCGGTTACGGGAGCGTGTTTCCGTACTCGATTCGACCGTGGAGGCGGGTAATGCGGAACGTAAACAAATCGAAAGTGAATTACAACAAACCAAAGAGGAGTCATCACAGAAGAGTATCGAAATAAGTCGATTGACTACGTTGCTGGAGAATGCGCGCGCAAAGATTGAAGAGCTCGAGCAGGATCTGGCACGGGGGGAGAAGACTGATCTATCGGACCTCCTGGACGCGGCCCGAAAGGAGAAAGATCAACTTGAAGTGAAGGTGGCATCCATGCAGGAACAGCTGTCGCGTAGTCATAATGAGATCAGAAGGCTGAAAGACCAGCTATCGGGCGTCACCGAGGAATGCAAGGTCGCGAAGAACAATGCCAAATGGGCGTTGTCGAACCTCGAGTACAGATACGAGACGCTACAACAGGAGAAGGATAAGTTGAGTGCGGAATATCAACAGCTGCAGGACAGCACGGCCGAATTACAAGTGCAATGTAAATGTCACGTGGAAGATAAGGCTCAGCTACAGAATTTGCTGAGTGAAACCCAAAAGCACTTGGGCGACGTCGAACGGAAGCTAAATGAAAAGGACGAGCAGCTACAGAAGGAGATCAAGATGAGAAAACAAGAGGTAATAGTAGCCGGTCTCCTGGGATGGAGGGTTCTCATGGGTTTTTCCTTATATTTGTAGGCTGAAGAGTGGCAGCAATTCCAATCGGACTTGTTGATGACTGTACGAGTGGCGAATGATTTTAAGACTGAAGCGTTATGCGCGCGTGAGCAATTGGTTCTAGATAATAAGACACAGCGTGAGAAGATCCGCATGCTCGAGCAGCAGATTGAGAAACTTAACAAACGTAGATTGCTAACCAATATCGATGGAGGAATGTCTGATCATTTTATTTGTTTGCAGAGATTTCATCGACGGACACGGCCCAACAGTCGCTCCTGAGCACAGTGCAGCAGGAAATGGCCTCGCGACGAAGTAAAATCGCGCTATCGAAGCAGGATTCCCGACTGTCGGTCAAAAGCCTGATCGAGACCATCGAGAATAACAAACAAGTATGTAGGTTCCATGCTAGTTATCAGTACTTAGTGGTTTTTGTGTTCTTTGTAGACCAAATCCGAGGAGTCAGAGTCGCGCTACAGCTCCACATCGAGCCTGAACAGTACGACGTCCGACCTAACTCAAGCAACGAATCCTAATCATCCAACCGATTGGTCGGATAATGTAAGTTATCTTCTATATGGTTTGGGGCGATGTGAACATTTTATTTCCAGACCCGCGCAACCATCTCGACGGCGGCAACAACGACTACACATACAACCTCTAGCAGCACGACCAAAGGCCCATTACGCGAGCAACAACAGCCAACCATCGTTCCGAGTAGCATGCATTTCAATAGTATTAACGCTGTCTCAAAGCCGTCACTCCTGAGTGGTACCGGAGGTGGGCCTGGATCGGTTGTAGGTAACGGCGGAACCGGAGTCGAGAAAAAAGACCAACTGATCATCTCGCGATCGGAAAGCAGCAGTCGTTTCCTCACTGCCATCGATCGGAAGGATCCCCTCAACATGCTTGCGAAGAACGGCGGCTCGAAACGGAACGCACTGCTTAAGTGGTGTCAAAATAAGACAGTCGGCTATAGAAACATCGACATCACGAACTTTAGCTCGTCGTGGAACGATGGACTAGCATTTTGTGCGATTCTACATTCCTACTTGCCGGATAAGATCCCATACGACACCCTAAGTCCGGCGAATAAGCGCAGAAACTTCTCGCTTGCCTTTGCGGCCGCCGAATCGGTCGGCATTCCAACTACTCTGGTGAGACATTGTCAATTATGTACCTCCTAACGTATTTCTATCTAGCGTTTGTTGCAGAACATCAACGACATGTGTCAGATCGAGCGGCCGGACTGGACGCAAGTCATGAGCTACGTCACGGCCATCTACAAGCATTTCGAGACCTAGAGGCCTACTTAAACCAACAAGACACCATACGATTTCAATTTTATTTTATCTTTATTATTAACATTTCTGTATATATGATGACTGTGTCTTATTTATTCGCTAAGGAAACAAATTTATATAATATATACACGACGGAGAGAGGGGATGATGTGACGAAGCGGGGAGAGGAAGCGTGGGCCTAACCACATCTAACACACGATACAGTTTTATTACACAATTTTACTCTACTGAACCACTAATAGCGACCGTTAAAAGCAAGCATTTGCATTTGTTAAACAAAAAAAAATGAATTGAAATGGATTATTTTTTTAAGCTTCATAATGTGATTATAAATTATAGAAATGAAAATAAACACTAACGAAATTGGGAGGAGCAGGAGCGAAATTTAGTGATATATGTGAGGAAACAAAAAAACATTTTTCTATAAGCAATGAAGAGGAATGGCAATAAAGGAGTTTTAAAACCATTGGAATGTGTTTATTTTGTGTTTCTCATGGCGTCGAGCTCGTTCTGGATGCCCTCGAATTGGTTGTAGAGATTCAACAGTTCGTCGTGGTTCATCTCCCAGTTGATATCCTCGCCGGCGACAGTTTTCAGCTGCAACACTGCGAGGGCTGTTTTCTCTTTTTGCTGACAGTGCGATGAGATTTGTACGTTCAGCTTCCAGGCGACGTCCTCGATTTCATTCGATTCGTATTTGCCTTCTTGTAGGTTGTCCAGAATCGGTTTGGTGTTCTTTATCCATAGCTTGACGATTGCGTCGACTTTGTCTTCGTTTAACTTGAGTTTGTCGCGTAGTTCCATTTGTAATTTCGTCGGTTTGATGATGAACGTGGATGTTCGCTTGAGAATGTATGAAAATGTTTTGATGAGGAGGAGGAAATCGGCACGCGGAACACCGACTAGTTTTTCCAACTCCTCCAAGGCGTTCTCGGGCTCGTCGTGGTCTTCGCTGGGACTCATATTCCGATGGACATAGTCCAGGACGGTGCAGAATACGTCGTAGTTAAGCGAGTTGATTATTTTGATCCCCTCGCGAGCTCTATCAAAGCAATCAAATTGAGATTCCACTGCGCCATTTTGAAGGGAAGGTTTTTGCTTACCTTTCAGTGATTTTAATCCAGTTGATACTCATCTTTTGGCTTGTTTTCGGGCGTTGAGCAGTCCCCACCACGTATGTCTTGTAACAATTTTTTTCACAACAAAAACTGACAGCTGTTTTCACTTCATTGTAACGTCGTCCGAGTTTCTCTGTCAACAATATATTCGCCATACTTGTTCGAATTTAAATCACAATGGAGAAATGAGAAATGTCAAGTGATTGTGACTACTCCTTGTTGTTTATGCCGGTGATATGAGGATTTCCTAGACTTTCTTCAGCTTCTGTCGCCTTCCAAATGGACCCCGAGCGAGAAAAAATAGTTTCGGAATTGGATGATTACATTGCAACGTGCAGAGACCGATTGACAAATATATTCTCTACGCTTGGTTGGAATGAAGAGGATACTCTTCAGGTGAGTTTGGTCTTTTGTTTGCGCGGTTGTAAACAAACTTGACCTACATTCATGGTAGGAATGAATAAAATCGGATTTTCTTTGTTTAAGAGGACCCCACATCCTTCTCGAGTGGTCATCGACGTCGTACCCAAGCTGGGCGGGGGAAGAACGATGAAGAACCGCCGCTTCCGGAGAGTTTTGATTGCAAACATTCTATTGTCATCGGTAAGGAGCAAAATATATATGTTCCCTGAAGACATTTCATCGCTTTTCAGATGAAAATAAAATGAAGGAAATCTTGAAAACCGAAAATGTGTGCATTCCGGAGAGGTTTTCTGACATTCAGTTGAATTTCACTCGCGAACAGAAGCGGGAACTTTATGATTACGTGATCTTGAACACTGGACGGATCTCCGAGCCGGAGCTGAAAGTCATGTGAGTTCGATGCCCCTCTTGGTGCTCCTCTAAATGGAACTTTTTCTTAGCGTTCCGAATGAATATCAAGGCGGTGCTGATATGACATTCGCCGAGATCGTTGCTAAAGCGAAGAAGAAGGACAAGAAACTGAAAAGGAAGTATCGTACGAGTAAACCAACGCATATTGAAGAGGTCCGCAATCTTGTCCACCTGCAAATGCAGGCTTTAGAGCAGTATTTTAATCCAACGAGAGAGAAGACGAGGTCCAGTGAAGAAATAAATCGACCCGAGCACTCACGAAGTAGAAGAGATCGTAGCCAGTCCAAAAATCGCCTGTCGTCAAAGCATAGGCACCACAAGAGCCGTAGTTCCCATAAAAAGAAACATTCACGAAGCCACAAAAGATCCCATTCTTCAAAACCAAAGCATAAACGTAAACACTCACGTAGGGATGGATGGGAACTCGAATGAAGTTATTCCGCAGTAATCAAATGCAACTTGCAGACATAATTGCTTTTATTTTCTCTCAGGTTTTGCACACAATAGCACCTCGCATGCTTGCGAATAACTTTATTGATTTTTTTATAATTCGAACAACAGACCTAAACTAAGCTAATCTATATGCTACTTAAAAACGAGAAAATAAACATATTCATAAGCCGCAGATAGAGTGGTTAGAAACTAAACGATTCCCCGCAACCGCATGTGCCTTTGATGTTTGGGTTGTTGAAGACAAATTCGCTGGAGAGTTTGCTTTCCACGTAGTCCATTTCGGTACCTGCAACGAGAGAAGGGAGTTATCAAGTGATGAAGACGTATTATGTACGGTCTTTTGAGGATATATAAGAATAAAGTGAACTTCCATCTCTGCGCACATTGGCTGCGTAGATTTTTCTTGGGTTTACACGGAGTGGGTTATGTAACATCCGTCGTTTCACAACTGTTCATAGAATTTCAAGATATTTTCCACTTCACAGTCAATTTCTTCTCATCGTCCACTAAGGCACATACAGTAGAGAAGAATGGCTTACCTAATAGCGAAAGTTGCGCTTTTTTGTCAATGTACACCTTCACACCGTCCTGAACCACTTCCTCATCCAGTTTATCTGCAAATAATCACCGTTTCAATACGTCTCCCTTGTGTTTCCAAGCTACCTTACCCTTGTCTTTGGCATAATCCAGCGTATAAGACAGCCCATTGCAACCACGCTGTCGTACTCCAACTTTCAAGCCAGTCTACAAAACAATCCCAGTTTAGGTAATAACCCTTCAATCAACAACAAACAACAACTTACGTATTCAGGTTTATCCGCGAGCAATTCCTTTATACGCTGCACGGCCGACGGGGTCTAAAAATAAAGCGCATTGTACAACATACAATCCTAATCGAAAGTCGTAATTTTGTTTTTCGATTTTTCAATCAATGTTTTGTTCCTTACCAGCGAGAGCGCAGCTCGTGTTGGCAACAATTTTCGACCTTTCAACGCTCGAACTGTTGCAGTGGCAACCACTTTTGTTGCCATTCTATGACCGGAGAATTTTTATTTATTGTGTAATTTTTGAGTAATTTTCTTTTTTGGAACGGAAAAATTTGCGAGTTGAGTGAGATTGACGGCGGATTGTATTTTTCACAACAAATCAATCAGCTGGTCGGGTGACAGTGAGTGTCAATTGCTTTATCTCTGGGATGTTGATTGCAGCGACACAGGGAGGTATGTTGAGTAATTGCTTTTTAACGAGACGGAGAAACCGGTTTGTGCATGGACTAAGCAGTTGCAAAACACGAAACGAATCAGCATCATCGTCAGCTACAGATTTTTCAATAAGGACGTAACAATTTCGCACTTTGATGCCAGTGCACCCTTACACGATTTTTATAATTTATTAACGTCAAAATATCAGTCGAGGATTGCATTTTTATCGTAGTGAAGCCTACTAAAAAACAAAGTTTGAATAGTATTAAAAATTACTACCGAAATTCTGAGTTAGTGGTCACAACTTTAAAATTGTTTAGTCCAATTTTCGACCAGGATAATCGTCCCACCAGATAAGCTATGCATTCTAGAATGGATAAATTTGAGTGAGTATATTGACTATTGAGCGCTCCTAGGCCAGTGGGACAACGTGCCGAAAATATGACAGCCATAAGCGCGCTCTTTTAAAATGAGCCCAAACAGTTGTTCCCACGCCGTTTTAAGAAATTGGAAATCTCTCTGTCTACACTGTGTGACTCTTGGTCTACACCCTAACAAGTTCAAAATAATTCAAGAATAGAAGCGTCTTGATCGTTCGAAGAGCCGAAACGTCTTTGATTGGGCTTTGCAAAAGTTTGAAGAAATTTCTGACTTTCATCGAAATGTCATTATCGGCGATGAAGCTCATTTCTGGCTTAATGGTTTTGCTAAATGTGCTTTATTGGTCAGTAACAAGCTCACATGCGTTTCAAGAAATTCCATTGCATCCACAGTAGATGGCCATGTTGTGTGGATTCATGCTCGAGGTGTGATGAGTCCTTGAAAGGATTGCAATGTTACGATCATTGGATCCTGCTGTCATGTAATGTTTTTTCTGATGGATGAAGGGTTGTGAAAACTTCATAAATACTAGCGTCTCGCAGTGGTCAGTGGTTGTAGTGCACGATTCACATACCCTACACGTATCTTTCAGGTAAGCATCATCCGGACAACAGTCCGGGATAAACTATGACTCTCTTAAGGGTCTACTAACAGGGTTGTCGATGCGCAATATAATCCAATCTAGTGTAATCTAGTTTGGATCTAGCCTCTCTGCACCAAGTCATGCACAACTTTCTCGTGGTACTGCTGATCAAGCCGAGCCCATCAGCGTCAGGCGGACTAACTGTTACATAGCCTCCTGCCTGAGGGTGATGACGAATCTTTATCTCTTTTTGTGAGCTCACATTGGAAACAAGAAGGAATATGCAATTTCCCGCAGAGGCCGGAATTCCTCGAGCTCATCAGCTCCAGCTTCAGCCAGTCATGTGTCTCCATCTCCACCTTCACTTCCACCTCCACCTTTGGAACTGGCTGTAGCAGAACCATTCTCTTGCCCTAATTGCGATCGCGCTTTTAGAACAAGGCGTGGCTTGGGTCTTGTTAGAAAACGCTGGACATAGGACATACCTGCTTTCTAAGGTTGGCGAAGATCACTCTCTGGAGGAAATCAAGAAAGCTCACCAGAACCAACCGTACAAAGATCACGACATTTGATTTTAGGCCCATTAGTATATCGTTTATGGCTGTCCGTGGAACCTCCACAAAATCTTGGCGGCGCGCCTTCATGCTTACGGCTTGATCGACGTCCGCCAGAGATGCTTAGGCGATGGATGGGCGGAAAATATTGCTGTTCTAGCCTCCTTGTTAGACGACGCCAAACGCAAGTGGAGGGAACTCGACTGCGCGAAGGGATGTGACAACATTAGCCATACGGCAATTAGTACCATACTGGGAAAGAGGGGTCTTCCAACATGGCTAGTCAACTACCTCACCAACTCCTGCAGCCGCAGCTCAACAGTGCTCGAAGTACATGGAGGTACATCAACCCATCAACGTCTCCAGAGGAGTGCGTCAGGGCGACCCTCTGTCTACTTTTGTGTCTTGCATCGTCTTGGATGAAGTCACTCGGGCCCTATCCGATGATATAGGGTACGAATTGAACGGTTCGCGGATCAACGTCCTGCTTTATGCAGACGTTGTCATCCTTATCTCCACCACTGAGCCAGGTATGAAGAAACTTTTGCGCACAGCAGAGGTAGAGGCTCAGAAGCTTGAGCCGTCAGGCAGAGACAAAATTCAACTCCTCAACACTCCTCGATTCCGACTCAGTTGTCATTCAAATGACTGCGTCAAAGGAATGGAGATATCTTGGAGTTGACTTTAGGCCAATCAGACCAAAAAAAGCTGGCGGTACACTTGCTGTTGAACTAGATAGTATCACTAAAGCCCCTTTGAAACCGCAACAAAGGGTTCTTATTACCTCTTCCTCGCTGGTGCAACTCTGGGGAAACTCAGAGCATTGGACCTGCAAATTCGAGCAAATGGGTCTTTCTTCCTTAGAGACCTTTGTCCCTTGCTTGATGCGTGACAGGCTCCAAGCAATGAGGAACTCCACTTCTCCTGCAGTGAGAGCTGCGAATGCTTCTGGGTCCAGAAACCGATTCTGTGGGCAGACCGAGCTCTCATTAAGTCCGAGGGTGTCTCGCTCAACAACACCGAGGAAGTGGTGGGCTCAATCCCTGTACAATACCGTTGATGGCCACGAACTTCGTGAAAGTGGAAAAACGAGTTTCTCAAACTCTCGGGTATACGGTGGCATGTACATTTCCGGACGGGACTATGTCCAATACCACCACGTCCATATTAACTGCCTCCCCTCACGAATCCGAACATCTCGAGGTGACCGACTAGCAGATCAGGACGTCCTATGCCGTGCCTGGTGTCAAGTAACAGAGACTGCGTTTCTCACGCGACAGGATTTTCGGAAACCCGACTCGAGATGCCAAAGTCTGCGTCATAGATAGTGGGCGGAGCGACACCATTAAATGAAGCCCACGAGAAGAAATGGAAATACTATGCCGATAACTTCGATATCACATCACTATCGAGCAAAAATACCATGTGCGACCATCTGACATCCGCTTCTCGACATACACCTTCTCTTGGAGGGGAATCTAGGCCTCGAAACCCGCCGACTTTCTTGCCAAACGTGGCAATGGTCCAGACTTGGTATAGGATGAGCTGGTGAGAACGAAATACTTCTCAGGGTAACTTGGGCCCCAGCAAGCAGTAAAGTCGACACTCGCTATGAAGCGAGGATACAACACTGCGATTGTTTTAGTGGGCAGTGGCTGAAAGGAGTAAATCCAGACGGCTGAGTTCCACATAACCCGAGAACGCTAAGATCTTCAGTTCCGGGTATGCGTAAATGCATTTTCTCCGCAGGTGAAAAAAAAAAATATATTCTCCCCACGGGACCGCCGCTAGGTATTATTTCATTAGGTTGTCAAGCTGTTCATGCTACTCCATTGTTTCTGTTGCTCTCCTTGCAGGCTCGGCTCTTCGATGCTCTGCTTGCATGTTTCTTACTAGTGCGCAGATATCCCTTTAATATCCTTCCAATTCCAGCAATTGTCTGTTGAAGTGAAGTTGAATTCGGTAACGTACCTCGCTATTTCATGAAGCGTATACAGTCGAAGATTCCATACCCCACGTACTCCTCCTAGTTTGGAAACTCTGGGCATCAAGGGGAGTTATCATGTCCAAATCGGTATAGAATAGACCCGGTGGTCAGAGAGAACTGCGGCAGGTGGTGGTTGAAGTTTCGTCCACCGCCCACAATGGATTTCCATCGAATTTGCCGTAGAACCTTGAGCTGGCCTTTCCTTCTTCCTGGATTCTACTTGGTGCGTTAATTTCAGTAAACATCGAGAGTCTCCTGCAATAAGCTCATCTTGTCCATAAGAATGTCAACGGGGATCATACAAGCAATCACCAATGCGGCAACCCCTAAGCCCTAGGCGTAGTCTTTCGACTACTATACGAGTGTACGAGGGTGGTCTGAAAAGTTTCCGACCTCGACGTGAAGATAGCAGCACTCGTCAATAAATGCTAGTGAATGTAGTTGGATATCTTTTGATCGTTACTCATTAAAATTTCAGCCATTTTGGACGCGTAGTTTTTATTTGACAGTCGTTTGAGTGAGTCGATGTGAGTGTTTTTGTGAAAATGGACAAAATTGAGTATCGAGCTGTCATTAAATGTTTGTTTTTGAAAGGCAATAGGTCTACGCAAATCAAAGATGAGTTGGACTCTGGGGACCACAGAGTCCACAGTGAAATTTTGGGAAACTGAATTTAAACGTGGCCATGAGAGTTAGGGAAAAGATGAACGTTCGAGACGTCCAAAAACTGCAACAACTGATTATACGAGGGTGGTCCGATAAGTACTTAGCCTACAAAAGAAAAACAAAAATTTTGGACAAATGGCGATTTATTTTTCAATATAGTCTCCTTTTAGCTCGATACACTCGACCCAGCGATGCTCCAACTTCTTTAACCCGTCTGAAAAATACGTTTTCTCGAGGTCTGCAAAGTAGGCTACCGTGGCGGCGATGACCTCGTCATTCGACTGAAATTTCTGCCCGGCCAGTGGCTTTTTCAAGTTTGGAAACAAAAAGAAGTCGCTCGGGGCTAAATCTGGAGAATACGGTGGATGATGGGGCAGCGGTTCGTAGCCCAATTCGACCAATTTGGCCGTGGCGAGGGCGGAGGTGTGAGCCGGTGCGTTATCATGGTGGAAGAGCACTTTTTTCTTCGCCAAGTGAGGCCGTTTTTTCTTAAATTCAGCGTCGATTCGGCCCAATAATTTGGCATAATACAGCCCTATGACCGTTTTGCCCTTCTCCAGGTAGTTGATGTGGATCACACCTTGTGAATCCCAGAAAACGGTGGCCATCACCTTTTCGGCCGATGGGACAGTCTTCGACTCCTTCGAAACTCCTTCGGATTGCTCTTAAACAGCGTCAAACACTACTCTGTAGTGATCTCACGGTTGCGCTTGCTGTCCAGAGTGAGCAAACGCGGCATCCATCGCGCCGACAGCTTTCTATTGCCCACGCGATCTTTTGAAATGCCTACTTTATCAGCTATCTCGAGCACCTTCAATCGGCGGTCTGACAATATGACGTGGCTCATCAAAAACCGACGTGCCACCACGCTGAAACTCGTTAAACCAATTTTTGATGTTCGCCATCGAAGCAGAAGAGTCACCCTACACAGCATCCAAACGCTTTTTGATTTCGCTGCGCGATTTCCCTTTCAAAAACAAGAATCGAATCACCGACCGATATTGATCTTTTTTCATTTCTCTAAAACCCGCGGACACTCCCGCTTCCGCACGCGGTCAAAACAAAACTACGAGTCCGATCCGGCTGAAATTTCGACAGTAGCCGTCTACGCCATCTGGCGGTGAGGCCAAGTACTTATCTGACCACCCTCGTAATATCGCTAAAGTTCACCAAATGGCGACCGCCGAATTAAAGTAAATAAAAAAAGATTTAGGCAGGAGAAGCTGTCCGCGTGTTGGGTGCCGTGTTGGCTCATATTATGCCAAAAACGTGTTCGAATGAACATTTCCAACGCTCTGTTGGTGCAGTTTAGGCGCAATAAATCTGAGTTTTCGCGCCGATTAATAACGCCCGAAACAAAAATGCAGTCAAACAGTGGACTACAAAGGGGAATCGGCTCCAAAAAAAAAGCAAAAACTGTTTTTTCGATTGGGAAAGTGATTGCGACTTTTTTTTGGGGATAACCAATCTTAATCTTATCTTAATCGATTATCTTCAAAAAACGAAAAACCATTACCCGAGCACACTACTTGATCAACGGAAAAAAAAAAAAGAAAATCCTGTTTCACCAAGACAACGCGCCGTCTCACACCTTAGCGGTTGCCATGGCGAAAATCAATGAATTACGGTTTGAACTGCTCGACCATCCGCCTTATTCACCAGATTTAGCCCCAAGCGACTTTCTTTTGGTCCCTAATCTAAAATTTGCGCTCAAGGGACACAGATTCTCGTCAAATGAGGAGGTAATCAGCTTCGGGAACAGTTATTTTGCAAAGAAAAACGCCAAGTACTATTTGGACGGGTTAGAGAGATTGGAGCTTCGCTGGGAGAAGTGTCTAAGGTTACAAGAAGACTTTTCTCATCACCCTTATAAACTTACAAACTTACAATTAACATTATTATAAGCTAAGAAAATTTTGTTTAAAAAAAAAGAAACTTAGCATATGATCAGGGATAAATGGTTTCAAATAGACAACGTCTCACGCCACACAGCTGCTCAAGCAATTGATCTATTTAACTCATTAGCACCTGTTGGGGTACATATTCCCCTCCCAATGGGGGCTGGGACACCCAAAAAAACCTAGCTGGATACATATGTTCCAACTTACTCAACGCCCCAATCGAACATTGACTCGTTCTTGTAAGATTACCGCTTTTCAGGTCGAGAAGGTTAAAGAGAAGTGCGGACATCACGCGATCTCCAAAAATGATCCAATCGAACGGCCACCTCGCCCAGTGACTTGGTTTATCCTAGTTTCTTGGTGGAAAATTGGCTCCCAAGAATCGACCGCTGCACGTTTTATTCAAATACGAAATTGTTATGTCCTCATTGAAAATCCCTGTAAAAAAAAAGAAAATAAGGACGAATTCATCACATGATAATTCTAAAGCAAAATGTGTAACAGAATAAGCCCTTTTTGCTGGAATTCCAATTTATCTTCAGCGTTTCGCATAAACATTTCATTTCAAATTCAAATCTTAACGACAATTCGCTCTGTTTATTGCCTGCCGCGCAACGGAAAATTTCAAACTGAACATAATTAAATTCTATTCAGCCCCTAACAATTCATCGCGTGAATTCACTTGACATTTAAATTCACGCGATATCCGCCACACGTCATTGGTTGTCATAAGTATACCTGACACGGGACCGACTGTCACATTTGACAATTCCCTCAGCCTTTCGTTCTTCGACGTTCTTTCAATTCCCACTTTCTGTTGTATTTCTCTCCCCCGGTGATGCTGGTGGAGCACACGCGTTTCTCTCCCTCTGTTTATGTGGTGCAAGAACGACAAAAAGTAGGAATAAGGAACACGGCAAACCGACCGGATAGCAGGGATCTGTGATTAAATTGGTTAACAATTCGTATTTGCGACCCCCTAGTTCGCGATTGTGTTGTGGTCCGTCAACATTGACTGTAAAGTTAATTGCTGTCGAGCTGTATTAAGCGCGAAGAGGAAATCAAAGGAAAAGAAGAAGAGGCAGAAATAGTCCACGGCACTGTGTCCCACTTGCCAGTCGGCGAGAACGCGTTCCGAAGGCGACGACCAAGCGGCAGGAAACAGGAAACCTAGCTGGAGGAATAGAGACTCTGTCACGGAAAATGGACAATGAAAACGAGGTGCTGTGCGAGAAAATCATCAACGACATTAATGCAGTTTTTCTCAAGGACACGGAATTGTAAGTTCAATTGTTTAATTGCGTTTTATGTGACTGTGTGTATGACTTCCCATTTCCATCATGCATCACCGACCAACGACCATGAACAACATTGGTGTGGACGCATCAGTAGGGGATGGTGTGGAAGTAGCCCAATTTCGCATGGAACACTGCAATGTGCGCTGCGGATCTGTTCTCTCTGCCATTGTCTTTTTTTTGTTTTGCATTTCATTTCGGTCTTCCGCTGCACTGTGTTTTTGTTGGTTTTCCGTTTTGGTGTCGAATCCTCCAATGCATGACGCTCTGTATTCCGTTGATTTGTGCAGTGGTTGCACTGCAAGTGGCGGGGCTGTTTCACAACGTCTGTAAAAGTTTAACGCGTTTTCTGCAAACAGACCGGAACTGACGGATGGGATTTGATGTATGGCACCCGAGATATGTCAGAGCGACAGATAGTCTGCAAAGTTATGGCTTTGTGGGGCACTTCAAGGGGTGGTGGGGTGTGTGGGGTGCGAACGAGGTTGTTGTTTGTTTTGATGGTATTACCGCATGGATGGGGATCGAGAGGTTCCGAGTGGTTTGGTTGAAGTAAACAGTTTGAGTGTAATGAGCAGTGCATTGTAAGGGTAACTAAGTCAAGGTCGCCTCACGTGATACGTGTTTGTCATTCTCCCAATGCTTAGTAGTAGGTGGATAAACTGAATCCTATGATCTCTAACAAAAGCATTTCTTTCATTTCAGATCTTCGTTTGAGATAATCCCGACGATATCAAACCAAAACAAATCGCCCGTCATCCACGTAGACCACAACCTCGGCCTGGAATCGTGGTGCGCGAAACATGTCTACGACTACGCCCACAAGACGATTATTTCATTAAAACAAACCACGCGCTATCTGTACAATGACGCAATCATCAAGTACATTAACGTAGCCCTGTTAATCAATCCCGATGTGACATCGTTTTGGCACATCCGCCGCCAGCTAGTCCAGAAAAACCGGTTGAAAGTGCACAAGGAGTTTCAATACTCGGCTTTGATACTCAGCAAGAAACCGAAATCAAGCGAAGCCTTTGCCTATCGCCGATGGCTGTTTTCGTTCGAGAGTAAGAATTCATTCCGTACCGCCTTCCAAGTGATTCATGGTCTTTTCTTCCAGGTTTCGAGTCGATAGACTGGTCATTTGAAGTGGGAATATGTGATCGATGTGCGGACAAGAGTTCGAGCAATTACCACGCGTGGACGCACCGCCAATGGGTCATTCAGAAAGCGCCGCATCTCCTCAAGACCGAGATCATGCAAACGGAGAAATTCATGCGGAAACACATAAGTGACTACAGCTGCTATCACTATCGCCAGGTGCTGCTATACAAGCTCTTCGAACTGGGCTACTACGATCCGGACGAGTCAAGCAGCAATCTGACAAACATCAAAGATCTGATCAATTTCTATCTGATAAACGGTGTACGATCGCCGGAGGATATCATCACCACTTTACTGCCAGGCAGTGACCTACAAGCAATCGGCGAAGAGAAACTGAAATCCTTTCTGTTCTGCTGCAATCTAGCGGCGAACGATATCAAGCTCTGCGATGACCAGAAGAACACATTCGGTACCCACGAATCGTTCGAGAATCACCGTCGTGCCGTGCTCAAGTTCATTGTCGACTACTGCGTGAAATTGAACAGCACCAGTGATTATTGCCAGCAGCCGCTGTCCAAGGTGCCCAAATACGATTACGCGTCAAATGCATTTCTTTCGGCGTTGAAACGATCCGAAGGTCTGATGGGTGAACGCCATCGAAAATGGTGTAACATATTCCTCGGTTTCGACTATGATACCTGAAAGACTCAAGCCTAGCCCTCGCCTGCAGCAACAATCTTCTTCCAGTCTATACTTGTAGCTACTTTATCTATATCTGTTCAAGTATTTCTCCTCTCCGTTTCATAGATCGTTTACCAAACACATTTTCAAGCCGATGATATACCATACGTACGCGTTAAGTAGAGAAATTGTAGTTCATATTGTTCCCTTTATTTGTTTCTCTCTTTCTCTCTATTTTTGATTTTAAGCAAAGCAACAAAACACGTTATTTAATAGCGGACATTACCTCGTATATTATATTATAAAAAGTAAATTTAAATTTAATATTGTTATTTAAAAAGAAAAAAAAACGAAAACAATATAAAAAGCGAAAGCAGAAAGAATAAAATCAGTTAAAATCAGCGGAAATGTTATGTGGGTTTTGCGTACACCGAAAACGATCGGTAGGAGCTAAATTCATACTTTATGTGTGAATTTCCAATATAACACCTTAATGATATGGAAACCAAATAAGTTACTGTGAACTACAACCAACGCGACAAATTCAGCCGAATCTCTCGAATCCTATCTAGGACAACCACCCAGGGAGAGTAATGAACGAACATCTTCGACACAAACCATCTGCTACCCGTTCAAGGTGTGTGGTAAACCCTATAAAAAAAGGAAGTCTTTTTCACATTGCAGTAAATGGGGTAAATTTGTAAAAAGATTGCTTGCGACTGGATTATCTGAACTTCCAACTTCCTATTTCCACTCAATCGGCTGTCATTATACAATTAAACGTCTAAAGTTGATATTTTAATTTATTCTCAAGAAAAAAAGTTCATGAACCTACATTCCAACGTATATTAAGTCATAAAAAGGCCATATCGTATCGGGACGTATATGATATGCCACTTTGAAGGTTACAGCCCATTTAACTGGCAGGTGCCAGCATGTGTTACACTTGCTTATCAACGAAAGTTAAAAGAAAATGAACGTCGGTTACTGCTCTTTTTTTTTTAATTCGTTTTTATTGCTCTTATTCTATTTAGATTCGTCTTTTTTTCTTATTCTAAAGGTTAGTCTACCCTTAGGTGCTTATTTCTTGTCTTTAATATAATCAGGTTGGTTAGCACTCATGTGTGTTTCGTTCCGAGTGATTACCCTCCTGATTGCGTCCATTTTGCGGTAGGTGGTCCTTCACAGTCGACTCTTCAACGTTTGGTGGCCAAATTTGAGACGAAAATTGAGGTGATCATTCAGCCACTATTCGTATGTTAAAGGATCGGCCGAGAACATCGCCGCGTGAAATTGTACAACCGAACTCGAGGCGGTAAATTCTTCGTCGTGCACAAGAACTCGGCTTTTCGCAGACTTCAGCTTGAGAAATTTTGCATCGGGACTTGGGCCGACACCCGTACAATTTCCAACTGACTAAGGAGCTCAAAATTCACGCTGACTGGGTTTCGGATCATTTGGAAGAGGACCACAATTTTGGCCGAAAAACCATCTTTAGGGCCAAGGCGCACTGCAAATGACACTCTCCAGAATACTTCCAAACGTTGGTGAGCTGGGACATGCAAAGAGGATTCTGCTGAGTAGAGTGGTGGGCTCAGTCATGCTGTATGCTGCACCAGTCTAGGCAGAATCGCTTAAGAGGAAGGAAATTTGCCGAAAACCAACTCTGTGCCCTGAGGACAATAAGTGGCTACCGGATAATTTCGGAAGAGGCTGCATTTGTCACTGCTGGGATGATCCCCAGCACATTTTCGCCGAGGAAATGAAAAGGATCTATCGGAGAAAACCATCAAGGCCTACGGAAGCCGGGGAGTTAAGGATAATCAAGGAGGAAGAAAGGTCGCGCTCGATGGCCCAATAGCAATCTCGGTGGGATAACACTACAAAGGGAAGATGGACTCATACCCTGCAACTTCCACCTAACGCAGTTTCTCTTTGGTCACGCTGGCTACTGTAAATACCTATATCGATTCGGACACGATAACTCTCCTCTTTGTCCAGACTGTCCAAACCACGAGGAAGACGTGAGTCACGTGATCTTCGAATGTAGACGCTTCGCAGAATGGAGGGATACTCTACCATGACCAGAATATATAATTCAGTCAATGGTGGAGTTGGAGGAATACTGGCTGGTTATCTGCGCACTAACCAAAAAGCTGCCAGTGTCGCGAGCCACTAGTGTCTATGAAGATTCTATATCCAAATAAAAAAAAAGGCCGAGGTGCAATTTTGGGCGTGTTAACAACCAACATTTTTATATATGGGGCGACACCGATCCACATTAGGCTCACCAGATGACAATACATTCTCAAAAAGTTACCGTTTGGTGTTGGTTTTGGGCGGCGGCATCATTGGTCCGTACTTATTCTAAAACGACGTTGGTGAGGGGATCACGTCAATGGTGAGCGCTACAGAACCATGATAACCACTTTCTTATGGCCCAAATTGAACCATATAGACTAAGACGGTGGTTCTAGCAGGACAGCGCGACGTGCAACACAGCGGATGCCATGATTGACATTCTGCACGAACGATTTTAGGGTAGGGTTATCTTTCGCAGAGGTAGACTTTCTCTTTTGGGGTTTCCTGAAGTCTCAGGTCCATACGAATAAATCACAACGAACCGATGCCCTTAAGGTGACCATAACATAGGTCATCGCTCAAATTCAGTCGGATCTATGCGGAAGGGTTATTGAAAATTGGACAACTCCGACCCGTGCCACCGTAAGAAGACGAGCCTGCATTTGAATGATGTTATATTCAATGGCATACATTGGACTTTCAAATTAAAAAAGAATTTCGTTAATATCTCCCACACAGTTTGTTTTATTCCATTTCAACATCTACCCGCCCCTATTGAAAAATTACTTTAAAACTTTTATTAAAAAACAGGGGCTTTTCTGATGGTGATCTGCCAAGAAACAAATGACATAATTGAAATTTTTAGATGTGATATGTACAGGTAACAATCAGGTCATTATATATTGCCAATATAAATCAACGATTTTGAGACACTCTACTGGCAGATCACATAACTTATGAAGCAAGGCATGGGGACTATTGTCTTGTGTAAATTAATTTGAACAAACACTTTTTCTTCAAAAACTAGTTTTATTTATTTAAAAAGTAAAAATAACTAGCCTTGGCCTTTAGCACAATTTTAACTCGTCTTGGCATGGATTCCACCAGTTCTTGACAGTTGCCAACGATTTTTGGATCGCAGTGCCTCACTTGAATAACTGATTCAATCAGCTTCGTTTTGGTCGTACAATCTATTTTTCTCCATACATTTTCAATGGGATCAAGTTCTGGCGAGCTGCCAGGCCAATTAAAAGACGTAATACCAAGCTCAGAGTAACATTGTTTGACTTTTTTTGACGTATGACATCGGGCCTAATCGTGTTGAAAAATTTCGGTATTTAGATTTATGTAATTTCCACAGCTCAGGCACCAGATGTCTATCCAGTAGTTCGATATATCTCCCACTGTCCATCATCTCTGTTATTGGAAACAAAGGGCCAATCATAATAGACATAAACGAGCATATGCCAGCTTACGGAAATGTCTTATTACATGCAAAGCCTGTGACATGCCCATAATAGGAATATGTGCGGTTTCGTTAAATGTTCATCAACTTATGCGAGGAAACGAAAGGTCTCAATGAAATAAGACATTTGGCCGGAATTTTGACAAGTGACATAGCCACACCGAAAATAAGCAAACCGAATGAAAACAATTTGACAATTCCTTATGTTCACTTCAGTTTATTATGGGTGACTTGACTTTCCGTTGGAACATAGGCGAGCATTTCGTTCGGTTCTGACATGACTTTGTGCTCGCTTATGTCTTTTATGGTTAGCCCTTAACGATCCTAACCTAAAATAAGAGAAACAACCCCAAAACATTTGCTTTACAGGATGTTTCACTATCTGCTGAATATGGGCTGTTGAAAGTGGATCATTATCGGACCTTCGAACATATTGATGTTTCGTACCCTCCACGAAAAAATTACTCATCCGAGAAAAACACATTTTTCCATTCTTTATAACATTTTCGAGACCAAGTCATTCTCTTTTCTTTTTCATAGCAACAGTCAGGTTTTGTTTCTTCAGAGGTTTCCCTTTTACTTGGATTTCTGCTTTTACTTGGATTAATCCGACTGTTTCCTATAACAAGAGCGTCTTTGTTCTTGGTGGTTTTTCGTTTTCATCCACATTTCCTTGCTTGTTTCGGTAAAATTGACCCGGTTTCTTCATGGCTTTTAATATTGCTGTTAACTGACCCTAACGATATGCCAAACTCTTCCACTATCTGTCTCTTGAGTTTTAGATGTATGCTCAAGCAAAATAATTACTTTACTACGGATTTCTACGGGGATATCCATTCTTAAGCACTTCTAAACCATAACAAACTTGACAGCAATTTAATTCTTGTTTACACGATTCGCAAAGCCTCCTTGGCATTTTCAAAAATTTAAATTCAAACAATTATTAAGAAACTGGGCAAACTATATTTTCTTCAATGCTATTATAATCTTGTTTAAGAATGCTTATACTTATGTGGGTGACACACTGCTAGTATTGATACCATGGTATAGCAATACCACGTTCTATACCACATGTCTGTCAGCCCAATACCACGTTTAAAGCTAGTATACCACCGAACATAGCTGGTATTGAGCTGGTATTGAAATCCTTACATTTTTGCTGGTATACTATCAACTTACTGATTGCAGCGCCACTTTCTCTCTATTGGCGAATCTTTGAAGTTTGCTTGACAATTCAAAGCAAGTAATCTTTGTTTACAAACAAAGTACAAACTGTGATTTATTACAATGGAGGGAAGAAGAATAATATTATCACAAATGGAAACGATGAAAGTAATCGAAGTGTGGAAACATTTCATTAATGACCACAAAAGTAAATCTTTTTTATTTTGTTTTGACAACACAAGCGTCTTTTGTTTTGACAGCACAAACGTCAAAGCATACTACATAATGCGTATACTACGAAATGCTGTCTGTCAGGGTATGTGGTATTCACTATACCATGGTATTCATACCATGGTATCAATACTAGCAGTGTGTCACCCACATTACTTACCATTGAATTCAAGGAAAATATAATACGAGGGTGGTCCGACAAGTACTTAACCTCACCGCCAGATGGCGCAAGAGCAACTATCGCGTAGTACATTCTAGTAGACGGCCACTGTCGAAATTTCAGCCGCATCGGACTCTTAGTTTTGTTTTGATCGCGTGTGGAAGCGGAAATGTCCGCGGATTTTAGAAAAATGGAAAAAGATCAATATCGGTCGGTGATCCGATTCTTGTTTTTGGAAGGGAAATCGCGCAGCGAAATCAAAAAGCGTTTGGATGCTGTGTACGGTGACTCTTTTACCACGGAGGATAACGTGACAAAAATCCACGATCTCGTATTGGCAGACCGCCAATTGAAGGTGCCCGAGATAGCTAAGACAGTACGCATTTCAAAAGATCGCGTGGATCAGCCTGCATGAAATTTTGGGCACGAGAAAGCCGTCGGCGCGATGGGTGCCGCGTTTTCTCACTCCGGATAACAAGCGCAACCGTGAGACCACTTCAGAGCAGTGTTTGACGCTGTTTAAGCGCAATCCGAAGGAGTTTCTGCGTCGTTTCGTGACAGTCGACGAAACATGGATCCACTGGTACACACCAGAGACCAAGGAACAGTCGAAACAGTGGACTTCAGTGGCGAACGTGCTCCGAAGAAGGCGAAGACTGTCCCATCGGCCGGAAAGGTGATGGCCACTGTTTTCTGGGATTCACAAGGTGTGATCTACATCGACTACCTGGAGAAGGGCAAAACGGTCGCAGGTCCACACAAGTGAACGGGACCTACAGCTTAATGCCGGTTCCAACGTTTTTTTTAAGGCAAATATACTGCGAAGGGTTTTGCCAGTACTCCGCCGAGGAGAGAAGCCGCAAAACGAACATTCGATGGTGTTGGTGTTAGCGGGATCCGAACTTGCTTATCGCGCGTCGGCAGTCGATAGAATATCCACTGCGCCACGACGCTCGCGCCATTGCGGTACTATAACTTTTGAGCTCATGAGCGCCCTCAACGTAGCTGTTGCGAATGAGCCCTTGCGTTGTGCCTTCGGGTCATTTTAACAAGAAAATCGCTGATTCTATCCAGGCCTGCTCCGTCATACAGGACCTGATTAGAGTAATACTTAATGTACTGGGACTCTGGCGTTCGGTTCATTCTAAGACAGACATACCGGACCCATGTACGAGTATGGTCAAGTAGACTGCCGTCATATCGAAGGCTTTCTTAGCCCCACCAAGAAGAGCGTCTATAAGTCTATTGAAATATAGAAGATGGTCAAACCAAGTAGCAAGATATCTAGCCGCGTTTCTCACCGCCATATCCATATTGCCCAATGATTGCGAATTTCCTCCAATTCTTTTCGGTAGGCCGAGTAGAACAGAATTCTAAACAATATCATTCCCGACTTAGTGAAGCTACTTTTTAACTTCCAATCATCGCAATATCTCTGTATATGATCGAAGTCACACTGCTCAAGTGCTAATTCCTGGGACCCTGAGAGCGGAACAAGATGATTAGGAAAAGACGAAATCTGCGCCGCTGCTAATTAGTCATCAGAGGTACGTGGGAATTTTCATACATCCAAGGTTGGTATAAAATGGTCAAAAGATTGTTCGTTCTGAGAATATTATTACTAATGTTGTAGGCGTAAAAGGTACAGCAAAACTGGCCGAAACAGAAATTGAATGGTGGAAAAAAAAGGTCCAGAAAATAAAGAGCAGTATCACATGAAAGATGCAACTTTGAGCGATTTGAAGGCATTTTCTATATGACCGGCCGGAAATTGTCTAATAGACGAAACTTGAATAAAAGAAAATTTTTTTAGTTTCGTTGATAAACTCATCCGACACTAAAGAAAAAAGCTAACCAACTTCATATAGCTTTATTCCTATCAAACGAGCCAAATTTGATTCAAAGTTCAATCTTTTATAGTTATGGAAATATTCTATATTTCCAAACTAGAAATATATGCGGAAAAAACCATAAACAGGGTCTTATCAAGTGAGTAATAAAACATTTGATATCGTCACCCGTTTAATTTAGCACCAAAAACAATCAGGAAATTGATGGTCGATAATTGATTTACTAGTTAGCCCATTATTCATTGACTTCCATCGCACACTCTGTAAAAAAACAGACAAATGTACCTTAGATTGTCAAAAAAGGTATAGAAGTGATAGTACTCTTGTGTCTTATGTTATTACTATTGGAACTCGGAAGCTCAGAGCCTCGTTAATAACACATCGTCAAGCCTCATGAGTATGTTCCTTTTATGTTTAGCTGTTCTGTTCCATATTTTCTAGATCCATTCTTATATTGTTCTCTAATTTTTTTTTTTAGATTGTAGATTATTATTTTATTTCAAATAAATTCGAGAACAGATATGTACATTATTTAAATTCCGAGTTTTTAGAAATAAATTTTTTAGTGACATTTTGTATTTTTCATACTATACGTACTAAAATAGTGTCAAATGCCACTTCAATGGGCTTAATTCAAACAATTTAATAGTTGGTGGGGTGACCCTCAAATATTAATACATATACACGTTTGAAAGAAAATGATAATATTAATACATATACAATGCAGAACTTTAAAATTCAGGAAAAAAATGAAGAAAAGGAAGGAAGATGAAATGCGTTAAAATTATTTTTACAGAACATACAGAATGAAGACTTTAGTTACACCAGAATGTCAGAAAGAATTGATTCTAAATCGCTATTATCAAACTGAAAGAGCCAACGTTTCACACATTCCTCAAACTTTCCAAGATTGGTTAACGATCTGATTGACTGCGGTAGTTTATTGAAAAGGCGGCACGATGAAATCAAATAAAAATTACGAAAGGCAGTTGTGCGGGAAAACGGTACGGATACAACGCTCGAAAAATTTCCTCGTAGATTATAATCCGAAATTAATCTAAAATTCCGATTTCCCGATCTAATAAAAAATATTTTTAGTACCTTAAAACAATACAAATGACGGACTGGTAGAATTTTCATACTACGGAACAATGGTAGACTAGGATGTCGACGGTGTTTTCGACACATTTTCTTCAAAACATTTTTTTGTAGAATTAAAAGAGGCTGGATTTTATTTCGATATGCTCCGCCCCAGCAGGCAATACCATATTGAAGCTTCGAGTGAAAGATTCCATGATAGATTATCCTTAGAAGTTTGTCAGAGCAAACACTTTTTAGATAGAAAAAATGACGAAGTGTACAACGAAAATATTTTTTCAATGATTGCGTATGGTTTGCAAAGGTCATTTTAGAGTCAATAGTGAGTCCCAAGTATTTGAACTCTTCTACCCTTTCTACTAAAAAACAGTCATCACTGTAATGTAGGGTGTTACTAAAAGTGGAACAAGCTGAAGCTGGGACACAGGAGCAGCCTACTAATTTGAATTTTTTGCAATCCGTAGAATGGACATAAAACTCAGCATTAACGTCAGTTGTGGTCGATAAATTAAAAAACATTATTTTAGTTTTAGAGCTTATCCTCAATTTATGTTCAGCGAACCAAATCCTTAGTATGTTTAGATCCCAGTTGATGTCAGAAACCAAATTCAAGGCACTTTCTGAACCGTAGCAATAGCCCACATCATCTGCAAAAGCATTAGGATTACCTTTGAAATCAAGCTCAAGGAGTGAATTAAAGTATATAAGGAACAGAACAGGTCCCAACACAGAGCCTTGAGGTACTCCCAACTTCAAAAGCTGTGCATCACTTCTGGTTTCACCGTTTTTAACCCATTGTGATCTATTTGATAGATAGGACCTGAACCAATCGAGCATAAAACCACGAATTCCCGCTTTTTCAACCATATCGAAGGCTTTCGTAATGTCAACGAATAAGCCCGCAGTGAACTTTTTTGCATCAAGGTTAGAAAAGACCTTAGAACAAAAATTAAGTAGGGCATCTTCAGTGGATTTCCTCTGCTGGAAACCATATTGCATAGGGCTGAAAAACTTATTCTTGTTTAAATAAGATAGTAGCCTTATTTTAACAACTTTTTCGAAGACTTTACTAAAGACGGGAAGAAGTGAAATTGGCCTGTAATTGCTTATATCCTCTGCTGAACCTTTTTTTAAATAAAGGCACTACGTCTGCACATTTGAGAGCACAAGGGAAAACTCCAGAAAATACACTTCGGTTAAAAATAAATGCTAGTACATCTACCAAGAAATATCCGATACGTTTTAAAAATCTATTGGAAATGCCATCATATCCGCTAGCATTAGAACCATTTAGGGACCCAATGACTTTGACAAGCTTATAAGCAGATATAGGTTCGAAAGAAAAACTATTACTTTGAGCATGTTCACCACCGATACCATGAAAAGAACAATTTGGTTGACATGTTTGAGAAGAAAAATTGTTGGCTATTGAAGAAAAGTAATTATTAAAAGCATTAGCAACATCGAATTGATCAGAAACATTACAGTCATTAATACGAATTGTTATAGGCTTGGAAGAACCTGAAGACTTTTTTAGAATATTATTAACAACTTGCCATTCATTTTTTAAATTTCCTTTAGCAAATAGGAATCGATTTCTATAGTAATCATCACGGCTCTTATGAATTTCTTTTTTAAGTCTAGAACATAATTTTTTATATCGATCCCTCAATCTGAAGTTGTTTGGATTCTTAGAGCACTTGATTCTTAACTTATTTTTTGCCTGAATCTTTTTGATAAGAAAACAGACAGAACTTCCACTGATTATTTATTTATTTATTTATTAATGGCATAATGTACAGATAAGACAAGCTAGTCTTTTAAAGATGTACAAACTTTAAGTATTTTAGTATATATTTAGTATAAAATTAACATTAAACAAAAAATAAATATACGAAAAATAGATAAAATAAAGGAAACTTATGCAAATAATTAATAATAATATACAATAAATAATTAAATGAGAGTGAGTTATTATTGGTAGCGGTTATTAGCGAAAAAAATTGAAAACTTTACGTTTAAAATCATTTGTGTTATTCGTTAACTTGATGCATAAGGGGAGTGAGTTTCAAAGTTGAACAGCATGTACAAAAAACTGGCGGCTACTTGCCATGTATTTGTGTCTCGGCAATATAAGATGTAGGGATCGATAGCTTATTGCAAAATTGATTTTTCGGTATAGATACGTCGGTTCTTTTGTGGTCATAATTTTATGTAATAATAAAATAGTTCGATATTTTAATAGTTCTATTAAAGGGCAATCAGCTATCTTTCTTGTATATTCGGAAATGTGCTCATATCTTCTTATGCCATATACATACCTTGCACAACAGTTGAATGCCACTTTATTCTTTTGACTGTCCACTGTCCATGTGTTCTACGTGTCCTGTCTTTGCGATTTAATTACTCGGACAATGCTTGGAGCTGAATAGAGTTGCTCGAGTTCTTGCTTGTGTAATTTTCTCCATTCACCTGGTTCTTCGTCCTGTTTCCATCATATATTCTTCTTAAGATGTCTTTCTCAAAGACCCGAAATCTATTTTCCTCCTTCTTAGTCAGAGACTAACTATTTACCAAAGAATTACACAGCGACTTGGTGAAAGCATTGGGAACTCTGCTCTACCATATTTCACAGTAGCACGGTGGGTCTAGTGAGTTTAGGCTGAGCAGAACGTCCACTGAAGATGAACATCGTGAAGGACGCCCATCTATGTCCCTAACTGAAGATAACGTGAAAAATGTCGAAAATGATGTGTTGGCAGATCGAAGAGTGATCATCAGGCATATACGAGGGTGGTCCGATAAGTACTTAGCCTCGCCGCCAGATGGCGCCAGTATCGCAAGAGCAACTATCGCGTAGTACATTCTAGTAGACGGCAACTGTCGAAATTTCAGCCGCATCGGACTCTTAGTTTTGTTTTGATCGCGTGTGGAAGCGGGAATGTCCGCGGATTTTAGAAAAATGGAAAAAGATCAATATCGGTCGGTGATCCGATTCTTGTTTTTGGAAGGGAAATCGCGCAGCGAAATCAAAAAGCGTTTGGATGCTGTGTACGGTGACTCTTCTACCACGGAGGATAACGTGACAAAAATCCACGATCTCGTATTGGCAGATCGCCAATTGAAGGTGCGCGAGATAGCTGAGACAGTAGGCATTTCAAAAGATCGCGCGGATCAGCCTGCATGAAATTTTGGGCATGAGAAAGCTGTCGGCGCGATGGGTGCCGCGTTTGCTCACTCCGGACAACAAGCGCAACCGTGAGACCACTTCAGAGCAGTGTTTGACGCTGTTTACAATCCAAAGGAGTTTCTGCGTCGTTTCGTGACAGTCGACGAAACATGGATCCGCCGGTACACACCAGAGACCAAGGAACAGTCGAAACAGTGGACTTCACCCCACCATGGTGCTCTTCCACCATGATAACGCACCGGCTCACACCTCCGCCCTCGCCATGATCAAATTGGTCGAATTGGGCTACGAACTGCTGCCTCATCCACCGTATTCTCCAGATTTGGCCCCGTGCGACTTCTTTTTGTTTCCAAACTTAAAAAAGTCACTCGCCGGGCAGAAATTTCAGTCGAATGAGGAGGTCATCGCCGCCACGGAAGCCTACTTTGCAGACCTCGAGAAAACGTATTTTTCAGACGGGTTAAAGAAGTTGGAGCATCGCTAGGTCAAGTGTATCGAACTAAAAGGAGACCATATTAAAAAATAAATCGCCATTTCTCCAAAATTTTTGTTTCTCTTTTGTAGGCTAAGTACTTATCGGACCACCCTCGTACATAGCTTAGGCCATAGGGATCTCATATGGCAGCGTTCAAAGAATTACTTTTAACGAATCGCATATGAAAAACGTCTCTGCGCGTTGGGTTCTGGGAATGTTAACCGACAAGTAAGAGAAAACAAGATGGGATCACCTCGTCAGGAGCCAAGCTACAATTCCAGGTCTTCTACCTTGAGTTTTTCAAACGTAAGCAAAGGCTTTCCTATCTGCCTATTTGCATATCTATATATATCTACAAACTTGCGCAAAATGAATGTGAATTATAATGACGGTTGGTGAGTTGGGTGTGTTCGTCATTACGGTTCATGTTTTTGATTTTATTATTTATATTTTATTCACAGTTTATAATTCACATTCACTTCGCTTAAGCTTGTAGATATATGATATATGCGTACAGGCAGACAGGAAAGGCTTTACATAAGTCTTCTCTGCCTCAGCCGTGAAAGGTAGGACGAATCTCGGGAACTTCCAAGCAGGTCAGGAAATGTTTTTGTTACGTTTTGTGACCATGGACGAGACCTCGTATTTTCATTGAGTATTGCTTGGAAAGCACCCGGTCTGTAGAATCTTTCTACGTTCCAAGAACCTATCCTTAGTTTTTAAGTGCGTGCTCGGCTGGTCCGTATAAGTATGTCCAAAATCTCTTTGCAAAATACGGTGCAAAGTGGTTGTGAATCAGCCGGTCCTTTTCTTCTTCATCTTAGATAGCGCTACAGTTCAGGCACGCCGAATTGGTTGTGGGCCTTATCCACCTTTGATGCTGCGTCGTCTTCGGTGGTATCCATTTGCTCTTCATGATCAGTGATTTAAACGTCGGATCCGCAGACGGCTTACTGCCCTACCTTGGAGAAATGCCTACATTTTTATTCTTGGAACGTTGTGCCCATCTTTCTGGGAACATATGAAGTCCGTGTTGATTAACGAGATCCTCGAATAGACTCGATTTATGGTTTCTTCGGAGGATCGGAAGTGCTGTTCAGTTAGGCTACGTGTCATCGATCGGAACAAGTGGTAGTCGGAAGTTGGCATGTCTGGAGAATACGGTGGGAAAGGTAAGGTGTCCCCCTTCAAATGTTTTCAAGTACATACATAGGTGGGTCACATGTGGCCGAGCGTTGTTTTGCTTCAAAATCAATTTGTGTTGTTCCCAAGACTTTCGAACAAGTGGAATTAGCTTGTTGATTTACGGCTAATTAATCGACAAGTTCATGTTACGTTTGACATGGATCTTAGTCCGGTATTGACTCCAAATCTACTTCGTCAAACATGGTCTCGGTCTTCCCTGTTGATCACTACTTATGTAGTATTGCAAGCCTCATCGTCAATTTCTATAATCTCACCTCAGCTGTTTTTGACCTGCATGTACCACTGGCGCCATCTATAGGAAAGCGACGGATTTTGCCATTGTGGGTGGGCAATAAACAGTAGGTCCCTTTCACCTAATAAATCACACATAACATAGGTGATTGATAGTAGCTTTGGCTCAGGTCTTCCATGGTTTGTAACGCCAGTAATAATAAATAAGAACCAAGCTGTACGAGAAGGCATTTGATGACGACCGAAACCAGTATGAAAACACATTGTGCAAGTGTGTACTCCTCGTATTTAGAAACCTCCTAGTTTTCAATTATCGAAAGTCATTATAGTGGTACTTAAATGTTTATAGTTCCACAATGACGAGAAATTTAAAATGACACCTCTTATTGGATGACCCTAAATCATGAGATGTACCTTGCACAAGTTTCTCTTACTCTTCTTTCAGATTTTTCAAGTGACTGCCGACCTGTTCTATCAATGTCGGTTTCGCTTTTTTTTTAAATTCAGTCCTCCAGAAAAGAAATGAGGCGAGGCATTAACAACCTACCCCAATGTGTAAAGGATAACTCAAAATGTCACTTCTATGGCAACCAAAACTGGACAAGAGATTTATGACCGAGGTCGCAGAGAAAACTACCTAGGTCAGGATATTGACCTGAATAATCATTCCTTTAAGTGACGAGGATGATTGAGGAAGGTTAAAGGAATCCAAAACATGAGCTTGACATGCAAAAAGGTCGCCAGGTGTCTAACCAATTCCATATAATCACGTCCATTGCGTAAATTTCCCTTAATCCCGCAATAAAAGAATAATTCCCCCAATTTATCAGCCCACTAGCACTCATTTTAATTTATTATGGCCAACGCCAGCAACCCTTGTTGGCCCATCCATGATCCAGACGTCCTCATTCATTTGCAAAAAAAACCAACTCATTCACCAGACCGCCACGTAACGTCTGCAGTATGCTATGGGAACGCAACAGCCACAACTACTCCAACTGCACCAATCACATTCATCTCCCAATCACCAAAGAGGAATCAGCATGTACCCCATTCACCCTTTCCACCCCAGCGATTAAAGCCATTTCCGAGAGCAATGCACAGTCGAATGCAGTATTTTGGCATTCGATACAGCAGTCCGCCACCCCACCAGTCACCCCGTCCAACTATTTTACATTTCTATCAACTGTTCTTGGCTGATTCCCGACACTACGCCACTCGTCGTTGTTTACATTCGCATTCCGCAGATAAGCTGACAAAAACACGAACGGACGGACGGACGCGCTGCCAGCTCTCAATGGTGGGAGGCAGTGGGTGACCGTTTTCGACATTCTCGTGTTTCTCGTGTTGCTCGCGCGTCTTCGCTGTGTTAAGTAACGAAAAACGGGCGAAATTGATTTTCTGTCCTGACAGGTTGGTAAATCTACGCTTCCGTTCAGCCTGTGGTGTCGTGTGTCTCTTTTCAAATCCAATCCGATAGTTAGTGAAGGCGGTTATGCCAAGTAGCTGCTTTGTGTTGTGTAGTTAGTCAAAGTAAGGACAGACGGTGCTCTCGTTACCAGATGGATTACCTAAAAGTGGCTTCGTCATCAGCATCGTCATCGTCGTCGTCATCTTCCGATTCGAGCAACATCGCTCGGTCGCGGTCCATGGAGCTGCAAAACCAAGGTTACGTCTATTGTGTAGTGTAGGAGTAGAGTTGTGTGTGCTTTCTATTCCTTCCACGTTCACTGTGCTCCTCTTCTGTGCCTGTGTACTAATCGTAGATGTTTCCACGTGCAGATGACAACAATGGACTGAGCGGCCCGCGTCCGAGATGTCACACCGATCCGGGATGGAGCCGAGAATTGCCTGTTCGACGACCAGTTGATCACGGTCCTGGCGCGATTAATTCGTTGCTGCGACAAACGTTGAATGTTACATCAGCTTCTGTTGGGATTACGGCCAAGAGAAGGTAAGGTGGGTGTCGAGATACATATGTATTCTATCTACATGTAGTTCGAATCAGGTGGAGATATCTCGCCTATGATAGTAATTCTAATTTGCTAAATGTGTTAGTGACATCATTCGGTCTTTCGGTTTTAGCTTGTTGTAGGTATTACAATGGGATTTGGCATATGGTGGTTAGCATACGTAATCGTCCAAGGACGAAGTCGATTGTTGTTCTTGTTCCTAACAAGTGTACACCCACAAGCGTTTTGCCTATAGAGGCTTGTGGCGGCATAGTCTCTTGTTGGTTTGCGGATTGTGATATTTCATTTCCTTTCTTTCTTTTTCTCTTTGTCTTCGGGTGGGTGGCGTCTAAGCTTCTTATCTTTGGCGCTGTTCAGTGGAATGGTGGAAGCAAAGATATTGTATATTAATGGCTCTCAAGCTCTCAATGACGAACGTCTAAACACTAGAAATTATTAACTTTCTATCAAACAGATGAATTAGGATAAGGAGGCTGTAGAAGTTTAACTTTCTTGACTCATTTCCTTCGTCATTTTAGCGGGACGTCAGAATTTATAGTTACGCTGTCCGCATATGCATTTCAATGTTTCCAGCCTCCGGATTGATTTATTTTATTACCTACAACAGCAAGTGATCGTCTGTCAAGGTTCCTTGGTTGAGTATAGCGAGCTTGTTCATGGGCTAACATGAATCTCTGTAATAAGTTCAGCCCATGTTTTCCTGACGATGGGCGGGCTCGCCCTTATCTGGTATTCTGTTGTAGCTGAGGCTTTGCTCAATTCAAGCCACCGAATTAGCGAGCCATAGGTGAGGATGTCCCGAACAACGTTTGTGTACATCGCCAGAATCAACTAAGGCATAATTAATCGAAAGTTTTGCTGCAGGCATGGAAAGCTCTGCTGGAGTTACCCCATTTATCCGGGAAAACGGATAGCACGAATTTAATTTAGGCCACCGATTTTGAACCAAGCCTTTCCTGTAGAGAGTTCTCTTTTTGATTTCACTTCTTATAGAGGGAAATGTTCCTATACAATGATCCTTCCAATAGATGGCGCTAGCGCCACATGCTGGTTGGAAATGGTAGAACAGAGACACTAGAATTTTATTCGGCGTCATATATTTATTTGGCCTGAAAATGTTGGTTCAGGCGCGCCAATTGATTATAGAATTTTTACGGTGAAGGATCCTGTGGCGTCAACGCTACAGAAATGGTGAATGTAACGTAGCTGACAAGGAGCGTCCCAGTCCGGTGAAAAAGTTTGCAAACATAGGAATAGAGGCGAGACAATAAACACAATAAGAACTTGCAGATTCATTGATCGTAACTCAACAAGCTGGAAACCATGGCAGCAGTCCAAAAGATGCCATTCGAGTTGATGCCGAGCGACGTGGTGCTTTTTTCGCGAACAAATTGCTGCTCCAAGAAAGCATTGAAAGAGCATCTAAAGCGAAAAAAAGAGTGTGTCGCGACTATGGTTAGGTTAAGGATCAGCCCGGTGTGGTATATTATGAGTTGTTTCAACCAGATAAAGCCATCACGGGAGCTCGTATGCGAACACCAATTCGTTTGAGCTGACAATTGAAAGAAAAACAGCCATAATACGAGCAAAAACGCGATAAAGTTAGCTCTCAACCGCATGTTGCTAAAGTCAATAACATCCAACTGAGAGCATTGATATGGAACGTCCTACTCCACCTGCCGTATTCTCTAGACATCGCCCTGTCCGACTGCCACATATCCCGATCGATGGCAAATGGCCTGGCTGACCGGTAGGGAGTGGTCGTGGTTCAATGGTAATAATCACCGACTGTTGAGCGCAAAGTCTTTAGTTCAAGTCTGTCCATAGCCAAGAACAATTCCTATACGGAAAAAGTGTGCAACAATATCAGTTGTGAATGAGAGATCATCAAAAAAATGCTGACGAAGGCATAATACTCGCAGTATAAGATCATTTAAAATTCATACTCTGTATGTGCATTTCTAATATAACACCTTAAGGACATGGAAAACAAAAAAAGATTGCCCAATAACCTGGTTTAACCTAGCCAGTTACATTTCTTATGGTTCCTCTAGATAAACCTCGTCCACAGATCCAGCAAGTGAGTAGGCACCAAATGCGGAAAAATGTTACGTATACGCCCCGTAGTGCCTGGTGTCGGCAGCGTCTCTCAGCTGCCATGGCTGCTCTGTCGGGATAAAAATTTTGCAGAAAGCTGTGAAAGAATCTGGTCCAACCTAGTCAGGTACATTTCTTGTGGTTCGTCCAGATAAACGTCATCCACAAATTCAGTCGAACCTCTCGAATCCTATCTAGGACAACCACCCCCGGAGAGTTTTGAACGCGAACATATTCGACACAAACCATCTGCACCCCGCCCGGCGTCCAGCTTGTGTGACAAACATCATAAGAGCGTAACTCTTGAACCTGCTGATGGACAGCATTTTTCCAAATTTTAGAAAAAAAAGAACGGTGAATTCCCATTGCTACAGCTCTAATAAAATTTGGGGAATAACTAATATTAACAATACCACCTTGAGGATATCCACAGTTTGTGGATTCGGTGAGGTGATTTCCCGTATTCCCTAATTGAGATTGGAGAATTCTCGCTTCGGGAATGGAAATTGAGTGCAATTACGGATGAAATCTTCTGCCTGCAAAGCAGTTAGGGATTTCTCAACAGATGCCACGTTGTATGTCCATCAGGTGATCTCTTATAGACTGAAGAGGCTGAAATCCTTGTCTGATATCTGGTCTCTTCTCCCATCATTAGTAATGAAAACCACATGAGTCTTCTTCTAGGACTTGGTAACGTTGAACGATCACCATTGCAGCAGGGAAACTACCTATTTCCAGTACCATCAGATAGAACTCTCCGATCCATATGTTAAAAAAAAAAAACGATTTACCCAGTACACAGCTACATAGAGACTGATTGAGAGCCCGTCCTTAGGAAAGCATATCAACTTGGTCTCTGATCCGCTGGTGACGGATCGCTTTTGAGATGCCTTCTGACCAGATCGTTATCGCTTATGGTTCTGAGTTTGTTGCAACTGTGTCAATTTTTTCTACGGTTGCTATCCTAACCAACTCACAACCTATCACAACCTATTGAAATATATAACTTGGCCATTGATACAATCGATAATTGAATTGATTTACGAGATCCCCAAGACGAGATCCTAGTTTTCGGTGACTTCAACCTTCTTCACCTTAAATGGATCTCTTCAGATGACCAATCGTTTTACATTGCCCCTAATCCCACTGCTTCCAGCCTTAACCAAGTCAGCGGCATTTTAAGTTATGTGGGCAGACAACTCGACCTCATTTTCACAAGTGACCCCTTTAACTAATCAGTTTCAACTTCTCCGCTGTCCCTATCAACCGTCGACAACTACCACCCTCCCCTTCTTCTCTCGTTCTTTCACAACACCCCTATACAGAGCTCTCGCCCACACAAAGCCAACTTCCGTCAAATCAATGAATATCTCGATAGAGCTTCTTTTAATTTTAACAACCTTACCGTAAATGATGCTATATCTATATTCTACAAAGAAATATTTAATTCCTTCTCCCTTTACGTACACTTTTCTCGACATAAAACCTCCTCTACCTCTCCATCTTGGTATAATCGCAGACTCCGTTCTTTGAGAAACAAACAAAACAAGCTCTGGACAACTTTCCTTCGTACTCAATCCCTAAATGACTTCTCTAACTATTTCGGTACTTACCTGCATTTTGTAGAGCTTTATAACTCTCTCTATCAACACTACTTAGTCGAAATGCAAACCAACCTTATAAAGAATCCCAAGTCCTTTCAGTTTGTTAATTACAAAAGAAAATCTGATGATGAAACTCTCTCTCCTTCAATAATGAAACTACCAATGATCCTCATAGCATCGCCAACCTTTTTGCCACCTTCTTCAGTCAATCTTTCATTAATGATTCCTTTACATCCGTCCCACTTGTTTCAACTATTTACCAAACTTCTCCTTTGGACCATTTCTCCCTCGTAGTGTCGACCCCGATATCATCGAAGAAAGATTAAAGCAACTTAATGATAAATTCACCCCTGGACCCGACGACTTCCCTGCTATATTTTTAAAAAAATATTCCTCCTCCCTTTCTCTACCTCTCTCAAAAATCTTCAGCCTATCCCTTTCTCAAGGTGAATTTCCCCGGATATGAAAAACCTCTTTTATAACACCTATGTATACACAAAAAGGGTCCGAAGAATGACATTAACAATTACCGTCCCATTGCCAAACTGTCTCATATACCCAAAATCTTCGAAAGTATTTTATATGATAATTTAAATTTTCAATGCAAGTCTTTACTCTCCCCCAGACAACACGGCTTCCTCAAAGGTAGGTCTACAACCACAAACCTTATTGAATTTGTTTCCTTCACTTGTTCAGCCTTAGAAAATGGCGAGGAAGTCGATGTTATCTCAACTGACTTCAGTAAGGCCTTTGATAACATTTCACACAGATTAATACTCTTCAAACTGTCTTCCCTTAGCTTTGAACCCATCTTATTAAATGGGATTTCCCACAGCGTTCGCCTTAAATCTGCCCTTTCGAACCCCTACCTTGCTTCCTCCGGTGTCCCCCAAGGCAGTCATTTAGCCCGCTTCTTTTTATCCGTACCATTGACGATATTGAAATGGTTATCAAACATTCTCTCTATATGCCGACAATGCTAAGTTCTTTAAGATCATTTCCTCAGAACATGACTCTTGCCTTTTTCAATCGGGCCTCAACAGCTTTTGCACCTGGTGCTCCAAGAACTGCCTCGACCTTAACATTTCCAAGTGTCAATCTATTACTTTCTCCCGCAAACGTAACAAACCTCCTCCCCGCCTTTACTTTCTCCATAATCAAGCCCTTTCTACCGTTCAGGTGATCCGTGATCTTGGTGTATTATGCGACCAGGAATCCAATTTCTTTGCACATATCAGCGATATAATTCTTAAGACCAATTCTGCACTCGGCTTCGTGAAACGATGGTCTAAAGAGTTTTCCAATCCCTACGTCACTCGGTCTCTCTACATAACCTTTAACCCTATTCTCGAATACGCCTCCCAAGTGTGATCTCCTTACTATCATTCACAGATTTCCAGAATCGAGAGTATCCAACGTCGTTTTCTACGTTTTGCTCTTCGTGGCTTACCCTGGGACAATCCTCTGATCCTACGTCCCTATCAAGACCGCCTAAAACTTATTAATTTGAACTCGCTGGAAGAACGAAGAAGAATATCCGACATCCTTTTCATCCATCGACTCCTCTCAGGTACCATCGACTGTGCGACCCTTTAAAACTCTATCTTTTTTAACACTAACCCTCGTAATACCTAATAATATGTACCCACCTCTCGTACCTCCTATAGCTCCACTGATCCTATCTCCCGTTCTTCTTTCTTCTTTCTTTTCCTTTTTCCGGCGTTGTTATGGTCAGAAGTGTAGGACCATAACCTTCCCACTTAACTGCATTCCTACTGGTCCGCTTGTGGGGTCCGCCGGTTTGACCTCAGAAAGTAGCGGCAGGCTTCCCGGTTTGGGATTACTTCATCGCTGAGGCCAATCAAATGCTGGTGTTTTTGCATTTGTTTGCACCAATTGTTTTTCGGCCTGCCTTTTTTTTTTTTTTTTTGTGACACGGGCATGCTCCAGATTTTTTTGGTTTGATCTTACTCTTACAACACCGGTGATCTCCAGTCGTGTCAACCCACTGATTTGCATGTACACTTGTGGGGTAGTTTAATGGTGTTATATGTGTCCCTAGGCTCACCTTGGTGTTTTCTAAATTGCCTAGATGTGATTTTTGTTTACCTTTGTTTTAGTCGCCTTTTACGACAAGCGAGAGGTATCGCTGCAGGGATATTCTTAACCCGTCCCTGCACGGAGGACTGATCCTATCTCCCGTATGCTGCGGAATGTTAATGCGAAAAACTGTTTCTATCTATCGCCCTTCGTCCCAATCGCCCTCTTTCTTAGTTTCCTAGATTGTAAGTTAAATTAAGTATGTAGCTTGAATTAAGCGCAATAAATGGGGGTATTGCCCCCACCAAAATCGAAATCTTTATCTTCGTCCAGGGGTCTATTATAGATGGCAATGGCTGGCCGTGTTTAACCAAAAAATGATGAAGCTCAAGGCAATAGGAACTGTTCTTTCATATAGCGATGTTGGCGGCTTGTATGGTAAAGATGTTAAATAAGGGGCTTCTCTAGCCTAGTAAATTTCGACTTCTTTAATTCTTTGAGTATTGCCACCTTGCTGCCTCTTTTCTTTCCGCCCTCTGGGTAACTACGGGTCGCATTCTCAATATGCGATTCATTTACCCAGGGGGCTAGATTAAAAGGCTAAATGGCCGAGCCTACATTGCTTTTTAGCTGTGTGGCTATTTATTTAGCCATATAGCTATTTAGCTAAATTTCTTTCTCTTCCTATCATTTCTATAAGGCTCCCAGTTGGGCAACCCTACTGGGAGTAACGGCTCGACCGGAAGCCTAATTCCGGAACCACGGGAGACAGGTGCCTCCGGGACAGTAATGCCAGACATGATAAATGACAGTAATGTCAGATATCAGAATGACAGTCCCGGCCTGTCTTGCGGTAGGCACCCTTGTGGGAGTATCGTGGGGGCTGTGGTTATCCCAATATGCGGGAAGTTGCTTGCAACAGAAATTTTGCTGAGTTGCTTGCAACAGGGCGCCGAGACCCTTAGATCGGTATGAGCTTTGGGTAGGCTTCGTCCCTGACCAAGGGGGAAGTCCATGGTCCTACACATGGCTTCGAATCTGGCACTTAGTGGCAAATAGAAGGACGTTGTTTGTCGTCTCAAAAATCAACCCCTTGTGGGAAGGCACACCGTGGAATTAAGCCGACAAGGCAGGTGTCCAAGTTAAATACTCAGAGCAATTTGCCTCTTTTCTTATCAGAAATTTAACAGAAAAGCGGTTGTCGAAGTTGAAATTAGGTACGATATTATAGCTAGGACCTTCCCATGGTCATAGAGGCGGGAATACCAGCAGAGACTCGCCAAATATGATAGCGTTGTAAATAGCAATCCTCATCCTTGATAAAAGGGAAAGGGTTGGTTTTGGACGACTGTTAACACAAATGAGTCGGGCAGGATCTAGTAGCCCCGATAAGAATGGATTAATTTTAGGTTGAGAGCGCCATATTCTGATAAAAGCATGCTCTGCTTGCCTCTCCAGCCTGCACTTCGTCCAGTAAGTTTGAGATGTAGGACGATTTCGGGATACACTCGAATATAGTGAAAGTGGTTGAGTGGTGGAGAGGGGCAAAGCTCTGCACGTTGGTCTTAATATTGAACGTTTTTTTTTTTTTTACAAAATCTTATGAGATTCGAGCCTTAGCCTTAGCTAGGTACAAGCGTTTCCCATAAAGACGTCACAGTACCGAAAATCCTGGACGTCCCAGCACTAACGCTAGAGTAGAATGGGAACTATTGTGAAGAGAATGATGTTGATGTAAGCGAATAAATAAAATCGTTTGAGAAAACCGAGAATTCCTATTAGTTTTTGAACACGTTTATTTCATTGTCTTTACTAATTTAAGAGCTGGGAAATCGACATCGAATGCACCTCGAGGCGGATGGGGAGTATACAAGAGAATCCAACAGGTACTACGCCCTCGCATATTTCGTTCAATCCAATAAATTCAATAATCCATTTCTACTCCGACCTCCGGTTCCATCCATCGGCGCGGCATTCAGTCAACGTTTGCTTAAAATTGAAAAATATAAAAATATCACAAAAAATCTCTACAAAATCTCCACTGCTGATGAATGAAAGTTCGAATTTCGAACAACAATCTGGAGTGGAAAGGAACAGCAAAACATAAACGTCTGCCCACACAATGTCCTGCGCATGTCTCCAAAATTCGCAAACTACTCTTACGAAAACAAGGTAACAAGAAGAAGAAAAGCAGCAGAAATCCGTCCCTTACCCCACCTTTTCTTCCCTGTTCAACGGTACCGAAAATAGAATGGGAACACCATCCTGCGAAGTACGCAGTTTCCACAGAATTCATATTCGGTCATGCCACCAGGGTGGGGGCTACTCTTGCCAAAAAAAAAGCCTCTACACCTGCATAATAGCAAGCCAAAGAGCGGCGAACATCCCGTCATCACTGCGACGCTCTGTTTGCTCGCTCTCTTTAACTGCGATTTAATTCGGTAGTATACACGCTATGTGCCATCCAAAACAGTCAACCTGAGTCTATCTTAGTTTAGGTCCTTCCGACTCGAGTTCTCCCTGCGACCACTTGAAAACAAAAAGCAAAAAAACAAAAACTTAATAAACAAACAAAACAAAAAAGCAAGCAATCTGACGAAAAAACATTAAAATAATGTGACAATCTGGAAATCCTTTTTCTAGTTTTAAGTGGTGCACCAGTAGCAAATAGCAAATCCACCAAGAAGGGATCGAAAATAATTTTTAAGGAAACTCAAGTCTTCCTTGAACGCGTGGATGTGTGTGTGTGTGTGTGAATTCTCGTTGCGTAAAGGACTCTCATCTTGAGTGGCCGTATGTAGTGAAAAGTTGTTTCTTATTGTAGCTTTCTCGTGCACCCTACAAATAGACTTTGTTTTGTGAATTTCCTCCTAAAGGACTAAAGGTGAGTTGAAAGACGTACCAGCCTTTAGCTCGGAGAGGTACAAGATTGAAGGGCGGCGTTCCAGTTGAGCGGCCAAGTTCATATATAGATACATTTTATTGATTAATAGACGACATGGCGAAAATCAGGAGATGTTAGTTACTTCATCTCGTTCCACATGGACGACGGATATAGTAGTATACATGTTCGAAGGGAGTTCTGCTACTCTGTAGAGTCGTCCTGTTATTGATTTCAAATCTACGAGCTTCTCGAGGTCCCCCTTTTTGATTTACATATTTCTTTCCATATGATTAAGGAGAGGGGGATGATGATTAGGGAACACACCCTAGTCTCTATAGCCTTTTTTCTTCGCCCTGCAGTCAGTTGACGAGTGTGTAACCACCTGGAAAGAAAACGAAGAAAATATGTCATTACCATGTTACGTCAGAGACTCTTAGGGATGTAAGGAAAATTCCTCGTTAGCGATTCGACGACTTGGATGGGAAACAACTCTGCGAAAAGAAAAATAAACACTGTAATGAGGCGACAGAGTGGGATGTCGAAGAAGAAATTTTGAAGTTCATGTTGGTTCTTTTTTTTTCGTGTGCTCTTATTTGATCCTTTGATGACATTTGGATTAGAAGGGATTTCTAAGTGTTTAGGAAACGAATCGATTGAGTTTGACGAGCTACACGTGGCGGTTGGCCGGATGTTGTGGGATTATAAGTGGTTAGGATGGCCATTTGGTCTCTATCTCTTGAAAACTGATAGGCGTGATGTGATGCGTATATTCTCCTTGAAAATTTTAGATTTCTAAAACGTTCATAATTTTTCTATGGAAATTTTACGTCTTAAATAAGCTTATGGTCTGAAGCCAGTAATATTCTATGACTTGTCGACCGGAGTCAGACTCAAGAATTCTGAAGACAACGCAATTCTCCTTTGAACTAGCTTCATAGAAGTGAAATCCTAAATTACATCTACGAAGCGGACTTGACAAAAAAGAAAGAGGCAAGCGGGGTGTACCTTGCGTGTACTAGGTGTTGGACTGACTATAGATTTGCCCCTGTCAAAGAGAGTGTCTTGAAAAAAAACTTGCTGCCTGGAACTGAAACTGCTCCGCAAATCGGATCACTCCTTTTTTGACAATCGAAGGAAAAGCCTAGAAACTCCCCTTGGATTCTTCAATAACGTCAGTAGCTCATAGTCGACTATACCTTTCTAATCTATCTAAATTCAAAGCCTGAGATGGACTCATAGATAATAAGCTTTACTACTAGGTGTACAACTTTGCTTTCGCCGTTTTTTCAAATTGGTTACACATGTATCATTCAAAGTATTTAACATCACTGGTCACTACTTTCTCTCATCTTTCGGGCAGTGTACGAATCCCGCGTCGAAAAAATTGTTCATCTTTTGAAGCGATCCACGAATCGATCCAATTTGTGACTTCTTCATGAGATCAGAAGTGTTGGTCAGCCAGGCCATGCGCCATTGATCGAAACAGGTGATAGTCAGAGGGAGCAATGTCTGGAGAATACGGTGGGTGGGGTAGGACTTCCCATTTTAACGTTTCCAAGTAGGTTTTGACCTCTTTTGCAACGTGGGGTCGAGCGTTGTAGTGCCGCAAAATCACTTTATCGTGCCTCTCGCTGCATTGCGGCCGTTTGTCTTTTAATGCTCTGCTCAAACGCATTAATTGCGTTCGATAACGAGCACCTGAGATTGTTTCACTTGATTTTAACACCTCATAGTACACGACGCCGAGCTGGTCCCATTAAAATCAGAGCATGATCTTGGAGCCGTGAATGAACCCAGTCCCCGGTCACAATGCGATGCAGAAATCCCTTCCGTTTTTGCCTCTGAAGCAACTGTTCACAAACACACAAACGCTGTTCAACGTCTCTTGGTTTCAACTCATACGGGAGCCAAGTTCCTTCTTTCCTAATCATGCCTATGGCCTTGAGACGTTTTGAAATGGCTTGCTGTGTCACTCCCACTGATCGTGCCAATTCTTCTTGAGTTTGACGCGAGTCTTCACTCACCATTCTTGAAGCGTTGATACCACTCACGACACGTTCTTTCACTAATAACGTCCTCACCATACCTATCTGAGAGCATTCGATGAGACTCACCCCTTTTTTCTTCATATTGAAACAAAACAGTAACACTTCCCGCAAATGACGAGAAATTGGCTCTTAAACTGACATTTTCAATCGAGAACAACTTTATGATGCAGACACAAATCGACTAATGTTTGAATGGTGTTCTGTTGATGTTGACCGAGGTCCAAGCCTGACGTCTGCGATCTGTTTTTTTTCGACCGCTACTTACCGTTATCGCCACATATCGGCAAACGGCGGCAGCAAAGTTGTACACCTTATATTAATATTGATTGTTGGCTGAGCCTAATCCACGACTGGATGCCTAGGATTGCCAAAATAGATTGACCGCCTAAAGCAGCTGTTCATAGATGTAAAAACGCCTTTAGATGTCCATGGCTTTAAGTCGTTTTCCTACAGACAATTTTTGAAGTGTGTGACATGAGTCTTTATCGAGCAGTTCTTCAAATTTTTCATCGAATTTTGGCGGCCGTCCAGGTTGTTCCTTGCCTTTCCTCAGCTAGAGCATGGTCACCCTAAGCTAAAAGAAGTTGTAAAAGTCTCCGCAAAAGTTTGTCTGGAACGAAGTTCGATATATTCGATAGGAAACTAGGCTTGTTATTCATGTTCTAACTTCTTCTTCTTCTTTTCCTTTTTCCGGCGTTGTTATGGTCAGAAGTGTAGGACCATAACCTTCCCACTTAACTGCATTCCTACTGGTCCGCTTGTGGGGTCCGCCGGTTTGACCTCAGAAAGTAGCGGCAGGCTTCCCGGTTTGGGATTACTTCATCGCTGAGGCCAATCAAATGCTGGTGTTTTTGCATTTTGCACCAATTGTTTTTCGGCCTGCCTTTTTTTTTTTTTTTTTTTTGTGACACGGGCATGCTCCAGATTTTTTTTGTTTGATCTTACTCTTACAACACCGGTGATCTCCAGTCGTGTCAACCCACTGATTTGCATGCACACTTGCGGGGCAGTTTAATGGTGGTATATGTGTCCCTAGGCTCACCTTGGTGTTTTCTAAATTGCCTAGATGTGATTTTTGTTTACCTTTGTTTTAGTCGCCTTTTACGACAAGCGAGAGGTATCGCTGCAGGGATATTCTTAACCCGTCCCTGCACGGAATGTTCATGTTCTAACTAAATGGTTAAAAATAGCCATTTCTCGTAAAACGCCAGGAATTAGTTCCAACTTCTACTACTAAGTTCTTCTTCTTCAATAAGTGTTTCCAATCACCTCGGTCTTTGCCTAACTATTTTCAGTGTGCACTTAAAGTTGACTAAGGATTGGACTCAAAGACTCTTCGGGCCGGAGCTGCGTTGTCCACGTGCTCTACATGGTCCAGCCGTCTTAGACGCTGAATCCGAAGGCGTCGTATAAGGCCATATCACTGTACAGCCCGTACAGTTTTTCGTTTGATCTTCTTCTCCAAACTTCGTGTATACAAACGAGACCTTAGATTAAACGCAGAATTTTCCTCTTGAAACGACCAAGGGTATCCCCATCCGCTTTCGTTAAGGTCCAAAGAGGAGAACCAAAGAGGAGAGAGGACTCTACTTCCCAAATGCCTCTTGAGACCAAAGAAGCAGCGGTTGGCAAGAGTAATTCTGTGTTTTACCTGAGCGCTGGTGTTGTTGTCGCTGGACATAAGTGAGCCAAGATAGATTGTTAACTTCCATGATCAAACCATGAATGACCCCAATATTATCACAGTCTTTCGCCGACGACTCCTTTGCTCCAGACCTCTCATACTTCGATTATCTACCGAATTTTTCCCATGGACCATTTCTTCCACGCACCGTCGATTCTCATGTCATCGAAAACAAATTAAATCTACTTAATGGTGAATTCACTCCTGGACCTGACGGTCTCCCTGTCATATTTCTAAAAAAATGCTCCTCAACCATCTCTCTCCTTCTCTCGAAAATCTTCAGTCTATCCATATCCCTAGGTGAATTCCCCCGCTTATGGAAAACCTCATTTATCACCCCTTTACACAAAAAAGTTCGGAAGAAGGTTGTTAACAACTGTCGTCCCATTGCCTAACTGTCACATATACCCTAACTCTTCGAGAGTATTTTGTACGAAACTCTAAGTTTTCGTTGCAACTCTTTAATCTCCCCTAGGCAACACGTTTTCCTCAAATGCAGATCCTCAACCACTAACCTTGTTGAATTTGTGTCCTTTACACTATCAGTCTTAGAGAACGGCACAGAAGTCGACGTTATCTCAACCGATTGCAGTAAAGCTTTCGATAAAATCTCCCACAGACTGATACTCTTCAAATTGTCCACCATGGGCTTCGACAGCATTTCTTTGAAGTGGATATCTTCTTACCTTGAAAATCGCTATTACAGTGTTCGTTTTAGATCGATCTGCCTTCTCTAACCCCTTTTTGGCTTCCTCCGGCGTCCCCCAAGGCAGCCACTTAGGTCCACTTCTTTTCGTTCTTACCATAAACGATCTTGAAATGGTGATCAAACATTCCCACATCTTACTATATGCCGACGATACCAAGTTCTTCAAGACCATTTCTTCCAGTCATGACTCTTCCCTTATTCAATCTGATCTCAATAGTTTTTCCATCTGGTGTTCCAAAAATTGCTTAGAGCTTAATATATCCAAATGCCAATCAATTACCTTTTCACGTAAACGAATCAACCCTCCTCCTCGTCGTTACTTCCTCAATAATCAACCCATCTCCACTGTTCAAGTCATTCGCGATCTTGGCATATTATGTGACCAGGAGCTAAATTTTCCCGCACACATCGATGAGATAATCCTTAAAGCTAATTCTGCACTCGGTGTTGTGAAGCGATGATCTAAAGAATTCTCGAACCCTTACGTTACCCGATCTCTTCACATAACTTTGTCCGTCACCTTCTTGAATACGCCTCTTGAGTGTAGTCTCCTTACCAGCAAACCCACATTTCTAGAATCGAGAGCATCCAACGCCGATTCCTACGTTTTGCTCTGGTGCAATCCTTTGATTTGACCACCCTACCAAGACCGCCTTAAACTAATCAACATGAACACGTTGGAAGAAAGAAGAATTGTATCTGACATTCTTTTCATCCATCGGCTCCTTTCAGCTACCATTGACTGCGTGACCGTCTACAACTCTGTCTCTATCAACAGTAACCCTCGCAATGTACGAAATCCCCGTCTCTTTTATCTACTCACCCCCGTACTGCCTATGGCTCCAATTAACTGATTTTTCGTATTTTGGGAAGTGTTAATTCGAATCCTTACTTCGATTTCAACCTCAGCACTCCATGCCTAAAAATCCGCCTTTTTAACCACCCTCCCCTCACTCCCGTTCTCCCTAGCTAATAAGTTAGATTAGATTAAGATTAGATTAAGATAGCTTGAATTAAACCCCCACGAAAATTAAAACTAAAATTAAAATGAAGTCCTTGACTACTTTTAAATTATAGCTGTCCAGAATGACGTTTTGATCGAGACGTTGGCGTTGTGTGTCCTTTCCCCCACTTACGTTGAGGACCATCTTAACCGCTTCCGCCTCAATGCTTACGAAAGCCTCGCTGTGTCCTTACATTCACGTCGATATCATCCGCGTACGCAAGCCACTGCGAAGACTTGAAATAGATCGTACCTCGATCGTGCACGATCTCTTCAAGGGCGATGTTGAAAAAGTTGCATAACACTGTGTCGCTTTGTCTCAATTCTTTTTTAACTTTAAAGGTCTCGGTTAGTTAGTTACCGATCTTAATAAGGTAGCAAGAGCTCTTCATTGTCATTCTGCATAGCTCGACGAGTTTCGCAGAGATGATAAAACTAGCCATGACTCCGTATAACTCGTCTCTATGCACACTATGCTACGCGGCTTTAAAATCGACTTTTTTGGAATTCTTACGTCTTCTCCAAGATTGGCCGCAATGTAAATAAGTTGATGCATGCGTCTTACTAGCTCACCTCCAGCTGCCTTACATAGGTAGTTCAGCAGGCAGCCCGTCTGCGCCCGCAGCTTTATTAGACTCAAGTCTCGATATTGCTATCTTGACTTAATTTATATGTTAGGTTGACGGAATTATCTTACGTTGTCGTCCGTCCCTGCATGACAGCGGTATCTTGTCTATTATCGCCGTTACACATCTACTACAAAGTTATATAGCATAAAAAACGTTGTCGATGCTTATTCGGCAGGCTCTTCTATGCACTTCTAAACTTTACAAAGCCAAGGAGAAAGATGGTGTATTCACAGTTCTTCTCCAAAAAGTTCGTAGTTTAGCCCACGGTTTGCTTCTGATAAGCTACCGTCAGTGAACGGCTTTAATCTTACCGTCCAATCATGACATCCTTCTTCCTGAAGTTGAAGTGAAAACTTGTCGAACTTCATATTAGGTGCGTACTGGCAAAATAAGCCTCTGCGTCCTCATTACCGTAAAGAAAGACTAATCGAGAGCGCACGTAAGATTCAGTCTAAACCTAAAAGAGATGACTATTTACGGCCTCTTCGATATGAAGAGGACACTGATTATGACTACTACCTTATCTCGGAGAAGTGTCGATCATCCCAGTAGCCCCTTAGTAAGGACAATACTCGACGGCATATTAAAACAATAACATCCGAACTGGTCTGTAATAGTATCAACAGCCAAAGACTAACATCGTAAAGTCTTTTCAGTACTTCTATGACCACCAGTCACTTATAATAAGCTGATCGGTCCCGGCATTATCACTAGGAAAAGCAAATTATTGACCTTGATCAAGTACGAACTTTCCGAGTTTGATATGAAAGGTACAACTCGCACTGGTGGACCTTCTGTAAAAATGTCGTCCATAAAAATCAATCATATAAGCACACGTAATATTGGTAAAGAGCTAAAGATTGATCCCGAAACAGTTTTGGATAATCAGTTCTGGATAGACAAAGACTCTCAATTAGAAGGTGTCACGTGTCAACGAAATTAAATCTTTTCTAAAGAATATGAAAACGAGCGACGAAAAATGGGTGAAATAGGTCGTCCTTAAAAGGTGGTAGAACAATCAAAGTGAACCAACGCAAACGCCTTTGAAGCTAGGATAAAGGGGTAATGTAAATCATCACCGAATGTTGAGCGGCAGGTCTGTAGTTCAAGTCTGTCCATAGGCAAGAACGATTCCTATACGGAAAAACTGTGCAATAACATCAGTTGTGAATGAGAGATGATCAAAAAATGTTGACGGAGGCATAACACTCGGAAAATAAGATCACTTCAAAATGCATAGACCTTAGTGGCATGGAAACCAAAAAAGTTACTGTGAACTACAATCAACGAGACAAATTCAATCCAATCTCTCGAATCCTATCTAGGACAACCACCCCCGGAGAGTAATGAACGAACATCTTCGACACAAACCATCTGCACCCCGTCCAGGTTGTATGATAAACACCATGATAGCGACACTCTTGAACTATAGGAAAAAAAAAAGGATTAACGTGACATAAGATCACGTTGTGTGATAGGGTGCTAGACTCGGGTTAAACAGTTGATTCTATAACCTATTGTCGGCAATTAACTAGATTACAGCACATAATTCAAAAAAACTGTCCAAAATTAATCGTTGGAAAGGGCATTGTCTTCCACTATGACAACGTTAGACCACGCACGTCTTTAATGACGCAGCAAAGTCCGCAGTTGTCCACAACTTTTCCAGGACTACAGACTATCAATTAAACTTCCCTAATGAGAAGAAATTCACATGAAAATGAGAGTGAAAATGAAGTGCCCTCCTCAATACTTCTCCCCCAAACCAATTCATTATTTTCTTAAGCGCCAGCGATTTCAAAAAGTAATCAGTCGGTCACAATATTAGCAGAAAGTTCATCCCTATTGATATGATTTAACGATGGATTGATTGGTCAGAGCCTTAATATTAAGACTATATCTTATAAAGACTTCTCGGCCCTTTAAAGCTGATAGACAAAGCATAACATATACCACAGCCTTTTCGTCCATGACACGCGGCCAATTCCAATTACTCGTCACGCTTCCCGCTCCTAGTCGTCGGTGCTCCGATACTAATTAAGCATTACAATCTCATTTTGTATTCTTGTAAACCCCAATCAGTAGTCACAATAACCATCTGCTGACCGTAAACCCCTGAAACGTCAGACATTCCATAGACCTACCCTAAAACAGTGTGTCACTCTCTTAATCACGAATACGTTTTAATTATTACGACACTGCAAATGAGGACGCAACAAATACCCACACAACACGGCTTATGGGGCTGAATTTCCCGGTATATCCGCCCCAAAAATAACCTAATTAAGTGCAAAATGATGATTTGTTCCATGACGAAGAATGAGCGCGAAACAAAAAAGCCCAAATGAATGGCATTTGACGTAAAATACAAAGTGGTATAGGCCACAGAGGTTAAGACAGGAAGATGATAGCTCGTCGATGTACGACTATAGCTGTCAGCAGTGATAACCTATTCGGCGCCACATGATTATTGCTTGTCATGCACTTAGCCAGTTATCGATTAGCACATAATGCACACTAGCGATGGCTGCCTTTGCGACCTCCTTAATACCTTTCCATCTTTTCTCGTTTCAGATTACCACTTCGCCTCTCTGACAGATTACCCAATGATGCACGATTTCAAGACGCTAGGTAAGTGTTGTACTTAGAAAGTAGTGGTAGTGCTCTAAGCCATCATTATCCCAGGAACGAAGGTCAGGGCCTTTCTATCTGTTGCGCCTGAAAGGGGTATGATTAGTAGCTCTACGTCTTTGGTGTTTGCTCAATGCCAATTCATATCATCTCAATCCCAGGAAGAAATCAATAGCACAACAGCAACGGATTACTCATTCCTAGAAGATAGGTGTACGAAATCAAAATCATATGGATGGACGGTTAGTGGGGGCGTGATAGCGTGTGTGCCTTGTTCGTCTTCACATTCTATGTCTTGTTGTTTGGCTTTCGGTTGTGGACAATAGTTCGTTGTCTCTTTGTTCGCGGTAGCCTGAAGACAACGTTAAGTGCCTGTATTTGCTTTGTTCTGTTTTAGATCAATGTGCGTACGTTCGGATACACGCGTATTCCTTATTTTATCGGCTATAAAGATAGTCGTGTGCTGTTTGTTGTTTTTATGCTTTTGCTTCTACATATTTCGAATTTGGCTGTTTATTGCTTTTCTGTCGGTAGCTCGATTGTTTATTGGCTTGAGCGTTAATCACGAGCTAAATGATAGAGTTACATCTTAGAGAGGTTTTACATAAGACCGAAGGAAGGGGAAGAAGATCGGTTTCGACTTTAGACATAAACTTTCTCTTTTATTCTCTCTATCTCACTCTCTCTCAGTCTTACGTGCACAATGGGCATTCATTTCTTCTTGAGATCATCTCTGTCTCTTGAGTCAATTGGAGCAAAATATCTTTTGAACATAAGGGTGGTCTACCGCTCTATACATACTCGTAGACGAGATCGCTTTGATCTGTAGGGACATATTCCGACAGGGTGAGCCAATAGCCAACTTTTTGGTCTTCATTGGTTAAGTTATGAGAACAACATCATTCATAAGACCACCACGGCTTCTGTTGCTGGCGATCATCTGAAGCTCAACATTTTCGATGACCATTTGGGTCAATGGCTGCTAGGTAATTGGCAAAGATCCTAGTTTTTCAATAAACCCACAGAAAGAAATCCAAAAGTGTCAAATCGTATGACCACGGTGACCAGTCAACTTTTCCTTGAATCGTTATAATATTGCAATCTTCAAATTTTGTACGCCAGAAATGTATTACGTAAAGGCTTTCCGGAGCAGCAAAGCCATTTGCCATTGCATGAACTGGTCAGTCCCATTTCCGACGAGGTGCTTTGCAGTGCATATCTGTCGTCGCATTTATTCAAAATATTCCCAATCCGAGTTAAAATCATAAAATTTGTCGGGGATGGTATTCGAGGTTGATCGAAGCCTACTATATGGTAGGAATCAAACTGTAGGTGTTCCTTCAACGCTAATTTGATTTCAGGAAAGACCTAGAAATCGCATGGCGCTAGATCAGGTGAATATGGCGGATGGTCGGGCTTTGTGCGAAGGCGCATTGCCATTTAACAAAAATCAACTGCAAACTTACTTGTACTCCAGTCGTACACGATAAATTTTGTCTCATTCTCCAGAACACCCAAATAATATTGAGCATTCGCAGTTTGACCCTGTGGAATCTGCCTCTTCTTCTGTTTCGGCTCATTATTACCACTTCGCTTGAAAAATTCTCTTAAAACTTTAAAAACATATAATTGTCTGATTGGTAGAATATGCAATTTCTTAAATAGAGACCAACTTCCAGCTAAACGATTTTTATTAGAAATAATTCTTATTAAATGTTTCTGTGCTGTTAATAAAGGTTTTAAGGTATTTGCATACGAACCTCCCCAGCTTGTTAAGCCGTATTGCAACTTTGAGTGTGCAAGACCATAATAGATCATAGTTAGAACTTTTTGAGAACAGAAAGGCTTTATTAAATACATTTTACGTATGACCAAACACAAATAGGCTTTAATCATTCGAATATGATTTTTCCAATTTAAATTGAAATCTATTACAACACCTAAGTACTTAAAACAAGGAACTGATTCGATCTTAAAACAATTTTCTCTGCAACACAAATTGGCTATGAAGTTGTCAAAGGCCTTTGACGAATTACGATGCTTTTCCATCATGACCCTTATACTTTGGATTGCATCTGTCGTTGATTTACCCGAGACAAACCCGCACTAGTCATCAGATAGTGTCGCCTCTCATAAGTTTGGAGATAAGAACCATGAGCCATCTCCCATCTTTTTCCAGAACTCAGAGGGTATCCCGTCCGGTCCAACAGCTTTTCTTTTCTTGGAGTTTTTAACCGCGTACCGAACTTCTTCGACTGTGATGTCGGATATTTCGGCATGATTCGGGGCGGCTCTTGGAAAGTACACTCGGGGAAACTGTTCGTTCAGAAGTTCCTCGCAATACTGTCGCCATCTGTGGAGAATTTTTTCGTCTTCCACAAGGAGTTGGCCTTCAGCATTGTTAATAAACTTTGGGAAACGAATCTCCTGAGCATTTTTTCTTCTCTGGGCGGCTATCTTAAAGATATTTGCTCCTTTGTTCAAATTGTTTTGTCGAAGCTCCTGGGTAGCCTGGTTCCTGTCAGACGCGGAAGACGATAATTCTTCCAACTCCTGATAGAGGCCTTCCATGCTTTTCACTTTGAATTCGGCGCACTTTTTCTTCGCGATACCTTTGCAATATCTATATACCTTTTCACGGCGAGCTTTTTCCTCTCTATTAGTAGAAGAGCACTTTGACCAAGCTTGGAAAGCCATTTTGTATCACTGCTTTGGCTTCGTCTGTCCACCACCAGGTTTCTTTTGCGTGTTGGCAGGGGCCTTTAGATGTTCCGAGCAGTGATCTGGTTTTTTCCAGGCCAGATTGTTGTAGGGAATCCCACATGTCTTGTGGAACTCCTCATTACCGACCTCATCGATAATAGAAGAGAGGTAGTTTTTCATGTTAGTAATAAAAGCTTCGCCTTTTCCTTTATCCAGCTTATACCACTTGATTCTCTCAGACACCTTCATTTGCTCATTTGACTTCTTTCTCGCATCCATAAAAAATTCAGTCAGGAGGAGACGGTGTTGAGGGGCGATCGCGTCTCCCAGGATCACTTTGACTCGTGGCTTCATGAAACTGGATACCAAATGATAGTCTATTTGAGTTTCATTTCCGCCGCTGCTATAAGTGATCAGGTGCCGGCTTTGTTTGACGAACATGGTATTTAGCACCATAAGACCGTACGACTAGCACATGTTTAGGATATCTTCACCTGAAGAGTTCCTGGTGCCGTATACCAGCCCTCCGTGGTAGTCTTCATAGTCTTCGCTTGTCGTCCCGACATGTCCGTTTAAATCTCCCCCAACAAACAAAAGCTCTTCCTTTGGGATGATTTTGATAAGGTTGTGTAAATCTAGCCAGAATGCATCTTTTCCTTTTTGTTCGCATCCTACTTGAGGGGCATATGCGCTTACGATGTTCCACACCTCACCATGCATCACCAATTTGAGAGCCATCAATCGGTCACTGGACTTTGAAATGGTTAAGACGTTGCCAAGTAGCTCTGCCTCAAGGATGATGACGATTCCGTTTTTTCCTTGTTCAAATCCATAGTAAAACATCTTGTAGGCTTTTGTTTTAACGTCCAAGAAACGTGCCCGATTACCGGTGTTTCGCCATTTCGTCTTTCGTACGCACAGGATGTCTACTCGCCTTCTAACCATCATTGCTTCAAGCTCATAGCTGCGACCACTCATGCTTCCAACGTTCCAACTCGCGACTCTTAAGTGTGGCTTACGCCGTTGCATTACTTTGCTATCCCCCGAAAATCCTATAGCTCTGACCCGAGCATTGCTGCTCCTCCCAGGATCACGACCATTAGTAGTGCCTGGCGGGGTAGTGCTTTTCCTTTTAGCGTTCTTTTCCATAATGCTTCGGTTTGACCGTTTTCTTTCTTCTCCCTTCTTTTTTTGACACGGGCATGCTCCAGATTTTTTTTTTTTGTTTGATCTTACTCTTACAACACCGTTGATCTCCAGTCGTGTCAACCCACTGATTTGCATGCATACTTGTGGGGCAGTTTAATGGTGGTATATGTGTCCCTAGGCTCATCTTGGTGTTTTCTAAATTGCCTAGATGTGATTTTTGTTTACCTTTGTTTTAGTCGCCTTTTACGACAAGCGAGAGGTATCGCTGCAGGCATATTCTTAACCCGTCCCTGCACAGGTATCATCACGATACTTTCGAAAATAGTTCCAGATTCGTACGTAAAGACTATGTCGTCGGCAAAAGCAGTCGAAGTACCATTTAACTTGAGTTGGAAAACAGAATTAATATATATCAGGAAAAACAAGGGACCAAGTACAGATCCCTGAGGTACACCATTTTTTAATTGTCTCGGTTCACTGGAGATCCCGCATATAATAACTTTTTGTGTTCTACCCTTTAAATATGAATTCAGCCAATTGAAAATATTACCACGAAAACCAACATTAAAGAGCTTGGTCAGCAAAAGATCGTGGTTCACTAGATCAAAGGCTTCTGTCATATCGATAAACAGTCCAATAGTTGATTTGTTGTTATTTTAACTTCCATACAGCTGACTACAAACCCTTAAGATGGCGTCCTCTGTTGACAAACCTACTCTGAAGCCAAACTGATTTTTACTGAAGAATTTGGATTTGTCCAAAAACGAGACAATTCGAACTTTCAGTAACTTCTCAAAAATTTTGGAAAAAGTTGATAGAAGTGATATTGGCCTATAATTCGAGACAATTTTTCTATTACCTTTTTTAAACAGAGGTATGACCTCAGCACATTTTAGATGGTCAGGACAACAACCCGTTTCAACACTTTTATTAAATAGGAAGGACAATACATCAACGACATACCAAACAATATTTTTTAGTAACCTGCTTGAGACATCATCACTAGTGCAGGAAGTTTTATTTTTTAGGGACACTATAGCTTGGCCAATTTCTCTCGGTGTAATTGCATCATACACAAAACTATTTGGTTGAACATCATCAACAAGAATTCCTAAAATGGAAGAGCAATTGCAATTTATACTCGGTTTGATGGCTGGTTTCAGTTTTTCGGAAATTTCAGTAAAGAACTCGTTAAATTCATTAGAAATCCTGCCTAAATCGGACTCCATTTTACCTTCAACTTCAATACTATCAGTTTTTACACAATTTCTATTCTTCCCTAAAATGCCATCAACCACACGCCACTCTTCGCGTACATTACCTTCGGCTTTAGCAAACATATGACCATAAAAGTTGTTACGAGTGTCTTCGATTTCTTTGTTGACCGATTTACAGAAGTTATCATAATGTTTCTTGATTTTTATATTATTTTGATGTTTTTTGCATTTCAAGCTTAATTTTTTCTTTTTCTTAACTTTTTTAAAAAGATTGTTAGTAATCCACGGTTTTAAATATTTTTTGTTATTCGACAGATTCCTTTGAAAAGTGCTCGATTTAATGTGTTTTGAAGAGTATCCGCAAATAAGTCAAATGCAATAGAGGGATCAGTTTCGGAATAAACCATTTCCCAACATTCAAAGGTTAAAAATTCTTTCAGCATCGAAAAATCAACATAATTTTTCACTCTATTAGAAGCGGATTTAAAGTTTTCAGAACGATTGTAAACAGAAGAGTAATTTAGGATAACCATGCTATGGTCTGTCAGCTTCAAATCGTATACTTTACCACTAAAAATGTTTTAATTGTTTTTATGAGATCTTAGAATCACCTGATGATTTCCATGTAGTACTCTGAGTTTTGTTGAATGGCACGTATTGTGGCGCCATTTGCATGGTCAGTTACGATAAAGGGTTGGCTATCTACTGGTTTTTTAAATCATAGGTTATTTTGATACTGACAGCTGTTTCCCGCTCAAAATCCTGACAGAAAATCAGTATTATACCTCCGCGGAACGAAATGAGTCGCTTTACGCTTGAACAGCGTTGGGAAATATTGAAAACTTATTTCCAAAGTAAGTGCTGTGTAGCCCAAACAATGCATTTTTTAAAAATAAGTTTTGGCCGAAAAGAAGTACCCACCGCGACTGCTCTACGCAAGTTTGTGCTAAAAGTTCGTGAGATTGTTGTGCTAGTGGACAACACTCATGGTCTCTGTCGCTGTGGCTAAGAGTGTGAGACTCAATTCACGAACATCAACTCGCCATCGATCCCAACAGCTGAACTTTTCACGCACTCGCCTGAAGAGAATTATTTGCTTACAAGGTTGAATTGACTCAGCAATTGAAGGCGCGCGACCATCCGCTTCGTTATCGCTTCGCAGTTTGGGCCTTAGAGCAGCTTCAATTGGACAACGATTTTGGGCGAAATCTCAGCGGCTAGTTTTAACAAACAAAATTGCCGGTTCGGAAAACCCGCACGTTACTGTCGAGAAGCCAATGCATCCACAGTGAGTGACAGTTTGGTGCAGATTGTGGAATGGTGGCATCATTGGACCATTTTTCTTCGAAAGTGAGGCTGGGAACAACGTTTCGGCCAACAGTGGGCGTTACAGAGCCATGTTAATCGACTTTTTTTTACTGAAATTGAAGACATGGATTTGGCAGACCTCTGGTTCACGCAAGATGGCGCACCATGCCACACAGCCCATGCCACAGCCCATGCCACAGCCCATGCCACAATCGATCTTTTGCGCACCAAATTCCCAAATCGTGTTATCAGCCGTCTTGGCGATGTCAATTGGCCGTCTCGGAACTGCGATTTGACGCGAGAAGTTGGGCGAATTCTCAGTAAGAATGCAATGGACACTCTTAGAAATTTCAATAAGTCTCGAGAACACTATGGCTTTCTCAACCTTTTTTTATATTCCTTATAACAAGGTTCTTGGGTCGGTAAGCTTTCGCCATCTTTACGGTCTTCTCGACCATTACGCAAACCAACGGAATACGGGATGAACACTGGTCACTGTCAACCCTTTTCGCCGATTCGAATGTTTCTTAAGCAGTTTTGTCCAACTTAAGACAAAAGTTGATATTTGCTCCATAACCATATTTTCGATAGAGTGACATATTAGACGTTTGGTTAAAATTTCATAACTATTGATGGAACAATGCGAACGCTACGAAATTTGGTGTGTAGATAGATGAAATGAGTACATATAGGGTTTTCCAATGGGGACTTGACAGCTTTGAATTTAATTTGTGAACGCACAATTTTACTAATCATCGAATTGTCAGTGTCAATTTATTCAGTAAACTCAACATTTTCATCATGATAAAGTACACGAACGAGCAACGTCTGCAAATTATAAAAATTTTCTACCGAAGTTCGGAGTCGGTGACCGCAACTTTAAAAGCGTTAACTCCAATTTTCGGTCGTCATTCTCGCCCTAGTAGACATATAATAACAAGCTTAGTTCAAAAATTTGAGTCTACATATTCGTTGTGTGAGACAACGGGTTGGTCGAAGTGTCGAAAATATCGCTGCCGTTCAGGCGTCCGTAGCAAACGATCCAAATCAGTCAATTCCACGGCGTTCTCAAGAATTGGGCATCGCTCAGACCACATTATGGCGTATTTTGCGTAAAGATCTTGGTTTACAACCATACAAGATCAAGCTGACTCAAGAGGTGAAGCCGATGGACCATTTGAAGCGACGTACGTTCTCCGATTGGGCTCTGGAGAAGATGCGCCAAGATGATGAATTTCATCGCAAAATCATCTTCTGTTGCGAAGCTCATTTTTGGCTCGATGGGTTCGTCAATAAGCAAAATATGCGTTATTGGTCGAGTGAAAATCCGCATGTGCTTCATGAATCACCACTTCATCCACAAAAAACAACTGTTTGGCGCGGTTTGCATGCCGGCGTTATTGGCCCATATTTTTTCGTCCACGATAACGATCGTCACGTTACTGTGAATGGCCAGCGTTATCGCGCCATGATTACCGATTATTTTTGGCCCGAATTGGAAGATATGGATTTGGACGACATGTGGTTTCAACAGGATGGTGCCACAAGCCACACTGCACACGTTACGATCGATTTATTGAAGAGTAAGTTTGATGAGCGTGTTATCTCAAGAAATGGGCCGTGCGATTTAACGCCTCTAGACTATTTTCTTTGGGGCTACGTTAAGTTATTGCCAACAAGCCGACGACGTTGGAAGAGCTCAGAGCCAACATTGAACACGAAATAGCGGCCGAAATGTGTGGCCGAGTCATCGAAAATTGGGTCCAACGAATCGACCACTGCAAACGTGCTCGCGGTGACCATTCATAAATGTTTTTATTGTACTTCAAGCCGATAATAAAGTTTTTCAAATATCTCAAATGGTTTGTGTTTTATTTAAAAAAAAAGTTGTCAAGTCCTTTTTGGAAAACCCTTTATAAAGTTCAATAGATGTATCAAAAATTGAGTTGTTAATGGCATTTTAAATGGGGCATACTTGATATGACCGAAAATGCACATATTTTACGAACTTTATCAGATTGCCCATGTGCCCATTCATGGCCATTCGGAACTCAGAAGTCTGGGGGCCCTTCGCCAACCCTTCCACTCATGAGTATGTTTCCTCCAAGTTTAACTACTCTGTTCCATTCCTTCTAGGTCCATCCTTATATTGTCCTCCCATCTACGGCACGACCTTTCGGGCGGTCTTCTTCTTTGGTACCAAGGAATCTCCTTCTAATCCTTCACGTAGCTCGTATGTTTCAGATAAAGCGCTTCCTACTTTTACCCGCCTTTTCCTTTAGGCATACACCAACTTTTTCGGTATTCTCAGCCTTACAAGGACGTGATACATTTTCGATCGGTTTATAGAGTCATATGCCTTTTAGCACTTTACTCGGTGCACCGTTTCGCGCCATTTTCATTTCCACATAAGCTACACAGGTAGTCTTCGATTATTTCCTTCACATATGATTTCAGTCGCCTTAAGAGAATATTTGACAGCATTTTGTAACAACTTGAAAGCAGCGATATTTCTCAGTGATTGTTGCATTGTGTTCGGTCAATCTTTTTAAATACGCGAATGATGCGAGATTTTCCATTTCCCGGGGACGGTTTCATTGTTCCATATAGTTGTGATGAGCCCATGCAACTTTTTTGTTAATGCTGATGGTATTACATTGATTCCTACGGCCTTGATTACTTCTTTTATTTCCTCAATGGTTTGTAGTTCTACCTGAATCTCTACTGAGTGACATCGTTCTCCAATGCCGCTTGCTCTCCGTGTATGTACATTGAGCAATACATTCTCCATTGGGCTGCAACCTAGTTTGTTTTCCGTTCTAAGACATTTCAACGTTAAATTTTCTTATATGTTTATTCCTGTGGCTGTATTCCTTTTGGTTCGGTGATGATTAGAATGTGGTCGGAATTGCAATTTGGTATTCTGCTTTGACATCTAGGTTGCTCGTTACTTAATCGGGTGATACCTAGGTAGCCGGAGGTGGTCGTAATGCAATGGTATTCATCACTGATTGTTGAGCGGAATGTCTGTAGTTTAAGTCTGTCCATAGCCAAGAATAATTCCTATACGGAAAAACTGTGCAACAACATCAGTTGTGAATGAGAGATGATCAAAGAAATGCTGACGAAGACATAACACTCGCAGTATAAGATCACTTCAAAATTCACACACATATGGAAACAAAAAGTTACTATGAACTACACCAACGCGACAAATTAAGTCGAATCTCTCGAATCCTATCTAGGACAACCACCCCCAGAGAGTAGTGAACGAACATCTTGGACTCAAACCATCTGCCAGGTTGTGTGACAAATACCATAAGAGCGTGACTGAATCTGCGTCATAAAAAAAGTAGCCTTCTGTATTCTCCTGTGTTTGAATATTGCGCTGCATATTTTTTTAAACTGGCGAAATTTATTGTCCTAAAAGCATTATCACTTGATGAGGCATTAAGACTTTCTTTTCCTATTGTTGGCCTGTATATCACTTTTTTCCAATTTTTCCTTTGAAATCCCCGAAGATATTTTCACGTCAAAGGATGAGAAATTGTCGAATATTTCACAATTGTTCCGTAAAACGCGAGATTTACTCACCATATTTGGGCCATCGACGTTCGGTCGTTGTAAGATCCTATGACTTTTACGCTCCTCACAATTTTATTGCTGACGAAGGATCCTGTTTCAAGATTGTGGGTTTCCCACACCGCCATTAGGAAAAGCGTAGCCGCCCTTAAACTATTCGATCTGAAATTCGACCTTTTGTATCGCTACGATTAGAAACCAGAATTAGATCTCCGACTTCCGTACGTCTTTCCCCTCTGTTTCCCAGGTACTTAGCGGCTAAGCCCCTTACAAACGAGCTTCTATCCTTGAATTGATTTTGACATCTTGAATTCAATAGAATGTACTCCTGCCATGTACTCGAGAAGTTATGCTCTGGGCTCCTACGTTAAGTCGGAGGTCTAATTAACTACCAAACTGTAAAAAAAAAAAATGTAAGCATATGACATCCAAAATCGATGCCGTCTGTTAGCTTACCATTTATAGATTAGTACTACACGAAATTGCCCTTTCCACAAGTGACAGCGCAACTCTCCCGTCGGTTGAATGTATACATCCCTCTACAGTTGTCATATGTATGTATAAACAATAAATTCCCAAATGACTGTGAATTCTAATCCAATCCGAAAATTCTATACAACTCTTCCCAGCTCAGATTATCCAGGTTTATCTAGCTTTCTGCCAACGTTTATCGTTGAATGGTATTATACAGGGTGTCCCACGACCAACCCAAAAGCTATAGCGTGTAGGTCTGGTCAAGACAAGAAAAAAATCGTATCGGAGGGGGGCTCTATTCCCCCCCGTTTAGTCGGGAGGGGCAATTTTTTAAAAAATTGACTTTATTTGGAAAAAAAATTATTCAAAATCAACAGTTACATCCACAATGCCGTGATATACTTTTTTGTAAAGCCAGAAACCTCTTCTTTCATCTTGTTTTTAAACGAAGCTGTTTTAAGGAATAGTTTTTGAGAAATTAATTTTCAAACTCAAAATTTTGAAAAAAATATGGAAAAAAAAAATTTCGAACTACTTTTTTCCAAAATTGTATGTAATTAAGTACACATTTTTTTCCAAAATTCAATTCCCTTATTAGTGTTTAGTTAAAAACAGAAAACCGGATGCAAAAATGTTTTGTAGTTTTTGAGAAATTAAAAAAAAACCCGAACCACTTTTTTCTAAGAAAAACCTTTTTTTTTGTTTTAACGCGTCTGGACTTGTAGGCAAATTGATGTATGAAGCATTGACCTCTTTTTTATTATTTTTAAAAAATTCGGAGTTTTATGAGGAAACAATAAAATGACACAGTATTGGAATAACCCTGGATTAATCCTTTTTTTTCATTGATCACGCCTGAAAACTGACCTGCCAATTTCGTCTGGGTCCGCCCGCCGCCGATGGGTTCTAACCGCTAGGACCTTAAGACAATAAACCCGCAAATTTTCTTTATTGAAAAACAAAATATTTGCAAACCAAATGTCAATAAAAGGCATCGCATTTTTAATAAAAAACCATTTCCAAATTGGATGTTAACTCATCAACACTTTACGATGTCAAACTCATACTCCCGAGAAGAATTAACGGACATGCATTTCTGCTACGGTTTAGCTAATGGTCGAGATCGTGAAGCCGAAAGACGATCTACGCTGAAAGATATCCCAATCGGAGGTGTTCCAGTCGTAGCATGTTTTCAAGAATCCACCGATGTCTGCGAGAGCACGGGGTGCTAGAGCATCGAAGAAGCGAAAGATCAGTTACAGATGGATCAGGAACCTTAGATGAAAGAATTTTGTATTTGGTCCGACGTAATCCCTCCCTTAGTACAAGGAGGATAGCTATTATGCTTGGAGTGCCCAAATCTAGAGTATAGGGAGTGCTTCATACCAAAAACGTACACCCGTACCATTTTAGGCCAGTTCAGGAACTCACCTCAAATCACAAGTTTTTGAGAGCAGAATTTTGTCGATCATTACTGCTTCGAGATGAAACTGAACGAAACTATTTTGGAAGGATATTCTGGACGGACGAAGCACAGTTTACCAGAGATGCCCGATTTGATGGACAACGTTCCTTTGGCCTTAGCAGATAATTTAATCTACCAGCAAGATGGAGCACCAGCACACTACAGCTTACGGGTTAGAAACTGGCTGGATGATCATTCATATCAGAAATAATAGAAAAGAGGTCAATGTTTCATACATCAATTTGCCTACAAGTCCAGACGCGTTAAAACAAAAAAAAAAGGTTTTTCTTAGAAAAAAGTGGTTCGGGTTTTTTTTTAATTTCTCAAAAACTACAAGACATTTTTGCATCCGGTTTTCTGTTTTTAACTAAAAACTAATAAGAGAATTGAATTTTTGAAAAAAAAATTAGTACTTAATTACATACAATTTTGAAAAAAAATAGTTCGAAATTTTTTTTTTTACAAAATTTTGAGTTTGAAAATTAATTTCTCAAGTATATCACGGCATTGTGGATGTAACTGTTGATTTTTAATATTTTTTTTTCCAAATTAAGTCATTTTTTTTAGAAAATTGCCCCTCCCGGCTAAACGGGGGGGAATAGACCCCCCTCCCATACGATTTTTTTCTTGTCTTGACCAGACCTACATGCTCTAGCTTTTTGGCACACCCTGTATAGTAGACATGGCTTTTGAACACCGTAACATCATTAGTTTGTGAGCCGACTTAGACTGCTGGATATCAGTCAAGCTTGCATCGATCGGATTTGCGCTCTATTATAGATTACGACCGTGGATCATGGAATCTTGGGTACTATTAATGTGTCGATAGCGGTAATTTAAAACATTCATGATCATATCTCACAAACTCAACACCTGCTTGTCATTCCCAAAAGTCCGCTTGCTTTCTAAACGCCTTATACGAGTATAATCCAGTAGCCAATGATACCAATTTGACATCTGCTCGTCAACATCACAGCCCTGACAGCGAGCTCACGTGTTTTCAATAATAATTTAAAATGCACATTTCCCTCAAACATGAAACTGTAGCACGGTAATTAGACGTCAGTTTCGAAACCTAGAAAACTGGAAACTGCCCGCTGACACTTGTATCCCATTTCGAAACTGGTTTTTTGCAGTGCTATCCGTTTTTTGATCCATCTACCCATGGTCGTATTCCTATTCAAATTGGGTCAATTAATTCCGTTAATAAATTACACTATCAAGCGATGGCAAACATTAGTGGACGCGACAACAGTCGTGCATGTGTTCATCCGTTATGGACATCACTTTATATGTTACACGCGTCACACTTTAACGGTCTTTTTTTGGCGGCAACCAGGAAGTTCTAGCTATCGAACAAAAAAAATAAAACTTTCCCGTACAACCGACAGACGGACAGAGTTTTGTATCTTTTTTTTACATTAACAATACCCGCAGCAATAATTCAGTACTTCTCATCCGTTTTGTATGTCTATGACAGACAAGAAGTGAACTTGTGGCCATTGCGCATAAAAGATTGCTGTCGTCGTCGTCTTGTCACTTGTACGTTGTACCCGATCGCGTTCTCTCTCTATCCATTTTGTACTACATGTTCGGATGTACATGCACGCGTATGCACTCTCTCTTCGTGGATGTGAGTTTTGCACTCGCACTTCACTTGTCGTCGCCGGTGAGAGGAATCGAATGAAAATCTTAGTCGCGAAGGCGCTTTCGTGCGGAGTGTCAGTGCTGCGTTTGTCTTGGCTTAACTTGTTTACGGTCGTTAGCGCGTGTAGATCTGTGTATCTTCCTATCTGTTCGGTTTGTTGTACGAATACATAGTATAGTCGTCGGATATCTATCTCAATATATACTTGAGACAATTGTGTATCTCTTAGAATGAACTGGTGATGTGTGGTGCTTTGTTGATGGTGATCATGATGGTGTAGGAGCGTGACTCTCTCTCCTGAACTCTCTTTGGATTGCGATAAGTGACGTGTAGGATTCACTTTTTTTGTTGATAGATAAAACACGTTTATAAGAATCTTTGGACTTAACTGCCAGTTAAAAAGTGGAAGTAGTAATAGACTCCAGCCACTTATAGCCGTTACGAGTTGAATTATGCTCAGGCGTTATTGTATTCTTTATTTAGAGGCAATAAAAAAAAATCTGTTTTGAAGGTAATCTTTTGAAAAACCCATTCCTAGGCCGAAATAAGTCAATAAACAATTGTCGCTTTGAATTTCTATGCCGTAAATAGGTTTACGCGTTTGCGCTACCATTCAATGTTTGATTCACATGCCGATAGCCGTGTCAGGTTTTCTTATTGTCATGCGCATGATTTTGGCCTATTTTTCACTTTTTTTCACTGTGTTTTGCTTGATTGCAGAGTTTTGCAGTTTTTGGCTTAGCGATGTGGTAGGTAGTGCATACGACCTGCTGCTTCTTGCCCTCATTTTAAAAATGCTTACCAACGAAGAAAGATGCAAATTTGTGATTTTCATGACGGTGGTATGTGTGTGGGGCTATTTCATCATCCATCATTCTGCGAATTTTGGTGGAATTAATTAGTTTTTTTGGAAAAGCCTTATCCACCGGATTCTCAGAATTGAATTATAATGACAATAACGGGTGGGCCATTTAAGCCTCCGAGAGGTTCTTTGGTAATGATTGGAAAACAAACAAAAAATAAGGCAAATTATTCACTGTGAAGTGATTTTTCGTTTACTTTGAACCTTGATCGCCGCGGGCATCATTTTAGGCAAAATAACGACATTTTTAAGTCGGATATTGTCTTTCACCGTTTCTAGGACCAGTGGCTTGCTGACATAATTTTTTGATTTCAAATAACTCTACAAGAAGTCTGAAGGCGTCAAGTCAGGCGATCGTGTAGGTCAATCAAAATCAGCATTATTCGCAGTAAAGCGATCGCGGCTCGGGTTCTTTGAGCTGCGACGCCGTCTTCGATGTTAACGACTGCTCTAAACAAGCACGCGTTGATCGTGAGAGAGTTTTTCATGGATTAATCATCGGCATAGAACCGACTTGTTTATTCACTTTCCTATTCAAAGAAAAATTAGTATCATCGCACATGATAATTTTTTTGAAAAAAAACCGTCGGTTGGTGGCATGTTGACCTTGAAATTCGCATAATCCAAGCGACACGGCTTTTCGATCGGCGGTAGCCAATGTGTTAATTGAATTTTTCGCTGAAATAATTTAAAATTGTCACTAATTATGCTTCGGAGAGACGTGCGAGGGATGCCCAACGGCGAATATGACGTCCACTTGATGTTGTTTGTGATCTCTCAAAGGCTTAACGTTCTCATCAGACAAAACTGCTTTGTACGTATTCGTAATTGAGAACATGTTTTGAATGTAAAACTGCTCGATAACAAAACGTTGTGGAGGCAGGAACTCGAAGCCGATCCAAAAACAGATCTAAAATCTTCAGGGCTGCCAGATGCCAAATGCTTGGCCCACACAGTTCTATCTGTGGGGACCCCAGTTTTCTAGTCCCGTGATCGAAAGTTCTAATCCACCTTTGGACACTGGTTTTGGAATTGTGCAGCCTACGAAACCAATTAAGGGTGGGCACGTACATTACCTAGTGCAAATTGTTATAGATTGAAGGTATGTGAAGGGTTTTTCAATAAAGGCGAGTAGATGTTGAAATGGAATAAAAGAAGCTGTGTGTGAAGCATTAACAAAATTCTTTTTTTAATTGAAAGGTACATGTGGCACCGATCCAAGTGGTCCACTTTTTAATGACTCTTCCGCATAGACCCGACTAAATTTCACCTTAAGGGCATCGGTTGATTGTGGTTTATTCGCATAGACCTGCAACTTCAGGAAACCCCACGAAAAAAAGTCTAGCAGAGTAAAATCGCATGACCTTGGTGGCCAATTCACGGCACTCTGCGAGAGATAACCTTATCCTCAAATCGTTCATGCAGAATGTCAATCGTGGCGTCCGCTGTGTGGCACGTAGCGCCCTCCTGCTGGAACCACATGTCATCTAGGTCAAAATGGTCCAATCTGGGCCATAAGAAATCGTTCTGCAGCGCTTGCCATTGATGGTGACCGCCTCACCAACGTCGTTTTCGAAAAAGTATAGACAAATGACGCCGCCGCGCCGGCCCAAACTCCACACCAAACTCTAACTTTTCATTGTCACCTGGTGAACCTCGTCCACGGCAATTCAGCTTATTAACGTCCAAAACTGCGCCTCGTCGTTAAAGATGATTTTTCGGCCAAAATGAGGGTCCTCTTCCAAACGCTCCGAAACCCAGTCAGCGAACAAACGACATTGTCTATGGTCATGAACTTTGAGCTCCTGGGCCAGTTGGAGCTTGTACGGGTGTAGATCTAAGTCGAGATGCATAATTCGCCAAGTTGAAGTCTGCGAAAGGCCGAGTACTTGTGCACGATGAGGAATCGACTTCTTCGGGTTCTGCTTTTCTTGGCCGATCTTGCCTTCCTTTGATGTACGAATGTTGGCTGATTAATTACTGAACCGGTTGTCCCAAATTTGGCCACCAAACGTTGAAGAGTCGAATGTGAAGGGTCACCACTGCTACCGTAGGTTAGGCGCAACGCGCGCAAGGTTCGCACTAACAAACACTTATTTTGACAATAAAATTTTATCATTTTTACGTGCCACCCAATCGTGTAACTTGCCACTGTGATTTGGCATCAGTTAAGGAATAATAAACAAAATATTTGATAGTTATCACCAAAACAATATAGCCTCCACAGGCAGCCAAAGTCTACCCGCGCCAATTGAAAATCCTTATTTTTACATAAAAGACTAGCTTTAAGTTAGTTTTTTTTAAAAAGGCTGAAACCTTAAACAATTTTAAAACTTCAGAAAAAAGTTTTAGGGGCCTGTCCAAGATCCCAGTGTCTACAACTTTTTTAATTTTATATGATAGACTCCCCTTAACCTCACCTCAATTGAAGAGTTGGCGTACGCGACTGTCTTCGTTCGGGGAGAAGATTTGATTCTATCTGACCGGCATCGGCTACGATCTACAGGCAACATTCGCATTCATCTGCAAAGTAATATAGTATCATAACAGAAAGCAGAGGATTTCCAGTTTTAGATCATTCTTTGTAGCCTAAAGCCTTCAACCGATTCTATCCCGTAGAGAATGTGCAGGTTTCGCAGATCAAGCAAAGGCACCTTGTATGTTAGGTTCAAATATATGTACCTGCTATTTTGAAACCATAAAAAGAAACCACAAAAACACCAAAAACAAAACATCCCTTGTTTATATTATTTTAAGGCCGTCCTCTAAACGTAATTGGTACTCTGGCACGGCGAAAATCCACCGCAAGTAGTATGCCCCCAAGTAAATATTTAAACAATCATTCAAAAAATCTTATTCCAAACACAATTTTCCTCTCTTTTGTAGATAAAAGGTATTTGCACACTTAACACAGTTATCAGTTGAATTCCAAAAAAAAATCCTAATTGAAAAATCGTGCCTGACAGCCTTCGTGCGCCATTCCCCTATGAATCTGTATTTGTTTATTAATTTGTTTAATTTTTCAGCGTAAAGCTTGTGATTCGGATGATCTTTATCTAAATCCACCTAATTTTATTAAACTGTTGTTGTTACGAATACAGCTTCTACGTTTTGATTTCGAAGGGAGCAACTGATCATGGTCTTTAAATAAATGCGACATTTGGCTAGTAGAGGCTGAAAAATCAGGGAAAAACAGCATAACACTCTCTTTCACTGGTTTCTGAATAATTCGCTTACGCATTCCTTGCGCTGCAATTCGCAGTATGGATGGGTATTTTTAGAATATTTTTTAGATTTTCAGATCATTTTCGAATGCGTGATCTTGCCTTGCTCCGTTTTGTTCGGTAATTTATGTGAAGAAAAACATTTCAAACACTATCGTGTAATTTTCCTTTTTTTTATTTTCATTTTCCATCGAAAAATCGTTAGCAAAATTTTATATTTTTATTTACGTTTTCTAGCTTTGGTTTGTGTTTTTTTTTTTTGGCAAGAACTACGATAAGAGAGGCTGTGCGTCAGTCGGTAATTTATATATTCACAGAATATAGACGTTGAGGGATAAAAACAGACTCTGTGGTGAAAACAAAACGCCCTCTTCGCTATTAGTTTGTGATAAGAACGTTTATTGCTGATGAACGTGTTCTCCGTGAGAGGCTATAGGTACTTTATTTTAAAGCAACGCAGCTGCAGCTTGTTAGACCTTAATTGGAGGTTTATCGATGGTTGATAACCGAATTTGCTTCAAAATTTATGGCATCAGTTCTAATCGACGTTCGGTTGGGGCTTTCCAACGTGTCACTGATTGATTGTTTTAACAAAAACCGACAGCGACTTAGTAATTTTAAGTGAGAAGGCTTTTATTAGAAATAACGAACTGACATCGCCTTATGTCTATATCTAACATAATTTATGATTGATTTGGTGCTAGTTTTTCGGTTTACATGAAAACGTGATCATTTACTCTTCGAAGCAAGAACTCGGGCTGGTCTAACTGATCTTCTTCTTTACTCTATACGCAGAGGACCGGAATAATTAAGGTTTTGTCTCCTAAACCCTTCATGGCCATGTGTACATCCGATCATGTCAATGCCATCTGCATATGCAAGCACTTGCTCCGATCGCGGTTGTTGTTTTAGCCAGTGAGTCGCGCACGATATTGTTTAATCATTTTTTAACATCGAAGATTTCGATTTGTACTTTATCGACCTTAATGAAGCAGCGCGTAGTCTTCATTGTCGCTCAGCACAGCTTGACGAGGCTTATGAAGGTGGTGCATGTCGATTGGAATATCAAAAGTTTTCTCCAAGATCTGCCCTAAGATCTATTTAATCTATGTCTGAATTTTCCATGCTTGAAACTATACTGATAGGAACCTTTCAGAGGCAGGGAAGATCTTATAACCTATGTATACAAGTGTACACTTACACCTGCAGCAAAACTTTCAATAAAAGGTGGGGACTCAAACCTAAGCTGACCCTGTGGATGTACCCTATCCTCACCTATGGCTACCTAGTTTGATGGCCATCTCTAAGCAAAGCTTATAACTTCAATAAATTTAATAAGATCCAAAGAATAGCTGGAAACAGAACTAAGGGAGCCATGAAAACGAAGCACTTCATACCCAACTGTATCTCCTCTCCTTGGACATTCACATCAAATACACGGCAGCGTGCGGCGCCATCAGATTTAAGGAAGCGGGCTTCTGGTCACCCAGAACGTATGGCCATGGTAGAGCTCCGTCACTTCTGCCAACGAATTTGACCTCCCTTGCTTCAGACCTTTTTTCGACATCGAAACGGCGCCTAAGCCCTAATTGTACCCTGACGCGAATAGTCGGGTAGCCACCTTAACCTACCTACCATGTATACAAGATGTATGCCATTATTGGGATCGCCGAGAAAAGATATACTGACGTTCCTTTTCTCGGACATACTTTCCTCCTTTCCCTATCTTAATCTCGTCTAAGTCGGGTGGACGTTATTCTCTCTCGCCTTTGTTCAGTAAGCTTTCACACGAGCTTTGCCCGACAGTGGTATTTTGTTTCTAATTTTATTTTCGTTACCGTTGCAGACTTCTGTAGAAGTGGTCTTTTCATATTCTCAGCCTCAACTGTGACTCCACTTGGAATCCTTCAGACTTCTGCTCTAGTTTTATAGCTTTGGCTTGCTTGTTGGTAGTACATCTATCCATGGTCACCTTTTCAAGTGTCCGCCCATGTCTTCAGAGTCGTGCTTCTGTGCTCTTTTTTTTTTCCTTCTCAAAAGCGCATACTTTTTTGATCGCAGAGCTCACGAGCAACTCAGCGTTCGCCGATACAACGTAGCCGTGTTTCTGTGCATTCTGATTACATAGGTCTGTCCGCAGCCGTCACAAAACCAGAGGTGGCTTTAAACTGAGAGCATCAGAGACGCCTGTCAGCGTTCTATGTGCAGCTTGCATTGTGTCTTAAGAGGCTAAAGCGAAATATCGATATGAATCAATGGTAACTTGGAAGTTTTGGTTTCATTCACAAAGCTGGAGGAGTGCCGGGCGTCAATCCCAATTTAGTTGTAAATCGATTTATGAAGGGATCGTGTACTGGCTACTAAAAGATGAAGCCTGAATCGGTTTCTGATATGGTTGGCTATCCTTCCCTGAGATTCGTCTAAAGTTGTTCCTCTTCCCAGTCCCGTCTTAAATTACAGAGCATTTATAGTATTTCCTATCTAGAAATATTTAAAAGTTGTCCTTAAGTTGTCCTTCACTCGACTGTCATTTTCTTCTTTGAAGACGCATGTTAAAAAAAATGTTCCGTGCAGGGACGGGTTAAGAATATCCCTGCAGCGATACCTCTCGCTTGTCGTAAAAGGCGACTAAAACAAAGGTAAACAAAAATCACATCTAGGCAATTTAGAAAACACCAAGGTGAGCCTAGGGACACATATACCACCATTAAACTGCCCCACAGGTGTACATGCAAATCAGTGGGTTGACACGACTGGAGATCACCGGTGTTGTAAGAGTAAGATCAAACATGTTAATCTTATGTTTCTGAGGGCAGCTTTATAAGCCGGAAGTTTAAGATATTTTTTCTAGGTCTGTCAGGAATTTGCGTTGCTTATTCTCTTGTAGGAGTTTCCGAATATGTGCCATAAATTTTGAACCACCCTTTAACCGGTTCTACGTCTGCCTTACAGCAGTTTAGGGCTTTTTCCAATTATTTGGCCACACCCGGTCTGTGAAGGAACTTAAACACAATTCCTTTTAAACGGGTTTTGACGGTCGTCGACGTCTTCTTCCTTCCGGATCCCAAGCTGCTGGCTGTCTCTGAGCAAAAAATGATTACCCACGATAGGAATGTTAGCCCTAAGCGCGACTCCCAATAGGTTCAAATAAGTTGTATTAGCTCGAATAAGGTGTTCACCAAGTAGTTGGCTCACCCGAATTGTAAATGGAGCCATTAGCTTCATCTTCCAAATTCTTCCAAAATAAGGCTCAGCCTTGGCCGAGCTGGCGTTCTCAACAACCTGACAAAGGGGTTGACGTTCTAGGCACTCAGGAAACGCCGCGTGGAAGTAAGAGTTGGACTTGATAAATAGAGGCTTAAGTGTTGAAGGTCTTTAACTGAGCGATGGCCCTTAAATTTCTTTTATATTTATTGTCTCATCTAAGGGCCTAAAGGTTGTTTATTTATTCTTATTCGCTTTACCTAGTTAATAGGCAAGCTTCATGCCATACTTTGGCTGTATACATTCGACCTTGTCAGTCATCACAATCTCAACTTCTTATTCTTCAATAAAGTTTCTTGAATACATCGATCTGTGCCAAACTGAGTGATGTGATCATAAGTAGGTAAAGATGCTCACACTCGCCTGATGATCACTTAACGTCTAACATAATTGATTGTTTGATCTTTATCGTGTGTCGTATCATGTATCTTCGGACCTTAAGGATAGGAATAGATTTTCAAAAACAGGCCTCAGAGGCTATCGTATGCGTAGAATGATCATCAGTTTATCATCAGTTTATCCATCAGACTGAGACTGACCTCAAATACCTCTTTCAAATGCTCATTCACGCCACCATTCCAATCAACCCCGATTAATTTTCAAGAAAAAAAGTATTTTCGAAACTAACACCATTTTTTCTACTGAATGTACGTGGCGATGTTAAACGCCCACCTGAATACATGTGATTATTTGTGGTCCAAGAATATCCCACAGTTGTGGGACTAAAATAAGAACATCTTTGAAACTACAAAATGAAAATTAAAATATGAAAAACGACGGGAGAAGGCATGATTTTTCATTGATGTTTTATAGGTTTCGGAGTCGGTTTTTGAAAAGAACATTCGTTAAATGGGAATTTCCCAGATTTCTCGAGATGAGTTATGGGTTCTTAATGCCGCTGGAGGTATTTGAATATCTGTGTGCTTTTATCGGCTCTAAATATAAAGAAAATCCACGTTTTTGAAGTGTTTGGAAAGATTCTTAGCGAAAAAATACTTTTTGTAGGATATGACCCAAGTAGTACTAAAAAAAATAAGTTTTTTTCTGTGCTTTTTACCTTGGATGTAATGGTAGTTAATGGTCTCAGAGATTCCGAAATTTTTAATTTGTTCCGAAGCGTCTATTAAAAGTAGCAATACCACAAAGATCTATCAATGTTATTGAATCAAACGTTTCCGGCATAAAATGCTTTCAAAATCACACATGTGGCCACCCATCACTTATTCTAACCGTCTCAGTCTATAAGACATCTGGCCATAAGACTAATAGGAAAGATTATCATGAAGCAAATAAACATGGTCATATGGTCACCATCCACCAAATGCTTGTCTCAGTATTGTCGCGAAAATGCCGACACAAATGTTCCATCACCACAACAAGTGTCTTGCATATCACCAATGTGTCGTGATTAATTGCCAACATCAGTTCGAAAGTGCCTGATAAACCAATTTATTGTGGCTAGGCACAGGTGTCTCGCAACACAACGAGTGCCACTTTCGAATTGCATTTTCCAAAGTTCATTCCCAAATATAATTTCATAGCTATTACCTGATTAGATAGACGACAGAACTTAAGCCCGATTCACCATACCCCTAGTCTGCGATACGACAGTTTAGTATCTACATACATACGCGTAAGCAGAGATGATAAAAATATTTTTCGTCTAACAAATCGCTTCGAAAACGCAGAGAGCAACAAGGTAAAGAGAAGAAAAAACGGATTACATAAGCAAAAGCGACGATGCTAGTGATGACGATACCAAATACGACAGCGACAGTGACGCCAGCGGGCGGGTGAAGAACGAAATGAAATGTAGACGAGAATAGCAAACTTCAGTTTGCCGCTTGAATCGATCGGCGGACGACACGCAACTAGAAATCTGTACGCGTTCGTCGACGGGCAGCGTTTTGGATACGGTTGTAATTTAAATTTGTGAATTTTTTTTGTTTTTTTTTTATTTGTGTTTTGGAAAAAAATTAGCGTTCACATGTCAAGTAGCGTGCGAAGTGATTGAATACATAGTGCCATGGCGCGCAAGGGAAATGATGATAATTCGGAATCAACGACGTTGCCGGCTAAGAGCACGTCCGTTGAGAATTTGACGAATGCTAAGGGCGAGATTGATCTGGTGAAGAATAAAAGCAACTTGTATTTCATAAAGTCGTATAGTTTCATTGACAAGTCGTCTACGTCTGGTCGGTGTAATGTAATTCGCGGCGGGAAACACGCCGAAGAGACAGATATCGACGAGATCTGCCAGATACTGATGCAGGACGGCGGTAATTCGAATCGTAAGTCATCGGCGAAAGTGAAATCGAAATCGGAAAAGGACTACGACGTGTCGTTGTTGCGGAAGAAGAGTGCGGGTAGTGTGAAAGTGCAACGTCCCAGCTCACTTCCGGCGCAGGGCAGTATTAAACGTGAGTCGTTTTTTCGGCAGAGCTTCCAAAGTATTCGAAGGAGTTTTAGCAAGAAGCCGAGCTCGTTTGGTGCCGGTTTTGTGATAAGCTCGTCATCGAGTGGCGGTAGTGAGAGGACGCATTTCGAGAGTGATTTCGAGGGTGAGGATATATTCGGGACGAGGAAACGTAGTCTATTGGGGGATTTAAAGGAGGAGGATGAGGCACGAGGGTTGCGGTCAAAAAATCCTGGAATGGTTCTCGAGCTTGATCGGTGAGTATGGCTTGTTTCAAATGTTTTCAATGAAGCGGAAGCAGCTGGCGTCTCAAAGCCTTGTTATCGTCTAAGAACCTTGACACATTACGGAGATAGGAAAAACGACTTATCAGCAAATTTCTTATATCCTATATATCCTTGTCCACAAAAAGAACAGATAACCCCTATGTACATACATATGTTATGTATATCCTTATACCAGGATAAGGTGTGAGAAAATGTTTCTCTCTAGTTTACCGGAAGGAGCACACACGCTATCCGGGCAGTCGAGGTGAGGTTGGAAATAGCATTTCCATGTGTGCATGTTTACATTTAAAAAAATGCTTTGTACCTCCCACGGAACGGACATGTGAACGGAAATTATATGGAAATATGTACGAAGGCTTGTAAATCAAAGAGTTTCGTATTCCACGGAAGGAGATGGACGTGTGCTGACCTCATAGTCGGGCTAAGTATTATTTATTAGCAGTTCCTACTACTACTTGTGGGGTGAAATAGTGACTTAATGCCCAACTAGTTGGGATGAAACAACCGATGACAACGCGATAAGGGACTCTATGGCAATATAAAAATGCGAATTAATCTCCCAATAGATCTGCCAGCCTACCTTTGCAACTTTTTAATCAGCTTCTTTAAAAGAATCGTCAAAAATCACAATTTCTTCAAAAGCGACATGAAAATCCCTAAAAACTGATCTGCCAACCAGTTGGAGTGAGCTTCAAATTCGTTTCCTTACAAGCGACTTTAAAAACTATAATCCGATCTTACTCTAGTTGGCAGATCAGTCTGCCAATGGATATCCCACGCACAACTTGTCTTATTAACATTTAAAAATTTAGCATCCTTAGTGGAGGACCCCATATGTATGTACAATAGAATTTTCGCGATACCAAAGGCGATCACGATCGTACTAAATCAACTCGAAATGTCACCACTTCTTCTTCTTCTTCCTAACGGGCGCAACATGCCTCTTCTTCTAGCGCGATTTTTCGCTAATTTCGTCCAATACACACACCCCCAGTTGGTTAGAGTCCTCTTCCAGATGTGTGCGCCACCTTAGGTGTGGTCGTCCTCTACTCCGTCGTTCCTCGGGTTTGGATTCGAAGACTCTCCAGGCTGGCGCTATGGTATCCATTGGCTCTACATGGCCTAGGCATCTTAGGCGTTGAATTCGAAGACTCCTGACTAGACTCACTGTACAACTCGTACAGCTCGCGGTTAAATCTTCTCCTCCATCCCCCGTTTGTGTTAGTAGTACCAAAAATCAGAATCTTTTTCTCGAAAAGGCAAAAAGGCCTTTTCATCCAGACTCTATATCTCAATTGCCTCCTGAGCCCGTAGAAGCAGCGATTGGCAAGGGTGATCCTGCATTTAATTTCGGAACTGATTTCGAAACGTCCTGCCTAAACGTTTTGACATCAAAACTATCGGTTAGGTCTTGTCCGACTCGTATGGGGCAGCGAGCATTCTCCAAAGTCATCCTGCATATATATGCAATAGTCATGGCGTTGTATAGTTCATCTCTAATTTACACTGTCATATACGACTTTAAAATCGACAAATATGTGATGAGCGTCGACCTGAAATTCAGTGGTTTTCACCAAGACCTGCTGTAATGTGAAGATTTGATCGATGGTGGACTTCCCTGGTGTTGGACTAATAAGGCCCTACCAGCTGATTCAACGGCTCCAGGCACTCACATAAAACGGCGGAGAATATTTTATATGCGAAGTTCAGGAAAGACTTACTCCTCTGTAGTTGGCGCAGTCACCACTTCAATACTGATTGCATCACGATCGCAGACTTTTTATTTTTTCACACCCCAGTTCTATCGTTTGCCAATTCTGGCAACGCTTTTATCGTAGTCGGTACCTATCGCTATTGCTTTTGTTCCTTCTCAAAAAAAAGGAAGTCACAGGATCGTTCGACTTACCTCCAGAATAAAATGTAGTGTTTCCCATTCCAAGTCTGAAACAGACATGCACAGTGCAGTGTCCCACTTGGAACACGCTAACAAATGATATTTTTGCTACGCGTATGAAACCGAAAAAAAAAACACTTTTAGTCTGTCATCGGGGTTTCTTCCGATAGTTACGAGCTCCAGCCAATTATCAGCTCCCAGCCAGGCCTGTTCTAAGCTATTCAACGTGTACAATATGTTGAATTTCGACCAACAAATTACATCATCATTGGCAGAGTATTTATTTTTTTTTCGTTTTTCATCTGTTTGTTCATGGTTTTGAACTTATAGATGATCTACCAGCACATCTGTCACAAATCATGCATTTTTAATATCAATTATTAAACTTTTAATTATACATTAAGCGTGGCATATAAAAGAACCTGAGTTGTATCAATACATATTTGGCAGATCACCATTGAAAAGGTGCAACTCATTTAAAATAACAAATATTGCATCTTGGGCGAACCACCCGATTTTGTTGTAAAAAAAAACTCGTGTCATCTTCGCTTTTGTTTCCATCTTGTACAATTAAATGCATACACATGCATACCTACATATATACATAAGTATGAAGATCGGTAGATCACTTGAACTTGGCATTCAATGATTTAAGAAAAAGGTCTGGACAAGTACTTTTCCCTTTAGAGTATATTAAAAAAAAAATTAATTCAAGATCTACAAACATTTATGAGCGTAGTTACACGCATATTTACACAATGTTTCACGCGGGGGTATTCACCTCAAGTTTCATGCAAGCAGTTAATAAAAAAATTGTTTATCTCAGCAACCTTGACGCGCTACCTTCATCGTTGCTCTTCATGTTCGAGTAAGCATGGAACCTATTTTTCCAATCATATATTTAATCAGGCATTTTCGGTTTTATCACCTCTTGTGCAACCCTTGTGTCTTTCGAGCGTGGAATATTAAGACAATCTGACGAACTCTTGTCCTTAAACTCCCACGGTCCACCTGCGGAACGAATCGAATACACAATACCCTCATGTGCTAACATATGCATGCGAGTAATTCGCATTAACGATTAATTTATAGACACTGCTCTGGTATTCCGCTCCCGTTGGCATTGCCTTCTTCCCTCTTCTTTCGCCCGGTCATTGTACATGTTTATAATAAAACAAGTTCGCGCTTAAAACTCTCATTGCTGATCCAGATGCAAAGCACGAGTGCGCGTGTATATAGCAAACACCCAGCGAAGCACAATAAATGTCAGAACAGAGGCGAAAAAGCAAAGTGGGGAAAGAAAAACAATAAGAAGAACCTCGAGTCTATTGGGACCGGTCGTCGCCATGTGCAGCACCACTCTACGTCAGGTAATTTACATTCGGTAGAACAAGCGAAGTGGAAGCGAAGAAATAGTGAATTTCAAATACCATAATCAGGCGAGCAAATAAAAACCATTCACCTTGGCCATAATTTTCAAGAAGTACTACAAGGAATGTGTAGTATTAGGTATACATACTTAGCTGGGTAAGATCCAATTAGATGTTTAGCAAAAAAGTGTATTGTTTTCGGCAAGCAAGAGAAGTGGTTTATCTATGTTTCGGGAATGATCAAAAGAAGGGTTGGCGGTGATCTGAGGATTTTTTTTTTGCAATTTCTAAGCAAGAATTTGTGTCAATTGAACGAGTAGACGTTCACGTAAGAGGAGACGGAAAGGGGTTTTGGAAGCCAAAATAAGAATCCCCAACAGAGACGGTAGTTTATTGATCTAATGACGAAAGGCTTATGACAAAAGAAAAAAAGGTTTACCCCAATTGCTGGAGTTTAGGTCAGAGAAGGCTTGTTATATATTTTATAAAGTCGGCTATACCAAACCACATAGGATACGCTAGCACCAAAATAACTCTCAAAAGGCCACTGTGCGGTAAGGTAGTAAGGATCAATGATTTTTAAAATCGAGTATTTTTATTGAAAGACTTTTACCTTTAATGGTATTTCCATTTTCTACGATTTAACATTCAATCGTAGAACTGTATTCAAATTGTAGATTTTAGTCAATAAGAAAGTAAGCGTTTTTCACTTTTTACTGTGATCTGCCATTAGAGTGTCTCAAATCCTTCGATTTATATTGGCAATAGATAATGACCTGATTGTTACCTTTACATATCACATCTAAAAATTACATTGTGTCATTATTTTTTTGGCAGATCACCATAGGAATGGCGCCTGTTTTTTAAGAAAAGTTTTAAAGGGGTTTTTCAATAAGGGCGGGTAGATGTTAAAATGGAATAAAACAAGCTGTGTGTGAGGTATTACCAAAATTTTGGTTTTATTTGAAAGGCTGTTATATGCCATTTTGTATGGAATATAACATCGTTCGAATGTCCTCCTCGGTGGCATAGATCCGGATGATCCAATTTTCAATGACTCTTTCACATAGATCCAGCTGAATTTAAGCTATGGTCTGTGTTATGTTCATTGTATTTCTTCCATTACTTGGACTTATTTTCTCGTTTCGGCTTATATAGTGATCTGCCAGCTAATGTTTGCTACCCAGAATTCCTGCCAATATAATATACTCCATTATGGGATACTGAACACTCTCCTTAAACCACTTTCCTTCTAGGGTCGAAAATTGTTGACGTAAAGGTTATCCGGCAATAAACGAGTCCCCACGTCAAAATGTTAGTTCTCAATAAAAACTCACGTAAAAGACAGTAAGTCTTAAGGTTAGACCCCTTTTGGCTGTCAAAAAATAAATTTTTATTACATCTCTCATGTCTTTATAGGTCGTTGAATATTTAACCCCAAATTGCTCTACGCATAATGGAGTTTTTCAGTTTTAAACAAAAGTGATCTGCCAGCAAACAAATGGAAAATATTCAGTTTTTATTGGTTACTTAAAATCACCCAAGTGTTTTATGTTTATTTCATGATGCACGATCGTTATTCCGTCATAACTGTATTGGTAGATCAGCAGCATTTGTAAGAACAACATTTTTTCAACGATCTCCGACAGTGGATTGCGATGTGTATCTTTAGAATTACTTCGATTATTTAAATCCCTATGTCATCAATGATCATTTGATGACTTAAAACAACTAAAAATATTTTCTACAACCATCTATTGTATATGTAGGTTCCGTTTTTTCACCATACGCTGTACGATCATTCACGTCTCTATTTCCCTATCCATTGAGACAAATACTTCGCATGCATCTCGCCAATTGAAGCTGCTGGTTATATTCCATCAAAGCTCACACAAAGCCGCGTAATCCACAAAAACCACAATGCCCGATCGGCATCATCATCACCATCACACAAGCATACTTATACCCATCACTATCCCACCCCACATTTCATCTGTTTCGCATCCAGTCCTACTTAGTTTTCGGTCTGAAATTGTCTCAGTAGTTCGACCGATCGGCTGCCAGTATTAATACGCATCCCATCCATGCGCAAACCCGTTATAGTTTCCTTTGGATAGTCGATCGTTTCAATCTCACTCGATCACAGGCCATTCGAATCAATCATCGAATCGAATACAATGTAAAGCAATTAATTACTCGAACAAGTATTTATTGTGCAATTCACATGCGAAACGAAATACAAACGCGAATCGGAATCGATTTTTATTCGATTGCCCTGAATGCACCTTGACGGTAACATTTGATCTTTGATTTGTTTGCTTATGAAATACAACGTAAATCTAATTAACGCAACCAGCTCTCGGTCGTTCTCGGTGGGCGTCAGAGCCCCATTCCATCGCTCTGGGATCTGATCGGATCTTTTCTGTACTTTTAGTTCTGGTTAAAGTGAGTCGAAACGCGGACGGACGCATGGCGTTCGTGGACATGATCACCACGAAATCGTTGTAGCTCGGTGTGCGTTTAGTGGTTAGCGTTTATGATTTTAACGAAATATACCTATAAATGCGGAAGTGATCGATGAAATTCTAGTGATGAATGGTTATGGCTTAAAGTAGAACAACGACCGACTGAGGGAAATGTCCGATGGAAGCCAAAGGTATGGTCTTGGTTTGTTTTTTTTACGAGTATCGTTTACAGTTTTCGTGGAAATTAAATTATAACGTGAAACAAGTTTGTTCGATAAACAATTGCTAAGCATCATGATTAGATCATCAATCAAACGTATAATCACGCATTAATGTGATGTCATGATACGAGTAAATTGTTCGTTAATGGATTGTTCTTTGCGAAAGGGTATAGATCGAAACAACATGCTGTTTCGTTCGAGTGTCGCTTTTAAGTTGTAAATACGCGTCATGACAAGATAAGTTTTTTATTCGTTTTTCTATTTGCCATGTCAAGTGTTAAGATAATTTTTAGGAAGAAGCTTTGGTTTTACTGCTCGGCAAATAATTTGGTTAATGGCGTCCACCCCTGGTAGGTTAAATGATAAACTTGTTTTGCTTCTAAATTAGCACTTAATTGTTCTTTGGGATCGCAAGATGTGGGCAAAGTACAAAAGAAGGCTTTGAATATTCATATTTATTGTACCAGAAAGGGGCGTCAATTTGAATTCCGCGCCATTGTGAACATGTTCACATTTAGGTATCGTTACGATAACTCTTGATATCATAAATAATGATAAGACTAGGAGATCATTAAATGTTGATCGATCCACACGCGCAAAGCGTGCTAGAAAAATGAAGAAAAAAAAACACTTCGTAAGGTTCGAACCCAGTTGATCACAGGAGTTGATCTTAGAGAAATTGTGGAAAACCTTTCCATCCTGAATGAATGGCAATATTTGCGGTTTTAAAGTCAACGGTGCGATCATTTGGAAAACGTCAACTTTTGACTTTGATTGGTCTTTTCTTTGACTGAAATTGGTGATATGGACGTAGATGAGTTTTATTTTCAGTAGGACGACGCCACATGTCACAAAGCTGGTGCCCTGACTATTCCGTGACAAATTTCTTGAAAGTGTGATTTCTTAAAATGGAAATTTGTAACCCCATTTCGTCCTTTCTCCTTAGGGCTATGTTAGAGTTATGCGTTTTTGGTTTTTATCTAAAACTCAATCTACTTATGCTACTTAAATTAAAACTTAGATAAAAACACTGTGTGTACCTTTTATCACCGAAAAAGCTTTAGTGCTCGTGGCCCCTAGGTCACCCTATTCTAAAGTTAGGGAGGATCTCACCGAAGTAACGAAGCGTTTTGGATTACCTTTTCACCAGTCACCAAATTCGTCATGATCACAGTGGGTTATCCCGGGTTTTAAAACGGATGAACTCCTATCGATGCACTCGTCAAGTGTGAATAAATTATGAATAAATTGTTATCAGCGGCCTAATGACAATGGTAGATTCTTGGGATACCATCTCTTATCCTTTGGAATCAGTATGGAGGAATATCTCTAGGGGAATAAAGCCAGACGGGAGTGTACTCTTGGGTTATATTGTATATACTTGGGGTTGAAAGGCCTAAAGATCAAGTCGTTATCGCTAATCATACTCCTAGATTTTGAGTCACCTTAATTAAGAAATTGTCAATTCTATTTAGTCCTGCTAGTAAGGAGATGCCTTGTCACCACTTCTCTTCAATTTGGGTCTGGAAACTATAAACAGATAACTCTGAAAGGTATTACGGTATAGCTTATGCAGTCTTGTGAATCCGTCAATGATTGCGCCGGACCATAAACCGCACCAAACAGTGTTTCTTTCGTCAAGCATTGTCGGCTCTTATTTTGCCTGAGGTTGCTCATCGAACCAAATACGTCGGTTTAGTTTATTAACAAACCTATTCGCTAGAAATGAGCTTCGTCGATAAAGACGATTATATTAGAAGATTATCATAGAAAATAAGATGTTGTGGTAAATCGTTTGGGTTCGGTTCTTGCACGACCTGTATTTTTTAAGGTATTAGATCCAGATTCTGGTGTAACTTCTTCCACATAGTCGAGTAACACAATCTCAATTGCTGCGATAGCTCAACTATAGGTGGCTAGATGTCTACTCGAGAAAATTGTGCGAAATTTGTTCACTTTGGCTTGAGTTGCTAACTTAGTAAGTCGGTTATGAAGACTGTAAAATGGTCGAAATGAGCCAGGAAGATTTTGATAATGTTGTAGTTATATTGCGCTACAGTCCGCGGTGGACCTGGGCCTTAACCAACAAGCGTTTCCAGCTGGCACGATCCAGCGCCGCACGCCCAGACGGTTGAGGTCCCCTTCCACCTGCGTGCACCACCGAAGATTCGGCCGTCCCCTGCTGCGTCGTCCCTCCGGGTTGGATTCGAAGACTCTTCGAGCCGGAGCCGTGTTGTCCATCCGCTCTACATGGCCCAGCCATCTTAGACGTTGGATCCGGAGACGTCGTACCTTCTCCTCCATACACCGCTAGTATAAACGGGACCATAGATTAAACGCAGAATTTTCCTCTCGAAACGACTAAGAGCGTCCTTATCCGCTTTAGTTAAAGTGCAAGCCTCCGCGGCGCCGTAAAGGAGGACTGGGATGATTAAGGTTTTGTACAACGTTGTTTTGGTCTTTCGAGAGAGGGCTCTACTTCTCAATTGCCTCTTGAGCCCAAAGAAGCAGAGGTTGGCAAGAGTTATTCTGCGTTTTATCTCAACGCTGGTGTTGTTGTCGCTGGTCACGAGTGAGCCAAGGTAGACGAAATCCTTGACTACTTCGAAATTATAGCTGCCAAGAATGACTTTCTGGCCCAGACGTCGGTGTTGTGTGTCTTTTTTCGATGACAGCATATATTTGGTCTTACCCTCGTTAACGCTAAGACCCACGTTGGCCGCTTCCGTCTCAATGCTTATGAATACCTCATTGACGTCTCGCTGCGATCTCCCGATCACGTCAATGTCATCTGCGTACGCAAGCAGTTGGGAGGACTTGAAATAAATCGTACCTCTTGTGTTGGCCAGTGACTCTTGTACGATCTTCTCAAGTATGATGTTAAAGAAATTGCATGACAGTGCGTCGCCTTGTCTAAATCCTTTTTTAACACCAAAGGTCTGGGTTAACTCATTACCGACCTTAACGGAGCAGCGAGAATTCTCCATTGTCGACCTGCACAATCGGACGAGTTTGGCAGGGATGTTAAAACTAGACATGGCACCGTATAGCTCGTCTCTATGCACACTGTCATACGCGGCTTTAAAACCGATGAAAAGGTGGTGCGTATCGATTTGAAATTCTTGGGTCTTCTCCAATATCTGCCGCAGTGTGAATATTTGGTCTATTGTGGATTTGCCTGGCCTGAAGCCACACTGATAAGAGCCGATCAGGTTATCCACAAAAGGCTTCAGGCGTTCACACAATACGGCAGAGAAGATCTTGTATGTGACGTTGAGGAGACTTATTCCCCTATAATTGGCGCAATTATAGAGGTCTCCTTTCTTGTGGACCGGGCAAACGATGCTGAGATTCCATTCGTCGGGCATGCTTTCCTCCGACCATATTTTACAGATAAGTTGGTGCATGCGCCTTACCGCCTTGAAAAGCTCAGCAGACAGGCCATCCGCGCCAGCGTCTTTATTAGACTTAAGTCTCGATATCGCTATTTTGACTTCGTCTATGTCGGGTGGACGGGATTGTCTTACGTCATCGTCCGCGGCGAATGGATCATTCTGCCTGACAGCGGTATCTTGTCTATCATCGCCGCTATACAGTCTGCAGAAGTGGCCCTGCCATATTCTCAGCATCGACTGTGATTCTACTTTTTCACCGTTTTCAGGCAGGCTTCTGCTCTGGCTTTGTAGCCCTGACATGTTCGTTTTACTTTTTGGTAAAACTTTCGAGCTTCATTCCTGTTATGACATCTCTCCATTCCCTCGGTCTCACGCTTTTCGTGCTCCTTTTTTTTCTTTCTGAAAAGCGCATGTTCTTCCCTTCTTTTCTGCTTGTAGAGCTCGCAAGCAGCTCTCGTCCGTCTATGCAGCATGGCTTTGTATGCGTCTTGCTTTGCTGCATGGGCTCGCTCGCATTGCAGGTCAAACCAGGGGTTTCTAGGCGGTCTCGATTTGAAACCCAGCACATCAGAAGTAGCGTCTCTGATTGCTGGCAATGCTCCCACTGCTGGTCTGTGGATAGTGTCGTCGTTGTTGATGTTTGAGAGAACTTGAGGGAAACGCGATCGGCATAGATTCTAGCGGTCTCTTGCGATTGTAGCTTTCCGACTCTGGCTACAACAAGATTGTGATCTGAGTCGATGTTGGCTCCTCGAAAAGTTCGCACATCGAGAATGCTGGAGGAGTGTCTGGCGTCGATCGCAATATGATCAATCTGGTTGGTAGTCGACCGCAAAGCCGCGCAATAGATCGACAACAGATGGACGTAAACAAATAAAACATAAATGGAACATACTCTTGTCAGGGAGGCTTGGCGAAGCGATGTCGACGGCACTCTAAACGTCCTTGTTCTGAATGTAATATATAGGATACTGGTGCTCTGTATAATTTGAGGAAAACTCAACGGCGCTGCCTCTCGAAGACTCGAATCTATTCCATATAAAATAGCATATGGGAAACCCATAAGCGCTGATGGGCTTTACTGGGCATATATTAAGTTGACTGCTGTGGAACAATTTCCTTGTCGCACCGAGAGCTTTCCCCGGCAAGTCTATTAAACGTTTCACATTGCTAATGGTTGGCCCTGATGGCAAATTTCCACCAGTTCATCGCAATATCTCTTAGTATGAGCGTTGGAGGTCTTCGCTCACTGATTTTTTTTTTTTTTTTTGTTATTCATTTTTGTTTTTTGATCGAGCGGAGCGTAGCGGAGCGAGAGCAATCACCCACTTTTTGGCCTAGCGCGTGCATGTACGGGGAATATAGTGGTCCGAAAACGATTTCGGACTAATCTTGTACGCACTAAATGTAGATATCGGCTATAACCACACATGTGTGCAGCATGTCATTCGATAGATCTAGGTCTGTAGATGAGCCATAAATTATCAAATGAAATTGTTTGATTGAAAAATAGTGAGAAATAACGAAGTAAAGTTTAGAAAAGTTCCATGCGGAGCGAGAGCAAGGTTGATAAAACAACAAATTTGCTCGCTCGATCAAAAATTTTCAGTAGCGGAGTTAAGTCCGCGCATACTGATCTGCCTAGTATTATTTTGTAGAACACACTTATCCTAGACAAAAATGCTCAAAACTAGCTTAAACAACAACTGATATAAAATACCTTACTGGCCCTATACGGACACTCTAAAGCAAATAGAACTGCTTAAGGTTATGCCTTTCGGCCTTTTAAAACAATTAAAATAAATAAACAATTTAGGCCAAGAAAAGTGATATTTTAAAAAACTTAGCATCAGATCCTCTTTTTTTTTTATAAAGAAACTTATAACTAAGAATTACTTAACCCTACCTTAACTAAAATATATATATATATATATGCACATCTTTTTTTGTTTTCATTATTGTTTTGTATTTTTTTTTTTTTTTAATTTTTTAATTAAAGCTAAAACTAAACTAAACCTACGTGCCACCCTGGTCTGCCGTAGCATGCCCTTAACTACTCTAATCTCTTTTAACCTACCCTAGTCTATATAAGGCTGCCATTGGCATGTGGCAGGCGTTGCCTTAAAGAGGCCGACCTATTAAAATTAACCACTGACGCAGATCGCTCCAGCCACCAGAAACGTTGATGCTGTCGGACGACGTCTCTCTGATCTTGGCGTGACAACGATTTACTGAACCTGAGGCGCTCGGGCTCACGGAGCGCAACATCACGTTCGTAGAGAAGTCGTCGCTCCACGGACTTACGTGCCACGTGGAAGATTAACGGGATCGCCAATTCATCCTGGATCAACCCACATTGATCTAAATAGATGAATGCCTCTGGGGGGACAAAGCCGCTAAGGCGCACTTTCTCGTGGTACATGTAGTTAGGGAAGTAAGCCCCGGAGATCAGATTATTAACCGAAGTCATTGCCCTCGAAACGTGACCTCGGATCAGTTTTATTAGAAAATTATCCACCCGTAGAATCCTGGCCCTATTGTATAGGACCTCATTCGAGTAAAATTTCGTGTACCCAGATTCAGGTGTTCTATGTAATCCGAGACAAGTTCTGAGACATTGTCTCTCAAACACCCGAATCCTTTCCATTAAGCTGGCTCTCACATTGAACCACACGGGACATCCATAGGCAATCATTGGCCTGATTAAGGCCATGTAGCAGATTACCTTCACCCTGGAATCAAGTTGGCTGCTATGAAACAGCCATCTTGTCAGAGCGAAAGCGCCCCGGGCTCTTGCCAGAGCAGCATCTACATGTCTCCGCTCACTGATCTGAGCGTTCTCATGATCGTATAAACTGTCTACATAGCCGTTTAAACCTGGAAAGCTATTTACATTTTCCCTATGGAGTGTATCGATTGTAGGTGTGGTTTGTGGTGATTTCGTGATAAATGAGTCTATTGTCTTTTATGACTACGACCGTTTGTCGGTCGGTAATTTTCAGTAAATTTTATCCTTCTTAAATTTCTGGCCGATATTGTACTCCACTACTGATCTCAGAACTTGCACTTTAGATTCAAGTACAAATACGACACACTTTTATAAAAAAATGCTTCGTTTTTCCATTAATTTAAAATGACACCTCTTATTAAATAACCTACATTAGTAGTTCGACTACAACTTCCTTTAGTTTTCGTCTGATGTATTACTTAACTCCCAAGTGATCTGCCACAAGTTGAATGATCTTGCAAGCTATCAATCATACTTGGAACACAAGTTTATGCTAAAATAAGATTTTGACGGCTTTTCTTCGCTTTAAAAAATCCTCAGCTTGGTTAGCTAAGACCAAGAACTTTTTTTTATGCCCTTAAATAGTGTATTCAATCATAATCCTTAATAGAAACCGTCAAGACTGCACGAAGTCTGTAAGTACACTGCCACAATTTGCAAGATCATTGCGCCTCACTATATCCGTCTCAAAAATTGAGTTTTGTTATAGATAAGGATTTAGTTATTCGAAGGTGATCAAGCAAAATTTTCTCAGAGCTTGCGTATCAGGACCAGCCATCTTGATGAGACCTTGGCAGATTGTTCGATTCAACCATATAAATCGATGCGATCACTTCAAGTTTTCTGAGTGAATTACCGATACAAGCGACTCGTAAAAATGTTCAGCTTTCTCGTCAATAAGCCTTCGGTCTTACATAATTCAATCAGAAAATTCCGACACTCTTCAACGTCATAAGGCACTATGCGTCACGCAGTTCCAAACACCATCATTGTCTGAAATCGATCGATCATTCCAAATATATTTTTAAAATGTCTAACAACTACGTCAGCTTGACAGAGATCTGTCATACAAAGCCGTAGAGATGCAAACCATAGCCAAATGTCTTATTGTCCCATTTCTCTCTATAATCGTCAGCGACAGAGTCATCGACATCTGTAATCAAGTTCAAGTTTACATCATGCATTACGAATACAATAAGCGCATTCGAACCAACCGAGAGTTGCCACTTGTTTTTATACATACAAGGGTTAAATGCCAGTAATTTCCGGAATCCCATTAACTATACGAACCAACTCTTAAATCCCTTTCCCCACATCCATATCCACATATGTATGAAACGTACACGTAGATAAACATTCTTCATGATCTCATTAAAAATTAATTGCTGCCTCTTCCTCCCACGAGGCAGGAAACCTCAAAACTCTTAATTGCTCCCATTTCATTTTTCCCTTGCCGGCCGGCTGCTAAACGATTGCATGGCAAGATACCATATCCAAGCAGGTCTTTCTTCTTTCTTCCCCTACTTGTGATTAATTATAAAATGCAAATTAACGGTGTAGGTACAGCCGCGCCATGGTAGCGCCCGGACGTTCGTCGGTTACTCACCCATACCGACTGCGGCGAATACCTTTCGCTGCAATTGCCAACATTTTGTCGCCGGGCTGTCTGCCGTCTGTCGTCTACTGCATGTTGCGACAGTTATCTTGACACGACAACATGTCATTCGATTAGCTAAGAAAGCCGAATGAATATCAAAATAGTCGAAATGTGTGCATGCACTAATGGACTCGCGGGAATGTCGCTCGAAAGCGCATTGACTCGAGGTGATTTGTAAGTGCTACAGTGATGAACTCCGTTGCTTGGAATAATCGATCAAAACTTCATTAGTTGCTGTACCTAACCGCAACTTACAGGGTGGCCCATATCTGGATGTTTGAACGTAACATAATTATGAACGACTAGCCTTAAGCTACCCTCGAGCTCTGATAGGTCTCACCTAACGTCTCACTAAACAAAAGAGAAGATCCCAAAATAGGGACACCCTACACAGTCTAATAGCCGTCAAAACAGAGACTCGCGTAAGCATAACGCTTACTTCGTAGGAATATCAAAGAGTAGAAAAATATTTCATGGAATGTGATCGTAGATAAACAAACAGCTGTCCGCGAATGTTGACGTTTCCACGAGCCAGAGATCCTATTTACATTTAAATATTTTCTTTAATTTGTTTTTTTGTTTTTGTTTTTGTTTTTGTTTTGTGACGGTCGAAGATAGTGATGTTTTAAAAATAGCTCGGGGTATTAGGTTATTTTTAGAATTTTTCAGCAGACGTTCGTATTCATACCGCACCGTGTTCACTTTTTGTCCTTCATATGGTGCAGTCAACCCGACAGCAGTGATTGTTATGCAGCTTTGCAGTTCGTCAATAAATATTGGAAGGAGTTTCGCGATTGGAGTCAGAATGCCTTTGTTTTTCGAAAAAATGTTTTGGAGGGACTTGGGCCTCAACCAACTGCCTTTCCTGCCGGCATGATCTTTAGCTAGTGACTTAAAGTGCTGCACGCTGCTGTTCCTTCCCATCTGTGAGCCCCGCATGCTCTGCTCGGGACTAAAATCGGAGACTCTTTGGGCTGGAGTTGCAGTGCCCATTCGCTCGACATGGCCATATCTTAGTCGCTGAACCCGGCCTGAGTGAGCCTTTGCTTGTAGGTTGATGGTTCTAGATGTATCGTTATTTGGTTTGATTTTCTTGAAGTAGCCAAATGCAGAATACAGGCCGACAAGCCATAGCGTTTAACTGCTTGCCTCGAAGAGAATAGAACAGCACGTAACAAACGAAGCTGAAGAGGTCCCAGATCAACCACCAACCTCGACCAGACGACGTGCCATACAGCTGACCATTACACATTCGTCTCTGCAGCGAATTTCGTTACGCTCACGCTCTCCTGAATTATTAAAATTCATCATGAGGCACGAGACCTTTTTTCATCTGAACAGATATATCGACAACCAAATTGTGGCTTTTGGAGCACTCAGTATCAACGTATCATTCACGACGAGCCATTACATCCACAAATTCACTGAATAGTGCGCCATTGCCGAAGGTGAGATCGGGTCTCATTTTTTCGACGTGAGCGATACGGAGCCATGACCAACTAGTTTTTGAAGCTGCAAATTGATGAATCGTGACTGGACCACATGTGATTGGAAATTTGTTTCCAGGTCGCATAATGTCTCGTTTTGATGATCTTCACTGGCTGGAAAGATCAGTTGACTTGACCACTTCAAACTTCTTTCTCTGGGAGTTTTTGAAGTCACGGTATTATCAGAACAAGCCACAGACCCTGGTAATTCCTAAAGAGAACATCTGAAGAGAGTACCAAAACGCAACGTCAAAAGATTTAAAATGCGGTGAAAAGAGCCAAAATCGTCAAAGGTCCAATTAAACATTTAAAAAAAAATGAAATTACGGCGTCACATCGGCTGATTGTTTTGGGCCACCCTGTATAATATCAGTTTAGGGCTTTTTTGAATTGGTTTGCCGCACCCGGTCTGGTAAGGGACCAAACATTCCGGGTACAGGAACCGAAATTCGTTTCCTTTAAGGTGTTTGGGGGATCGATATCACCCCTCAATCTGGAGGGCCAGGTTCTAATTGATCTCAAGGGCAATGGGTCGATGCCACTCCTTATCGGCCTGATCTACACATGTGTTGTAGCGTTCCGAATAGGCTGTTCACCAAATAGTTTTCTTAACCGAACAGTGGACGCCACATTCATCTTGACAATTCTCCTTCGAATAATCCCCCGAAGGCGTTTGACCAAAAATGTACTCCATCACTGACGATAATTTTTTCGCCAAAATTTGGATCCATCTCCATCTTCAACTGCTCCAGAAGCCAATCAGCGATCGTACGACAAGCTTTTTCATCTTGGGGCTTTAGCTCTTGAGACAATTGGATCTTATACAGGCATGCCAACTCTAATCTAATTTTTTTTTTTATAATTTGTGCCGGTTCAAGAGTGTACGCTCTTATGGTGTTTGTCAATGGTTTGTGTCGAAGATGTTCGCTCACTACTCTCCGGGGGTGGTTGTCCTAGATAAAATTTGAGAGATTCGACTGAATTTGCGTTGGTTGTAGTTCACAGAAACTCTTTTGTTTCCATGTCATTAAGGTGTTATATTGGAAATGCACACAGAGTACGAATTTTGAAGTGATCTTATGCTGTGAGTGTTATGCCTTCGTCAGTCAGCACCTTTTGATCATCTCTCATTCACAACTGATGTTGCACAGTTTTTCCGTATAGAAATTGTTCTTGACTATGGACGGACTTGAACTACAGACCTTCGGCTCAACAGTCGGTGATCATTACCATTGCACCACGACCACTCCAAAGGCCAATTCGACAAGTAACCAACAGTAATATTCTCGCTTAATCACGCATCGTAGGGACTGCTGACCAGCAACTCCACCTTAAATTTCGAGACGATTCTTAGAATTGCTTGCTCGGTTTGACGACCATTTCGGCCGTAAATATTTCGTAGTATGCGGAAAGTTTCACTAGAACACGAATTTTCTTAACAACATCGTGCTCTATGGTAAAATGGTGACTACGATAGACTAAGACCGTCAAAGAGTGCGACAGGGTTTTCGCTAAAAATACCGGGGGGATAAAATGTCAAAGATCGGAAATAGTTATGGCCTGAAGCCGCCATTGAAAGAACCGTTAACAAGTCGTGTGCACAATGCAAGTCGGAATACAGTGCGGACGGAAAGTTAAGGACAAGACAATAGAGAAGAGGCTGATGGCCAATAGTCTTTAATGTTTGAGGCTCCCACGGAGGGGGAAACACTGAACTTGGCAAGCAGTTCAACAATCATGTGTTTCGATTAAGGTATGAATCTCCGAATTTGGCAGTACGCCTGAAGCCGCCATCGAATTAGATAGGAGGTCGTTCATAAAAATGAGGAATATTATTGGAGATAACACGGAACCCTGAGGCACACCAACGTGATTATGGTGATTAACTTGTACCACAGGAACACCATGTGTAGTCTACTAATAACATTCTTCGTTTTATCAAGAAGGTGTAAATTATATTCACAATCGGTCTCTACAAAATCCCCTCCCGCTCATCAGACTCTATAATCGGTAAATTTTGCCAAACCATTAGCAAGCCGACGCGTAAGACATCGATAATAGATATTAGCGACCTTACACCCAGCTGGATGGCCCTGGCTTTTCATTTTAGTTTCAACAGTGTGAGTAATCAATTCAATAAAATTGAATGCTTTTCTTAAACATTTTTAGCACCATTAGCATCAATTAACAGCCGAAAATCGCCTTTCACTCGAAGCAATTATTATCACCACAAGAAAATTCACGCTTGATTACGGGGCGTAAATCGGATTATGGGTTCCATACCCTAATCATGGATTGCAACATTTTCATCATCAAAGTGGACGTTCCAATAAACTCGTATCAGGCTTCTCCAGATTGTTTTGCTCCATAACCCAGCGCCATTACCTGTGATGCATGGCAATTGTACTCCTGACCCAACCCCGTCATTAATGTCATCGGTCGAAACCAGTACATATCTCTAGCTTTCATAGATAAATACTACTAAATGGCGTGCACTTAATACCTATCTTGCGAATTCAGAGCAACATCCACCACTTTTTCTGCAATTTTTTATCTCTCTATCTAGGGCGAAGACTGTATCCATGGCGTACATTTATGCTTTCTGTGTCACCAGCAAAAAAAAATTCCGTCGCATGCTGATTCATCCAGTTCATTGTATCGAGCATGGAGAAGGCGCAGAAAAAAAATGGAATTGAGGTCGAGTTGTGTTTTAACTGGGAGCGCAAAACTAGCGCTAAATATAAAATATTCAGGCAGATGTGATCCAGATGTGATTAAGATGCTTAAACGAATTCCAATTAAAAATTAAATGTTTGCACTTAGCTCTGATTGATAATGCCAGACATTGATTGCCTTGACCTGGCTGCTGTACTATGGGACTATAGGGGAAGCCTTAGGTTAAGGTAATTGAGGGCAGATCGAGGTTTACCGTCATGCGTTGTGCTTTTCGATGTTGGCTTCTCGGTTGAAAACAGTCACAGTCTTGTCGTACCGCACATACTGGATGGAGTTCATTGACGCGTGGAGTTTGAGTATGCGTGGCGGCTATTTCATGGGAAAGGAAACACGGGAAAGGTATTTCAGTGTGTAATTGTGATCATGAACTGAATTACATAATGAGATCGTGCCTTGTTGAACGTAGAGGACAATGAAGATTGATGATTGAGCTTTGAATGCCAACGATAAAGGTAGGTGGTACCCTTGGGGCACCACCATCACAATCCATCTGCGACAATAACCAATACCATGGTCCACGCATCACTGCGTGGATTTGTCACTTATTCACTACTTGTCGCCTACCGCTATTTCCAGTGATGATGCGGGCCAATTGATTTCTTCTAATTCCCGAATCCTAATTTGTTGGGTCAACAATACGATTAACTCACACTATCATGCCCATAGATAGTGATCACAGTAACGTGATCACCCCCATAAAATCAAGCTTAAGATACACTACCTCTATCGTATCGTCGTCCGTGGCAGGTAATTCCATGTCGCAGGTTCTTAGCCCAACTTTAACCTCTCCTGACCGTGGGCTTTCACCGTTCTGCTTGTATTTTTATTCGGTCATTTGAACCCGTCGCCAGCTTCATGGCATTCTAATTCAATTAACTGATGTCATTGGCTTGATTTCCCGTCCCAGAAATCGCTCTTCGGTTTCACTGCCTGTCGATAGCGATGGCGTGTGGTATGACATAAGCGGAAAATAGTGAGGGATGATTGGTTTCCGCTATATAACTGCCAGAACAGGTACGAGTGGGTTGAACTATGTTATAATGTAATAAATGAAGGGATAAACGGTAAACGCAATTGTGGCACTATTGCCGTCCTCGTTGTCGACATTGTATTGTTTGTTGTAACAAAACCTAGACTATGAGCTCGTGCGATGCAGCTTGTATGGTAAAAGTGGCGTTGCAAATTTTATGAGCAAAGTCTAAAAGTCGCTGTTTGTATTGTAATTATGTCGAAATGACGTTCTGCCTCCGGCTAAATGCATAGAATGCACGGGCACAGTGAATACGAAAGGTATGGAGACGGGTATTTTCGCAATGACTTTGTCTAGTGCCGTCCGAGTTTTTGGTATAAAATACGTTCTAAATACGGTATATCCCAACTACAGTGGTACTATTAAGGTCTTGGCACCAATTTTTGTTTTTTGCTGAAAAATGAAAAGTACCGAATTGAAGTGATGAAAATTTGATCATTTCTTTATTAGTCAATTATGCATTGAAACAAATTGGTCCGAAGACGATATCATTATTTGTTCTCGAGATATACGAGGCGAAAAAAAGTCACGTGCAGACAAAATCTGTCAAAAAACGATTAATTCGGCTCCTGTGGAGCTTAAATCATCTCCAATTCCAATATAAACCAGAAAACTGTTCCTCCTTTGTCCCTAGAGCAGTAGCAGTTCACTCATGAACCGTTTAGTACCTCTCGATTTACTCGTATGGCACTAAATTTCACTTCGTATGGCACCAAATATTTGATTCGCACGGCTCTTATAGGTTGGGTTGGAACCACTGGTCTAGGGCTCTACTACTCGTCCATTTCAGCTGGGGATGTTTTTGAATTGAAGGTGCAGAGCAACACTTCCACTTATTTGTCCCGAAAGACGACATTTTCACGGCGAAAAGGTGTACGAGTATAACGGCAACAAATATCTTGATTAGAAGTTATTGACGGATGCTTAGGCATGTCAAGATTCTGATCAGCATCTATCCCTGACGCCATCCATTGAAAAATAGCAACTTCTCGTTTGGACACCTTTTATGTAAAAATTTTTAACGACTTCCAAGGGGAAGATGAACAAGTCTCTTTCGAAGCAACCTTTAAACCAATTTAATTATTAAAAGATGAATTAATCAATTACCACAACATCACATCTAATTCACTTGCTTCAGCAGGTATATTTCCAAGAAGCCTATCAGCAATTTACTTAGAGTTAAGCCTGCGAGTACATGCCTGCGTGTGCCCTCTATCGACCTACTTGTCCACGTATGTATACAGAAGTTTTTTTTCAATAAGGACATAGTAATTTTAATATTCAATAGAAACACATCCTTATACTTTTTGTATGATCTGACAATGGCGAAAGATCAGTCAAGGCTTACATTTTTTTATGGTGAAGCTCAAAAACGAGCAAATTTTGTAAAATTGTAAAAATTATTACCGAAATTCTGACGTGTTAGTCGCAACTTTAGGAACGTTTACTCCAATTGTCGATAGTCATAATCGTCCCACCAAACACCCCGTTCCTGCCAAAGGGGCTATCCCTTCGAATATTCACTATTGAATGTTTCCGAGCCAGTGAGAGAATACACTGCTCGAAGTACCGAAAATATCGAAGCCATAAATGCTTTAGTTCAAAAAGAACCAAATTAATCGAATCAACGTCATTTTCAGACCAATTTGATGAGCCTGGGTCTCAGCCAACATGTATCTCCATCTAGCGCGATCTTTCGCGAGTTTTCTAGAGGGCCGCACTCCAAGTTGGTTGAGTCTTCCAGCTGTGTGCGCCATTTTAGGTGCGGCTGTCCTCTACTTCGTCGTTCTTTGGATTTGGATTCGAAGACTGTCCTTTTTTGTGGATCGGACAAATGATACTGAGATTCTGTTCTTCCGACATGCTTTCTCTTGACCATATCTTACACATGATTTGGTGCATGCTCCCAAATACATAGATCATCTCCGGCTGTTTTGAAGAGCCCAGCAGGTCGTCGGTCTGCGTCAGCAGTTTTGTTAGAATTTCAATTTAGATACGGCAATCTTAACTCATTTCGTCTAGGCCATTTCTCTACGATCTTCGTCATTAAGAAATGAAAGACTCTGTCTCACGCCCTAACAAGATCAAATTTACTCAAGAACTAAAGTCACTTGGTCATTGGAAATGCCGAAACTTTTCCGATTGGGTACTGTAAAAGTTTGAAGAAAACTCTGAGTTTCATAAAAAAAAAAGTTAACTTCAGCGATAAAGCTCATTTGTGACTTTATGGCTCTGTCAATAAGTTAAATATGCAATTTTGGACAGCAATGTGCTTCGAAAGACTCCATTACGTCCCTAGAAAGTGACCGTGTTGTGCAGAATTTATGCCGGAGGCGTGCTTGGACCCAATTTTTTCTTTGATGAAAATGATCAATGAAACGAGCTATCGTGTCATGCTGGAAGACTACTGTCGACCAGAATTGCATTGACCTGACATTACTAATATTATTTTCCCAGAATATGATGCCACATGTCACGCAGATGGTCAAGCAATTAATCTATCAAAAGTGAAGATGATTCGGTCGAATGGCCAACTCAGTGATATGATCTAACGCCGTTGGATACCTTTTCATAGGGTTACGCTAAATCGTGCGTAATGCCGACAAGCTAAGAACTTTAGAGGAGCTCATAACAATATTAAACGGGGTATTGCCAACGTTTCGCCCGATATGTGTGGCCAAGGGAAAAAGACTGCCAGGAAGGCCTCGTTATAGATGGGTGCATAATATAAGGATGGACCTAGAAGAGATGGAAGAAACACACTCAGGGCAAGGAGGCTTATTAAAGAATTGTAAAGGAGCTCTGAACTTTCGAATTCCCACTGGGGGATGGAAGTGGAGTTGGGGAAAAGCCTGTCCAAACAACCCATTGCTGCAAAAGTGCTCTCGGTCGTCATATGAAGGAGATCCCATTCCGTACCTAAATTTAACATGAGTTCTAGACCTAGAATCATTTTCAGCCAATATCTTATAGCGCAATTATTCTGTGTTTTATCTAAATACAAAATGTTTGTGCCATTATTGAAAAACTCGGCGTTAAACAGATTTTTCACTGTGGACTAGTTGGCTTGCAGGCTAGGTAGGTAGATAGAGAAAGGTATCTGAAACATAGCTGGGTCTAGGTACCGAAAATGCTGAAGCGCCCTTTAATGGATATTTTTCTATTTTAGGTCAATGTTTTGAGAAAATATCACGGCGAATTGACCTGTATATTGAGTGTATCAAAACCCTATGTTATCGATATCGGATACCAACGCTTTAGCCACTAAGTCATGGCACCGCGCCTCTCCACGGAAAAGAAAGATTTATAGAAACAACAAACAAATAATCGTTGCCATACATTAAGACCAAAGAAAAAGGTTTATGTCTGCATCATAAATATCTTGACAGAGAAGGTTATCGAAAGGTTTTTAGCCTTTGTGTTTTAGGAGAAGTCGGGAAAGACTGAAGAAATTTGGAGAAAATTCCTGACACCATTAACCAATAAAACTTCAGGTAAACGAACCTTTTAATTGATCAATCTTCTAGGTAGAATATAATTGCTACGTAGATAAAAATTCCTGATGTTTGTGGGAATTTTCCACTACTTGACCCAACTGTCTTGAAATCCGGACTGCTGTGCCTTAAAATATATTTTCTAGTGATTTTTAGGCCTTCCATGAAAGAGAGGCAATTTATTGTTACTGCCCTTCAACTTCATTAAAAAAAATAACTTTCGGTTGTTACATAATTTTTTATCCCCACTGTGTTTTCTTTACACTCATCCATTAGACCATTACGCTCAGCAAAGCAAAATGAAAAAGAAAAAAAAATTCGTCTAAACCACATGTTCTTGTCTGACCGCCGTCGCCAACGTCGCCGCCGTCACTTCCTCCTTCCGCTTGCCACTGCCCAACCACCAACCCGTCCATCCCCAGTCGCCATTCCTCCTCCTCGCGTACGAACCAAAATGTAATGCATGTCTTCCCGTTTACACACTTTTTAACACACCACACCAAATCCAACGAATCCATTTCATTTATTTTCACTACTCTTCAGAAAATCCGACTTTCCGATGCGGCTTTTCATTTATTATGGTTTCGAACCATGCCGTCAGTCGTGCAACAGCCTTCGTACTGCTTCATACCAATAATAATCGAGTCCGTTCCGTACCTCAGTCGCCTTCTCATTGTTGTACCCTTGTCGTCGCCGTCATCGTCGGTTGCCGCGCTACATGCATATGTATTTGCTGTCAAGTTTTTTTTTTGTTTAATTAAACCCACGCAACGTAAGATATGGGAGTGCGAGTTGTTCTCATTTAAGAAGGAGAGGCTTGAGGATAAGTGTGTTGTGCAGGAGATACTCATATCTGTTTAAGGTTTTTTGCGTTTTGTTTTGCGATTTTTTTTCTTGAAATAGTGCAAGTACGTAACGAGAGCTTGGGACTCTTCGGTTTTCTGTGACTTATATGTAAATGCATAGCAACAGTATGTTGTGTTTTGTTCAAGGAATCACAGGAATGAACCCGGACGGACGGAAAATGAGTATCGACAAGGCTAAGTCACCGCGGAAGAGACATCTTGTTAAAGCAAGGTAGGATCTTTGTCAGTCGCCTTAAGCTATGACTCATATATATGGTCTTTCATAGCTTGCAGGTCTCATAGCCTCTTTATCCGAGAAGAGTTGTGGGACCCGCAGGCTAAAGGTTTACTTTTGAAGGCTTTTTTACGTCTTGTTAAATGTAACTTCAAGATAATCAGTGGAAGCAATTACCTCGAGTGTTTAAGCCTTGCATGGATTTAAAGTTAAACAGCGAAAATCTTTACCAGTTTCTGTGGCTTCTTCAGACTTCCAAGAAGTTTCGTGAAAGATGGTCTATTAAATGTCGCCTTATATTTCGTTTTATCAAGAGGTATTGGAGGGTAAAATCGTAGAATATTTTAAGGGTAAACCACCCTCCTCTACCCATCAAAGTCGATATAACAATAAATCAAGCTGAATATATGTATAGCTCCTGCCAAACCTCCGTTTGAAAGCCACATACCGGGTGTAAGCATATGTATCTGCTCCCCCATTTATACATATGTATGTAACACCACCTAGGGTAGATCCAGACATCAGTTCATTTGCAAGGCAAAGTGCTGTATTCTACATAGAAATAACAATCGCTTACCTCTCACCCCAACCTTATGTAAAGACCGTCTTCTCCCCCTGATTCAGTCTGAAACCCTATCAGGCAACCGCACTCCAGTTTTCCCACTACGTTTTTAATTATCCAACTCCATGAGTAAAAAGAGACTTCAATTTGGAAACCATGGCGCTTGCATTTGCAAACGAGTAATACAAGTCGTCTAGGTTGCAGCATAGTTGCACATGTTAGGCTGCAAGGTGCAGTGGTTTTAATGCTTTCAATTGAATCTGGGTTAGCTGGCTGGGTTGTGAGTATGTTGAGATGTCGTAATTGCACTGGCATTGTAAAGGGCGGCTTAGGTTGGAAGATGTATGCATTAAGATGATGACAAATGTGAGATGTTCGTGGTTTCTATGCAACGTCTGTTGGGAATTGTGCATCGAAAAAATTTAATTGGAACTCATTGTTCCTCGGAGACTTAAATTTTTTCCTTACAGAGAGGGTCGGTTCATAAGTTATTTGGGCGTGGGAATGGATCTACGTAGTTGGCGAAGGTATTTGATCTCCTTTATGGTCTCCAACTGTCCGAATCCATATTTAAAATTTGAAAACCAGCTTTCCAGTTTAAAGGAATTTTCAGAAACAACGATATATAAAGCATCAAAATATATGCAGCTTTATAATGGCCTTGGGTTATATAAGTCTCCTGAAGAACATAGGGAATAGATAGACTTTCTTTGGGCATTAAAGTGATATTCCGGTTTGCCACAGCCTTTCTATCTCTCAAGAATACTTACCAATGAGGTTGACTACTTTTTGAAGGATTTTTCAATCATAGATAGAGCCAATCTAAAGGTTTGTCGTTTTGACTGTCAGACAAGTTACTTCTCGTGGTCTTTCTGCAGGTGGATAACAACCCAAATGACGTCCATTGCAATAAAAAAACATGAAAATTTTCAGAAGCCTGTATGTGATTTTTTAAGCGTTTGGTTTTTAATTATCAAGGAAAATACAGGAAAATTCTAAAACTGTGTAAATTTTATATTTAGTATTATATTTTATATATTTTACATTACTTGCCATTTACTTTTCAAAGATTGCTTCGTGTAAATGTTGACTAAGACTACATTTTTAGTGGTCCATATGGACAGTCCAATTTTGAGTCACTTTTTCAAGCATATTAGCTGGTTTCTCTTTTATAACATGTGAAATGTAGCCTCCCAAGGCTGAAATCGACGGTGGATTATTACATAGACGAGTAGTTTGACGTATCCCCATAAAAAAATAGTCTAAAGGCGCCTAGTCGCGCGACCAACCGGCTCACATGCCAAAACAAGAGATAAAGTGCCCACCGAACACATTTCTCCATCGAACCGCGTGCTATGTAGTGCCGTCTTGCTGGAACCACATGTCGACCAGGTTCAATTCGTGTATTTTCGACAACTTAAACTTTGAATTCATTGAACGATAGCAAACACCATCGACGGTAACATAGATTTCATGGTCATCTTTGAAAAAATTCGGGCCACTGATTTCGCTGGGCCTTTAACAGCACCCAACAGTGTCAGGTAGGTGGCTTAATGTCCTATAGCATGAAATTGGTTCAAAATTTGGTCACTATGGCTTGAATAGCTTGCTCAGTTTGTTTAATATGACGACCGTAAAATGATCGAAGTGCGCGAAAAACTCTTTTCACATAGCACGAACTTCGATAACAAAATTCAATAATTTCTAAGTATTATTCGGATGTAGGTCTTTTTTATGAAATGGCAATACTAACCGAGCATGCTTGACTTTAAGATATGTCACAAATGGTGCGTGGACTATCAAAAATGAAACACTGAAAAACCAAACAGCAAAAAAATTACCCTAATTAGGCTGAAACTAGATAATGTCTAACGTATTTGGGTTATGTATATCGACAAGGGAACTTGACTTTAAATGACTTTTCGTGATTCTGAATGTCTGAGAAGCACATACATATTTTGTTTGTGTACTTATCCGTCCGGATTGAAATGGACCTAGTCGCTCATGATGACTTTAAACTGAAAATCCTCCACTTCATCTAGAAGCACGTGAGTGTAGTTTGGACGTGAACGCCTATAAGCAGTTGATGGGCTGCTCTGGTCGACGTAGATAGCCTATCCGTGATATGCCACGAGTTTTCCAGTCTCCTAGAGGTGAAAGACTCGTTCTTATATAGTGTTTTCCAAAAAGGACTTGACAATTTTTTTTTTAAATAAAACGCAAACCGTTTGAGATATTTCAAAAACTTTATTATCGGCTTGAAGCACAATCAAAACATTTATGAAAGGAATGCGACTTCGTTCATATGGCCACCGCGAGCACGCTTGCAGTGGTCGATTCGTTGAACCCAATTTTCGCTGACTCGGCCACACATTTCGGCCACTATTTCGCCTTCGATGTCTGAGCTCTTCCAACGTCGTCGGCTTGTTGGCATAAACCAATGACTTAATGTAGCCCCAAAGAAAATAGTCTAGAGGCGTTAAATCGCACGAACGAGGCGGCTAATCGACTGGCCCATTTCTTGAGATAACACGCTCATTAAACTTACGCTTCAATAAATCGATAGTAACGTGTGCTGTGTGGCTTGTGGCACCATCCTGTTGAAACCACATGTCTTCCAAGTCCATATCTTCCAATTCGGGCCAAAAATAATCGGTAATCATGGTGCGATAACGCTGGCCATTCACAGTAACGTGACGATCGTTATCGTCGACGAAAAAATATGGGCCAATAACGCCGCCGGCATGCAAACCGCACCAAACAGTTATTTTTTGTGGATGAAGTGGTGATTCATGAAGCACATGTGGATTTTCACCCGACCAATAACGCATATTTTGCTTATTGACGAACCCATCGAGCCAAAAATGAGCTTCGTCACTGAAGATGATTTTGCGATGAAATTCATCATCTTGGCGCATCTTCTCCAGAGCCCAATCGGAGAACGTACGTCGCTTCAAATGGTCCATCAGCTTCAATTCTTGAGTCAGCTTGATCTTGTATGGGTGTAAACCAAGATCCTTACGCAAAATACGCCATAATGTGGCCTGAGCGATGCCCAATTCTTGAGAACGCCGTGGAATTGACTGATTTGGATCAAATTTTTGCACTAAGCTTGTTATTGCCTGCCTACTAGGGCGAGAATTACGACCGAAAATTGGAGTTAACGCTCTTAAAGTTGTCTTAAAGTCTTAAAGTCTTAAAGTTCGTGTCCTTTATCATGATGAAAATGTTGAGTTTACTGAATAAATTGACAATGGCAGTTTGATGATTAGTGTAAGGGTGCGTTCACAAATTAAATTCAAAGCTGTCAAGTCCCCATTGGAAAACCCTTTATTTAACCAGGGAGGATCTGCGCCGGAAAGTTGCGCGAAAATAACTGACGAATTACTCCGTCAATTTCGAGTGTTCGACGATCTTCCATGGATATTCGTCGTGTATTCTGTACCTTTTTACTTCACATATTTCAGGCCAAACAGACTGTTGTCACCATCTGCAAAAGATATAGCATTCTCGAATACGGTGATCCATTTCGGCGACCTTGTAAAACAAGGTGACTTACCTCATTAGCTGAGTCAATTGTTAGCTAACTCGGGCATTCCTATCCCCCTTTCCACCTTAGATTTATAGAAAAGAGCCACTAAACACCTAAATCGATATAAAATGAAAAAACAATCGCAAAACATTGACCCCAAAAGCACAATTGATTTTTACAACACAATAAAGACGTAATTCAAGTTGTAGTCCGAAGAAGTAAATACTACCTTCTGGCTTAAGCCAATAGAATAAACGATGAGCCACACCTGAAACAATTCTCACGGGAAAAAGGTAGAACCAGTTTTTCGCTCATCCATGTTAATATTGATTGAAGTTTGTTTTATAAATTTGTGATGGTTTAATGATTGATGGAACATTATCTGCCCAAAACGATCATGCCATACCGTTATTTGCAAACGGCCATACGACTATCAATGATTGAAGACTTCTCTACCCATTCACTGCCTGAGAGAAAGCGACCGTTTTTGTTTTTAAATTTTCGAATTTAGCGGTAACTTGTGAGGCAATCGATTTGTCAGACGTCTGCCTTTGTTCTCGTACATGTATTCATTCGAGTATATGGAAACTAGTTATTGGTTTATGATTCAACCAGACCCTTAATCGGATTTACTGTACACACAGACACATAATAATTTGCCCACATCCTCCGCTCTTGCATCGTTGAAGTGTGGATGGAATACTCGTATTCCTAGGGGTCAAATCGAAATGTCAGGCAATTGAATGAAATCAGAGTCAATTTAAATATGCTTATGTGGATGGTATTGCTTCTGGTATTCCTATGCTATGTATGGAGCTTGCGAATATCTGTTGAATGGGAGATTTACGGCAGGTCAAGACCAACGGGGCCGGGGGGGGGGGGGGGGGGGGTTATAGAAGCTGTAATTCATTTTCTAGACTTTTGAACGAGGGCATATTGTGTTTTGGCAGACAAAGTGACAATTACGGTTTGTTTGGTGTCAATGATCGTCGAAGATGTTGTCATCGGACATGTTGAATAGGTCAGGAGAAAAAGTCTGAAGTGGCGTTGTGATGGCAGAGCTGAAAGGCAAGCTGAAATTAATCAAGCAACTTTTTCTTCTGCTGTATGGAATTGCTTTGAATGACGTTATATACAGGGTGTTCCAATGGAATTGCGACATATTAAAATGCTGTATTTTTATATTTTTAGAATTTATTTTAAAATTTTGTTCACCCCTTTTACGAGCGTGAGTCTGCCGAATATTTTTCCAGTCTCGAAGAAGGGTTTTCTTGAACGCATCCACACCTCGATCATTTTGGCTGCTGGGTTTGATTGGGGATTTTTTTCGAAAACGATGATCTTAAATAGTCACTTTTGCACATTTTTTTATCGCTCAAATTGGACACTTTACATCCTTTTTTTTGAATTATCTCGTGGAATTCGAATTTTAGGAAAACAGTACCAGTCCCGGCGAGCTGGATAATTCTGTTTTAATGATCCTATACAAGTAGCCAATATGTTCAATGACTTTTTTGCAGCAGTTTGAGAGGTTTCAGCTTCTATCCCTGAACGCAGTCCAAACTTTACAGTAGGGAATCTGGTAGATAGTCTTAACTTCAGTGATCACTGGCTTTGTAATACTGTCCCTGAGAATTCGCCTTCCTGCGATGATACTGATTCCAATTTAAGCATATCGATCAATATCCTACCTATTTTTAGGCAATTAAGAGGCGAAAAGACGAGCTCTTGTGCATGGCGAGAAATCGACTGCCTCGAGTCCTGCTGTACATTTTCCCGGACCGCGGCGATGTTCTCGGTCGATCTTGCGTTCCTTTGACGTACGAATGTTGGTTGATTGATTACCGAACCGGTCGCTTCAAATTTGGCCACCTAACGTTGAAGATCGACTGTGAATGGCCACATCGTCTACCGTAAATTGGGCGCAACGTTTGCACCAAGGAACACTCATTTTGATAGTTCTACCATTTGACATTTTATCATTTTAGCATGTCTAACATGCCGTGGTGATTTGGCATCAATAACTGAATAATAAACGAGAGATTTGACAGATGTCACCAAAACAACATGACCGCCACATGCTGCTAAAATGTCCCCGCCCCAATTGAAAAACTTTTTGAAATTTATGCCTTTTTAAAATCTACGGAAAGTTGATGTCTAAAAGCTGTCGTATAATGAAAATCTGGTCGTACGGTTCTACCTGAAGCCACACTGGTAGTCTTCGATTATTTCCTTAGCGTCTGGTGACCTTTAACAACTTGATAGCAGAAATATTCCTCGATAATTGTTGCATTGTGTGATGCCCGGATTTTTTGATTTCTCGGGGATGGTTTCACTGTTCCATATAGTGGTTATGAGCCCATGTAACTTCTCTGTTAACTCATCTATTTTATTAATTTCGATGTTATTAGGTCGATTCTTGTGGACTTGTTGATCTTAAGCCGATGGATTGCTTCTATTACTTTCTCAGAGGTTGGCAGTTCTACCTGAACCTCTGCTGTGTGGATACCACCGTTTGCCACTGCTGCTTTCGTTGTCCAAAACTAGGCTCCCCATTACAGCGTTAAGCCCTGCATATATTGCTCTTGCCGCACCTTCTTCCTGAATGTCAGAAAACTTTCCTTTGCCATTGTATTTTTATCCCGAAGGATATGGCTGACTTCCTTTAGTAGGGTCTTGCACGCGTAATCTTTTCGCTATTTTCCAGGGGTTGAAGTCCAAGAACATTACGGTCTTTCCTTTTCCTCGCATTTTTCGTCGAACTAAGGCTTTGCCTTATGCTATGCAATAGCATAGGTTGTGTTCCGCTTCTTCTACGCTCTTCTACCTCAAACAATTTTGAAAAAAGCTGTCACAAGAAAAATTTTGCAGTTTCTTAACCAAGGCCTTTGACAGGCAAATCACAGTATTCTCTTGCTTCGGGTAGGTTGCACAGACATTTTGGATCGTATCTTAAAAATAAGAGACTATTTAATTAGATGTACCCCAAGGGTCTGTCCTGGGTCCTGTTCTATTCCTTATTCTTTGTTTTTCAGCCTTGTGCAAAAAAATTGCTAAAGACTTAGCCCTTGCGTATGACTCTCCTAGCTATTCGAACGTAGTGGTTGACATGAAACATGGTGTTCACTTGTTGAGACTATAGTTTGCTGAAGATACACTTAGAGTAAGCTACAGAACTAATATTTTTAGTTTTAGGTTTCGCCTATCTTTCATTTTCATCCCGAAAACTTCGGATTGTATATGTAATGAGTCATCTCTGAAGACTTAAATTGCTGAAGATGCAACTTGTGACTCCAATCTGGCATAGTGCGCTTGGTAGATGCATACCGCACAAAGATTCAACCTCTACTTGTGCTTTAAAAGTGTTCCTTTAGAACGACTTGTAATGTTCCTCGTGTCACCTATTCAATGAGGCTCTTTAGGAAGTTGAAAATCCCGCCAGTAAGAGATCTGTACAAGGTGTCCACTCAATGCAGTAACTCTTATCCCTTTTTCTTACTACACATTTTAGAGGGTAGTACTCCGTGGTCTGCTGTAACACATTTAACCTTCTTCCTGCTACAATTTGAAAGCCTACATTTTTCTATGTGGCGTTATAAAGAGTCCGTCGAGCTTCTATCCCTTCAGGGAATTCACCACACGACATGAACCCCTTTAATAAACAAAGCAGCAGTTAATAATTTCACTTAATTCCAAACGTCTCTTTAAGCGGCTTAAAGTCTTTAGGACAACCACAGCACATGGCAGCCTACATTCTTAACCGGCAATTAACCGACAATTGCACACTACACCCGTCGCATTAACTAAAACCACTTTATAATTGATCACTTTCCCACCGCGACTAGGCCATGTGTCCACATTTAATATCTCACTTCATCGTGTGCCACTCCTCTGCGTCACTTTTCCAATCAGCCTTGACCTTTCGCATCGGCCTTGCATCACGCACAATATACCCACATCACGTCAACATAATTCCTAATGCTGATAGAGAAAATCTCTCAAAGCGGATGTGATCGATATCCACAACTTTCAATCTCCCAACTCTACATAGAATCTATCTACCCTACATGCATACCCGTCTATAGTCGTATGTAGCATTCAGTGAACTTGTTTACAAACTTGTTTCTCAGGTTTATTGAACTGAAATCGAATCCGTGTCTCTCCACTTCTTCTCAGTCTCACGCCACACCGCAGGGGGAGAGTAATGAGTTCGAAGACGTTACGATGTAGCCACAAACCGCGAGGAAAACAAACTTAACGATAATTAATAATTTTCCGAACCGTGACAGGTTATCTAACATTCAAGCAATACACTTGTAGATTGCGTGAATAGGACGTGAATATCACCTCTTTCTTCTCCTAGAAGTATGCATTGGTTGATACTGTAATCATAGAAAAAGCCCCACAAGGCTTGATAGCTTGCTATCTTGCTATTGCATTCGCAAGCTTTGATATCATAATGTGACGACTGCAGGTCTTTGGTCGCAAAAACGCGCTGGTGTTGAGCTTATATAATTTAACAATTCCTATTGATACTGTAGATAAAATAAATTTGGGACTTATGAAATAAAATGACTTCATAGAGCGAGGGGTTTATAGAATTACGTTATCGCAACCAATCTCACGTGATTGCAAAGATAAACTTGGACACTACTCATGCAAAGGTGAAGTGGTTACCTTTCGTTGATCAGATGACACCGATTAGGCGGTTGGTTTATTGCATGGTTTGAAGAGCTTAAGGTGTTTAAATTGTCTACGGTTTATGAGGAAATATTTAGTAATTCACTTCAAGGCCTTTGAGTAAGTTAACTAGCAACAGGAAGTGACACAAGTGGTCTTCTCATTGCCCCGGAAGCTTGATAATTAATAATATTTGATGGTTTGACAACCCTTAATATTCGCAGACTTATATCTTTTTTCTAATATTATTAAAGCTTGGCGAAGGGTTTTAACGAAGTTCTGAACTTCCAAGTTCCAAATAATAATAAATAACGCATAGGTCTTGATAAAAGATTTTGCTTTAATACCCAGCTCATTTCAAGAGTCTGAACCGCAGATGGACTAGATGGCAGTACACTTTTAAAGTGTTAAGAAGATCAGACGACTGTTACCACTAACTAATCCTTTGGTGGATATCGCAAAAATCAGTCAGGAAGAGCCAAATCTGCTAAACTTGAAGGCCCTAAAGGCGCGCGACAGCTGGAGCTCATACTAGGGTCTCAACCCAAACGGCTTATACTCCTCACCCAATCACTATTAGTCAGTATCCGGACTCGGGTTTTATCGCGTCAGTTTCATAGAACCGAGCAGGCTCAGTCGGAACGATCAAGGCGCCGCTACGATCAAGTGTTCCGAACTGTTAATAACCCAAAAAGACAGAATAGTGTGGTTGTTGCGTCGACACAGCGAGTGTTTTTTCGAGTGTCACAAAAATAACATTTATGTGACGGACTTGGACCCAACGAGTATACCCTAGCCCAGAAAGCTGGTTAGAATTCCTACGATGACTTTCGAATCAGTTTACTTACTTAGACGTCTCTTCAAATCGATCGGGGTGGATCGTGGCCTAAGTCAACAAGCTCCTTCAGCCACCATGATATTTGGCCAGCTACTTACAGTGTCGTAGTATCAACTCAAATGAAGTCTTCTCTCGCAGTTGGAATCGAAGGCCGGATCAGTAGTGTCTATTGGCTCTAAAGTACCTAGCGATCTAATGCTCTAAATGACCAAGTCGGTATCACTGTACAGCCCGTACAAATCTTGTCTCAGAACAGGATCAGAGATTGCCCGCGGTTGCTTCTTCATCCCTTTTCGGATCTTAATTCTTCCTCTTCCCAAGGCTTGAACCCAGTCAAGCGACAGTTGGCAGCGTCTGATCACAGCGCTTGTGCAGTTGCCACTTGTCACTAATGAGTCAATGTAGACGAAATCCTTGACTATTTCAGAGTTTTGACCAAGACGACAGCATATACAAGGTGGCGCAAAATTAATCACCCTATCGGAAGATGTTATAATTTTTACAAAAGGCGTCGTACGTCAATCTTATTTGACATTTGTAACCTAGGCACAAATTTTCATACAAGTTTGTGTATACAAGAGACAAGCAATAGAGCGCTAAACTCCTCAAGAGCGTGGAACAATGGGTCATTTTTTTTTTTACCAATAATCGGTCGGTGGTTTTAGCGAAGCGTAAATTTCCACATCGGTTTCCTAATCGTGTCGCGCCAACTGGGCAAACATTCCGGCGCTAAGCTGGAACAGTCGAATAGACTGGAACCACAGGAGACCATGCAGGGCGTGGCTGGACTGGTCGTTCGGCCGAGAATAAGGCGGCTATGGCTGCCGATGTCGCTGAGAACGAAGAGACATCAACCAGACGACGGGCCGCGCAATTGGGCATCACCAAACCCTACAGCGAATTTTATTGAAAGACTTACACATGTTCCCATACAAAGTGCAAACAGTACATCAGTTAATGCATGCCAGTTGCGTGTGAATTATTGTCAAGCCATCCTTAATCTCAACAACGAAGAGGATGATTATTGCCGGAATTGAATGAGCGGGGCTTGGTGAACGTGTAATGCACACTCAGCACGAACCACACTGGATGTTGTGAAGGAAGCGTTTCCTGGTCGCGTAATCTCTTCTTCTTGCTTCTGCTTTAATGCTCTCAAATTCTTCATTGACGTATTGCAATGTTCGTCCAATTATGCAGATCGTACCTCTTGTTTTGGCCTGTGAGTCCCGCATGATATTTTCAAGGATCTTGTTAAAGAATCCTTGTGTGTCACCCTATCCGAAACTTGTTTTAATATCAAAGGTCTCAGTTAGTCATCGTGCATTGCCTCAGAAGATTTGCAGGGATTTTAAAGTATCCCGACTTTATAGTTCATATCTATAGACGGTACATATTTGGACCTGGAATTCATAAGTCTTCTCCTAGACCAGCAGTAGTGTGTTATTATACTGATAGGACCCCTCATTTTGTTAAAATAAGATTTAAGGAGTGCAGGACACAGCACGACTGAGAAGATTTTATAACCCATTCTCAGAAGACTATAATTGGCGCAGCTAAACGGAATTGAATGGACTAGACAAACGAGACTGAGGTATGCCTCCCTTCGACAATATTTAGCAGATAAGTTGGCGCATGTTCCCAACCAAATTATTTTTGGCTGAAGTGATCATTCCATATTCACAAGTTGTCCCTGCAGGCTTACGTTCCGGCTTGAAACCGAGCGCATCGATGGAGCACATCCTCTTTAGGTCTCCATTGCTGTTATATGATTTGAGCAGATAGTATGGGGTCTTGGTAGAGCTTGAGAACGACATGATCAGTCAAGATCCTGGCGATCTCTTGCGTCTACAGGTTTCCGACGTTAAATTTTGATGATCTTGATACCGTTGACTCCATCGATTCCCTGAAATGAACATCCATACCTTGACTGAAACACTATAATGATCCGAATTAAGGATGCTTTAATAGTGTATGCGGCGTCAAAAGCAGTGTGATCAATCGGGTTGATCGGCACTAGATCGTGGGACCACCAAACCTCTTATAAATGTTAAGATGGGAATCGTGTGCTGGCTGCTAAAAGATTACATCCCGTCACAAAGTCCACTTACCTGAGCCCGTTGTTTTTACGTGGACTCGTATAGGCTAAGTTTTCCTGCATCTCTTTCTAAGATCTCCTTGCCCAGTTGTCGAGTTTATGCTCTGTCTAGGAGAAAGAAATTTTTTTCTTGAGTCAGTCTTGCATGAACTCATATTTGTCTTATATTTTCACGGGCAGCTTAGTGAGGAGTTGTTCGCTCAGGAGTAAGACTTTTGACCTAAGCCTGTTAACGTATCTGCATCATTTCCCTTAGACTTTGGTTGGGACTGACATCTGAGGCTGATGGTTGTCTCCGATCAAAAAGTATTTTTCGCGATATGGGTGTTACTCCTTAACACAGTCTATAATCTAGAGCGCCACCTTCATAGGTGTCGGCCTACTTACCTCTTTATTGGCCTAAGCTTCGAATAGGTTGTTATAGCCAGATAAAGTGTTCACCAAGTATAAGCTTGCACTCGAATCATGGGCGCTGCCATAGGCTTCATCTAGGCAGGATGGGGTCTTTATTTACGACTACGAAGGAGTAACCAAAACAGCAGCTCCTCACTCTTTTGTGCATCAACAAACGTATAAAAGTATCTGACTACTCTACAGTTGAGTTTATAGGCAATCACCGCGTGCAGGTTAGCCCAACCCGAATAAATGATTTAAAACTACCACGAAATGGGAAAGTTATGTTCCACCAAGCTTGTATCAGTTTATATCCAATTTCCCATTAAACGAAATTATGATCTGAATGGCGCGCAATCTCAGGCAATTTCACGAGCATTCCTTAGATTGCACTTGACACATATTTCTCCTAATAATCCTAAGCAACCTTGTCGCCGACATTAGATGCCATGCAATTGTACTACAAAACGCTTCCCATCACTTGAAACCACTTGAAACTCGAAATATTCAAAACCAAACACCTCGCATCTAAAAATACAACAAAATCACAGCCACAGGCAACAGCACAATCATTTCATTTCCTTTGCCGTCATTATCCGTCATCAGCACCCATTTCTGTTTCCCGCCACTGAAAGTGTCAAACAACAATGTGTCTGTTCCTTGGCGCAATACGGTTCGCTCTGTCCGGGTAGAGAGACAACAAACCGGAAGCACTTGATATCTGACATGGATTCATTGTTTCCCTTTGTGAAAACTTGTCGACCTACATCCTTGAATGGCGAGTATTGCGATACGTTCATATTTTCGCGTGAAATTTCATGTCAATTACGCACTTTACTAAAAGTCAGCCAAGAATCAGTGACGAAGCGCCTTTCGTTTATTTTTAATTTTAAATTTAACACAAACTCACGTACTCAAGATGCTCGTAACACGAAAATGTCAAGTGGAATTGTGTGTGTTCACGTCTTCTTCTCGAACACAAATTTTATTATCGCTCGAAGAAGAGACGTGATAGGGCATGGAATTGTGTGGGCTTCTGGGGTCAATGGAGTGCGTTGCAGATGAGATAATCGCGTACATATTCTTTGTTTATATTTATTCAATTCCTTATCGTATTTAATTGAACTTTTCAACGCGGATTATACTCGCGACGAAGACGTTGATGAACCCGTCTTTTGCACAGAGCTTTTGTGTACTATTCAGTTAGGATTTTTCCACAGACCCGACCGCTACGGTCACGATAGTTTATTTCAATTTCCAGTAATTTTGCTTTACTTTTGATCTTGAATGACGGATATCTAAATTGTTTTGTTTTTATTTTTACAGATCGACAGGTAGCGTTAGCCTTCTTTCACATTCAGCACCTGGTTCTCCCATGGCACCATTGCAGGGACACTCAGAAGCGCAAAGTGTAAACTGTTTAAATAATATTGGCAAAAGTTCTAGTCCGTTTCTGCCGAAACCTTTATCGAGCAGCACAATACCAGCCACAATTGGATCCAAAGGGGATAACAAGTAAGTAGATGTTACTCTATTATTAGTCAAGATTTTAGCATTATGGCTACGAAAATTAAAGCTTTCTCAAACGCTGATAGAACCATGTGTTTTTTTCCTATGCTCCTATCCTTCTTTCACGTTAAAGTACTCGAGACATGTTCAAAAAGTAAAAGGAATTATCGGTTTATTCAAATAATTTTACTTACTCATTCACACCAAAGTCAATCTCTTCAAAATAGTCCTTATTAAATGTCATATCAACGCTTCTTCTAAGCCCATAAATACTTCTAGGACGTGATTTTTGTGGTTAAAATTTTGTGGCCTCGACTAAGCGCCCCTTTAAGATTCACTTCAATTTGAAGACTGACCATCAGCACTGTGTTCTTTTCAGGAAAATATTAACGAGAAAGAAATATCGTTTGAACAAGTGCATTAGCCATGTGGCAGCTATTAGGCAAGAATCATAACCTTCATGTTCAAGCGCACCTGCCTTGCCGAGCCTTATCCTTCAGAAGATCGATGTTTGAAAAAAAGTCTTCATTTAACGCGATTACCTTTATCTAATCAACATCGATAATTACTAAAATAATTTTTGACTTTATATTGCAAATCACTATCACCCAAAAATTTGCTTAGAACAGGTAATCCCCCTTAGCATGGGGTTAACGGGTTTGTTTTTTCCAGATCAACTCTATTCATATTGTAGACAAAACCACCTTGAATGTTGCTTACCTTCAAAGTTATTTTTTTTTTTTTCAATACAATATTTCAATGAAACACAGAAGTTCAGGTGTAGTACGTTTATATGATCACCGCGAGCACGCTGGCAGCGATCGATCCTTTGGAGCCAATTTTACACCACTTTCCTCACATATCGACGTCGGCGATTTCCCATTCAATATTGTACTTAAGTTCCCCTGACGTGGTCGGGTTGTTGGCGTAACCCAAAGACTTAACGTTAACCCTCATAAAGAAAAATCCAACGACAATTCGACCGGATCATGTTTGAATTTTACTCAATATTCAAACTTCCCCTTCAATCTTGATGTCAAATCCGTCCAAACCTGGCCAGAAGAAGTCTACTAACATGGCCATTTGGAACGCGGAAGTTCAGAGCCTCGTTAACAATATTATATTGACCTACCGCCTACAGAGTGGTCTCCCTGACGGTCTTCTTCTCTCGGTTTATCTTCTCATTATTCTCTTACTATTCGTCCACTGTCCATTCGTTCTACTCGTCCTGTCTTCGCAGAAAAGCTCTTGATTTTCTAGTTTTACCATTTCGCCTGTTTCTTCGTCCTTTTCAAAGACCCGAAACCTTTTTCTTTCCTTTTTAGTCAGAGACCCAGTTTAACGTAACTGGCACTATTATGGCTCTATAAATACGGATTTTGACATTGCAGGACAAAAGAGCTATTTTGAATAGTTCCTTCATCCGAAAGTAGCACGAATTCAGCTTTTTATTTATTTCCAGATTCCATGGTATTTGAGCTCGTCCACTTTATTAAAGCGTTTATCGAGTACAGTGAGATGTGAGGTCACTTCTAAATCTACTTCCTTTCCTGCCATTGAGGGTTTTTTCGTTTTTCTTAGTTGTTCTTTCACTATCTCCCAAAAGGTCTAGATAGTCAGTGTAAGCGAGAGGGGGTGTTATTTCATTTAGGGTTATTCCCCTATCATTTCCTTCACGTTTCTTGAATGTTGCAGATAAGGCATTCCGTTAACCCATCATTCGTTTCCTACCCGTGTCAAATTTACCCAATTTTTCAGTACTTCCATGAAATGATGTGTTTTCAATCGGCTTACAGAACATACGCCTGTTCGAAATCTACGAAAAGTTGATGGACAATTTCGAGGAGTTTCCACTCCTTTGCTAAAAAAGTTCATACAGTATCTCATCGAGCGATTCCGCCTAAAGCCACACTGGTTCTCCGATTATTTCCTCAGCTTATGATGTAAATTGGTAGATCTATAACAGGGTTTTTCCATTCCTCCTTTTTTCCCTATTAACTGTAGCATTACGATCAATTTCTTCAACGAAAAAATACGGTCTAATCACACCACCTTCTTGAAATCCACAATATTGATCTCTTGTTGTGGATGCAATGGAGTCTCTTAAAGTATATGTGTGTTGTGCTACCCAATACCACATATTTGGATTACTGACAAAGCCTTTAAGCCAAAAATGAGCTTCATCGCGATGATTTTTGATGAAATCCGAATTTTTTTTCCAACTTTTGTAGACCTCAATTTAAGAGGTGTCGGCACCTGAAATAAACAAGTTGAACTACCCGGGCGTTATCTCTCTGCCACAGGAATATTTTGTAGTGAATAGCACGCACAGTCTGTTGGAACAATTATTACGACCGAATTCGAGTAAGCACTCTTAAAATTCCTATCACCGGCTTTCCATAGTAATTTTCAAAGGTTCGAAGTTTCGTGGACTTCACCGTGTTAAAAATATAAAGCTTGGCTGACGTTCTGATACTGATAGATCATAAAAAGCGTTTAAGGGTGCGTTGGTATTAAAACACAAAATTCTAATGTCCCTGTGAAAAAAACTCTGTATCATTCAAAATAAGACAGCCCCTGGTCATTACAGAAGTTTTAAATTTTATTCTAGGGTTCTCTAGGATTCTGATTTTTAAGAGGCATTTCATAAACTTTGTCATAATCTTACTTTTAGTCCAATAGGTTAGCTAGGAAACAAATCAATATTTGTGCCTAATTTCACTGGTTTGAAGATACGAGCCTGTCATGGTAGGTAACCGCCGCAGACCAGATGCGTTAACTCCTCGGTCGACCAGGATAGAAATTGTGATGAAGCTTAAATCCAGCGTTTTAAGTTGAGGAAGTTGGTAACATTGGCTAGGCTGAGGTTAGCGACCTTAAACATTAGTCACCAATCATGAAGGAAGTGTTTACCAAATGAGCAGAACTTACCGGGCCTTCGCATGGGAAGCGGAATAGAAGAGTTGGGTGTTGTGGCCTCTGCGAAATTAGCCAACTCAGGGAGCGTAAGTGCATATGGGCCGGTGGCTTCTTTGAAAGTTCTTGTTATTTACTTTTCTTTGATGGGAAATTGGCTAACTGTGGTTAGGAAATGTTGGAGGGTGTTTTGTTTGAGGTGTCACAGTATCGATGTGACTGCTAGTTCGTCGGCCTTCTCATTCCTCTTCATATTACTGTGGCCTAGAGAGTGATCCTGCTGCTATCTTCCTCGTATATCTGCACCAGTCGGCAGGAGGTGAGTGCTGATGTTACGGTTTAGCTGATAGCTGTGACGGTATTGTTGTTTCAGGTTTTTGCAGGCCTCTCTGATCCCCATATTTTCTGTTTGAAAGATGCTCGAATAAACAGGAAGCGGTATGAATTGAAAATATTCAGTTGGACTTATTTTTGGTCAAGCCTCATCTTAGAGCCATCAGTGAAGATCAGAAACAGGTGATCATCATGCGAGCCTTATAACCTATTGCCCCCTATGTGGCTAGCAGCAGTTCAACAATCAATAGTGGATGTAATTTAGTCTGCTGGATTTTCAGGCGGCAGTACCTAAGGTATGCTATGCCTTATGATTGAGGTTACGTTTTTTGAATCTGATATCGACACAAGTTTTTGATGTAAATTTCCAAGAGCAAAGTGTACAGCATTGTTTCTCATGACTTTGGGATCAGCGGACAGGAAGGATAGGTGTCTGAGGATAAAGTTATCACCTTTAAACGTCGAAGCAGTTAAGAGTTTTGATAAGGGAATAGCCCTTTGATAGGGTAGTCATGTTATGAATTCAAAAGATTATTGATTCTTAGGAGCTCGCTAAAGTATTGTATGTAGGTCAAGTGTGCATGCAAATCAGTGGGTTGACATGACTGGAGATCACCGGTGTTGTAAGAGTAAGATCAAACAAAAAAATCTGGAGCATGCCCGGTGTCACAAAAAAAAAAAAAAAAAAAAAAAAAAAAAAAAAAAAAAAAAAAAAAAAAAAAAGGCAGGCCGAAAAACAATTGGTGCAAACAAATGTAAAAACACCGGCATTTGCTTGGCCTCAGCGATGAAGTAATCCGAAACCGGGAAGCCTGCCGTTACTTTCTGAAGTCAAACCGGCGGAGCCCACAAGCGGACCAGTAGGAATGCAGTTAAGTGGGAAGGTTATGGTCCTACATTTTTGACCATAACAACGCCGGAAAAAGGAAAAGAAGAAGATAGAAGCGGGAGTTTCAGCTGATTTTAGAAAAAGAGCAATATCGGTGGGTGATTCGATTCTTGTTTTTAGAAGGGAAATCGCGCAGCGAAATCAAAGAGCGTTTGGATGCTGTGTACGGTGACTCTTCTCCTTCGATGGCGACCATCAAAAATTGGTTTAACGAGTTTCAACGTGGTCGCACGTCGGTTTTTGATGAGCCACGTCCAAGTGCCCCGAAAACGGCTACTACGGAGGATGACGTAACAAAAATGTGGACTTGGTGAAGAAAAAAGTGCTCTTCCACCATGATAACGCACCGGCTCACACCTCCGCCCTCGCCGCGGCCAAATTGGTCGAATTGGGCTACGAACTGCTGTCCCATCCACCGTATTCTCCAGATTTAGCCCCGAGCGACTTCTTTTTGTTTCCAAACTTGAAAAAGTCACTCGCCGGGCAGAAATTTCAGTCGAATGAGGAGGTCATCGCCGCCACGGAGGCCTACTTTGCAGACCTCGAGAAAACGTATTTTTCAGACAGGTTAAAGAAGTTGGAGCATCGCTGGGTCAAGTGTATCGAGCTAAAAGGAGACTATATTGAAAAATAAATCGCCATTTCTCCAAAATTTTTGTTTTTCTTTTGTAGAAAAAAGAAAAAGATGCATTCTGACTAGATTTCCACAACCTTGTCAAAATCATCCCAAAGGAAGAGCTTTTGTTTGTTGGGGGAGATTTAAACGCACATGTCGGGAAGACAAGCGAAGACTCTGAAGACTACCACGGAGGGCTGGGATACGGCATCAGGAACTCTTCAGGTGAAGATATCCTAAACATGTGCAAGTCGTACGGTCTTATAGTGCTAAATACTATGTTCGTCAAACAAAGCCGGCACCTGATCACTTATAGCAGCGGCGGAAATGAAACTCAAATAGACTATCATTTGGTATCTAGTTTCATGAAGCTACGAGTTAAAGATTGCAAAGTGATCCTGGGAGACGCGATCGCCCCTCAACACCGTCTCCTCCTGACTGAATTTTTTATGGAGGCGAGTAAGAAGTTAAAGCAGCAAACGAAGGTGTCTGAGAGAATCAAGTGGTATAAGCTGGATAAAGAAAAAGGTGAAGCTTTTATTACCAACATGAAAAACGACCTCTTTTCCATTATCGATGAGGTCGGTAATGAGGAGTGCAGAGCACAAGACATGTGGGATTCCCTACAACAATCTGGCCTGCAGAAAGCCAAATCACTGCTCGGAACATCTAAAGGCCCCTGCCAACACGCAAAAGAAACCTGGTGGTGGACAGACGAAGCCAAAGCAGTGATACACGAAAAGAAAATGGCTTTCCAAGCTTGGTCAAACTGCTCTTCTACTAATGGAGAGGAAAAAGCTCGTCGTGAAAAGGTATATAGATATTGCAAAGGTATCGCGAAGAAAAAGTGCGCCGAATTCAAAGCGAAAAGCATGGAAGGCCTCTATCAGGAGTTGAAAGAAATATCGTCTTCCGCGTCTGACAGGAACCAGGCTATCCAGGAGCTTCGACAAAGCAATTTGAAAAAGGAGCAAATATCTTTAAGATAGCCGCCCAGAGAAGAAGAAATGCTCAGGAGATTCGTTTTCCAAGGTTTATTAACAATGCTGAAGGACAACTCCTTGTGGAAGACGAAAAAATTCTCCACAGATGGCGACAGTATTGCGAGGAACTTCTGAACGAACAGTTTCCCCGAGTGTACTTTCCAAGAGCCGCCCCGAATCATGTCGAAATATCCGACATCACAGTCAAAGAAGTTCGGTACGCGGTTAAAAACTCCAAGAAAAGAAAAGCTGTTGGACCGGACGGGATACCCTCTGAGTTCTGGAAAAAGATGGGAGACATCGGGTCTAGATGGCTCATGGTTCTTATCTCCAAACTTATGAGAGGCGACACTATGCCTAATCAATGGAGGGAAAGCTATCTTCTTCCATTGCACAAAGGAAAGGGTGATACGTGAAATTGTGATAACTACCGTTCTGTCAAGCTGATGTCGCACACCATTAAAATCGTTGAACGGGTATTAGATAGCCGACTGCGGAAAATAATACGACTATCTGATGACCAGTGCGGGTTTGGCTAGTGTAAATCAACAACAGATGCAATCCAAAGTATAAGGGTCATGATGGAAAAGCATCGTGATTCTTCAAAGGACTTGCATATGGTGTTGGTTGATTTCGAGAAGGCCTTTGACCGGCAAACCAAGAGATCTTTTATGGGTAGCGCTAAGACAAAAAGGAGTTCCAGAAACCTACGTGCGAGTGATCATGGACATCTACAATAGAGCAACGACAAGAGTAAGATGCACCGCAGGATCAAGTTCGCAATCAAAGTCGGTGTACACCAAGGGAGCGTCCTCAGTCCACTGCTCTTTATAGCATTCCTTGATTGCTTGCTTGAAGGAAAAGTGACGGACCCCAATGTGCATCAGCTATTCTTTGCTGACGATAGAGCCATTATAAGTGATGATCAGGCGTCCCTACAACGAGCACTTGATGTGTGGATGGACATTTTTGAGGGACACGGGTATCGTATTAGTTCAAAGAAGACAGAGTATCTGTGCTGCCCGTTCTCTGACCCTCATCAGCCTATTCCAGACATTTACTTGAATAGAAGAGTGCTTCCCAAGTGTGAAAAGTTTAAATATCTGGGATCTATGATTAATAAAGAAGCAACTTGTAATGACGACATCAACCATCGCGTAAGCGTAGGGTGGATGAAGTGGCGGGAAAACTCCGCCATCTTCTGTGATCGAAAAATGCCCCCTAAGCTGAAAGGAAGGCTCAGTTCGTCGGTCACATACGGTTCACAATGCTGGACAATGCACAAAAAGTATGAGAGCAAATTAACCGCAGCTGAGATGAAGATACTTCGCATGACAGCGGAAGTAACAAAGCGCGACAGAATTATAAGTTCAAAGATCCGAGGAAGCCTCCACGTAAAAGAAACCATCACAAGAAAGATAGAGCGCGACAGACTCAGAAGGCTAAGCACTTATCGGACCACACTTGTAATATTCCTAATAGTACTCGACTACATAATGATCCTTTTCTATCATAGCTTTCAGACTTCTCGTGAAACTCTCTATTATCCATCACCTTCGTAGACTAACCTATGTTCGCCTCATTATTTTCCAATTGCGTGCTGATGTCACTTACTCTATGTCACGTCGTGACATAATCCATTCGCATTTGATGTCATCGGAAGATGCTTAATATAATGACGCCACTTATTCATAATTGCCTTAAAAACTGGTGTTGCTGTTGGTTTTGTATATTCGTTTATGACGTGAATTATTATTTAAATTAATTGACTCACGGCAATGAGCACGAAATAAACACATTCAACTCATTTAGATTACACAAGAGGTGAACATTGTCCTTTGGAGGATCAACACATCCTACTGCACCATAGCTTGTCACTTTTTTGTCGTAGCATTTATCATGGAATCCCATTTATCAAGAGGATTACCCACGCTAAAGCCATGTTGTTGCCTTTTGGTATCCAAACTGTCATCCCACTGTCACTTAAATTTTATATATAACGATACCCTCCACTGAGTCCCCTCCCAAAAAGGAACCTCACCTCTTCAAACACATTGGGCTTACGTATAGTTATGACCGACTTTATTGAACATGGGTCATAAAGATTAGGCATTCTCTATGCTACTGGCTTCTTTCGGTGTGCTGTAAACATATCGATTATGTGACACTTGAAGGGCTTAAGCCACTTTCATTTCCTTTGTGTAAAATATAAGAAATGCTTGTGACGGGGTGAGTACCATCGAAGCCAAATATAAATACCGACAAGCAGGAGCGTTGGTGGGTGGTGCTGCTTTTACGTTCGATCATCGTTCACGTATTATTTGTTGTCTATTTTAAGCTATGTAATGTTAAAAATAGACACATATGCTAAAACCTTCCTCTTTAGATGTATTTTTAAAACTTTTGTTTTTATTTTAAAATCATTCGAGACCTTGGGGAGAAGTTTTCTAACTTAAGTGACACGCAATCTGTCACGTCGTCTACGATCCTCTCCTTCGCAATGTTTCCGAAAATCAAGTGTCTATCGTGAAACATACACATGTAATCATGCTCCGACAGTATTCGCAAAAGAAAACAGGTTTAGCGACAACGAATCAATAAATAGAAATCCAAGGCACTATCAGCGCCAGCTGCATTCGCTCGATAAGATTACTATCGGCAAGTCGCTTATCGGCTTCTCCCTGTTTTATTTACTTTATTTCGTTTTTAATATATTTATTATTGTCTTATTTGCTTCCTAGCTTCTATTAATCTCTTTAGATGGAAACAGGGTTAGGGTTCGTTAAGAGAGAATACAAATAGAAAATCAGCGATAATGATGTGGACGGCATAATGATTACGGACCAGAAGCTCATAGAAGAGACACTGAAAAGACGTTCTGAAATATGCTGAGTGGCGAGTGGGTATGAGAAACGTAGATGAAAGCTGGCGAAAGACAGACGGGCCATCTGATTGGGGTCAAGACAGATGATGGCAATTTGTCACTCGTATCAATCCATTGCTATATTTGTCGGTTTCGCAGAAACTTTCGCTCACTTACTAGGTGAGCCACTGCTTAAGGATGTAGCGTCAATTAAATTTCCATATTTTCCAAATTACCATAGTGACCCAGTGGTACACTCGTAGGTGATGTGTCACCTATTCTCAGACATGTTAAGTCTGCCTCACCCACATGTTAAGTTATGTAATCATCTTTGATGAGACGAAGAAATTAATGAAGGGCTAGAAAGGGACAAGCTTGAACATAATTCATTTGTTAATTAAACTGTCATGACTCATTTGCCAGGTGCGGTTGACTCATTGGTGACACACATGCTCATAAAGTCTTGTTTGCTCAATTGATTGTACTGATAGGCCATCAGCGAAAGGGGTGTTCCAATATGAACGATTGCAGCACATTTGGCACGTGCATGACAAGACTCTGAAAAAAAAAATGTTTTTATCTGATAACGGGAATAGGGAAGTTTTAGAGAGCATGACACAGTTCTGGCTTACTTCCCTCTACTGCATGATATCTTGGTACTTTTGTTGACCGATTTTTTCGACCATAGACTTGCATATCCGCAGCTGAGTCACTTAGTTTATTTCGGAGCTTTTTACAGCATATTATAGGTATAGCTGATATAAGGTTTGGAAAGTCGATATAATTCGGTCATCTCAAGGAGCATTACTTACTTACTACTTACTTAATGAACCTGCGCCTCAGCCCACAAACCTCTCCATCCAACCCGATCCTAAGCCAGTACGCTCAATTGGCTGAGGTCTATTTCCACCTGTGTTCGCCAACTTATATGTGATCGTTCTCTGCAGCACCGTCGCTCAGGCTTGGAATTTATGACTCTTCGCCTCGTTGAATCCGCAAACGCCTGATGAAGTCGAGGTACAGATTATTGTTGAATTTTACTCTCCACTCTTCGTCAACACAAATATGATCAGCGCCGGATCGTCTAAGGGTCTCTACATCCACTTTCTCGACGAAGTCCAAGGTGTTACGTCGTAGATGAAAACCGAGATGATAAAAATTAGTAAACTTTGGGCTCTATTGCCTTTTGAGCTCAAAGAAATAGCGGTTGGTGAGAGTTACTCTACAGCTGATCTTAGAGTTGGTGTCGTCTTGCCGCCTGCCACTCATGAGCCCAAATAAACGAAATCCTTGACTACTTCAAAATTGTGACGTTGCGCTTCTTTCTTCAATGACTCCATTCCCCTCAGATCCTTTTTCGCCTACTCAACTTCAGTGCTTTTGAATACAGTCATTGACGTCAAATTGCGTCAATATCATCTACGTACTCAAATAGATCAGCCAGTGAGTCCCCCTGGGTCATTTGAAGAATATTATTGATGAAATCACATAATAATGCGTCGCCTTGTCTGAAGCTTTTTTTAACGTTGAAGGTCTCAGTTAGTCATCGTAACAGTCATGGCTATTAGTCATCAACGGTATCCCAGTTAAGCTGGACAGCAAGGGAATAAAAGTGGTAGCGTATGCTGGACTACTTGGTAATTTTGGTACTAGGGATGTTCCCTTCTGTGATTAGTGAATTCACAGAGCAGGTTTTGGCCAGGCTTACGCTGGGCTACAGGCTGTGCATAAGGCCAAGGAAAACTGAGTTGCTGCTATTTATCACCAAAATCAAAATACCGCCACTTTAACTTCCTCTGCTAAACAACCCGACCCTATCCCTTTCTTCCAGCGCTAATTGTCTAGGCGGAAAAATCCAAAGATTAACTGGAAGTTCAATATAGAAAACCGGGTAGAGAAAGCTAGTATAACTTTTTCCCAGCTGCAGCAAAACTTTGGGTAAAATATAAGGACTCAGACCTAAGCTGACCGCAGCCGTTGTCCACCCTATCCCCACATATGGCTTCCTAGTTTGGTGGCTAGCCCTAAGAAAAGCTTATAACATCGACAAACTGAATGAGATCCAAAGATCAGCAGCAATGAGGTGTAGGATCGGGAAAATTCTCGACACAACTGAATATCTCAAACTCATTCCGTCTCCCCGATCGCACTCGAACATCTTTCAAGCTGAAATCCTAGTGATCCGGGAAGTGTGCAAAATACTCAATACAGCTCGCCCCAATTACACGTCCACCGCTATTTGCAGCGACAACCAAGCCATAATTAAAGTTCTTTCGTCTACTACCACCTTCTCTAAACTAGTGGATCAATACAAGAAAGAAATTAAACGACCTGGCGGCTGAACTGATATCACGCTCCTTTCGGTTCCAGGACTTAGCAACATAGAGGACAACCTCAAACTCCTCTACTTAAACTGTCGGTCTGTCATTGAACTTTCTCAAAGGCAACATCCTGCAACACTTTTTCAACATAGCCAGTCGTAGGTGGACAGAATATCAAGAAAAAATTGGCCGCACCTCGTCAATAGACACCGCTCCAACATAGCTAGAATTGTGGCGGTCAGTACGGGCCATTGGCCTATAGAAACTCACGCTGCTAGAGTAGAGGTCTAGAGGCCGTAGTCATCACAATACCCCTGCAGAAGGAACCCTACACCATTTTCTCTGCGAATGCCTATCACTGGCAAGTCTCAGGTTCTGCACATTTGGCAAATACTTCATCGATGACCTCTCAGAGGTAGCCAACCTCAGCTTGGCCTCAGCTTGGCCTTATGTTTCACTAGTTTTGTGGTATCAAAACGGCGCTTAAATGCTAATTTACCCTGACGCTCATGCCACCCCAACCTATATACATACCTACCTACGATCGTAACAGCCTCATGAGTTTGAGACCTGGCTCTGTCACTATAGACACTGCCATATGGGGCTTTGAAGTTTGAAGTGTGTGTGGACCTGAAATTCGTAAGTCTTTTCCAAGATCTGCCTGACCTTGAATTAAACCGATAAGAAACTTTTAAATTGTCCACGAGCAGTTTCACCTCACAGCATAACAGAGAGTTTGTTATAAGCAATGCTTAGGAGGCTTATGCACCTTCAAAATGAGTACTCCATCTTTTTAATCGCCCCCTAAAACTTCAATCACATTTCAATAATCCTTATGGGCCATCGGTAATGCTTTCCTCCGACCATATAAGTTTCATCAACTCACCTTCAACTGCTTTAAATATAGGGCTATCCATTTTGTGGTATAGGTTTTACATCCCTATTTTAATTACATATATCAAACCAAACTATCATCGCAGACCGTTGATGTTTAGCTGAAAATTTACCATTTTACCATATGGCTTACTTAATAATGGCTAAAGTTGTTAAAAATGTGAAAACTTACTGCAAATATAGTGATTCTGTAGTAGGTATGTTTCGCGTATTACGAGCAGATCATGGTCGACATTGTCCTCCATCTGAACGTTCTTCAGGCAAAACTATAGAAAAATTATAAGAGACTGCTTCTATTACTGAAGTCTTAAGGTTATCGAAATCACGTTCTGCAGAAAAGATTGTTACCGTTAGTGAAAGTGTTTAAGAAGATTAAAATCTCTCCATTTCGGCTTGTGTTGAAAGTTTGGCTTTAGATCGAAGATATGGATGGATGTGGAAGACGTGTGGTTTCACACAACTCGCTCTGTTTTGGCTTTATTGCAAGACAAATTTCCTGGACTTCAAATTTTGGTGATGTGAACTGGCCACCAAGATCGTGTGATTTCTCGCAATTGGATCTCTTTTCTTGGAGTTATGCAAAGATCTTGTTTTTGCATACAATCTGTAAACTCTCGACTCTGTGAAAACCAATATTCATCAAGTTATGACCGAGTTATTGCCCGATATGTGCCGAAAGATCACTGAAAACTAACATGGCACTATCGAGTCCTGCAAGAACTTCCTTAGAGATGTGCTTTATTTAAATTTACTTTCGGAACCTCAAATCTTGTAGTTCATCGTTGGCTGGGTGGCTTTGCTAGACTTCAGTTTCGACATAGCTGTATTAACCTCGCCTAAGGTGCACGATGGTTAGGTTAGGTTAGGTTAGACAAGGGAGTGTGATGGTTAGACATCACTTCCACTCGGAGGCCAAGAGGCCCATTGTGATTCCCTTCGTTTGTGTGGGTACACATAAAATTAACCTGTCCTATCACGTGGTGGCTGAAACCACCCCGTGCTCTTGATGAATCTTAGAAGATCCGATATATCTGCATTAGCCACGTCCGCAATCTCTGTAAAGAATCTTTGGCCTAGCGACACTAGGCGTCGATTCTGGAGAGCTGGACAGTGGCAAAGCAGATGTTGGATCGTCTCAGTTTCTTCCTCATCGCCGCAGCTCCGGCAGAGATCGCTGGATCCCGAGTCCCATTTTCGGAGCATTGCTCCAATGGGACAGTGTCCTGTGATCACTCCGACGAGCATACGGATCGAGTTACGGTCCAGCGCCAGGAGCTTCTCGCTTCTCCTCTCTGTAGCTGCCGTTTATTGTAAGCCAAGACGAGTTGGCCTCTTTGATGATTGTGTCGTTTATGATCCGGTACAATGCGCTGATCGGTGGTTGCAATGACGTGTCCGCTTCGCTGATGTCCATTTCAGAACCTTGCCTGGCCAGTTCGTCTGCTCTTTCGTTCCCTGCGATTGAGCTGTGGCCCGGGACCCAGCAGAGTTTAACTTTGTGGTGTCTGATGGACTTCAGTGAGTCGCGACATTTCTTGACAGCCTTTGATCTCGTTATACAGGATTCTATTGACTTCAGTGCAGCCTGATGGTGAAGATGGTGATATCAGACGGTGGGATATCGGCTACCTGTAAGTGTTTGGCTGCTTTCTCTATTGCCAGGATTTCTGCTTGAAACACGCTGCACAGATCAGGGAGTCTGAATGATTCCTGTTTGTGGAGGGTATCAGAGTAGGACCCGGCCCCAGTGCCTGTGTCCATTTTCGATCCGTCTGTGAAGAGGGTAATCTCATGGTCGTTGATTACGGCGTTTGATAGCCACTCTTCTCTGTCGGGGAAAAGGATAGGTATACTGAGTGAGAAGTCATTTTGGGGTGGAATATAGTCGGTCGTAGCTGCTAGGCTACTAAAACCATGTTTCCTTCCCAGGTCGTCTATTATCTTAAGTATGGCCGCATGTCCATAGTTGGCTTGCTTCCACAGAGAAGACTCTCTTAGCCTGAGAGCGCTCTTTGCAGGGTAGCCTTTTATGAATAGATCCAGGGGGAGGAGATGAAGAATCATGTCCAACCCTGCTTGCGGCGTGCTTCTCATGGCTCCCGTTATACAAACAGCGGCCGACCTTTGTACTTTGTTGAGCATGTTCATATAGCTTTTTGTGACCCGTGCAGGGACGGGTTAAGAATATCTCTGCAGCGATACCTCTCGCTTGTCGTAAAAGCCGACTAAAACAAAGGTAAACAAATCACATCTAGGCAATTTAGAAAACACCAAGGTGAGCCTAGGGACACATATACCACCATTAAACTGCCCCACAAGTGTACATGCAAATCAGTGGGTTGACACGACTGGAGATCACCGGTGTTGTAAGAGTAAGATCAAACAAAAAAATCTGGAGCATGCCCGTGTCACAAAACAAAAAAAAAAAAAAAGGCAGGCCGAAAAACAATTGGTGCAAACAAATGCAAAAACACCAGCATTTGATTGGCCTCAGCGATGAAGTAATCCCAAACCGGGAAGCCTGCCGCTACTTTCTGAGGTCAAACCGGCAACCCCACAAGCGGACCAGTAGGAATGCAGTTAAGTGGGAAAGTTATGGTCCTACACTTCTGATCATAACAACGCCAAAAAGGAAAAGAAGAAGAAGAAGAAGTTCATATAGCTTTTTGTGCTGCTAGCAGTCCACCAGACTAGGGCCCTAGGTGCACGATACTCTCTCACGTCTTCGTCTAATGTGAATAATTACCTCTAACAGACAGCGGTATTCTGCTTATCGGCGATCGTGACTCCATTACAACTTGTCCGTGTTTATCCTTGCGGACTTACGCTCTGGCTTATAGCCTTGGCATGTTTATCATATTTTTCTGTAAAATAATGTTTCTATAAAAAAAAATGTAAAATATTTGAACGTCATTCCTGCAATAGCCTCTTTCCATCTCCTCGATCTCACACTTTACGTGCCCTTTTCAGAAGCTCTTTTCTGCTCATAGAGCTTGCGAGCAGTTGTCTTCCCTTAATCATCATTCTCTACATAGGCCTGTCTCGATCCAGGGGTTTCTCATAGGTGGTGGCATAGATGGCATAACGCTTTAAAAACCACTCTATTGCTGTTTTATGGTTCGTTTTGTGCTTGGGGCGGACATGATCGGCAAGGGTTCTGAGGGTCTTTTGTCATTGCAGCTTTTCGAGAGCAAATCTTACTCGACGCCCGCCGTTGATTCTGTAAATTCGTATTCGTACGTTGGCTGCAACAAGGTTATGATTCGAATCAAGCTGGGTTTTCATAATTTTCGGACATTCAGGATTCTGAAGAAGCTTGTGGCGTCCATCGTAATACGATACATTTTCTTGACTATCAGTTTATCAGGTTAGGAACTATCACCTACTTGATCATAAGCGAGCACGATAAGACACAAAGCTTCAACCGGATATTAGCACCCCCAGTCACTTAAGCACTTCGGAATATGACACGTTGATTGCGCTCATCCAACAGACGACTATCAGCTGTTCTCCTTAATAACAAACTTTTCATTTCCACAGACGTTACTATCAATTCAGTCGACTTAGATTAGACATTCGCCAAAACAATAAATGTGCCACCTGTTGGCATCACCACCTGTATCCACCGTCCTCGCTCCACCGTCCCTCCAACATACTTTGGAGTCAATGAAATCGCCAACGAATATGAGCCAAAGCTAGCAAATTGCCAATACAGCAGCCCTTATCAGTGATTTCTAACCGATAAAATAGTGAGCCAGCAATTGGGTACGTGCGACAGTTGACTATAGTCATCGCTCCGCGCTAGTGGCGTTTCGGTTTCGGAGTGTAGAAAATATCAAAAGTTAGGAAAACATAAACACTTGGCGGTCATGGATTCGGTTTCGCATCTACTCGAAAATGCCAAGCGTAAGATTCAACCGAAAGATGAGGATCTAGTGTTGTCCAATAAGTATGTTCACGAGAATTACATTTCCGAAAACGAGACGAATTCGACAAAAATGCTGCGGCACGGCTCAAAAGAGTAAGTTCCCGAGCATTGATACTCGCCCTCGATACAGGTGTGGTGATTTTCAAATTTTCGCGCCGTTTTATTGATGGTTAATAAGCAAAAACGAAGACACGTTGAATATTTGATTGCTTTTAAGCTTTTAGGTATTATAAAACACGTGTAAAGTAAGCTGGAGAGGAAGTGGGCAATTAAGTGAGGCACAGTTGTGTTTGTTCATCCGCTCTGCGGGTTGTTGCTTTGTCTGAGTCGAACTTTATGACGATCGTATTGTGTTCCCTGATAATCAACCGTCGATTGGGAATTGTATTTTAATTACTAACAGTTGGATGCATAGGAAGTGCTTGTTAATATTTTTTTTGTTAAGATTTGCCGATAGAGGAACATAAGGTGTGATGTGGTGATATATGATAGTTAGAAGTGGGCGAACGGCAGATTCATTAGAAGAGTGTTTTGGTAGTGCCCTGCAGTAGCCACGTGTGTATCGCTCCAAATCATCAAATTTCACATATTTCTCAGAAAGTCAAAATGTTGAAATGTACTTAAAACGCCAAACTAGTGTGGAATATCAAAATCGTGGCTCCTATTTGAAGCAAGTCAAATAACCATTTATAAGCCCTAAGGCTGATCTTTTCGCCCGTGGATCGTATTCAGTTCCTTTATTCCTTTCCTTAATCAACTTGGCCTACGTAAACACAGACATTTGCAGTCTTAGTCTAGACATATCTGCAACACTCTCGTCTTAGAAGGTAATTAACACGACAACATGGCCCAGCTGGGTGAACCTAAAAGGCCTACGTTATAATTTACATTTATCAGGATCATTTCGACAGTTCTGATAAGATAGTCAAGTCACATATCACAAGGAACCTTCCCATGTAATATCATATCAGAGAAGCGACAACAGACACAATCTTTTTTGGGAATCAGATATTTTACATTGATTTAAACCTACCAAGTCGTATCGTACATTGTTATTGAACTCGTGAAACTATTATGCTATGAGGTCACGTAAGGTCTGAACGAATTCCTGGGTATGTCCTGATCCCCATGCAATTCTGCCAATCACTTTCTTCTCTTATGAATCACCTTTAACTTTCAACTGTTTTCTGTTTTTTGGGGGAATTCGGTTTTGTTTTAGGGTGCGGGGATGATTAGGTTTTTTTTTAGGTTCTAAATCCTAATTCTAAGTTCTTTCCTTTACAGATCACTTAGACAAAGCACCTCCACACAGCAATCGTTGGTCTCGTCCACAACCAATCTTCGTAGTACAAGTCCGAAACCAAAAGTCAGCATCGTGGCGAAGAATGAGATTCCGGAAAAAGAAAAGAAGAGAAAAGAGCTATCCAGCTCGAGACTGAAAAAATTCCATCGACATTTTCAACAGGTCTCCAAGGACGAAAGAGTTATCAATTGTAAGTTCGACCCTCAACTGAGCTTAGTCTCACTAATCATCATCCTTTTTAGACTTTTCATGCGCACTAGTCAGCGATATCCTGTTACAAGGACACCTATACATAACCGATCACCATTTTGCATTTTATTCAAATGTTTTCGGTTACGTTACCAAGGTAAGTGGATCCTTAACACCAGAGAGCAACATCGAACTGACTCCCCATTTCTAGGTGGTCATTCCAACTTCATCGGTTACAAGGATCTCGAAAGAGAAAACAGCGAAAATCATCCCAAATGCTGTTGGTGTTGCTACCGCCGACGAACGTCACGTTTTCGGCAGTTTCATTAGTCGTGAGTCGGCATTTCGCCTCATGTGCAGCGTGTGTCCCCCCGCCCCGACGCAATCGATACCCAAAGCCCTACCCGATGTCGAAATATCCGAAGAATGTTCGATAGAAGACGATAGTAGTTGTTCGATAAGTGGTAACGAAAGTCCACCGCAACCGATCGAATCGGGTGCAACTACCACAACAAACACATCGGATGCCAGTCAAATACTTCTGCGGCGTAATAAACCAGCCATCGATTCCAGTGGCGGGAGAGCTCCAAATTCATTTGAAAATGTCAAAACCAATCCAACCTACCCCCCAACACCGTCGAACATAAAAGGGTTCGCGTCAGTCACAGCAAGTAAACAACCGCAACAATCTTCTAGTTGTTCATCAATTCCTAACAATCTTACTTCAGCCAATTCCACTTTACCAGCAGCGGCGGCCGCAATCGTTGTTGGCAATGTCATCGTTGGTGCATCACCATCATTCACATCAACATCATCAACCTCGTCAGCATCATCTGCGGTGACTGGTCAGACATCATCCTCATCGTCTTCATCACCCAACACAGTGGTGTCGTCCTCATCAACAGCATTCAAAGCGTTTTCACAGAGTGCGATTGTAAGATTGAAATTTCCCACAGAATTCCACATCGTGTACTTGGGCGTCGTCTTGTCAATCATATTAGCCATATTCTCGGGATTCCTATTGTATAGAATATTAGATATCGAGGCCAAAACCAGTTTATACCGATCGCCAGCTGACTTTAATTGGGTAAGTTTGAAAAAATCCATGAGAGTCGAGAATGTTTTTAATTTGTGTCGCATAGGGATCTGGAAATGATGCAGACATTTTTGCTGAGGCGCTAAGATGGCAAAAGGAACTGCAGACGAAAAGCACTGAAGAAGCTCAGAATATTTTGCATACAAATTTACAACAAATTGCCAAGGTTAGTAAGATTTGAAAAATGCCTTTCTAAGGACATGTGCCACTTGACTCCTCATCTTATTTTTGATTTGATTCCTCACAGCCATACTTAGTGCGGTAAAATTTCAAGTGGAAGCTTGAAAAGATTTAGGATAATAGCAATGAAAGAGCTGTCAATGCTTCCTGCTAAGAGCTGAACATAGAGTCAAGTCCACCCCAAAGTTAAACCTACTTTGAATAGCCTCAATTATCAGGTATAAAAATGGGAATCCAATGTCACCCAATAGATGGCGCTAGCGTGCATGCTGGTCAAAAATATCAGTTCAGAAACGACCGAATTTTTATCGGTGCCAATTTTTTGTGTGTGAAAATGTCGACCTACGAACCACATAGCCGGTGGAGCTTGTAAAATATGATTTTTTAAACGTTTGGGTTTTAATTATCAAACAAAGTGAAAGAAAATTTGCAAAAGTGCATGGAATTTGTACTTGAATCGATAAATCAATGCTTGCCATTTGTTTTTTAATACCTTTTTTTTTTATAAATATCGACCATGACGTTTGAAGTGGTCCAGAGAGAGAGTAAAACTTTACATCACTTTTTCGAGTATATTAGCTAACATCTCTAATAACACATGTAATGTTGTCTTCGAAAACTGCAATTGACACGCCGGCTTATTGGAATAGACCAGTGGTTAAGCTTATTTTCCTAAAAAACATTCTTACGCCATCTAGCCGGACAATTCAATAGTTCAAAACGAATCCATCGGTGGACGCTTTGGTAGGTCGATCGGCTTCAGTTCTTGCACGAGTTGTATTTTATTGTCTTAAGCCAAGATCCTGGGGCAAAATCTTCCACATAGTCAATTAAACAATCCCAATTGCTGCGAACGGCGACAAATACACATTTCATGGTTTGCATTCTCACTGGCGGATAAAGCAGCAATATTTTGCTCTGTACAGATTCTTCGCATAGGGGTAGATGGCTCGTTGACCAATAGCGTGAAATTGGTGCGTGGTCACTATGGATTGAATTACTTGGTCAGTAGTTCGATAATGTCGACCGTATAATGGTCGAAGCGAGGGAAAAACATGTTTCACAGAGCATGAATTTTGATAATAGAATTCAATAAATTATAAGCACTGTTCGGATATATGTCTTATCACAATGAAATGGCAATGCCAGCTGAGCATGTTTGGCCCTAACACATGTCCAGAATTAGGAGTAAACTATTAAAAATGGGACGCTAAAAACCCAAGCAGCAAAAAAATCACCTTTTATAATCAATGAAGCTTCTAAAACTAAAAAAAAAACCGTCGCGTATAGGTTGACGCTACAAAGGTTGTCAGGGAGTGGCTTGGAGGAATTACTGGATCAAGATCCATATGAAGCTATTTCCCACAATTTGAAGATATTGGGAATGGTCCAAAACAAAGATCACCACAGAATTGCCGTTCGAGTTAAAGCCTGAGAGTCGTCAGACGGCGTTTTTTTCCACGACCGAATTGCTGCTCCAGTGGAATGAAAGAGGAGATTTTCTGCATTGTCTTGTGACTGGTGATGAAAAGTGGAATCAATTGTGGAAGTACCGAGGACGTGCATCAACATCGACGGCCAAAATGATGGATCGACATTCCTGCTGTATATTTCTTGGGATTAGCTCGACGCGGCAGAAGCTCGTCTCCGAACACCACCAATGCTTTTAAGGTGAGAATTGAAGGAAAAATTGTCGGGACACGGGCAAAGTCACAACAAAGTTATTTTCAAGCAAGACAAAGCCTCGAGCCTTCCTGGAAACATTCTACATGTTCTCTAGACATCGCCCCCCCCCCGAAAATTAAGCCGGTTCGTCGATCAGTCCATAAGTCATGCAACTTGCCTATGCGGAATTCCTATGTTGCCAGAGAGATGGGCTAAAGTTGTAGCTAGCGATGAATAATTTATGAAAAGAATAAATATGAAACCATTTTTTCGAAACGAACTCCAAATTTTGACCATGGCGACCATACTTAACTATTCCAAGATTGGCCTAGCACAAATTAATTCTTTTGGCCAGCGTTTAATGCTGCCGAAAGTGACGTTAATATGATAACGAAAGTTAAGTTCCCTGTCACAGACATTACGCCCAGATCCCAGGTAGATCCTAGAGATATAGATTCCGGCAACTATTGGAATACGTCTACGGGAATATACATATGAAGACATTGGCATTTCTTTGCACCAGATTTGGCCAATTAAGCTTGGAGTATGCGCGAGTCAGTGGGAGATAAAATGTGTCTGCAGAATTTCATATTGCCGGCGTACATTGACAGACTAGAGTTTCCAATTGAGCCAATGCATAAACATGAGAGGACCAAGAGCGACTTGAAGAACTCTGGAAGAGGCTATAGAGGTCGAATCCATCCACGCTATTAGTCTACGCTGAGAACAATTAGTTAGTTTAAGGAGGATGATCCCAAGATATTTTTGCTAAAAGATGGTAACAGTTACCTAACCTCCATCGAGCAGATGGTATTAATGGTATTGAGGCTAGGTTCAGTCAAGTTGGTGGTTTGTTTGGTGAAAGAATCGATTTGCAAAGAATAAACAATGTCTCGTAGACGACACCTTCGTAAAGCTTCAGGTTGCAGGATAGTTTCAATTGGTCTCTGTAAATAGAAAGTTAATTCTTGGGGCCTGTTTTTTTATGTTGTCTAAATGCTCTTCCAGGATGAAGGAAAGATTCCTTAGGTCGAAGAAATATGAAAGGCACCCATAAGTGGATGGGCCATACATTTTTTCAAAACTATTCCAACGGAACAAACCAGATTTTCAACAACGAGAGCCACGGATATTTCAATAGAGCTTAGTCAAGTCTTCAGCTTTCTTATATAGAGGAAATAAGCATGATCAACTTCGGCCTTAGTTGACTGACTACTACTTGTTTAAATTATTAATGCAGAAGACACGCCTGGGGTCAGAGACTATGCTATGTTGCATGCAGTCCAAGTATTGTAGACGTCAAAAAGCAATTAAGATCTAAGATAAACTCCGCAGAGTTTATTTCTTAAGTTGTGAAGCGGACACATCTCTTTTGTAGACCATGGTGGAAGCCCAGAAGGGCAAATCTAATTAAGATCCGGCAAATTCCTGATTTTATTTTCTCTTTTTTTATATTTCGTGCAGATTCAAGAGTGTACGCTCTTACGGACAACCAACCTGGAAGGTGTGCAGATGGTTTGTGTCGAAGATGTTCGTTCACTACTCTCCGAGGGTGATTGTCATAGATAGAATTCGAGAGATTCGACTGAGTTTGTAGCGTTGATTCTAGTAACTTTTTTTGTTTCCATGTCATTAAGGCGTTGTATTGGAAATGTACACACAGAGTATGAATTTTGGAGTGATCTTTTGCTGCGAGTGTTATGTTTCGTCAGCACTTTTTGATCATCTCTCATTTACAACTGAAGTTGTTGCACAGTTTTCCGTATAGGAATTGTTCTTGACTATGGAAGGACTTGAAGTACAGACCTTCGGCTCAACAGTCGGTGATGATTACCATTGCACCACGACCACACCCTTCCGACAAATCTTACTCCGAATATCGGCGGTTTTCGAGAAATTGATAAATAGTGCTTTGATCAACAGGGTTGAGTTCAAAGACATAATTCTGGATAACAAATGCGATTTCAGAGCGGGACAAGATACCATACATGCTGCGCCTAACTCGTCTCGGATATCTAATGAAACAAAGGCAAAAACCAATGCAAGGCTGCTCGGCTGATTGACTTAGCAAAAGCATTTGATACTAAGTCACTAGAGGGACTTGAGTAGGTTAGGCATAAACCAACCACTGTTGTCCATGCTTGATGACATGCGGCCTGGTTCATTGTCCAAAATTGCAATGTAATTTCCCCCGCGATCTAGTGGGCTCTCTTCGCTATATTGTTGCGTACGCAGACGACTTGGTTGTGTACAAATCAGGTCTAATAATCGAGACCATTGGATTCACCAGTAAAAAAAATTAAGAGTACATTTTCAGAAGTCTGTTTAGAACACCTTTGTCTAGGGCCCTTAGGGAGGCGGAAATTCCAAGTTTACATGGGCAACCACTAGTATGCAAAAGTGTAATTAGATATTGGGCATCTGGATAGGGATACTGCTCTAACCCGGGGTAAAACTGCTTTTGCCCTTACAAAGAAGCTGTTTTACTACAGCCACCACGATGCAAGGGTAAATATTTTCATTACTACCCGGGGTGTTTTAACGTGCGAGCAAGCCGGATGGAAAAGATTCGGATATTTGAAAGGCATGTCTGAGTTAGTATCGAATCGAGTCAACAATTTTCTGCCGAAGTTAATTCGATGGCAATCACTTTACAATTTAATTTCTAGAGCTTTCTTCTTTCTATTCTCAATATCATGAGAAAGTACGCCTTGACGGCTTTAATGCCCCGGTGGCATTCCTACATTTCGATGGACTCGAGACTTATTTACGGGGGTGGTGCGATAAGTACTTAGCCTACAAAAGAAAAACAAAAATTTTGGAGTAATGGCGATTTATTTTTCAATATAGTTTCCTTTTAGCTCGATACACTTGATCCAGCGATTCTCCAACTTCTTCAACCCTTCTGAAAAATACGTTTTCTCGAGGTCTGCAAAGTAGGCCTCCGTGGCGGCGATGACCTCCTCATTCGACTGAAATTTCTGCCCAACGAGTGACTTTTTCAAGTTTGGAAACAAAAAGAAGTCGCACGGGGCCAAAATTGGAGAATACGGTGTATGGGGCAGCACACAAGGAACCTATACGCCATTTCATCAAATAGTAAGCTAAGTGATCCATGGAAGCACCTTGTTGACGGTGCTAGGTTTATCTGACACCTATTTTTAGATTCAAAGGTGAATAAAACTTACACTGCAACTAGGCACTTGAGAACAGGGCTATACGATAGCAAGTTAAATATTACGTACACCCTTTTAAGATAACCATTTCTAGCCGATTGGAGGCAAGTCCGCTCTATCGTGGTCGGTGACGTTCAGTAGTGTGACTAACGTAGAGTCATTTTTATGGTTCGATTATTGCTGATAGAAGATTGAACTGATAGCGCATGGATGCATTACGGCAGCTGGATTTCTATCGGAACATTGATTAGTTGGCTATCGAGTGGGTTGCCCATAGGACTTGTTGACGGGTTGCTTGCCTCAATAAATTCTGGTCATGTGGGAAGTAAAAGAGTAAAGTTGAGTACTGGCAAGTGCTGTGATTAATCAGGTTTTCAAATCAAAAAGTTAGCTATTGTTAGCGACCAATTAAAATAGGCGGATTATGTCTATACGTTATGGCCTCGATTAAGCTTTATGAACAAATGCACGACTTCGGTTTATTTTGCCCTGTTGGACGAGGTAAGACGGCTCATATCTTCTTATATGGTGGGCTAACAGAGGATTAGCTCTCACCTACTGCCATATTGTTGATCTTTTTGGCAGATTTCAAGTATGGTCTTTAGCAATTTTAATCATGGGATACCACGGGTTTACCACATGACAACGCTTTATTCTTGTTCAAACTTATTACAAAATTAGCCCTTCTGTAAGTCACAAAATTCGCAAATCGCCCTAATGAGAACTGAGAATTCATGCAATTTTGAAGCGTTTTAAAGAAACTGGGACGGTATCGGATCAAACCCCTATCAACTTGATAATTATAATGCGTGCTTTTTTAAAGGTTTGGTTTTTAATTGTATAAAAAAAAAGCAGGAGAATTGCAAAAGTATGTAAATTTTTATTTGAATTGATAAATAAATACTTGCCATTTATTTTTTTAAAGATTTTTTCTGTTGGATGTTGACCAAGATTGTAAGCGGAATCCGAGAAAGACGGACTAGGTGCGATTCAGGGAGGAGCTTGAGAAATCCACTCAAGCTCTGGCTAAACTCAAAACAAATCAATTGGTGGAGGATGCTGTTCATAACCTGAGCAGCGCCATCACCAACTGTTTCGAACTCGCATGTCCTGTCAAAAAACCTCCCAGCAGGAAGCCGGTTCCCTGGTGGAACGCTGAGCTCCAATGTCTTCGCAGGTGAGCCAGAAGTCTCCTGAATAGATCGCTTAAATTGAACTCGGAAGATGACTGATGAAGCTTATTCGTAAATCGAAGAATGATTCCTATAAGTCCTTCTGCGAAAAGATCAAATCCCCGAGCGCGACCAGCAAGTTGGTTAACGCTCTCAAACGAGGTAAGCTGGATGTACTCAGAAAGTCTGATGGTACCTCAACTGAGTCTAAAGCAGAAACTCTTAGTTTACTGTTTCAGACCCATTTCCCGGGAAATCAGACTGTCATCGGCTCGTTGCACACTCCCTCATTGGAAACTGCGACTGAAACGATGAAAACAACTCGGCGTAGCTGGTATGTTACGTCACGCGTGGCAACTACTTAGGCCATTGAATTTGCTGTGGCATCCTTCGATGGCTTAAAAGTCGCCGAGCACTGATGGGATATACGCTGTTATGCTGCAAAAAGGTATAAGACAGCTGCTTCCTACTCTGAAAAGAATTTTCACTGCTAGCCTGGCACTTGCCTACATACCTATTCCCTGGCGCGCGGTGAACGTGTTCTTTATTCCCAAAATAGGGAAAGAAGATTACTCACTCGCCAAGAGTTTTAGACCAATCAGTCTTCCTTCTTGCTGAAAAGCATGGAAAGATTAGTAGAGTTGCACGTGCGCAAATTGCCCTTTGAATGCATCCTCTCTCGGACATGCAACATGCTTATCAGCGCGGAAAATCGTGCGAGACTGCGCTTCAAAACTTAGTTGGAAGAATTAAATGTGCTCGCGAAAGGAAAGGAAAGGCATTTTCGTCGACATTGAGGGAGCTTTTGATAACGCTACTTTCGACAGTATGTCTAACGCTGCTAGACGGCATGGCGTAGATGAAGCACTGGTTTCGTGGATCAAAGCAATGCTTGTGCACAGGACATTGATCGCTGATGCAGCCCTCGAACAATGTGTCAAGTCTGGAGTAAACAGGGGCTGCCCGCAAGGTGGCGTCTCGTCTCCGCTTTTATGGTGCATGGTGGTCGACTCTCTGCTCGATGCTCTCAATGCCTCTGGAATCTGTGCCCAGGCGTATGCGGATGATGTTGCTGTTCTCTCTGTCGGTGAATGTCTGTCTCAAAGCGCAGGCGGCGCTAGATGTGATTGAAGACTGGTGCACGAGTAATGGGCTGTCGGTTAATCCCCTTAAGACTGATGTCATTCTCTTCACGAGAAGGAGGAAAATACTGGCATTACTCAGCTGGTGCTAAAAGGCATTCCCATCCCGATATCCAAGGAAGTTAAGTATCTGGGAGTCATCCTAGATAGCAAGCTTCTTAGGTCAAAGCATGTTGAGTCCAAAACCACCAAAGCGCTGTCAGCTTTTTGGCAATGCAAAGGTGCCTTTGGCAAAACATATGGCTTATCGCCGAAAAGGTCGCCGATCTACACGGCAATGATAAGACCGATAATCTCATATGCATCGGTTGTTTGGTGGAACAGGCTAACACGCAAACACGCTGTGGCTTCACTCACCAAACTCCAAAGAGCGGTCTGTCTCCGCTGCACGCGGGCTTTCCCCAGCATACCGGGAGCTGCTCTAGATGCTATGATGAATCTTCCACCCATTGACATACATATATATCAGAGGGTGTGCATTGAAAGCCATTTCTCGTCTAAAGAGAAATGGTCTTTCGTACAACTCGCATTGGACTGAAAGTGTACTTGCGGGAGAAATATCCTACGACCCCTGTCTCATGGATATGCCTTCTGACGCAATGACACCATCCTACTGCGCGGTAATTTCACAGTCACATTTCCATGGCGTCAGGACTGGCTTTAGCCAGGCACTGAACCTGGAATGGAAAATCGTCACATTTTCACAGATGGCTCCAAGATTGGGCAGGGATCCAGCGCTGGAGTTTTATTTGAGCGCGAAAACATTCGACTGCACTTCTCGTTAGGAAAATATGCGTCTCTCTTTCAAGCGGAGATTTACGCAATCCTAATAACCATGCACAATGTTGTAAAACACAGGTGGAGGGGAAAAAGCATATGCGTCTGCAGTGACAGCCAAGCTGCACTCAAAGCTGTGTCCAACCCTCTATCCAACATTAGTGCATGAACTCAAGACCTTTTTGAACAAAGTCGGAAGACTAAATTCACTTAGGCTTGTATGGGTCCCATGTCACCCTGGAATCCCAGGAAACGAGATCTCCGATGAACTCGCTAGAAGAGGCTCAGAGGAGAGTTTCTCAGGACCTGAACCCGCCTTAGGTCTACCTGCTTCCACGGTCAAATCTGACATCAATGACTGGGTCTTTAACGTACACAGTCGTGTAGATGGAGGGAATATCCAGGGTGCAGGATGACTAAGCGGATACGCCCTGATGTCTGCAAGAAGTCCGCAACATTTTTCTTAACCTTAAGGAGAAATGATTGCAGAACGCTTACGGACGTCATTACGGGCCATTACACTTTTGCCAAGCATCCCTACGTGCTTGGCATCAGTGAGAGGCCTACCTGTGCTGCATGTTGCAAGGAGGATGACAAAACAGAACATTTTCTCTGCAACTGTCCCGCGTTCACACGGTGGCGCACCCTTGGGGCTGACATGGTGGGTGCCGAATCTCTTAGCTCTACATCACTGAAGCCCCTCCTCACTTTTCTCCGGACAACGGGGAAAATACAATAAAGACAAGGTGCCTGTCTGGTAGTACAATGGACCGGTGTTTGTGTCTGAGTGCTCCAACAGAAAGTACAAGCCTCCAACAAAAAAAAAAAAAAAATTGTATTTTAGACGATTCGCACGAAGAGTCAAATTTTGGGTCGAGCATATTGGCGGCTATATTGCTAATAAGTCGTGTAATTTTGTCTTCCAAGGCTGTAACTGATGCTTTATCGGCATACACAAGTGATTTGACGTATCCTTATAAAAAATTATTTAAAGGCTTCAAATTGCACGATCTAGCTGGTAAATTGACCGAAGGATGAATTGATCACCGAACTTATTGCTGAATTGGGCCAACGATTCGCATGCTGGGTTGGATGTAGTCGTGCTCGAATCACATGTTGACCATGCTCAAATCGTTCATTTTGAGCAAAAAATAGTTTCAAATCATTGAACGATACCGGGCGCCATTCTTCGAAAAAATTCGGGCCAATGATTCCGCCGAACCATACACCGCACCAAGCTGGGTAGGATAGGTACATTGATGTCCAATAGGGTTAAACTGATGTGAAATTTGGTCTTAAATGGTTTAAATTACTTAGTTATTAAGCCGAAGGACGTAAAATGGTTAAAAAGGACGAAAAACATTTTTCCCAGAGCCGGAATATTAATAATAAATTTCAAAAAATTGTAAGCGTTGTTCGGGTGTAAGTCTTTTCATGATGAAATGGCAATGCCAAATGAGCGTGTTTTGCTCTCACACGTACCGTGAATCACACTTGGGCTGTCAAAAATATAACACTGAAAAAGCAAACAGCGAAAAAATCGCCCTTAGCTGCTCATAACCCAGTGGTATATCCAAAATCTTGATCATAATCTCAGTCAAACAGATCGTTTTTGACTTAAAAAAAATTCTACGTTTTCTCTATTAAATAGACTAAAACAAAATATTTTTTTCATTCTAGGTCCGGCGAAGCTTAGAGACCCTATCAATGTTAATCCATGACAGAAGCTCATCGTCATCCTCCACTTACGAGGCAGATGGAGGAGGATTGGATAGAGACGATACTGACTGAACTAGCTTAAAGCTACTAAATCTAATTTAAATCTAAGTAAACCAATTAACAACCAACTTAGTACATAATTTAAGCTAAACAAAACAAAAACTACATTTAAAAACCAAACAAAAATCTAGAAAAGGACACATACTACATACATAGACCTAACTATAAAGTATTTATGAAGAAAAAGAGAATTTTCGCTCTAAAAACAAAAACAAAATTACGCAGTACACATTAGGTATGTAACGATCCAAGTATTTAGAAGCATCCAAAATAAAATAAAAAATGTTAAAAAGGCTTAAAACGTATTGTTACCTAAACATAATACCGCGTCCCAGTCTTCAGTGAACTTCAAAACTCCAAGCTCGATATCCTGTGTCATATATGGTGTATTTCTAACAGTTTTTTTTTTAGTTAATTACATTTAAGCTCAAGCTTAAGACCTAATCTCATGTTGAATTAGAGATATTATCCAAACAGGATATCGGACACAGAAAAAAATTAAAACAAATTTTGATGATTCTGTAATAGTAGGATTAAGCAATACAAGCGAAATGTGTAATAGGTTAATGGATGTGCATTTGAATTTCATTATAAGTTAAGGTAAAGTGTTTTTATTTGAATTTAACGGTCGTGTACCGTGATGAAATGTGAATGTTAACTTTAGTTATTCTCTCTCTCTTAGTCGCTTTTAGATTATTTATTTGTTTCATTTTCGTCTATTTACTTTGTATTTTCTTCGTGTGGAAAATAAGGAAAATAGAACCGCTGGGACCTCGTGCAATGTCGAGTTTATTATTGAATTTTATTGTAATTGTTAGTCAATAAAGATTATTGTCGGAAAAAGAAAAATTTGTAGTTGGCAGACAATTGCAATCGGACGTTAAACAAACGTTGCTTGAATGTCTTTATCTTGTGATATTGCAAAGTAATAAAATTATTAATTTTTTTCTTTTTGTTTTATATAAATGCTTTTGGTTTTCTTTTTCATTTGTGCGTTTTTTAGTTTCTTTTGATGAGCCCGAACATTTTTTAATTAACCAAATTCATGGTTTACCCAAGACACAATATCAAACACCCAGCGCCCCTCAAACTTTGAGTTGAAGAAAATCGTGCGAAATAAATTCTATGCACACGGATCGCTAGACTGTAACTAAGGGACGTTAAAATAAAATGAATATATTAAAAATACACCAATTAACTGACATTCAGATCCAAAAAGGACACGCAATGCTTTTCGACACAACCACTTTGTCTAATATGTACTTGACATCTAGCCGAATATTCGCCAGCTGGATTGTGTCACTGCTAGAATCAGTCACAATAGTTCATACACCTAGATCTACGTGGGCATTCTCCTTCGAACCACTTCCATTTCCGGAAAACATAGCTTTTCTTCATCTCATCAGTTTTTTTTTTGTGTTTGTCATGTGAAAAGAAACGTATTTACATGCTTCTTGTAATGAAAATATTAGGTGATTCCGAAGTATTTATTTTTTTGTTATAATTTATTGAAAAAAACCTGTTCAAATGAAAATTCGCTTAGATAATTAACAGTGTAATAAGATACTTTAGTTTTAAGCAAGGTACATAAAACGAATGATAATTTGATTGGTAAATAAAAATCGAAAACATACTCAATATAAGTATTTGTCGTTTTCTTTACGTTTTAAGTTGTTGATTCGAATCACAGCGCAAAAAGAGCCCAAGCCAAGGACCGAGACGCATAGGGTTTTCAAATTTCCAGTCAACCCGAAGATGGAGATTTTGGAGAAACAAGTGTCTTTTGTTGGAGGCTTCTTCTATCTGTTAGAGCACTCAGGCTTTATTGTATTTTCCCCGTTCTCCGGAGAAACGTCCCACTGCCGGACCCCCGCCCAGACCTGGAGCCATCTGTAAAAATGCGAAGACAGTCATTTCCAGATTCAGTATCTGGCCAGAGCCCATCATGACGCCATAGAAATTTCACTGTGAAAATATAGCGCAATAGGATGACAAGTGTCATTGCGTCAGAAGGTAGATATGCCCTGAGACAGGGCTGTCACTCTGATGCGAGTTGTACCACAAACCATTTATCTTGAAGCAAGCCATGGCTTTCAGTCCGCACCCTTTGATTTTTTTTATAGGGTTTGCGCAGGTGATTGTCACAACTTGGACGGGGTGTAGATGGTTTGTGTCAAAGATGTTCGTTCACTACTCTTCGGGGGTGGTTGTCCTAGATAGGATTCGAGAGATTCGACTGAATTTGTCGCGTCGGTTGTAGTTCACAGTAACTTTTTTTGTTTCCATATCATTAAGGTGTTATATTGGAAATGACACGCAGAGTATGAATTTTGAGTGGTTTTACGACACTGCGAGTGTTATGCCTTCGGCAGCATTTTCTTGTTCATCTCTCATTCACAAGTGATGGTGTTGCACAGTTTTTTTTCCGTATAGGAATTGTTCTTGGCTATGGACAATTTTGATCTACAGAGTTTCCGCTCAACAGTCGGTGATGATTACCATTGCACCACCATAAATACTAGAGCAGTACCCGGCGTGCTGGTTAAATCCCCCGTACAGCTGAGACAAACCGCTCTTTGGAGTTTGTTGAAAGAGGCTAAGTCGCGGTTGCCTATTACCCTGTTCCATCAGATAACCGATACATACATATAAGATTATCGGTCTTATCATTGCCCTGTAGATCCAGACCATCTTTATCGGCGATAAGCACCAAAAGCACCTTTGCATTGCCAAAAAGCTGACAGCGCTTTGGTGGTTTTTGACTCAACATGCTTTGAACAAAGAAGATTACTATGCGAGACGACTCGCGGGTACTTAGCTTCCTTGGAAACTGGGATGGAAATGTCTTTTAACACCAGCTGAGTCGTCCCAGTATTTTTCTTTCTTATCGTGAAGAGTACGAAATCAGTCTTAAGAGGATTAGCTGACAGCCATCGATCACATTTAACGCCGCCTGTGCTTTAAGACAGACAGTCGTTAAACATGAGCCGACAGAGAGGACGGCAACATCATCCGCACATGCTTGGGCATAGATTCCAAAGGCATTGAGAGCATCGAGCAGAGAGCACCAAGCACCATAACAGCGGAGACAGAACAGCCCGTGTTTACACCAGATTTAACACCTTGTTCGAGGCCTGCATTAACGATCAATGTCCTGTGCACAAGCATTGCCTTGATCCACAAAAGCCGTGCTTCATCTACGCCATGCCATCTAGCAGGGTTACACATGCTTTCGAAATTTGCGATATCTATGTCGGCGAAAATGTCCATCACGTACTCTACCCTTTCTCGCAACTAGGTTCAAAAGCGCAGTCTCGATTTCCCGCGCTGATAAGCATGTTGCATCTCCGAAAGAGGATACATTCGAAGGGCAACTTCGTACATACTTAGCATCTCCGTCCCAAGCTGATCACGATGACGAGCTATTATTCCGGAAAAAGTTTTTATATCCAGAGGTATGGGAGCCTGAAGTATGAATCTCAAGGGTTCGTGGGTTTATATGGGCAGACTGGAAGGTCCTTCCTTTGGTAAAATGTTTCGGAGGTAAACTAAATGGTTTTTCAATAAGGGCGGGTAGATGTTGAAATGGAATAAAACAAGCTGTATGTGAAGTATTAATGAAATTTTTTTTTTAGTTGAAAGGCCCATGTATGCCATTGTGTATGGAATATAACATCGTTCAAGTGCCCGACTTAGTCTTATGGTGGCATCAGTTGATCGTGGTTTATTCGCATAGACCAGCGACTTTAGGAATAACTACATTAAAAAGTGTAGCGGGGTCAAATCGCATCACTGGCATCCGCTGTGTGGCACGTGAATAAAAAAAAAAAAAAAAAAAAAAAAAAAAAAACAAAAAAAAAAAAAAAAAAAAAAAAAAAAAAAGAGAAAAACAATTAACAAGTGCCAAGTGAAGTGATTTGGATCGAGTGCATACGGCCCGCTCCCTCTCGTCCCTCCCTTCACAAGCCACGGCTGCGCATTCTCGGTCGCAACTCCCGTTTGATTTCATCAAATGGGTTAGCGCAATGACCGAGAGTGCGTAGCATCTGACGTAGCAGAACCAAGAGTGCAAATTGTTGGTGGACCAATCCAAATCGGTGTATGGGCATAACACCTACATCGATTTGATGTTGGGAAGCTATTTGAAATTTGCACTTCTCAATTCTGCTTTACCATCTTTCAAACGTCGGAGTTGGTTCCTTTGGTGCCTGTGTTTTGTACCATGGAAAAATTCAGGGTTGATGTGAGTAATATCCGTGGCCTAAGAACGAATCTATTCGCTGTATACGTCCACCTGTCCCTGTATAAACCAGCTATCTTGGCACTGAGTGAAACACAGGTAGGAGAGAATTCCGATTTATCGGATTTGAACCTGCCTGGATATAGCTTGGTGCCCCTTTTCTTTCTCCACCGCGGTCTCGCCCTTTATATTCGTAGTGATGTAGCTTACCAACTTCAGCCACAATACGGCCAATGTTCCAATCCGGAATTTAATTTCCTATGGCTAAAAATCCATGTCCGTAAGCATTTAATCCACTACTGTTTTATTTATAGAAGTCCAAACCTGGATAGCAATTCAACTTTCAATGAGTTTGATATGTTATCCGACTCCATCACAAGAATTGTATCCCTACATCCTCACACTGAGATTGCCATTGCGGGCGATTTCAATGTACACAATTCTAATTGGCTTCGACATTCATGCCAGACAACACCCGAAGGACGGTACGTAGAGATCTTTGCTGAGGTAAATAATCTGACCCAGCTAGTAAATGAACCTACACGAATACCTGACATTGCAGATCATTCCCCCAACACCTTGGACCTGTTTCTCACCTCTCATCCTGACAAATACTCTGTTGCAATATTATCGCCCCTAGGTTCGTCTGACCACTGTGTCGTATCAGCTAATTTCTCGTCTTCACCCCACACAGTTAGAGAACAAATTCCTAAAAGAATAGTATGGCTATACGAGAAAGCCAACTGGAGCGGCCTTAACGACTTTTTTAGGAATTTTAACTGGTCACTATGTTTCCTCGATAGTGACGTGGATGCCGCTGCTGATATGATCACTAACATTCTTTTTCTGGGTATGAGATCCTTCATTCCTCACAGAATGAAGAGTATCAAACCCAAAGAAAATGCGTGGTATGACTCGAGCTGTAAAGAGGCCATCAGGTTGAGAGAGTTGAGTTTCCGGAATTACAAGGACAACCGTACTGAGGAAAACCGGAAACAATTTAAACGGGCCAGAAATGACTGCAATGCATTAATTAGACGTGTAAAATTCTTCCACGAACAAAAGTTGAGGCAGAAAGTGCTACAATGTCCCAAGGGTAGCAAAAACTTTTGGTCGTTCGTGAAAAACGTAAAGAATTCAGCCTCGTCTTCAATTCCCACGCTCATTTACAATGACATTCCAGTTGTCAGCTCTTTAGACAAGGCCAATCTGCTTGCTGCACATTTCGCGTGTAGCTCAACGCTACCAGATTCCACATTGTCTCCGCCTGTACTTGAGAGCGTTGATTTCACCATGGGACAAATCCATTTTCGCACTCGTACAGTTGCAAGAGTACTAAAAGATCTCAACATACACAAATCCGCTGGCCCGGATGGTATACCCCCAATACTTCTGAAGAGGTGTTCTTCTGCGCTGGCAAAACCTCTGCGTAAGCTTTTCCATCTGTCCTACTCTTCGGGTCTCTTTCCGAGTAGATGGAAAACAGCATTTGTCCAGCCCGTCCCCAAAAAGGGCGAATCTTCGTCTCCCTCCTCCTACCGACCCATAGCACTAACGTCCCTTCTTTCCAAGGTCATGGAAACGCTGATAAACCGTCAGCTTATGAAATATCTTGAATCGCGGAAGCTTCTTAATGACCGGCAATACGGTTTTCGCAGCAACAGGTCCACTGGTGATTTGATGGCATATCTCACCGAAAAGTGGAACCAATCTTTGCACAATCAAGGCGAAAGCAAGATCGTTGCGCTTGATATTTGACAGAGTTTGGCATCAGGCTCTTTTGTCGAAAATGCGTGCTTATGGCATCGATAAATCTCTGCTTCTATGGATTAGAAATTACCTTTCGAACCGTTCAATTCAAGTTGTTTTGGATGGGTTCAAGTCTGATATTCACCAAATAAATGCTGGTGTCCCCCAAGGCTCTGTTTTGTCTCCGACTCTCTTTCTCATTTTTATAAATGATCTCTTATCTGTTACTTCTAATCCAATCCACTCCTTCGCTGATGACAGTACTCTCAGCTTTTCATATTCGTTCCAGGACTCACGTCCCTGCTCTTCGGCCGTAGAACTGGAACGGCAGCGTATGTCAAGCACATTGAATTCCGATCTTGACAGCATAATCGATTGGGGTAAAAATAATAGAGTAGAATTCAATGCTTCTAAAACTCAATGCTGTCTACTGTCGTTAAAGCGAACCCATAATAATCAGCCATTATCCATGAGCGGCGCTTGTGTCGACGAAACCGAAAAACTTTCCATCCTTGGTATGTGTATCAACACCAAACTTAATTGGAATGATCACATATTTGAAATCGCCAAAAACGCGGCAAAATGTCTAGGTTTCCTCAAACGATGCAAGAAATATTTCACCCCCTCTGATTTGGCTTCAATTTATAAGGCCTACATCCGCCCCAAGCTTGAGTATAACGCTCATATCTGGTCTGGTGCCCCTAAAACTTCACTGCACCTACTAGATAGGATACAACAGCGAGCGATAAAACTTATAGGAGACACTAATATCGCAAAGTCAATTGACTCGCTTGAACACCGACGTAATGTGTCTTCCTTGTCACTATTTTATCGCTATTTTAACAACCGTTGCTCAAATGAGTTAGCCAATTGCATTCCTCATCTCCATGAATTCACCCGCAATACTCGTCTTGCCAGGAATGCTCATCAGTTTACCCTTAAGCCTGCTTTCGGACGTACAGTTAAGTTCAGGGATTCGTTCTTCAGCCGCACAACACGTTTATGGAATGCTCTTCCCAGCCCTATATTTCCTACTCACTACAATCCACAGACATTTAGGACCAATGTGCACAGGTACCTCCTCTCCCTTTCTCCCTCTATACCTTCGGCCCGTGCTGTGTCTTGATTCCGGACACTTAAGGGTAGTCATAACCCCTTTTGCGCGCGCAAATTATAAAAAAAAAAAAAAAAAAAAAAAAAACGTAGCGCCGTCCTGCTGGAACCATATTTCGTATAGGTGACCGCCTCACCAACGTCGTTTTCGAAAAAGTACGGACCAGTAACTCCGTCGACCCAAAATCCACACCAAACCGTAATCTCTCATTGTCACTTTGTGAACCTCGTGTGCAGGTTGTCCCACATACGGCCCAATATTGTCCCAATTTTGCTTGTTAACATAGCCATTCATCCAAAAATGCACCAAAATAATTTTTCGGCCAAAATTGGCGTCATCTTCCAAACGCTCCGAAACCCAGTCAGCCAGCAAACGACGTTGTCTATGGTCATGAAATTTAAGCTAATGGGCCATGGGTTGGCGAGGACTGCTCGGTTTCTGCTGTACATACACTTTTACGGGTCGAGGCGATGTTCTCGGACGATCTTGTGTTCTTTAACCTACGAATGTTGGTTAATTGATTACCGAACCGGTCGTCTCAAATTTGGCTGCCAAACGTTGAAGAGTCGACTGTGAAGAGCCATTACGTATACCGTAAAATGGGCGCAACGCTAGCAATGATAGTAAAGTTTAGACGTGCTACTCAATCGGGTAACTTGCCATGGTAATTTGGCATCAGTAGCTGAATAATATACGTTACAAGGTGGCGCAAAATTAATCACCCTTTCGGAAGATGTTATAAACTTTGAAATAGAACCACAGGAGACCATGCAGGGCGTGGTCGCCACGAGACTGGTCGTTCGGCCTAGAATATCGCGACTGTTCTGCCGACGTCGCTGAGAACGAAGAAACATCAATCAGACGACGAGCCACGCAATTGGGCATCACCAGACGGGCAGACAGCGAATTTTAGTGAAAGACTTACACAAGTCCCCGTACAAAGTCCAAACAGTGCATCACTTAATACCTGCTGAACGTCAGTCGCGTGTGAATTACTGTCAAGCCATCCTTAATCTCAACAACGAGGACGATTTTGTGTCGAAAATCATCATGAGCGACAGGGCGAATTGCCACTTAAGCGGTTACGCTAATAAGCAAAATCTTCGTTCCTGGGGCACTGGAACACATCTGCGTGTGATGCACGAGCCATTACATCCATTCAGAGCCATTGTTGGTGCGGCACTCACGCGGGAGGAGTGATTGCGCCGTATTTTTTGAGGACACCATCGGCAATACGGTCACTGTTACTGACGAACGCTAAAGGGCCATGATAAACGACTTCTTAGTGGATGAGCGGGGCTTGGTGAACATGTGATTACATGTGGTGTGACGGTGTAACCGCACACACAGCACGAGCCACAATGGATATTGTGAAGGAAGCATTTCTTGGTCGCGTAATTTGCCGTTTTGGCGATTTGGCATGGTCAGCAAGATCGTCCGATTTAACCATCCCAGACATCTTACTTTAGGGCTACTTGAAGTCGCGGGCGTATGCCAACAAGCCTTAGACAATCGCAGGCCTTGAGGAGAATATTCGACAAGAATGCAAACAGTTACAACCGGACATCTTGCGGAAAGTCATGGAAAATGCAAATTTAGCAGTATACTTTTGATGCTTTGTATGTCAACATCAAACAGGAAAAAAAATGGATCAAAAAGGCTCGAGAAGCTCCACAAGATATCCAGTGCAAAAGGAAAGAAAAAAGGAGTTTTCGAGGGAATCAGTATACTGCTGAAACCAATAACGAGCTTGTGAGCACATCAGCTGAAAAATTAAAAGACAAGAGTGATTTTGATGTACCGATTGACGAAGGATTCAGCTACAGCATTCTGTGTTTCTCGCGAGTGTTTACGGATCTGCAATCAATTTTAAAGTGCAAGCTGTGCAATGGAGACGTTAAATTTTTGAAAAAATTACCGCGAGGACTAGGATTCAAGTTGTGTGTAAAATGTTCATGCAAAGAATTTGACATCAATTATTCTCCTATGGTCAAAAATGCTTGCGAAATCAATAGACATTTTCTGTTTATAATGCGACTACTTGGAGTCGGTCTGGTTGTGTGATGGAATTAGTAAAAATGGATATTATGGTATGCTCGACCAAATTTATGTATATTTCAAAAAAGCCGTTGTAGAAGAAAAAAATTAAATGTTGAAAACGGTTGTGCTGAAGGCAAAATCACGGTTTCTGGTGATGGATCATGGGCCAAGCGTGGTTTTACCTCACTGCTGGGTGTTGTTTTTTAAGGAAATATTCTAATAAAATTGTAGATTTAATTGTCAAATCAAAAGTGTGTAAAGCATGCGAGCAATGGATTGGCAGGGAAGAGTCAGACGAGTTTTTGGAGTGGTATGAAAATCACATTGAGCTTTGTGAAGCAAATTATGAAGGAAGTTATGGTAAAATGGAAGTTGACGGTGTGCTCGAAATGTTTCAGCGGTCTGTCGAATACTTTAAAGTACAATATAGTAAATACATTGGAGATGGTGACAGCAAAACATTTAGAAATTCACTGGATGCCGATCCTTACAACGACGATCCTGTGGTAGAAAAAAGAGTGCGTCTTGCACGTCAAAAAAATAATGTATAGACGAGTAAAAGAAGCTCAAAAACACATAACCAGTATTTAAAAGCTTAAAAAGGCTTGGAAGGAGCTGAAAAAAGAAGGCCAGAAATAATCAAAAAGATGAAGCAGGTAAAGATGCTGTCACAAAATGTACATCGAAAAAAAAATCATCCACTAGTACTGCAACAAAGAAGTCGACTCTTGCATTGACCAATGTGGTTAAGCTAAGTATTGGGAGTACAAATTAATTCGGTCCGTTTTTTTGTGTTCAAATTTTTTTTTTTTATTGAAAAACTTAAAAAATACATCACTCAAAGTATTGTCCGTCGGAAGCGACTACTTTTTCCCATCTCTCTGGTAATTTTCGAATACCATCTCTAAAAAATTAGTCCTCTCTGGCATCGATCGAATCATTGAGCCATTCTTCGATTTGTTCAAAAGACCCGAACCGGTGACCCCCCAAATCGTTTTGCATCCGTCGAAAAAGCCAGTAGTCGGAAGGTGCAAGGTCTGGAGAATACGGCGTGTGGGGTAAGACCTCCCATTTCAGCGTTTCCATGTAGTTTTTGACCGCTACAGTCACGTGGGGCCGAGCATTATCATGTTGCAAAATCACCTTGTCATGCCTTTCGGTCGTTTCTGGCCGTTTTTCACGCAACGCACGGCTGAAACGTATTAGTTGTAGTCGATTACGTTTCCCATCAATGGTTGCGCCAAGTTTTAGCAGCTCATAGTACACCACACCCGTCTGGTCCCACCATATGCAGAGCATGACCTTTGAACCGTGGATGTTTTTCTTTGGCGTCGATGTAGACGATGATGGAAAGGGTTCACTAGGCTTTGCATAGTATTTTTTCTTCTTGGGGTATATCCACTTTTCATCTCCAGTCACGATCCGGTGCAAAAATCCCTTCCTTCGATGTCTTTCAATTAGCAGTTCCGAGGTGAAAAATCGCCTTTCGACATCTCTCGGTTTCAACTCGTACGGCACCCAATTTCCTTGCTTTTGAATAAATCCCAATTTCTTTAACCGAACGGAAATTGTTTGCTGAGTCACTCCCAACGATTCTGCGAGTTTGCGTTTGGCACGGATCTTGATCCAGTAAAGCCTCCAATTCCTCATCTTCAAACTTTTTGGGCTAGCCAAAACTTTCTTTATCTTCGACGCTAAAATCACCACTTTTGAAGCGTCGAAACCACTCTCTGCATGATTTATCGGTCGGAGCAGATTCACCATAAACTTCTACAAGCATTTGATGGGCTTCAGCTGCACTTTTCTTCCAATTAAAAAAGAAAATCAAAACTTCCCAAAAAAGCTGTTTATTTAAGACAAATCCGGACATTTTCGAAGAGGCAAAAAACAATATTGTTGTCAGAAACAGACGCTGATGCACACTAATTATTGTTGACAGATGTCACACCTTTCCAATGAAGTAGGTAATCGCTTCCAAGATCAGCCACAACTTGCAGGTGGCGCCATCTTTTGAAAACGGGCCGAATTAATTTGCACCCCCAATACATACTATGGTTTGACAGGTCGGGCGTCTGTTAATAGTGTAGCCACTCCTCACAAAAAATGTTTTAAGGACTTTGTAAAAGTACAGATGTTTAAGAGAGAGTATCTTAGATTTGACGAAAAGCACAAAACTACTTTCGAATCGACTTTTTCTCCATATTAATCTGAGTATGTGTTTTTGCACAACGAGTAAGGGTTGAACTTTATTCAAATGAGTACCACCCCAACAAACTATACCATACTGTAGTTTTGATTGTACTAGTCCAAAGTATATAAAGGGTCCGCCAAATAATTTTTTTTTTTTTTGAAAATGCTATAAAAAAAACTTCTGAATATTTTCTCAAATTTCTTTTTTTATTTGAAAGTACAATCCTTCCGGTTAATAATGAAAAATAATTTCATTCAAATGGCTGCCTCGGCTGGCCATGCAGTAGCCTACACGATCGGTCCAATTTTTAAGCACATTATCGATTGTGTGCAGCTGTATTTCACCAATGGCTTCACAAATATTGTCCTTTAAAGCGTCAATTGTCTCTGGCTTGTCGGCGTAACACTTATCTTTGACGGCACCCCACAAATAATAGTCCAACGGTGTCAAATCGCAGCTCCGAGGTGGCCAAACGACATCAGCTCTGCGGCTGATAATGCGATCTTCAAAAACAGGGCACAAAACATCGAGTGTAGCTTCGGCTGTGTGGCACGTAGCGCCGTCCTGTTGAAACCAAATGTTGCCAATATCCTCCTCTTCAATTTTTGTGAACAAAAATTCGTTCAACATCGCCCGATAACGATCGCCATTGACTGTAACGGCCACTCCTTGCTCATTTTCGAAGAAAAATGGCCCAATTATGCCTCTGGACCAAAATCCGCACCAAACAGTGGCTCGTTTTGGGTGCACCGGCTTTTCAATGTATGCGTGCGGGTTTTCTGTGCCCCAAATGCGACAATTTTGCTTGTTTCCATACCCGCCAAGATCAAAATGAGCTTCATCTGAAAAGATGATTTTTTTGGCAAAATCGGCATCTTCTGTAAGTCGATCGCAGGCCCACTTAGCGAAGCGAAAACGCATTGGATGGTCAGTTGGCTTCAACTCCTGAACCAATTGGACTTTGTATGGCGTCATACCAAGGTCTTTATGCAAAATTCCTCTCAATGATGTCTCCGAAATGTTCAATTGTTGAGAACGACGGTGAATTGATGTTGATGGCGCTTCACGCACACTTTCTGCCGCAGCAGCAATATTCTCGGGTGTACGCACTGTTTTTAGCTTTTCACGCTTTGGTTTATCGATGAGGATGCCAGTTTCTTTCATTTTTTTTACAAGATAACGAACATACGGAGCTGACGGTGTTTCTCTTCTTCCAAAATCCGTACGCAATTTTCGCACACATTCTGCAACATTACCATGATTTTCAAAGTAATGTCGCTATATTTCCCAGCGTTGTTCAAGCGTATACACAACCATATTCGTTCAGCGGAAGGATAAAACTAATTATCTGTCAAATCAGACATGAGCTAAGTGTTACCATTCACGAAATAAGCACTACTTGAAAAAAAAGACGTTAGATGGCGGACCCTTTAGTTTCCAACAACTTCTGTGAACAGAAAAGCCTCAGTTGATACATAACCCTTGTAGTTATAAGCAGAGATGAAGAACGAGATATGCAACTTTCGTACGTCTGTTCCCGTGACACCCTAATTTTTCCAGGAAATTTTGACAGGAGTTTGTGTACCAAGCCGACAACCCCCGTTATAAACGACTCTATCCGTGAATACGTGTGAACTCATTTCATTGGAGCGCTGTGTACTCCCGACACACACACTCTTTGAATTATAACAATGCGCGTGATTGTTTACATAATTTTGACAGGACTTTATGTACCCACGTGTTCGCACAGCTTGTAGGCAAACGTCGGCGGCCATTTTAAGTTGCATATCTCGTTCATCATCTCTGGTTATAAGTAAGTATTTTTTCAGATTAGCAGTTTGAGCATACCAGTTCAATTTGCTATTTATTTCAAGTCCAAGATATTTAAAACGTTCCGTTTTTTTTATATGAAAGCATTGAGGCGAACATCTTTGGTTGGAGTTATATAAGAAGTCAGAGCTTGCGTTGCAGGTATTTGGACAAAATAGTGCCAGCACTATGAAAAACCAAAGAAGGATAGTCAACAGAGTTACTCGACAGATTAAAGAAGATAATTCTAGTTTTATCACTTATCACCAATTTGTGCATAAGAAACCAATGCCTACATAAGTTGTTCTAAATCATGGTGTATATCGGCAATTAAGCAAACTCTGTACGATGGCCTCTAAAAGTTATATTAAAAATTGAGTTTATGTACACCAGAAATAAGATGGGGTACCGAGTACTGAATCCTGTGGAACGCCAGTTTTGATGTCTAAAGGTTGGCTGAAATGATCTTCAATCTTTACACACTGCCTGCGATTATTGAGGTAAGAAAGAAACCATTTAAGCATAAAACCTCTGAAGCCAGCTTTCTCTAGTTTAGAAGCCAGGATGCTATGGTCAACAGTATCAAACGCCTTTGTGATGTCAATACTATCATTACATTTCAACCGATGAAAGCCCCCAGCACTCGTACTATTCAATTGCATGATGCAAGTATTTACAACATACGGCAGAGAATACAGAGGAAATTTACACCCATCCTCCAGCATTTGATGAAGAACGAGCAAGTTTTTTGAAGCCAATTTACGAAAAAATATCGTCTGATGATCTGATACAAAGGTGCTTGGGAAAAAACACTCAGAACAACAACGAGTCGTTTAATAGTTACATCTGGAACTTGGCTCCAAAGCATCATTTTGTTGGAAAAAAGACGCTTGAAATCGCTTCATGGACACTTACGTGTCTGTTTAATGAAGAATTTTCACCCATCCTTAAAATAATGGAGATTTTTGGTACGCAAATTGGCCGAAACCCTACTCGTATACTGAGGAGTACGATGAACGACGAATAACCCGTGCAGAGCGATCCACGTCCGAGGCATCCAAAAAGGCAAGGGCTTCCCTCAGGTCACAAAACCTGTCAGAAAATGATGCGTATGAAGCCACCGAAGGGTTATTGTATAGTCCAGGCATAGCAGATTAGTGTAAGTATAAATTTTCCACGAAAATTCTGCTCGCACGATAATTTAAACGCATTTTACTCCAAACATCATTTTCTAAAACTGTCATGGTCCTAAAAAAAAAACTATTCAACCGATTGCTTTGAAATTTATATATGTTCTTGTACTCATTAATGGTTATCGGCCGTACCAAAATTACTTATTTTCGAAAATATTTTCTTACTTTTTTTAAACTTAACAAAAAAAAATACAAGATTTTTTTCTACAGTCCGCCATTTTCTTTTTTTTCAATGAAATTGATTAATTTTGGTAGGGCAGATTGCGACAGATCTACTGAGCGATAATCCATTCGAACTTTTTATTTCAGACAGCATGAACAGCCGCTATTACCATGATCAGTGACCTGCTTTTTATTTTGGTGTCTAATTTAATTTAAAAAATATACAGGGTGTCCCACGAGCAGTGTGCCAAACAGCTAGAGCGTGTAAGTCTGGTCAAGACAAGAAAAAAATCGTACGGGAGGGGGGGTCTATTCCCCCCCGTTTAGCCGAGAGGGGCAATTTTTTAAAAAATTGACTTTATTTGGAAAAAAAATTATTAAAAATCAACAGTTACATCCACAATGCCGTGATATATTTTTTTGTAAAGCCAGAAACCTCTTCTTTCATCTTGTTTTTAAACGAAGCTGTTCTAAGGAATAGTTTTTGAGAAATTAAATTTCAAACTCAAAATTTTGAAAAAAAAAAAAAATTAAAAAAAAAATTTCGAACTATTTTTTTTCAAAAAGGTTTTTTTTAGAAAAAAGTGGTTCGGCGTTTTTTTTTAATTTCTCAAAAACTACGAGACATTTTTGCATCCGGTTTTCTGTTTTTAACTAAAAACTAATAAGAGAATTTAATTTTTGGAAAAAAAAATTAGTACTTAATTACATACAATTTTGAAAAAAAATAGTTCGAAATTTTTTTTTCAAAATAAACGAAGCTGTTCTAAGGAATAGTTTTTGAGAAATTAAATTTCAAACTCAAAATTTTGAAAAAAAAAAAAAATTTCGAACTATTTTTTTTCAAAAAGGTTTTTTTTAGAAAAAAGTGGTTCATCGTTTTTTTTTAATTTCTCAAAAACTACGAGACATTTTTGCATCCGGTTTTCTGTTTTTAACTAAAAACTAATAAGAGAATTTAATTTTTGGAAAAAAAAATTAGTACTTAATTACATACAATTTTGAAAAAAAATAGTTCGAAATTTTTTTTTCAAAATTTTGAGTTTGAAAATTAATTTCTCAATAACTATTCCTTAGAACAGCTTCGCTTAAAAACAAGATGAAAGAAGAGGTTTCTGGCTTTACAAAAAAGTATATCACGGCATTGTGGATGTAACTGTTGATTTTTAATAATTTTTTTCCAAATAAAGTAATTTTTTTAGAAAATTGCCCCTCCCGGCTAAACGGGGAGGAATAGACCCCCCCCCCCCCCTCCCATACGATTTTTTTCTTGTCTTGACCAGACCTACACGCTCTAGCTTTTTGGCACACTGCTCGTGGGACACCCTGTATAAAATGTAAAATAACTATTTTTTTTTATATACAGTTTAAGATACAAATAAATCATATAAAAAAATTAAAATGATTGAATTTTATTGTCTTATAAAAAAGTCCCTAAAAAGAGGTAAAATTGATGCGTTCACATGAGACTATCTCCTTAACGGATATCATCTTTTCCATTTAACAGAAAAAAATTGTAAAGGTCCAAACAAAGATATCCATCATTCAAAATCACTTTTTTTTAAATAAAAAAAGTAATTCAAAAACAAAATTGGATGATTAATTTTGGGCCATCTTGTACAATAGATTTGATAAACGTCATCAAATCAAACGCCGTCACAGGCCGCCAAAATCTATTCGAGTCAATTGAAAAATCCTTCACCTGTCTTGTTACGTCGTTAGGTTCTATGCCATCTAGCAGGGGATACGGTTAATAATCTCATCCTTGTATTGGTGCTGCATACGAGGATCCTTGCTTTAATGAAAAATGCCTCCGAGCTTAGCCCACACGTTCCGTAGGTCACTGGCAAACTAATTTAAAAACCGTCGCCAGCGCTTTTGTACTTACCTTTAGTACCAATTCCACCTCTAGGTCCGCTGCAGTAAACACACCAGCACCCTGAGTCATCCTCCAATAGGTGAACTCATTCGCCTCCCACGAAAACGTGTTAATTGAACTCAAATCCAATAATAAAAACACCATCTTTCTGCTAAATATTGTAAATAGTTTATATCATAATCATAACATTCAATCCGTTGTTGTTTGTTGTTTGCCTTTTGCTTATAATTGTTTACAATACATAAATTAGTAACTAGCGTTTATATAAAAAATTACAATTACGACTTTACGGTTGTATATTTGAATGGTTTTCTTTAACTTTACTTCCGGTATTTTTGTTTTACGTACACGTTCTCTATATATTTATAGTAATAATAATAAAACCTATGCTTTTATGACTCATGTTTCGGTTTATTCGAATGGAAATAAAAATAATAAAATAAGGAAATCATAGAAAGCCAAGTATTTGATTGGTATATTCGTATATCTACGATGCTACGGAGATTTATATTTGTTTTTATTTTGCTTTGAGTAAGAGAGAAATTGTTAATTTATCTGTTGCGTTTGCATGTTAGCTTGATAATGAGAAATTACGCTTGAACTATTCTATTGCTCCTTCCCTTACCTAGGAGGGGATGTTGGGAGAATAGGATGAACGTAAAATGATAATTTGTTTGAGCTCACGACGAGTGACTGCCTAATTGACAACATCCTATGACTATTTTCTGTTTTCTATCGTATTATTGTGTTTCCTTAAACTAAAAGAGGACAAAAACGGATCGTTACACGTATGAGTTGGTTGCTTTCGAGGAAGGTCGATGCGGCTTCTTGCATGCACGTTGATGGGCAGTAGAACATGGTCAGAGCTTGCATCTGTTTAATACTAGATTCTATAAAAATACCTGATTACAGTTTTATTTTGTTCGTTTTTTGTTTATTTTTTGTTTTTGTGCTATGTTTGGAGCTTTCCTCGTAGTGTGGTCGCGAAGTCTACTTTACTGGACTAATAAGCACGGAGTGTTAAGGACAATGACGAGGTACTAATTGTTGATTACTAAATGTCATGTATCCCCATCATAGCGTCAGGCTATCACCATCACCCATCGTCATTGTCGATCACCTCCAAGTAGATCAATCGGTTAAATATAGAACGAAACAAAATAACCTTGCTTGGGCCATGAGAGGTTGCATTTAAATATCTATTGAAACACATTTCTTTGACTAGCTTGCGCCTACATATCGCACATATATATCACGACGCAGACAAACAGAGAAAATAGTAAAATCAAAATTAAAATTATTTAATACGTTGCATGTCTTTACTTAAGGAGTATTATACGAAGAATTCGAGAGAGAGGGATAGATAGAGAGAGAGAGAAACAAAACGAAACTACTACTACTCACACACCATCTTAAGCTTAACTTATCATTTCTCGATACTTGAGCTTGTGCTTCGTAAGCATATCAGTGACCGTGACCAGTTTCTTTATCGACATGATATTTGCCAGTTCTTGTAGCTGTGGTAAATACGACACGCAAATATGATGAAGCGTTGCTAGTTCACGTGCTGAAAGGGAACGAATTTATCAAAAAGAACGAAGGAAAACTGGGGATTAGGGGTTACCTGTGTCGGAGCATAGGTTGTTACTGTTCTGCTCGATAAACATGCCGGGCGGTGGATTAGGATCCGTGACCGATGACAATTGATCCAAGAATACAATCATGCGTTCCTTATTCTTCAGGATGAAGGGATTCACAACCTCCATGTAGGGTTCCTGCAAACACAAATATTTCGGTAATGTCCACTCCTACCACCTCCACGTCCCTTACCTTCCCGCCAAATTCAATGAGATTTGCCAAATTCTGCAGACATTTAGCGACCATAATAAGTGACCTAGTAGCCGCGGTTGGTGGCGTCTCGTTGACTAGACCGAACTGACGTGGGTTCAGCAGGGACGGACACAACAATCGCAGGAAAATAAATCCCGACACGACCCTAGTTCGTACCAATCGCTCAGCCGGCCATTTGGATACCACCGCCCGTTGTAGGCAATTACAAATATACCGAACCGAACGTGGACAGGCGTCTGGTGATGTGAAGATCGACTGAGTAACAAGATCGAGAATCTGAAGCAGGAACTCTGCATTCGAACAAGCATCATCGTTCACATCCATCTTCGTCGGATTCAACTCTGCCGATTGTTTACTTTCCAGAATTCTCTGTACCGTCTCGGAAACGGCCGATTGCAAAAAGCCATGACATTCGGTACGCATATAAAGATCCATCAAAGTGGTGGCTAACGATGCGCCACGGAACAGCGTTGTAGTCTCATTCTCACGGGCAATTTCCGCCTGGCACAGGATTCTTATCAGTTCGGTTTCACGTTTCTCATGACGAAACACTCGCAATAGTGATGTGGCCAATGGCACACGATCGTTATGACAACGTTCAGCTAGTGCCTTAACCGCGCATAATTCCGGTTCAAGTAGCAATTGCTGCAATGGACTATACTCCTCGCATGGCATTATCAAATCGTCGAGATATCGCATACGAAGGCGCAATGATCCCCACTCGCCCATCGGGGTCATTCCGGTGAGTTGATACCATTCCTCGGTCTCCTGGCCGTTCTTCAAACTCGACAAATCAATTGAAAGTTCTGCCACTTCCGAATCCTTACCACGCTTACCGCGACTGAGCAAAGTTATTGTCAAACTAACCACGTCCGGCGGTACATCGTCGAGTACGAATTCCTCCTCCCAAACTGGATCGGGTGCGATCTTGACTCGTGTCTTGCCCACCTTCACTTGATTCAACGAAATCGTGCAATACGGATGTTGTACGAGTTTGAACGGCAGTCGATGTGCCTCGAGGACATGTAAATTCAAGCAACGTAACTCCCGCAAACGCGGAACCTTCTTTTGTGCCCGACTCAATTGTGAGCCACATTGTGCTTTCAATGCATTTATCCATTCGACATAGCTCTCCTGACTAGGTGCGCATAGGTAAGTAACCGTGGCCAAACACGGCAGAGCTCGTTCGACTATTTGGAAACAATACGGACGCTCCCAAAGCGAGTCATGGCACTGATACAAGTATGCACAGGATAGATCGATCAGACCTTTCGGTTTCGTCTTCTTTGGATTATCATAGAAGCATAGGTGTGTCTCGGAGCCTTCGATGATCAGGGCGAAATACAATTGCTTCCATTTGGCTGTCTTATCGGACTTCTTATTCAAATGACCGTGCTGTTTGATTCCCTTGATCTTCTTCTGACCGATTTGATCGCGACACTCACGCAGAGTAGCGTAAATCTTCTCTGCCGCTTTCTCGACTACGAATTGCTGATTGAATTCAGGCTGACTGCCATTAACTACCGGATGATTGAGCGTATGCCCCTCGACGATTTGTTCTTTGCGATAGCGATTGATGACAGCGTCGAGACATTCGAATGTCCGACCGCCCATCAGATAACGCACACCCTTCTTCTCAATACGGAATCTCTGAATCTGGTTGTTGATGTGGAAGAAAAGCGAGTAATCGCCTGGTGAATTGTCACTAGGACGAACCAGGAAACTACCCGGTCCGGCTGATAGTGAGAGAGAGAAGAGAAATATATAAAAAGGCTTCGTGGAAGGGACGACCAGGAATGACTCACCCTTGACCAGCATGTCGACAGCCTCGTTCTTCGTACAGTTCGGATGGAACCATGGAAACACAGTGTTCGGATCGATCGAAGCATCCAAATCATCGACCAACTCTCGGAAAATCATTCCCTGTTCGCCAGTGCGATGAGCGGTTACCCAAAGCCATCCGTCACCCATGTCATTGTGCACGAAGAAAATGTCGCCTTTCTGGAAACTCAACTCATCCGTGTCGGTCATCTTGGTATACGGTAGAATCGCCACCACACGTTTCTTATCGTTGACCGGCTCCGGTGGAGCTACCGGGATTAAGAGACGTTCACGCTTTAGTAAATCACTGCATGACGTATAGTAGCCCACAAGATCACTCAGCGAAATGAATTGCCTGCCGCCGATGTAGAAATCTCCACAAACCGCTGTAATCCTGCAAGAATCAAGCATCCATTCATGAATCACAGCAAGTTTTTACGCGGGTGTATACCACTCACCTAAAGTGATTAATTCCCGTGCGACCGTTATAACTCAACACATACGACCCTGGCTTTCGGTCACTCTCACGAACTAAAACGAGACAAGAAAAAAGAAAACATAGTGATTACCTCACGTTGAATAGCGTGCACACACAGTGAACTACTCACCCAAATAACATCCCATCTTGCCGGAACCCTTTAACCGCGATTCCGCCGAATATCGGTCCAATCGTCCATGATACCATTCACTTTCTGGTGGTGCAATTATAGCCGGTCGTTCACCTGTAACACACAAAACAAAACAACATCATTGCCCGGCTCATTATCACAAAGCCGCAAAGGTGAGGACTACGTGGAGGCGGTGACTACTGCTCGGTAATGAAGAGAACAAAACAAGCCGCAAATGCAACGTTTTTTCATTCGTCACAAACGACGTTACATCATTTTTATTTTGTATTAAATGGTAGTTAGGATGACGGTCAACTGGCCAAATTGCCCGTTGGCACTTACGGATATCGCCTCCATTACCGGAATCGCATGTTCCCGTGCTGCCTGTGCTTTTGATCGACATTTGCAGGTGTATTCCTCCAGAGGAAAACCAAAATATTCACGAGGTCCAAGTAAGTCGTGTCTCCAATTTCCACACACAACGATCTTATGTTGTTGCCCCTTGTGCTATGGCTGCTGTAGCTGGTTGCGCTACCGTTGCCGTTGTCGTCGTCGCTAGTACTGCTGATTTGATTATTATTGGCATTCGGTTTCGATGGAAATCAGACATCGATTCATAAGAGGGCAAGGCACAGGCCAACGTAGAGAAACGACTACGAGTGCTCGTGTATGTCTGTATGTCTCGTATGCGAGTGTAAATTCCACACAAGGCTGTTGGGCTGTTGCTTTTGCTAGTGCTGCTGCTGCTACTGCCGTTGCTGATTCTGCGAATGCTCTTCGCTTGTTCTTGCGTTCGTTGTTTATGATAAACAACTACTGCGAATGCTAGGCCACTAGCCCCGTCGACGACTATTATTATTTTGTGTGTTGCTCTTCTTTTTTTTTTTTGGAAGAAGGAGATTTCGTTCTGTGCGGAACAATTAACAAAGACTCCGTGCACGACACACTATACGAGCAAGACATCCGACGTTGGCAATAGCGATTATGTAGTAGAGTGGAGAAGAGACGCACCAACACACACTCCACGGAGAGTGGGAACAAATTAAGCGAACGTTCTGAGATTTCGATGGAGAGATTCACATACAGAGGTGACTCATGATATGGAAATTAAAAAAAACATTTGACGATAAAATACCGGTTGAATGCAGACTACATGGAATGCATGCAGGTATACCCTATGAACGGGACGGGGACGGCAATGCAGTTGTGCAGCGAAGTGGCTGACTAAGGCGAAAGGAATCACGGAATGTTGTGACAGTATTCATCGACAATCGGAATAACAAATCAGAATAAACGGAAAACAGCTGAGCAGGAAGCCAGGAAGTAGAAAGCACTTGTGTGTCATTACTGCCAAGTAGCTTGCGGAAAAACGCGATAAATCCAAATCAAGACTCCACAGAAGAGTATTGTGCCCTAAAACTCCCGCCGATCGTGAAGCAGTGATGTCGATGGTGCGTTTTTGCTCGTCTCCTCTTGACTTATTCTCTTCGCTAATGGCCGGTAGCCCTCGCTATGTCATTCTATCGCACTTTTTCCCCACTTGCTGACTGTGTCAATTTTTGTTTATGTTTTACTGCGTTTCACGCTGTATTCTCGATTTTCTTCGCCCCCATGCAATATTGCAAACCGATGGAGACGAAAGAGATGACAACTTTCTTCGGAGCAATGCTCCACCCACCCCCCGCAGTAATCAATAAAGTAAAAGCGAAATAGAAGAGAACAAAAACGTCGACGTCTTGTTGGCAAATATACATATTTATCAACTTACCGTTGGACATATTGGGCCCATCGAATTCGTCCTGATCCAGTTCGTGAGCTAATTCAGCTAGGTCAATGGCACCGGGCACAATACCGCCAACACCCACCACACCAGCGCCTAAACCGCCTAAGCCGCCCAATCCTCCCATACCGCCGTCCTCTGATCCAGTCGATGGTGAGCCAAGTTTATCCTTCTGGATTACATCAATATTTCCCATACGCAGCAGTTCGGCCATTCCCGACCGACGTGATGTCGTACTCCTTCAAACCACGAAGCAACAATTCACGCACGGATCCCCAGTAAGAAGTGAAAAATGAAAATCAGAAACGAAAAGGTATACCGGAAGCACTTTAGCCGAGGCAGCCAGCACCCAAATGGAAACACCGAAAACGGTCTGGGGGCAAATACAATAAAACTCCTTGTTCGACTCTCTAGCCGATGATGACTCAAGAAACTATTTCGTTTTTTCTTCTTCGTTTTCTTCTGTCCTCCGAAGAACCCCCAATGATACCGTGAACTGCACGCGCTGATAACCTTTTTTACGAACAAGACACAGGAAATGACACTTTTATTTGAATTTCTCTCGTTTTCTTTACTTGTTTCTCAAATCTGTTTTTTTTTTTTTCAATTCGATCTTCATCGGGACAAGGTACACCGCCGCACCATCATTCAATCATTTCCCTTGTATCTATCTCTCTACACGCACGCATCTGGGCAGAGCAACGACACAAAATGAGCAAAAAAAAAAATTAAAGCAAAAAAAAAAAAAACAACACCGAAAGAAAAACCAGACAACAAAACAAGAAAATGAAAGTTTTCTCGTGTACGCTTGCACCTACACGGGTCGCTGCCTGTTTTTCTTTGCACTTTTCGATTTTCAATTCGATTTTTTTTTCTTTTCTCAATTTTTCATTTCGCCAATTACTGAATTTTCACTTCGATCCAGACTTTCGACGGCAATTCCCACCGACGACAACGACGACGTGTGAAAAACAAAATCTACTACACACTCATAGGATATAAAGAAAAAGAGGAAAAAGAAAAACTTGGCCAGTGCATCGAGCGAAGTAATTTTTCCTACTTTTTCTCTATTTATTATTTGCACTAGTTTGCTCTGTCTAGCAGCATTGGGTAAATCGGATTGGTGATGATGTGCTCCTGTTCTAAGGGGCAAATTAGACAGTCAACATTGATTTCGGTTCTGATTGTACGTGGGGACTGTCAGTGACATTTGACTGTATTATCGACGTCGGTAGGATTAGGTGGTGCGATATTTATTGCCGTTTGCTTAAAAATCTTTTATTTTATTTTATTTTCTATAGCCGAATGCCTTCGCTGCTCTGGCTAGCTTATAATTTTAATTATATTGTTAACTTAACAAGAAAATAAATAAATAATGTTATTTTCATTTACATTTTCCGCTATATAAGGCTGAAATACCTACTTAGCCAGCGGAACCATTCAACATTACATACCTGTACATTGAAACTGCCTTTTTGATAAAAGACAGCATTTCCTGGCCTGTTACCCTTCCGAATTTTCTTAATGAACCTTTACTTTGGATTCAAACTAATGGACTTTGTAACAGGATGTAATCTTTTAGTGATTACAATGCGATCGACACCAGACAGGGAACTAAACCTTCCGAGGAACTAGCATTAACTCGAATCATTATTTTATTGCCACTAAGCTACGGAATCAACGGAGTCGAATAAGATCATCAAAATTTGACGGCAGAAAGCAACAGTCGTCTCTCTTAATCTCCCTCAAAATCCGATGCGCTCAGCTTCAAGACACAACATTGTACTGGTTTCTGCTATAACTGGACATACTTACATATATGGAAGAATAAAATCCTTTAACATCGCATACGAAATTTTCTCTGTCGTGTTGTGAGGACGCAAAAAAACATTCGTGAACAACCCATTAGGTTCTCATCAGTACGGTAAACGACCCAGAAAATCTTCGATAAATCTTTACAGATCTTGGAGACGACTCACAAATTTCAAGTCGACTCACATCACAATTCTGTCGACCTTAAAGCCGCGTTTAACTCTACAGAGACAAGGCCTGTTCGAGGTCTGTTCAAAAAATAAGGTGACCTTTTATTTTTCTCAAAAAATATTCATTCAATAGCTATTCGGTCCAAATTCAAGGCAGTCCCCATCAGATATAATACTTTTGGACCAGCGCTTTTTCATTTCTCGGAGCACCTCCGATATGCGCTTCTTGGTATAGCCTTGAGCTCTTCAAACGATGCAGCCTTTATCATAGTTCTTTCTGTCTTGAGAACAGCTAGATTCGCAGAGGGCATGATTATGATATAAAAATTACTCACAAGTAAGGATGAGTGAACGTTTTCCGAACGTTTTCTTTGTATTGCTTTTCATAAACGGCGCATGACTTCAAGATAGTATTCCTTATTATGATGAACCATGCTTTTGTAAAAGAAGAAAACAGTTAGCAAAACTTATACGTTTGATATCCAAGTCATTCAACAGCTCCGAGCGAAGCCCATGCGACGCTTCTTTTGGTCAACATTTAGCTATTTGAGAACATTATCCTCTAGCACACGTTTAAGCCAAAATTTCTGAAAACTATTCATGGCATGAGCCAACCAATATGCCATTATCATCAGTAACTTTTCAGATAGTAATTCGACGATTCTCTGTAATAATTTACTTCGCTGCTTCAACGTTTTCATCCGTTGTTGACGTACTGGAGCGTCCAGGTTGTGCATCTGAGGAGCTTGTAACATTTATAGACTATAGACTCGGGGGTGGTCGTGGTGCAATGGTAATTATCACCGACTGTTGAGCCGAAGGTATATGGTTCAAGTCTGTCCATAGTCAAGAACAATTCCTCTACGGAAAACTGTGCAACAACATCAGTTGTGAATGAGAGATGATCAAAAAAGTGCTGAGGAAGACAGTATAAGATAATTTCAAAATTCATACTTTGTCTGTGCATTTCCAATATAACATCTAAATGACATGGAAACTGTGAACTACAACCAACGCGAAAATTCCGATCGAATCTCTCGAATCCTATCTAGGACAACCACCCCCGGAGAGTAGTGAACAAACATCTTCGACACAAACCATCTGCACCCCATTCAGGTTGTGTGACAAACACCATAAGAGCGTAAACTCTTACCTGCACCTGCACGAACCCTATAAAAAAAAGCCGAATTTGAAGTACATTGGAGCGCTTAATTTTTTTTTTTCACAAAATTTAAAGCCACGTTTTCCAATAGCAAAACATCGCCAAACACACCGAAACACGTCTGTGAAAAACAAACTAACTGTCCAAAATGGCTGACAATGTCAACATATGTTAGTGGACCAGTGTACCAACATAATATTTAAAAAATTGGAAAATCGGATGTATCTAGTTCACGAAATTCAAAAAAGTCACCTTATTTTTTGAACATAATTCGTATACTAAGGAATGTTATCAGATTGTGCAGGACAAAAAAGAAAATTCTCGCTGTTGTTATTTAGGTCTATAAAAAGCTAGTTGAAGCCTTATCAATTGATTTCTTCATAACAATTCTTAAGAAGATCATGCGAGACTCTCTAGCCAATACAAGAGGCACGATCTTCACATTTCAAGTCTACATAAAAGCTTGCTATTACGTGATTGTGCGAATACAGCGAGAGGTTAATAAAGCGTTTGAAAGCATTGATAGGAGTGGCTAAAATAAGTCCGATACGTACTTAGCCTACAAAAGAAAAACAAAAAATTTGGAGAAATGGCGATTTATTTTTCAATATAGTTTCCTTTTAGCTCGATACACTTGATCCAGCGATGTTCCAACCTTCAACCCATCTGAAAAATACGTTTTCTCGAGGTCTGCAAAGTAGGCCTCCTGATTCGACTGAAATTTCTGCCCGGCGAGTGACTTTTTCAAGTTTGGAAACAAAAAGAAGTCGCACGAGGCAGCAGTTTGTAGCCCAATTCGACCAATTTGGCCGTGGCGAGGGCGGAGGTGTGAGCCGGTACGTTATCATGGTGAAAGAGCACTTTTTTCTTCAATTCGGCGTTGAATCGGCCCAATAATAATAATAATTTGGCATAGTACAACCCTGTGACCGTTTTGCCCTTCTCCAGATAGTCGATGTGGATCACACCTTGTGAATCCCAGAAAACGGTGGCCACCACCTTTCCGGCCGATGGGACAGTCTTTGCCTTCTTCGGAGCACGTTCGCTGGGTGAAGTCCACTGTTTCGACTGTTCCTTGGTCTCTGGTGTGAACAAGTGGATCCATGTTTCATCCACTGTCACGAAACGACGCAAAAACTTCTTCGGATTGTGCTGAAACAGCGTCAAACACTGCTCTGAAGTGGTCTCACGGTTACGCTTATTGTCCGGAGTGAGCAAACGTGGGACCCATCGCGCCGACAGCTTTCTCATGCCCAAAATTTCATGCAGGATATGACTCACGCGATCTTTTGAAATGCCTACTGTCTCAGCTATCTCGCGCACCTTCAATCGGCGGTCTGTCAATACGAGATCGTGGATTTTTGTCACGTTATCTTCCGTGGTAGCCGTTTTCGGGGCACCTGGACGTGGTTCATCAAAAACCGACGCGCGACCGCGTTGAAACTCGTTAAACCAATTTTTGATGGTCGCCATCGAATGAGATGGCTCTTTAATTTCGCTGCGCGATTTCCCTTCCAAAAACAACAATCGAATCACCGACCGATATTGCTCTTTTTCCATTTTTCTAAAATCCGCGGACACTCCCGCTTCCACACGCGGTCAAAACAAAACTACGAGTCCGATCCGGCTGAAATTTCGACAGTAGTCGTCTACTAAAATGCACTACACGATAGTAAGTGCTCTTGCGATAATAGCGCCATCTGGCGGTGAGTTAATTGAAAAGTACCGAAAATACCCCTTAATTGCGCGATCTTTAGTCCAGCTCATGATAATAGAGAATGAAGGAGAAGATATGGTCACGAGCTGCAAGGGCTAGTATTATCAGCTTAGTCAGATACCTAGGGATCCAACATCTAAAGAGGCAGGGCCATGAAGAGTGAATGGGCATTACTGCTCCGACCCGAAAAGTTTTCGATTACAATCCTGAGGTGATGACCTAGACGAACCAGGCATTTGAAGAAGCTTACGATACAGTAGTACCGCCTGGGGAGAGAGCGCCATAGCGTAGGGGTAGTGTGTCGGCCTCCGACGCGCGATGAGCGAGTTCGAATCAAGATAATACCAACGCCACCGAATGTTTATTTCACGGCTTTTCTCCTTGACGGAGTACTGACAAAAGTCTCTGTAATACACTTCCCTCCTCTCTGCGAATGCTTAGCACTGGCAAGTCGCAGATTCTGCCTCTTTGGATGATACTTCCTCGATGACCTCTCAGAGGTAGCCAACCTCAGCTTGGTCAACATACCCAGTTTTCTTAACTCCACAGGTTGGATGTAAATTAACATCTCCCTTCACACTTCTTAAGTTTCATGTGGAATCAAAGCCTAAGCCTAAGGTGCCTAAGCGCTATCTATCTATCCTATCTACCGGCTTAAGAGGTTTGCTGTTTGGGGCTTAACTTGTCTCTAATTCGTAACCTCACCTAAGAAAGTCCATAACTCCTACCTTAAGGGGGTAGTCTCATGTGAACGCATAATTCTTACCTCTTTTTAGGAAATATTTTTTTATACGACAATAAAATTCAATCATTTTAATTATTTTATATGTTTTTATTTGTATCTTATACTGTATAAATTTTTTTTTTCTTATTTTACATATACAAAAAAAAATGGCGGACTGTAGAAAAAAATATTGTTTTTTTTTGTTAATTTTTTTGTTAAAAATCGTTTAAAAAAATGAAAAAATATTTTCGAAAATGAGCAATTTTGGTACGGCCATGGTTTTGGTAGGACCATGACAGTTTTAGAAAATGATGTTTCGACAAAAATGCGTTTAAAGTTTCAAGATCAGAATTTGCGTGGAAAATGTTTACTTACACTAATCTGCTGTGCCTGGACCATAGAATAATCCTTCGGTGGCTTCATACGCATCATTTTGTGCCAGATTTTGTGAACTGAGGGAAGCTCTTGCCTTTTTGGATGGCTCGGACATGGATCGGTCTGCACGGGTTATTCGTCGTTCATCGTACTCGTTAGCATGCGAGTTTCGGCCAATTCGCGTACCAAAAATCTCCATTATTTTAAGAATGGGTGAAAGTTCTTCAAACATAGTCGCAGCTCTCCATGAAGCAAATTTCATCGTTTTTTTTCCAACAAAATTATGCTTGGGAGCCAAGTTCCAGATGCAACTATTAAACGACTCGTTGTTCTGAGTGTTTTTCCCCAAGCGCCTTTGTATCAGATCATCAGATGTTAATTCTTCGTAAATTGGCTTCAAGAAACTTGCTGTTTCTTCATGTGCTGGAGGATGTGTGTAAATTTCCTCTGTATTATCTGCCGTATGTTGTAAATACTTGCACCATGCAATTGAATAGTACGAGTGCTGGGGGCTTTCATCGGTTGAAATGTAATGATAGTATGTAGCCCACACTGCTTTTTTCATTTCTTCTCGTGAATCTGGATTTCTCAAAATAGCCAAACCATAGTATGTAAAGGGTTTTCCAAAAAGGACTTGACAACTCTTTTTTTAAATAAAGCGCAAACCATTTGAGATATTTCAAAAAAAATTAAAAATCGGCTTGAAGTACAATCAAAACATTTATGAATGGAACTCGACTTCGTTCATATGTCCACCGCGAGCACGTTTGCAGTGGTCGATTCTTTGGACCCAATTTTCGATGACTCGGCCACACATTTCGGCCGAAACGGCCGCTATTTCGCGTTCAATGTTGGCTTCGAGCTCTTCCAACGTCCTCGGCTTGTTGGCATAAACCAATGACGTAGCCCGAAAGAAAATAGTCTAGAGGCGTTAAATCGCAAGAACGCTCATCAAACTTACTCTGTGCTGTGTGGTTTGTGGCACCATTCTGTTGAAACCACATGTCGTCCAAGTCCATATCTTCCAATTCGGGCCAAAAATATTCGGTAATAATGGCGCGATAACGCTGGCCATTCACAGTAACGTGACGATCGTTATCGTCGACGAAAAAATATGGCCCAATAACGCCGCCGGCATGCAAACCGCACCAAACAGTTATTTTTTGTGGATGAAGTGGTGATTCATGAAGCACATGTGGATTTTCACCCGACCAATAACGCATATTTTGCTTATTGACGAACCCATCGAGCCAAAAATGAGCTTCGTCACTGAAGATGATTTTGCGATGAAATTCATCATCTTGGCGCATCTTCTCCAGAGCCCAATCGGAGAACGTACGTCGCTTCAAATGGTCCATCGGCTTCAATTCTTGAGTCAGCTTGACCTTGTATGGGTGTAAACCAAGATCCTTACGCAAAATACGCCATAATGTGGTCTGAGCGATGCCCAATTCTTGAGAACGCCGTGGAATTTACTGATTTGGATCGTTTGCTACGGACGCCTGAACGGCAGCGATATTTTCGACACTTCGACCAACCCGTTATCTCACTGACACGGCAAAATCACACAACGAATATGTAGACTCAAATTTTTGCACTAAGCTTGTTATTGCCTGTCTACTAGGGCGAGAATTACGACCGAAAATTGGAGTTAACGCTCTTAAAGTTGCGGTCACCGACACCGAATTTCGGTAGAAAATTTTTATAATTTGCAGACGTTGCTCATTCGTGTACTTTACCATGATGAAAATGTTGAGTTTACTGAATAAACCGACAATGACAGTTCGATGATTAGTGAAAGGGTGCGTTCACAAAATAAATTCCAAACTGTCAAGTCCCCATTGAAAAACCCTTTACTTAGCTTAACCATCATGGCATTGGTCAATGCAAGAGCCGAGTTCTTTGTTGCAGTACTAGTGGATGATTTTTTTTTGTCGATGTACATTTTGTGACAGCAACTTTACTTCTTCATCTTTTTGATTATTTTTGGCCTTCTTTTTTCAGCTTCTTCCAAGCCTTTTTAAGCTTTTAAATACTGGTTATGTGTTTTTTTAGCTTCTTTCACTCGTCTTTACATTCTTTTTTTGATATGCAAGACGCACTCTTTTTTTCGACCACAGGATTGTTGAAAAGCCGATGCATCCACAAAGACTGTGTGACTGGTGCGGTTTATGGGCTGGCGACGTCATCGGGCCGTACTTCTCCGAAGATGAGGTCGGCCCAGCAGTTACCATGGTGTTCGCTATCGCGAGATGGTAACGGACTTCTTGTGGCCAGAAATTGAAAATATGGACCTGGACGATATGTGCTTCCAACAGGATGGTGCCATTTGCCACGAAACAATGGCTCTTTTGCGCGAGAAATTCAATGGCCGTGTTATCTCACGTAGTGGCGATGTTAATTGGCCGCCAGTATCATGTGATTTGACACCGTTGGACTTCTTTCTTTGGGGATATTTAAAAGAAAAAGTGTACGTCAGTAAGCCAAGAACAATTCAAGAGCTAAAGGATGAGATAATTCGGCACATTAACGACATTGAACCTCAATTATGTATGTCTCAGAGTTATTGAAAATATGGACCATCGGATAGAGGTATGCCACCGAAGCCATGGCGAGCATTTGGCCGATATTTTGTTTCACACATAATTGTCATAGATCCTTCTATCATAATAAAAAATATTAAATATTAAATATTCTTTCAAGAAGACATTATCCGCACGGAATTTTTGACAAGTGACATTTGAGGTTAAGAAAGAGAAAAAAGATAAAATAAATATGTAATACGAGTTTGTTAACAAGTTGATTTCACTTGTGAAGGACAATAAGTGCTCTATGATAAAGCAGATGGCTTTTATTTCAATAAAAAGGAAAAAGCCAAAGCCACACCGAAAATAAACAAATCGAATGAAAACAATTTGACAGTTCCTTTCCTTCTGCGTGCATCTGTTCATTGTGGGTATCTTGATTTTTCGTTGAAACAGAGGGGAGTATTTCGTTCGGATCTGACATACATATGCTTCTGCTTGCTCCTGCTTATTATGGTTAGGCCTTTAGTTATTGGAGCAATTATCAAACCTATGATCCCAATGTCATTGATATTGTTATGAATGTAAGTTTGACATTAAGGTTCTTGTCATTGGTCCAATACCCAGTTTCCATGACTTGGTCACTTTTTCAACAGCTCATCCTCTACCTTCGTGTTCAGAAAATTGTATCGTGGGATTTTAATATAGCTCTTTATGTCATCTTATACCCAATTTACTTCTAAAATTTTCAAATGTTTCCTTTCAAACAGAGATTAGTCCTAATTAGCTTCTAAATCGGAAAGCTTGAATCAAATGATAAGTACTTGAGGCAATAAATCAACGGTCGCTCAGCACTCGCGCTCGAAAAAGTCTCAAGAATATTGTAGAAAATCAATTTATTTAATTCGATATATGACATCCGAAAACTTGTTACAATCTTCTGATCGCCTGAACTTCAAAACACTTTGACGCAGTCATCCCAATCTCTCGCTCTCTCACACAAACATCCCATTGTAAACAAATATCTCTGACAATCAGCTGTTTCCACTGACAGCCGACAAGCATTCGGCGCTTTACTAATTTCAAAAAGGTACACAAGTTCAATTCCATTTGTGTTTTTCTTATAAAATAATTCCAAACCATGTCAACCGCATTCAATAAGAGCTCCACTAGCTGTGTAAATATCGACGATTGTCGCAAGCTGGTGAAATTTTTCATCGACATGCGGCGCTATAGCACCGCTCTGTTCTGGGCGGAAAAAGTGTCCCTGATGAGTGAGAACGATCCTCGAGATATCTACATGCAAGCGAACTGTATGTTTCTACTTAAGGAGTATCAGCGTGCCGTACACACCATCAAGATCCACAATCTCGAAAAATCCAACATTATGTGCTTCTATCTAATGCTTGAGTGTCTATATGAATCCAAGGAGTATAACGAAGCCGTCACGCTTATGAATTCCATCGATTTTGACTATCTCTCCTCGTCGATCATCAGCAAATCGTGTATCGGCGATAACAGCAGCATTTGGTCGGATGAAGTGAACAAAAACAACGTCCTAGCGTCGATAATCTACTCGAAGGGAAAGATTTACGAAGCGATGGATAATCGTGGTCTTGCGGTCGACTGCTACGTGCAAGCACTGCATAAATCTGTTTTTTGTTTTGAAGCACTGGATGCTCTTACACAGCACGACATGTTGATGGCGAGCGAAGAGAATGAGTTGCTACAGCATCTACCCTTCTACCAACAGTGCACCGAGGCGGAGACGAAACTGGTTTCGACACTGTACTCGAGTAAGCTGAAGAAATACTACGAAACAGATGGATTGGACGTGAACACCGAGAATCTAGCCAACAGCCGTTTCAACAAATTCAAATCAATCAAGGACCTAACTGGGAAGATCCTCAAAACCCTGCCCCACGAAATGCAGTTGAATAAATCGAAAATCTCAAATTTGGTGGCACCAGGTCCTCCGACGAATATTCTCTCGCCCGCCAACCGCCTCCTGGAAGATCTAAAAAACACCCAGTCATCGTTTTTCAACAACAGCCTGTCGAAGGTGTACCCAGCCGAAGCGGACTCCAATCGAATGCAGTTCAGTAACATGAATGCCACCAAAGAAACCGACGAGGCCAACATAATTCCACTGTCCGCTTGCCTGGCGAGGATAGAGAAAAGCACCGATCTACTGGCGGGAAAGGCATTGAAACTGTTCTACAACTGCGAGTATAAGCAATGCCTGCAGGTCTTGAATGAGCTTCTCAAAATCGATCCTCATCATCGCGATGGACTGACCGTGCAAATAGGATGTCTTGTGGAGTTGAAGGACTGCAGCAAACTCTTCTACTTAGCCCACAAACTGGTGGATAACTATCCGGACAAAGCGATATCATGGTATGCGGTTGGGTGCTACTACGACTTAATCGGCAAAAGCGATCCAGCGCGAAGGTACCTCCTAAAAGCCACTTCCCTCGATCGGCTCTACGGTCCCGCCTGGTTAGCCTACGGTCATTCGTTCGCGAAAGAGAACGAACACGACCAAGCCATGGCAGCATACTTCAAAGCAACCCAACTGATGCGAGGCTGTCATCTGCCCTTACTCTACATCGGCGTAGAATGCGGAATGACCAAAAACCTCGAACTCGCCGAGCAATTCTTCTACAAAGCTCTCTTCGTCGCTCCGCTGGATGTATTCATCCTCCACGAGCTGGGTATTATCAAATACGAATATCAGTGCTATGAAAGTGCCGAGGACATATTCCGTGCCACCGTGGAAATAGTAACCACACGATCCGCTCAGAACATGGAAGACATATCGCCGAAATGGGAGTCGCTTTTCAACAATCTCGGTCATTGTTGCAGGAAAAACAAAAAATACGAAGAAGCCCTAAAGCACCATCAGTTTGCGTTGTTACTCAAGCCTCAGTCGGCTCAGACATATACGGCGATTGGATTCATCTACGCTCTGATGGGTAATCTCGAAGAAGCGATCGTGCATTGTCACAAGAGCCTGGCGCTGAATAGGGATTGTGTTGTTACGTCGACGATTTTGAAAACTTGCATCGAGGATCATATGGAAAGTCAGTATGTCTCCGATGATGAGGCTGTGTTCTTCAAAGACACCACGCCGAAGATCTTGTGAAGATCTCTTAGTGTAAGCTTATGTTTGTTTGAATATTTCAGTTTTGTCCAATAAAAATTGAAATACCACTAATTGATTGTCTTTGCTGTCCTGACTTTACCCACTCTGTTTCGAGGGAGCCTTGTCTTGAGGAGTTCATTCTTTTATGACGTGCATTTCGCAAGTCGACTGATGTCCAGTTGAGTTCGTTTTTCTTTGCGTTGTTGAATTCCCTTTGACAGGGAAACCTCGTATAAGGCTCGTCACCCAGCTCATAAGACATGTCTGGATCAGGCACTTATTCTATTGAGCGATTACTTTCTTTATATGCTTCCCGTCCTCTAGCCACCGTTGAGTGCAGGGTCAAGAAAGAGAAGAACGTTCATAAGCAGCTGTCGAGAACGTACGAGCCGAATATGACGTTGTGACGTTAATGAAGAACGGACTGCGTGAGGAGCACAAGAAGGGGCTTAAACCAGTTTTCCAGTTACTGAGACCCATTCACCAACAACGGGTGCCGGAGAGACCTGTGAACTCCAGGAGCTACAAAAGAAATTGAAGAGAATGCAGGGCCGATGATAGACAACTCGAGAAGATCGCAGGGGTGCCGCGTTTTCCGTGGCAATTGTAAAAGGGCTATTCGGGTAACACGTACACGGTCCGAGTCGCCGAAAGTGGTTGCAGGGCCTTGATCGAAAGCCTGAAGGTAGAAGGTGAGCGACATCCAGTGAATATACGGATGAGATAGGAAGCTGATGTTGTAGCAAGCGGTAGCATAACGAGATTGAGTCCATAGCGTGATAATAGAATCCGTAGGCGAGTTCTGCGTCGAGTGAAACGACAACGATAGACTACGGGAATGTAGTCCGAAAGCTAATGAGGACCTCGACGAATACGTATTTGATCCCATCACAATCCCATCCAGAGGGCACGTACAAAAGAGCTTGCTGGTGAAACATATTACTCAAGGAACGGCCGATGCGGAGAAAGCCGAATGGGCCGTAGAGCTGAAGTCTAGGAGATGGAGGCAAGTGGATAACACTCAACATCGTGAGGTGGAACTGAGGTTAAATGTTGCTGGAGATGAGGTTAAATGTTTTCAGTCTCAAAAGGTGACCCATGGCAGCAGCACAAAGTAGCGACTACCTGAAACGGGCGCTAGGTGACGACGCTAATTAACAGGAGTAACGATTTCGTATAACCGCGCACGACAGTGGCAGACGCTGGAATGCCCACCGATACACACCGTTTCAGATTGGGCGCAATAGCTTTGGTGGAGCAAATGCACCATTGTGGGAAACAGTGTTCCGCAGAGGTAGACGTACAGTTCTGGACCAGTCGCAAGGAAGGATGGCGAAAACTCACCAGAAACTGACCTGATGGTGTTCGATCTGATGGACCGTGATGTTGGGGGACTAAGGCCCGTTAATACTTGGGCAGGTAACGTAAGTGTAACCGATGGTGCGTAGGACCCGGAGCCATTCGTCCGTGTGGTGTTGATGGTGGTGGGCTTGGAAACGTATGGGCGAGTGGTCTAAGGCTCGTCTAGATAGAAGTGATTTTGGAGAAGTAGGATCAGGAGGTCCAGGCAGATTTTGATTGGACGATCTGCGACCTGGCGGTGCCAGTACCGGTGATGATCTGCCTGAAGGCTCTTGTCCAGGTAGTATATGCTTTGAAGGTGCTTGGGTGGACGTGCAGATGGTATATATCCTGCAGAATGAGCAGGAAGTACTTGGTCCACTGGTATTTTCAGTAGCTAATCCTTAATTGCCACATCGGAAAGTGTACTAAGCGGTACATGGCCTGGTGGTGTCATCGTTCAAACGGGTGCTGGCGGAGATACAATTACCTTGCCCGCGCTGTTTGTCCAGGAAATAGCCCAGGTGGTACCTGGCCTATAGGTGACGGATCTGACGTAGGAACGGATGCTTGGCCCGGTGTTATCAGTCAAGGAAGTCTTAAATTTGGTGTTAGTGATGTGAACGGTGGTTGAAGAGGGCTTCGATTCATATGGGTCGATGTAAACTTCGAATAACTTCAACAATTGTCAACCGATTTTCATATGTCATAGCATTTTGGAAACGTCAATTCAGTACAATTTTAACCAGAAACCACCAATGAGACGTACCACTTAAAATGGCCGCCGACGCTTGCCTACAAGCTCGGGCGAGCACGTGGAAACCTCAAGTTCTGTCAAAATTTTGTAAACAATCACGCACATTGTTATAATTCCAAGAGTGTGTGTGGCGGGACTACACTGCGGTAAAATGAAATGAGCTCACACGTATTCACGGATAGAAGCTCGTTTGTAACGGGTTTTGTCGCTACGAACCTGAACTTCTTTCAAAATTTCAGGGTGTCACGGGGGAAGACGTACGAAAGACGCTCTCATTCTGGTTTCTGATTTTAACCATGAATCGCTTCACACCAAAAGAACGCGCGCGGAAATAGTTTCAATGTTCATTCGAAATAAATCGTGCAAAATATCGTGATCGTGTTGCGCCCAAAAAAGATACAATTCGTCGTTGGGCCTCGAATTTTTTTTCAATTTGGTTCTGCGGCAAGCCCTCGTGAGCAACCTAGGCCACGTCCGCGGCGTTCAAACTCATCTATTCAGTCTGTGAAAGCCAGTGTTGAAGACCCAAGTTTGTCATATCGGCGCCGTTCGCAGCAGTTAGGCATTAGTGGGACCGCGGAGAATTTTAAAGGATGATCTTCACTTATTTCCATACAAAGTGCAGATAACTCAAAGAATTCTGCCACAAGATGAGCCACGGCGCTTGGCATACGCACAAAATGTCGTTGCAATGATTAATGCTGAGCCGGAGTTCTGGCAGCAAATTTTAATGACCGATGAGGCACATTTTACGCTCTCTGGCTCAGTTAATAAACAAAATTGTCGCTTCTGGGGTACCGAAAATCCTCACATTATTCACGAAGAGCCGCTGTGTGATCAAAAAGTTACTGTTTCGGCTGGTGTATGCGCTAAAACCATCATTGGACCGTATTTCTTCAAAGTTGGCGATCGATATCGGTGGATGTTGGGCCATTATGTGGTCCTAGAAATTCGTAAAAAGGCTTATTTCACTTTCGGATTCAACAAGACGGCGCGACATGCCATACGGCGGACAAAACAATGAACCTTTTGCGTAAGAAGTTCCTTGGAAGATTGGTGTCAAAAAAGGGCGATATTGACTGGGCTCCGAGATTGCCGGATTTAACTCCTCCAGAGTTTTTTCTTTGGGGATACTTGAAAAGCAAGGTGTATGCTAACGGCCCGAAGACAATAGAACAGCTCAAAAGAAACATTCGTGCGGAAATCGCAGAAATTTCGACCGAAATGCTCGAAAATGTCATGGAGAATGCGCGAAAACGAGCCCATTTTTGCATCGGCAATAAAGGCGGTCATTTAATTGATATTGTTTTCAAAAATTAATCAAAATAAATTGTAAAGGTCTAAATTGAATAAAAGTTTTTGAATTTCCAAAATCGGTTGAGAATTGTTGAAGTTATTCGGAATTTACATCGACCCATATGAGATGGCGCACGATATAGAACAGTTCTCGCCCCTCCCCCTCCTCTTAGCAACAGTAAAGACTCACAACAACGTCTTCGCATTAGTTCCATCTTTATTACACTAAAAAATAATTTACTGACTAGGAATTCATACATATTGTTCTCCTTTCCTTTCGTTTGGTTGCTACAATACAATCGATAAAATCTATTTTCCATGCATCATTGGTTTTACTTTACATTTTTACTCTATTAAGTTACATTTTCTGGTTTTGTTTCGATATAAAATAAAATAATAAAAAAAAAACTTTACTAATCCTAATGATTTATAAATAAACAAAAGACATGACACGGGGACGATAAAAATGAAAACAAAAAACAATAAAAATACACAGAACACGATACGATACGATACGAATAGTCTATCGAAATATAAAATACATACGACACCGCTATGTACCCTATCGCGGCCTACAGTTGACTTCTCAACTTTGTCTTCGTCTCTTCACTACCGTTTTATGGCAAACTTTGGCAAATGAAAACTCAAATCAAAAGTTCTAAGTTTAAAACCACTCTTTGGTTGGATAGTTGCACTTAGTTTTGTTTCTTTGGGTTTACACGCAATACTAGACTAGATTAGGAACCACATTTGTACAAGTACATGTTTGAAATAATAGCTGTCCTAAGGGCTACTCACGACACGGGAAGAAAAGGAAAATCGATGAAAATAAAAATCTTACGAATGTACGCGCAGTTGTGCTAGATTGGTACACGTTAAATACAATGTTAGCCGACTGTGATGTGTGAATGAGTGATCGATTGATGCTGTGACTAGCTCTGGTTGTGGCCATTCATTTTAGGCAAGTGGCATGGGCAGGCGGGCGTACAGCTATTGTGCTGACCACCACAGGCAGTGCCGGTCACCTCGAGTTTCCGCGTAAGTGCCTTCCAGTAGTCGATTTGTGCATTTATAAGGTCGATTTTACGTTTGCGCTCTTCAATTGCCAGATTGAGAAGGAACTCGTTTTTGCTCGTCACACAATCGGGTGATATTAGGCCCGACGGACTTGGGAGGTTCATGTTCCCGTGGAGGTGATTGTCGTTTGATTTGCGACGAGCGGTGTTATTGTGCAGATTTCGCATCATAATGTCCTGGGCTTGTTGTGTGGGCGGTCGACTAAAAATATCCTCATCCTCTTCCTCCAGACACACCTCGGGGATGTCTTTGGTACTAAGGCAATCGTCCTCGTCATCCATGTCGCCGTTCTGCATCGATGACGATTGGTCATTGTCACTGATATCTTCCGATTTGATGACAATCACATCGTTGTCGAATGTATTGGCCATCTGTAAAGAAAACAAGGATTTGTAAGATCGTTCAAAGACTGAAAAGTCGCGTATTACGTATACCTTCGTGTCGCTATCGAATTCGATTTTCGACGGCTGTCGTCCACCGAACGACGTTCCATTTGGCGACCCATTCGACGAGAGGTACTGACTGATGGACTCTTGTTGCGACAATGCCTCCAAGATGTCCATGAAAGATTTCGAGTTTTTACCATTACTACACAGGTCCTTCTTCAGTAAGAGTTTCATGTTCTTGTACAACTGTCGCAATTGCTTCGCCGAACGTTGATGGTATACGCGACAATTGAACTCCTTTGCTATAACTCGCCACACTTCGTCCTTCTTACGATTCGACTCCGCGTCAGTTCGTTTATTCTCAATCACATCCTTATACTGTGCTGCATAGCCCAGTACCATGTTGCGCTCTCTCTGTGTGTAGCGCGGTGTCTTTTCCATTTTGTTTCCCTTCACACCCGTTGTCTCCGACGTTTTGAGGCTGAAATTGAACAAAGTGATATTCTAAGTCACACACTTGACTGACAAAACCTCGACTGGACAAGAGGAAATATCGTTCTTCAGAACAACAATGATAATAAAATGAACCACGAATGCGATGGCAACCATTAAAACGAGCGTAAGTACAAGATAAGCGTACACATAAGCGCGCATTTGCCCTCCTCCCATCGGTGGCCTACCTGTGATCGAATATCTAATCTCAATTAAAAGATTACAAAAAAAAAAAAAGAAGAAAAATCGCCCTGTAAGCGACACTACCACGAATAACGCGTTGGTAGTGCCATCGTTTCTGTCTTTTTTTCGAGTTGAAAGCTTAAGTCGAGTTTGAACACACACACTGTGGCACGACGAGCGAAGGTATTGTCGCAAATGTATGTTCAAGTGGGTAAACACTCGCGCGTACAGTTAATGAAACGAAAACATTCCTGACTGATAACTACGAGGTGTTATCTGAAGTAAGCTTTTAAACTAATAGACCGGGCTGACTGATGAATCTGCAACAAGGCGGAGGTACGAGCAACTAGCGATGACAAAGCTACGATTAGATGGGGTATTGCTTGGTCGATTTCAGGTTTAGTTTCGGGGTTTCTACGTAGGCTTGGGCTGATTTTTTTTTTGTTTCTCTCCTTATCGAATTGAGGTGCGGGTGAATCACGTGAACTTATCAGCCTTGATGGATACACGACTACATTGAAATTGCAGATAGAGGCTCTTGTTCGAGGTTTATTGCTAGTATCTGAGCGGTTTGGTTTAAGCTTTTTTGTTAGCCTTCAAAGATAAGGTTGTTTGGGAGACGTGCAGGAGTTTTTGACAAAAAGAAAAAAATACGAAGCTATCGTCGTGGGCCAAGGCTCTGCAGAGCTGAGCCTAATCAATGCCCGGAGAGATATACATACAACTGTGAGATAAGATTAAGTTGTCATGCGAGCAGTTGAGAAATCAAAAACTTTTCGACGATTATATACTTATATCGCGACTGAGGAAGAGGCCCGTGATGCACATAAGATATATGATGACCAATCAGGTAGTAATCGCCTTATTCGCTGTTCGATTACATAGAAACTGTCAATAGTCATCGTTTCCAAACCTGGATTCATGCGCTTACGTTGACCTACAGACGCCAAACGAACCAGGGCTGGCCCTTAAGCTAAACAAACGATAAAAAGAAGACCAGACAGAGCCGTGACAGCGTATTTTGCTACTGCAAATTTGATATTTTCATTCAAAAACTCAAATTCAATTTCTTAAACTCGAAAACAAGTCCAGGGCGTGTCCTACACACCTAGCAATAAAAACCACCTCAGCCCTCTAAGGGTTAATACTTCAAGTAAATTAATCATACAAATTCGCCCACGAATTCAACAGAAACCCGAAACCATTTTCCACCACGAATAGCCAGCATTACTCATTCAACAGCCCAGTCGCCTTGCGTGACGGAACGCCTAAAACCTAAGTAACCCAAATCCATGAGCATAATACCATGGACAGATACAAGTATCCCAGAGTAAACAAAATTTGACGTACACACACTAGTGTGTGTTCCTCCAAAAAACTCTCGCGAAGAACGTAGAAACGAGGAATATTTTTAGAAAAGCAGCTTTTCCGAATCTAGTGTATGGTACTACGAACCAATCCGAAATTGACTCCCGCGAAAACAGATGATTCAGCCAGCGTCGAAAACAGATTCAAAAACAGCCCGAACAAGCGCTCGGGGGAAAACCAACTCAAAAATTCGAATGAAAAATGAGAGAAAAAGAAACAGGAAGGAACTCTGAAATGATTTTGAAGAAATTTCCAATAAGCAAGGTGCCGCTGCAACCAATCGGCTATCGTGCCTCTGAGTAATCGAAAATGAAATAATTTTTTTTTTCTATAAATAAATCGCATCCTCCATTCAATGACGAACGTTAGAAAACTGTTTTACTCTTTTGTTCGTTTTTTTTTGCCGTCTGTAGCGATAGATCTCTCTTCGTCAGAACCCCCAGATTGGAGGCAAGAGGGGATGGAAAAGGGTCCTCAAAAATAAGAACCCTCACCTGATCCTTGAACTAAAATAAACTCAAATTCACTTACTCTTTGACCGCAGAATTTAGAAACTGAAAATCGGTAATTAGTATCTGCGATGTAGTCGTAGGTGTAATGGTATTCGTATCCAAGCGATGCACACGAGATACAAGCTCCTCTGTCTGAAGATAGCCGTCGAGAACTGAGCGAAGAAACGAATAGAGACGTAACGACGAACAGCGGACAAAAACCAGATCAATTCGCAGATACAGCGTCGAGCAACTGATGCGAGTGGAACCAGCCAACAAGCGCGGATGCTCGACTCTATTCTCGGTTACCGCTCCGCTCTGTAATTCTGTTTCTGTTTCTGTGCTGTGTTTTCTGCTGCTTGGCACCACATTTCCTCATCTCGACATTCGAAAACTAAAATTAAATCACATTGCCGTCGTAAACACAGAAACGAACTCCTCTACTTCTTCATTTCTCATTTACCCCACCCTCGTCCCTCCGTCACTCGCTGTACGATGAAAACATACGTGCTCATACGTGCCTCTCATATAGACTAATGCTCGAGTAAATCCTCGAAGCAAGTCCCGCGCGCGCACCTTGCCATCCAATTAAACCTCGTCCCATACGCCTCTATCCGATTGCCGACGCACGATTCGGTCGCTTAATCTCAAGACTCATCTACAAGTAGGTACTGCAATCGGATTCAAATCTAAACATTCATAAATTTGGGTAAAAATAAACTTGGAAAATAGATGATTCGCGGCGGTGGATCGGTGAATCGTTGAATCGGTGGATTGCTTCTCGTGTTTGTCGATATTCGATTTTCTCGCGCCTGTGGACCGTGCTCGATAGACATTTTTTCTTTGTTTTTATTTTCTAGGCAGAACGACCAAGCGTGTATTGAGTATTGGATTGGCAAGATCCTCTATTCACTAAGCTTGTAGGCGGTACGATAGTGCGCCAATTTGTTTCTTATAAGAGATTTCGGTAGAGAAAAAGCTCCTAAGCCTCTGTGAGATCTGACTACGGTAACTGAAGTTAAGCAATTTAACTACTCTTATACCTATCTACACCTTACCGAGCTGAACCGACATTATTTAAACGAAACGCAAGCTAGCCTTAAGGGTCCTTGTTTGACATCCCTCTCCTTCTATAATTCTAAAAATTTCAGACACTTTTTCGCCCCGCTTTCTCAAACAATCTTTCCCCGACGACTTCCTTGAACCTGACTCAGCTTGCCGCTTTTCTCTCTTAGACCATTTCTAGCCCGTGCTGTCGATCTCTATATCATCGACGCATTCATTCGAGGCTCCGATGGTGGCGCCATTTGCCTGCCTCTCTCGAAAATTATCAGTTTATCCTCATCTCGACAGGAAATTCCCTAAATATTGAAAACAACTTTTGCCACACTGTCTCTCTGATTGTCACTAAGTACCTGGTGGAAACACGAGAAAGAAGCAATACTCGCGCCGAAAACTCATCTTCAGGCTGGATTCTTAGGCAGACCTTTTTTTTCTCTAAGTTTATCCTCATTTGTAGTTAACCTTGGAAGCGTTAACATGGCACACATTATGATTCCACCAATGTGGACAGGGCGTTCATGTTCGCCTTATCCACCTCTATAGGAACCCTGAGCCTTCAGCTTTATTGAATAGCAAAGAAGTCAATCGATTTCACTTAGATCTTGGACCGAGCAATGTTTATAAAATAGTCTACTGAGACATCCTTGAAGATCCCAGGCGTCCGTTTCAGTGTCTGTTTTATATCTGCCTTTTCGAGTCCTTTTTAGCTTTATACGATCTACCCCAAGGCAGACACTTGAGACACTTCTCGAGGGCATTTTAGGCTTTCTCCGATGTCCCTAAAGGCAACCACAGAGATCCACTTCTCGAGCGCATTGTGAGCTTCGCCCGGTGTCCCTCGGAACATCCACATAGATCCACTTCTCGAAAGCATTTTGAGCTACCTCCGGTGTCCCCCAAGAAAGCCACTTAAATCCTCTTTTCTAGCCCATTTTAAGCTTTCTCCTATGTCCCCAATCATGTAGATCCAATTCTCGAGCGAATTTTGAGCTTCCTACAGTGTCTCCCAAGAAAGCCGCTTAAATCCTCTTTTCTAGCCCCTTTTTAAGCTTTCTCCAGTGTCCGTCGAGGCAGCCACATAGATTCCCTTCTCGATAGCATTTTGAGCTTCCTTCGGTGTCCTCCGGAACAGCCGCATAGATCCACTTCTCGAAATCATTTTGAGCTACCTTCGCCGTGCCCCAAGACATTCACTTAGATCTATTTGTCTAAGCCTTTCTTAGCTTACTCCGGTGACTCCCAAGAAAGCCACTTAAATCCTCTTTTCTAGCCCATTTTAAGCTTCCTCCGATATCCCCAAAGTCAATCATATAGATCCACTTCTCGAGCGAATTTTAAGCTTCTTCTGATGTCCCCAAAGGCAACCACAGAGATAGACTTCTCCAAAGCATTTTGAGCTACCTCCGGTATCTCCCGGAGCAGCCACATAGATTCCCTTCTTGAGCGCATTTTGAGCTTCCTCCAGTGTCCCCCAACGAAGCCACTTAAATCCTCTATTCTAGCCCATTTTGAGCTTCCTTCGGTGTCCTCCGGAACAGCCGCATAGATCCACTTCTCGAAATCATTTTGAGCTACCTTCGCCGTGCCCCAAGACATTCACTTAGATCTATTTGTCTAAGCCTTTCTTAGCTTACTCCGGTGACCCCCAAGAAAGCCACTTAAATCCTCTTTTCTAGCCCATTTTAAGCTTCCTCCGATATCCCCAAAGTCAATCATATAGATCCACTTCTCGAGCGAATTTTAAGCTTCTTCCGATGTCCCCAAAGGCAACCACAGAGATAGACTTCTCCAAAGCATTTTGAGCTACCTCCGGTGTCTCCCGGAGCAGCCACTTAGATCCACTTCTCTAAGCCTTTCTTAGCTTCCTCCGATATCTCCCAAGAAAGCCCCTTAAATCGTTTTCTTTAGTCCATTTTTAACTTCGTCCGATGTCCCCCAAGGCGACCACTTAAGTCCACTTCTTTTCATTCCTGCTATTAATGATATTAACACGAACAATTTTAGATTCTTCTGTATGCTGGCGACACCAAGTTTTTCAAGAACATTTCTTCCAGACATGAAACTTCCTTCATCCAATTGGATTTCAACAATTTTTCTATCTGGTGCTCCAAACACTGCATAAAACCAATCACTTTTCCACGTAAACTTATTGAACCGCGTCCTTTACAAAATTTTGTGATCAAGAGCACTAATCGTATCGATAGAAAAGCTAATTCAACACTCGGTTGAACGATGGTCAAAAGTGTTCACCAACCTCAACGTGTCCCGAGTCCTTTCCCATACTTGAATACACCTTATTAGCTCTACCAGAACCGAGAGCATCCCACGTTCTTCCTACGATTTGCTCTTCGAGGTCTGCCCCAAAGCAAATATTAGATCCTTACTTCCTATCGAAGCCGCCTTAAAGTGTTACGTAACTCTAGTGGCTTTAATGACTTCTTTGTCGTTAGTTTTTGTGAGACTAGGAATTAGGCTAGATTAGGCCTAGAGCCGAATTACAACAAGAATTTGATGGCTTTTGACGGCTTTGTTTTTCTGTTATAGGGTTCGCCCAGGTTCAACAGTTACGCTCTTATGTTTGTCACACAACCTGGACGGGGTGCAGATGGTTTGTGTCGAAGATGTTCGTTCAGCACTCTCCGGGGTGGTTGTCCTAGATGGAATTCGAAAGATTTGATTGAATTTGCTGCGTTGTTTGTAGTTCACAGTAACCTTTTTGTTTCGATGACATTAAGGTGTTATATTGCAAATGCTCTTGTTCTTGTTATTATCCGAACCGCCGTTATTACCCCAAGGAGTTACAAATAGTATTGGCATATATAGTATGTATGAATGGTGCGAGTCAGTCACTTTGCTTGTAAGACGATTGAAACACGAGTTTTCAGGGGTGTAAGACAACGTCTAATCGTCGATACGTATGCAATGACTAGATAGTCTGTTCGAGACAACCATGCAGACCGAACTTCTGGCTTGTTATCGCCTGCCACTCACAGAAGAAACGATTCCGATCAGAACTGGAGGAGAACAGCTAGTTGGCTGTCTTGAACACAACACAACCTCCTACCCGAGGTAAAGGCATTACGCCACGTGACCGCCGTGGAATAGGAATTGGAAAATACTACAATCGGAAAAGGCGGGGTAGACATATGGCAGAGATAGCTTCCAATCGCAGCAAGAAACAGTCACGTGCCAGAGACTAGCACGGGAACGAACCAGTTTTTCAGCGAAAGGCAGATAACGCTGTCGCGGGTGACCTCTGCGCTATGACTGATAGGATTTCATGCTAAAACGGCAGCTATTTGACTCTACCTGATGTTCTGTGAGCGAAAAACTATTTGACACAGATATTAACGCTTAAAGGCCGAACTTATTAGCAGGATTCGTTCAATTCATATGCTCCATGCTTTCCTGATATCTCGGAAAGCTACAGCACTAGAGGCAGACCAATGTGAAGTGAGAGAGTGGGTGCTGGTCAATGATAGTAGGAAACCAACTCTATTCCACCATCAGGTCCAGTGTACTGAAGGACGTTCTCGAAAATAGAAATTAGAGAAACCGGCGACTTTGCGGGATGAAGTAAAACCTTCACATCAACGAAGGGGGTTGTAGAAGCCAAACGACGCATGAGCACTTCCAGCCCCACAAGTCTTATCCTAAGTGCAGCTCCGAGTAGTACCCATTCAAACTAACATATGGTCGGACCAGATTATGCACTTAAACCCAATGAACTCCGGGCGTACCGACAAGAACAAGTCAAGCTCAACACGACACATTCGAAATTCACTCGCGTATTCTGTATCCAACACATCAGCTCGGAGACAAGACACACCAGAGCACTCCATTTCCCGTTAATCTTAGCCTATAAATAGCAACATTTCCCACTGAGTTCCACGGCCCTCTCTCGTCGTATCCACTGCCGTGTAATGACCGAGCACGATGCGTCTCACGGCTGAGTCCCCCCGCCCCCCCAGGCACAATAAGTCGCATTATCTTCTGCCGCCTCTGCCGCTGCAATCACCTTTCCATCAACCATACGACAGCCCTACCCAGCTACACACGTAGTTCTAGTAACGTTTTCAAAACTAATCGATATCGAGCCAGAGACAAGCACTAGGATTAGTGTGCGACTCAAAATAGGGTTGCGCTCGCCTGCCTGCCTACCGCTTTCACCGACTGCGTCCGTGTCTTCAAGAGGGTGGCTCTGACTAGGGTGACGATGACGGGAAAATAAAGCAAAAAAAAATATATTTTTTTTCGTCCGACTTCTATCCCATCTAGTGCGACAGAGAAACACATTGCGACAAAACGAAACAGAAAGTCCAAAAAGAGCACACAAAAAAAAATCACGGAAAGGAAATCTCCTCTTGAACCCACTGAAAATGATTTTCCTCTTTTCTTCTTCACCATGTTTTTTTTCTTACTCATTCGCCCATTGGCGTTTCCCGTCACTTGCTTATTTGCTGTTTATATTATTCGCACATAAATAATTATTTGTTTACCTGTTGCAATGGAAATTCCTCACTTTTGACACAATCACGAGCGATAACAACACAAAAACACACGCACCGACATTCACAGATTTATTCTCGTCCTGTTTTCGTTCGTACTTGATTTTAGTCTAATTGGACTTGATTGTTAGGATTCATGCCGAGACTCGGAGGAAAACTCCTTTACTGGCTCAAGATGTGCTTTATGCTTTTCCCCGTGCGACGAGAAGAAACTCGGATCAATTTTCATCCCTTGCTTTCGTTTGACAGCTGTTGACTTTTCCTCGTCACATGTTCAGTACAAAGATGGCGCGCGCTAAAAATGAAACTTCAATCTGGTCGGCCATATTTTCGAATACTATTCGGAACACTACATTATCGGTAGTGTTAGCTGTCAAGACGTTCTTTTCCGGTTTAATTCGCTAAGAAGAAGGTACGATGATTTTGAGAAGAAAACTAAATTTCTTCACATCGAAGTGAAATTGTTGAAATTTTATCGGGAAAATGTGACAAACGATTGTAGACAAGTTCCAACAATCGTTTGGTATCCATATTTTTTTCTATGTGAATGAGTGGAGTAGTGGTGATTGACGAAAGAGTAACATTTTGTTTTTTTGTATTGCAGAAATTAAACACAAAATGGGACGGTACTCGCGTGAGCCAGATAATGCAAGCAAGTCGTGCAAAGCCCGTGGGCCCAGTCTAAGAGTTCATTTCAAGGTAAGAATGAAATTTTAATTTGAGTGAGGAGTTTTGGTTGGGAGCGTGTTGACATAGTGTACACAAGAAACGAACCTAAACAAAAGTGTTTAAACCTGTGTTTACTAATACCCACCGCACTTAAAATCGGTGTTCTAGACCCTTAATGCGTCTGGTTCATTTTTGCAAAAGTGCCAGAGAAAATATGTTTCACAATGAAACTGGCGAAGCATCAGCAAGCGATCTAGTCACATCTCTAGTTGGCTTTCTAGAACTTCTGTCACAAACTATGTAAACCTGCACCCCAGTTACCGGCGCCTCTTTTATAAACCCACAACTAACTATTGTGTTTCCTTTCATAGAATACCCACGAAGCAGCCCAAGCCATCAAGCGGATGCCACTTCGTCGTGCACAACGTTTCCTAAAGGCTGTCATCGAGAAGAAAGAATGCGTACCATTCCGTCGTTTCAACGGTGGCGTCGGCCGTTGTGCTCAGGCTAAGCAATGGAAGACCACACAAGGTCGCTGGCCGAAGAAGTCCGCCGAATTCCTGCTACAGCTGCTGCGTAACGCCGAAGCTAATGCCGATTATAAAGGACTCGACGTCGATCGTCTAGTTGTCGATCATATTCAAGTGAATCGCGCCCAATGTCTACGTCGCCGTACGTATCGTGCTCATGGTCGTATCAACCCATACATGTCGTCGCCCTGCCACGTTGAAGTCATCCTCACCGAGAAAGAAGAGGTTGTCGCCAAGGCGCCCGAGGACGAGCCAGCCAAGAAAAAGCAATCGAAGAAGAAGATGCAAAAGCAAAAAGAGAAGATGATGAGGAGCGAATAGGCATTAGGAACTCTTTAACTGACATTGTTTAAATAAAAAGCAAGCCCAGCTGATGGGCTTTTTTTTTAAGAAAAAGAAAAATTTGACTTATTCTTGGGAACATGAAGAACGATAGGTGCTCACCTAGAAACCTACATCTCATAGTGCGGATTGTATATTCATGAGGCACATCTCCTGCTATTGTAGCCATTGTATTCGAATTCCCATCACTTCTCAGCATGGCAGGCATACATATGTCCGATGCAAGCGTCTGCGTCAGCAAGACAACGACGATCTGTCCGGTTGCTCAGCATTGGATTTGATTTGCGTTTTGCTTGAATGTTTTAATTTTTTACGACTTGTCTCTTCGCTTCTCCCATTGTTGTTGCTGTTCCATCACATCGTTCGCCGGATTGCCGGGGATTGTGTAAATTAGTTTAAGTGTAGTCAGCGTAGTAGCATTGTGCTTGGATAAAAATTAATGTGATGGTGCCGCAGAAACGCGGATGTTTAGCGAATAATAGAATTGAATGTCTCTTCTAACAATCGAGTTATGATATTAGATTAAAATGTTTTCAAAAAAAAAAAAACAAACATGAATGGAAGGAATTCAAGTGAACAGGCGCAACGTCCATACAGTGGAGCTCGTAAGTCATTGGAGATGATGAGAGAGAATTCTATATTTCTTACCAGGAAATGCCATATTGGTGTCTGGTTGGAGGGGGCTACCTCACTCAATTATTAGCAGTTGTGAGTAATGAGTAAAGGGTGTGGCTAGGGAAAGAAAATAGCAGGATTCGAAGAATCAAGTTTTTCGGTTGGAAATTGTGAAGCCAAATAGTGGTCAAGTGGGTGTTAAGTTAGTGCATTTTCTGGCTTTGTTTTCCATTGTTATGGCCCACATATTACCAGGTGAGTGTAACCTGAACCACTAATTGCATAAGGTGCACATTTTGATAGTGTAATTAGTGGAATCTATCGATCTGATTCATCCAATATGTCAGTGACTGTGTCTCTGTCTACGGTTGGAACTGGGAAAGGTTCCCTATCAACCGCGAAAATTTGAGTTAAAATCGTTGTCCAAAATAGTGCATTGCTTTCAAGAAGACATCCAGATACTACGATACTGGTGATACTAAGTGACTTTCTTTGGTGTCCCCCAAGGCAGCCACTTAGATCCACTTCTTTAGTCCATTTTTGGCTTCCTCTTGTGGCTCCCAGATATTCACTTAGATCGACTTTTCTAGGCCTTTCTTAGCTTCCTCCGCTGTCCTCTAAAGCAGCGATAAAGGTCAGATTCTTAAGTCCATTTTTGGCTTCCTCCTGTGTCCTCCAGATATTCACTTAGATCGACATCTCTGTGCCTTTCTTAGCTTCCTCCGCTGTCCCCTAAAGCAGCGATAAAGGTCAGATTCTTAAGTCCATTTTTGGCTTCCTCCTGTGTCCCCCAGATATTCACTAAGATCGGCTTCTCTAGGCGTTTCTTAGCTTTCTCCGCTGTCCTCTAAAGCAGCGGCATAGGTTAACTTCTTTAGTCCTTTTCTAGCTTCATCCGGCGTCCCCCAAATATTCACTTATATCGACTTCTCTGGGCCTTTCTTAGCTTCCTCCGCTGTCTTTCAAAGCAGCGATAAAGGTCAGATTATTTAGTCCTTTTCTAGCTTATCCGGCGTCCCCCAAATATTCACTTAGATCGACATCTCTGGGCCTTTCTTAGCTTCCTCCGCTGTCCCCCAAAGCAGCGACTAAAGGTCCACTTCTTTAGTCCATTTTTGGCTTCCTCCTGTGTCCCCCAGATATTCACTAAGATCGGCTTCTCTAGGCGTTTCTTAGCTTTCTCCGCTGTCCTCTAAAGCAGCGGGATAGGTTAACTTCTTTAGTCCTTTTCTAGCTTCATCCGGCGTCCCCCAAATATTCACTTATATCGACTTCTCTGGGCCTTTCTTAGCTTCCTCCGCTGTCCCCCAAAGCAGCGACTAAAGGTCCACTTCTTTAGTCCATTTTTCGCTTCCTCTTGTGGCTCCCAGATATTCACTTAAATCGACTTCTCTAGGCGTTTCTTAGCTTCCTCCACTGTCCCCCAAAGCAGCGACTAAAGACCCATTTCCTTAGTCTATTTTTGGCTTCCTCCTGTGTTCAATAAGATCCACTTCTTTAGGCCTTTCTTAGGTTCCTCCGCTGTCCCCTAAAGCAGCAACAAAGGTCCACTTCCTAAGTCCATTTTTGGCTTCCTCCTGTGTCCCCTAGATATTCACTTAGATCGAATTCTCTAGGCCTTTCTTAGCTTCCTCCGCTGTCCCCTAAAGCAGCAACAAAGGTCCACTTCCTAAGCCCATTTTTGGCTTCCTCCTGTGTCCCCCAGATATTCACTAAGATCGGCTTCTCTAGGCGTTTCTTAGCTTTCTCCGCTGTCCTCTTAAGCAGCGGCATAGGTTAACTTCTTTAGTCCTTTTTTAGCTTCATCCGGCGTCCCCCAAATATTCACTTATATCGACTTCTCTGGGCCTTTCTTAGCTTCCTCCGCTGACCTTCAAAGCAGCGATAAAGGTCAGATTATTTAGTCCTTTTCTAGCTTCATCCGGCGGCCCCCAAATATTCACTTAGATCGACATCTCTGGGCCTTTCTTAGCTTCCTCCGCTGTCCTCTAAAGCAGCGATAAAGGTCAGATTCTTAAGTCCATTTTTGGCTTCCTCCTGTGTCCTCCAGATATTCACTTAGATCGACTTCTCTAGGCCTTTCTTAGCTTCCTTCGCTGTCCCCTAAAACAGCGACAAAGGTCCACTTCTTTAGTCCATTTTTCGCTTCCTCCTGTGCATCCTAGATATTCACTTAGATCGACTTCTCTAGGCCTTTCTTAGCTTCCTCCGCTGTCCTTCAAAGCAGCGATAAAGGTCAGATTATTTAGTCCTTTTCTAGCTTCATCCGGCGTCCCCCAAATATTCACTTAGATCGACATCTCTGGGCCTTTCTTAGCTTCCTCCGCTGTCCCCTAAAGCAGCGATAAAGGTCAGATTCTTAAGTCCATTTTTGGCTTCCTCCTGTGTCCACCAGATATTCACTCAGATCGAATTCTCTAGGCCTTTCTTAGCTTCCTCCGCTGTCCTCTAAAGCAGCGATAAAGGTCAGATTCTTAAGTCCATTTTTGGCTTCCTCCTGTGTCCTCCAGATATTCACTTAGATCGACATCTCTGGGCCTTTCTTAGCTTCCTCCGCTGTCCCCTAAAGCAGCGACTAAAGACCCATTTCCTTAGTCTATTTTTGGCTTCCTCCTGTGTTCAATAAGATCCACTTCTTTAGGCCTTTCTTAGGTTCCTCCGCTGTCCCCTAAAGCAGCAACAAAGGTCCACTTCCTAAGTCCATTTTTGGCTTCCTCCTGTGTCCCCTAGATATTCACTTAGATCGAATTCTCTAGGCCTTTCTTAGCTTCCTCCGCTGTCCCCCAAAGCAGCGACTAAAGGTCCACTTCTTTAGTCCATTTTTGGCTTCCTCCTGTGTCCCCCAGATATTCACTAAGATCGGCTTCTCTAGGCGTTTCTTAGCTTTCTCCGCTGTCCTCTAAAGCAGCGGCATAGGTTAACTTCTTTAGTCCTTTTCTAGCTTCATCCGGCGTCCCCCAAATATTCACTTATATCGACTTCTCTGGGCCTTTCTTAGCTTCCTCCGCTGTCCTTCAAAGCAGCGATAAAGGTCAGATTATTTAGTCCTTTTCTAGCTTCATCCGGCGTCCCCCAAATATTCACTTAGATCGACATCTCTGGGCCTTTCTTAGCTTCCTCCGCTGTCCTCTAAAGCAGCGATAAAGGTCAGATTCTTAAGTCCATTTTTGGCTTCCTCCTGTGTCCTCTAGATATTCACTTAGATCGACTTCTCTAGGCCTTTCTTAGCTTCCTCCGCTGTCCTCTAAAGCAGCGATAAAGGTCAGATTCGTAAGTCCATTTTTGGCTTCCTCCTGTGTCCTCCAGATATTCACTTAGATCGACTTCTCTAGGCCTTTCTTAGCTTCCTTCGCTGTCCCCTAAAACAGCGACAAAGGTCCACTTCTTTAGTCCATTTTTCGCTTCCTCCTGTATCCACCAGATATTCACTCAGATCGAATTCTCTGAGCCTTTCTTAGCTTCCTCCCCTGTCCTCTAAAGTAGCGACAAAGGTCTACTTCTTTGGTCCATTTTTGGCTTCCTCCTGTATCCCTCATATATATACACTAAAATCGACTTTTCTCAGCTTCCTGTCCCCTAAGGCAACTACATGCATCCACTTCTCGAGCGCATTTTGAGCTTCTTCCGGTGTTAGGCAATCACTTAGATCCATTTCTTTAGACCTTTCTTAGCCTTTCCCAATACCTCCGAAAGCAACGACGTAGATCCACTTCTCGATCACACTTTAAGCTTCCTCCGATGCCCCTAAGGCAGTTACTTTTCGAGGGAATTTGAACTTCCCCCCAAGAAAAACTTTTAAATCCCCTTCTCTAGGCCTTTCTTAGCTTCATGCGGTGTCCCCCAAGGCGACCACTTAGGTCCCCTTCTTTTCATTCCTGCTATTAATGATATTAACACGAACAATTTTAGATTCCTCTGTACGCTGCCGACGCCAAGAAGATTTCAAGAACATTTTTTCTTCGAGAAATTTTTCTGTCTGGCGCTCCAAACACTGCTTAAAGCTTAACGTCTCCTACTGCTATTGAACGTATTGAACCTCTTCCATTCCACGGTTGGGGTGATTCGCGTCCTTTAAAAATTATATTACCAAGAGGATGTGACATAAAGCTAATTCAGTACTTGGTTATCCAACCACTTTGTGACTTGATCCCTATCGCCTTCTGGAATACACCATATTAGCATTACTAGAATCGCGAGCATCATACCTTGTTTCGCACGATTTACTCTTCGAGGTCTGTACCGAAGCAATCATTAGAACCTTAGCCCTTGCGTTTCTTGTGGCTTCAAAGTCCCTTTTTTAGATAAATTCTTTTGTTAGATTAAGAACTAAGCTAGATTAAGACCCGAATTACAGCAAGAATTACTATTGGACGGTCTTGCGCTTGTTCGGAGCTTGGCCCGTGTCATCACTCCGTTGAAATCGTTGTCCAAAATAGTCCAACGCTTTCAAAAAGACACCTAGACACTACGATAGTAGTTTTCTAGGTCACTGAGTTCTTCAGGCTAACAATGGATGGTGGCTAGAACTGAACGTCTTCATGGAACGAATCCAGCTCGCCAAAAGAACTTGCAGCCTTAGCCGCGCGCTCCCTCATACTTACTCATCGAAACTTCTAAGCCGGTCTGCAGTCGACTACCACCCACCACTTTCACTAATATCCGAAATATTGTTTTGCTAAACCAAGCTGCGGTTAGACTTTTTAGGATCCACTTGCATACTATTACCATTAGCTAGACTATAAAATGCAGTCAAACTTGTATTTTTAAAATTTTAAGCGATTTAAACCTACCTGCGCTTCATACATACTATCGCGATCGCTCGTAAGCCGTAATCATTGTCGTCGCTGTCGAATTCCTGTTCTAGAAGCACTTGATTCTCAGTCGCCACTGTTACGGTCGAATCAATTGAAGCACAATCGACGAAAACGTTTGTTTGTTTGCATTTTTCCCATTTCTGTTCGTTTTTATTCTTTTTTCGTGATTTTTTTTTATTCTCATTTCGTCTTTGTATTAAACCGAATAGAGGGCAACTAGTGCTGTGATTTGTTGTTGAGCCGTCGAAATTATATTTCGTATATCGCTCGACTATACGCTCCTCTGTCCCACACTCAGTTTCGTCAAGACCGCCGAGAGAATTGCAATTACATTCGAAGATCAACCTACTATTAGTCTATTTATTCCGTCTAAGGATACCTATCGAATCGGGGTTTTATCTAAAACGCATTTAACCAGTTAATTATTGATTTAGTTAGTCATTCGCGCAGTCGAATTAGCATTTTTCCCTTTGTGCGTTCTATGCCCGATTCCTGTTTATCTTGATCGGTTAGTGAACGGCTTAGTATCTATCTGGAAGATCTAAAATAAATTGTTACCTCAGTGTGTGATGTTTGTTGAATAAATCGAAAGAAAAAAAAAGATCGAAACAGTTCATTGATCGTGTATGGTCGCATCGCACTCGTGTCTTGTCCACTGTCGCAAGAATCGGAATTACAATTTGAATGGAAAATATCTGCTGGATAAACAACTGCCACAATTGTTGCCGGGATACCACTGATATTGTAAAATTGGATTATTTAAAAGGTAAGATGTGCGAAAAATATAAAACCACTTACGGCATTCGGACACGTCTCATGAGTCGGGCTAGGGACTTAATGATCTCGAAAATGCGACTTAAACTCTTCGGCGAGATGTTAACGAACTGTCGTTAAATTCCTCTGGACTTTGTGGCACTAATCAAAACGAGAATAATTGCCTGCATAACCATGCGCCAAGAATCGACGTATGCGATAAGAGAGACAGTTCTCGCGCGCGTCATTTCTATTCACAACTGGCGGTGATCGTGTTTTAGAACAGGACTTAACCTTGAAGCTTGGATGCAGTAATTGACAATGGGCGGCAGTGTTATTCGAAAAATCAATTTAAGAAATTCGTTCAACGACCCAAGAGCTGCGTCAAGTTTTTTTTTTTTTTCTACCCCGATTCGACTGTGGGTGTTGGTTTAACTCACTTGTTAAGGATCACTTAGTTTGGAGACTTCAATTGATGAAGTAGGACGTGGAATTGTTTACATTAAGGGCTTTCAATTGTAGGATCATCTGTATGATCACCGACGCCATGGGCGTTAAGCAGGTAGTAATAGACTTGGTTTATATTAATGTGTGCCCGACTGATGGGTGATGGAATCACTGCCGCTTCGACGTGGTGCCGACGATTTATAGAACAACTAAATAGATTTATGAGCCGAAAAGGTTACTCATACGACCCGTCGGTCATAGTTAGTTTTATTAAATTGATTACGAAGATTACGAATCTTATGTGGTATGTCTCCAATTAGGTTTATAATATCAATTCTTAGAACAGGGAATTCTGACTCGTATGGGTCCCTTTTGCAAAGTGGTTACAAATCTCAACACAACAGAAGAGTCTTCCCATTTCGAGTCTATATGACCAAAGTCCCAAGATATCAGAGATGACGGAAATGTTTAATTCCATCAATTATCAGCTATTATTGTTACCGGCAATTTAGTCCTTGAAATATCAGGACTTTGATGACAACTTTCTTCCATGTGTGGCTGTTCTGTTCCATCTCTTTGTACTATCCGTTCCTCTACTTTCGATTCAATGATTTTTTGATTGTATGTCCACTGTCCATTCGTTCCAGCTGCCTTGCCCATCTTAGTCCTTGCGATTTTATTAGTTAGACAATGCTTGGGTCTGAATGGAGTTCCTCGAATTCTTGATAGATTTTTCATTCGCCTGTTTCTTTGTCTTGTTTTACACCATAGATTCTCCTTAAGATCTGCCTCCAAGGGTTGAAACCTATTTTTCTCCTTCTTAGTCAGTTAGTTTTTGGCAGTCAATTTTCTCAAAGCTTTTATCGAGTTTATTTAGTTTTCTCTTCATGTACTTCAAAACCTACTAGCTCTCCTTAAATTATTGGATTTTCTGCGTTTTTCTTAACTGCTTTTTCCCTATCTTCCTCAAAGCCCTGATCGTCAGTGTGAGCTAGAGCGGGGTTGTTTCCATTAAGGGCTATTCCCCTCTCATTTTTCCAAAATAATCTCATAAGTACCAGTACAAAATTCGAGAAAAGTTGTAACAAGATTTTTCCTTACTTTAATCCTTCAAACTTTCGAAATGTTTCAGATAAGACCTTTCGTTAGCCAGCTATTACTATCATTATCGTAGCGACTACTTTGTTTTGCCACGACTGTCTCGAAGCTTGTACGATATTTTTGTAAATCCATTCGTCCATGCTACGACTACATCCAGACTTCAACGAAATGACAAGATAAAAAGTGTTGATCTACTGTGTTTGAGCTCAGCGAATGTATTTTGATTCTAGCTGGAAGAAGGCCTCAAGTAAATATAGGAACTTCTCCAGGCCAAAGGCTTCCCGTATTTCTTACCAGATGACTTTGTTTATTATAGTGATCCAGTATAACCAATGAAGGGACATTCTTAACCTCAATGTCGGGGGACAAAATGCTTAAAACAGTTACCTACCCGTGATCTTCGATCTTACCCACTCGCCAAGACTTTTTAGTCTTATTTTTGGCCCAGTTTTATACCTTTTTAAGAGAGCATCTAGTGGTCGCCCTTGCCTGGTTAACGTAAATTTTGCATATCCTCGCTGTGGCCGTAGCTCATCCCTGCACCCTAAGATAGGCCTCATAAGTGACATTATCTACCAGGCAGGTAGTTAGGCTAAAACTCCTTTTGATGCCATGCCTGGTTAGACCTCAGAAACGGCATTAAGACAGTGTTTTCTAAATGCGAGAAACCTGCATGCTATAAGTGCCGGACATTCGCAGATGAAACGGTGGAGATTTTTCTCTACGTCGTTGCGGTAGCTGCGGCATTGGCTTTTAAAGGTTATGCCGAGTCTCGAGGCCTTTATTACATAGTGCACTGCGCTGACTTGCCACAATTCTGGTGAAACCTGCATGCTATAAGTGCCGGACATTCGCAGATGAAACGGTGGAGATTTTTCTCTACGTCGTTGCGGTAGCTGCGGCATTGGCTTTTAAAGGTTATGCCGAGTCTCGAGGCCTTTATTACATAGTGCACTGCGCTGACTTGCCACAATTCTGGTGATATTGGAACGAAACCCGTTTAAAACGTCTTAATTCTTACTTTTGATCTAGATGGGTCAGGATATCCTAATTTCCTCGTCTTCCTCTATGCAACTGAACCCGGAGGTGAGTGATCCCGATAGTAGCCACATTCATTTATTTATTCCTCGCATTGCTGAACCAGTCTGAACAAAGTTTTTACTACTGTGGGGGCTTTGATAATGGCTTGATTAACTCTGCTGATAGCTTATTTCCTTTATTATTCATCCTACAACAGGTTGGATGCCTGATTGCCTACTGGTTGTTTTCAGGCATGTGTCTACATACCACCTGCCTTCTCTCGGCAGCGCCGCTATAGTTCGTCGACCTCGCCATAAACTACACTCGAAAATTGCCTTCTTTAGGTTCTCCTCCTGGTTTTGTCCCTTTGGGCATCATTACCACATCGGGATGTGAGCCCATCATGGGGATGTTGTGGTGCAATGGTAATCACCACCGGCTCTTGAGCGGAAGGTCAGTCCATAGCCAAGTGTTTCCTGTACGGAAAAACTGTGCAACAACATCAATTGTGAATGAGAAATGATCAAAAACACTCGCACTATAAAATCTCTTCAAAATGCATACTCTGTGTGTGGACTTTAATGACATGGACACAAAAAAAGTTGCTGTGAACTACAACCAACGCAACAAATTCAGTCGAATCTCCCGAAACCTACATATCTAGGAGTAGTAAACGAACACCTTCGACACAAACCATCTGCACGCAGATTGTATGACAAACACCATAAGAGCGTAACTCTTGAACCTGCGCGAACCCTATACAAAATTCACAAGTCCTATTTCTGGTTGGAATACTCTGGACATCTTAACCAAATCGGAATAAACTTTTGCGATAACCCCTCTGGCCAGAGAGGAACTGTCTTCGGCTCAATCACATGTTATTTGATGGAATAGGGCCATTGAGCGCGTCCTTTCTTCCTCATTGATTTTCTTTACTGTAGCAGCTTTAGTTATGAAATGAAAATGATCTCCACTTTGTGGTCGGCCAGAAACGTGTAAGATCAATTGCTGTTCCTTTGGCTGGCTCGAGTACCCGAATGTATTTTACAAAGATCGTCTGTATCAATGATATTCATTCCCTAAGTTGCAAGAATACCACTGTATATAGGAGGGGACCCAACATGGAACCTTGGGGTACTTCGGTGGAGATAGAAATATTTAGCTACTTCTTCTGTGTCGTATCTTAAATTTCTATTGGTACAGTAGTTGGAAGCTGCACTAATCGTCCTAGCTAGCCGAATGAGCATTTTCTGTTCATTGGCCTCACTACTCCAAGAATGTCGTACGGCTTTGAACGTATTCTCGACTATTATTTTAAAGGCGTCGTCAACAGAACGTGATTTCCTGAAACCGTATTGATGATTTCTCCGCTTCAGTGAGTAATCGGTCGAATATTCGATCGGATCGTTTTACGTTGATAGAAGTACTACGAGTAGGTGTGGTAAAGAAGTACTAGTGTGGTGACATCTGATGCGCGCTGAGCGAGTTCGGATCCCGATAATACCAATGCCATCGAATGTTTGTTTCGCGGCTTCTCTCCTCGACGGGGCCCTGGGAAAACCAGCCGTAGTACATTTGCCTCGTTTCTGCGAATGTACAGCATTGGCAAGTCGCAGGTTCTGTAGCTTTGGAAAATACTTCCTCGATGACCTCTCAGAGGTAGCCAGACCTCAGCTTGGCCAATATACTCGTAACCAGTTGCCTTAACTCCACAGGCTGGATTTAAATGAACATCCATCCTCACATCCCTTAGGTTTCACGAGCTTTATAGTATCAAAGCGGCGCCTAAGCGCTAATTGTACCCTGACGCGCAAAGTCACGGGTAGCCAGCTCAACCTACCTACATTTTAGGTGTTGCAGTTTCCAGTTCTTTGAATACGCCTTCCTTCAGGTCTGTTCGATTCGTAGTTTATCCAATATATGGCTGGGGTAGTTCCTATTTCTCAAACAATTGGGAGCATAGTATGGGTCCTTGATTCTCAGCATTATTGGTCAATTTGTAGAGATCTAAAAGCTTATAGTCTGGTAATAAGTATTCCGATCAAAATACGTTTAAAGTATCCGACCTTGTCCCCACTGAGCCTTTGTTAATTCTCGACTCGGCTCGTTGGACTTCGTGTTCTCAGTGCACTGCAAGTAGATGTGACAGGTTGTAAAAAGTGTCGCGTCCTAGTCGTCAGTACCATTGCTTGAATAGGAAGGCGGTACTTCCATATAATCTGTGGGAGCCGATGTCAGATTCACTAAGTAGCAGAGCTTTGATATAGTTATATGGTCACACCCATCGTCTAGGTGATCAGTAGCACTTTTTTATAGTGTTTATAGTGGCCGTAGAGGTAACTATGGATTTGATGAAAAAAATAGTAAAAATGGTACTTGTTTCCGCTTATTTTTGAACCTTATTTAGTTCGTTTATAAACTTTAATAAAGGCAAACTATCAAACTAGCGAGCCATAGTGGAGTATGAAGAGAACAACGGCTGTGTATATCCACAGAGTCAACTTAAGTCCCCACCTTTCACTGAAAACTAGCTTTCCTAACCCGGTATCCTATGTTGCACACCCAACTAAGCTTTGGGTTGAGGTCGACAGAGCATTTTGCACTGCAGGATAGAGACAGAGTCTGCTTGTATAGGAAGTCGAGCGGGTAAACAGCATCAGTCGGTTTTTTGTACCGCAGCCTGTGATACAAGCTTGAATGGTCCTTGCTTTCCAACTCGACTATGGGATATGATAGAGGTGAGATGGCCTTGCCTCTGTTAACAAATTTGCCAAGGGACTATTCCCTAATTGCAATTGGATGTTTTCCAACTTGAAAACTTTCCAATTTCGAGTTGAACCTGCAACCCCCAAAGCAGTTAGGGACGTCTGCTACTAAGGCAGTTCTACCATACTCTCATGCCACTCCTGTATCAAGCAATTTCATCTAGTTTTTCAACATGGCCTATGAACCTGACTATGTGAAGAATTTCCACCGAAGGCCGACCTTACGATTTATCCTAAAAAGCATCGACAACCGAAACGGTGAGCTCATGACTCAATGGGAAATACACTACTCACCGAACCATGCTGTTTCCCTTCTCACAATAAAATAAATTAATTAAAACAAGTTCATTAGCCCAGATTACTAATTAATTTTCTAATTGCTGCTGACGCCGCATGCGGACTGTGTTCCCTATCAATCAGCGAACACTCACATCCACGTATCGATCTACATATCCAAGCAGGAACACCCACTTGTCAGACGTACATACCACGTACTCGACTGTATAATAGCTCAGATCCGATGAGTGGTGTCCAACGTATAGTGGCATTTGCATTTGTTTACGATTTATTCAAAGGCTATTCATTAAGAGTTGCTGCAAACCGGTGCAAGGCGGTTCGCAAACAGTGCGTACTTTATTGCTGCAGATCGTAAATACATTGAGGCGCTCCTCCTGGCGGAACAAGTATGGCTTGTTGTAGATCGCCCCCCAGAGCACCCTCCTGATTCTATCATATAACTAAATTAGCTATGCAAAATATTTGCATAACTATTATACAAGCGAGGACCGAGTAGATTTAACTACGATCTTGGTTGGCCTCCCCAAACACGCAAACAACAATAACGACTGACTACAAACCATAACAATACAAGCGCAACGGTTTTGCGTATTAGCAGTTCCACTCAAGCTTTGTTGTTCACCCGTTTGAGTCATAAATCCTTCGAGCGCACACGCTCAGCACATATTTGTCCAAAGAAATGATTTGAGGGGTCGTAAATAAAAGGGTTTTTGTGGTGGAAATTTACGAGATGTTTGGTTGAAACTGTCTCATATCCATGAATCACTTTGCTCAATGAATGTGAATAACTGGATATAACGCCTCCGAACTAAAAAAAAACTAGTCGACATGGCACGCAATGCGGTGACACAGGATGTGTCCAGTCGTCCCCGTCCAGCTATTCCCTCCTGTGGATAATAGACGACCATGACATCAACCGGTCGCGTAATGTGGGCGGAAGTGACAAAGAGGAGCACTTTCAGCTTTTTTTTGTTTAATCTTTTTCCTTTTTTTAATCTCTTCATGTGCTTGCCTATGGCGCGCATCATCATCGTATTGAGCAGAGATGCAACAATTAATCGTAATTACAGTGATCAGATATAGACAGGGAACGGAGCACAAGAGAGAGCGAGATACAGAGAGAAGGAGGACTCGAAAGTGAATAGAGAGCGGCGGACAATGCTTTCATGTTTGTTATTAATTGGCATTGAAGCCAATTGTTTATGCTGCGACGACGATATAGCGATGTGTTCTGTGTATCATCAAACGATCGCAACGATGATGGAGTCCAGAGAGCCGAAAACAAATACACTGATAGGAGCATGAGTTAAAAAAACCGGTGACGACTGGCTAAAACTTACCGCGTGGAAATGTACAATGAGTTGGATTTTATTTTTAAGCCCGAAAGACTTTACTGGAGGCGTGTTGTTTAAGTTCTAACTGGTACATAAGACGATCGTTCCTAATTGAAATGTATGCTTGAGTTCGAAGCACGTGCATATTGTGACTCAGTCTACGTTGTCGGAGACTGTACATATGTATATAGGCATATCAGAAGTCGAAAAGCACTCAACGGCAATTGGTGTCCTGTAGTAGTAGTATCAATAAAGCCATCAATTGAGCCCGATGACACCTACGCCAACACCTAAACCAACGGCAAACATCTGATAAGAAGACGAAGATTCCAACTAATGACACTTATACCCAGCGTCATCATGATTAGATGAGACCAGATGAAGGCTGTTTAGCCGCTGTGGCTCGAAGTGTCGATGTGAATCGAATGCTGGGACACTGATGCAAAACTTTTGTCTCAAGTCCCAAGACTCAAACACCTCAGCACACGCCAAGAAAGCCTGTTCTCAAAACCAGAACACGAATCAATTCCAAGGGCTAAAGCATTGGAACTTGTAAGTTGACGGCAACTAAAATATAAGAGAATGGATGAGCAAAATCTGCCTAAAGGGTAAGCTGTACGCAGCCATGAGCCCAATTAAAGTGGGAAATTCGCGGCATCACAGCTTTTAGACCATATTGAGGCTAAGACAGACATTAGTTGGCAAGGTGGTCACTGCGACCACAACGATTTATTGTGCCAATTAAGACAAAGCACTGAGGATGTCTTCAACCTTCCTGATGAAGCTGTGGAATTATGAAGAAAGAACAGGGGAGACACGATTTTCCAGAACAGATTGCGTCTTCTAAGGACTTGGGAATATCCTCTGTGTCCAAAGCTTGATTTTGTTCTTATTTTGAATAAGCTCAGCTATTCGAATGCTGCTTATAGTTACGTCCTCTGACGCGCTTAAGTAATTGATCCACTTTCTGGCTTCTTCTAGAGATCGGAAGTGCCGCTCAGTCAGGCCATTCATCATCATCGGGTGGGTTTATTATCATCGGATCAGGTGGTAGTCGGAAGTGGCGATGTCTGGGGAATACAACCTGTCCATCATGTGGCCGAACGTTGGCGTGAGGCAAATCAATTTGTCGTATCATTGCTTGTGTTGTGGGTATTTTGCCTTCTATGCTCGGCTCAAACGAATTGGTTTGGTTTAGTAGCGTCTGTCTGTGATGGTCTCACTTGGTTGGAACAACTCATAACATATCACACCAAATACGTACTTGGTGGCTATCCGTGTTGATGAATGGCGCTCTTCCGATCTCTAATCGTAATGGGTTCACTTTTCATCGCCAATCAGAATACGATGCAAAAAACCCTTTCTTCCGTTGCAGCTGATTTCCATTTGGACACCTGATACTTAAACAGATCTTAAATAGAAATGTATTCCACGTCTAGTACACATGGAAAATTTTGTTACGGAATTCGATCTCGTTCATATGACTACAGCGAGCACGTGCAGCGAACAGCTTTCCACGGTATTCGATATTATTCCTGAGCTGCTCTGACGACTAACCCCGCCTCCCATGAGCGGCTTTACTATATGACTGGGACATTTCTCGAGATTGATCGGCGGACTTCCTCTTTAATAAGTCTATTCATTCACCAGTTATGTGACATGTGATATGTCATCTGATATCAAGTGCAATTCTGGCCGAAAATAGTTATCCACCACGGCCCGATAGCTCTATTGGTGATCATTTTCACCCATGAAAAAGTACGATTCAATCGCACCTCCGGCAGGAAAGCCATTCCACATTGTCAGCTTTTGTGGATGCAGTGGAGTTTGAAATTGAAATTGAATTGAAAAAAGCCATTAGGTTAAAATTAGTTTCATATCTGAAGAAATTTAGAATTTTTTTCAAAATTTTACAGTGCCCAATTGAAGAAGTTTGAGGGCTTCCATAGATCGAGAGGTATTCGACCGGTGCGTTTTCTCACTGACACAAAAACATTCAATAGCATATATGTTGACTCGAATTTATCCGCTATAACATGGTGAGGCGATTATAACGAGGCGATAAAATTAGAAGAAGCGTTCTTAAAGTTGCGATCAAAGACTCAAAAATTGAGGAAAACATTGTAATAGTTTCCAAACGTTTCCCGTTTGTGAACTCCACCATGACGAAAACATAAACCTTGTCTTGCATTGTGACATAACAGGTCATAAAACAAATTTGGGTGCGCTTGTTAAATTATAAAATTCTTATATCTCTATTAAAAAGCCCTGCATAAGCCGCCTTGCGTACTTAGGCCTTAACTTCACATTTCTTGGATTGGTTAGCATGTCATCGTCGATAACAATTTACAACAGAATTGGTGATTGGTCTGTGGCTTGTTTTTTCTGTTGATACTGAAACTTCTTCGAATATAGTTGTGATAATATTACTTTTGAGCATTACCCTAATCCAATGGTAAAACCCACCGTTAGTCGAAGCTTCTACTGGATAGAGCCATTGTGGTGGAGTCGCATTATCATGGAAGATGTAGATGGCAGTGAATTTGAATTTAATCTGGCATCTACATATCTAATTAGATGATGTAAGGTGCGGATGGTAGGCCTCTGATATAAGTACAAGAAGGCTTCCATCGATTTAAGAATTAATGAACGCAGACAATGATAGAACGATAGGACTTAGGGGTGGTCATAGTGCAATGGTAATCATCACCAACTGTTGAGCGAAAGGTCTGTAGTTCAAGTCTGTCCATAGCCAAGAACAATTCCTATACTGGAAAACTGTTCAACAACATCAGTTGTGAATGAGAGATGATCAAAAAAAATGCTTATACTCGCAGTATAAGATCACTTCAAAAATTCATAAGATGTGTGTGCATTTCCGATATAACACCTTAATGAAAAAAAAGTTACTGTGAACTACAACCAACGCGACAATTCCGGTCGAATCTCTCGAATCGTATCTAGGACAACCACCCCCGGAGAGTAGTGAACGAACATCTTCGACACAAACCATCTGCACCCCGTCCAGGTTGTGAGACAAACACCATAAGAGCGTAATTCTTGAGAATGCGCGAACCCTAAAAAAGGATTTTATAAGAATTTAGATTAAGACTTACGTTAAAGGACAATAGCTTTTTTATACCATCAAGCATGGCGTACATGTACCAAATTGCTTGAAGATGATATGCTTACTCACTAGTCAAAGTTTGTACGCCAATGGCATTTACAAATTGTTCACTGTTTGGAGATCATGATATTTAACTTTAGTCTATCTATGTCGGGTTTTTCACTTGACTGGCAGCAACAAACGTCAACGAATGCTCTCATAAGAAATCTTAGATGACTAATGTGTTCAACATTTTTTCGACATCTTCAATAACATTCGTAAGAAAACTATTATTCTTATTGTCAAACAGACGACTTGTGGAAATGGTTTGGACACAGACTTGAATACAGAGTTGGGTTGTACAGAACCGGCTCGTTTTTGAATTAAGCTTTAACAAACGCAAGACAGTAACTGACTAATAGAGGCCAGTCAATCGTTATTAACTGCGAACCATCGAGCGTGACCGCAACCTCGTAACTGGGGTTGGTACGATGCCCAATCTTCACAAGATTCCTAAAAAGAAAAACAGAGTAATTAAGCCACCCGTAAGCCCAAACTTGACAAGGACGAAATAGAATAACACTTGCAACAAATGGAGGTTGTGATGAAGGTCGTGATATGGACGAAACTATTCCCCGAATAGTCTAGTGAAAAAAGTTATCTCCAGGCTTAAAGGGCTATATAAATATTTTAAAGACACATTCGGTTATGTCCGAGTCCCCCGCAAAATAGACTATAAAACAACGCTACAAGTTCATAAAGGGGCAAGGGCATCCATAGAGTGCCGACACTGGCGACGACTTCTTTGCAGTCATTTCGATCGGTCGCTTTTTCAAGTCTGTGTCAGGGTGAATACATAACTCTGCCTACCGCAATCACAGGTTTAAAAATACAGCATATTTGATTAGGTGATCCGAGAATAACGATTTTACCGAAGACACTTGCCAATGCCCTGAACAATATTCATTACCCAGCCCAGTGAGCAGCGGTGGTCCACCCTATAAGGAATGGAGTTAGAACAAATCCTGTCAATCTGCGAATTCGCTTCCGAATGTTAGCAAGGTAGTAAACAGAGCTCTGATGAAATGGATTGAGGAAAATAAAATCATACCGGAAAACCACTTTGGCTAAAGGCGGCGCATGATACTATTCACGCTACGTCAAAACGGGTTTTCGACATTCAGTATCGTCCGTGCAGGGACGGGTTAAGAATATCCCTGCAGCGATACCTCTCACTTGTCGTAAAAGGCGACTAAAACAAAGGTAAACAAAAATCACATCTAGGCAATTTAGAAAACACCAAGGTGAGCCTAGGGACACATATACCACCATTAAACTGCCCCACAAGTGTACATGCAAATCATGACACGACTGGAGATCACCGGTGTTGTAAGATCAAACAAAAAAATCTGGAGCAGCTCCGGTATCACAAAAAAAAAAAAAAAAAACAAAGGCCGAAAAACAATTGGCGCAAACAAATGCAAAAACACCACATTTGATTGGCCTCAGCGATGAAAGTAATCCCAAACCGGGAAGCCTGCCGCTACTTTCTGAGGTCAAACCGGCGGAGCCCACAAGCGGACCAGTAGGAATGCAGTTAAGTGGGAAGGTTATGGTGCTACACTTCTGACCATAACAACGCCGGAAAAAGGAAAAGAAGAAGAAGAAGAAGAGGCTAGAAACCATTATACGAATGCACGTCTGGTCGACTTTAAAATAGCCTTCGATATCATATGGTTAAAAGGTATGTGCTACATACCCACCAGGCTAGGTGCGCCAAATCACCAGCTATGCATAACTATGCAATGCCATGTTAAATGTGACAACGTTAGGAGCAGCTTACAGCAGGGAGTGGTGTATTCTTCGATACTGTTTCCATCACACTAACGGTTTTATAGGTTTCTAGGCCAAAAGGTACGTAGATGATAGTTGTCGGATAAACTTAGCACCAAACGTTTCTCCTATAAAATCCTCTTCACTAGTTCGGAAGTTAGATTAAGATTATTTGAAGAAAATTTTATAGCCTGGGTGCTCCATCTTGCTATATTGAACCCAAGGTCGCGTTGAGGCCTTTTACCGTTGGTCAGATCTCGGGCGAAACTAAAGCTAAAATACGCAATCAGGCTAGTGACTACTCGAAATGCAACCCACAAATGGTAGCCAATCTGATTATATTCCAGGTTAGAACTAAGCAAATCGTGGAGTGCCCGCACAGGGTCAATAAGAATGAATGAGCTCACAATTTTGGCTAAACAAACAGTTTGGTTCCGATACCTAGCTTTGCTTAATAAAACAAGTAACTAATGATGTAAAAGTCGCTTACTACCTGCTAATATAAACCATTCTTTGAATAAGACAAAATTCTAAGATCCACATGGCTAAGCTTGCCCCTTCGGAAGCCGTTCATCAGAAGCTCACAAATATTGATAATAAAAATGAGTACAAGGATAAACATGTCAGAGGTGCTATTCAAGGGAAGCATGTCTGTGTCATATGCATATTAGTCCTTCGACGCTACCCATGTAAGCTGAATATTTGCAAATATTTAACTCTGACATTGGGAACACAGATCACGCCTTTTTACTTACTTTTTCTCTGTGATTAAACGGTGAATAAATATTGACCGAGCCTATCCTAGATCTACTTATTTTCGGTCCATGATAAGCATTATACAGTAATGCAGTATTAAACACCAAAGCTGACATGACATATTTAACTCTAACTAGTTTCTGTTTAGGTTAGAACATCAATCAACCTACCAAACGTTTTAGAACACGACACTTCGATGAAAAATGGAGAAATTGCATGTCGACCGTATAGATATTTATAAAAAACTATCCCGCTCCATGACTTACATACGTAATACCAAAAGCCTATAATTCATGCATGCAGCTAAGCCACATAAACGTCACTTGGATCACTTATCTTTAGTTCATAAATCTAGCCCAAATACGAAACGAAGAGTAAACTGAGAGGAAAAACAACATCCCCGGACGTAGTCGTATCTAGTCAGACGTTATCTGATCGTATTTGCTAGGATATCAAGAGATTCAACACTTTGCCTTGTTTTTTTGCTTGCTTAACTTTTAACAGTTTACACTTATGTTGTACGAAGGTATGATAAGCTTTTGACGTAGATACTTAGCGAAATCAACGGCTGTCAGTTGGCTCGTGCAAGGGTAAATAGAAAAGTGGGTTTTTTAAAAGTCTAATCCGCTTCGCGAGATATGCGCAGACAAATGGGCCGACCTCATCTGAGGATCGGTTTATTTTTTGGTAGATAAAAAGCAAAAAACAAAACCTGAAATCACAACTAATTAAAATCGCTTTGCGACTTAATGTGGTTTGTTTGCATGAAATCAGTCACGTGGCCGCGAAGATGGGTTTCACCTAGATGCTCTTGGATACACAATACACAATACCATAGAGGTATTCTGACGTACATACGAGTATGTTATATATCAACGAAGCATGTGACTGGAAAATACACTGTTTCAAAACTAGATGTAAATTCGCCTTGGCAGGGACGCGATAAAGATGACGCATATTCAAAGTATTTCTCTGAAATTAGATGATTCTTTTCGGTTATTGTCAACACAAGATGTTGTTTGTTTACTTTCTTTTGAGATCAACGAAAATAGTTATGTGTGATCCAGACGAATAACAGTCGGGCTTGATGACGTCACCTTGGATTTCCAAGATGTTTACATCGGCCTTAGGTACAAGCTTAGCTTAATTAAGAGAATAGTGGGTGATAAATGGTTTGCAATAAGCCTTTATTTTCTAAAATTCTATTTTAGCTACTCTAGATAAAATGCTCATTAGTTAATCGCCTCCTTCGGAAGCTGAGGTATAATAAGGCTGCTGGCAAGACTGACTGCCTACTGAAGTTGGTATGACCCCTGCACCAAAAGAACAAAAACTCAGCACAGAATTCCCAGTTCATTAAAATTCGAATTTCTATAGCTGCCTCAACTATAGGGACATAAGTGCCTTGAGCCTTTAACACCTTCCCTGCGATGCTGACTGAGCACCTAAAATCGGTCCTGAACAATCGGAAACTATAGTGACTTCAGGCCAAAAAACTCACTGATCCACGATAGATCAACTTGAAAGCCATATATGGCATACGAGCATGTGTACAAGGACGAGCTATACAGAGCCATGTTTTGACATCTTGGCTAAATTCGACAGGCTGTGTAGGATAGCAATTAAAGGTTCAGACATTTCGGCGCATTGTCATGTGATTTCTTCAACATCATCCTTGAAAAGATCGTGCGGAACTTACTTACCAATACAAGGTAAACGAGCTATTTCAAGTCTGCTAATTACCTACAGATACAGATAATAAAGTATGATCCAATTCGTGTTCCGAATTTGACACTCCTGTATCAATCACGCATCTTAAACCAAATTGCCATCCGAGACTATACATGCTTAGTATAAGGTTAACCATTTAACTAAATGGTCATTTAATAATACCTGAATGTCTTAAAATTGACAAAATGTCCTTCAATCATCATAGTAAGTACATTTTTCGCATGAAGCATATTGAAATAAAAATTTGATCGAAATCTTAATCGTAAATTTACTTAAAACAAAAATTGGATAGCCCTTCATCAATGAAACCTTTGAGAGCATAGAAGCTGAAGCGACCAAAGTGGCTCTAAGGGTAAGAGGGCAAAAGCAAATAAAGTATGGACGAACGCATGGCGTGGAATTTGCCTGTTAATTACCTATATTGACATTGCCACTAAATTCAATGTGTTTCACCTTTTTGATGGATGTGAAGTACAGTCTTTGGCAATTTGGGTCATGGAATCGTTTACTACTTGTCATGAAGATGGGCAAAAAGTTAAATTTCATAAAATTCGTGAAATGTTCGGCAGCGTAATCACCCTTAATGATTTCGAAAATCCTGCAGTGGTGTTGTGTTTTCAAATGACTGGTTCGGAATCGAGTTAACGGCATATCAACATGCTAAAGAAGTACAAAGACGTCGAAAGATCACTTGTCTTCTTTAAATCCAGATATTATAGCGTTGCCATCGAAGCATTTGGGTTATACAGGGTGTCCCACGAGCAGTGTGCCAAAAAGCTAGAACATGTAGGTCTGGTCAAAACAAGAAAAAAATCGTATGGGAGGGGGGTCTATTCCCCCCCGTTTAGCCGGGAGGGGCAATTTTCTAAAAAAAATTACTTAATTTGGAAAAAAAATTATTAAAAATCAACAGTTACATCCACAATGACGTGATATACTTTTTTGTAAAGCCAGAAAGCTCTTCTTTCATCCTGTTTTTAAACGAAGCTGTTTTAAGTAATAGTTTTTGAGAAATTAATTTTCAAACTCAAAGTTTTGAAAAAAAAAAATGAAAAAGAAAAATTTCGAACTATTTTTTTTCAAAATTGTATGTACTAATTTTTTTTCAAAAATTCAATTCTGTTATTAGTTTCTAGTTAAAAACAGAAAACCGGATGCAAAAATCTCTTGTAGTTTTTGAGAAATTAAAAAAAAAGAAACCCGGACCACTTTTTTCTAAGAAAAACCTTTTTTTGGTTTTAACGCGGCTGGACTTGTAGGCAAATTAATGTATGAAACATTGACCTTTTTTTATTATTTAAAAAAAAAAAATGTTGGTCAAAATAGGAGAGATCTTCATACAAAGATCAATTTAAAATTCCAATTTCGATCCTTTTTTTAAAGTGTTTATCACAAAATACGAGTACACTCAGCAGAATTGGATAAACCTGCTCGTAATATTCCTCGAATGGATATTTTCATGCAGTTCGTCAGTCAGAACTTGTTCAAAATATTTTGTGCATTGCTTCCAGTCCTCTTGCATATGAGAATGTCATAAGGCGTCAAAAATAGAAACATCTCAGCTCACTCGCTTGAAATTGGGGATCATCACAAAATTTAGTAAAAAAAAATTCCTAACACGCTGCTACGTTGTTTTGGAATATCTTAATCTTTTCCTTCAAAAGGCAACATCCCGTATAGTGGTCAAACATCTCAATCCTCGCTTGACTCTCATTTGAAATTATTATTGTTATTATTACTGGTCATTGGGCACTCAACAGCTCAAAGCCTCGTTGACAAACCTTCGCTTAGCCTCCCTATCATGAGTGTGTACCTTCCACGTTACGCTGTTCTGTTCCATTTCTCCAAGGCTACCCTTATGTGGTCCTTCTACCTATGGCGCGGCCTTTCTGGGGCACTTTTTCCCTCGGCCATTCCACTTGCTGTTCTTTCGACTGTTCGTCCACTGTCCATTTGTTCTAAGTATCTTAGTCTTCGCAGACAATGAATAAAACTTCTCGATTTTTTTATTGAGTAATTTTCTCCATATTTCTCCATTTTGTCATCATTTTTCCTATTCTCCTTAAAATATTGTTTTCAAACACTTTTTTTGACTATAATAATTTAAAATAGTTAAAGAGTCGTGCGTTACATAAATACGATGTAGATATCCGTATACAAACCAGAACCAAATTATTTGTTATTAGCCACTAGTTTACCACATAATTAACAGCCATTTCAGCTATTGTATGTGGGTAATCATAGGGGAAGACCGCTGGACTAAGTGAGAAATTAAAAGAATTAACCAGTTGTGGTAATAGATTGAACAGATTTATGATATCAGGCTTACCAAATGGCTAATCATCAGTTATATGGCGACAAGAATGGAAGCAATTTGTGTGGAATTCGAAATGTTTCGTCATTCGAAAATATGTTTTTTTTTATTGTATATGTCTCAACAATACATTTTTTAAACGTTTTTTTTTATGAGACATTGAGACGCTTTTTTCAGTCCTCAAAGTCTTTTGATATGCGCTTTTTGGTATAGCCTAGAGCTTTTCCAACGAAGCCGTCCTTATCTCCTCAATCATGGCAACTCCCAAGGGGTCTTTCAGTCTTAGGAAGAGAAAAATTCGCAGAGGACCTAGTCAACAGCAACATGACAAGCAACAGTAATGACTTTTTTTCTCATAAATTCTGACGTTTTCTTCGTAGTGCTTTACGTAAACGGCGCATAACTTTAAGGTAATATTCTTTGTTGACAGCACAACCCCTCGCCAAAAGAGCTCATGAAGAACCACGCGTTTGTAATCGATTATTGCAGTTCACATTTAATCCTCTGCCTCTGGTCGCTTCTATTGAGATTTTTGAGCATGCTTCATCACCAGTGATGACCCTTTTCAGAAATTTTGATCATCATTCACGTCGTTCAACTCCTCCTGAATCATGCTCATGCGACGGCCTTTTTGGTAAAAATTAAGCAATTTCGGCAACTTAGCTGATTCACGAGCTAACCAATATGCAAATATCCTAATCACCTTCTCTGATAGTGCTAGTTCTCTATAACAATTTTATGTGTGACGTGCAGGGGTGACCACCGTCATTAACTTAAATATCCAAAATAGTTGACAATATACCAACATAACAACAAAAAAACTTGAAAATCGAATGAACCTAGTTCGTGAAATTCAGAAAGTCACCTTATTTTTTTAACAAACCTCATATTCCATTCATAATTGCCACAGACAACTTCGTGAACCCTTACGACCTACATTGATTGAGCAAAAAAAAAAATTGTGCTTAATCAATGTAGGTCTTAAAAACTTCGACACGGGCTGTTGGCTCGCCCAGTAAATACTTCCATAAAAGAAGACGTTACCGCTGACGTTTCCTTTGCCAGCTATTACTTTGGTATAGTCAAGTATTTCGTCTACCATGGCTAATCAGTGACAAGCGAAAAGGACACCAGCCCTGGGATCAGCGGAGCAGAATAACCCTTGCCAACCATTGTTTTTTTTTTTATCTCTAAAGGCAATTGAGGAGTACCGACAAACCTGCCCAAAGAGTTTTCGATCCCAAGCCCGCGGAATGACGCAACATAGGACGACAGAGGGAGAATGCATTCAAGTGAAAAGGGACCTAAACCAACTAGAAGTGCGACACTGGAAGCAGCTGGCTAAGGATCATGCCGGCTGAAAAGTCTTCTTGGTTCAAGTCCGAAGGTATTCTACATAATTTGCCCTCATTAACTTAATGTGCACTGTATTATATGAAAAAACATCCTATGCGGCAAGGTCTATAGTTCAAGTCTACCATGGCTAATCAGTGACAAGCGAAAAGGACACCAGCCCTGGGATCAGACGGAGCAGAATAACCCTTGCCAACCATTGTTTTTTTTTTATCTCTAAAGGCAATTGAGGAGTACCGACAAACCTGCCCAAAGAGTTTTCGATCCCAAGCCCGCGGAATGACGCAACATAGGACGACAGAGGGAGAATGCATTCAAGTGAAAAGGGACCTAAACCAACTAGAAGTGCGACACTGGAAGCAGCTGGCTAAGGATCATGCCGGCTGAAAAGTCTTCTTGGTTCAAGTCCGGAGGTATTCTACATAATTTGCCCTCATTAACTTAATGTGCACTGTATTATATGAAAAAACATCCTATGCGGCAAGGTCTATAGTTCAAGTCTGTCTGTCTGTCCATAAAACAATTCCTATACGGAAAAAGTGTGCAACAACATCAGTTATGTATGAGAGATGATCGAAAAAATGCTGACGAAGGCATAACACTCGCACTATAAGATTACTTCAAAATTCATACTCTGTGTGTGAATTTCCAATATAACCCTTAGTGTCATGGAAACAAAAAGAAAAGTTACTGTGAATTACAACCAACGCCGACAAATTCAGTCAAAGCTCTCGAATCCTATCTAGGACAACCCCCCACCCACGAAGAGTAGTGAACGAACATCTTCGCCACAAACCATCTGCACCCCGTCCAGGTCTTGAACCTGCGGGAACCCTATAAAATAGATTTTCCAGGAAATGACTGCCACTATCGCCCGGAAATGTGTCATTCTCCGTCCTAAGTACGAAGCAATATCTTCATTAAGTCTTCATCTACGCAGTAGTAGATCAAAAAAAGCCGAAGACCACCTCTGACCGCAAAAGTTAAATTGAGGATAAACAAATGACTTAATATGGAACGTAGTCTTGATTAAAACAACATTCCCATGAATTCAATTAAAAAAAAAAAAAAACACGAAAATACGAAAACCAACAGCACAATCAGAAAATTTATTTTCGTTTCCTTTAAATTAGATTATCTTTGTCAAACGCAGGCAAAGTCCTATTTGCTTGCACTCTCCAAGCTACTGGTCTTCCACATCCATGTATGAGTGCCAACTAACTCAACCAGCAAAAATGTCACTCGAGTAAAACGAGGAAACATCTTCGTAAATCAATTGTTTAGCTTCCATGTTTTACAGTGATTTCACGACTCACTGAAAAATGCCATCTTCCCAGTACAATTCCCTTGCAACTCGTTTATCTTGCATTCTCTAGCCGTAAAGCCTTCCAAGGCAAGATAGTGCGATCATAAGTCAAAGATGTATCTACGATGTCATTGATCATAAATTAATAAGATTATATAAAGACGCATATCTGCGACAATAAGACGCAATACATTCGCGTCCCAACACACACCACTCCCCATGCACATAGGCGGCAATGTGCAGAAACGCCACTCACTCATCGCGTAAGGGCGAATGAGTGAAAAATGATTAGCCGTATAAACAGAAGCTTCGTTAATCCATTGACAATCATGACAGTCCTAGACTGGAGCCGGCACGGAATATAAATGGCAGCCCCACAACCGATAGAGCCCATTCCCAAGTGGGTTTTTGAGCTGCAAGCTCTTAAAACTCTTTTTTCACTTTCAACATCTCAAAAGGATTACATTTTTCGACTCTTCGTATAGAGCAGGTTAGTGAAACAAAAAAACAGCCAAAATAATTGGCTTAATTTAAGTGAAACAGTGTATTGCCCTTTACCTAACCAGGGTATGTTGTAAGCCGAAATTAGTCTCGAAAGTGCGTTCCTTTATTGGTAATCGTATATTACGAGTTTCGCTTATTTGTTTTCTGCGATCGTTCGATTCATTGGCCTGAATACTTTCCGGATCGTCATCTGTAAACACTGAAATTGTAATTGTGCAATATTTAATAAGGAACTGAGAAACCGGCTTATTTTTATCGAATTTGAATACAAATTGTCGCTGAAGAAGACAGGATGCGGGTGGCATTTTACGAATTCATTTGCATAACTGATGAGCATTAAGTATTCGTGTTCCGTGTGATCTTTTTTTAGGATGTCCATAAGCTGTAAAGGATATACGAGTATTAAGGTGTGAAGCAGGCGAGAAGCACGCGCGTGACGTATATGGGTCAGGCACATGGTTATGTGACGGAAAATTACGAAATCAGGTGTAATTTTTGCGAATCCACTTATTTTCTCCTCCACATCAGATGGAATTCAGTGAACTATTTAGGATGGGTAATAGCAAAGCTTGTTGGGATGACCAGAGCTATATACGACCAGAGAGTCTACAAGTCTCTGCACGAGTACACCGAGCGTCATCCGTTTTTAATTTTTTTTATATAGCAAACTTTCCGTGAGCTCAATTAGATTATCACACGAAGCCTTAATTATATTGTAATTGTACAGCAAGAGCTAAGCCGACAATGGATTTAATTATTTAATTATTTGATAAGCTCGGTCAACTGCGTTTTTTTTTTGTCGCATTATACGGAAATCGACAGAGAGACAAAGAGCAAATTCTTGAGCTCAAATGGACCATCAAAAAATCGTTATGTTTGCCGTAAACTTTCACGATTTTATAATTTTCAGCGATTGCTAAGCTACCCAAATTTTTAAATGGTGAATCTTAAGCTAAATATACTCAGGCTCAGATGATCGTTTAATTTAATTTATGTGGTCAAAACTGGGATGCCAAGTCCTATCAACTATCTTGGATAACTCGAGTGATCTTACTTTTTTTTATGGCAAACTTCTTCAGAATTATTTTTAGTTTTTTTCGAAGTTTGATCTCATCCAAGGCTGTTTTTCTTTTTTCTACACATATTCCTTATTGGATAGCTTGTGATTTATCTGAGTCACAAATCTGCAAATTCACCCATTAGTAGTCCATTTTGAGCACAATATTTACAATCTACAACCCTCGAAAACATCTTATTTGAATATTTCAACCACTCACCACTTAGTCTCCGCGCCTATTATGTAATCATAAATTTCTCCAAAAGTAGCAGTTCATTGTCATTCTATGGTAAACAGTAAATACCCCACCTATCTACATTCTTTGTTGAACAAGCAACTTAACCTGATAACGCGTAATACGTAAACCCAAGATTACACACGCGCACAGCAGCGATTCATCTGCAAATGATCATTTTAAATGAGACCACAAAATGTCCTCGTAAACGATACTCTACGCCGTCCTTCAGGCCTAGTATTAGTGAAAAAATTCAAAAACAATTACTAACAACCTGTTAATCAAAATAATCCCCTTACGATCCTCATTGACTCACCCATCTTCAACGGAACCTATTTTTAAATATTTTATGTGTTTACACTAAAAACCAGAAGAAGATCTCAAAATTCAAATTATTTATCCAAATATTATGAATCCAACCGATACGAATGGATGGGTCTACAACACCAGCCGTTTGCATGGCATAAATCCCAAATTTCGATCAGTTGATCGTGTCGTCCTCTTGCCACAATGACTCAACCAACGTGTTAATTGCAAATATCTTTCTCTTCGATCGCCAAATAATTAAATTATCACTCAACCGACAGACTAGCAGCCGCATAAAGCCTCTGCATTTCGAACGTATTACGAATACTACGAGTACGAGTACCACTTGCATGTACATCCGTGGAAAGCTCTTAAAGTTCATTGAGCTACGGTAATGTTAGCCAATACTCGTATCAAATGTCCATAAAGGAATAGAAAATAACTTGATCGATGGTCCACGAGTGTCAACGCTAGTTGAGCCACTTAATTGGGATTGTGTAACGAATTTTTATTTTGGACAAAACAGCTATCAAAAAAAAAAAATTAACGAACGAAACTACCCCCTTACATCAAGCGAGCATACGAACATCATCTGGTCTTGCTAATAGCCGTTGAATGTATCTGTGCGCGCGCGCCGCCGACTACTCACCTGAATATGTCGAACAAGTGAGCGACAGAAAAGGCACGAATCGATTTCGAACAATAAATTCTGCCGCGATCCAACAAAGCTCAGTTTCTTTAAAACGCCTCTCGTGTTTAGACCTATTATTCTCCATCCAGCACGATCAATACGAGTAGTATTCACTTCAGTGTACGATCCTCAAGTTTTGTGCGATCTTTTGCCTTCTTTCGTTTCTTTTTTGATTGAATTTTTGTTTAAGTGAAATTTGCTAAAAGTAAGAAGAGAGTTCGTGACTTGGATCAATTGACAAAAATAAAGAAAAACAAACCACAAAATTCGCAATAAAAAAAAATAAAAACCGATCAACAACAAGAATCGGGTATTGTGTTCGATTGCCGTACATGTAAGACGGTTTTATGTTTGCGATAAAGTTAGCACAGCAACATCTGACATCCTCCAAGTGGAAGCACGGGACTAAAAAGGACGATTTCAGTTTTATTATATAGCATTAGTTGACGACTATTGGGTGCTGTAGGTTCCCTTCTTGATAGTAACCTAGAATATCGACAAGTGTGTGTCAACGTCTTTCTATAGACAAAACCGTTGAGATATTTCTGAAAGTCGAGTAAGTTCTGTTGGAATATTGTATTTAATTTAGATTAATTTGTATTTGATTTGAATTGTATGTTTTTCGATATGACTCAAGCTTGAAGCTGATGGGAATGGTTTGGTCTTTCTTTTTCAATTTACTTTAATTTAGATAGTTCGTGAAGCACGGCACGATAAATTGATATTAACAAAGATGTTGTGTATTAAGTCAGGCATGGTATGTACACGAGCTAACATGAGATGGGGATATTTGGAATTTTTTTGACTTACAAATTAGGGCCTTGATGAAATGCCTTGAGTAAACTCGATACTAACTATTTTCATGGGGGTATTCAAAGGCACTGAATAAAGCTGTTTGGAAATTTTAATTTTTTTTTTGCAATTACGACTTAGAAAATCAAATTTCTATTGAAAAAAGAAAAAGTCTAGAAAAAATTCTGAAAAATGCTCCAAAAATATATAAATGCCTTGAAGACATACTTAACCCTTACTGAAAAACCTAAGTAAACAAACAAACAATATTTAAAAAAGCCCCGGCGGTCAGTGAAAGATGCAACAATAAGCTGCGATTGCATAGTTGTTTATATAAGCAATGGCGTGCCAATAACCCATTGTTGCATATTTATGATCTTCTTAAATATGCAACTAGAACAAGTTATTAGTATGATTCAATTATTCCAGATAAGGAAATATATCTGATCTAAAGTCTTTGTCTAAGGTCGGGCTTAAACACTTGTTGTAAGTTTGCAAATTTTATTTCACTTACAACGACATAAAATTAACTGCAACTCAAGATAGCCAGAGCTAAGACACCCCTTAAGGCGGCAAATTTTTTTCCTACTCGCATGAAAAATGCCATTTTATATGACTAAATTCAGTCAAAGGCTTATAACCTAACCTCCTACTCTGTTTGCTAGTTGAAAAACCAGCTTCAAACCTTGGTATGATCCAATTATGCTATAACAACAGTCAATACGCCTTCGTTAGCCGCCCCTATTGCGTTTCTCGACATTCTTTCAAATTACTAAACGCCTTATCCTAGGCGTCGGAACCAGATCGGGATCTGAGATCTCTTCAACCTAATATGTAGTTTCAAGCTTTCATTGCTAATTCTTCCACCGTTAAAAACAATATTTTCCCCTTTACCTCATGCCCTTTTATTTTAGACAAGCCTTTGTGTCTTATTGAAGTTGCGATTATGATCCTGTAGCCATTTGAAAAACGTTGCCATAGTTGAACATACGAGTACTTCCTTGACGGGGAAGATAGACATTTTGTCAAAATAGTGTAGGATAATCAGCGACTTTAAAGCTATGGTATATAGGTACCTATTGGCTCATATGCGGGTGACATCGACGTGAATTGAAGGACACAGCGAGATGTCAATGAGGCCTTCGTAACCATTGAGGCGAAAGCGGCTAAGATGGGTCGTAAGGTCATTGAGAGTAAATTTAAATATGTGCTATCATAAAAAAAAGACGCAAAACACCGACGTCTTGGCCAAAACGTCACTGTTGACAGCTATAATTTCGAAGTGGTCAAGGACTGGCTCACTTATGACCAGCGACAACAATGCCAGCGCTGAGGTAAAACGCGGAACTACACTTACCAACCGCTGCTTCTTTGTAGTAAAGCAAGTAGAGCGCCCCTTAATCATCCCGTCCTTCTCTATAGCGCTGAGGCCTGGACTTTAACGAAATCGTACCATATGTATGAACGGAGTTTTGAGAAGAAGATTCAATGAAAAACTGTACGGGTGGTACATCGGCCTAGTGCGACACCTTCGGATCGCAGCTCCGGCCCGAAGAGTCTTCAAATCCAACCCGGAAGGACGACCCAGCAGAGGACGACTGCATCTACGGTGACGCACACAGGTAGAAAGGGACCTGGGTCAACTGGGAGTGCGGCACTGGAAATAGTTAGCCAAAGACCGTAGACACTTGTTGGTTAAGGCCCAGTTTCACCCCGGATTGTAGCTACCAAAGAAGAAGAAGAAGACAGGCACCTACCTAAGTTGTAAGGGGAAGGTCTTATACACTAAGCACCGAAGCGTCGTTCTTATACCAGACCTTGTGTGACTCAGGTTGTAACTGGTTGTTAGGAGAGTTACTACTGCGGTCAAATTGAAAGGTGACCTTCCCTCCGAAAAAATACACTTATCCCAATGTTTTAGCCAATTCTCAGTTTTTATACTCGACTTCCGAAATAACCTTTACCTCACGCAGCAACTCATGTTGAATCTCTTCTAAAGACTTGAAATGGTGACCCCGAAATGGTAGCCAGAAATCACACGTACATATATGCAACCAAGTGTAATCTCTTGTTATGGCCGCCGCACAGTCTATAATCTTCTCTTTATAATTCTTATAGTTTCTGCGATGCTTAGAGGAATCGAGTCTTTTTAGAACCAAAGGAAATGAGATGCGTCTGAGGCTCTAATGGTCTTTGAATTGATCAATACGATCCATACAGACCAAAAAAAAAACCTTTTAAGAGATATTTGACGATTTTTTAATCCTTGATATCCTCAACGCAACTTTTTGGCAGCGGTTATACCACTTTTAAATGACTTTTTTAATAAAGCCTGGTTACTGCGTAATATCCTCAAGGATTCTGCCAGGAAAATTTCATACCGTAAACAAAATTTATTGCAACTTCTTCATTCAATATAGTCAAGCATTGTAAGAGGCATCAAATTCACTTTTAGTTGTTTACAAAAACAGAGCTTAACTATAAACCCAGTGAAGATAATGACTTAAAATTTGGCACAGACGTCAATGACTATACTACCAAACTATGAAAAAAAAAATGTTCCGAATCGATATAGCCACAAAATTTAAATGGGAAAGTCACCTTTCAATTTGAACACGGTGTACATTCATGCGTCATTCGAACGGGGTTTCATTGGCGTGAGAACCAATACTTTAACAACTGAGCCAGCTTGTTCGTCTATCCTAGTCAAGACGTTAGTCCTTTTAATTTTGTATATTCCTTTTTAAGGTTAACACAACCTTCTCTGAAAGGTCGTTATCAATGTCTATAGGTCAGCTACTAGATAGCTGTCCCAATGTTAGCAATCAACATCAGCTCTCTATTGAAATTTGAAGCTTATCTTGTATAAAAGCAAACGAAATTAGATCTGTTTCACTGAAAGAAACAAACCGACGCCAAGAGCTTAGTGCCAAGGTAATTTTCATAAGCTTCATCACGTGAACCGGGCAAAGTAATTGCAAAACCTTGTTAATCAATTAACCGGTGGATGAAATAAACTTAAACATTTGCCTCAATTGAGTTTTTATGCGGTCAACTAATCAAAGTAGGATTTCGGATTTGTTGTTTTCAAAATTCCACACACACTACTCATTCTAATGAAATGGAAAATGATTTGCGAGTCTTGAGCAATGATATATTTAAGACCTTTAGAGGTTTGTGCATCATAGGACTAAAGTTATTTCTTCACCATTTTTAGTACCCCTTTTGGACGTTACTGGAGGGGGTCCAAGGGATCTTGGCATTTCTCTATGTTTCAAGGTTCACAGAAGTCGTTTTTAAAATGATTGTGGTTATTTGTATACTTACATTCGTGGTAGGTGCATTTATATGTTCATGAGCTTTCTTTCGCCTCCTTCATCTCGAGAACAAATAGCGATATTGACTCAGGTGCAACGTCATTCGACGCATACTTGTAGTACATATATCTGGTTAAGTTTATTCGGCGGTTTTTTTTTTTTTGGTCAGTCCTAAAGCTTATAAACGTAACAAAGTCGTCTTTAGGTTCTTAAAACACATAGTCCCAAGCCAATTGGCCTATAGCCTTTAGGTATTCTTTGGCACGGCTTTCTCACTCACTCTCCTTGAGTGAGAAACCTAAAGCTAATGCGTCACCAGTTAAAATTGTCTTAAATCTCGCTGATTAAGATACCCAAAGAAGCTTTCATAGCCCGTTTAGTTAGTCAATTGCATTTTTATGGCTCATACATAAATTCAGAAAACTCATATTAAAGATGCATTCGTAGAATCCCAAAACAAGTTATTCAACTTCTCATCCTTCGCTCCAGTCAACAGTCATTTCCACACAATAAGCATCTACGAGTAGTTCAACGCCTTACGACTTTATTATAAAAGTCCATTTCATATTTCAATTCGCAAAACGACACGCGACAATTCGTTTTCAGTTTCCTGCTTCCCTTGACGCTGGATAAAACGCTCAAACGCTCAAACGTTCAAACCCTCAAGTGCAAGGTAAATCGGAAGCAACTCCATCTCACAAAGGAAACTAAACAACAAATACCCGTTCGACTGAAAGTTCACAAACCAACTAATCCATATGAATGCCTTCGATCAATCCGAGCGTTGTTTTCAAGACCACGTTTATCTCACCGCTCGTGCTAAGTCTGGTTGTTGAGTCACACAGCGGTGGTAGGTAAATCATTCTCAAGAATGTATGCAAAGGAGGCATCGCCTATCACGCGACAAGAACTGCGTCAAGATCTTGAGGTTTCACCTTTTTTTTTATCTTTTTCTGCCCCCCATGGAACGCTGTAAACAACATGTTGTTTTTCATGCAAATCACATCAAGTATAATTGCTTTATTAATTACTATTCATGGATTTACATACTCGCGCATATGTATGTAGAAATATTTTGATCAAAATACGACGGTTGAAATGGTGTTACAAACCGGTAGCGTCCAATCCGACCGCAATATTTGGCTGAGTCTTGTGTCTTGTGATGTTTTCGACATTTCGGTGAGTTACCCTGGTTTGGGCATGTGATGCTATGGTTTTTTAGACTTTCCAATAATCCCGTTAACGATTTGACGGTGTGGAACAGGAATCTAGTGCTCCGACACGCTCAATTGTAGGCAATGAATAATACGAGTAAACCAAGCGTATCTAGTTGTTGGTGGCGTTAATTAAACTATTGAAGATACTATTGAAGGCGATCTGAAAGCATTCATAGGCCAATTGGTTTAAATGACGTTATTTCTTCGTGTGACGCATTGAGATGACTGCGCAACGCATGCCGTAAATGGACAGGCTGTCGGGTGAGATTAATGGAACACAGCCGATTGCCATTGCTCGTGCGGGAACAATGTAAATATTATTTTCATTAAACGCATTGTTTTGACAATTTGAATTTGTGATTGTTATTTATGGAAGTTCGGTTGGACGATCCGAGCTTGAGGTTGAAAATTGTCTATCTGCGATAGGGTCGTATCAACATGATGCTTGCGAAAGATTGAGTTTGAGTTACATTATACACTTAAGCTAGGTGGTTAGATCGGTGGACTTCATACCGTCTATTGAAATCTTGGAAACTCAAACCATCTTGCCGCCTTTCATCTAGCTCTTATAATAGGAGCTTACTTACTAGCCACAGTTAAGCTGCTTCTTATTTGGCTCGATTGTGGCCACGAGCCCATTTTAATTTAGCCGACATCAATTGAAACTGGGTCTATAACATAGCATTTGCCATGGAATTTTAAAAGCCGGGGAGACTCAAAGACCCTTTTTCGCCTGCATGTGAAATTAACATTCTAGATTCACTGTCAACCCTAAGCTTTTCCGCTAAGATTTTGATTAAAAATTGTTTCTAAATATTCTTCTTCACTAGCTACAAGTTTTGTCCATCATTCTGGCAATATACGAACTAGGAGTTGATAAAATGCAGGTCTTTTGTGACGACCGACCCAATTTTTGGTTTCCTCGAAAAATCGAAAGTTCTGCTCAGGTGGTAGTTGAAAGGCCCGATGTCTGGAGCATGTAGGGTAGGACGTGCCATTGTCTTAGGTAGTAGGTTTGAACGACATGTGTAACATGTGGCCGAGCGTTACTCTCCGCCCGTATTCTGGCCGTCCTATGATGAGCAACAACGCAAAATATACCACACTGAGATGGTCCCACCAAATACCCAGCATGAGCTTCGATTCATGGACGTTGGGCTGAGGGCCGCGGCGCCTCACAATACCAAGGAAAAAACTTTTCCAATCTTGCCATTGCAACTGCAGGCCGTTCGAACATACGATGCCTTCCAATTCCAGCCAATCTCAAGACTTTTAAACGATGGGAAATAAATCCGCAAGTTCTTGTTGCGTTTGACCTGGATTTTGGTCAGTAATGCCTCTATTTACAGGCTTTTTCACCGGTCCGAGACGCAGTAGTCTTCCACGTGGAAATCACCTTAAATTTATATAATCATTCGACGCGCCTCATTCACAGGTTTTTCAAATTGATGGCGAATGCAAAAAGTCCGCAAAAAAAATTACAAACTTAGTGATAAAAACTGATGATCAAATCTGACATTTCTGACCAACATTTTTCGCTAGCGCCATCTATTGGTAAGCGGCGAATTCATTTGATAAAAGACTTGGTTTTTAGCCATTATTAAATTTCAAAATGCTTGTATGACCTCTGAACGGTTTCGTAATACCTTCTGCCGACTTCTGTCCAGAGTGCGGAAAACCGATAATCCACTGGAGAAACAAGAGGCAAAAGAATTTTAGATCTGAAACGGAGCAGCTTTTGCACCACCATACTATTGGATCGGATCGGACCATGTCTCTTTACCAGTGGGGGCTTCTTTTCGCATAGTCGATTTCCTCACAATATTTGACTGTATTTATCGTTTCTCCTCGTTAAAGAAGTCCAAAAGTTGATGGGTCCTTTCGATGTCAACTAAATTATGACCCTAACCTTTTCTGTGCTTAGCGATTTTAGTTGGATCTGCCTCTATCATTGTTCGGTATAATACCGTCAATTCCCACGTGCTACGTTTTCGATCTTCAATACAGAATTTACCAAATCAAACGTCGAATGCTGCCAGAGACGCTTTAAATGTCAGTTTTTAGACAAAAAAAAAATAAATTTGTACTCACAACCCTCTTTAAGAAAAGTATCACTTTCGGGTGGAGATGTTTACTTAAAAGCTTCCAATTAAGAAGTGAATGAAAAACAGACACCAGATGGTACAAACTAATATGTAAAGGGGTTTTCAATAGGGACATAACAATTTTGAATTTTGATACAAACGAATCCTTAAAGCCTTTTTATGATTTATGAACGTGAATATGTCAGTCAAGGTTCACATTTTCGCGATAGTGAAAATCACGAACAGGCAGGATTTGGAAATTTTAAAAACTCATTTTTGAAATTCTGACCCGGTCATCGCAGTTTTAAGAGCACTTTTCTCAATGTTCGATCGTAATATTTTATACATTCCACCAAACAGCTTATGCTTGCTATAAAATCGAGTCGCCAAAGTCACTGTGAATGTTCCTGTGATAGTGAGACTACGGACAGAGAATATCGCAGCCGTAATTGCTTCTGTTCAAATTGAACCAAATCAGATTATTTCACGACGTTCGAAAGAACTGGGAATTTCTCAGCCCACATTGGGGGGAGTTCGGAATAAAATTCTTGACCAGCACCATTATATGATCAAAATAACTCAAGAACTGAAGCTTCCTGGTCATTTGAAGCACCAAAACTTCTCTGATTGGCCCCTGCAAAAGTTTGAAGAAAATCTCAAAAAAAAAACTCATTTTTGGCTTAATGACTTTTTAATACGCGAAATATGCGTTATTGGATAGCATCAAACCCACATGGGCTTCAATGTACTTTATTCCATCCAGTGAAAGTGTCCGTTTGGTATGGATTTCATGACGGAGGTGTAATTGGTCCTTATCTCTCCATCGATGAAAATTATCGTCATGGTACGGTCAATAGAGCCACCTAAGGTGCCATGTTGGAAGATTATTAGTGCCCCGAATGGGATGGACTTGACAAGAGAGGCATGTGGTTGCAACAAAAAGTATCATATGCCACAGAGGTGGTCAAGCAATTAATCGTTTGAAGGAGAAACTCAGTAATAGTGTAATCTCGGGAAGTGGTATGGTCGAATGGCTAACGCCGTGGCGGTTTTTCTTTTTACAAGGCTACGACCTACGACTAGGTCTATAACGAAAAGCCAACAACGTTAGGGGAGCATATCGGAGCAATATCGAATACGAAGTTCACAACGTTTCGGCCGAGATAGATAGTAGAAAATTTGCGCCAAAGATTCCATCGCTGCACACAAGCTCACGATAACCATATTAAACGAGGCCATATCTGTACTAAAATTTTGCATATGTACTAAGCTCGGTATAAATTTCAGCCCAGTATCCTTAGTATTCTGTGTTTAATTTAAACCCTAAATTGTTATGTCTTTATTGAAAAACAAGCTATAATATACTTAATCCGGTTCATAATGAGAGTACCAGGGCACCACTTATGATTCTCCATAAGATGGTTTATAACCCAGGAAACTTCCATGATTTTTCTCTTTTTGGCCTCCTCGTCTCTATAACAATTACTCTGGAATACCATATCAGGGGTAAGGTCTTATCTACAAATTTGGCGGATACAGTTTGATAGTTTATAGCAATAGTGTATAATAAGGCTCTGGTCCACTGTCTTCGCCTATTGACAAGTTTTTATTTTTCTGAGGGAAATGTACGACTGGAACTATGCCTTTGCCCACAAATGAGTGATTTGTTTTGGGATATAAAAGGGCTGTCCAAGTTAAATTTTCGTAGAAATGTTCTACCTCTAGCATGAGCTCTTTTCATGTACATGACTTCGGTCTTGAAGTAAACAATTCTTTAAGGCCAGAAATTTTATGGTAACAAGCTCTAAACGACTCCAATCGGACAAATGGTTCTTATGGAATAAAGTGAGTCAAGAAGAGGTTTTCTCTCGCTTTTAGATGATACTTTTATCAGATTTGGACTATTTATTAGACACATGGTGACACTCCACCATGTTGTTGCCGACGACTAGCGCCAAAATTAGCACATCTGGACACTTTCTATTAGCTCCCCCATTGTAAACCCGATTACACAGCGAAACGTTAATAGCGCACAAAATTATCACCCCGTTTATATGAATTGCTAAAACATCTGTTAAACCACTAGGAGCATGTGCTGACGTCCAGACTGTAATGCCCCGGAAGAAGTCGAGAAGATTACCTCCCAAAGGCAAAATCGCCAAGCGACTATCTTCGGTTTAGCACTTCCCGTATCAGCTCTCACGCAAAATGTGCATACACAACAATGACCATCAAAGACACAACGAAAAACAATAAAATAAACAGAAAAAAAAGCAAAACAAGCTTGAAAAAAAACAACATCTATCAGGTGGAACGTGACTTTGCCTAATGCAGCAAAATTCTCTCGAATAACTCGTCGCATTCTGTATTAAGCACTCGAGCACCTAGTCGCAATATGGTTTTAGACAGTTTTTTCCCTTACTTTGTCAGCTACATTCTTTACATTTAAGCTATAATGATCAAGAATTTGTTTAAACATGTTTGTGTTTTTTGTTTTTTTCTAGATCGGTAAAAGTTACCAGACTTTCTAAAACGCAGTCTTTTGTTAACTAGCAAGAGTTGAAATCGATCGTTCAGTCACATCCGGCCATAACGAAAGCAACAACAGAGTTTTTCTAACAAGAATTTTTTTAAATATAACATCTCGTCTGGATCAAGCGAGAATTCATACAACAACTCGTACTCATAGAATGGTAGAAGGTGATTCTGGAAGAAAAACAACTGAAAGTGAGTATAAGAGCGCTGGTCCTACCAGATAGCCGTGCGGTACTCAAACAATTTTTTGTTTTTTTGTAGACTGTAATGTAAAGGACGACCTACAACCACAAGGCATTACGGCCATCAGCAACAATAATCACGCAATACTTACTCCATATTCAATAACCTCTGGCATCAAGGATAAGGACGGATACCAGATCGCGATCAAGGATGGCTATGACATCACACCATCAGCCATCTACAAGAATGATTTAGAACGTGGAAATGGTGTCACTGCCATTAGCAATGCCTCAGGTGGAGGCGCTGGTGGTGGTGGAGGAGCAGGCGGAGCCATTGGCTCGGAAGTCGGCATACGAGCCGATTTCGAACAGGCCATTGAACTAACCGGCTATGGCAAGTTCCACTATCTTCTATTGGCGATATGTGGTCTTGTGAGCACGAGCGAGGAAATGGACGTTATTTCGATGTCGTTCATTCTGCCCTCGGCTCAGTGCGATCTGGATCTGAACACCCAAACGAAAGGTTGGCTCAATTCAATTATATTCATTGGCATGATGGTGGGCGCGTACTTCTGGGGCAGTATAGCTGACTCGATGGGCCGTCGAAAGGTCTTGATCGTGATCTCGTTCATGAACGGATTCTGCATCGTCGCCTCATCCTTTTCACAAACCTATGAATGGTTCATGCTGTTTCGATTTCTCAATGGTGCTGCGTAAGTATTTTTTTGCATTCCTACATACGTTGGTTGGGGATTTTTATTTCACAAACGCTTACAGTGACCTCTATCGGTGTTAATTGCCTTTTAGCGTCATTAGATTAAAAACGTATAAAGCAAGTGTTAATTGAGTGATTAATCTCCTTGTCGAGCTACTGTTTGCACTCGGCACTACCGAATCGTTTGACGACCAAGTAATGGGCAAACAGCGCCATCAGTTGCCGTCATAGCCATTGGGGGTGCGAAAACTTACAGAAATAAACGAAACTTCACGCGAACTTAGCTTTTAACAAGCGGTTAAAATAAATTTCCATTTTTATTCACGACAAGTCTCAGTTGTTTATCTAATTAGTGGTAAACCACTTTAAGCTTCGTCAACAAACGTTGACTAATAATTACGAACAGATTTTTGATCCTCAACGGCCTAATGATTCCGTGGTGAAGTCATATGAGGGTTTGTGGACTTTGGATATTTGTACGATAGCGTGTGGCCACTGTGATTTCTCTAATTTGAACTTTCTCTTTGCAGTCTTGGCGGGAGCGGTCCAGTCATTTGGTCATACTTTGCCGAATTTCAACCGAAAGCCAAGCGTGGGTCTATGTTAAGTTTTATGGCTGCCTTCTGGACGTTCGGTAACCTTTTCGTAGCCGGGCTGGCCTGGTTAATTATTCCAACTGGAGTGGGTTTTGTGACGCCACTCTTCAAATATAATTCATGGCGTATCTTCCTACTGGTCTGCTCGGTACCTTCATTCATCGTGGCATTCTTGCTCTTCTATCTGCCCGAATCGCCCAAGTTTTTGTTGTCTAAAGGCAAACACGACCGTGCCTTGGCTATATTCCGTGGAATTTTCGTCACCAACACCAAGAAACCTCAAGAACTCTATCCGGTCAAGGAGCTGATCATCGACGAGAAACTTCAGCATGAAATTGCAACCAACAAAGCTTCGATGAAGGGTAAATTCCACAAGACCGTCTCAGGAATGGTGGAGCATAGCAAACAGTTGTTCCGTTCGCCAATTCTCAAATTCACCGTGGTATCGATAGTCATCAATTTTACATTCCACATCGGCTACTATGGTCTGATGATGTGGTTTCCGGAACTTTTCAACCGTTTCGATGAATACGGCCAAGCTCATCCAGACGAACAGGCCGGCGTGTGTACCGTCACTAAGTACGTCGTCAACCAAGGCACACATGCTCCGAACGGAGTCTGCTCATCGCACATCCCTAGCTCGGTCTTCATGGAATCACTGATATCACTGGCCTCAGCTTTGCCGGCCAACTTAATCGCCATCCTGGGCATGGATCGTTTGGGCAGGAAATTCTTCCTCATATTCGGTACGATGACATCTGGTGTCTGTTCAGCAGCTATGTACTTTGTCTTTAGCAAAACGCAAAACTTGATCGTCTCCGCTGTGTTTAGTGGTGCGATATCAGCAGCTAACGCCGCACTGGATTGCCTTATCACAGAGGTTTTCCCAACGAATTTACGGTAATTCAGTTCACTTATTGCGTATTAGTTCAATGTTTGATAATCTCTTCCCACAGAGCAACTGGTGTTGCCATTTCTATGGTGGCAGCTCGTTTGGGCGGTATCGTCGGCAACGTAGTAATTGCTACCTTGCTCGACACCTATTGTCCTGCGCCCACATTCATCGTTGCGGCTTTACTCACGGGCGGCGGTCTCATGTGCCTTCTACTACCCAATACCACGCGGGTGTCACTAAATTAAACGAAATTCGGAAAAGAAAACGTCAACAAAAACAAAAAACGGTGCCAAAATCAGATCACAGAATTTATTTTTTCTTTTTTTTTTTTTTTTGTAACAATTTTATAAACCGGAAGGACGTGCCTTGAAAACAACAGCTTTTACCGCAAAGGTATTAATTTATTGAAATTTTGCATTACCTCTACCTAAAGTTTATGATTTTGTTTTGTTTTTAGTTTTATTTATGTTTATTTTCTATTTACCTCTTGTATTAGTTTCGTCGACGTCGATAGATACATAAGTGTTAAGTGAGAACTATTCGATAAATTTTGGATTTTTTTCATTTTTATTATTTTTTTTTTCGTTTAACTTTTTATCGTAGATCAGTTTGTATATATGTATAAGTCCATAAATATGTTTTATTTAGAAGATACGATTATACATTAAAAAGACATAATAAAAATAAAACTTGAAACAGTATTGTTGAGAGAGAAATAGGTTTTTTTCTGTTTTGAAAATCAAACCCCTATGGAGCAGTTCTTCTCTTTTCCTTCTTTTGGTGTTTATTCGATCGATTTTCATGTGGGAGATAGAACCATGGCGTGTTGTGGATGACCGACGAGTCCGAAGACACATCTACGTTGGTGCAATCATAATCTGTTACACCGTTACTTGGAATTGTGTAATACCGTTTTGTTATCCCTTTTTTTTTATAGGGTTCGCGCAGGTTGAAGAATTACGCTCTTATGGTGTTTATCACACAATCTGGACGGGGTGCAGATGGTTTGTGTCAAAGATGTTAGTTCACTACTCTCCGGAGGTGGTTGTCCTAGGTAGGATTCGAGAGATTCGACTGAATTTGTCGCGTTGGTTGTAGCTCACAGTAACTTGTTTTTTCCATGTCATTAAGGTGTTATATTGGAAACGCACACACAGAGCATGAATTTTGAAGTGATCTTATGCTGCGAATGTTATGCCTTCGTCAGCATTTTTTGATCATCCCTCATTACCAACTGATGTTGTTGCACAATTTTTCCGTATAGGGATTGTTCTTGACTATTAACAGGCTTGAACTATAGACCTTTCGCTCAACAGTCGGTGATGATGACCATTGCACTTTTTTTTTTTTGTTTTTTTTTGTTGGAGGCTTCTACTATCTGTTGGAGCACTCAGACACAAATACTGGTCCATTGTACTACCAGACAGCCACCTTGTCTTTATTGTCTTGTCCCCGTTGACAGGAGAAAAGTGAGGAGGGGCTTCAGTGATGTAGAGCTAAGAGATTCGGCACCCACCACGTCGGCCCCAAGGGGGCGCCACCGTGCGCGAGCGAAGGCGGGACAGTCACAGAGAAAGTGTTCTGCTGTGTCATCCTCCTCACGACATGCAGCACAGGTAGGCGTCTCACTGATGCCACGTAGTGATGCTTGGCAAAAGTGTAATGGCCCGTAATGACGCCCGTTAGCCTTCTGCAATAATTTCTCCTTAATGATAAGAAAAATGTTGCGGACTTTTCGCAGACATCAGGGTGTACGCGCTTAGTCATCCTGCATGCTTGATATTCCCTCCATCTACAACTGTGTACGTTAAAGACCCAGTCATTGATGTCAGATTTGACCGTGGAAGCAGGTAGACCTAAGGCGGGTTCAGGTCCTGAGAAACTCTCCTCTGAGCCTAAGTGAATTTAGTCTTCCGACTTTGTTCAAAAAGGTCTTGAGTTCATGCACTAATTTGGAGTTGGATAGAGGGTTGGACACAGCTTTGTGCAGCTTGGCTGTCACTGCAGACACATATGTTTTTTCCCCTGAGACAGCTGAGACAGACCGCTCTTTGGAGTTTGGTGAGTGAAGCCACAGCGTGTTTGCATCATTGCCGTGTAGATCCAAAGGACCTTTTTCGTCGATAAGCCCCATGTTTTGCCAAAGGCACCTTTGCATTGCCAAAAAGCTGACAGCGCTTTGGTGGTTTTGAACTCAACATGTTTTGACCAAAGAAGTTTGCTATCTAGGATGACTCCCAGATACTTAGCTTCCTTGGATATTGGGATGGGAATACCTTTTAGCACCAGCTAAGTAATGCCAGTATTTTTCCTCCTTCTCGTGAAGAGAACTTACTGATACCGATTGCTCACTGTCTAAGAACGTCAGTGTCATGTAGGAAACATATTCAAAAAACAACGAATATTGTTGATTTTTGAAAAAAATTGTGTTTATTCGTCTTCAAAATAGTTTACGTTCGATGGCTCAGCCTATTTATCTACTTAGACATATCGCCATATTCGCGGTGAACCAGGGCCGGTACTAACAAGCCCCTCTAGTGGACACCTCCCTCGGAGTTGGAACCGATGACTCTTCGAGGCGGTAGTGGTGGTCATTCACTTTACTTGGTTCAGCAATTTCCACTTTCGATGAAGTCCAAGTCTCTCCACCGTTGACGAGGAGAGATCAAACTGATCAAGCCCGTATAAAGAGTTATTTTGGTTATTCGAGAGAGTCGTCTATCACTTATGAGCTATGCTTGACTACTTCAAGTTATATCTGCAACAGATGACGTTTGACAAAGACGACGGTATTACGCGACTTTTTTGAAGACAGCACTTTTATTACCCTCCTTTTACTTCAGTCCTCCCAAACGCTTCTTTAAAGTCTCGCTGTCTTCGGGAGAAATCATTTATGCACACTTGAAATAGATCCGTCCGTTTGTTTTGGTCCCCGAATCCCGCATGATCTATTTAAGGATAACGCTGAAAAATCACCTTATCTTGCATCATCCTTTTCAGCATTTAGCGACTAAATGAGGGCTCTCTATAGTTCGTTCCTATTAACATCATCATATGCAGCTTTAAAGTCGACATACATAAAGGTGGTGGGTGTCGACCTGAAATTCGTGAGTATTCTGTAAGATCTGACGCAGTGTAAATATTTACTCTATCAAGGATATTTCTGGCCTCAATGATAGATCACCAACGATTTCAAGCGATCACACAGCACCCAGGAGAGGTTCTTACGCCCCTATACATGAAGAAGTTATGCCCTTTGAAACCCCACTCTCATAGACCTGGCAAACAATGCCGAGATTCCATTCTTTAAGCATGCTTCTATCCAAAAAAGGAAGCTCGTCTGCGGGCAGCTTTATTAGGCTTTAGTGTAAAAGATTCGTTCTGTCTGACCGACTATCTTGACTATCAACGAAGTTGTATAGTTTGCAGAAGTGGTCTTATTTGCAGCGATGTGGTGTGATGTGATGTCTTGCAGGTTCCGGTTTGTTTGTGTAAATGGATAAAGTCTATGGACTCAATTAAAAATAAAAAGTCGTCGGAAATAGATGGTATCCCAAACATCGTTTTAAGACATCTGCCAATTGAAGCAGTAGATATTCTCACCACGCTGTTAGGCAACGTTCTGAATAACATTCATTATCCAGCGCATTGGTAAACAGCGGTGGTCCACCCTATTCCTAAACGGGATAGAGATGAAAGAAATCCTACCAACCTCCGATCAATCAGTTGGCTTCCGAATGATAGTGAAGCCTTTGAAAAAGTAGTAAATTGAGCTCTGATCAAATGGATTATGGAATAGAAAATTAAACCGGACAAGCAGTCTATTATTAAGACGGGGCATGATACTATTTACGCTGCGTCAAAACTGGTTTCTCCGTAATTCAACGCATTGAGGCAAAAAACCAATGTATGGGTGATTGCCTGTTCGACTTTAAAAGGTCTTCAGAGTTAAAAATTAACCGTTAGATATCTTGGTATCTGACTTAATGAGCATCTATATTTCAATAGACATATAGACGCTTGTCTTGCTGAAGCTAAGAAATCCTTAGCCAAGGAGTCTGTTTCACAGCAGTCAACTTGACCGTATAATATGCTACGTGGGAGTAATACTCGTAGGGCCCATCATCCAATATTGTTTTATGGTTGTCCGATTATATGGCAAAGATTCGTGTCTTCGAGAAGCAGTGTCTTAGAGTCTGTCTTAGAATGTGCGGAACGCTAAAGTCCCAGTAGAGTAAGTGTTATCCTAGTAAGGTCCTGTACGACGGAGCAGGCTTAAACAGAATCGACAAATTTCCTGTTAAAATTACCTGAAAGCACATCGCAATGACTAACGAGAATAAGCTGATCTCCGGGACTTACTACTCGAATTATAGATACCATGAGGGCACACTCCGATCGGGCTTTATTCCGATCGCACGCTTCCCAGACCACTGCGTTACTCCGATGAGATCCTCCTCACTCCTTAGTTCGTAGGTAAGATTAGGGTTAGCTAAAGGATCTTTTGAAGGCTGCGCGCGTAGTCATGCTTAGATAAACTTGAGAACTGATTGAGACCTGTTACCCTTGAAGAGGTCTCGGGTAAGCCGAGTGAGCGAGATGGTGAGGCCCAGTCGCAATCAGGAAGGTGATCACTCAGAACGAAACACACGAGTACTAGCCAACCTGATTATATATAAGCCTAGACTAAGACTAGTTTAAGTTTTAGAGTAAGAAAATTAATCCAAGGTTTTTAATAAACTTTCCTAGAAAATATAATTTTGAAAAGTAGTCGTACAAAAATAGAAATAGGCTTAAACCGAAAGGTATTAGCAACTACGAAATATAATTAGACTTAGAGTGCCCTTTTAAGTTAGATTTAAACTTTTTAATCTAGTAGCTAAGAATAGTATAAGAGCAATAAAATAAATTAAAACTAAAAGATCAAGGAATCTCGCTGCTATCACGTTTTTACAATGTGCTGTGAAATATGTTACACATTAGGTATCTTAAAAACACTGACATCATACGCTAAGGAAATAATCGAAGAATATTAATGTGACTTTAGAAGGAACCTCTCAACGGATGACCAGGTCTTCATTATACGACAACTTTTCTTAGAAAAAAAAAGGGAATTTCAGGAAACGATGTACCAACTGCGCGTGGATTTTAAAAAGGCTCTATAAACCGATCGAAAATCTTTGATGCCAAGTTTTTGTTTTATGCGATAAAACTTTCTTGGCACAAGATGACTTTTTAATTTATTTTCTTAACTTCCCGGTGGAAAATTTTTGTAATGGGACCGATTTAGTAAATCTCCAATTTTGACATATCTCCACGTTTCCAGAACCTTAGAGTTGACTACTATGGTTTTTAAGTCGATGTTCGTGTGTTTGTATGCACGCATGTGCGTAATTTCATATGTTCGTAAGGAGTATTTCGTCTCGATTATCTCGAGAACAAAAAATTTTATCGACATGGAACCGGTTTCATTCGACGCATAATTGCATAATTTAAGCCTGAATAAATTTTAACAGCAAAATCTGTCGAGCAATTTTTGTAGAGAATGAAAGAACTAAAAAAAAGGAAAATTGACTAAATTTCAAAACTAATGAAATGCGCTATAAGTATTTATACAAATTTGAAATATTGTTCTTTCCACTGGGAAGTTAGTAGTGTGGACCTTGCATGTCACACTTAGACCGCTTTTTAATCTTAATTTTCGTGGGGGCAACCACCCCCATTTATTAAGCTTAATTCAAGCACATGAACTTACTTAATCTACCTTAATCTAACTTAAACTAGCTTAGTTGTTAAGGGGAAGGGAGAGGGGGGCATGAAGAAGAAGGGTTTTTAAGCATGGAGTGCTAAGGTTGAGGTCGAAGAAGGGATTCGAGTTGACTCTTCCGAGCATTCGTAACATGGGTTCGTTGGAGCCATAAGCGGTACGAGTGGTGGGTATATAGAAGAGACGGGGGTTTCGTACATTGCGAGGGTTAGTGTTGAGAGAGACAGAGTTATAGAGGGCAGCGCAGTCAATGGAGCCTGAGAGGAGTCGATGGATGAAGAGGATGTCAGATACAGTTCTTCTTTCCTCCAAGGTGTTCATGTTAATTAGTTTAAGGCGGTCGTGATAAGGTGGTAAGAGCAAAGGATTGTTCCAGGGGAGACCTCGCAGAGCAAAGCGTAAGAACCGGCGTTGGATGCTCTCGATTCTAGAAATGTGGATTTGCTGGTAAGGAGACCACACTTGAGAGGCGTATTCAAGGAGGGGCCGGACGAAGGTTGTGTAGAGAGATCGGGTGACGTAAGGGTTAGAAAATTCTTTAGACCATCGCTTCACGAACCCGAGTGCTGAATTAGCTTTAAGGATTATCTCGTCTATATGTGCGCGAAAATTTAGCTGTTGGTCACATAATATACCAAGATCGCGGATAGTTTGAACGGTGGAGATGGGCTAATTATTGAGGTAGTAGAGACGGGGACGGGGTTTAATATGTTTACGTGAGAAAGTGATTTATTGGCATTTGCTAATGTTAAGCTCCAAGCAATTTTTGGAACACCACATGGAAAAACTATTGAGATCGGATTGATCTATTGAGGTCGTGATTGGAGGAAATAGACTTGTAGAATTTGGTGTCGTCGGCATATAGTGAGATGTGGGAATTTTTAATCACTATATCAATATCGTTAATGGTAAGGACAAAAAGAAGTGGACCTAGGCGGCTCCCTTGGGGGACGCCGGAGGAAGCTAAGAAAGGATTGGAAAAGGCAGATCTGAAACGAACACTATAATACCGATTTTCCAAGTAAGAAGATATCCACTTCAATAAAATGGGTTCGAAGCCAAGAGAAGACAATTTGAAGAGTATTAGATTGTGGGAGATTTTATCAAAAGCCTTACTGAAATCGGTTGAAACTATGTCGACATCTTTTCCATTCTCTAAAGCCGAGAGGGTAAAAGACACAAATTCAACAAGGTTTGTGGTTGTAGAACGGCCCTTAAGGAATCCGTGTTGTCTGGGGGAGATTAAAGACTTGCAGCGAAAGCTTAAGATTTCGTACAAAATGCTCTCGAAGATTTTGGGTATATGTGACAGTTTGGCAATGGGATGATAATTGTTAATAACATTCTTCGGACCTTTCTTGTGTATAGGGGTTATAAATGAGGTTTTCCATAACTGGGGGAATTCACCTAAAGCTAGGGATAAACTGAAGATCTTTGAGAGAGGGAGAGAATTCAGGAATATGGCAGGGAGACCGTCTGGTCCAGGAGTGAATTCATCATTAAGTTGATTTAGTTTGGTTTCGATGACATCGGGATCAACTGTATGAGGAAGAAAGGGTCCAAAGGAAAATTTCGGTAAATAGTCGAAGTAAGCGGGGTCTGGATGGAAGGAGTCGTTGGCGAATGATTGTTTAAAATAGGCGGCAAATAAGTTGGCGATAGTGTTAGGGTCGTTAGAGGATCATTCAAGGAGAGAGAGGTAGGGTAACCATCAGATTTTCTTTTGTAGTTAACAAATTTAAAGAAGGACTTAGGATCACTTATAAGATTGGCTTGCGTTTCAGCTAAATAGCGTTTATAGAGGAAGTTGTGAAGGGCGGTAAAGTTAAGATAGCTGCCCATGTAGTTAGAAAAGTCTATAGGGGATTGGGTACGAAGGAAGATTGTCCACTGTTTATTTCTTTTGTATCTTAGGGTGCGAAGTCTACGATTATACCAGGGTGGGAAGGTGGACAAAATTTTGCGTTGGGAAATTGGTACGTAAAAAGAGATAGAGTTAAATATTTCCCTGTAAAATTTGGATATTGCATCATTTATAGTTAGATTATCAAAATTTAAAGGGACTTTTTTAAGGTATTCATTGATTTGGTGGAAATTTGCTTTGTGAAAATCGTGAGAAGGCAAAGCTGTGGAAGGGGTGTTCTGTAAAGGAGAATCGTGAAAAAAGGAAAGAAGGAGGGGGGGATGGAAGTTATCGATGGTTGAAAGAGAGAGGGGACAGAGAGAGACAGAGGAGTTGAAGGGATCAGTTGTAAATATGAGGTCTAGTTGTCTACCCATGTAGTTTAAGACGCCACTAACTTGACTAAGGTTTGAATCCGCAAGGCGATCCAAGAAGAGGCATTCTTTGGCAGTAGTGGGATTGGTGGCAATGTAATGCGATTCATCGTCTGATTGAGCCCATTTAAGATGAGGAAGGTTGAAGTCTCCGAAGAGAAGGATTTCATCCTGGGGGTCTCTTAAATCAATTATTTGGTCAATTGTGTTAATAGCCAGTTGATAGGATTCAATGGGCTGTGAGGGCAAGATGTAGAAACATATGACGTAGAGTGTCTTTTGGGGTAAGACAATTTTGATTGAAACATAGTCGAGATGGGGGGAGGACGAAATTGCAATGAGGAAAGAGTCAAAGGAGTCAAGGACGGCTAGTAGGACTCCTCGACAAGGGCAACCCTCGGTGGCCTGACTGAGTTCGTCATCGCGATAGATGTTGAAATTTGTTGAAAACAGTTCGGAGCTACTTATGCTGGGGATCAGGTTCGTTTCAGTCAGAGCAAATATTTCGAAGGGTAGAGCGTGCGACTGTTGAAAGACAGTTTGGGTTTTTGAGCGAAGACCTCTTACATTCTGATAGTAGAAGGTAAGAGGAAGATTTTGACTAAGTGGGGGTATTGATGGGAGAGGGATGGATTTAGGTCGAGAGACATAGTTTTAAGTACATATATTCTGTTTGGTTAAGTTTAAAGTGCCCGTATAGGGCCAGTAAGGTATTTTAAGTTAGTTAAGTAATTAAAGCGATTCTTAAGCATTCTTGTCTAGAGTAAGATATGTAGGCCTAAGAAACAAAACTGGATCAAAAAAATATAGGTCAAATCCTACGGGCTTGTTTTTCTTAAGCTGGTTTTTACTTCCTCGATGGTTGGCAGTTCTGCCGGAATTTCTGCTGTGTGGATAAGATCATTTCCTAAGGCGTGTTGCTCTCCGCTCTTCGTTGAGATGTCTCTCCATTAGGCTGCACTTCTTTCGCTGTCGTTGAAATGACTTCCCATTATCATAGCGTATAATAGATCCCAGAGTAGATCGTCTTTCTCTTCTATGACATAGAAGTGCGAAGTTAATGTGCGTTCATATTAAGGGGTGTCCGGAGTCGGAAAAATTTTTTTTTTTATCATCTAAATAATTCTCTGGACTTTCCTGGACGTTTTGATATGCATATTATATTGGGGGTACAAATTAATTCGGTCCGTTTTTAAAAAATGGTGCCAACTGCAAGTTGTGGCTGATCTTGGAAGCGATTACCTACTTCATTGGAAAGGTGTGACATCTGTCAACAATAATTAGTGTGCATCAGCGTCTGTTTCTGACAACAACATTGTTTTTTGCCTCTTCGAAAATGTCCGGATTTGTCTTAAATAAACAGCATTTGCGGGAAGTTTTGATTTTCTTTTTTATAATTGGAAGAAAAGTGCAGCTGAAGCCCATCGAATGCTTATAGAAGTTTATGGTGAATCTGCTCCGACCGATAAATCATGCAGAGAGTGGTTTCGACGCTTCAAAAGTGGTTATTTTAGCGTCGAAGACACAGATTCTTTGCTGGCCCCAAAAGTTTGAAGATGAGGAATTGGAGGCTTTACTGGATCAAGATCCGTGCCAAACGCAAAGTGAACTCGCAGAATCGTTGATAGTGACTCAGCAAACAATTTCCGTTCGGTTAAAGAAATTTGGATTTATTCAAAAGCAAGGAAATTGGGTGTCGTACGAGTTGAAACCGGGAGATGTCGAAAGGCGATTTTTAATCTCGGAATTGCTTCTTGAAAGACATCAAAGGAAGGGATTTCTGCATCGCATTATGACCTGGGACGAAAAATGGGTTCATTACGATAACCCTAAACGCAAAAAGTCATGGGGATATCCCGGCCATGCTTCCACGTCAACAGCCAAACCGAATATCCACGGCTCCAAGATCATGCTCTGCATTTGGTGAGACCAGCTCCGCGTCGTTTATTATGAGGTATTAAAACCAAGTGAAACACATGTGCTCGTTATCGAACGCAATTAATACGTTTGAGCGGGGCATTAAAAGACAAACGGCCGCAATATAGCGAGAGGCACGATAAAGTGATTTTGCAGCACGACAACGCTCGACCCCACGTAGCAAAAGAGGTCAAAACGTACTTGGAAACGTTAAAATGGGAAGTATTACCCCACCCGCCGTATTCTCCAGACCTTGCTCCTTCTGACTACTGGCTTTTTCGACGGATGCAAAACGATTTGAGGGGTCACCGGTTCGGGTCTTTTGAAGTAATCGAAGAATGGCTCAATGATTGGATCGATGCCAGAGAGGACTCATTTTTTAGGGATGGTATTCGAAAATTACCAGAAAGATGGGAAAAAAGTAGTCGCTTCCGACGGACAATACTTTGAGTGATGCATTTTTTACGTTTTTTCAATAAAAAAAAATTTTTTTGAACACGAAAAAACGGACCGAATTAATTTGTACTCCCAATATACATATTTCAAGTATTAACAAAAAGCAAAGAAATGACGATTTCAACATTATAAAAAAAATGTTTTATTACTAAAAAAAAATTGTTTAGGAACTCAAAAATCACGTTTTTTATAAATATATGTAAGGCACTAACTGGTATATTTTAACAACAAAAGCAGATTAAAAATTAATACTTTGTGGCTGCGCCCCTGTTTTTGATGACGTCATGAATTCGGTTTGGCATCGAATTAAACAATTTTTTTGAATAATTTTGGTCTAGTTCCTCATACCAAACTATTTCTATAACCGATTTCATCTCAGAGATCGTTCTTGGTCGCTTTTCTCTAATCTTTTTCCCCATATATTGCCAACAGTTCTCAATTGGATTCAGGTCCGGACTGTTTCCTGACCATGGCAGAGAGGATATACCCAACAGATCTTTATGATTTTTTACCTGAACGTAGAGAAAACATTAACGTAAATAAAAAAACCCAAATTAAAACTTTAGCTCTAAGTTAAAGTGACCGTCTTGGCTCGGTGACATGGGTCATCTTAAAAAATAAAATTTTCGGAATACTCATAACATTGCTCCAAAGTTGTCAAAACACATTCGTTGATGATCTCAATATACTTTGCAGCATTAACGGTTCCTTTCAATATCAGAATAGCACCAACATCAAACATTGTAATGGCACCCCATACCATTACATACGGGGAATGTTTCACGGTAGATAAAGTGCATTCCCTCGGAATACCTCTCTCCTTTTTTCTGGCGGACTAGCGCATTGCCATCGGGACCAAACAAATTGAATTTAGACTGATCGGAAAAAACTCCAATCCTCACCAGTCCAATTTTCATAATTTTTCGCCCATTGCAACCGTTGCTGCTTCATTCTGTTGGTAAGCATGGGCTTTTTTGCAGGTCGCCGTGCTCTTAACCCTCTAACGGGTAAGACCGTCTTCAGTTTTTTGGCTCCAGCGTCAAACCTAATTTTTTTTTTTTTTTGCTTAAAGCAACAACTTCTTTTTTACTGTTTTACACATTTTGGTACCTTTATCACTTCAGTCCGATCACGCTTTTGAATTCTGTCATCAATTGAATGCAAAAGTTCGTTGAAGTTTCGGCGAAAATTTAATTTTAATTTTATAAATTTTCAAGTTTTAAAAAAAGTAAATTAAAATCAAAAAATCGAACTCATAATTTTACTATAAGTAGATTATATAATTTATTTAAATTTATTGATAAAATTTAAGTAATAAAACAGTGTTATGTGTCTTTTGCAAACAAAAAATGCAAGACCGTCTTTGGACGGTCTTGTCGGTTTACGTGTAAAAAGATGTCTCGTTTTTGTTTAGTTCTTTTTATTGGGTCCAACCATACCCTAAGTCACAAAATGCAAATACTTCGGAATAGCGGTCTTTCTAATGAATTTGAATTTGTATAAAATGGGACATCCCCTAGTAAGAGTTTTACTTTTATATTTCCCATATCCTTTGCTTTTCTAACTCACTCTTGAACGAGCTTTCAAGGGCGAAGTATAAATTATAATAAAAAAAGTTGTAAAGTTGTAAAGTGTTGTTTGATTGAAATTTAAAATAAACAATACTTGTGTTCTGTTGTTGGTGTTTAAAAACATATTTGTTAAGCCAATAAGTGAATGTGAATGTGTTAGATGGATCTTCGAAAACGTCAATACCAAAAAAAAATTAATTTGGAGGAAATGACTGATGATAAATTGGCTGAATTCACAGATTCAGTAGAAAGCGACGATGAACTTTATAGCAGCGATCCAGATTACGTTATTGATAACATTGAGCCGGATAACTTAGCTAACTTTTCCGAAAATGATGCACAAATAATTGAAGAATGCATCCAGCAAATGAACGAAGCTGAGACAACAGATGCATTTGTGAAGGCTATGCACCTTAATTTCAGCGAAATCTACTTTTATCTCAACTTTTATTGTTGATGCTACAGATATACAGCCACCCACTTCGTCTGCCATTAAGGATTCTCGCCTCAAATCACTAAAAAAGCCGCGATCTCCATTGCTATCATTTGAGGCTACTGGGCCAACAATACAGCCTTCTTCCGGAGGCTTCACTCCGGAGATTCAAAAACGCCTTCCCGATTGATCTGGCGCAAACGCTCTATGCGCTTACATGTAAATGAAGTTACATTTAATGGTCATGCATCACTTCCATTGAGTGTCATAAACCTTGCCACGCCAATGGAAATGTTTAAATTCTTTTTTACTGACGAAATCATTGAGCTTATCACTGAAGAAACCAATCGTTGCGCTTTAATGGAAAGCATAACCTCCGGATTCAATACTTCTGCTCTAGAAATACGAAATTATATTTTTATATATCGCTGTACCGTTATCCTAATATGGAGAGTTACTGGGGCAAAAATTCCTTCCCATCCATTCAAAATTGTATGCCGTTAAAACGATTTTCAGCAATTAAGAGGTTTAAAAGGTCTCGACTCTCGCCGTTCGGAATCGGCATTAAACTTTAGGTCCCGTTCACTTATGTGAAAAAAAAACAAATCGCACACAAGTCGCACATAAGTGAATGAGAGAAGCTAGGCACTGGCTCTTCATGAGCTGTAACGCCATCTAAGAAGAAGAAGAAGAGATTTTTATGTTTTCAAGATGAATCCCAACGTAAAAAGAGGGGTGAATCTGGCTACGACCCTATGTTTAGAATCCGTGCTCTAGCCAACAAACTCAACCAGCGGTTTGATTCGATCCCAAAAACAGCTAGACTCTGTGTCGATGAACAAATGTGCAGTACACCATCTTCGTCAATACATGCCAAACAAACCGCACAAGTCGGGTGTCAAATTGTTTGTTCTTTGCGACTCAAACGGATTTGCCTATCGTTTTTAAGTTTACAATGGTGCAGGTGATAATGTCATCTTACCTGGCACACCAGATCTAGGAGCCACATCCAATGTTGTTGTTCGGTTATCGCAAACAATACTCAAGTTTGCTAATCATATTCTATACTTCGACACATCGCTACCTCTTTTGGTCTATTTACGAGCCCGAGGAATCTTCAGTTTAGGCACAGTGCGAGGTGATTTTTAACTTCCCAGTGGGAAGTTCTTGTAATGGGGCCGATTTTGTGAATCCCAAATAGAGATTTCCGTGTGTGTGTACGTACGTATGTGTGTATGTGTGTTCGTATTCATTTTTTTCGTCTCGATTATCTTGAGAACCAAAGATGATATTAACATGGGACTAGATACATTTGACGCGTAATTACATAACAAAGAACTAAAAGAATTTTCAGCCATATCGGTCCAGCCGTTTTTTTTTAACGGGAAATCCAAGAAAAAAGCAAAAAACAAGCCGAATTTTAAAATGAATGAAGTGTATAATTTATTCATAAACATTGTTGATAACAATTGAATATTGTTGATAACAATTTAATTTTGTGAATAACAATCGAATATTGTAAATAATAATTGAATACATTTGAAAAAAAATTTAATATTGTTTGTAACAGTTGGATATTGTTGATAACGTTTAGAGAATAGTGTCGATTCATTTTTGTTTATAATAAAACAAAGTTTTAAATGTTCAAATATCCACTGTTCGGGAAAGGTAACAATTTTTTATTCAGCAGCACTTCAACTATATGGTTCCGCATAATGGGTACATCATATGGTATTTGCTCTTCCGGTAACTTCTCGTAACATAACACTGTTGCAAAATATATTGCGAATGCCCCACAATCTATACCATTGCTCTGTTCCTGAACTTTATGAAATATATACCTTTTCTTAAATCTATACAGAGCATTCAAAAGATCGATTTGATCGTTTTCCAAGTAATTCTTCTTTAAACTGTCGTAGATGTGGACATTGCCATTACCGTCATATTTTGTACAAATCCAGTGACCTATAATGTTAACACCAATTTGACCGCTATAAATGATCTGAATATTAATCTCAGATTTGGGTATTACTTGTAAATTACGTAGAAACGCGCCGACGTAACCTACATCCTGTGCGAAATTATGTACCCGTTGAGCTTTGAGTTTTCTGTTCATTATTTCATGGAATAAATTGATATGTTTGTCGGACAAATAAAATTCACTATGAGCCACTTCTTGACATTCTGCGATCGGAATATCAAAATCATATGGTACGTCATTATCATCGGTATTATCGTAAATACTGTTCATATCATTTTGAACACCAGAATGAATACTATTTCCATTAGATTCTTTGTGATTTATATCATCATTATCAACATCTATAGGAATTAAATCCTTGATATTGTCATTGTAAGTGTCCATGCCAACATCGCTTCTAATGATAATTACATCGCAATTTTTGTTTTCATCTGTACTGTTAACACTAGTGCTACAATGATTGTTAGAATTTTTTCTATTGAAACTGTTATTATAAATAGCATATATTGGCTTATGGTATGTGAAATATGATTCATTGGAGAAAATGACATCTATTTGAGTATTTAATGACGTAGGAATACTGTCTGGCGGCAATTGTGTTAATAATTTATATTTTTTTAAATAATTGATCAAAAAATTATTTTTTTTGTCACCTTGATTAATGATATCGTAGTTTAAATCTCCAATTAATATAAAAAGACTATCAGAAGGTAATTTTTGTATAATATCATCGATAGCTTCTTCGAACGTAGTCGTTGTTGTTTTAGGAGATTTGTACCCACTAATTAAATACCAATTATCTACTTTCATTGTAAATAGCTGTGCATGTCCCTTATTGCTGTAAAGATGCTGATAATATTGTAGATTGTACGCTATTTTTTACATAGCATATTAGTCCATGATTGTTTTTATTGCGATCAATTCTCAAAACAATATTGAAATTATCAATGTCTATTTTATCGCTACCAGTAGTTCGAAACTCACTGAAAATGAATATATCCGCGCGCAGATACCATTCATCTGCAATTATGTAGGTTAACTTCTTTCTTAATGTACTAACATTTTGATAACATACTTTTGTGGCTACTACCACAGAATAAATAGTATACAGAAGTCGCATCTCGGCCTGCGATGATTGTTCACTTTATGGTGCGGGCGGAACAACTGAAGGGAAGATCAAGCAACGAGAGAGCAAGCATGATCAGAGAGTAACAACCAGAGAGCAGCCACGATCAGAGAGAATCAACGAGAGAGCAATCTTAAAATGTTTATGTGTGTGTTTGTGTATTGTGTTGCTATCCAACGTTGTGGTGTTGACAAAATTTTGTTTCAAGTTTTAGATTTCGATATTTAGTTTTCTTCAGTTGAAAGTTGCGCTTGGTATTCGTATGCGTACTTTTTCGATGTAAACTAAAAGGGCCGGGTAACACCAATTAACGTTATTCCATTATTTGGGATTTTTGTGCAAATTTCAATCTGATATATGTAGGGAAGAATAACCCAAAAACTTTAGTGCGACAGGATTTTAAGTTTGCGGGCTTTAGTAAAATTTTTTTTCTCTGAAGCCCACGAGCAATGCTTCCTCAAGAGTACTAAGATCATGAAGTCCAATATTATTTCCTTATGATCAGAACATGTGGAAAACCATTGCGGTGTGGCATTTTTGCATTTGGATTTTATCAAGTTTTTTATACCAACAGTTTGTGGTTGTGTGTCAAAAATATTGCTAAACACTGTAATATGTTTCTTGCTAATTTCCAAGAAAATTTGTGAAGGAGCAACGAGGTTACTAAAATCTTTAAGAGAATTGTAATTTTTATGAAATATGAAAAGTTCACTAGGAACTGTTAATACTTTGTCTTCTTTTCTCAATATAGAAACACAAATATCGCAGTTAATTTTCGGTATCATTTTGTAGACGATATAACCTATGAAGTATCTTAAAGACGCCAAATCGATACTAAATTCCGAACAATTCTGAAAGTCATCATTTAATACGAAATCATCAATGATTTCTATGTTAATATCTATTTCAGAGTTTTCGTTTCGACTGAGTTCTTGATTATTTGTATCAGCTAAGTCCATATTTGACAAAATATTTGAAAGCGTTTCAAATGTGGTATCACTCAGCTCTCACAGTTACTATAAGAACTCAACTGCACTATATTTGCAGACATTAAGCGTGCTAATAAAGTGTTTATATCAGCAACTGAGGGGTTAATATTATTTCCACCCTTTTGTCTTAGAACCGAGAACATATTTTCGAGCTTATCTTGGTTTAATGCTCTTGTCATTAAAAAAAATATTTGGGATTTTATTTGAAATAGCTCGTCTACTAATTGTAATTGTAATACATATGTTTAAGGTAAATTTCATTCCATCTAAAAGAAATATTTTTTTCTTTTTGTCAACAAATGAGATTTCATTGAGGTATTCAAGGAAGAATTTTATATATTCGTGTGATGGACTGTTAAGTTGAACTGCAGACTTATAACAATTCTTTGAAGATAGCGAACCACTATTTAGGCAGTCAAATATTTTGTCAATATTTCCTATGAACCATGCCGTAGATAAACAAACTTCTTTTGAGCAACTTTTAAAGCCTACTGTCTCAATAACAGTTTCAATTGCTGCTTGAACAGTCCTACTAAAAATTTGGGTGGCTAGTTTTACTTTCATTTTTTCGAAAGAGTTCGGAAATATGTGCTGGCTTGTAAGTTTAAGACACATTTTTGTATTAGATTTGCACTCCATTTCCCATAGTTCCTTAACTACTTTAAAACTAGCAACTCCATTTGGTGTTGTAAGGTCACATTGAAGCCATCCATTTCTCAATGATTTGATTAGATGTGGAAAATCATATACACAGAAAGTTTTACTACCATTATACATAAAATAGGGTTTTTCTAAAGTAGCTCCCAATTCCAAGGTACACTTCCTGTTAAAGAACCCTTGGTCACAAATTACAACTTTAACTATGATGCCAAAACTGTTCAAAATTGCTAAATTTCGTAATATTATCTTTTTTAGTAAATCGGCAGAAAGTCCATTTTTTGAAACAAAGTAATTAAATGTAAGCGCCCAGTTGGAAAACATTGATTTAATCATAAAAACGCACAATTGTTTACCAATCTGGTTCGTTCTTTCAACCCCATTTTCCTCAAATCCATCCACTAAATCTAATTTGGAATTGTATCGCAATTCCCTTCTAATCGCCATTTCATCCATCAGCAGAATCATATTATTCTTTTCGTACTGGTTCAAATCTAAGCACTTCTTTTTTATTAACTCTAAACCGTTATTTTTAAAACCTGGTTGTAGGGAATTTACAGGGCCCCATCGATAAACAGTAGAGATATGTGGCAAATTTAGATGCAATTTATTCTTCAAAAATTGGTACGTTGACTGTGAGACATAATAAATGTTTTGAACCAAATCTTTTACATCTTGCTTATATTCTTTAGGTCGTGGACTAAGAAGAAGTTTGCAAAATGTTTTTGACTCCTTGCTTATTTGAAAAGAGTCGATGGTTTGAAATACGCTTGATTTTGTTGCTATTTGCGGCTTTGGAGATTTTTATATTTTGCTACCATGTCGTAATATTTTTTTCTGTAAAAATTAGCTGATTTCAGATATTTTTCACAGTCATTACAACATCCATCTACGGATTCACTTGTTCGGCTCTTTTTAGCTGGACAATCAAGCTCCAACGACTTGTAATCTTCCTCAATAACTTCTAAGTTAAATACCGGAACAGCTCCGAATTTCAACTTTTTTTTACCAATGTCAGAACTTGAGAAGTGATTGGCGCAAATCAACAATTTTTTTGTGTAATCTTTTGTTGGAATATTACATTTTTCTCGCCAAATTTGACCCATAGCTGAGTCATAGGGAGGAAACTTAAACATTCTTATCTTTTCACCATATCGCCTAGATTTATCGCATGTTTTTATGGAGCATCGAATACCGGACTTTTGGAAAATTTTACCAACAGCCGGTACAGAATCCATTTTTCCTATTCAAAATCGTATGACAACCCCTCAACAATCAATATATAATAATAAGTCCAAAGAATAATCCAAATCGTATGCAAAGTTGTCAACAATTATAAAAGCAATAATTCAAAATCAAAAATAGAGTTAAATATCAAAATACAAAGTAAAAATGGAGTCGATATATAAGCGCAGGAAAACACAACCATTCGCATGAAAGTACAATTCCCAAGTGATTTCGAATCCACTCCACACAATCGAAAACAAGAGAAGCAATACAACACCATGCAAGCTTAAGGGCTAACCATAATAGACAGGAGCAAGCAGAAGTAAGCAGAAGCTTATGTCAGATCCGAACGAAATTCTCCCCTCTGTTTCAACAAACCGTCACGATACCCACAATGAACAGATGCAAGCAGGAGCAAGCAGAAGGAAAGGAACTGTCAAATTGTTTTTATTCGATTTGTTTATTTTCGGTGTGGCTTTGGCTTTTTCCTTTTTATTGAAATAAAAGCCATCTGCTTTATCATAGAGACACTTATTGTCCTGCACAAGTGAAATCAACTTGTTAACAAGCTCGTATTCCATATTTATTTTATCTTTTTTCTCTTTCCTAACCTCAAATGTCACTTGTCAAAAATTCCGTCCGTCATGTCTTCTTTCAAGAAGATCTTCCTTCTGCTCGCATCAGTTAACAAACATTTAACGAAACGTCACATCTGTCCATTAGGGGCATGTCATAGGCTTTGCATGTAAGGAGACATTCCCCTCTGCTTGCTCCTGCTTGCTCCTGTCTATTATGGTTGGGCCTTTACGATAGAAGAAGCTATCAGTGCATACACACGCACACACACTTGCATACACATCGTAAGCTGTTTTGCCCTCGTAAAAACAAAACCACCGAAAAAGCACATGCTACTCTCTTTCGCTCGCACCAGCTTCTCAATTTTTTGTATACTCTCTTGCATGTTCTCATGCTTGTACTCTCTGTTCAATAGGGTGCCAATATTGGAACCCTAGAACAAAATTTGCTTTGTATGAGATGCAACTTCTGTATACTATTTATTCTGTGCTACTACGCTCTCTAAATTATTGTACGACAATTTTAACATTTTTTTAGATCTCAGACGTTCTAATTCAATAAGTGCTGAGTTTACAACTTTTGAATTTTTTGGAATATTTGATAATTTAAATTTACCAATTATAAATAGTCCACTCAATTTAGTGACACGGCTGAGAGCAACATATAACATCGATAAAGTTCGCCTCTCCTGCGCCGAAAAATCTATACATATTTTGTCATATGTTTGACCTTGGCTCTTATGAATAGTTATTGCTTCCGCAGGTATAACAGATTTTAAGATTTCATATTTATCATCTTGTGTAACACTAGTTTGGATCGATATTCTTTCTATTCGGGTTAACGCATTATCTATGCTATTCTCTGTCATGTAATTACGATAACGTGCCCGTATTTTGATGCCGACTCTGGGCATATGAAAATCCAACCATAACATCGACGGTACGTCGGTATCTTTACATTCGATATATTTCAAAACGCCACAAGCACCAGATACGTCGTTTTGTATTAATACTTTCATTTTTTTTGAAAATTTCATCTTTTCGTCTTTCTTTCAATCGTTGAAGATTTTTCAGATTTCCGAAGCCTCTAAAATCGTCATCACTACGTAATGATGCCATGCGTTTTTGAGTGCTCATTCTTTCGAGTTCTCAGTATTCATTGTCTTTACGTAAGTCAGAGATTCATTAGAGATTTTTCAGATTCTCAAAACTTCGATAACCTCCATCACTTCGTAGCGACGCCATAAGTTGTTGATTTTTTTCTCTTTCATGTTCTCTGTAACCAACTACGGTTAAAATTATAAAAGAAAATATTGAATAAATTTAAAATTATACAATAATAATAATAATAAATAATAATAAAAAAAAATAATTGTTCTTTAATTCGTCTCACTGGGAAGTTAGTCGTGTGGACTTTACGGTTCACACCTTGACCACATTTTTTAAAATTATTTTTACGCTATAAAATTAAATTAAATTTTTTTAATTTTTTTTATATAGCTAATCGTATAGCAGCATGTAAGTTGCCGACTGAGAATCAAATAAGTAAGGAAAGTAGAGGATATTCAAGAGTGGATGTGAATACCGTTTTATGGAAGGATAACAAGTGTGAACGGTTGACTTCCACCTACGTAGGTATTGAATCATTTGAGAGATCTAATCGTGATCAAAGTATAGCGAAGGCAACTCGATATGACAGAAAGCAGAAGAAATTCGTCGAAATAGACTGCCCCCAAATCATCCGGGAGTATAATGCTCATATGGGTGGGCTGGACCTTAAGGATGGGCTTATGGGTCGGTACCATATTCGAGCAAAAAGCCTAAATATCATGACAAGGCTTTTTTACCATTTCATTGACATGGCCGCAACAAACGCATACGTTCTATACAAAAGAATTTATGCCCAAAAACGTAATAATTTGTCCAAAGAAGAACAACTTCTGCAGCTTCCACAATTTCGGGAGCAAATAGCTGCTGGACTTGTTTCTTTCAAGGAAAAAAGACCAGTTGGACGACCATTATCGGCTGAAAGTGTGGAACATTCAAAATCACCAGTTCCTAGCACATCGAATGTTGGGAAAAGAGCTGTTCACCCGGCTGCTGATGTTCGATTTGATGGAGAAAATCATTTTCCAGTTTGGGCGGAAAGAGCCGAAAAGAAAAGTTGTAAGCACTGTAAGAAGTCAGACACTCAAGTCATTTGTTCAAAATGTAATCTTCATACTTGCTGTAATGTTAACAAAAATTGTTTTTGGGATTACTATCACCATAAGAAATAAAACATTTTATGTTTGTTTCCTATTTCTTTTTGTTAATAAAATAAATAGAATTATTATTTCCATCGAAGTATTTTTTTTTACTCGCAAACAGATAAGACCGTCTTTAGACGGTCTCCAATAATTCTCACCTGGCGGTCGATCTGAATATTTTTTTTACGTGAAAATTTAAATGCATGCTTATGTCATCAATATCTACTTGAAAAAAAATTATCAACTTGATGCGACCATTTTTACTATTTTGTCCGTTTAAAGGATTAAACCCAGCTTTTGTTTGTTGGGGGAGATTTAAACGGACATGTCGGGAAGACAAGCGAAGACTATGAAGGCTACCACGGAGGGCTGGGATACGGCACCAGGAACTCTTCAGGTGAAGATATCCTAAACATGTGCAAGTCGTACGGTCTTATAGTGCTAAATACCATGTTCGTCAAACAAAGCCGGCACCTGATCACTTATAGCAGCGGCGGAAATGAAACTCAAATAGACTATCATTTGGTATCCAGTTTCATGAAGCCACGAGCTAAAGATTGCAAAGTGATCCTGGGAGACGCGATCGCTCCTCAACACCGTCTCCTCCTGACTGAATTTTTTATGGATGCGGGAAAGAAGTCAAAGCAGCAAACGAAGGTGTCTGAGAGAATCAAGTGGTATAAGCTGGATAAAGGAAAAGGCGAAGCTTTTACCTACCTCTCTTCCATTATCGATGAGGTCGGTAATGAGGAGTGCAGAGCACAAGACATGTGGGATTCCCTACAACAATCTGGCCTGGAGAAAGCCAAATCACTGCTCGGAACATCTAAAGGCCCCTGCCAACACGCAAAAGAAACCTGGTGGTGGACAGACGAAGCCAAAGCAGTGATACACGAAAAGAAAATGGCTTTCCAAGCTTGGTCAAAGTGCTCTTCTACTAATAGAGAGGAAAAAGCTCGCCCTGAAAAGGTATATAGATGTTGCAAAGGTATCGCGAAGAAAAAATGCGCCGAATTCAAAGCGAAAAGCATGGAAGGCCTCTATCAGGAGTTGGAAGAAATATCGTCTTCCGCGTCTGACAGGAACCAGGCTAGCCAGGAGCTTCGACAAAACAATTTGAACAAAGGAGCAAATATCTTTAAGATAGCCGCCCAGAGAAGAAGAAATGCTCAGGAGATTCGTTTCCCAAAGTTTATTAACAATGCTGAAGGCCAACTCCTTGTGGAAGACGAAAAAATTCTCCACAGATGGCGACAGTATTGCGAGGAACTTCTGAATGAACAGTTTCCCCGAGTGTACTTTCCAAGAGCCGCCCCGAATCATGCCGAAATATCCGACATCACAGTCGAAGAAGTTCGGTACGCGGTTAAAAACTCCAAGAAAAGAAAAGCTGTTGGGCCGGACGGGATACCGTCTGAGTTCTGGAAAAAGATGGGAGACATCGGGTCTAGATGGCTCATGGTTCTTATCTCCAAACTTATGAGAGGCGACACTATGCCTAATCAATGGAGGGAAAGCTATCTTCTTCCATTGCACAAAGGAAAGGGTGATACGCGAAATTGTGATAACTACCGTTCTATCAAGCTGATGTCGCACACCATGAAGATCGTTGAACGATGCAATCCAAAGTATAAGGGTCATGATGGAAAAGCATCGTGACTTGCATATGGTGTTGGTTGATTTCGAGAAGGCCTTTGACCGGCAACCAAGAGATCTTTTATAGGTAGCGCTAAGACAATAAGGAGTTCCAGAAACCTACGTGCGAGTGATTATGGACATGTACGAGAGGGCAACGACAAGAGTAAGATGCACCGCAGGAGTCACCGAAGAGTTCGCAATCAAAGTCGGTGTACACCAAGGGAGCGTCCTCAGCCCACTGCTTTTTATAGCAGTCCTTGATTGCTTGCTTGAAGGAAAAGTGACAGACCCCAATGTGCACCAGCTATTCTTTGCTGACGATGGGGCCATTATAAGTGATGATCAGGCGTCCCTACAACGAGCACTTGATGTGTGGGTGGACATTTTTGAGGGACACGGGTATCGTATTAGTTCAAAGAAGACAGAGTATCTGTGCTGCCCGTTCTCTGACCCTCATCAGCCTATTCCAGACATTTACTTGAATGGAAGAGTGCTTCCCAAGTGTAAAAAGTTTAAATATCTGGGATCTATGATTAATAGAGAAGCAACTTGTGATGACGACAACAAACATCGCGTAAGCGTAGGGTGGATGAAGTGGCGGGAAAACTCCGCCATCTTCTGTGATCGAAAAATGCCCCCTAAGCTGAAAGGAATGCTCTACACTTCAGTTATACGTCCGGCACTCACATACGGTTCACAATGCTGGACAATGCACAAAAAGTATGAGAGCAAATGAGATGAAGATGCTTCGCATGACAGCGGGAGTAACAAAGCGTGACAGAATTAGAAGTTCAAAGATCCGAGGAAGCCTCCACGTAAAAGAAACCATCACAAGAAATATAGAGCGCGACCGACTGCGAGGAGAGATCCTTTGAACCCCGTCCAAAAGGCGTTATCAATCAACATTCCAATTTCAACACGCAAAAAAGGCAGGCCGAAAAACAATTGGTGCAAAGAAATGCAAAAACACCAGCATTTGATTGGCCTCAGCGATGAAGTAATCCCAAACCGGGAAGCCTGCCGCTACTTTCTGAGGTCAAACCGGCGGACCCCACAAGCGGACCAGTAGGAATGCAGTTAAGTGGGAAGGTTATGGTCCTACACTTCTGACCATAACAACGCCGGAAAAAGGAAAAGAAGAAGAAGAAAGGATTAAACTCATATTGTTCAGCTGTCTTTGCATGGTTCGGTCACTGATTTGTTTTCCAGTATGAGACCGAAAGCTCTTATATTGATCTCCCCAGCATGCTGAAATCGATTAGACACTGACATTCGATTAATAAGCCGTGCTTCTCTTTCAGTTATTGATCTTGGCCTGCCGCTTCCAACTTTCCGTTGAATTGAACCTTCGGACTGGTAATTCTTGATGACATTGCGCACACTCCACTCGTTAGTATTTTTTTTTTTCTCGTTTGGAAACATTTTCCTTATGCAAAGCAATGATTTGGGTCTTTTCCACCAAAGACAGTACCAGAGCGAAAAATACAAATTTTGACTTAAAATACTTTTTCTACTAAAAAAATCGATCTGAACGCGATCACTTCACTTTTTCTAATACGAGTAGGCAGAAAAAATGTTTAAATAATAGGAGAAGGGTGCAGAATTCTTAAAAGGGTTCAGAATTGTAAAATTTTACAACTTAATTATAAAATATTTCTAAGAAATATATGTATGTATATTATGATTTTTTTCTTTAAATTATTCGGCACTAAATTGTCTTTATTTGTATAAAATTTTAACATCCTAATTTTAATAAAAGTCAAGATAAAATTCCTCAAAGGGACAATTTTGGTCAGAGGTTTTCCAACTGCCAAAAAAAAATATAAAGAATTGAAATTTTTATTTAATCTTTGATCCATTTAAAATTCAAATAAACCTGCAAAATATGAAAAAATAATCAGATTATTCATGCCGATCACTGAAAACGACGGATGCACAACATTATCGATCGGTAGAACCTCATTACCGATCTTCTTTTACATCAGCTGTATTGTGTCATTTTAAATTGTTTATGAAAGAAAATTATTTCAAATTCAAAATAAATTGAAATTATGGACACGATTGCAATGTTTTTCGACTTGGAGGAAGATCTATGCGATTGCCGACATATTCGTCACAAAATAAGAAGTATGGCAAAGGACATTTTTTTGTTACCCAATGCTCAGTAAGTTGAGAACAATTTTACATATTAGTCAGCGTGAATTTTTTATTTTTAATTGTAGGTTTATCAAACAGTTTCGAATAAATAAAGCTGGTTTTAAGTACATTTTTGACGTGCTGAAGGGAAAGCTACCACCAGGGTCAGGTCATCATCACTGACTCCAGAATTGAAGTTGGCAGCAAGTTTAAGATTTTTAGCAGAGGGTGGATACCAAACTGGCACTGGACAATATTTTAATGTAGAAATGGCACAATCAACGATTTCTGGCGTTCTCTCGGATATTTTTAATATTCTGGCAGAAACTCTGTGCCCAAAATGGATAACTTTAACGATGTCCGAAGAAGAAAAGCATGAGGCCAGACCGTTTTTTTATGAAAAGTCGGGAATACCGGGAGTAATAATGTGTGTTGATGGCACACATATCAAAATTGTCAAACCCGCAGGTGAAAATTCTCACCTTTTTTACAACAGAAAAGGAGCTTACAACTTGAATTATTTTTTGTTTTTAAACAATGTTAAGTGATCACAAGCAAAGAATCAGTTATGTGGATGCCAGATATCCTGGATCCAGTCACGATTCCTCTATTTGGGGCAACAGCGATGCCTTCTTCTATTTTAAATCTACATATATATGACGATGGAGACCGAAATGTGCGATTATGCACCTAAATGCACTTTTCCAATATTTAAAACGAGCTCGTTACTACGGTATTTTTTTTATAGATGCTGGTTATCCATTATCTCCATGGCTAATAACGCCTTATAGATCTTCCGGCGTTGATACCCCAGAAAGTCGATTCAACAGTAGCCATAGCATGGGACGCAATATTGTGGAAAGAACAATTGGGGTATGGAAAAATTGGTGTCGTTGTTGTCTCGGTGCCCGACAGCTCCATTATTCGCCTCAAAAAGCTGTCCAAATCATAAATGTTAGTGCCGCAATACATAATTTGAGAATTCATTTTAATGTATTTGATGAGGAACATGGGTCAATAGAAGACGTTACCGAAGTTGAAGACAGTCATCCTCATAATACACAAACAGAGATGTGCACAATGGAGGGAAATAGAATTAGAAATGAAATTTTGCAAAACTTCATTTGAAATAAAATGTAAAGGGTCCACCATCTAACGTTTTTTTTTCAAGTAGTGCTTATTTCGTGAATGGTAACACTTAGCTCATGTCTGATTTGACAGATAATTAGTTTTATCCTTCCGCTGAACGAATATGGTTCCATCCAATGCGTTTCCGCTTCGCTAAGTGGGCCTGCGATCGGCTTACAGAAGATGCCGATTTTGCCAAAAAAATCATCTTTTCAGATGAAGCTCATTTTGATCTTGGCGGGTATGTAAACAAGCAAAATTGACGCATTTGGGGCACAGAAAACCCGCACGCATACATTGAAAAGCCGGTGCACCCAAAACGAGCCACTGTTTGGTGCGGATTTTGGTCCAGAGGCATAATTGGGCCATTTTTCTTCAAAAATGAGCAAGGAGTGGCCGTTACAGTCAATGGCGATCGTTATCGGGCCATGTTGAACGAATTTTTGTTCACAAAAATTGAAGAGGAGGATATTGGCAACAGTTGGTTTCAACAGGAAGGCGCTACGTGCCACACAGCCGAAGCTACACTCGATGTTTTGCGCCCTGTTTTTGAAGATCGCATTATCAGCCGCAGAGCTGATGTCGTTTGGCCACCTCGGAGCTGCGATTTGACACCGTTGGACTATTATTTGTGGGGTGCCGTCAAAGATAAGTGTTACGCCGACAAGCCAGAGACAATTGACGCTTTAAAGGACAATATTCGTGAAGCCATTGGTGAAATACAGCTGCACACAATTGATAATGTGCTTAAAAATTGGACCGATCGTGTAGGCTACTGCATGGCCAGCCGAGGTAGCCATTTGAATGAAATTATTTTCCATTATTAACCGGAAGGATTGTACTTTCAAATAAAAAAAGAAATTTGAGAAAATATTCAGTAGTTTTTTTTATAGCATTTTCAAAAAAAAAAAAAAGTTATTTGGCGGACCCTATATTTTTTTTTTTCAAAACAAATAACAAAATTATTGTTTAAAACAATATCACAACAGCCTTCTTGGCACAAATAAAATAACACAAATCAGCCTTCGCGGTCTTTTAAAGATGCATTCACTTTCATTAATTCCAGTTCCAGCAGTTCCCTCTTAATCCTATTCTTTTCCAGCGCAATTTGTTCTATTCCCTCGTTAACTCGTTATGCCTCTTCGTTTCGTCCAAAAGTTGTTGATTAATATCATTTTGTTTGATTTGGGAATCATTGAGCCGATCGATTGAGCCCGTTAGATTTTCCGTAAACATGAATTTGCTTCTTCGGCCTGCTTTTGGACTGTTTCCAGCACTGTCGACACATTTTCGTAGAGCTGTTCCTGGGGCGGTATCGGCTAAGGTGATTTGTGATAAGTGACAGTCACATTGTCGTTTTCGGTATCGTGTAAGGTGATAGTCACTGTGATTGTCACATTTTTGTGATAGTTTTCTGGTGACAGCTTTTTAGCTATCACTTTCATATGTTTTGTGTTTGAAGTGACTTCTTTTTGTGCTTTTGTCTATTATTTGCAGATGACATGTAAGTGGGAATAATTTCACAATTCATATTGTTAAAATTATGCTAAATTATTGTTTTTTTTTAGATTCATGTTTGTGTTGGACTGTACAAGATTTGCTGTGAATTGCAGGTGCCGTTGAATGAAAGTGACCTACCCCAACAACCAACCAATCTTATTCACCAATCCAATATGCAGAAAGACCTCCAACCATCAAACAGAGAAGCCGAAAATGCGTGATGCTGTTAGAGACACTCTATTATAAATAAAATAAAGCAATGATTATGCAACAAATTCAATTTATTGCTCTGTTTTTAATTTTTGAATTTTTTTCTTGGATAATTTGACAACTCTTATCTGTCATCAACTCCGAAAAAGCAAGTGTTGCTCCTTTTCTGAATTTTTTTGTGATAATCTTACCCGATACCGAAAGATGATGATAGTCACAAATGACTGTCACCAAAGTGACTATCACTTATCACCTTAGCCGATTCCACCCCTGTATCTTGATTGGCCTCTCCAGAAGTTGCATTGGCTTCTGAACAGTTCTTTTGGGCGATTCATTTGTTGTATGGGCGTTGGGATATTTGTTTTGTTCGGGTCATTTTCTATGTCCTCATAAAACATAGCCCCAATTTCAGTGTCGACAACAGTACCCATTTCAAAACCCTTTAACGCCGCCGTGGAAGTGGAAACCATGTTCAACAATGGTGCACCAAAACTTCTAGTTTGAGGCAAACCATCGGTACAGTCTTTTAAGCATATCAGCTCAATGACCTCTTCTTCCAAAGGAGTGAAAAAAACCTCCTTATTTTCGCCTCCACCCGTCGCCTTTTGTTCTCGTTTGTTGTGGCAAAGTTTCTTGCGAAGAGCAGATTTGTGATCCGACCAAACCTGAAGTAAAGTTTTACCGTTAGATAAATCAAGTTCATCCATCATTCATCAATGATCTATATGAAAATCGATGAGTTTACTTATTTTAATTTACCTTCTTCCAATTTGATACTTCCTTAGTAAGAGGCCCCAAACTATTCAGCTCTTGCTGTAAGTTTAACCAAAACTTTTGGACGAACACTGGATCTTTTTTTTGTAAAATTTCTGACAATATCCGGATTCCTCTTCATAAGGTCTACCAATACCTGGAACTGCTGGCGATTTGTTTGCCTATAAAAAGTTTGTTTTATTTATTACCTGTATATATATCAATGATTTCAAACTCATAGAAAATAGTAATAATAATTTTTTTATTGTGCACCAAAATGTCAGGAGTCTGAGAGAAAACTTTTCAACTCTAGTCACTCATATTGACTCGTTTGAATATGTTCCGGATATTGTTTTTGTAACCGAAATATGGATATACGATTTTGAGAAAAATGATTACTATATTCCCGGATTTAGTTTGCTTTACGCAAACGAAAATTACGCTTCAGGTGGAGTTGGGTGTTTTGTGAAAGATGTCTATAAAACTCTAGATGTTGTGTGTTTAGACCTCACAAGCGCCGATGTAATTAAAGTTTCCGTTGAAATTAATCGTGAAGTATATGTCTTTGTATGTGTCTACAGGTTGCACATGTTTAATGTTACAATGTTTGTAGAAGAATTTTCTAATCTCTTAAAAAATGAAAAATCCAAAAACCTAATTATAGTAGGTGATCTCAATATAAATATTCTGGATAATAATGAAATTGTTTCAAATTATTTGGCATTATTAGCGTCACACGGCTTGGCTTGCTTCATTAATGAACCCACTAGGCCTGCTTCTGGTAGTTGCCTGGATCATATTTATGGCAGATTTAAAAGCTTCTCTGTGAACAATTGCGAACAGTGTGTTCTAGATTTACATATATCTGATCACTCCATGGTAGGACCCTTAATAAATGAATTAAAATCTACAAATAACAGAATGACAAACTTGGGTGCAAAGAAAATGAAAACTAATTTCAGAAAGCTGAGGAACATTCTCATGTATGAATTTTGGGACGATGTCTACACCAGCAAAGATGCGTCCACTGCTTGTACAACGTTTATTGAGTGCCTTAGACACAGCACATTTTAAATTGTTCTACTTTTCTGTCCCCAAAAAATGATGTAAAAAGACTGAAAACGTGGATTTCCAGTTATTTATTATATAAAGTAAAAGCTAAAAATAAACTCAGAATTAAATGCAAACGATTTCCCTACAATTCTAACTTCCTAAGTAGATATAAGAAGTTATGTGCTGAGCTTAAGAAGGAAATACCAAAATGCCGTGATGAATATTATCGCTCTCGGTTTAGTGCATCGAAAGAAAAATTTAAAAATGAATGGCTTCTAGTAAATAGTATTCTTAACAAAGCATCCCTAACCAAAAAACCTACTGTTATTAATGTCAACCAGTGTGAAGTGTCTGATAAACTTGTCATTGCTAATGAATTCAATTCGTACTTTACTAATATAGCGAAGAATTCATTACCATCTCCTATTCAATCTGCGTGTCATCAATGTGGGTCTCAGCACACTTCTGTTGAACAAAGTCAAAGAAATAGTTTTGTTTTCGAGCAAATTACGCCTCTTGAAGTATTTAAAGCCATTGGTACCCTAAAAAATTCTAATTCTTGTGGAGTTGATGGCATTACCAGTCCTATGCTCAAAAAAAATGCGAGTTTTGTGATAGATGTGTTGGCAGATATTTTCAACAATTGTGTTATTGAAGGCGTCTTCCCGGAAGCTTTCAAATGTGCAGACGTTCTACCTCTGCTCAAAAAAGGTGCTGCTACGGAAATCTCCAACTATAGGCCAATTTCACTTCTTCCTGTCCTTAGTAAACTTTTCGAAAAACTAATAAAAAGCAGAATAGTGAATTTTCTTAACTCAACTAAGTTCTTCGTTCCTGTTCAATTCGGCTTTCAAAAAGGGAAACCAGCCGAGGATGCCCTTTTACAATTTTGTTCTCAAATAATGGCAAACCTAGATCGGAAAAAATGCACCGCAGGCTTATTTATTGACATTACTAAGGCTTTTGATATGATTAGGTTAGGTTTTCGTGGCTTCATGCTTGAATGGTTTAAATCGTACCTTCAAAACCGTTCACAAAGACTGAAATTGGACGAAATTAGGAGTGAAATCATGCTCTACAATTTGGGTGTACCCCAGGGTTCGGTACTGGGACCAATCCTGTTCCTAATTTACATTAACTCGCTATTTCTACTTGACTTTAAAGGCAAACCTACTGCATTTGCCGACGACATGGGTTTTTCCTATGGTTGCAACAGTCCCCAGATCTCTGACATTAACTGGGACCTTTGTTTACTGCGCAACTGGTTTGCCCAACATAACTTGGTAATAAGTAAAAAAACTAAAATAATGCACTTTAATTTGACAGCATTAAACCTCGATGCTAATGTCTATTTTCATTCATCAGATTGCCAGAGATATACGTTGTCCATCTGCAATTGTACCCTTGCTCCGTCTGTTCCCTCTTTTTGTAATGACTTAAGCTGTAGCGATAACTGCTTCTTAATCGAAAACATTGACGAGTTTAAATATCTAGGGCTTACCATTGACTATAAAATGACTTTTTTAAATCACATAGACTATTTAAAGAAATATATTCGAAGCACAATTAGACATTTCTTCTATCTAAGAAAGATCTGCTCTAAAGAACTTCTCAAAATGGTATATCATGGCATTTGGGATTCTAAGCTGCAATATGGAATCACGTGCTGGGGTGGTGTATACTTTAGTAGAATCAAAAACTTACTAACGCTGCAGAAAAATGTTCTGAGAAAAATATGTGGGAAACCAAGTAAATATCATTGTTATTCGTTGTTCTGTGACTTGAAAATTCTTCCTGTAAGGCATTTATACTGTTTTAAAGTTCTAAAGACTTTCTTTATGAGGTCTGGAAACCGTAATTTTCGTCTGATCTCGTCTCATAATCTACGTGTGAACTTCTCCAATTTGTTACCTGTTCCAAAGTTCCGTACCACAGCCTATCGTAATTTTACTCCATCTTATCCATTCGACTATTTAACAAGCTTCCTCGATCACTCAGGACAATATCAACACCTGGACTTTTTATAAAGCAAATAAAGCGATGGCTTTTGAATTACAATTATACGAGCTTAGAATTTCTTATTACTGGCTCCGAGTTTTCATCTATTCACTGACATATTGGTTTAATTGTTGAATACTTTGTCTCTTCAAAAAATTCCCTTCTTTTTTCTTTGTTTTGTATTTTAGTTATTAATTTATCTTAAGTCTCAAGATGCTGTCATTGTTTTATATTATTCTATAGACTGTGCAAATTACACATGTGTTTTTCCTTAATATTTTGTCACCTCCTATTTTGTCTTATTTATATTGTATTTTATCTTTGTAAAGTGGCATTCGACACTATTTATTACATGTAATTAAATACAGGATGTCACTTAATGCATATAATAATAATAATAATAATAAAAATATATTTGATTATTTTACTCACTTCTTCAATTTCATCATTTTGCTGACTGGAAGCCGCATCAACTGTATGCGTAGTATTCAATGATGGCAGGTTTTTAGACTTCTTTACCGACATTTATTCACTTGCGTTTTCAATGATGGCAAAACAGAAAAAGTAGGAAATTCTCCCGTCGCAGTCAATCCGCCGTTTTCAATGATCGGCATGATTATCAAATTTAGTCTCTGAAATATAAGTACCGAAATGGATAAGGCTCACTCCCGACTCCCCTTATTTCCGGCTTATTTCATCAGCCTCATCCCATTGATTTCGAAAATAAAAACACGACAAATTGAATTTTTAAAATACTTTTATTTGCTTTTTTTCTCCGAAAAATATGTACTCTGGTTTCTCTTCAGCTTTTTATTATTTTTTTTTTGTTTTCATTTTTTCATATATTTTACTTCCTCTATCAGATTTTCATTTCTTTCTTTTTTTTTTGTTAAAATTAAAATATTGTGTATATATATTATATATATATAATATAAACTAAAAAAATAGGGAGCAAACACAACAATGTAATAATAATAATATTAATTGTAAAAATTAATTACAATACAATTCAAACGCAACATTACGCAATAATAATTGTCAAAGGATTTTAATTTTTATTTCTTTTCTTTCCCTTTTCATCACTAGTTGGTTGTTTTTTTTTTTTGCTCGAAATTCGTTCGAGCTTTTTTTTAGTTGTTTTACACCCGCTAGGGATTATTTTTTTTATTTTATTTTCTTTTTTTTTTTTAATTATTTAAACGGCGAGTTACATTTTTTATTTATTTTTTTTTAATATATATGTGTATGTCTGGGTTTTTAGTAATGATTGAATGGAGGAAAAGTACCTTTCGTGTTCACTGTGATAATGGATAGAGAAAGGACGTTTTTCTTCTTTTATTTATTTTTTGTTTAATAATTAATTTGATTTATTTTAAATATATATTGACGTTAAATTTTCTGTTATATTTAGTTTTTAATAAGACTATTTCTTGTGTTGCACAGTTTGCTTCAAATTTTTGTTTTTTCTTTCACACAGAAGAACAATCTAGATTTCATGCTTGCCTGGTAGCAGGTAGAAATTTTATTTAATATTTAATAAAATTTCTTTTGATCCTTAATCAAATAGAACTACGCTACAATTTATTTCCGTTTGATTTTTATTTTATTTAGTTTCTGTGTATTTCCTTTTTGATTCATAATATATTTGTCTCATCTGTTTCATATAGAAGTTATCCAAAAACGCAAAAGTGTTATAATAAATTCTTACATTTAGAATTTTTTTTATGTTTTTTGTTTTTCCTAGACATTGTATTTACAGGGGTTTACACGCTGCGCCACATGTGTTTATGGATGGGTATGTGTATGAGTTTCAACGAGAATTAGGAGAACATGGGAATAGAGGGTAAGGGAAGAACAGAGAAATGGTTAAGCGGTGTTAAAGGCAAGGCAAGTGATTTGAACAAAGGGAGTAGAGTAACCCTCCCAGAAGGAGTCAAGACAGGAAGATAGGATGGAAAGGGAGTAGCCATCAAGTATTCAGCCTTGTGAGGGTGATGGAAGAATAAAGTAAAACTAAAATTGCTGTTGTTGTTCGCTGTTTCCAATGTTGTTGTTCTGGTTGTGCAGCCTGCTAACTATCAAAAATCCATTAAATATTTATAATTGTTTTAGAACTTAAGCGCATTCGTTTTGCTTTGAAGTGGTATGGTGTGTTTTGAGTTAATATTGATGGTAGGTTCCAAGTAGGCTTATCAATCTGTGTAGTCCCACCATTCCTTCTCATAGCCTTCGTGAACGTGATCCAACAATACTTTTCTTCGTTTCTCACAGTACCTGCAATTGAAATTGTTCAAATATTTTAGCGATTAATACAAAAGTCACTTTGAAATTAAGGTCGCTTGGATTTGAAGTACCCTTACTTGTGCCGAAATATGCATGTTATTTGCTGATTTTAACAATAATTGGTTACAACAAAGCATAAATCAAGAAAAGGGACGAAGGAGATACTATTCTAAGGTGGCTTGTTGAAATTCCATGCTGAGACTGAGCTAGGAAAGACCCTAAAATCCTATAAATCGGATGAAAAACTGCCTATTTCGAAGCGGATTTGTTATTTCAAACAGAATTAAGCAAACATTTTAGGAGATATAAACTTAATATGCCTTGACGATCCAGCAGAATAGAAAGACGATCGACTCAAGTATGTCATGGCGAGGATAAGTAAGGAGCACATCTTTAAACGAGCTGCAGGAAAGCAAAACTTTCACGACACAACATCAGAAAACCGAATTTGTGAATAGATGTAGCCAGCCTTCGATTTCCACATCTTACCATCCATGAAGGAGCCTACTGGTCCCCTGAACAATAGTCAATCCACCAAACTGATCACATTGACGCCAGACACTCGTTAACATCAACTCTCATTACGTTATTGAATCCAAACTACGAATGCGGATTTCGTGGAATCAGTGATACAACTAAGACGTAGAAAAATTAGGATCTTTGTTGATCATATTTACCTAAAGCTCTCTCAATACCCGAAGCAGTACGCACGAACAGAATTAGAAATGTTATCAAAGCACCACCAGCTTCCTCTGGTGCGCTTAGTTTCAAGCCGCCATCTACACGAGACGAGTGCAGGCAGGCAAATGTAGAGACATAATCCATACATGACTACACTGCATCGACGGATGACAGCTGCTCGTTAACTCTGCCAACAGAAAGGAAAAAAGAAAGCACGAGAAGTAAAGGTCGAGTTGAAGGTAGAAAATTATACAAACATGCCAAGGCTATAAAGCCAAGTACAAGTACAAGTCTCAGTCGATGCTGCAAATATGAAAAGACCACTTCCGAAAACTGTACTAGTCAATATAGTCGGTCAGGCAGAACGAGCCATCCATGAGGCCTAGCAGTCCCCTGATCGACTGCCTGACTGATCACCTTGCGATAGACATCCGCATTTTCCAAGGAGCTAACATCGACTAGGATTATTAACACATTATAGCCACAGGATTCGGATGTGGATTTAAAGGACTCAAAGGAGACGAGTTAGATCGCAAAAATTTGACGTCGGAAAGCCGCAGTTGCAAATGACCACCAGGATCGGTGCCGATCATATCTCCCTGAAACTTGTGAACATACCAAGGCTATAAAGCCAGAGCGGAAGACCGCAGGGATGACCATAGACAAATCGCAGTGGTCACAGTCGACGCAGAAAATATGGAAGGACCAATTCTGCAGACTGTATAATGTCCTGGTCAAACGCATGAGAAAATTCCGTCCACTCTATTTAGACGCGATTAAGACACTGACATGGAATCTGAAATCTAATAAAACTGCTCGCAGACTTACTGCCTTTTTTAGAGGGAAGTATACCCTTAGAATGGAATCTCATCCTTCTGCCTGGTACATAAGAAAGGGGATCCCTATAACTGCCCCGATTTAAGTGGTATAAGTCTCGTAAGCTTCGCTAAGAAGAACCTCTTTGCCATGCTGTGTTAACGCCTTAAACCGTTCGTGAATAACCTGATATGCAGACTATCAGTGTGGTTTCAGGACAGAAAAACCACGTTCCACAATAGACCAAATTCATGTCACACAAGGGCGAGTCTGTCCCATTTCCGATGAGAGTAAAGTAAAGAAGAAAACGCTTTGCAGTGGATTTCTTTTGTCATATTTATTGAAAAGAATTCTTCTCCCATTCCCACTTGTCGAGACCTTTTTGATGGTGGGAATCGTACGTATGAGTCCACCTTTAACGCTTATTTGAGTATAGGAAACAGACAGAAGTTACACGGCGATAGATTAGACGAGTATGCCAGTTGGTCAAGCGTTGTGATGATTTTTTGTTGTCCAAAAAACCCGCGTTCAGTTAGGGCTTTATACCTCGACACATTGTCATGCAACAACAGCTAACTAACAACTTTCTTGTAGTCCGGTCGAACACGATGAATTGTCTCACAATCTCTCGAGAACACCCAAAAAGTATTATGCATTGTATTATATCTGACTTTGTGAAACGGATTCCTAATGAATAGTCGATGCCCTTGGAATCGACTAAAACGGTGAGCATCGCCTTGATTCGCCTCTTTTGCGTTCGCATTTTCTACTCGTTCGGTTCATTTGGTTACTTCCATGTCGCTCTCGGCATTTTGGTGGTGGCTCATACTGGAAGCATTATTCCGCGGGAATAATGCGGGACCTAAAAAGGGTTGTCAGATAGGTTTTGAAGAAAAGCTGGAAAGACACCTTCTTTGCCACGGGCTTCATGGGATTTTAAAAAGCTAATTGCCCATATGTTACAACGGTGCTGTTAGTACGGAACTGGATATGCCTTCTAGAAAGAGTCGAAATGTCGCTCAACCATTTGGCGACATTGAGTATTGAACAAGCATGCCCATTTTTTGACGGCAAAATGAAATGGAACGGAACCTGACATAAGTATCCTTAACCTCACCAGAGATGTTTAGATAGCTGCATATTCTATTGCCGCCCTACCGCTCAAGTTCGAACGATGTTTACTGTCGTTCTCCAATACTAGTATGAAAGCTGTATTAAAAGTACTAATAGTAAACGAGTTATGGCAACACTAACTTCGCTTTTAAGACAGCTTTGTTTTGACAAATGTTGAAAATTGTCAAGTTCGTGCTTGTTTGCAACGAACGAGCAATATCGAACAGTGATCGGATTTCTTTTTGGGATGAGAAGACGTGTGGGGGAATCAAAGTCAAGTTGCATCCCGTTCATATGGATCTTCGATGACTACCATCAGATATTGGTTTAACGATTTCAAGTAAGGCGGAATTTCCGTTTTTGAAAACGAGTACAAACGTGTTTAGACCTGTATTATAACTTTAGTCAATGTAGAGCATATAATTTAGTGTAGCAGTAAACGTTCTATCGAGCAGGCGTACAAGCACTTTCCGATTTTCGCATCATTTTAGCTCCATTTTTGTTCAATTTTGTGTTAAAATATAGCTAAAATGCCTAAAAAAGTTACAAGATCGGATAGAGCATCAACTGGTGCGAGATTATATCGATCTAGAAAAGTTGTACCTCCGCAAAAACGTAAAAACGAAGACATTTCAACAAGTAGCGCGTCAGCTAAAAAATAAAAGTGACCATCGAAGATCAAGCTACGGAGGATATTCAAAAATACTATAGGATAATAGATTTTTTATTAGTCTTTTCAACAATTGCTATGCTAGTGAAGTGTATAAAATGTAATGGAAAAATTAATTTTCATTCGAATAAGAAAGAAGGCCTTGGATTTAACATCAAAGTGTTGTGCGAAAGCTGTGAACTGATTACAAATGTTCCGTCTAGTGCAAGAATAAATTGAGGTGTTTACGAAGTTAATTATCAGTTTGTTTTCGTGATGAGGATGTTAGGCCTTGGATTAGCTGGCTGTGAAGAGTTTTGCGGCTTGATGGGTTCGTCTAGTAGCTTTTTATCAAGTTCGACATACAATGTCTATATGAAAAAAATGTGCTCGACTGAAAAAGCAGCAACAGCCGAAGAGAAAAATACTGAAGATGAAGACGGACTCACTGTATCAGGCGACGGAACATGGAAAAAAAGAGGTTTCTCATCTTTATTCGGTGTCACCTCGTTAATTGGCTTCTTTACAGGTAAAGTTCTTGACATTTTCGTCAAAAGTTCATATTGCCACGAATGTAAAATTTGGGAAAGTAAATTAAACTCTGCCCAATACGAAGAGTGGCGTGAAGATCATGTAGCTGCTGGAAAGTGTCAGGCAAATCATGCTGGTGCAGCTGGAAATATGGAGGTCGAAGCGATAAAAACCATGTTTGAACGCTCGGTAACGAATGGTGTGCGATATCGCAATTATATCAGTGACGGTGACTCCAAAGCTTACTACGGGTTAGTGAATTCCAAACCTTATGGTGATGATTTTTCAATAGTGAAAAAATAATGTGTAGGACACGTTCAAAAAATAATGGGCCCTCGTCTGCGCGAAATAGTCAAAAAGAGCGTTGTAGATATTGAAAGTCAGGCAGAAAAGACGGTCAAAAGAAAGAGTCTGTCTGGTAAAGGGAAGCTTACGTCTAAAATGATTGATAAATTGACGGTAAATATACTACGGTTTGGCTATTAGACGTCACTCTGATTCTGTGGACAATATGAAGAATGCTATCTGGGCAAAGTTCTTCCACTACAGTTCGACGGATGAGAATCCACAGCATGAAAAATGCCCGAGCGGCGCGGACTCCTAGTGCGAATGCCAAAAAGGTGCAGCTGGTAATGCATTGGATTCGTTCAAACATACGTACAGTGCTCTTCCCAAGGATGTTTTGGATGCCATCAAGCCCATCTATGAAGATCTGAGCAAAGATGCCCTCCTGGGCGATGTGTCGATGGCTTTACGCAGAACAACAATGAGAGTTTGAATCAACTTATTTGGAAAATCTCACCAAAGCACTTAGATGATGCAATGTCATCGTTGATATTGCAGCCTGTGTCTGCAATGAAGGTGCTTTTGCTTATCTAACCTTCATGCAAGACATGGGAATCAGTAGTGGACCAAACGCTCATGAGTGGGCGCGATCTACTGACTCCATGCGTATAACCCGAGCAGAGCAGGAAGCTGTAAAACAAACAAAAGAAGGCAGGATTCATCGTAGACAGGAGCAAAAAGATGCTTTGGACATCATGGATGATTGCAACATCCTTTATGGACCTGGCATCGATGATTCAGTGTGAGGTAAACCGATGGAACTCGCTTATGAACGTTTCATCCCAAATTTTAAAGCGTTTTTCCCACAACTCACTTTTTCAGAGTCGGTGCCCTTCATAACTTCAAAACTACTGCACCGATCGTTTTGAAATTTTGAACACTATTTCTGTACATAATTTACGAGGTTACGCTGGAGAGTTTTTTCAAATTTGTTAATATTTTTCATTTTACAATAACAAATCAACCGACTTCGCAAAAAATCGCGTTTTTTCCTTCAAAGTGTTCCCAAAAAGTGAAAAATTGAAATTTCGCTACAGAATGGGACCGACAAGCTGCAGATCGACGAGGTGCAAGCCGACAAGGTACAGGCCGACAAGGTGCAGGCCGACCAGGTGCAGGCCGATATTGGACCGATTCAGCAAATCCATGGATACACCAGCAAATCTGATCGAATTACACTACAAATTGCTATCTCATCCACCCTATTCTCCAGATTTGGCCCCATGCCATTCCTTTTTGTGTGCCAACATGAACTTGGCTTGGCGAAAGGGAATTCACGTCCAACGAGGAAGCTCTTAACAATTGGTCAGTTTCGCGAAGTTCGTTTCTGCAAAATCCAGAAATCGTACTTAGCGACCAGTGAACTGAGTTCAGAAACAGCAATTTCTATGTGCAAATCTTCAAAAATCAATTTTGTTTCATTCAGTTGTTCGACAGTAGTTATTGAAGCTGGGCAGCGGCTCCACGAACAGTTCACGTTCACTTAGAAAATCTCGCACAAAGTCCCTGACATAATCTGAAATGGAAGGATACTGAGTCAAGGGACATGTGCAGACTAACGCTGTGTGACCCTGACCTACATCTCCGAATTTTATGCCAAAAATCCTAATTACAGACGTCATAATAAATCCAGACCTACCACGGACTACTTATTGTGTGATCCAAAAGCTGCACTCACCTATATTTATCCTGAACTTTCTGCTTGATGTCGGCTAGATTTTCCGATGTGATATCACGTTCCAGATACTCGGAGAGCTTCTCAGTGGCGCTCTCCAGATCTTTTTGGTTGTCTTCGAAGATCATGGACTGATTGTTCTTCTTGAGATAGTATGCAAACACATACGTGTACATAAGAGTCTGCCGGCATTGGCATAGAATATCGACGGCTTTCTTAAGAAATTGCACCTGGAAAAGAGGGAAAAGTCAGATTTACCAGATCCAGAGATATTTGCATCGAAAAATTACCTCAATCCATGACATGTTATGTTGTTGCATCTCCTCCATCTTGTGCTTAACGGAGGCATACAATTTGTTTTCGAACCTCAGCGATTGCATGTGGTTCATGTAACGATTGTAATAATGTAAATACCTAGAAGTGGACTCGGCTTTAGTAAGGGGATTGGAGCATTCAAAATTATGTACTTGCTTACCTCGCCAGTGATGATCGTAATCGTTCCTGCGCATCTCGAGCAGCCTTCGCTTCGTCCTCATCGAATCGATTGCAATTATACCAAGAAGATCCGTGTGGCTCCCAGGATCCTAAGCATACCCAACAGAATTCATGTTTACAATTCTGATTCTTGCACACCATGTGGTTGCAACCGCCATCCTTTTCAATCGTCACGTTACACTTGGGGCACTCTTTCGTGTTCGCGGCAATCCAATTCGACGTCTCCGAATCGTCATCACATTTCTTTATCCACTTCTTCAAGAGCTTACACTGTACCGGATCATGCCAGTTTTCGCCGCAATCGAAGCAAAACACGTGTCCGCACTTGCAACGCACTGGTCGTGCCTCAACGTAAGTGACTTTGATCGCATACGTGCAGTTCACGGACGGACACCAGCGCAACAATCGATTACATTCCACAAAATTATTTGTGATCAAATGCTGGTACTTGGTCTTGACGCGACGATCCGTTACCAAATTGGTGACGGTCACATCATCGACCAGTATATCACAGCCGTGGGCTGCACACGCGATCGATTGGCCATTGCCTTCGGCCACGATTTTCGTTGTGAGATACTCCCCCCAGCAGGTTTTGCAGAATCGATGACCGCACTCTAGGCCTGTCATTGACTGTAATTATAAAAAAAAATATGTCAAAGCATATGGCTTACGCCTAGTAGGAATATACTTACACTCGGCGGCAGTAAACTGAAGCAGATTTCACATTCTTCAGCCACAGTGTTTGATATCTGTTGCTGGAAGAAACAATGAATTGTAATCGATTACAATAGAACTACCCACGTCACGGCTCACCTTTGGTTTATTTACTAAATTGGGTTTGATAAATGGATTGATAACGTGAGCTTCGCGAAAGAAATCCTCTTCGTTGCCATCGAAATACCTTTCCATCAGCCTCTCTTTGTCCCATTTGTAATGATTCAGTAAAATTCGTGTTATGGTCCTTGGTAACTGGAATACGTAAATAAAAACAAATCAGAAATGACGTTGGTCAAGTTCAGAGGGAAAAAACAATGGCAAAGCTCCCTGATAGGCTGCCTGCTTATCGCATTACTTAACGTAGCGATAACACCGGATCCATTCAGGTGTTGTTTGTTGACACCACAACAGAGTCGAACTGATCGAGTGCGACTTATAAAAACGCAATAACACGGCTATAAACGTTCCAAAAACTGACTCAGATTTTACGATACAAACAAACAATGACGAGAGCAAGGTCTTTTTACGGAAAAGATTTGCAGAACCGTAAGGTGACCCGATTTCGTGTTTCAACAAAGGAATGGTGGTGGCAACAACCCCACGTCACATTGCTTAAATATTGGTTTAACAGCTTCGAGTTATTGGGATGCTACTGATGAAGATAACGCGACCCTACAAGCGCCGACACTTGAGCATCTGTATTCCAACTCCTACTCTCCCTTCGACGTCGTGACTGTCCAATTTGCTAGGTAAATGGGGCAGCAAACAAAAATAGGGGAGTCCGGCCTGGCACCAAATTTCGATTCCTTCTTGAGGATGGCGTAAAGTCAAGGGCCGCGTACACGGTTCAAGTGAGTAGAACTAAAATACTTGGTAAACACCTCATTCGGACTACTACAAAAAATTTGGAGCTCGGCAGGGAAGGATAACCTGTATCTGGTGTAAATAAAAACCTAGCCAGCGCTTAGCAGAAGCTGTGTTACCGCCGAAAACCACCAATTTTTCAGAGATATTCAAAAGCTGTATACAGAGATTTAAAAGAGGGATTACATGTTGACGACCTCCGCGAACGTCTAAATATTAATGAGTTTCAAGCTTGTACCATGAATTTCAACGGAGTCATCGGATGGAGCAAATAAAAAGCGGATGATGAACTGTGAAATCAATTATGAAAACTGCTACAGAGAAAGCAAAATGCCTATTTGGAGGTGGATTTATTATTTGAGGCGGACCTAGCCAAAAAGTCTTAAGCTTTCGACTCAAAGCTTAACAAAGCTGATCTCAAAAAATTGATTTTCTGAAAGAACATATTCTCCAGATATGGCACCAAACCGTAAGGATAAAGAGGGTGTCTTTTAACGATTTACAGGAAATGCATTCAGTTACCGAGACTTTAAATCTGTCAATATGACTGTCAATATGAGTTTTTTACATCTACCATTAATAACCTGTTTGAGATTCATGTTCCAACCAAAAATCTCACCATCCATAACACCAAATGCCAATGGTTAACTCAACATATTGAAAAACTGATTATAAACCGAGACAGGGCCTACAAAAGATGGAAGAGTAACTCCCCGAGTTACTATACGATTTTAAGCGCCTCAGGAACCTTGTTATGAAGGAAATCAGGAGGTCGAAAACCAAGTTTTTGCATGCAAAAAAACGGCTTAGATGTTAAGCAAACGTGGAAGATTATTAAGACACTAGGTATGGGTAAACAAATCAAGGCTTCATTATAGATCCCCGTCATCCCCCCCAAAAACAATTCAAAATTTTGGAACCTCGTGGACTGAACCTGAATGGGCACACCGTCTGGATAAGCTCAATAACATGAACCTCTCCGAGTTCTACCTGAATGGAGCTCCTCCCCACGCCAACGTTTCCTGGCTCAAGAAATACTTTTTCGACCATTACTTCATAACAATCCTTCAGTGTGCTAAACTTCACCAAATCAACCCCAACAACCCAAGTCGGTTTAAATTCGTTGTTCCCTCGAAATATGCGTGGCTCTTCTCAAACCCCTTCAATGACGTCCTTACCATCGGAAACCTAAAAATATCCAAGTGGATTTCACCAAAACCGGACCTCAACAGCAGTAGCAGCAATAACAGCAATAGGAATAGTAATAGCAGAATTAAGATACCTAAATCTAAGCTCAAAAATAATATTAATAATAAGCCAAACTCCTCAACTAATAATATCTGCCACAAAACCATCCCTTCCAACACTTCGCTTTCCTCCATAAGCCAGAATTCCACAAATCGTAATTCGAAACCAAACAAGCATCCCAACCCTCCCCCTAACCCCGGCGACAACTGGAGTTTCAAGACGAATCTCTTTCCTAACTTCACACACCCCTCCATTTCCAATGTACAACCTTCTTACTCTGCTCCTCCCAGACCCCAACGTCAAAGGGTTTCCTTCAACCCGACCCCAAACCCGACCAAACCCCGAAACAAATACCCCTACCGAATTCATTTCCCAATTTCGACCTCAGATCAGGAGCAAAATACCCAAATTTCCGCAGTTCCCATATTCTCAACCCCACACCATGCTCCATCTCCTCTGCCCCCAAATCGAATTCCATCTCCTACAACACAACCAATTCCTCACCCATTTCTACATCAACAGGTCCCTCCATAACAAATCCTTCTTTTATCTCCTCTCAATCTTTTGAGCAAAACCGCTAACCCCGTCGAATGTCGTTATGCTCTCTCTCGGTTAAGAGATAAAAAAAACATACATAAGTCAGACTCGGTTTGCTACGAAGGGAAAACTAACACAAGCGTAAGGGTATCCATCGAACAGGAATGTCTTCCTGCTGATTTCGCTAGCCTCAAAAACCTCTTCATAAAATACCACGAATTCTTCAATATTTCCCCTCAAAAAGTCTCAAATGATGTCGAAACTTTCCGGCAATATATACACTCAAAGCGGATATCGCACCTCCAGCGTAGCCGAGCTGACCACGATAGGTTTTTTCGTTCCTAATTGTCGCCATCCCCCTGTCACCCACAACCTCTGCAAAAACCCCCCTCTTACTATTTATTAACAAAATGTAAGAGGTCTCCGCTCGAAAACCCAAGCTATCCTGCAACAATCACATGCGTTGCCCTTTGATGTCTTCGCGTTGACTGAAACGAACCTGATCCCCAGCCCAACCTCGAACTGTTCCCACCAAATTTAATGTTTATCGCGATGACGAACTCAGCCGACCCACTGACGGTTGCCCTTGTCGAGGCGTTCTACTAGCCGTCCTTAATACAATTGACTCTTCCCTTATTGCAGTATCATCCTCCCCACTTCTCGACTTTGTTTCAATTAAGATTGTTCAACCCCAGAAGACACTATACATCATTTGTTTCTACATATTGCCCTCACAACCTATTGAATCCTATCAACTCGCCATCAACACAATCGACCAAATAACCGATTTAAGAAACCCTCAAGATGAAATCCTTGTTTTCGGTGACTTCTACCTTCCTCATCTTAAATGGACCCAATCAGACGATCAATCGTTTTACACTGCCACCAATCCCACTACTGCCAAAGAATGTGTTTTCGTGGACCGCCTAACAGATTCAAACCTTAGCCAAGTTAGTGGCGTCCTAAACTACATGGGTAGACAACTCGACCTCATATTCACAACCGATCCTCCCAACTCTTCTGTTTCACTTTGTCCCCTTTCCCTTTCAACCATCGATAACTTCCATCCTCCCCTCCTCCTTTCATTCTTTCACGATTCTCCATCACAGAATAAACCCCCAACAGTTGTGGCCTCTTACGATTTCCACAAAGCAAAATTTCACCTAATCAATGAATACCTTAAAAATGCCCCTCTCAATTTTGATAACCTAACCGTAAATGATGCAATATCCCTACTCTACAGGGAAATATTTTACTCTATCTCTCTTTACGTTCCCGTTTCACAACGCAAAACTTCGTCCACCTACCCACCCTGGTACAATCGCAGGCTCCGTTCTCTAAGAAACAAAAGAAATAAGCAATGGACAATCTTCCTTCGTACTCAATCATCTAATGACTTTTCTGACTACCTGGGCAGCTATCTCCACTTTACCGCCCTTCACAACTTCCTCTATCAACGCTATTTAACTGAAACACAAGCCAATCTTATCAATGATCCAAAGTCCTTCTTTAAGTTTGTTAACTACAAAAGAAAATCTGATGGCTATCCTACCTCCCTCTCCTTCCACGATCAAACCGCGAATGACCCCAATATTATCGCCAACTTTTTTGCAACCTTTTTTAAACAGTCTTTCGCCGACGACTCGTTTGCTCCAGACTTCTCATACTTTGATTATCTACCGAATTTTCCCCTTGGACCATTTCTTCCACATACAGTCGATTCTCATGTCATCGAAAACAAATTAAATCTACTTAATGACGAATTCACTGCTGGACCCGACGGTCTCCCTGCCATATTTCTAAAAAAATGCTCTTCAACCATCTCTCGCCCTCTCTCGAAAATCTTCACTCTATCCCTATCCCAAGGTGAATTCCCCCGCTTATGGAAAACCTCATTTATCACCCCTATACACAAAAAAGGTCCGAAGAACGTTGTTAACAACTATCGTCCCATTGCCAAACTGGTTGGACCTCATGAACCCCAAATTCTTAAAACTAATCACCCACACCGTCTTAAAACCTCTCACATACGTATTTAATAGCATCCTTACCACCTCCGTCTTCCCTAATTCCTGGAAAGCCTCTAAAATCATACCCGTTCCTAAACATGGAAATAATAATGATTAGGAATACCGCCCGATCGCTATACTGCCATTCATACGCAATTGAACTCGTTCTTAAATCAACATAGCTCCTCTCACCGTTTCAGTCAGGTTTCAGGCCAAAACACAGCTACACCTCCGCACTACTAAAGATTGTTGAAGACTTTCGCTATGAAATTGATAAGGACCATGTGATATCGTTAGTATTATTAGACTTCTTTAGACTTCTCTAAAGCATTCGATACTGTCCCACATGAAATCCTTCTCAAAAAACTAAAATTTTACTTTAATTTGGATTCTTCCGCGTTAAAACTCATTAGGAATTACCTTGGAGATCGCAGCCAAGCTGTATATGCTAACGGTAACTTATCCACCTTTCTCAAAACCAAAACGGGAGTCCCTCAAGGATCTATACTAGGGCCCTTACTGTTCCCGCTGTTTAATAACGACATTCCTACCATTCTCAAACACTGTCAGGTACATATGTATGTACGCAAACGACGTCCAATTATACACCAGCTACCCATTCCACCTAAAGGTAGATGCTACTGCGCGGTTGAATGAGGATCTCCATGCCGTTACACGATGGTCACATAAAAACAAACTTATGCTCAACTCCACCAAGAGCCAAGCTATTGTCATAGGTCGTACTATCCCAGAATTGAGTAACTTTCCACCAAACCAAGCCAGCGGAAGCAACATTGACTATGTGACTGTTAAAAACCTTGGATCGTTAATCAACAGCTTAGATGGGGAGGATCACATCACCAATGTAACAGGTCGAGTCTACGGTATCTTGCGTATACGAGGGGCGATCAAAAAGTAACGATAAACGGGTATTATTGCAGGGCCTAATTACGTACAATCTTTTGCTTTCACTCACGTATACCCTCACTAGTAGCGAGCGAAAAAATCATATAAATCGTTCACCTTTTCTGGAAGATACATTCATTCAAACACGAGCAGTCGAAGAGATCACATCAAAATGGAGAAAAATGAAGTAAGAGCCGTCATTAAGTACCTCTGCCTGAAAAAAATGTCTACGAAAGAAATTCACGCTGATTTAGTGGAAACATTGGGGGACTCTGCTCCTCCATATTCCACAGTTGCAAGGTGGAGTAAGGAGTTCAAACTGGGCAGAACGTCGACTGAAGACGAACATCGCTCCGGGCGTCCATCCACATCCCGCACCGAGGATAATATCAAAAAAAATCGAAGACATCGTGCTAGATGAACGACGAGTGACCAAGATGGGTCGTCTCCTCAAGATGGGTCCCAAGAATGTTGACCGACGAACAAAAAGAGACAAGACTTCGCATTTCAAGAACGAATCTTGAAAAATATCAAAAGGATCCGACGGCTTTTTGCACTCGTTTTGTAACGATGGACGAAACCTGGGTACACTACTTCGACCCCGAGACTAAACAACAGTCTATGGCCTGGAAAAGATCTTCTTCACCGACCCCTAAGAAGTTCAAGGTTTCAAGCTCGGCAGGCAAGATTATGGCGTCTTTTTTTTTTTGATGCCGAGGGAATTATCATGATTGATTATTTGGAGAAGGGAGCTAGTATTACAGGCTCCTACTATGCAGAACAAATAAGAAAGTTGCGGGAAGCCATTAAGGAAAAAAGGCGGGGCAAAATGTGTGCGAAGGTGTTGTTTCACCAAGCCAACGCACCATCTCACAAAGCTCAAGCTGCGTTGGATGCCATACGGGATGCGGGCTTCGAATTGTTTAAGCACCCTCCCTATTCTCCAGACCTAGCCACCAGCGACTTCTATCTCTTTCCTCGCCTCAAGGAACACCTCAGAGGCCAGAAATTTGCCGATGATAGTGAAGTGGTGGCTGCCGTACAAGCGTTTTTCGAGGAGCAAGATAAAGATTTTTTTTTAAATGGAATACAAGCTTTAGAGAAGAGATGGACTAAATGTATAAACTTATTAGGAGATTATGTAGAAAAGTAAATTTAATTTGAAAGAATAAATGTAGTATTATACATTGATTATCATTACTTTTTGATCGCCCCTCGTACATCTTATGTGTTAGCTTATGCCTTAAATAAATAAATTCAAATTCAAATTCAGGCTAGTGCACCTTTTGATGGGATGTAAGCTTTTAGCAGCCGTTATCGTCGCCTATAGTCTATAGCCAAAAGCCATCGAATAATTCTTTTAGCATATTGAATGTCTGACTATTCCGAAGAGGCAATATCAATTCATATCATTAGCCCAATATAACCAAAGGTACGGAGGCGGATTTCACGAAAAAGTCGATTAAGATCACCAAAATTGTATTGTACGTCGGCTAAGATCATGTCCCTCGAGAACCGATGCAAAAACTATAGATCAATCGCTTAGTTTTAAGCCACAATCTACATATAACCTCTTGTTTGGTGACGACTGAGGCAGATCCATGTTAAGAAACAGAATGCATACAAGGCCATCGATGGACAAGAATTGTTGTCATTGGCTTCCGAGAAGGATAAAGAAAAGGCGCGAGAAGCGCGAGACCGAGAAGATAGAGAGTTGCTATTGCAGGAGTGACGATCCAAAGTTGTATTTAAAAACACACCAAGGCTATATGTCCAAAGAACGTATAAAGGAATCACAATCATTACTAAGCACATGAAAGGACCAAAGACCACTGCTTTTTTTCTTCCTTTGGAGGCTTCTGCTATCTGTTGGAGCACTCAGACACAAATACTAATCCACTGCCAGGCAGACATCTTAGATGGCGTTACAGCTCATGTAGAGCCAGAGCCAAGCTTCTTTTATTCACTTATGTTGTGTGCGATTTGTTTTCGACTGTCTGCGGACTGGTCTGTCACTTTTACTGGAACCAGTCATTCAGTGTGTGAATTTCATAGGGTAAAGACGTAGACAATGGCAAGTATTAACAGTGACGGTTGGAGAGAATTTTTCGAGTGATTTAAAACATTTAAGGATAGAAAAAAAAAAAAAAGAAATCATTGGAGAAACTTCTAGAAAGTTATAAAAAAAAATCAGTCCCAATGCAAAATTAGAAGATTAAAAAAAAAATCATAAATATCAAGGCAAGTTTCAGACGGGAATTAAAAAAAATAAAAACAAAAGTGAGAAATCAGGTTGTGGCGCCAACGATGTCTACGTTCCAACGTATACGTATTTTGAAAATGTTGGCGAAGACCCAGACTCCAAACTCAAGGCTGAAAAGGTTTTTTGGTTAAGACCTACTCTCACACGGAACAGTTGCGCCATCTTACAATAGTAAGAACGGGAGGCATAAGACCACGAGCAGAAATAAATATGAGGCTTGTGAAAAGTACATCAGAATCAACAAAGTAAGAATGTCCGGTAGCACTTTAGGATATCAAGAATATCAGTTCGGCTTGAAAATATAATATATTGATTTAGATCTATCGATAAATATATCTAACCAGCCATGTCAAATAGACTCCTGGTACGAAGAACGAAATGCGGTTAAGGTACACGGCGTTTCAATAGGGACATAACAATATTCTATGTTGATACAAACGCTCCCATAAACTCTTTTCATGGTCTGTCAATGACAAAACCTCGGTTAAGGCTTCTATTTTTGTCATAGTGAAATTAGCGAACGGACAACGTTGGGAAATTATTAAAAATCCTGAACAGGTGGTGGCAACTCTAAGAGCACTTACTCAGGCCAAGTCAGGATTTATAACGATAATGGGAAGAAGAGACAATGAAATTGTTGCAGCCCAATGGAGGAGATATGTCGATAAACTGCTGAATGTACATGGAGAGCTATGTAGCAGCAATGGAAGAAGATGTCATCCACGCAGCAGAGGTTCGGGTAGAACTACCAACCATTGAAGAGGTAAAAAAAGCAATCCATTGGCTTAAGAATATCAAGGCAATTAACAATTAACTGAATAGGCAGAAAAAAAAAATTAATAGAGAAGTTACATGGGCTCATCACCACTATATGGAACAATGGAAAAACTCGGTCATCATACCCGTACTTAAAAAGTATGACCGAATAAATGTAACGCTGCTATCAAGTCGATGGAAAGTGTGGTCAAATATTCTCCTAAAGAGACTGACATCATATGCTAAGGAAATAATCAAAGACTACCAGTATAGCTTCAAGAGCGCCAGACGAGTCACCATATTTTCACTACACGACAGCTTGTAGAGACGAAATGGGAATGCCACCATCTATTCATAGATTTTAAAAAGGTATATGAATGAATTCGATCGAAAGGGTATCACGTCCTTGTAAGGCTGGATATCGCGAAAAAAAATGGTGAAACTGATACAAGTTTGGGAAACAAAGGACAAATTAAAGTAGGAATCCTCTTATCTCAAACATTCGGGATACATGAAGCGTTAAAATAGGAAGATGCCTTGTTACCACTTCTTTTTAATTTGGTGTTGAAACTCGTAATGAGATCCCTTCAAGAAAATGAGAGGGGATATATCTTAAATGGAAACACATCCATCGTAGCTTACGCTGATCATCTGAACGTTCTGGGAGATAGTGAGAAAACAATTAAAAGAAATATAGAAAGTTTAATTATTGCAAGAAAGGAAGTTTGCTAGAAGCCATCTAATGGTTGGTGCGGATTGTGGAGTGGTAGCATCATTGGACCATTTTTTTTTCGAAAATGAGGCAGGGAACAACGTTTCGGTCAACGGTGGGCGTTACAGAGCCATGTTAATCGACTTGTTTTTTTACTGAAATTGAAGACATGGATTTGGACGATCTCTGGTTCATGCAGGATGGCGCGCCAAGCCAGACAGCCCATGCCACAATCGATCTTTTGCGCACCAAATTCCCAAACCGTTTTATCAGCCGTCATGACGATGTCACTTGGCCGCCTCGGATCTGCGATTTGACCCCTTTGGATTTTATTTTTGTGGGGAACCGTGAAGGAGCGTTGTTATGCCAACAATCCGGAAACGATTCAAGCACTTAAGGCAAATATCATCCAAGCAATCCATGAGCTACAGATCGAAACCGTCAACAAGGTCTTAGAAAATTGTGGTGCCAGAGTGCGCTACTGCGAAGCCAGCCGAGGCAGCCAATTGAATGATGTTGTATTTCATAATTAAGGGATCATCTCAGTGTGACCTTCCGAAGAATCCCTAATTTTCACGATTTTTTTCTCATGGTTGGAATAAACTAATCGTCCAGTTTTTTTTTTTAATAAATAAAGATATTCAGGATAAATACAAAATGATTTTTTTATGTTGATTTATTTAGTGTACAATAGTTTAATTAATTGTTGAAAAGTATCGTAAAAAAAAAGGTCCTATATGGTGGCCATGATTGCGACCTCAATTTTGATCTGAAACAAAAAGTTCAAAAAGATTATTAATCTGTAGGAAAGTCGCTATCTCCCTATGGAGGTTTTCTTCTTTTTTTTTTAATTTAACAAAATGGCGGCGGTTTGAACAAAATGTATAGAATTTGACCTTTTTTTCGACAGTTTTTCGTAAAAAAAAAAAAGCTTCCATAGGTCGATAGAGAATGACGTGAAAAATGTTCTCCCAAAATTTGAAATGAAAAGCTTGAAAATTCTGCCTTTGAGAGTGGCCACCGTTTTGAAAAACACCGTTCCGAGAAAAACGCGTTCAAAGTTTGGAGTTCGAAAATTTTAGATAATTCGTTTTTCGTAAGTCTATCCATGGTGGATGTCGAAAACGAACTGAAATGATTGGCCAGTTTATTTTACGAAGTTATAGGACCTAAGTACCCTAGAAAGGTACAGGCGCAGAAAAAGAACAAAAGGAATAATGGTATGGCGGGACGACCGACGCGACAGATGTCCCGCCCCGTTCCCTTTCTACGAAAAACGATGTAGCGACCGAAATAATTGGAATTTCGATTTAAAAATTTGATAGAATATTTATGTATAACAGTGTATCTTCTTCTTTTCCTTTTTCCGGCGTTGTTATGGTCAGAAGTGTAGGACCATAACCTTCCCACTTAACTGCATTCCCCTGGTCCGCTTGTGGGGTCCGCCGGTTTGACCTCAGAAAGTAGCGGCAGGCTTCCCGGTTTGGGATTACTTCATCGCTGAGGCCAATCAAATGCTGGTGTTTTTGCATTTGTTTTTCGGCCTGCCTTTTTTTTTGTGACACGGGCATGCTCCAGATTTTTTTGTTTGATCTTACTCTTACAACACCGGTGATCTCCAGTCGTGTCAACCCACTGATTTGCATGTACACTTGTGGGGCAGTTTAATGGTGGTATATGTGTCCCTAGGCTCACCTTGGTGTTTTCTAAATTGCCTAGATGTGATTTTTGTTTACCTTTGTTTGAGTCGCCTTTTACGACAAGTGAGAGGTATCGCTGCAGGGATATTCTTAACCCGTCCCTGCACGGAATAATATTTATAACAGTGTATACTATCCAATAATGCAAAAAAAACTCACACTGAGATGACCCCTTAATAAGAACGTTTGTTCTTACTAATATAGCCAAAATACATGGAAAAAGGTTAATTTTGTTCATTTTATTGCATTTTTAAAAAGAAACTTGTATTAGGCCCACCCTGTATATGACGAGAATGTTCATTTCGCGGCTCCTCTCCTCGGCGGGGTACCCGGCAGAGGGGCAGCCCCCCTCTCCATTAAACTGTAGGTCCCGTTCACATGTGTGAAAAACAAATCGCACACAACATAAGTGAATGAGAGAAGCTTGGCTCTGGCTCTCCTTGAGCTGTAACGCCATCTAAGATGTATATGAAGAGAAAACCAAATATATAGTCACTAACCGACCGAGATTGATTCCAGCTTCGCACCTCACAGTACTCGACAAACGCTTTAGAAAGGCTGTATATGGGCAACGTGAGTTCTTCGCGATGAAGGAGTTGTACAAAACAACTCGCATTTATAAAAGAATAATTATTATAGGCTGCGACACTCTGCCGAGATGAAATTGAGTCTCAGACTAAGAAGGAGAAAAACAGATTTGGGTCTTTGAAATTAGGATCTTAAGGAGAAGGGAAGAACGAAGAAGCAGGCGAATGGAGAAAACTACGCAATCAAGAGCTCGAGGAACTCTCTGTTCTGGTTATTGCTGCTCTAAGGCTTTCCACATTTCTGTGGGGGGTCTTGCAGGCCATAATCCAGTGAATTCAGATCTGGACTCCCCAACGCCCAATCTTTTGCTGCTATAAAGCTAGGAAAATTGACTTTGATCTACTCCTGGCTTTGGTTTGGGCACTGGAGCAGTCATGTTGGAAGATCCATCTGTGTCCATTGAAAAGGGTATTAGTCGAACCCTTCATAGCACCCTCTAGCACATCTTCTTGGTAAACCTTTGCACCAGTTTTTACGCCCTTTTCACAAATATGGAGGTATATGGTAAGAGACTTCCCACCCAATCATTACGGAAACGGGATTATGGCCACATTGAACCCTTGAAACAACTTTTTTCGTTTCTTTAGACTTGAATCTAGTCAGTAAATCCAATTCCTGATGATACATGATTCTGCTTCCTAAGGCGATTCGTACACGCAATGCCTTTACTACCGCACTCGTATGGACGACTAGTGGGTAACCACTTCTTGGCCTGTCCTGTACTCCAGACAATTCACCGAAGCGGGCAATAAGCCGATAAACGAATATTCTTGATATTCCGACTGGTTTTAGCAACTCGAAAATTTGGCCAGCACTCTTTCCGCACTTATGCAACGCTATTACCGCGACTCGATTCTCTTTAACGCCCTACTTCATGTTAATAGTTTGCAAACTGAAACCACCAAACTGACTAGTATTCTTCACTGATCAGTGCGTGTGTCCTGAAAAAAAGTTAACGGGTCTATTCCCGCAAAAAGTTTTGAACGATAAGCGTTGCACTTATGACAGGACTTGGTAATAATATCTTCTCTGATTGGGGCTCCGCAAAAATTTGAAGAAAATCCTGAATTTCATCAAAAAATCGTCTTCGGCGATGAAACTCATTTTTGGCTAAATAACTTGATCCATGAACAAAATATGTAATTGGACAGCAACAGACCTATATGTTCACGGGACTCCACTGCATCCGTGGATTTCATGTCGAATGTGTGATTGGACCGCATTTTTTCAGGGAAGGAAGGTGGTAGACCTGATCTTCACAACAGACCCCCTTAGTTCGACAACCATCGACAACTACCATCCTCCCCTTCTTCTTTCATTGTTTCACGACTCTCCACTGAATACTTCCCCTCCGCTTAAGTCCTACGACTTCCACAAAGCAAATTTCAACCTAATCAATGAATATGTCAATAACGCCCCCTTCAATTTGGACAGCCTTACAATAAACGAAGCCATATCTATTTTCTAGAGAGAAATATTCAATTCTATTTCTCTTTACGTTCCCCTTTCCCGATCCAAACATTTATCTACCTCCCCTCCTTGGTATAATCGCCTGCTCCGGTCACTAAGAAACATAAGAAACAAACTGTAGACAATCTTCCTTCGTCCCCTAATGACTTTTCTAACTATATTGGCATTTATCTGAAATTCACCGAGCTTCATAAGTCGCTCTATGAACGCCATTTGATCGAAACGCAAGCCAATCTTTCAGCTTGTCAACTACAAAAGGAAATCTGAAGGCAGGTCTACAACCACAAACCTTGTCGAATTTGAAAATGGAAATGAGGTTGACATCATTTCAACAAACTAGTACTCTTCAAAATGTCTTCCCTTGGCTTTGAACCCGCTGCGTTGAAGTGGACATCTTCTTATTTAAAAAAAACCGTTACTACAGTGTTTGTTTTAGATCTGCCTTTTCCAACCCCTTCTTAGCTTCTTCCGGCGTTCCTCAAGGCAGTCACCTAGGTCCACTTCTTTTTATGCTTACCATTAACGACATAGAGTTTGCCATCAAACATTTCCACCTCCCACTATACGCCGACGACACCAAGTTCTTCACTTATTCAACCGGATCTCAACAGCTCACCTTTTCATGTAACGTAAAAGAATCAAACCTCCCCCTCGTCTCTACTTCCTCAATAATCAGCCCATCTCTACCATTCAGGTTATCGGCGATCTTGGCGTACTACAGGGTGCGCCATTCCATATGGGTCGATGTAAACTTCGAATAACTTCAACAATTGTCAACCGATTTTCATATGTCATAGCATTTTGGAACCGTCAATTCAGTACAATTTTAATTATGAATCGCTTCACACCAAAAGAACGCGCGGAAATAGTTACAATGGTCATTAAAAATGAACGCTTGATTGTGCTAACTCAACGTGCGTATCAAGCAAAATGTCGTGATCGTGTTGCGCGCGTCACTGGGCCTCGAATTTTTTTCAATTTAGTTCTGTGGCAATCCCTCGTGAGCAACCTAGGCCACGTCCGCGGCGTTCAAACTCATCTATTCAGTCTGTGAAGGACATATTCAAGAAGACCCAAGTTTGTCATATCGGCGCCGATCGCAGCAGTTAGTCCCATCAGTGGGACGACTTTGCGGAGAATTTTAAAGGATGATCTTCACTTATTTCCATACAGAGTGCATATAACTCAAAGAATTTTGCCACAAGATGAGCCACGGCGCTTGGCATACGCACAAAATGTCGTTGCAATGATTAATGCTGAGACGGAGTTCTGGCAGCAAATTTTGATGACCGATGCGGCATACGCTTTCTGGCTCAGTTAATAAACAAAAATGTCGCTTCTGGGGCACCGAAAATCCTCACATTATTCACGAAGAGCCGTTATATGATCAAAAAGTTACTGTTTGGGCCGGTGTATGCGATAAAACCATCATTGGACCGAATTTCTTCAAAGTTGGCGATACAGTGGATGGCGACTGATATCGGTGGATGTTGGCCCATTATGTGGTCCCAGAAATGCATAAAAAAGGGCTATTTCACTTTTTTCACGGCGCGACATGCCATACTGCGGACAAAACAGTGAACCTTTTGCGTAAGGAGTTCCCTGGAAGATTGGTGTCAAAAAAGGGCGATATTGTCTGGCCTCCGAGATCGCCGGATTTGACTCCTCCAGACTTTTTTCCTTGGGGATGCTTGAAAAGCAAGGTGTATGCTAACGGCCCGAAGACAATAGAACAGCTCAAAAGAAACATTCGTGCGGAAATCGCAGACATTTCGACCGAAATGCTCGAAAATGTCATGGAGAATGCGCGAAAACGAATTCTTTTTTGCATCGGCAATAAAGGCGGTCATTTAATTGATATTGTTTTCAAAAATTAATCAAAATAAATTGCAAAGGTCTAAATTGAATAAAAATTTTTGAATTTCCAAAATCGGTTGAGAATTGTTGAAGTTATTCGAAGTTTACATCGACCTATATGAGATGGCGCACCATGTATCAAGAAATGGTCCGTTCGTATCGCTACCTCGCTAACGCCACGGGATTTCTTTTTATGGAGTTAAGTTTCTAACTTCTTGCAACAAGCTAACAACGACGGGGAAGTTCAGGAACAATATCCAACACGTTGGCACGTTCGGACCGATATGTGTGGAATAGTGATGGAAAATTTGTTCCAAAGTAATCGATCATGCCAACGTGCTCGCGGTGGTCATATAAACGAGATCAAATTCCATACTTAAGTCTAACATGGAGTCTGTGCCTGGAAGGCCGATATCTCGATTATTTGGTTTCTGATTTGAATAGTTACAAAATTGTTATGTCCTTATTGGATGACTCTGTTTATGGTAATTCTAGATTTTCCCTGCGTCTTACTGATTTAAAGGCCAAAAGACGAAAATACTGCTTTGGTTCAGGTCACATAGAATGAATAGAGCGCTTGGAGACCTACGGATCATGTGGTCAGACCATGGGAATTGTGACCCTTCGATCGTATGAGACTCTATGGTTCACATTAACATTAGCTTCATAGGTAAAGTTGACATAATGGCTTATTAACAGCCCTCATCATCTTCAAATCAGGACTATAGTAAGGGCAGACTATTGCAGCTAAGAGTTAGTGTATAGAAGAAAGACATACGTGTCGGCTTCTGACGCCGATGACACTGGGTTCGAATGCCGCAACAGTCAATTTGCAAAGTCGAATTTCGTGGTGTTTCTGTTGCGAGTCGACTGACCAAACCGACTGTAGCATACCTGACTGGGGAAAAGATTATTGGAGTCGAAAATAAGCAGTAGCTCCCTTCCACCTAGGCCAAGAACACAGATGATTGAGAAGAGCTTCGGCTCCGGCTCTCCATATATGTACATATATAGCTACATCCGAGCTCGGAAAGGAAGAAACAAAGACAATAGGTTCTCATCCCCCACAACACTTGCAACATGCAAAGAGCTCCACATCCTGTGTACAGCTCTATTAAGTAATCCGAGCCGTTGCCACTCCACTGAAGGTTCATTGACAGCAACAGGGTTATTGCGGAAATACACTTCCCGACGGACACAGAAGAAACACCTTTTCAAAACAACATCCTTGCCCCCGCACTCTCCAAAACCATCTATAAATAGAACAAACTCTCTGCAGCAGCGTGCCAATCAATGTCGATGCAACAAAGCGCCCATATAACGACCTCAGCTAAAGCAACAAAACATAAGGAATATAAAAAACGAAAACCACCAAAGCACAGAGTGGTTCTAAAAATAAAGATAACGAAGCTAAAATCGATTTGCAACAACGAAGCGCTGAATGTTAACATATAAGCGAACACCATCGACGGCGAGGATAACCCCAAATACGAGCGTTTCCTCCCGAATGACAACTGAACTGAATTGCACACCGATGACTCTCTCCCGTTCAAGGAGAACGAATGACGCGAGTGTCATAAGCGCGAGCAATTGTCACTGCTTCTTAACATATTATTACAACATTCAGGGGGGACTACTTACGTTCACAACGACGTTCACGTCATTGATGCAATCGATCATATGCTGAACAATCTGATCTGTGGTCAGCACCTCGTAATGATATTCCTCGGTTTCCTGTTGTCGCTCCTTGGAACTAGGCACGTCCACTTCCATGGCAAAATCGTCGTCGCCATCGTCGCCGCTCGACACGTTTCCCGAATCGACGTTGTCATTGTCGAAAACATCATCGTCCGAATCCATGGTGCTTCTGTCCGAAATGTTGCTACTATCTGGTGATTGTTGGATGGGCGGATTAGATGAATCCGTGCACGGCAAAGGGCTCGCTGTGTTTGTTTAGATTTCAATTCAACTGCTGTTCTAATTACTAAGCACAGTGGATGGTACTCGGGCTTCTCCTCCTCCTCTTCGGCTGGTTGTTGCCGTCGTCCGCACACTAAAACACTTTTCTTTCACTTCTATGCGATATGTGCAGTTGTGCACTTGACTTGTTTTCTTCTCCCTCGACGTTTTTCCTTTCTTCTGTTGTTATTGTTTTTATTTTATTTCGTTTCCTTTTCTTTCGCTCCCGTGTGTGAGTACACGAGTATACGGATACCAGAAAAGAAGAGATTTCGTCACTTGACCTTGTTCGGAAATTTTTCCTTTTCCCCTTGCTTTTCCTTCGTTTGCTCCTTTCCACACTTTGTCAACTTCGCACCCCGTACTTCTTTGATACCAATTCCGTCGTTGTTTTTCACTTGTTATTGTTGGACTTTCAATTTTGCACGATTTTCCCCGAACACTGCTGATTCACTATTAGCACAGATTTTTTGTTCGTTTCTTTACCCGTCCGTTTATCTGTTTTTTTGCCTTCCTTCGTTCGTTCCGTTTCGTTTTGTCGTTTTGTTTTCTCTCTAATCTTCCTTTACCCAATAATTCAATTTGCTCAATGGCTTCGAAATTGGAGGAAAATTCGACTTTTCACCCGCGATTATGAAAATTCGAAATGAAACAAAAGTAAATTTCACTAAAAACTGCGCAAATAGTGGAAATTGGTGGGAATACGACTTCTTTTTATTTTCTGTGCCGTTTTTTTTAATTATTTTTTTTCGTTGAGGAAAAACAAAATAAATAAATAAACGTCGAGCACCAGACGAGCTTACTCTGGTTTTCCGTTCCGAAATCGACAGGGACGACCGACGAAAACGAAACGTCAAAAACAATACTCAATCGAGCGTGTTGCTGTCACACTCTCGCAAAACTCGTTAATTCGCTACTCGTTCCTCTCGTCGTCACTCGCTCGATCTCGTTCACGCTCTTTGTCGATAATTTACGTGTTTTCCAAGCTGCAGTCAAATTTTCACTGAAATTTTTTTTTCCGCGCGATGATGGTCGTATTAGCGCAGGGGGGGTGGCGTATAGGGAACGAAATTCAATAAGCTCCCTTCGCAGTAGGTTATTGCAAAAAAAAAATAAAAAAAAGCAAAGCAAGGTTGAGAAAAAAAATCGAGTGACTACTCGTTTGTTTCTCCTTCTCCGGGTTTTTCTTTGGCAACCGATTTTTTGGACACTTGAATCACTATTCGCCGTACGGATGCTAGCTCCTAGAACTTTAGAACTTCGCAATGCACTCTACGAACAAGTGGACCATAGACCCATCAGGGGCTTAGACGTAGTTGCTGACTTCTCGATTGTTGCTTCTGATTTTTCCTCACCGAATTGCATTTGAATACTAGAATTTAGGTTTTCTCTTGCAAGTGAGAGAAATGATATGAGAAAAAGAAAATGTCTGTGCTCGTTCTAATTTGTTTCAATTGCGGAGAGACTACGATTACGCGCACAATAGTTGCGAGTGATGGAACACACCAGCCATTGGAATTTTATTCGTCACTTTTCGGTTTTTATATATTTTTTTTTTAAACTGCGATTAGATTTTTTTCTATTGCTCTTCTGTTTCAGGATTTTGTTTCGCTGAGTTTCAGCACTGAAATGTAAAACGAAACACAACCGAATAATGAAAACAAAAATATACGTCGTTACTCGTTATGCTTGTTATGCTCTGTCTTTTTCAGTTCTTTGTTTGGTATGAATGTGTGACGGGAATGAAGGTGGATTAGAAAAATGGTGGTAATTGACAGATCTTGAGCTTTCATTGCAGGGCATGTTCAGCGAATGCGTTCTTTTTTCTTTGTTTGTTTTAATTATGACTAAACGACTTTTTATTAAAGGATAATAAGTATATGGACCGTAAAGGATGATTTATTCGGTTAGACTTGTTGATCCCTTGGACTCATGTGGCTATTAGAGATAATTTCGGATTTTCAAGCAAAAATTCGAATGAAAAGAGATTATTTTTAAAAGTGATTCTAATCTAATACATATACCGTTATTTCGCAAAATTCTCTTACGTCTTTTGGGAATTTTGACAGTTTCTCTCACCTTGAAATCCATTTTTTTGGCAAAAAAGTTTCCAACTACCTTTCGCGGTTTCCCGAAGGAACAGGATAGTTCATACATGCCTGTTCACATTAAGTTGGGAAGGGCAAGGGTGTGCATGAACATCGTGTTCACATTGGTGGTACAAGAATTTCTGACAAGAGGAAGCAAAAGGAGCAGATAAGCACATGCTGATTAGGAAGCGTCCTTGCTTACACCTCGAAGGCATAATATTAAAAATAGAATTAAGTGGGAAAAAATGATTTGCTTCACCAAAGAATTCAGTCTAAATATTGATTTTTGGTGCAAGCAACCCTTCTCGTTCCCCCTTGTTAATCCCAGCCAAACTCGAAACATTTTAGCGAGTCTGCAAACATGTAAAGAGTTTTTCAACTGAACAGCGAATGATAAAACTTTTTATCAAAATGAGTGTTTGTTAGTGCAAATGTCGCGCACGTTGCTCCAATTTTATGGTAGATGTGGTACCCTTCATAGTCTCGGTCTTTCGCAGACTTAAACTTGACGATTTTTGCATTGGGACTTAGGCCTTCACCCGTACAAGATCCAACTGACCCAGGAGCTCAAAGTTCATGACCATAGACAACGCCATTTGTTGTTCTCTGACTGGGCTTCGGAGCGCTTAGAAGAGGACCTTAATTTTGGCCGAAAAATTATTTTTAGTGACGAGGCGCATTTTTGGATAATTCGCTGTGTTAACAAGCAAAACCGTGTATGTGGCGTCACCAACCTGCACGAGGTTCTCCAGGTGAAGATTTTCCAGAGGCGGTCACCGTCAATATCGAGTTTCACAGAACGATAATAGCCAATTTCTTATGGCCCAAATTGAACCATATGGATCTAGACGACAGGTGGTTCCAGCAGGACGGCGCTACGTGCCATCAAGTTTACATCACGATTGACATTCTACATGGACGATTTGAGGGCGAGATTATCTCTCGCAAAGGTGACGTGAATCGGCCACCAACGTCTTGAAGTCACAGGTCTATGCGAATAAAGCACAATCCACCGATGGCGTTAAGGTTATTATAACACAGGCCCCCGTTCATCCTCTCCTGGTATAATCGCAAGCTCCGTTTCCTAAGAAAAGTCCGAACAACGATATTAACAACTATCGTCCCATTGCCAAACTGTCACATATATCCAAACTCTTCGAGAGTAAGAGAAGAGCAAAGAAGTCGACGTTATTTCAACCGATTTCAGTGGATTTGAAGTGGATATCTTCTTACTTGGAAAGTCACTATTACAGTGTTCGTCTTTTCTAACCCTTTTTTAGCTTCCTCCGACGTCCCCCAAGGCAGCCACTTAGGTCCACTTCTTTTCTTTTTTACCATTAACGATACTGAAATTGTGATTCCCACATCTCACTATGAGCCGACGACACCAATTACTTCAAGACCATTTCCTCCACTAGTGACTCTTCCCTTATTCAGTCAGATCTTAATAATGTTCCCATCTGGTGTTCCCAAAATTGCTTGGGCTTAACATTTCCAAATCCCAATCAAACCTCCTCCTCGTCTCTATTTCCTCAATAATCAATATATCTCCGTCGTTCAGGGTATTAGCGATCTTAACATATTATTTGACCAGGAGCTAAACTTTCGTGCACATATCGACGAGATAATCCTTAAAGCCGTGGAGCGATGGTCTAAAGAATTCTTCAACCTCCACGTTACCCGGTCTCTTTACATAGCCTTTATCCGGCCCTTTCTTGAATACGTCTCTCAAGTGTGGTCCCCTTACCAACAAACCCACATTTCTAGAATCGAGAGCATCCGACCGGTTCCTACGTTTTGCACTTCGAGGTCTCCCCTGGAACAATCTTTTACTCTTACCACCGTTTCAAGACCTTCTTAAACCAACCAACATGAACACGTTGGACGAAGGACTTCTTTCAGGTACCACTGACTGCGCGACCCTCTTTAACTCCAATACTTTCCTCACAATGCACAAAAGCCAGTTAATAAAAGTGTTAATTCGAACCCTTATTTCAATTTCAACGTCAGCATAAAAACCCGTCTTTTTAGTCGCACCCCCTCCTGTTCTTCTCAGCTTCTCAGCTCAATAAGCAGGAGTGTTTGACCCCATGACAATTAAATTCAGACGGATCAATGCGGAAGAGTCATTAATAATTGAACCACTAAAATCCGTACCACCGGAAGAAGCCGAGTCGGGCATTAGAACGATGTCATATTCCGTCAGGCCAACAAACACGAAGAGCTCCTCCTTTGAACGAATTAGATAAAACCTCTCCGTACAAATATTTTTTTACGAATTTGTGTTACATTCGTGCCTTTACTGCTAAAAATGAAAAAGAAACCATAATGCAGCGTTATACCCTTTCATTCTCAAGTTGATGCCCAGAGGAAAGCGTCTACCTAATACCACAAACCATGCGTTGAAATTTCACTTGTACGTCCGCATCCAACTATTATGAACGCGAGTACTTTCGAGACCGCCTAAGTCTATTTACATTTTTAAGAAGTTTCCCCATTTTTTTCTGTAAACTTAAATTACTAAAAACAAATTTTGAAAGTACTGAATCCACCCCACGAGTCTACGACATGACTAGCAAATGCCTGCTTGTCACCCCAAGCGCCATCTCTGAGCGCTAGTTGAAAATAAAAAAAAACGGGCATTTATTTATGCTTAGTGGGAATTTGTTTCATACGGGACCAAATCTATATATTAAGATCACATACATAAGCGAGAATACACACTGAGCTAGTGGTACATCTTGACAGTTGCTCACCTCACCACCTTCAGCCCTCTCTCTCACCACGGCACATGTCTGCACCAACTGCCCTGCCGGTGGTGCGAGATCCAACATCGCCAGGAACCTTCTGTGCCTGGCACAACTCTGTGGGCGGCGTATATCCCTTCCCCTCCTTGATAGTCTGTTGCTACCATCATTCCACGTCACCGTGTGCTTGTACTCCTCGCACATCCAATGCAGCAGCAGACAGCAGCAACGGGGCCTCGCAAGAGACTATGGGTATTTTGTAATTTGGGAATCGAAGGAGGTGGAGTTGGAGCAGCATTGCACCATAAAAAAAAAAAACTCTTCCAAGCGTAATGCGCTCCGTAGTATGAGTTGCGTATGAGATTTGATTAGAAGGATTCATCAAGATAGTCCTACGCAGTCAGGACACGTTGTAACCCTTTTCGGCGAGTGGATTTCTGTTTTCGCCGCATACCTAACTGGCCGCTTTCACTTTTTTTCTTTTGTTTTGCTTTCCTCCTTCGTCGTTCGTATGGAGGGGATCAGCGCTGTGACATTTGCACAGCGAACATTGCACCTGTGCGGTTGGTTGGTCGGCAACCCGGTGATGGATGACGGGTTGCGGGTGATGTCGCTTGTATGTCGATGATCTGCAGTTTCCATGTAGCTCGATGGTTGGTGTTCTTTGTCGGAGTGTGGGAATGGGAACGAGATTGAATGCAGAGCCGAGTGTGTTGGGCATGGAAATGCAAAGCGAATGGTGAGTGTTTTCGCTTTAGTTGGAATTGGTTTTTGTGAGTTTGTTGGTTGTGTTTTGGGTTAGGTGGCGGACGGGTGGTTTTGCCTTTCGATTCGGTCTTTTCGGATTAGCGATTGGGATTTTTCGATAGCGAGCGTGTTGATGGGCGTTTGATCTGTGGTTGAAATGATGATGAAATTTACGATGGCACCGTTACAGCAAAATTCTGTTTTCGAAGGTTACTGTAACCATCAGGCCGAGGAACATGTGACTCTAATACAAGACGGAGTCTTCAGTCTTTTTACCCTATTTTTAAATATTTCAATATTCTAAACAACATCGAATTTGTTCATGGTGAACCTGGGCAAGCAACGAGCTTACACCATAATACGTCAGGCTATCTGAAACTTTTAGTCATTCTATACAGTCTGACGAGTTTGGCAGCAAGTATCGGGTACGTTTGAAGGAGTGATTGTCCACGCAAATTAAAGAAAAGCGATAGAAGGCTCATGCTAAGTAGGATACGAAAAAGGCCAATAACTAATTGCTCTACCATCCAAATAGTCGCGGAGGAATGGAGAACAGACATCAGCACGCGTACAATCGAAAGGCCTCCACAGAAATGGATAGGTTTCAAGAACCTCAAGAAGGAAGCCGTCCATAAGTAACCTAGGTAAAATGATCTAGCTTTTTGGAAGAAAGTTTTGTTCCCCGAAGAGAGTAAAAACAAAATTTTTGGTCAGAATGGTCCTTCAAGAGTTTGGCCAAAGAGCGGCACAGAAATGGAAGTTCAAAATCTTCATAGAACCACGCTGGAGGTAGTGTTATGTGTGGGGGGGTATGGCTTGGTCTGGCAAAGGAACCATGAGCACGTGGATTTCGACAAAGGCTGAAAGGAAAGGAAATCTACGTCCATCACTAGAGAAATTAGGCGTGAATCCCAGCTGAATATTTCAGCACCGCCTGAAAAGTGACGGAATGGTTGTAATACTATGCTCCCCCACAGAACCCGGACCTTAACCCAATAGAGCATTTGTAGGACTACTTGGAAAAACAAACACCGGATTTCAGCAAAAGCGACTCTTAGGCAAGCTCTATGGTTAGAATAGGAACATTTTACGCAAAACCTGGTCCCTCCTATGCCACGTCGTCCTGGGTATGCTTAGGAAACCTAAGCCCCTATAGTTGGCGTGATTATAGGGATTCTCTTCCGTATGGACCGGATGAACGATGCTAAAATTCCGTTCATCTTATAGGTTCCCCAGAACGGTCGGCTAGCAGCACTTCAATTTTTAATATGTGATTTTTTAAGTTTTTGGTTTTTACTTTTCAAAAAGAATGCTTAAAAGTTGGAAAAATGTATACAATTTTTATTTGATTTGATAAACCAATGCTTGCCATTGACCTTTTGATAATTATTTTGTGCAAATGTTGAAGCGACCATGTTCAAGATGGTCCGAACGAAGGGTTTAATTTTGATACAGTTTTTGGGCATATTGGCTGATATCTCGCTAATAACACGTGTAATGCTTCCAGGGCTGCAATTGAACCTGGCTTATAGTTATAGACTAGTGATTTGATGTATTTCCATATCAAATGGTCTAAAGGCTTCAAATCGCACGGTCTAGTCGGCCAATTCACCAGTCCAAAACAAGAGATAAACTGCTCACCTAACTTATTCCTCATTTGGCCCATCGATTTGCGTGCATGTGATATATAGCGCTCTTTTACTGGAACCACATGTCGACCCGGTTCAGTTGGAGCATTTTGGGCACAAGCAAGTTGGGAGTCATCGAACGATAGCGGGCGACATTTACTCTGTAATGTTTTTCTCGCGGTTAAAAATACGAGCCAATGATTCCGCCGGATCACAGTTCGCACCAAACAGTGCATTTTTTCGTGTGCTTTGGCAGCTCCTGTATTGTAGTACGAAATTTGGTCATAATGGCTTGAATTTATTGCTCAGTAGGTCGATGGTAAAATGGTCGAACTTATAGAAAAACACTCTTCATAAAGCACACGTTTTGATAATATAATTTAATCGTTTGAGGCATTCTTTGGGTATAAGCCTTTGTACGAAAAAAATGGCGATATTTACCAAGTATGCTGATTGTAACAAGTGTCACAAATCACTCGTGGTTTGTCAAAAATAGAAGGCTGAAAAACCAAGCACCAATAAAATCATCCTCTATATTGTTATCTTAAGCCCGTGTAAGTGGGGTGGAATGAATTTTTCTCGTCTTCATCCAATGTGAATGGTTTTGAGTATCCTTGCCGTCTTATATTCTACAGATGAGGTCGTGTTTACAGGGTTCCATTCTAAGTTTTTAGGTTTGGCATATCCTCCTGCAACCGACGTGGACATGCTCCTCTCTTCTTTTTTGTTGGTAGTTCCTACGATCAGCTCCCGTCCATCAATCCATCACAGTCATCTATGCACTCTATTTCCCTTTGTGAGAGAATTTTTTTCAAGTGCATCGAAGGCAACATCCCAGATGGCGCTTTGACGACGTCTCCATTGCTGTTCTATGGTTTCTGTAGGCTACTTCAAAGAATGACGCAAACAGGACGGGATCTATGGTCCTTATGCGACCTTACCCGTCTAAATTTGCACAAGTTTTTTGGCTGCAATAAGTTCGATGTTGGCCACTCGGAAAATTCGGACATCCAGCATCATGGAAGAGTCTCTAGCGTCGATCGCAATATGATCTGTTGGGTTGATCGTTGCGTGATCCGTGGATCAGAAATAAAGGAATCGTGAAAATCACTTTATCATAGGCTATGCTTTCCTGCGGATCACACAAGGATGTCCTCCTTACTCAGCCGTGCATTTAGATCTCTTAAACCATTTTGGTGTCATAGCTGAGGCATTGAGCGTAGTTCTACTAGAAGGTCCTTGATTCAATTATCTTTCTCTTCTGTGGGGACGTGAGCGCATATGACTTTACGCTTAAATGTACCTCGAATAATGAACCCAATCTTAGAAGGCGTTACTTGTTCTGGAGTGACGGCATTGTTCGCCCATTTTTGATCGAGGGTGAAAATCGCTATTACGTCCGGGTCAACGGAGTTTGGTCTTGGGGCTAAAAATTGATGAATGGACCTACATGTCACACAGAGCATGTAACAATCCATATCTTGCGCACGTCGTGTAATCAGCCGCTTTATAAATGTTGCTTGTCCTGCACGGAGCTGCCATCTGACGGCTATTGGACCTTATGGATTATTGATATTTAGAAAACCGTAAACCGAGGTAATCATTTGAATGATATATTCCACAACTAATCGAAAGGTTCAATCACGACTGTTTAAGCCATTTTTGCAGAGTGTCTCACGAACATTCGTCTGTTAGGCAAGGCAAGTCATTCGTCCTGCAGAAAGACGCAACAGAATACCACCCGTATTCTTAACAGAAGCAAGAACGTAAAAGTTTGAGGAATAGTGCCCGAGGAAGGTGAGGTAAATGGTGCCTTAGTCACCTCAGACGAAAGCATGTCCATTTTAGAGGCTTCTTGGAGGAAAAAATGTGCTCGGATTATAGATTCAATTTTTTTTATACGGTTCGCGCAGGTTCAAGAGTTACGCTCTTATGGTGTTTGCCACACAACTTGGACGGGGTGCATATGGTGGGTGTCCAAGATGTTCGTCCACTCACTACTCTCGGGGGGTGGTTGTCCTAAATATGGTTAGAGAGATTCGACTGAATTTGTCGCATTGCTTGTAGTTCACAGCAACTTTTGTTTTTTTTTGTTTCCACGTCATTAAGGTATATTGTAAATGCACACACAGAGTATGAATTTTGAAGTCTTCGTCAACATTTTTTTGATTATCTCCTATTCACAACTGATGTTGTTGCACAGTTTTCCCTTATAGGAATTGTTCTTGGCTATGAGCACGACTTAAACAACAGACCTTCCGCTCAACAGTCGGTGATTATACCCATTGCACCACCCCCTATTGAATTTATCTCTCAAATTCCCATATGCGTAGCAGATTCACAACTTATGTATGGTGGGCAACAATATCCTCGCCTCTGACCTGTCAAGTACGACTTCTAACTTCGAGCTTCGAAATATCTCCACTTGGTCTCTCTATATATGTTTCCGAAACCCATAAAAACATAAGTTAAAGGCTGAACGATGCATGGTTCCCATGAAAGCCATAAACTATACCTAATCCTATTAGAGCTGTATAGGTATATACATCGGCATCCTTTGATTGCAACACTCCACCAACAGCGCCTCTCTCCAAATTGCCATGCATCATCGTTATGCCATTTAACTGCCATACACCCAGTCTGCTTAAAGGTACATATGTATATAGGTATGTCTGTGCGTATGTTTGTCGACTGTAGGTTGTATGCTCGTAAAATTCTGCAAACGGTTGCAAAAGTAATACAAATATTGCTGACGCTGCACGAAGAGTAACCGAAGCCCGACACTTCACATCCGTCCACGCCCGCCTACGCATCCACCCACTAAGCCGTACATACACAGTACATATGTACGAATGCATTCTTTCATACGCTCTCTATGTATCTGCGGGCTTAGTACATACCGAGTTCATTACTTACGTACGAGCGATAGTTGTTGCTATACTTTCGATACACTCAAAACTCGTGTGGGAGGGTGCTCGTGCCCGTGCCCGTGCACTTACGATATGCAACCCAAATCATTCATCATCTTCGTGATGGTCTTCCTTTTAAAGTAGATTATGTGAAGACGAGAGGAAATGAGCGGAGAAGCCCGAAGCTGCTTGGTGCTGTACGAACACGGTCTTGCAATGAATTCGTGCACACACCCTGTTATTGTGGAGCTCATACTTTGACGGTAATGTATTTTCTTTTTCCTCTTGTTACCGGGTGGTACTAAAAACAATTCATGCAACAGTTTTCATCTTTTTTTTTCTTCTCTTCAATTCACTGCATGTTGAGAAGGGGAAGCCGTCGGCGAAGTCGAAAGGCATAGCTGGGAAACTTTAATACCGCTAAGGAGTTGAGGAGGACTGTGTATGAGTCGCAGACGCAAGATACTACTATCGAAAAACAAAGATTAATGGGAGGTACGTTTGCCTGTTGTAGATGAAGAGGTTGGTGAATTTAATTTGAAGGAAAACCATGTTTCTTGACATGTTACCTTAGATCCTGATGTAAGGCTATAAAACATTGAGCAAGAATCATTTGTTCTTGGTTTTTCATATGTAATTTACTACTGGTTAGTGTAAGCTAAGGTAGTCAAGCAATACACTGTCCAAGACCACATAAAAGCTTAGCAGTGTTAAATAATAAATCACTCGTCACTAATTCTGAGTTATTCTAGACCCTAGCACCTATAGCAATAAAACTTTCTTTCAGCCAAGGTATCCCTATGGACTCGCTAATTTGGTGGCCTGACCTATGCAATATGTATAGCCCAGAGTTCAAGGATACGCAGGAGTCGAAACCACGGAGACCATCAAGTTATGCACCAGTGAATCACTTAGAATAAACCGTTAAATCAAATACAAGAAATACAAGGTGATCCAATTCATGGTCCGGTTTTGAGATTCCTATTTCAATCATATACGCTAAATTGAACTTCCATTCAAGACCATGTATATTAGGTCTAAGATTTACCATTTTATAATGTGGAAAGTTTAATTGTCGCTGGATGTGCCCAAATTGTGAAAACTTACTTTAAAGCAGTGATTTGGCACTAGGTACAATTCGGGCCGTATGAGTGGATTGTGGTCTATATAATCGTCCATCTGAGCGTATTTAGACTGTTAAAAATTTCGAAGAGACTTACTCAAATCTTAAGGCCTATCCATCATAGAATTTCTCAACAAAAAATTTGGTTGCCGTTGGTGAAAATTTTGAAGAAGATCCAAATCGATCGATTATGGCCTCAAGTCGAAAATATGGATGTGGTTTCAACAAAATAGTGTCACACCACACACAAAATGATCGGTTTTGGACGTTATTGCAAGAAAAAAATCCGGGTGGACGGGCTTTTCCACGTACGACTAGTGCTGATATGTACCAGCCACCAAGATCATGTGATGTCTCGTGGTTGGATTTCTTTCTGCACGGAAAGATTGTGTTTAGGCATACATTTCGCAAACTCTTGATGCTCTAAAACGAATATTCAAAGCCGAGTTATTGCCCTGTATGTGTCGGATTCCCGTGGAGGTGATTTGAAAGATCTTAAATTCCATTCGAAATGGCGAGTATGATGAGTTGTGGTCCCATCAGGCTTCAGGAAGCGACTGGAGCAACTGGATCAAAGCAGAGTTCTCCTATTCCTACCCGTGAGTCTGGCATTCTACAATAAATTTCACTAGCACGGCACGCTTTCTCTCTAAATAAGAATATAAGGGTTTTGACCTCCATGATTGAAGTTGACATATGTCGCGTCACTCGATAATCTAACAGGCAGAAGTATGGCAACCAACCTCCCTCAACAACCCGGTTACGAATATCTGCAGTGTTAGCGCCAAGTCACGCTATCAAACTTGGCATAAGGTTTAAAATCCACTGCAAAAGCCATCTTTCTATCCACTGATATGGAAAATTAATTTGTCGGTGCAACTGGCCTAGCTTTAACAATGAGAGACCAGTTTACATAAAACAGTTTAGTAGCAACAAAACAAAGAAAATATCGAGAATCAGGCTACTCTTCAACGTTCCCTAGCCAGTGGAATCAGCCAATTCTATGACGTTCACAGGAACTAGGAATCTCTCATCCACATTGGTCTAGACCCTAACAAGATCAAATTAACTCAGGAACTGAATCCCGATCATTTAAACACTGAATCTTCTCCGATTTAGCAAAGTCCTAAATCACCTTCAGCGATGAAGCTCATTTTTGGCTTAATGGCTTGATCAATAATAGAAATATGGGTTATTGGACCGCAACAGACCCAAATGTGTTTCGTGAGACCCCATTCCATCCATAAAATGTGACGGTGTCGCGTCGATTTCAAGCCAGAGGCGATCAAAATTATCGTAGTGTTACGATCAACCATGACACGTTGGAAGACAATTTATGGCCAAAATTCGATGAACTTGATATCAGTGATATATGTAAGTATATACTCGTAAATCGATAAAAAAGACTTCAATTTGTGATCACCCATGAGTTATTCTTCAAATTTACGTTTACCAACTTGAAACTCATTTATCTCGTAATTAAAAGCCAACGAAGTTACCAACGTTCCGGCTAATATGTATGGATGAGTGATGGAAAATAAAGTCCATAAAGTCGTATTGGCTCCAACACTCACTTAGCCAGTCACCCTCTTGAGCCACACACTAGAATGCCTATCCTATAGCCGAGTACATTTCAAACTGAAAAATTAGCCTCCTAGGCACTTCCTATTTTTTATTCTCGTTATACAAAAATAATGGCCCATTCAAACATTTTGCAAACCTATTCAATTCTTCACTAGGCCATTATGCGTCGAATAAAATTATTCCCAAGTCGATATCATTATTTGTCCCCTAGATATCCGAAGCGAAAAAAAAACCAAAATTTTCAAACGTTCATCCTTACACACACACGTGCACACACGCATGCAGATATCACACCTTAAATGACGAATTCGAGTTTTCCATTCGAATAACTTCCAAGTTAATAATTTTCGAAAATTGAAAATTCCCATCATTTTCCGAACACACTGTGTAGCCAAATGTTTTTAGATCCTAATTGGGTAATTCAACAAAGTAAATAAAATGTAGCATGTGCAGACCAACTAAAGAAGAGGCCATAGAACCCCTTACCTGAACTTCCTCTTCTTTTGTTCTTGGAGAATTACTGCGTTCTCCGTCGGTTTATAATTTAAGGGAGGAATACGATTTGAAAATTTATTTTTCCACTTCCTTCTTTGTTTACTGGTTTGTCTGCATTGGACGACTGACAATGACGTCAAAATCGTGCGTCACACGGACATATGGACGTATTCACCGACGTCAATTAGCGAATTGATCACATGCCGATAGCGTGCTAAAATTACCTTAGATTAGAGGCAAAGCTAAGTCGCGACAACAGCAATAATAATAAAATTCCTAAGGACATCCCATTAGGCATCGACCAAACGTCTTTCTAATTAGGTACCCACATTCTGTAACGAGCGTAATGGGCGTGAAAAGGAAAAACAAGCAAACGATAACGCACTAGATGGCGCCGGTAGTAATTCACCACACGACGCGACGTCCAGGCGATCGAAGGAGGCGGCAATGGTAATTATCACTTAACGGCGCTCGACAGCGAGTTGTCTACCACCGCACCAGCTTTTTCTCTAAATTCAATTTCGTGTTGTTGTTGTTGTTTTTATCTTCACCTTATGTGGTGTTTTAAATTAAACTTGTATATACACCACACACTCGCATGCTCTCTCTCTCTCTAACTACGTTCTCTGAGTGTTGTTCTCCGCATGTTCGGCTCTTATATATCAATATATGTACATATAAGTATGTATACGAACAGCATGTGTGTGAATTCCACGAAACTTATGCTCTTGAGTACATTATATACTCGCGATAACAAAATGAAATTAATGACCTGAAAACGTTGTTAGACGTATGCTCGATCCGAGCTCGAGCTTCTGGACAGCATCAGCATCTCGCACGTTTTATGCGCGGTGAGCATAGGGAGGGAAATGGCAAGTAAACAAAACAAAAGACGAAAAGAAATCAAATTAGAGTGATATAAGCAGGTAGGTATGTATGTATGGATGTACATGATAGCATGAAAAAAGCAATAAAACCCAGGAAGGAAGGGTGAGGTTAGAAGGAGGCAGCAGCCTGTCATCGTGTCGTGAGAGATAAGTAAGCAGCAAGCTAGCTGAAGCCGAGCCGCCCGCCCGTTGTCGAAAGGCTGAAACTAAGAGGCCCCGGTTAATTCCCGGGCAACATGCTCTGTTGTCGTCTTGGTCGTACGGCGACGTGTAGACGTCGACGTAGTCGTGCTCGTACTCGTGCTCGTGGCCGTTTTGTGACAGGGTCTGTTGGTGTGTATCACGTGTTAAATTGGTAATGGCTAAATGGTGAGAGGGAGGATGGAAGGGAATACGATGGGATTAGAGTCTGAAAAGGTGGGATGGCCGGAGGGGTGGTGGTTGCAATTGAAATCGAATGAAAGTAGGTTGGCTTCACCCGTCGCCGATACTGAACACTGACGGGCATCCATTTGCTCGGTCTATCCGACGCCGTTACTAAATGAAATATGAATAAATCTATAATTAGAAACAGATACAGCGCTACCGCACTACAGATACTTTCTATATACTACGTGATTGGGATGTATCTTGATATTAAATAAACAATCTACATACATACATACATACATATGTAGCTACGATACTCAGATGTATGTAAACAATGGGAATACATTGCGGAGAGTGTATTCTCGTTCAACTTTCGTATGCATTCTCGTCAGGGAAACGGCACAGATGTGCCCCACGAAAGTGTACAGGCCCATTCTGATAGATACATACATATCTATGTAGGTACCTAGTAACAATATTTTAGAATTTAGATTCGACATTGAAGAAAACAAATGAAAATCAAACAAAAGCGACGGAGAAATTGACGAGGAGGAATGCATTTTTTTTTCATTCTCAAATGTACATATGTTTGTATGTATGTGTGTGTAATGAATACATACATAGGTATTTGGATCGGTAAATTAGGAAAAAACAACTGGTTTTTCGGTTAGTCTCTAATTTATTTGGTTTATTATAAGTGGCGTGGATTTCACGGTCTTTATGATGGATCTATGCATGCAAGCATGTAGCCATAGCCATCATGCATACAAATACAAATGAGCTTTGATGAATGCTAAAAACAAATTCTAGTTTTGAAAGTTGTAAATCAGTTTTGCACAGTTTCCCGCAAGGTCGCTTGAGATTGGTTAGTTTCTATGTACAGGGTGATGCAAATGATTAGCGGATGATTTGGATTCGGTTTTTCTGATTTAAAGGCTACAACATCTGAAAACTTGTACTATGACTTGCCTGTGTGAATTTTGCCTGTCAACTACTGTCATTAACTGAATTCAATATGGCTAATCTGTTTGACAGATGTCAAGTACAATCTCTGGCAATATTTCTTTTGCAGTTGTTTACCTCGCAACAACTCATTTTTGTTATTCAAATTTGTTACGAAAATTAGCAAAAGTTACGTAAAATTCGTGAATTTTTAGATTGACCGGATTGCCTCAGCGAGTCTGGGAAGCAATATTACAATCCGAGGTCGATCATATTAAGAGATAGTTAAAATTGATCGAAAACTAGGTTTCCTTTATATGGGCCTCAAGGGTTAGTAGAATGAACGGAATTAAAATCTCGATCAATAGATAACACAGGCATCCAATGCGGGGAGTAACGAGCTTAGATATCTTGCTGTGTACATAGGTACATATCAATAGACATGTAGACCCATGTCTTGCTGGAGCTAAGAAAGCCTTCGGTATGACAAGGAACCTGTCTTATAGCAGTGAACTTGCTTACTTGCCCACTAGACATATGATATAGAATGGAATTAAATATTCGCGTGTTAGAGACTTAGGGACTTAGGTCATGCATGTATAGAACGCTAGAGTCCCAGATCATTAAGTATTACTCTAATAGGGTCCTAAATGCAACTCGCCCCAATTACGCGTCTACCGCTTTAAAGGTCTTTCGTCTGTTACCAGAAACTTGGGGGCTAGTGCTAAGTAATAACATACAGCAGTACGACCAGTGTAGGTATATCGTGCCTGCTAGTCAATTAGACGAGGCGTTCCTCTTTTTTTTATAGGGTTCGCGCTGGTTCAAGAATTACGCTCTTATGGTGTTTGTAACACAACCTGGACGGGGTGCAGATGGTTTGTGTCGAAGATGTTCCTTCACTACTCTCCGGGGGTGGTTGTCCTAGATATGATTTGAGAGATTCGACTGAATTTGCGTAGGTTGTAGTTCACAGTAACTCTTTTGTTTCCATGTCATTAAGGTATTATATTGGAAATGCACACACAGAGTATGAATTTCGAAGTGATCTTATGCTGCGACTGTTATGCCTTCGTCAACATTTCTTGATCATCTCTCATTCACAACTGATGTTGTTGTTTTCCCGTATGGGAATTGTTTTTGTCTGTAAACTACAGACCTTCCGCTCAATAGTCGATGATGATTACCATTGCACCAAGACCGCCCCCGGCTTTCTTAATGAAGCTTAGGATATCCCCCGTAGGAGCTAACCTGATCTCCTCAGGAGTCATTATTTCTCTGAATAGGATACACTTTCTAAGATGGCAGAGGGCAGCACACTAGCACACTCTGCGGTTTCCTCATCCTTTGTTCAGAGTCGACACTCGGTTTCAGACGAGAGGTTAATTTTGTAAAGATGATATCTCAGACTACAGTGTCCCGAGAGGTAGCTAACCAGTCTTCCAATATCGGCTCTATTATTGTATATTTGAGAATATTGATAGAGAGTTTGTTCAATGGTATGAATCTCTTTTATTGTTGGATACCTTGAACGCTGTTAAAAAAAGTGCAGGGTTTTCCCACTTGCCTAAGACAAAATTAATCTTTGACTTGGGGATTTCACAGAAAGGTTCGGCACCTACTTATGTACTTTTCGCTGGAACCTTTGCTAGCGAGTTGGTCGGCGATTTCGTTGCCTTTTATGCTCTTGTGGCCTGGGCATAAAACCAGAGTTTGACCATATTTCCTTTGCCTATGGCATCGCGGCATTTCTTGACGGATTCTGAGTTCGTACTATACGAGCCCAATCCTTTGAGCGCTGCCTGTTATACCTCTTATGCCAGTCTCTAAGTTTTGGATGGCGTATAGTTCGGAAGATATTAGAACTAGTTCCAGGGCCTTCGATATCTTCCGATTAGGTCCAAAGGTACCAGCGGGAACACCTGTATCTATCTTGGAACCAACTGTGTACCACTTGAGACCTTGATATTTGCAATGGATCGCGGCTTTCCCAAGCTGTGGGGTTTGGGATAGGATCAGTATTTCAATGCGTCCGTCATCATATCCAGTTCAGGAAAGTGTTGTAGAAGGGACAAGTGACCCGACAATAACTCGAAAGCATATTGCAAGAGCTGTGACTAATGACAATAATCTGATATTCTGGGTTTATTACCCCAATTATACATACGATTCCTAAGTAATGATAATCGATTATTTCCAGTCCGCATAAAAACCTTTGCTTTTATTTAGAGTAACATAAATCATATAAATAAACTACGATTTCCAGGACGTCCCGCTGAAGATGAACATTGCGAAGGAAGCGTCGTTCACTGAAGATAACGACGAAAATGTTGTGTTGGCAGATCGAAGAGCCACCATCAGGCATATAGGACAAAATCTTAAGGAGAATCTATGTTGGAAAACACAATGAAGAATCGGGCGAATGGGGAAGGCTACTTAACCAAGAACTCGAGGACCTCTACACAGCTCCAACTACTGCCCGTGTAATAAAATCGCGAAGCCTAAGATGGCAGCATACGTTGAACGAATGGACAGTGGACAAACAGAAAAAAGAAGAATGAGTTGAAAACACGAGGAAAAAAGATCACCAGAAATTTTGAGTGAAGTTAAAATATTTTTATGTGGAAAGTATAAAACAAAAGCAAGAGCAGACAGCAAAAGTATTCGGAACCAGTCAGTCTCCTCCATTCGTCGACGAAGTCAACAACTGGGTCTCACTTATACCACCTTGCGGCGAATTTTAAAGACTGATCTTCATGTGCACCATTTACGATATCGTCCATTCATTCAATGGACGATAGAGCGAAAAAACATATTGTAGTTTTCAAGATGAAAAACAAGATTTAAAAAAAGTCACTGGATGGTGCAGGTTATAGATCGATGACAGATCCGTACTTTCCGAAAACGAGTCTGGAGAGGCAGTTGTAGTGAATGAAGAACATGTTGACCGATTTTTTTTTCAAAATCGAATGGTCTAGACAATCTTTCCTTTCAACAAGATGACGCTACCACTCTCACAAACCTTCAATCAATTGATTTGTTGCGTAAGAAATTTGAACATCGCATTATTTCCCTTAGAAGAAGAGCTCATACGATCTGGAACTTTAAGACTATTTCTTTCAAATTATTTTAAAAATAGAAAACATAACGAAATTTCAGGACCTCAATCATAACCTTCAAGTTCAAGTTGTTGCCACTCACCAAATCATAGTTTCGACCTCCGGATGCAACAGAAAACAGAAGCCACAAGAACGATATTGTCCTCCATTCAAAAATACCATTGGCCGAAACACTAACTGTTGGCACTCCCTATATGATTCGACACAACAGCCTTAATATCGGAATTTTCAGCTGCTTTTTTTTAGCACCAGACCCACATTTCGTCACCTGTTACGATTCTGGGGCTTGTTTTCATTGCCTTTTTTTAGATTATTTTTTCCCCGTCATGGAATGTGGCGCTCTTGTGTCGAGCTTGGAAGAAAATCCATTTTTTTTTTTAAATAGCGAAGGAAGAAATGGTAGATATAAAGCTTAGGTTATTTTCCCGTAAAGGCTGTAAAGCAGAGTTGATCCCTTGAGTGATATCACTATCACTGATCATATCACTATCACTGATCTAGCAAACAAATTTGAATTGTCTGCATGATCCAAATAGATGTACTGAGGTCCAAAGCTTCAAAGGACCTTCCAAACATTTTCGCAAAAAAATATTCGCATGCAACCTGACGCCACTTTGTGTGTTGTCTGATATTTCACAACTGGCCGCGTTCGGTGCCTGAATAGCTTCCTGCTTGATGGAACTCACTTTTTTCGAGTATCAGTAAAATGTTGGTCTTTTTGAAAGTTAAAGTAGCGATTCACCACGTTTAGCGTAGTATGAGTATTTTTTCTTCTTGGGATTATTGTAGAATATCAATTTGTCATCCCCAGTCAGTATCCCATGGAAAGTGTTGTTGAGTTAGTCCCAATGAATCTGCAAGTTGACTCGGATTTTCATCGAGTAATGCCTCCAATTCTTTGTCCTAGACTTTTTCAAACTAAATGTCTTTGAAGGTGCCTAGCCTCTCTGAAACCACCGAGGTCTGGTGTCGCTATGAAACCTCTATAACAGCCAGAGCCATCTTTTTGAAAACCGACCGAACTAATTTGTGCTTCTAATATTAAAAAAAAATATTTTTCTACGATGAGCGAATTAGAACAAGATAATCAGCGACTGAGGCTACATTCGCTAGATACATACATTTTTAGAATTACATTTCCTTCTACAAAAATCGGTTTTCGAATGTGGTTTTCATTTAAATCTCACATATATGATTTTTTTCCTGCCACATACATATGCACATATATAAGTTAATTTTTTTTTATCAGTAAAATATTTTTTTTCGTCAGGCACTACAAGTGCAGAAAGTGAGTGTAATGTGTGATCCGATTCGTATTTCCTATATTGGCACTACTGTAACTAAGACATGTGTCAATAATGGTATGTTTTTCCTATGTCAAATGTTAGCTTGAAACAATCCATTTTTAATAAATAGGCATTAAATATCGACTCTGTTATAACAAAGAATTTTACTTATCACATGATACTCGAGACGCCAAAGCATGCTTAAAAAGTAAGAGTAGTTCTCATAGTTTACATTTTTGAGAACGGCAAAATGGTGTAACATATACAGTTAGATGTCCGTAAAGCTCAAGTCTTTTATGTCTTCTTAAGGATCAACGGACCTTTATCAGCCCTTACAAAAAAGAATTTTTTTTTTCCCGAGATAACCCCTAAAACGTGCGAAAAAGTCATCGCAAATTAGTTCAAAGACAACAACTACTGAAAAAAAGGCCAAAAATAATTTCGGTTAACATAAAACTCAAATTGAACGTATAGATAAGCCCTATGTACTGACAAATATATAAAGTTTAAGGAAATAGAGTCAAGATAAGAGCGATTGCGTCAGTTCTCTACATCTAGACCATATCCGGACAATTTTTTTAAATTTAATCTAACCACGAAGCAATCAGCATATAGCCAAAAGTATATGCAGACAAAAAACACGGATTTACTTCCGACTAAACATAATTGGAATTCGTACGCACCACGACCGCACTGTCATCTATACTCATAACGTCCCATTGATGCTAATTTTCGTGACTCCAACGTTTACTTTAACCCTGTGTGGGCGAAACAAAGGGTGATACTCTTCCTTTTTTACACAAATCCATGCATATGTGTAGGTTCAAAAAATAAGCCACTAGACACGGTAGGAAATGAAGTGAAAATTAAACAAAAAAAAAAAATGGAGACAGCCGGATGGTAACGACTAATGAGATATCGAATAAACAATTTGCGGTGGGCTGGCTCGTGAAATTTATTAGGCGTCTATTTAGGGTAAACAAATATAATGAATGAGAAATAGCGAGAGAGCGTTTCGGATGTGTAGACTGCAAGATGTGGGACCTAATAAACTATGTTGTCGAGCGATGGATGATCGATTTCTTAGGTGATTTAAGGAGAGAAACCAAAGTGAATGTCAGCCTTGTAGGGGGTGAAGTCAGACTACTTCACCATGCTCAGGCCCCTGAATAGAGCAATTTTTAATAGGTAGCACTCCGCGATATTTGGAACATCTTACGTCTGGCCCTTCATTTTAAATTTATAGAAAAATGCAACCTTTTTCTGAAAAATGGGGCCACAGTGCCCTAGGTAATGATGGGGTCTACGTACAGCTAGAACTGAAGCACCTAGGCGGAAATGGACGTTATCTGTGTCATCGGAGTCAGAGTTATACGCTTTAACTAAGAACCAATGTTCTCCCCTCATGAAAAGTGGTCCCTAAATTGTGGTCTCCATTTCGAAAAATCATACGTTTAGGCAATTTGTCAGGCAATAGAGCCTTCCCCCAAACGATAAAGGTTGTTCGCGTCCATAGCACTAATTTAAGGAAAAAAATCAGTCAACCTCGATCGGTAACGCAATTCATGAAACGCTTGAAACAGCAGTATTTTCGAAAAAAATATGGCCCAACGACACCACCTGCCAGAACACCGCATTGTCACTAGTTGTGGACGGAGAAGTTCTTCCACTTAATCTCTAGGGTTTCGAAGAAAGACATGATCATGTTCATTACATCTAGTACCCAGTCAGCTAGAGTAGGGCATTCTCTGCTGTTTGCAGTGCTTGCGTCAACTGAATGTTACAAGCATGTAGACCTAATTTATATAGGCCCAATTCCTGCCATATTAATCTCAATGAAAATCGTCCGCTTATATTGTCGTACGAACACAAGTTGGAGTCTTCATATCCTTCATATCCCTAGCCTGTCTTCTTCTTTTTCTCAGATGGCGCTACAGTTCTACAAACCACTCCAGCTGGCAAGACCTTAAGCCCGTGGCTTCAATTGCATCACGCCTATTTAGTAGAGATCCCATTTAGTTGAGGTCGTCATGTACTTAGAGTAGACGCCTGACAATTCTTGGTTGAATCGTCGTCTCCGCTCACCGTTGACACAAACTGACACAATTTTTCTCCCGAGTCGGTCGAGGACCTCTTCATCCACTTTCAATAATGCCCAAGCCCCTGCGTGGTAGAGGAGGAGACCTTGGTTTGTCGAGAGTGGGCTCTAGTTTTCAATTGCCTTTTGTGATCAAAGAAATAGGATGACAAGTTTTGTTTTGTGTCTGATCTCGGCGCTGGTGTTGTTGCCGCTTGCAATTAGTGAGCCGAAATCCATGACAACTTCAAAGTTAAAGCTGCGAAAAGTGACATTCTAGCTAAGACATTGGTTTTGCGCGCCTTTCTTTGGCGACCTAATTAATTTCGGACATACTTAAGATGCTCCTGATTCAATGCTCTTAAACGCCTCATTGATGCCTCGCTGTGCTTGTCAAATAAAGTCAATTTCATCTGCGTATGCAAGCAATTGTGCATGCTTGAAAAAGGTCATGCCTCATAAAGTCCCACACGTTATGTTGAATCATGGTCATGGTCAGTTCATTACTGGCCTAAATGGAGTGGCACAGTCTGACAAATTTGACCGTGTTATACATGATTTTAAAGGCCGTGTGTGCCGGCCTAAAATTCGTGAGTCCTTCCAAACAGCTATCGTAGTCGTTAAAAACGTTAAAATGTTAAAATGTTTCTAATAAAGTATCCTGTCAGCTAAGGTAGGGCATTTTTTACCTTCCACAGTGTCTACTGAATTTTATATATAATAGACCAAGTTTTTGTCGACTCAATTCCGGCGTTAGTCAATTTCAATCACAATCGTCAGTTGCCACCAGCGTAGCATGTCCAGTTAGGAGAGGTCCCTTTCCACCATTGTGCATCACTTTCTATAAAGATCTATAGTCGGCTCTCAAGCTCAGAATCGTCTCCTCCACTCTTCGTTGATACAAAGGGGCTCGAAGATAGAACGAGGTCCTGTTTATAGGCCCAAGCCTTTGCGTATTAGAGAAGGACCGGAATGATCAGGGGATCAACCCAAAGGATTACCTTGTTTTGTCGAGAAAGGACTCTAGGCAAATGTTGTTTTACGTCTGATTTCAGCCCTGGTTTTTTTTCTGCTTGTCACTAATAAACCAAGCAGACGAAAACCTCGAAAACTTCAAATTTAAAGTTACCATAGGTGGCATTTTAGCTCTCATTTACCTTCAGACCAACTTAAGATGCTTCTGCTTCAATCGTCTTAAACGCTGTGCTCGTCTAGTCAAATATGCAAGATTTGACATGGATCGTGCCTTTTGGCCAGTGAGTCCCGCATCATGATATTGATAAAATCACATGACAACCCTCTCACAACAGCCCTCTTTAACATCCGTTTTTGGCATCGAAAGCCTTGGTTAGTTCATTATTGGCCTTAATGAAGTAGCACAGACTGATGTGTCTCTATTGACGGTTCTAAGGTTGATAAAAAGGTCTTGTGTATGCTAAAGGTGCTAAAATGTATCAAATAAATTCACTACAGCGAGAAGGCGCAATAAGATGATGAAAAGCAGGTTGAGCTGTAAGAGCTTTAAGTTTCCGTGATATTTTTAACGTTTTTGCAGTGAATTTTCACTATATATATGTCTGCTTATATCAGTCTATACTAAGCCGTTCAGTTATTAAAAGTTATAGCAACGATATATGGTGACAAATCAATTTACAATGACACCTCTTATTGGATGACCCTTTACATTGAACAGTCTGAATGAAAGATCGTCTCTATAGGACTCCAATCAGAGATTCTGGTATGGACTAGACGATTTATGTGACTTTTTCCAAATACTGTTGTGCAGAGCTGGAGTTAAACAATAATTAAAATCCACCGCAGCGTCCGGCGAGACTTTAACAATCGACTAAATCGAGTCCTTCTCTTCAGGTTTCTTCCGACAAAAGGAGGTGATAAATGGCTTTTTGGATATTGGCGAGTATTACATAGTGTCAGGCGTACACATCGGCGATAAGAGGTTAAAGGGAAGCTGTCCACATGGCTGGGTTTTTCAAGCATATAACCGCAGATGGTAAACTGTGCTGGATACAATGTGAGGTTTGCAAAAAAATCTGCATATGGTGAGCATGATGCCACAATAGAACATAACTTCCCCGCGTTTGTCGCAAACACATACATGTGCACATCCATTCCATATTCATATTGTAGCATTTGGATTCTTGAAGCTCTGTATCATCGCCGCGTTTCCTTACACTCTGTACGAATAGCTCTTATAGAAAGCCTAAATTGACCTTACAAACAAATATACTTCCCCCTTAAGCACATGAATTTTAATAGAAAACTATTTTACGGAAAACAAAAGTAAATATGTAAGACGTGTGTGGATAATTGCACATACATATAGTCGTAGACCAGCTGGTAAGGGATTTATGTGGCAATAAAAAAAATGTGTGGATAATGCGACGGCAGGTAATCCCCTGAGCACTAAAAGATAAGAGCGTCGCGGATTTTTTTTTCGTATCTCTTGATGGTGATTCGGCAATTGGATTGGGAGATTTTGAAGTAGCAATGATCGTAGAGGATCTCGGAAGCTATGGTGTAGATGGTCGTTTGAAAACTCGCTATTTTTGGTTCATTTCAGACTTCGATCAATATAACTATAGAAGCAAGTATGTATGGCGTATTCCTTGGAAGCAAGTTGAAAATTCTTAAAAGGTTAACTCAAGGTATTCGGTGTTTAGCCCGCGGTTTTGTTTTCATTTCCACTTACTTTCTAAATCGCTTGGTGTTTATTCATTACCTAATACGAAGTGGTTTATTGCAATCACTCTTAACTCTGGAAAGACCTGCTGGATATGACGGCAAACAAATTGGTACAGCGTGCAATGGGCTCTTTTGCGGAACTTTATGTAAGAAGTAAGCAAATTTTAATTTATAGACTGGCAACGAGACTATAATGGAACCTAAAATGGATCTATTATAGAACAACCATCTAGGTTTGTTAATTGTCCAATTTTTTTTAAGCTTAGAGCTAATTTAACAAACTAACGCATTGCTGATGTATTGTGTATAAATAATCGGCACGGCTCTTAAACGCATTTAAACTGTTCCTACTTATTGGGCTCGTTCAGAATTTTAGTGACTGTTAGTCAAAATCTGAACTATTGCCAAACAGACGTAGTTGTAGGCCTCTAAAAAGACGTTCTCGTGCTAAGAACGTTATTTTTTTTAAAGCAAGAGTAAAGATTCAAATGAAGAGAATTCAAAAAACTTTGTGTGCAAAAGGCATTTAAGTCAAATTTCCTTCATTTCGCAACCTTTCGCTTCTGAATATCTCAATTCAGGACTGAAGATCAGTGAAGGGTTTCTTAGTTTCCTATTTTTTCTGATTTTATTTTGCATTTGAATTAAGACTAAAACTAGCCTAGATGAAACCTACCAACCCCTAGTATGCCTTAGCCTGCCCTAATCTACCCTAACCTACCCTTGTATATGTCTTACATTGGCGTGTGGCAGGCTTTAAAGAAACTGACCTATTCAAATTAAGCACTGACGAAGGCCGCTCCAGCCACCAAAAGCGTTGATGTTGTTAAATGACGTCTCCCTGATCTTGGCGCGACCCCGATTTTCTAACGCTGAGGTACTCGGGTTAACGGAACGCGACATCATATACGTTTCACGGACTAACGACCCACGTGGAATTCCTCTGGGGAATATAGCCGCTAATACGCACTTTTTTTTGTACAAGTATTTTTCTTTATAATTCGTGCAGGTTCAAGAGTGTACCCTCTTTTGATGTTTGTCACAGAACTTGGTCGTGGTGCATATGGTTTGTGTCGAAGATGTTCGTTCACTACTCTACGGGGGTGGTTGTCCTAGATATGATTTGGAGATTCGACTGCGTTGGTTGTAGTTCACAGTAACTTTTTTGTTTCCATGTCATTAAGATGTTAAATTAGAAATCTACACACAGAGTATGAATTTTGAAGTGATCTTATGCTGCGAGTGTTATGCCTTCATCAGCCATTGTTGATCGTCTCTCATTCACAACTGATATTGTTGCACAGTTCTTCCGTATAGGAATTGTTCTCGGACTTGAACTAGTAACCTTCGGCTCAATAGTCGGTGATGATTACCATTGCACCACGACCACCCCTTAGTTAGGGTAGTAAGCCCCGGAGATCAGATTATTGACCGAAGTCATTGCCCCCGCAACGTGATCACGACTTAGTTTTATCAGAAAATTGTTCGACCGTAAAAACTTAACTCTATTGTATAGGGTTAGTTTAGTTAGGGTAAAATTTCTGTTTTTTTTTTTTTGTTGGAGGCTTCTGCTATCTGTTGTAGCACTCAGACACATACATATATTGGTCCATTGAACTGCCAGACAGGCACCTTAGATGGCCTTACAGTTCATGAAGAGCCAGAGCCAACTTCTTTTATTCGCGATTTGTTTTTCACAGAACTGAACCGAACCTACAACATAATGCCGATTCAGAGCCGCCGATTTGTTCGCTCATAACGCGTCAGTGGCCGACACACTACCCATTGCGGCACGGCGCCGTGCTCTCTAAAATTTCGTGTACCCAGATTCCCGAAAACTCAATCTTTACGAATTTTTTTTATTTTACCATAATTTAGTGCCTCCTTAAGTGATCCGTACTTTAACCGAATAATTGAATATTTCATGTCCTTATATGCTGGAATGGGATTTTGACTGTACTGATACTTACAAATGGTCCAATTAGCAACTAAATTTGTCGCCACCTCCTGTTATGCCAGAAGCTGAATGGCCTGAATGGCAATTTTCTAAAAATTCGAATATTCCATAACTAACATGGATCATTTCTCTATGTACATTCCAAAAGACGTGCGATTGTTTTTCTATAACCTTTTTTTTAACTGAGAGGCTCGTGCTACAGATATAGTTCTTCGACCAGAGAGGTATATTGTGCTGAGTAAGCCAGTTATGTGAGGACGTCCTCAACCTTTCTTATACATTTAAGGCCTGATCATCAAGGAATAGAGGTAACTTCCTCAAGACACCTGATCTCTTCGACCAAAGTACGCTTCATAAATACGTTTCTTGTCACCCTCAAGATAGAACATCACGGCAGTCCTGCACGAATTTTGAATTCACGTTATATGGGCTCAGGGTTTTGAATGCTCTTCAGCTGTTGGTAAGTAGATTTATCTGATATCAGACTCGAGATTTAGGTTTGCGCATGTATGAATGGCACACAGCTCGGTTAAAAAGACACTGGGGAACAGTCCCAAAACTAACTTGGGCCAAAAGTACCAGCGCTAAAAAATAACTCCATTTTCCAGTCATCTGTGTACCATCAAAGTCAAAGACCTTTGACCTGAGTCTTCGAATTTTTTGTCAAAGATGTATAATTGTGGTAGAGTATCCGATTATCAATTTGAACTCGGGAAGTTACTCAAAATTGAGATGTCACAACAGTACACAGTCTATCCGCACAGCGAATAGCTATAAAGTGGAACAAGTCCAATCAGAGCTTCTTAGGCTATCATTGGCGAGATTACATGGCGCCTATTATGTCGAATGTGGAGCTTATATATCACCCGGTCTTCCAGGTCTTCCAGATCTTATATATAACTGCGATAATAGGACTAAAGTGCCTTAGTCGCCTTTGTTGGATTGTTATTTATATTGAAATTCCAGTTGAGTTTACTTAGATAATATTCATCAAAGTCCAAATTTGGTGGGAAAGGTAAGACAGTCTGAACTCAATGGTTGGAAAATAGGTCATTGAAACACTACTAAGAGATAAACTTGAACGTAGTTTGGATGTGATTACAGACTATCGTCAGTATATCGGACAACTTCGTAACCGAGATCGGTTAGCATAAAAAGCGTAAAAATTGATCACAGAAATGATGAAAGGATCCTTTGCGCGTTACTTATTCTTTTACTGAGACTCTTCCGGAGGTAATTGTCATAGTACATATGAGCATTGCCCTAACGAAACGATTAGTGCGATGGTCGACGATCTCTCAATTGCCCCCATTGATCTAATAAGAAACTGGCTTCTACATGTTCGATTGGATAACGCGGGGCGGTCTCTGTTGATCGTATCGCTTATTGAGCACAAATACAAAAGTAGGAGCTAATAGTGTTTTTTGAAGTAAAACTTCTTTACGCACGCTTGACTTGGGGAGTAAGCTGGTAAATGCGTGACGAGAGCGTTACGAAAAGTGTGATCGGGAGAGGCGAACGAAAGTTGAGAGGGAGATATAAGCTAGTGAAGATATAAAGAGAGAGAGTTACGTTTCGTTGAATAAAGTGCCAAACACATATGTATATAGGGTTTTCCAATAAGGACTTGACAACTTTTTTTTTAAATAAAACGCAAACCATTTGAAATATTTCAAAAACTTTATTATCGGCTGGAAGTACAATCAAAACATTTATGAATTGGACTCGACTTCGTGCATATGGCCATCGCGAGCACGTTTGCAGTGGTCGATTCGTTGGACCCAATTTTCGATGACTCGGCCACACATTTCGGCCAAAACGGGCGCTATTTCGCGTTCAATGTTGGCTCTGAACTCTTCCAACGTCGTCGGCTTGTTGGCATAAACTAATGACTTAACGTAGCCCAAAAGAAAATAGTCTAGAGGCGTTAAATCGCAAGAACGAGGCGGCCAATCGACTGGCCCATTTCTTGAGATAACACGCTCATCAACCTTACTCTTCAATAAATCGATTGTAACGTGTGCTGTGTGGCTTGTGGCACCATCCTGTTAAAACCACATGTCGTCCAAGTCCATATCTTCCAATTCGGGCCAAAAATAATCGGTAATCATGGCGCGATAACGCTGGTCATTCACAGTAACGTGACGATCGTTATCGTCGACGAAAAAATATGGCCCAATAACGCCGCCGGCATGCAAACCGCACCAAACAGTTATTTTTTTGTGGATGAAGTGGTGATTCATGAAGCACATGTGAATTTTCACCCGACCAATAACGCATATTTTGCTTATTGACAAACCCATCGAGCCAAAAATGAGCTTCGTCACTGAAGATGATTTTGCGATGAAATTCATCATCTTGACGCATCTTCTCCAGAGCTCAATCGGAGAACGTACGTCGCTTCAAATGGTCCATCGGCTTCAATTCTTGAGTCAGCTTGATCTTGTATGGGTGTAAACCAAGGTCCTTACGCAAAATACGCCATAATGTGGTCTGAGCGATGCCCAATTCTTGAGAACGCCGTGGAATTGACTGATTTGGATCGTTTGCTACGGACGCCTGAACGGCAGCGATATTTTCGACACTTCGACCAACCCGTTGTCTCACTGACACGGCAACATCACACAACGAATATGTAGACTCAAATTTTTGCACTAAGCTTGTTATTGCCTGTCTACTAGGGCGAGAATTACGACCGAAAATTGGAGTTAACGCTCTTAAAGTTGCGGTCACCGACTCCGAATTTCGGTAGAAAATTTTTATAATTTGCAGACGTTGCTCGTTCGTGTACTTTACCATGATAAAAATGTTGAGTTTACTAAATAAATTGACAATGACAGTTCGATGATTAGTGGAAGAGTGCGTTTACAAATTAAATTCAAAGCTATCAAGTCCCCATTGGAAAACACTTTACATACAAATAGATGGAGCTAGAGAAGTTTTACTTCAGTCGTGAGGTCTAAAGCACAGTCGTTTTTTTTTTTTTTTGTATATCTTGTGTATGAAGTTCGAGAAGTAACGATTAACAGGACGATGGGGTTGATGAGATCCAAACCTATCTGAAAAAAAAACTGGTAAGACTCTGTCTTTGCTTGAACTTTATATGGTTTAAACCAGCCGGTAGCCCACTTTATTTTATCTGTACTATGGAGTCTGCCAGACAGTCGGTTGATTCTACTCTTCGAAAATTCGATAGTGTTTGATGCAGTCCTGAATTGACAATGTAAGGAAGTGTAAGGTCTGTAGGTTGGGTTTCCATTCGATTTGCTGTGAGTGTGATATCCCATGGTGATTAGTATGCTCCTTTGACAAGGCTCTGTATGAGCGAGTTGCAAAAAGATAGGAAGGCAAATGTCTTGCACACTTTCTTGAATTTTTTAAGTTCTAAGTTCTGGATTGGAATAAGTAAGAGCAGATTTATCTTCCTTCCATCATTTAGCCTTGTTGAAGAGATCTGATTTTTTTTAGGTGATTCAAGATGAGAGTTGACATAACGCACATACCGTTTGGAAACGCAGATATTTTTCTAGGAAATAAATAATTTCTTTAGCTTTATCGATGTCGTAGGAGCTAGGAGATTTAACAAGTCTTCCTGGACGCCTTTCAAAGCCTTCATTATACTGTTAGTAGCTTAGACTTTGATGTTACGTCTGTTAAATGGCGCTCGAATAAGAATTGACCAGTAAGGTCTACAAGCGATCCACAAAACGAGCCGATTTTTCGGATCTTTGAACTTCTAATTCTGTCACGATTTGTTACTCTCGCTGTCATGCGAAGCATCTTCATCTCAGCTGCCGTTAATTTGCTCTCATACTTTTTGTGCATTGTCCAGCATTGTGAGCCGTATGTGAGCGCCGGACGTACAACTGAAGTGTACAGCCTTCCTTTCAGCTTAGGTGGCATTTTTCGATCACAGAAGATGGCGGAGTTTTCCCGCCACTTCATCCACCCTACGCTTACGCGATGGTTGATGTCGTCATCACAAGTTGCTTCTTTATTAATCATAGATCCCAGATATTTAAACTTTTCACACTTGGGAAGCACTCTTCCATTCAAGTAAATGTCTGGAATAGGCTGATGAGGGTCAGAGTACGGGCAGCACAGATACTCTGCCTTCTTTGAACTAATACGATACCCGTGTCCCTCAAAAATGTCCACCCACACATCAAGTGCTCGTTGTAGGGACGCTTGATCATCACTTATAATGGCTCCATCGTCAGCAACGAATAGCTGGTGCACATTTGAGTCCGTCACTTTTCCTTCAAGCAAGCAATCAAGGACTGCTATAAAAAGCAGTGGGCTGAGGACGCTCCCTTGGTGTACACCGACTTTGATTGCGAACTCTTCGGTGACTCCTGCGGTGCACCTTGTCGTTGCTCTCTTGTACATGTCCATGATCACTCGCACGTAGGTTTCTGGAACTCCTTTTTGTCTTAGCGCTACCCATAAGAGATCTCTTGGTTGCCGGTCAAAGGCCTTCTCGAAATCAACCAACACTATATGCAAGTCCTTTGAAGAATCAAGATGCTTTTCCCTCATGACCCTTATACTTTGGATTGCATCTGTTGTTGATTTACCCGAGACAAACCCGCACTGGTCATCAGATAGTCGTATTATTTTCCGCAGTCGGCTATCTAATACCCGTTCAACGATCTTCATGGTGTGCGACATCAGCTTGACAGAACGGTAGTTATCACAATTTCGCGTATCACCCTTTCCTTTGTGCAATGGAGCTTTCCCTCCATTGATTAGGCATAGTGTCGCCTCTCATAAGTTTAGAGATAAGAACCATGAGCCATCTAGACCCGATGTCTCCCATCGTTTTCCAGAACTCAGAGGGTATCCCGTCCGGCCCAACAGCTTTTCTTTTCTTGGAGTTTTTAACCGCGTACCGAACTTCTTCGACTGTGATGTCGGGTATTTCGGCATGATTCGGGGCGGCTCTTGGAAAGTACACTCGGGGAAACTGTTCGTTCAGAAGTTCCTCGCAATACTGTCGCCATCTGTGGAGAATTTTTTCGTCTTCCACAAGGAGTTGGCCTTCAGCATTGTTAATAAACTTTGGGAAACCAATCTCCTGAGCATTTCTTCGTCTCTGGGCGGCTATCTTAAAGATATTTGCTCCTTTGTTCAAATTGCTTTGCCGAAGCTCCTGGGTAGCCTGGTTCCTGTCAGACGCGGAAGACGATATTTCTTCCAACTCCTGATAGAGGCCTGCCATGCTTTTCGCTTTGAATTCGTAGTTTTTATTCGCGTTACCCTTGCAATATCTATATACCTTTTCAAGGCGAGCTTTTTCCTCTCTATTATTAGAAGAGCACTTTGACAAAGCTTGGAAAGCCATTTTCTTTTCGTGTATCACTGCTTTGGCTTCGTCTGTCCACCACCAGGATTCTTTGGCGTATTGTCAGGGGCCTTTAGACGCTCCGAGCAGTGATTTGGCTTTCTCCAGCCCAGATTGTTGTAGGGAATCCCACATGTCTTGTGCTCTGCACTCCTCATTGATAATGGAAGAGAGGTAGTTTTTCATGTTGGTAATAAAAGCTTCGCCTTTTCCTTTATCCAGCTTATTCCACTTGATTCTCTCAGACATCTTCGTTTACTGCTTTGACTTCTTACTCGCCTCCATAAACAATTCAGTCAGGAGGAGACGGTGTTGAGGGGCGATCGCGTCTCCCAGGATCACTTTGCAATCTTAACCTCGTGGCTTTATGAAACTGGATACCAAATGATAGTGACTGTGACTGCTATAAGTGATCAGGTGCCGGCTTTGTTTGACGAACATGGTATTTAGCACTATAAGACCATACGACTTGCACATGTTTAGGATATCTTCACCTGAAGAGTTCCTGGTGCCGTATCCCAGCCCTCCGTGATAGTCTTCATAGTCTTCAAATAAAAAAATAATAAAACCGATTAAACGTCTGACATTTCTGACAACTTGAACTGCTAGCGCCATCTATTAGAAAATGCCAGCGACAGCTTGGGTAGATTAATGACACTCGTATTCAGTATTATTAATGCAACGTGTCTATGTCTCCCTGAAATGAGGAAACCTCGCAACTATGTATTATACTTAAGTGTTTTCAAAATTTGTTTACGCAACACCAGAAGACAGCTCTGGTATTGTACAATATCACAGTCAACGTTACTAGAAGCTTTGCGCAGCCTTTCTCCCACGAATAAACACCACTGCACGCGCTATATACGAGTACATACATATGTATGTACTCTCGCGTGCATTCCCCATCGGATTACAATCTAAGAAAAATCCCAGAAACGTCAGCCAACTTGCCAGCTGTAAATGGGAAAGCTCCAAAACCACTAGCCGTACCGAGACGAGCACTGGCACGGATGCCCAGGGGGAGGTGAAATACAATTTCTGCCAACTACAGTTAACACAGTACATATCTAAACCAATACCCATATGTACATGGTGTTTTTCATTCGTTTTTATCATTTTTCAACTTTTTCCCATTTGTTGTTATTCAGTTAATGACGGACTTATAAGTACGTGCTGCTGCTGCTCTTACTACTCCTGCTGCTCATGCCTCTCATGCTGCTTCTATTGCTGCTCTCGTGCTAATTGGGGTCGACAGTGCAGAAAACAAAATACACAAAATACGCTTATATATCGCAATATATGGTTTGGATATTTTTGGGTGGAAATTCAAGCGAGATGAATTTCAGGATTGCCAAATTTCCACAGGCTAGAGCTGGCAATGAGCATGCGATTGAAACTTTTCCATTTTTATTCAATAGAAACGAGGGAAGGGGAATGGCAAGGGTAAGTCTATCAAGCAAGATTGATGTATTAATTTTGTTATTACTTTTATAACTCGAAGGGTAAATCAATTTAGATACACACGCACACACATGTATCTATCTATTCATATCACTAAGTGCGATCGTAAATTTTTTATCTGAACAAACGAATTGTTCGGCTAGCGACCTTGTATGCACGTGATGAAAACGGGGGAACCGGTTTGCCCACAGCATTGATTACATATCAAACATGTCATATATACACACGCAGATACATACATAGAAATCTAGTAAATGCTTATTTCTACATTCGTACCCAGATTTAGTTGCGATCTTTGTTGGCGCATTTTACTTTTTACTTTTGCAAACGGATTAAAGGTTGCCATTTGCTTTTTCTTTTTCGCCTCAAGATACTATACATAATCCGATTTGCACAGGAGGTTCGATATATACTTACCTCTGGAGCTACATGTACATAGCATATATTCAGTGAAGGAATTCGCCTTAAGACATAATAGCCAAAAGGTTGAATTCATAGACACATGATAGGCATTTCCATTGTTTCTCGTTTTGTTTTTGTTTTTGTTTTTGTTTTGTGGTGTAATTATGGTAGCTCAGTAGTTTTATGGCCTTAGGTTTCATTACCCTCGAGGCATTTGGACTTTTTATTTGCCCAGTCACGTCAAGATAGAGCATGGAATCTTGTGGTACAGAACCTCTCCAGGGTCGAAGGGCGTTTTGGTCACAAAACCTTGAATTTTTATCAGACTGTATGCTGTCCATGTATAAGTTAGATATGTAGATACAAGTATAATTAGTCGCATATACTAATTAGAAAAGAAATGTTCGCCCTTACCAGGGAAAGCTCCGGGCTTTGAAGTGTTTGCCTTCAGGCTCACGACGATTTTTTTTCGGTTTGTCGATCATGTTGTTTAATTATAGTAATTAGGCCATGCTACTGTTCTTGATAGCCGTTTCTGAAGGTTTTACGTACATATCTATTCCAAAAAAAGGTAGCATCAGAAGCTTGTCTACCTCTTATAAGAATGGTTTACTACTTGATTGACGCTTTCAGGTGGTTTATAACGCTGCATTTTCGATAATTCAACTGAAGCTAACCACTTTAGACAAGGTAGCTAGGTAGGTGACGTATAATTAGCACCAAAGCATCGTTTTGATGCCACGCTTCGTCTGGCCTGGGTAGCCTAGGGAGTTGAGAAAATTGTTTAGGTTAAGGCTAGTGACTTAGAAAGGTCTTTAAGCAAATTTTTACCAAAAGCATTCACAGAGAAAGTGGTGTATACTTTTTTCTGAAAGGTTTCATATATATGGTTGAACCAGGATTTTCTAGACGTCCTTTTACTGGTCGGTTTGGCCCATCTAGAGTTAGCTGTGGTTAAAAAAAATATTGAAATATCTTCGATTTGGGATGGGAAGATCCATGGTGTCGATATGGTTATTAGAAGTGTCGCCTAACTACACTACCTCGTCGACCTTCTCATTGCTCCTTGGGATGTGATCGTGGTCCTGTTGCTAGCCCATTTGAATTTCTTCCTGCATTGCTTGACCACTCTGAGGGAGGTAAGCAAAGCATAGAGTTCCGATGGCGGCTTGATCATATTATTGGGGTAGGTTGGACTGAGTAGTTTTTTCGGCTGAATTTGAGCGATAGCTTGTGTTATGTTGACCTTAAGGCCATCGATCGATTGTGGTTTATTCGCATAGAGCTGCAACTTCAGATAACCCCGCAAGAAGCCGTACAGCGGGATCAAATCACACCACTTTGGTGACCAATTCATGTCACTTCTGCGAGAGATAACCTTACCCTCAAATCGTTCATGCAGATTGTCAAATGTAGCATCCGCTCTGGGGCATGTAGCGCTATCCTGCTGGAACCACATGTCGTCTAGGTCCATGTGGTTCAATTTGGGGCATAAGAAATTGGTTATCATCGTCCTGTAGCGCTCTTCCAAACGCTCCAGCCAGCTTTGAGCTTCCGAAGTCGCGCCGGAGCCTGTGAAAGGCCGAGTTTTTTAGCACGGCTGGGAATCGACCCTCCACTTTCACGGACCGCGGCCATGTTTTTGGCCGATCTTGCGTTCTTGATGACCAAACCGACCGTCTCAAATTTGGCCACCAAACGTCTACCATAACCTGCGCAAGGTTTGCACTAACGAACATTCATTTTGATAATAAAGTTTTATCATCCTGACGTGCTGTTCAATCCTATAACTTACCATAATGATTTGGCATCAATAACTGAGTAATAAACGATGGATTTGACAGATGTCACCAAAACAACATGGCCGCCAAGATCTACCCGCACCTATTGGAAACCTTTTATTTAGCTTTGCCAGTCCTCCTTTTTTTTTATAGGGTTCGTGCATGGTGTTTGTCACACAACCCGTACGGGGTGCAGATGGTTTGTGTCAAAGATGTTCGTTCACTACTCTCCGGGGGTGATTGTCCTAGATAGGATTTTTGAAAGATTCGACTGAATTTTTCGCGTTGGTTGTAGTTCACAGTAACTCTTTTGTTTCCATGTCATTAAGGTGTTATATTGGAAAATGCACATAGAGTATGAGTTTTGAAGTGATCTTATGCTGCGAGTGTTATGCCTTCGTCAGCATTTTTCGATCATTTCTCATTCACAGCTGATGTTGTTGCACAATTTTTCCGTATAGGAATTGTTCTTGGCTATGGACAGACTTGAACTACAGACTTTCCGCTCAACAGTCGATGATGATTACCCCTGCACCCTTCTGCTTGAAGGAGGGTTTAATGAACAGAGGGGTGATACGAAACGTACCTAGATGGATTTAAAAGACTTCTAATTCATGACGAGCATGCAGGCCTTCTACTGTGATGTGTTGCTGAAATCAAAAGTTTGGAGCCAATGTGAATAACAGAGCTCTGTTAGAAGCCCGAGTTCATTGAGTATGTACTTTAGTCGGGCATGATCCTCTTGACCCCGTGGTACTGATTCCTGCCGATATAGGGACCTAGTATAGTTTGTCTATGTTAAAAAGCTAGGTCATCAAACTAGTAGGGTATACGTTAGGATGGGATATGGCCTACTTGGGCTTGCATCCCCATTTTTGTGGTAGACATAGATCGCCCTAGACCCATTAACATTAGGATAACAATATTATCAAACAGCCAAGCGGTTCTATAGCGTTCTTAAAGCGCTAAAGAGGTACACTTTCTACTCTAAGGCTATCTGGCAATGTCACAAAACACTAAACAAACTTGTAGCAAGTAACAGACTAAAGATAATCTGGGTGCCAGCTTATGAAAACCATAAAGACAATGAAGGTGCCAAGAAAGGTGCTCGTATACCTTTTACGGGGCCTTCCCCCTTTATGCTTTTTACAATTAAGGCATAAGCCTACATTTACATAAATGAATCATCAAACAACAGAACCAATTCTGGAACAGACAGGAGGATATTAAACACTTAAGAATGTTCATGGAACTGAATCACAGTCCTAAACTTGCCAAAGAAGCTCTAGAACTAAATAAAGCTGATCTAAGGGTGCTATGTGAGGCACTAACAGGAAACGGGGCGTGTAACTACCGCCTTTATGGGTCTCAGGAGCACAAAAATCTGTTGGCGATGTGGGCAGGCCAAGGAAAGTATAGAACACATACTGACCCAAGTCTTGCTCGAGAAAGATTCAAAATGGCAATCAATACAATCATAACAGGGAAAGACTGCAAAAAATCTTATCTAGAGAGGTTGGCAAATTTTTGAAGGTAGACCTAGAAGACCAAAGAAGGGGGTACAATAGATCATTATGGTCGCAGTACTAGTGTTTTCATGTGACACAATTCGAGTTATTAAATTTAATTTAATTCAACTAAGCTTTGAGTCTAGAATGACGATGAATATTAGCCAGAGGAGGATAGAAACAGAGTTAAGCCGTGGAAAACTTGGTGGTCGTTTACCTTTAGTCTGTGGTCCAAGACTGTATGTATAAGGGTAACCACGTTGCACGCGTTGGAGACTTTTATTTCCTTGGTTTCTAACTCGTCTACGAGGTAAGGTAACCTAATCCTCAGGAGCTTATTGATCCGGTGATGATTCACAATTTCGAACGACTCACAAGAAGTAAACTGCTAGAAAGAACCACGAGTCATTTATCAGAACAGGTGGTAATAAGGGGGATCCATGTCTGGAGAATGCGGCGGGTGGGTTGGACTTTCCATTTCACCGTTTTCAAGTATTTTTTGACCGATTTTCGGGCATTAAATATATGCCTCAAGTGCATTAATAGTAATTTGAGCAGCTCATAGCAGACGCTCATAGCAGACTACACCGTTGTGATTCTACCAAATACAAAGCGTAAGTTTGGATCCATTAATATTTGGTTGATGGTTGGTCGGGATTAACCCATCCAATTTTTATACCCTTTTCACAGTGGAGTTGGTCACAAGTGAAAAAAAAGCCTTTCGACGTCCCCTAGTTTCAATTCTCATGGTACCCAGTTTTCCTCCTTTTGGATCCTTCTTTTAAGCATTTTAAGCATTTTAATGCCATTTTAATAATACAAAATCAACCCCAAATTCCAAAATTGTACGTTCATGAGGGCTGGGATCGAAGTGGATAGATCTCTCATCGATGCGCACGACCGCGTGTAAGGAGTATTGTAAGTTCCAAGGGGGATTTATTCTTATCAGCTTGCTAATATGCAGGTCAATCACACGGGTCTTGAGTGGTTTTTTTTCCCAACTCTGGGAATGAAAATCATGAGAACCTTCCTCAGGACTCAGATACGAAACCGATGCGCAGGGTTCTTTAGAAAATCACATGGCGGGGGATAACTGATTCAAATTCTTTTGTAAGAATTCTTCTGAGAACAGTGATTTTAGACTAAATGTTTCGCGGAGGACGTAATCACGATCTACTTCTTTTTTGCTGTTACCATCCAATTAAAAATAGAACAACTGCGGGCTATAAAAAGGTTTCAACCGCCCATATGGCAATCCCATATTTGAGCTAGGAGAACCCATGTAAATACAATCTTTTGTCACACAAGCCTCCAAATTTCTATGAAAAAATGTGGCAAAAATACATGTACAGATAAGTTAACTTAGCAACCGCAGAAAACCTAACCTTGATTCGACCTTTCGAACCCCCAATTAATTTAATATTCACTTGTTTTCCGATTCTCTTTCGGTTTTGTTTAATTTTTTTTTTTTTCATTTTCTTTTTCGGCTAATCAGACAGACAGACTGATAAATCAATTCGGCGGGTATATACGCCTTAGTTGACTAATCTCGTGATTCACCTTTTCCTGACATTCCACGCATACATAAGTATATACCAGCAGATATGTATACATCTCTGAGAATTGTCGTTTGTATATTTAAGACTATGTGACGTGCATTCCCAATTCAAGTTGTCATCATTACACACGACTGCTTGTAGACAGATTGCATGTTCTCCGCACAAGTGGATCACAATCTTACGAGCTACACCAGCTACATACTAAACTAGTATGTATCTATGAATTTAGCGAGTTTCTCTATGTACATAAAGGTTTTATCGTGAGAGATAACAATAAGCTGAGAGTCTATAAACAATTGCACTCTTGCACAAGTACCTCTAGGTATGGACTTATTTGTTGTATGCCTACAGCTGGACTTTGTACGTCCTCCATAGTGTTTTTATTTACTTTTTTTTTAAATAAACATAAACCCACGCACATCAACACAAGCGACTTGGTTTGAATGTAATGGGGATTTTGTAACGAATTAGACAAAAAAAAAAATTGAAAACAATTCCCGGAATCATAAGGTCAAGATGACACTAATTTAATGGATGGCAAAATGGATTTTCTTTGTCTGGGCCTAGTGTACACTATATGCTGCGCTGTCTATCTTTAGGTTGTTGCATATTATGTACTGGGTACGTACACATGTATGTATGTACCTATTTCGGATTTAACAAAAATAACAATTAAGATTAATGGTTTTTTCTTTTGCCGTAAGATTACTTTTGGGAAATAGACAACCCCGACAGTAGAACAGGGGTATTTACAAACCTAACTACAGTCGGAATAAAAATGTATGTAACGTCGAAAATAGATAAGCTCAAGGTCTATGCCAAGAATAAACGAAAATATACTTTGTAAACATCTAAATAGCCCTTATCTAAGGCGCGAAATACATACATACTTCCTGGTTCATATTTAATGTAAGTGACGAAGACAGTCAGACGTCATACGTAGCCGTTAGGCACCGTGGCACAAAAGTTGGTATGTTGGCTTCCTTTACAGCCAAGTCATCCAAATCGTATTTCTCGGTCTTTCCGCCCAGTGGGTTATTCACAAAACCCCCTTTTCAAGAGAAAAAATCTCTTGATAAGGGCGTTTCACCTACTTTTATTTTCTTCTTTCTTTCTAATCGCATTTTATTATTTTATTCATATCCTTACTTACTAGACAAAATGCTTAAATCTAATTTAACATTATAATTCATATTCTTACTGGCTCTTAACGAGCACTCTAAACTAATCTAAATTTTAGTTTTAACATCTTTCGACTTCCTTTTTATTTATTGCCGTCTGGCTTATTTCTAAGAAAATATTAATAAAAAACTTAGACACTATAATTCATTTCTTAAATTTAAACTTAACCTACCTTAGATAAAAAAATAAACTTAACCTAAGCCTAAAATATTCTTAATCTACAGGGTGTCCCACGAGCAGTGTGCCAAAAAGTTAGAGCGTGTAGGTCTGGTTAAGACAAGAAAAAAATCGTATGGTACGGGTATCTATCTAAAAAATTGACTTAATTTCGAAGAAAAATTATTAAAAATCAATTATTAAAAAATCCACAATGCCGTGATATACTTTTCTGTAAAGCCAGAAACCTCTTCTTTCATCTTGTTTTCAAACGAAGCTGTTTTAAGGAATAGTTTTTGAGAAATTAATTTTCAAACTCAAATTTTTTGGAAAAAAAATGAAAAAAAAAAATTTCGAACTATTTTTTTTCAAAATTGTATGTAATTAAGTTCTAATTTTTTTTTTTTCAAAAATTCAATTCTCTTATTAGTTGTTAGTTAAGAACAGAAAACCGGATGCAAAAATGTCTTGTAGTTTTTGAGAAATTAAAAAAAAATCCGAACCATTTTTTCCCAAGAAAAACCTTTTTTTTGGTTTTAACGCGGCTGGACTTGTAGGCCAATTAATGTATGAAACATTGACCTCTTTTTTATTATTTTTAAAAAATTCCGAGTTTTATGAGGATACAATAAAGAGACACAGTGTTGGAATAACCCTGGATTAATCCTTTTTTTTCATTGATAACGCCTGAAAACTGACCTGCCAATTTCGTCTGCGTCCGCCCGCCGTCGATGGGTTCTACCCGGTAGGACCTTAAGACAATAAAACCGCAATTTTTCTTTATTGAATAACAAAATATTTGCAACCCAAATGTAAATAAAAGGCATCGCATTTATAATAAAAAACCATTTCCAAATTGGATGTAACTCATCAACACATTACGATGTCAAACTCATACCCTCAAAAAGAATTAACGGACATGCACTTCTGCTACGGTTTAGCTAATGGTCGAGATCGTGAAGCCGAAAGACTCTACGCTCAAAGATATCCCAATCGGAGGTGTCCCAGTCGTAGCATGTTTTCAAGAATCCACCGACATCTGCGAGAGCACGGAGTGCTAGAGCATCGAAGAGGCGAAAGATCAGTTACAGATGGATCAGGAATCTTAGATGAGAGAATTTTGGATTTGGTCCGACGTAGTCCCTCTCTTAGTACAAGGAGGATAGCTATTATGCTTGGAGTGCCCAAATCTGGAGTATGGAGAGTGCTTCATACCGAAAACTTACACCCGTATCATTTTAGGCCAGTTCAGGAATTCAGTTTTTGAAAGCAGAATTTTGTCGATCATTACTGCTTCGAGATGAAACTGAACGAAACTATTTTGCAAGGATATTCTGGACGGATGAAGCACAGTTTACCAGAGATGGGGTTACTAACTTCCACAATTTGCATCATTGGAGTAGCACCAATCCACACAACAAAAAACAAAATAAATCACAACACCGCTTTAGCTGTAATGTTTGGCTTGGTATTGTTGGACAAACTGTGATCGGTTTTTGAATGCCGTTATTAATGGAGAATCATACCTGCAGTTCCTACGAGACCTTTTGCCCGATTTGATGGACAACGTTCCTCTGGCCATAGCAGATAATTTAATCTACCAGCAAGATGGAGCACCAACACACTAGAGCTTATGGGTTAGAAACTGGCTGGATGATCATTTTAGTGACCGTTGGATCGGAAGAAAGGGCCCCACAGAATGGCCACCGAGATCACCAGATTTAACTCCTCTAGATTTTTATGTGTGGGGATTCATGAAGAATTATGTTTACGAAGTGGAAATAGTATCTTTGGAACAACTGAAATAACGGATTGAAGTCGCTGGAGTCAAATTGCAGGAAAATTTGTCAAGCATAGACTTACATATGTGCAGCCATTAGAAGGAGATATAATCTTTGCCTTTTAAAAAATGGGGATCATATTGAAAATTTATTATAATAAAACTCCGAATTTTTTAAAAATAATAAAAAAGAGGTCAATGTTTCATACATTAATTGGCCTACAAGTCCAGTCGCGTTAAAACCAAAAAAAAGGTTTTTCTTAGAAAAAATGGTTCGGATTTTTTTTTTTTAATTTTTTTTTCAAAATTTTGAGTTTGAAAATTAATTTCTCAAAAACTATTCCTTAAAACAGCTTCGTTTAAAAACAAGATGAAAGAAGAGGTTTCTGGCTTTACAGAAAAGTATATCACGGCATTGTGGATTTTTTAATAATTGATTTTTAATAATTGATTTTTAATAATTTTTCTTCGAAATTAAGTAAATTTTTTAGATAGACACCCGTCCCATACGATTTTTTTCTTGTCTTAACCAGACCTACACGCTCTAACTTTTTGGCACACTGCTCGTGGGACTCTTAAGGTAAGGGTCGTTGTTGGCGCTATTTTTTACGTGCCGCCTATGGGTTGATCTCACTTTCATGAGTGGATTATGAGTGCAACCATCAGAACAAACTTTTTAGTCTGATCGCCTCTTCTTTATCCCGAATTGAAGCCGGGGTGCTGTACCGAAAGTACTCAGACCGAGCGACGACATCCGGATCGTATAAGAGTCGCCTGTCCCTCGCTTGGCGTCGGAAGTGGTATATCTGAGGGATACCATTATCATCCTGTATGTAGCCCTTAGTATCTAAATAGATGAATGTTTCGGGTGGGATAAAGCCAGACAGTCTTGTTTTCTCGTGGTATAACTGGTTGGGGTAATAAGCCCCAAAGATCAGGCTGTTATCGCTCATAATTCCTCTTGCAATAAGACCCCGAGACAATTTAATAAGATAATTATCAATTCTAGTCAACCCAGCCTTATCGTATAGATAGTACATACTCTGGTGTTCGATATAAGCCCAAGCAACATCGAAGACACTGCCTTACGTATAAGCGAAGCTTTTCTATATCAAATGGAGCCACATTGAAGCACACAGGACAGCCATAGGCGACAATTGGCCTTATGAGAGCCGTATGACTTTTACTGTAGCGTCAAGTAGACTGCTTTGAAACAATCTTCTCGATTGGCTTTGGCAAGTGCAGCATCTATGTATGTGTCTATTGAAATATAAATATTGATCAAGCCAAATTAAAAAATATCTCACTACATTTGGTCCCGCCCTTGTTGTCCAATGATGGTCAAATTTGCGCCAGTTTCGCCTAGTATCCCTAGAGACCCTGTACCTATATAATGGTGTTCTGAAAATAATTGTTTCTGATTTTTGGAAATTGCTTTTTAATTTCCAATCATCACAGTATCTTTTAATTTTATCGAAGTCATATTGCAAGAGCGCATTGATGATTTAAATTTTTGTACCCGATCTGTATGCCACTAGATCATCTGCATATGCCAAAGCGTGACTAAGACAACCAACTAGATCACTTGTGTAAATGTTTCACCTACAGCCTTGGCAAAATGTGTAAGGTATCAAAACCTTGTTGATGGTTGTTGATTGCTTGGATGATATTGGCCTTAAGTGCTTGAATCGTTTCCGAATTGTTGGCATAACATAGGTTCTTCACGGTTCTCAACAAGAAAAAGTCCAAAGGGATTAAATCGCAGCTCCGATGCGGCCAATTGACATCACCAAGACGGCTGATAACACGATTTGGGAATTTGGTGCGCAAAAGATCGATTGTGGCATGGGCTGTGTGGGCGCGCCATGTTGAATGAACCAGAGGTCGTCTAAAACCATGTCTTCATTTTCAGTAAAAAAAAAGTCGGCCTACATGGCTTTGTAATGCCCACCGTTGACCGAAACGTTGTTCCCAGCCTTATTTTCGAATAAAAATGGTATAATGATGCCACCACTCCACAACACGTACCAAACTGCCACTCGCTGTGGATGCACTGACTTATCGACAATAACGTGCGGGTTTTCCGAGCCGGCAATCCAATGCGACAATTTTGTTTGTTAACGTAGCCGCCGAGATGAAAATGAGCCTCGTCAGAAAAGATGATTTTTCGCCTAAAACCGTTGTCCAATTCAAGCTGCTCTAAGGCCCAAACAATTGCTGAGTCAACTGGATCTTGTAAGCGAATAATCCGAGATCTTTGTGCAGAATTCTCCTCAGGCTAGTGCATGAAAAGTTTGTTGAGATCGAGAAATCGATGGCGAGCTGATGTTCGTGGGTTGAGTCTCACACTCTCGGCCACAGCAACCACATTTTGCGCACCGTACGACCACGGGGACTATGAGTGTTGTCCACTAGTATACCAGTCTCACGAACTTTGCGTACAGCAGTCGTTGTGGATGCTTCATTTCGGTCATAACTTCTTTTTAAAAAAAGAACTGTTTGGGCACTCATTTTGGAAATAAGTTTTCAATATTGCCCAACGTTGTTCAAGCGTAAAGTGACTCATTTCGTTCCGCGATAAGTCAGATATGATACTGACTTTCAGTCAAGATTTCGAGCAGAAAACAGCTGTCAGTGTCAAAGTAATCTATGATTTAAAAAAAAACTATTAGATCGCCCACCCTTTAAGATTCGCTATATGTATCTTCAAAAAACAAGAAGTTTTATGAAATTAAAGGAAATAGATTTGATAAACAAATAGCTTTATTGGAGATTATTAATGTTTTGTTGGGCCGCTTTTGGCCTTCATGACTGCGGCACTCGTTTGGGCTTACTAGCTTGCGACACTCTTCAAAAGAAATTTCATTCCACTCTTGCTTTAATACATTCTTGAGTGTTTTTTCCTAGGCTTTAGAATACCCCATAGAGGTTCTATACTGCGAGTCTGCGCCGGCCACTCAAGTAGGTCTATACTATTCTCCTCAAGCCACCTCATAGTTAGGGCTGATTCGAGGCAGGGTGCATTGTCTTGTTGGAATTTGACATTTGGCTCCACCGTGCTTAATAGGATGTGTGGTTACATCCATAAAAAAAAAAAAATTCGTCTAGAGAACACTATAATTATTTAAAATTTTTGATGTTCAATTTACTATTCATAAATAAAACGTACATCGAAGTTAGATTCATCTGCCCAGAGTAGGTATATTGGACCAATCTTCTTCAGCGAAATGCAATTTTTTTTTTCGCCCACTCTAAACGTGCCTTTTCGTTTTTTTTTTCGAGAGCCATGGCATCTTCCTGGCTTTCCATCCAATAAGTCCAACCTCAAACAGTTCTTGAAAAAATTGTTTTCCTCCATCCTTCAACAACTCAGGAGCAAGCTCGATGACGTTTTCTTGCGAAGATCGTATTAAGAATCGGTCCCCCCGAGGCGTGGTAATCTTTTTTCTTCTAGAACCAGTCTCGCTGTACCGCTTAATTGCATTTTGCACGGCACAACATGAACAATCCACTTCTCTCACAATCTCAGTCTTTTTTTTATTGTCTTTCACAAATAAGAGCTGTGATATAATACAGCCAGACTAAGTTCACTTGTTTTTGGCATTTTAAAAGAAACAAACAAATTTCACTATTATGAGCATTAAGAAGCAAATAGGTCATACGTATGTCGATTTCGAGCAATGATCGCACACTGATCCTCCAGCGGAAAAAGTCCATAAACACGCTATTGCATTATAAAAATGCATTGTTGACCTTTCTTAAAAAATACAAGTCGTTTACAACCTTATAAAATGACGCCGTAAACCATAAAATTCAAACTAATTACTTCCGAGAAGTGATTTGCCAGCAAAAACGAAAAGAGAAGGGTGCTTAATACATTTGGCCAAGGCTGTATAGCACAATTACATCTGGCTGAGAGCATCCTCGGTTGTAACACCAGCTAAGTACAAGGTGGCGCAAAATTAATCACCTTATCGGAAGATATTATAATTTTTGCAAATGGCGTCATACGTCAAACATATTTGACATTTGTGAACTAGACAGCTGCAGTATACAAACGGGTGGTGGTGCAAGGGTAATCATCACCGACTTTTGACCGGAAAGTGTGTAGTTCAAGTTTGTCCATAGCCAAGAATAATTCCTATACGGAAAAATTGTGCAACATCAGTTGTAAATGAGAGATGCTCAAAAAATACTGACGAAGACATAACACTCGCAGCATAAGATCACCTCAAAATTCATACTCTGTGTGTGCATTTCCAATATAAAACCTTAATGACATGGAAACAAAAGAAAGAATGAACTACAACCAACGCGACAGGTTCAACCGAATCTCTCGAATCCTATCTAGGGCAACCACCCCGGGAGAGTAGTGAACGAACATCTTCGACAGAAACCATCTGCATCCCGTCCAGGTTGTATGACAAACACCATAAGAGCGTACACTCTTGAATCCTATAAAAAAAAAGAAAAAAGTCAAGCAATGGAGCACAAAAGAGCGTGGAATAGTTGTGTCATTTTGTTTTGACCAATTATCGGTCGGTGGTGTTAGCGCAGCGTGAATTTCGACGCAGGGCGTGGCCACCATCGGACTGGTGGTTCGGCCATTCGCGGCTGTGGCTTCCACGATTTCACTAAGAACGAAGGAACATCAACCAGGCGACACATGTTTCAGTATAAAGTGTAAACAGTGCATCAGTTGATGCCCGCGGACCGTCAGTCGCGTGTGAATTATTGTCAAGCCAATCTTAATCTCAACAACGACGAGAACGATTTAGTGTCGAAGATCATCATGAGCCACGAGGCTCATTTCCACTTAAGCGGTTAAGTCAATAAGCAAAATGTTCGTTTCTGGGGCACTGAAAATCCGTGTGCGATGCACGAATAGCCATTACATCCACCCAAAAAAAACACTGAGTGGTACAGCGTTCACGCGAGAGGAATGATTGTGCCGTATTTTTTTGAAGACGCCATCGGCAGTACGATCACTGCCACTGGTAAACGCTGCAGGGCCATGGTAAACGAGTTCTTACTGCCGGAATCAGATGAGCGGAGCTTGGTCCTTCATGTGGTTTTGGTGAACAAGACGGTGCAACCGCACACACAGCACGAGCCACAATGGATATTATGAAGGAAGCATTTCCTGGTCGCGTAATCTCCCGTTTTGGTGATTTGGCATGGCCAGCAAGATCGCCCGATTTCAGTCTTCTTTCAAAGGGCTACTTGAAGTCGCGAGCTTATGCCAACAAGCCTCAGGCAATCGCAGCCCTTAAGAAGAATATTCGACAGGTATGCGAACAGTTATCACCGGAAAACTTGCGAAAAGTCACGGAAAATACGATAAAACGGGCACAAATGTGTATCAACACTTGACGGATGTCATCTTTTCCATTTAACAGAAAAAATTATACAGGTCCACATAAAAATTTCTATCAATCAAAATTATTTTTTTTTTATTTAGGAAAAAAGTAATTCAAAAACAAAATTGGATGATCAATTTTGCGCCACCTTGTATAATAAAAAAGTTAGTAATTGAATAAAAATTTTGACTGTGCCTATAAAATTAGCATTCTTTTGCTGAAACTTTTAATTTACCTTTCGAGAACACATTCATAGCCCTTAAGGAAAACATCTTAGCCTTTAGTGAATAGGGTGGTGATACGAAAAGGTAATACCCAGACGGATTTCAAAGACGAGTTCCATCCAGCATTCGGAGCTTCTACTCATCTCTGTATGGGAAACGACAATGTCCCAATAGCAGGAAAAATATTGTACAGTCTTTTGGAGCCGATGTGAATAGCAGAGTTCTTGGTGTGGCTAAAAGCCGATTACCTTGAGTATGATGTCAATACTTTACTATGTAGTGATATAAGAACCAAGATAATAAGAACCTTTTGACCGCGTGGTACCGATTTCTGCCGATCTAAGAACCTTGTAACTATAGTTTGTCTACGTTATAAGGACATGCCATCAAACTATTGTATGTAGTATGCCATACAAGAGGATGAAGTGGACAATAGAGTCCACTTATGTATGTCTGCAACCAAAAATTGATGCAAGCCCAAGTGTCCCCGTTTTTTTATGTTGGATTTCAAGCTAAGCCTTGAGTATAGAATGACGACGAATATTATACAGTAGAGAAAACAGGAAACATCTAGAAACTGAGTCTGGTAGTTTAGTCGTGGAAATTTTTGTGGTCAGCAGCATCTGTTTGGTTTCCTTTGGGTTCACCTTTATGCCGCAGTTTATGGCCCAAGACTCTACTAGGAATACCACGTGACCACTTTTCTCCTTGATCTTAAACTAAACTATGAGCTATTGAAGAGCTTATATTGTGAGTTTCTTGATCTAGTGGTGAGACTATTCACTGATTGGATTGATGGCTCCATGTTCGCGCCTGAAAACTAGGAAACCTTCAATTCGTAGCTGAAGGAGAAGGGAATGCACCTTCTATTGGGAGTGCCCGTATTCCCATGGCTGGCTACAACTTTTCCACGTCTTTCTTCATTTCTTCATTCGAAGTAAGTCTCTACTAGAAAGAACCCTGAGTCATTTGTCGGAACAAGGTGATCATGATTTTTGCGGGGCAACCCTCTTGTGTATTTCCAATATAACATCTTAATGACATGGAAACAAGAGAGTTACTGTGAACTACAACCAACGCAAATTTAGTCGAATCTCTCAAATCCTATCTAATACAACCACCTCCGGAGAGTAGAGAACGAACATCTTGGGCACAAACCATCTGCACCCCGTTCAGGTTGTATGACAAACACCATAAGAGCGTACACTCTTGAACCTGCACGAATTATAAATAAAAAAAAAAAACAAAAACCCTCTTTCATCCTCATAGCCCCAAAAGAAAAAGTCTTATGGTGTTAAGCTGCACACTCTCGGCGACATATACTTCATTTTAAGAAATCTCACGTTCACGAAATGTGTCACGCAACACGGCCATCGTTTCAACAGCGGACACTATCCTGCTGAAAATAAACATCTTAGCCTCGATTTCGAACAGAAAAATTAGTCAATATCGTTCAATAACGCAATCTATTCACTAAAACGATCGCAATAGCATCATTTTTAAAAATATATGTGCCAATGACAGTGCTATCCTTGAAACCGCACCAAACTTTCACTCACTGGAGAAGGTGTTCATCATTTCTCTTGAGATTGCGGAATCGACAGTTTTGTTTGTTTACGTTTATTTCCATCCAAATGGAAATTAGCCCCATCGCTAGTGCGAAAAATCTTATTTACAGAACCCAATAAGCGAAAATATGGAATTAGGTTTCAGTTCTTGAGTCAAGTGAACCCTATAACAATGTGGGTCGAATTCTGTATGCATAATGGGATGCATAGTAGACTGCCTCGAAACAAATATCTCAGGGTTTCCAGTCTCACTTTCTGCTACAGCGGCGATCTTCACATCTCTAACCTGTCCGATACGTTCACTATAGCTATGAAGACTAAAAGCCGTACGAGCTTTGTAAATTATTTAATTTTAATTTTTGTAGTGAATTCCCACTCAATTAATGTGTTATGCGTATTTATACCGATCCTCTTACAATATTTTTTGACGATTGAAAAATAACACCCTTTGTTGAATAGCCCTTTATAGTTAAAATGTATTGCCCTACAGGTGCCATTTGGCACGTGCTTAAGATTAAGAAACCTTATCATATAAAGAGTACAGTAGGGTGAAGGCTGAAGGGGCAGGGAGTAGAGACGGAGCCTCTTCACTTCAAGACTTGTAATTAAATTGGAAAATTCGAAATTGCAAAACAAGGCCATATCTTCATTCTTCAGCGATCACGATAACGAGCTCTTATCTGCAGAAGGGGCCTTAGTTACTGTGATATGGGCGCTCGAAGTTCCCATTTCAAGGCTCGATAGCCTCGCCCTAAATGTCCCTAAATCGCCGCATTTTTGTAGTTCAGTTGAAGAAAATAATCTTTGAATTTGACAATACGCCTGAAGGTTAGTTCCAGGGTGAAGGTGCATTTCGTGTGAGTCGGGTGTTGGCGGTAACATTTTGAAGTGGAGGAATGCGGTTAGCTAGTTCGTCTTTTGAATTCTATCCAGCAAGTGCAACTAGGTCTTTGGTACGTTTGGCTCAAACGTAAGCACCTAAAATAAAACTGGGAGCCGATGTATCCTCAATTATAGCCAGATCAGCAGGAGAAACTTTTTTTTTTGCATTCACCAGGGATGGAAAGCTCTTCGGTTTCTGAGATTCATGTCAGTGTCACATCAAATCAAATCAACGAAAGGAGACAAAACTTTGCTGGGAAGCATTAAATTCGTATTTAATACGACGCTGTTCCATGTTAACAGCATGTAATCATCTAAGCGTTTCTTTGCAATTCCGGTTCCATTAGGATTAGCAACAACAGACTAAAAAACATTTATAAAATGAGAAAAAGTGCTGGGGACATATCATAGCCCTGTGGAACACCAGCGGTTAAATGTTGAACCATTCGAAAGGTGGTTTATAATACATAGAAGAAGCGATTTTTAAATTCTTCATTCCGAATCCTTTTTCGAAATATTGAGAGCAACAGTTTTCTTGAAATATGCTATCAAATCTCTGTCAGACTATGACAAATATTGTTCAAAAAATAAGGTGACTTTTCGTTTTTCTCGAAAAATATTTATTTAGCCTTCAATATCTACTTCGTCCCCTTCTAAGTAATCCCCCTCAGATATAATATGCTTGCGCCAGTGCTTTTTTCCAATCCTGGAAGGACTTCTGATAGGCGCTTTTAGGTAAAGCCTTGAACTCCTTCAGGTTTTTTTCACTTTCGGTAGGAGAAAAAAGCGCAAGGGATCAAGTCAGGTGAATACGGTAACTGAGGCATGGTCTGGTATTGTTTTCGCACAAAGAAATAAGCAACGAAGCAACAGTCATACATTCTTTTCCACAAATCCGGACATTTTCTTCGTATTGCTCCACGTAAGCTTCAAGGTAATATTCCCTATTTACTGTACGACCTTTCGACAGTGACTTATGATGAATCATGCCATTGTTATCGAAGAAAACTAGAGCACAACCTTCACATTTGACCGAACTCGACATGCTTTTTCGGTCTTGGCTCTTCTGTCCTCTTGCATTGGGATGATTGGGCTTTGGTTCGGCCACCAGTGATGACCTTTTCAAATCTGGATCATGTCCAAAATATCTGGAAAAATTTCATTGCATGAGCCTACCGATATGCCAATATCCTCAGCAACTTCTCGTCATTCGGCGATTCTCCAGTTGACTTAGCCCCCTTACGATTGGTTATGTTGAAAAGTGTTGCAGGAGGTGGCCCTCTCATTTCCCTCTATGTTTCTATGTGCTGGGACCCAAAGAGCATGATATCAGTCCAACCGCCAGCTCGTTTAATTTCTTTCATGCATTGATCCACCAGTTCAGAGGCAGCCAACAAAAGAGCTTTAATAGCGGCTGGCTGTCTCTACAAATAGCTGTGGACGTGGATTTGGGGCAGGCTGCACGCTTTTGCACGCTTCCTAGATCGCTAACACTTCAGCTTAAAAGATGCTAGAGTGATCGGAGGCGCGGAATAAATTGGAGATATTCAGTTGTGTCGAGAATATTCCCAGTCTTACACCGTGCTCAAGCTTGGAGCCATCAGTGAAATTTCTTCCCTGAAAGAAAGTGACTGTGCAACACACTATTAAAATCGAGGAAAGGTGTAATGTCGTGCGTAAGAAGCGAGGTCAAATACGGTGGCAGAAGTGACAGAGCTCTGCCGTGGCCATATGGTCTGGGTGTCTAGAAGCCCGCTTCCTTAAGTCTAATGGCGTCGCATGCCGCCGTGAAGTGCTTCGGAGGGGCATGTTCTCATGGCTACCATGGTTCCGATAGCTGGCCTTTTTTTTTCCAAAATTTTGAGTCTTGTTTGGTTGCATGTTTATTTTTGGAAGTATTTTCCATCGCTAGTTACAGCTTTTACTCAATTTCTGGCAGCATGCGAATTCGTCGAAGGATCGGAAATGCTGCTCAGCCGGGCCATGCATTATCAATCAGAATAGTTAGTAGTCGGAGGGACTGTAGGTGGTATAGGACATTAGTATTAAGAGGTAGCTTTAAACGACCTAAGCAGTTCAGTTGCAAAAACTCATAATTTACCACGACGAGCTGGTCCCATCAAATATTCAGCATAAGCTTCAATCTAGGGATGTTCGGCTTAGATGTCGTTGATTGAGCATGGTCGCCGCACCCGTAATGTATCCACTCGTATTACGATGCAGAAAACCCTTCGTTTCTTGTTGCTGGAGCAGAAGTTCACTCGTGAAAAAAAATTATGTTGGACGTCTCTCGGCTTCAACTCGTATGATTCCCAATTTCCTTGCTTTTGTACCATTCCAAAGGCCCTTAACCGATAGTAAATGACCATAGGATATGGCTATTGGGCATTTCATTTCGGCACCCATTAGCCGCATCGACGTTTGCACGCACGTTTTGTGAGTGGTCGTTGAGCGGAAGGTCTGTAGTTCAAGTCTGGCCATAGCCAAGAACAATTTCTATACGGAAAAACTGTGCAACATCAGTTGTGAATGAAAGATGATCAAAAAATGCCGACAAAATAGTAACATTCGCGGTATAAGATCTCCTCAAAATTCGTTCATTATTCCAATATAACATCTTAATGACTTGGAGACAAAAAAAGTGACTGTGAACTACAATCAATGCGACAAATTCAGTCGAATCTCTCGAGTCTTATTCAGGACAACCACCCCCGGAGGGTAGTGAACAAACATCCTCGACACAAACCATCTGCACCCCGTCCTGTTTGTGTGACACCATAAGAGCGTAACTCTTGAAACTGCGCGAACCCTATAAACAAAAAAAAATCCCATGTTTTCCAGCGGACGCTTCTGACCAGTGAGTATCACTAGCGCCATCCTTTGGGAAAAGTTTCATTCATTGCTTGCGTCCAATCCCATGAAAGTCGGTTTAAAAATGCCCCAAAAAAGTGGTCACTTTCAAGAAAGCTTACCAGCTTACCAAATAGTGTTTCCAACTTTCTTTAAAGTAGTTCATTAAAAGGCTTTAAGACCCTTTTACAAACTTTGTTGCAGAAATTCATTAAATTTTTTAGAAAATGCCCAAAAATAAAAAATTAAAGACTTAAAGACCTAACCAAGGAAACCATCGCTAACCTCGGCAACATAACTACGGGTTCGCCCGAGTATGTATGTGCGGATTAAGTAATATACCTAATCAGAGACTTGGAAAACAACCTTGTTATTTGGAAGTTAAAGTAAAATGAAGAAAGAACTGCAAACAGCAACAACAACAACAAACTCCAGTCTAATTTTCCCAGGTACAGATACTTTCTTGCTGATACATTCACGTTGTTGTTGCTGCTGCCGTTCGTGTAATTTTGTTTTTGTCTTCTTTTTTTTTTTTGGCCAAGTTTTACCACCGCGGTGGGCATGTACATACCATACCTAGGTACATAACCAACTATATGTACAGCGATTGTGTGTGTGTGTATCTGCAACCCCACAAGAAATACCTTTTTTGGATATTTTTTAAAGGTTTCTCTTGATTTTTTGCTTTGTTTTATTTGAATAGTCAGGACGCAGGAGATGACAAGGAGGAAATGAAGAGGAAGGAAAAGGTGTAACGGTGGAGCTGTAAGGCAAAGAGAATCGTGACTGACTGCAACCGCCAGCTACAGATATACATTCACCTGGATGCGAAACAGGTATGGCTATGTACCAATCTACCTATCCACATATAGCTATTGCCATAGAAATTCCAAATATTTGAGATTCTAATGGTGTATTGGGAAAGAAACTTTCTCATGCCATACCATGGCACCATGGAGGAAAAGACGAACAGAAAAAAAAAACACAAAAAAAAAATCTGTTGAAATATGCGAATACAAAATTGCGTATTACGTCATCCTGCTATAGATATAGATCGCATAGCTACGAGCGTACGTATCTGTATGTAGATACGCAAGCATGTGCAAGGGGTACGTTCGCTGAAATGGTGCTCCATGCGTAGATGCATGTGTTCCCTAATACTATCTAACGTAGTTGCAGTCTGCACAATTTATATGCATTTCATGCATATTTCTGTTTTCCTTTCTCATTTTCGGGGTATGTATGTTTGTTACCAGTAACTACCTATTAAAATATTTATTTCATAGTGCGATAGATACACAGCTTTACATATATACCTAAGCACATAGGTACTAGCAACAGAGTTTTGAATTTCATCGATTTTTGAACTTTTGACGTGAGTACTCACAAGCGAGGCAGTTAGATTAGCATTCTAAATATAGAACTTTTTTTTTGTCGATTTCTCCAACACAATCTACCTTTGGGCCTTGTCCATGCGTCATCGTTTCCCGATATACGCCGGGGCAATAAAAGTTTGATAATTAAGACATTACAAGCTTTTAGACAGTAATAAATACAATTTTAGAGATAGGTTCATGTAGCGCTACGTACTATCCCATTTGAGGAGAAATGAATGGCAGCAACACATCCTACTAATGCTGGCCGAGAACATGGACTCAGGCAGGATTGCCTGCCAAACTCTAGAGAGAGAGGATTAAAGACGGCACAAAACTTCTGAAATAGCATTAAGCTATCTGATCCTCATAAAAAAGCGAACACCGCTGTCCAATAGGCAGTTAATCAATACACTTCCAGGGATGAAGTACCAAACCTCCTAGGAAACAAATGCAAGGGGGAGAACTACAACCGTGTAAAAAGTCGGCATACTAAAGGGTAAGCCAACAGATGGTGTCGCTGTCAATTACTGTCATTTACCGGATTTAATGTGGCTGATCTTTTGATAGATGACCAGATGTGTATCACCCCACAACTTATTACGAAAATTGTTCCATTAGCATAATCTTCTAAGAGAGCGTTACGTGTAATGGTAAAGTATTTTGATAAACATTGGTTTGATATTGGGCCAAACTAGTTACCAACATGGTCGGACAGCAAAGGTAGCAATTGAGGATCACCAGACGGACCCTACAGCGAATTTTAGTGAAAGACTTATACATGTTCTCTAACAAAGTGCAAACATTGCATCAGTTGATGCCTGCTGACCGTCAGTCGCGTTTGAATTACTGTCAAGCCATCCTTAACATCAACAACGAAGAGGGCGATTTTGTGTCGAAAATCTTTATGAACGACGAGGCGCATTTCTGCTTAAGCGGTTACGTCAATAAGCAAAATCTTCCTTTCTGGGGCACTGAAAATCCGCGTGTGATGCACGAAGAGCCATTACATTCACTCATATCCACTGTGAGGTACGACGATCACGCGGGAGGAGTGATTGGGCCGTATTTTTTTAAGGACGCCACCGGCAATACGGTCACTGTTACAGGGCCATTATAAACTTCTTATTGCTTGAATTGGATAAGCGGAGCTTGGTGAACACAAGACGGTGCAGCCGCACACACAGCACGAGCCAAATGGATATTATGAAGGAAGCGTTTCCTGGTCGCATAATCTCCGCTTTCGCATAACCAGCAAGATCATCTGATTTAACCATCCCAGACTTCTTTCTTTGAAATCGTGGGCTTATGCCAACAAGCCTCAGACAATCGCAGCTCTTAGGAATCACCGGAAATCCTGAGTGGCGGCAGCAGCTTGACGAATATCATCTTTTCTACTCAACAGAAAAGAATTGCCAAAAAAAAGCTCGAATTAATGATTCACTCAATATATATTTTTTTTTTAGTAAAAAAGTAATTCAAAAACAAAATTGGATGATTAATTTTGCGCCACCTTGTATAAAGAGTTTTTCAATAAAGGCGGGTAGATGTTGAAATGGAATAAAACAAGTTGTGTGCAACGTATTATCAAAATTCCTTTTTTATTTGAAAGGCGCTTATATGCCATTTTGTATGGAGTATGACATAGAGTATGCTTCGGCTTTGGTGGCACGAATCCGAGTGGTCCAATTTTCAGTGACTCTTCCGTATTCCGAATTTGAGCGATGGCCAGTTTTATATTCAGCTTAAGGGCATAAGGGTATCGGTCGATTGTGGTTTATTCACATAGACCTGCGTATTAAGGAAACCGCACAAGAAAAAGTCTAGCGTCGTCAAATCGAATGAGCTTGGTGGCCAATTCCCGTTCATGCAGAATGTCAATCGTGGCGCCCGCTGTGTGGCTCGTAGCACCGTCCTGCTAGAACCACATGTCGTTTTGGTTCAATTTGGGCCATAAGAAATAGGTTATCATCGTTCTGTAGGTCTCACCATTGACCGTGACCACTTCACCAATGTCGTTTTGGTACGGACCAAAGACGCCGCCGGCCACAAATCCACTCCAAACGGTAACTTTTTGAGAATGCGTTGTCACCTGGCCACGACAATTTTGCTTGTTAATACAGCTATTCATCTAAAAATGTGCCTGGTCTCTAAAGATGATTTCCCCTTCCAAACGCTTCAGCCAGCCAGCGAACAAACGGCGTTGCCTATGGTCATGGTCATGAACTTCGAGTTTCTGGGTCAGTTAGATCCTGTACGTGTGTAGGCCTAAATCCCGACGCAAAATTCGCCAAGTTGAAGTCGGCGAAAGGCCGATTGCCTCGGCTTCTGCTGTACACTTTCACGGACCGCGGCGATCTTACATTCCTTTGACGTACTGAATGTTGGCTGATTAATAACCGAACGGTCGTCTCGAATTTGGCCGTTGAAGAATCGATTGAGAAGAGCAACCACGTCTGTCGTAAAACGGGCGTAACACGCACAACGTTTGCCCTAACGAACACTCATTTTGATAGTAAAGTTTTATCATTTGAACGTGCTATTCAACCGTGTAACTTGCCATGTTGATTTGGCATCAGTAATTGAATAATCAGCAACAGATTTGACAGATTTAACCAAAACAGATGTAACAGTGTAACAGATGAAACCGCCCGCGCCAATTGAAAAGCCCTTTATAGGGTAATTTGAAGAGTAGGATCAACAGAAGCCGTGCTGTTCACACCATAGACGGAACTTCAGTAGCCAATTCGGGATCAGAATTAATTTCACAAAAAATATGTTTTTAAAAAAAAGGGGTCCACACTAGCTCTCAATCCTGGTCCATTATTTTGAAAACCTCGTGCATGTTGCCGAAAAATACAAATCTAAGTCTATGAATCAACATCTAAGACAGCGAGCAAACTGCAAGTAAAGGTGTAGGCAATGTGTTCATATTTTCTATTCGCCTACAATACCTAGAGCAGTATACAACTTTATTTAAGGAATTGATAGTAAGAGTTGCAACCGCCCGAACGAATTCTATCTCGCGAGACGTCGTTTGGTAGGGGTGGTCATGCTGCAATGGTAATCTTCACCGACTGTTGAGCGGAAGGTCTGTAGTTCAACTCTTTCCATAGCCAAGAACAATTCCTATACGGAAAATCAACAACATCAGTTGTGAATGAGTGAATGATCAAAAAAATGCTGACGAAGAGATAACACTAGCAGTATAAGATCACTTCAAAAATACATACTCTGTGCACTTCCATTATGTAATAACACCTTAATGACATGGAAACAAAAAAGTGACTGTGAACTACAACCAACGCGAAAAAATCAGTCGAATCTCTCGAATCATATCTCGGACAACCAACCCCGGAGAGTAGTAAACGAACATCTTAGACTGAAACCATTTGCACCCCGTCCAAGTTGTGTTACGAGCGCCATAAGAACTTAACTCTTGAACCTGCGCGAACACTATAAAAAAAAGAGAAAAAAAAATGTTCATTGAAACTAAAGAATTAAGGAGAGAAAAATGAATAGATACGAGTATTAGGGTATAAAACAATCTTCTAAATCGTTAGCAAGAGTAAAAATTCAAATGCAGAAATCACGTGTAGCTCAGTAAAAAAACGTTGTGGTCCAATTGCTATTTCAACCATTTTTCTTCCTTCCCTCAATGATGAAAGCTTCAAAGGCTTATCACTTGATCTCTTTGTTTAATGAAAGGTTCCATAACAAAGATATTATATTAATCATAAACCAGATAGACCCAACCTTTTCTTCTTGATCCGAGGACGAGGGCAAAACTAAATATATGCTGTCATCAATGAACGCCGCGCATCATGAATGTCTTGCCCAGATCGACAACTTTGACAACTAAAGCATTGAATTTGTTATCTACCTACTTCATTAAACACAGAATAACCCTTGCCAACCATTGCTTCTTCAGGCTCGAAAGACAAGACTCTCACTGGTTGAGACCCAGATTAGCCCCGAACTATAACGACACCCATTAAGTAAGTATGGAACGTAGAAAGAAAGCTCGAACGTAGGCAGACATTCACGACTAGAAGTGTATTAACCAGGGCTAAGGTTAAGCTGGTGTCTTTTGCTTAAAATGTTAAAATTGATTCTTAAAAATTATGAATGATTTACTGAATACAAGATAAAAGTATTTACCTAAGATTGAGATAGGATTAGCAAGAAATTGGCTCAACAAATAAAGCTTGATAACATCAACTGCAGGAGGTAACTGCCTAGGTTGTTCACGTCAAGGACGTACATTCGGCAATCAGCCTGTTGTAGGATTGTTTATCTTGCCTTTTGTAGCGTGTTACCATAAAATTAAATTCTAAAGGATCCTTCATATCAACCCTATAAAAGAGGTGATTTCTACATAGAATACAAGGAGAATCCTGGCCAAGTCACTAATTACACATTTGATTGATCAAGATGCATGACACGCTCACAACGCTACATGAGGTCGTTTAAACTTACCTGAAAACACCGAAATGGATATCCTACTTACCTTCCCTCCTACTACAACCTGGCCCGATCGATGACACATGAAGAAGCCAAAGATTGGGTCGACCCCTGGATCGCCTTAAAAGACATGCAGTTTTCTTAAAGGGCAGTTTATATTCTGGTAGAAAGATGGGCAAACACTCTAGCTGAGAAGTTGACTTTTCGATACATATTTGGTGACCAAATTCGAGTCAACCCTACCTCACGAAGAGTCTGTTTAATTTATCACTGTCCCGCCTGAGAGTGTGGTCATTCTGTCGGTCACAGAAACGTGCCTTTCTGCCACTTTAACTTGGCGAGTTTAGAATGGGGATTTGCATCTGTACCCGTATAAAATCCAAATGAGTTAAGCATTTAAGGCATATAACAGTACAACTTGGTGTAATCCATGATAAGGCTTTGGACCAGCTGGAAATTGGCCCAAATTTCGTGAGAAAAATCATTTTAGGAATGAATGCGACTAGATATGTGAACAATGTTCGGATTTGAGGCAATACGAACCTACATGAGATACACCAACACCAAATGCATCCCGAGAAATTCACTCTTTGATAGGCATTGTGGCATCGCGGAATCATCCGTCCGCATTTATTCAAAAACGGAACTAGCGTCATCATAAACGTCAACGGAGAACGCTACAAATCGATGTCGGATATGAATACTGATGACAGGAGGTTCATAGGTTATCGTCAAAGGGTTCCCCGAATGCGTGCAAAGCCGCGGTGGGGATTTGGATGACGTTATATGCCGTATATAATGTCATAAAATGCTCTTTCGAATAAAAAACAAATTCAATGGACATCTCACGCACAACTTGTTTCATTAAACGCATACAAAAATTAGCATCCTTATCGACAGATTCTGTATACCACAATTTTTGTTTGCCTTTCTCCCCCCAATTTTCATTTATTCTATAAACCACACGTTTTACTTCTTAAGTCTGTATATAGCGTTATGCTTGGTATACCTTCTAGAACGTTTGGATTACCTGAAATAATTACGTTCGCCTAGATAGTCACGTTAACTCATTTCCATGCTTGTAAATGCTGCAAACGTCTCTTCTGTCTGCATATGTGCATACATGTGTATCAGGCAATTTTCAAAATTTCTAAAACGTACTTAGATGGAGATTAAATTTATTCACGGTGAGATCACAAGCAATTATCGTCCGAGGATTAGGAACAATTTTTTTAAAATCAATTTTGCTATAAAAACGTTACTTTTAATGTCGTGCCTGGTGTGAATCAGTTCAGTCCAATTATCTGCCCATGTCCAGTAAATGCATTTTGTTTGCTCCAACAGCGAAAATGAATGATGATCCAATAGAGTATTATACGATTGAGGGCTTCCGATGCAGCGGAGGTTAACGCACTTTTACTTTAGGCTTTGTGGTAAGGGTTATTGGGCAAGGGCAACTTTCTTCAGAACAACAAGGAATGACATTGAACAAGCCACTGTAATGACACTGCAAAAGTAAATTTAAAACATATTAGTCTTCTGACTAGATCCCCTATTGTAATTTATGGAGCAGAACCATGTGGCTTAGATTAACAAAAAAACTTACCTTAGACTCGAGAACTTTTATTCTGCTGCCTACGAATAGTAGCACGTTTGAATTTTGCTTGCACTCATAACTGAAGTCAGCCATTGAAATGAGCGCATATAGGGTCATCCGATTCGTGGTCCGAATTTGACATTCCTGTTTCAGTCGAATACGTCAAACCAAACTGCAGTCCAAGACTGTATATGCTTAGTTTAAGATTTACCATTTTACAATATAGATTGTTAATAGATGAAAACCTTGTTCAAAAATAATGATTCTGTAGGTAAGTTCCGTGATTTACGAGCATATTATGATCGGCATTATCGTCCATCTGAGTGCGCTGTAGGCAAGCCTATCCCTTTCAACCATCGATAACTTCCAACCTCCCCTCCTCCTTTCCTTCTTTCACCATTCTCCATTACAGAATAAACCCCCTACAGTTCTGGCCTCTTACTATTTCCACAAAACAAAATTTCACCTAATCAATGAATACCTTAAAAATGCCCCTCTCAATTTTGATAACCTAACCGTGAATGATGCAATATCCATATTCTACAGGGAAATATTTTACTCTATCTCTCTTTACGTTCCCATTTCACAACGCAAAACTTTGTCCACCTACCCACCCTGGTACAATCGCAGGCTCCGTTCTCTAAGAAACAAAAGAAATAAGCAATGGACAATCTTCCTTCGTACTCAATCATCTAATGACTTTTCTGACTACCTTCTTACCGCCCTTCACAACTCCCTCTATCAACGCTATTTAACTGAAACGCAAGCCAATCTTATAAAGCCAATCTTATAAACGTTCTTCTTTAAGTTTGTTAACTACAAAAGAAAATCTGATGGCTATCCTACCTCCCTCTCCTTCCACGATCAAACCTCGAAAGACCCCAATATTATCGCCAACTTTTTAGCCACCTTTTTTAAACAGTCTTTCGCCGACGACTCGTTTGCTCCAGACCTCTCATACTTCGATTATCTACCGAATTTTTCCCTTGGATGATTTCTTCCACGCACAGTCGATTCTCATGTCATCGAAAACAAATTAAATCTACTTGATGATGAATTCACTCCTGAACCCCACGGTCTCCCTGCCATATTTCTAAAAAAAAATGTTCCTCAACCATCTCTCGCCCTCTCTCGAAAATCTTCACTCTATCCCTATCCCAAGGTGAATTCCCCCTTATGGAATTCCCTCTTATGGAAAACTTCATTTATCACCCCTATACACAAAAAAGGTCCGAAGAACGTTGTTAACAACTATCGTCCCATTGCCAAACTGTCACGTATACCCATATACACATATACGAAACTCTAAGTTTTCGCTGCAAGTCTTTAATCTCCCCTAGACAACACGGTTTCCTCAAATGCAGATCCACAACCACTAACCTTGTTGAATTTGTGTCCTTTACCCTATCAGCCTTCGAGAACGGCAAAGAAGTCGACGTTATCTTAACCGATTTCAGTAAAGCTTTGGATAAAATCTCCCACAGACTGATACTCTCAAATTGTCCTTCCTTGGCTTCGACCCCATTTCTTTGAAGTGAATATCTTCTTACCTTGAAAATCTCTATTACAGTGTTCGTTTTAGATCTGCCTTCTCTTCTAGTTTCCTCCGGCGTCCCCCAAGGCAGCCACTTAGGTCCACTTCTTTTCGTTCTTACCATAAACGATCTTGAAATGGTGATCAAACATTCCCACATCTCATTATACGCCGACGACACCAAGTTCTTCAAGACCATTTCCTCCAGTCATGACTCTACCCTTATTCAATCTGATCTCAATAGTTTTTCCATCTGGTGCTCCAAAAATTGCTTAGAGCTTAATATTTCCAAATGCCAATCAATTACCTTTTTTCCGTAAACGAATCAAACCTCCCCCTCGTCTCTACTTCCTCAATAATCAACCCATCGCCACGGTTCAAGTCATTCGCGATCTTGGCATATTATGTGACCAGGAGCTACATTTTCGCGCACACATCGATGAGATAATCCTTAAAGTTAATTCTGCACTCGGTTTCGTGAAGCAATGGTCTAAAGAATTCTCGGACCCTTGTCCGGCCTTCTTGAATACGCCTCTCAAGTGTGGTCTCCTTACCAACAAACCCACATTTCTAGAATCGAGAGCAACCGACGCCGATTCCTACGTTTTGCTCTTCGAGGTCTCCCCTGGTGCAATCCTTTGATTTTACCACCCTACCAAGACCGCCTTAAACTATTCAACACGAACACGTTGGAAGAAAGAAGAATTGTATCTGACATTCTTTTCATCCATCAGCTCCTTTCAGTTACCATTACAGCGCGACCCTCTTAAAACTCTGTCTCTATCAACACTAACCCCCGCAATGTACGAAATCCCCGTCTCTTCTATCTACCCACCCCCCGTACTGCCTATGGCTCCAATGAACCCATTTCTCGTATGCTGAGAAGTGTCAATTCGAATCCTTACTTCGATTTCAACCTCAGCACTCGATGCCTAAAAATCCGCCTTTTTAACCACCCTCCCCTCTCTCCCGTTCGCCCTAGCTAGTAAGTGAGATTAGATTAAGATTAAATTAAGATAGCTTGAATTAAGCCCAATAAATGGGGGCGTTAAAATTAAAAATTATAAAAACATCGAAGGGACTGATTCTGTCAACGAAGTCTTAGGGTCCAACCATCATCGAATGGGCGGTCTGCAGAAAATATGGCTTTCTTTAGTCAAAGTGTTGAAGAAGATCCAAATCTATCGATTTTACAGCGAGCACAGCATTTTGGCTTGTGTTGACCTCTTTTTTTTTTTAGCTAAAATGAAGATATAGATGTGCGAGGCATGTGCTTTCAACAAGACGATGCCACATTTTGCTCAATCCGACCTACTTGGCTTTATTGAAAGAGTATTTTCTTCGACGGGTTTTTCGCTTTGTCGTTAAATTTCCTTTTGTGGGGCTTTAAAACGAATATTTGCCATGTTATAACAAATTATTTGCTAATATGTGTCGAGAGAAGTATTTTATCATATTCCAATCCTGAAAGAACTTCCGTGGAGGACATTCGAATTACATTATTGGGTATATAACTTGATTCGTGCGGTTTTTTTTTTCAAAATTTGAACGTTTATTTAAGAAAAAAAAAAGAACAATAGTATTATTCAAAGTATTGCCCATCTGAAGCTATGACTTTTTCCCATATTTCTGGCAATTTGTGGATCCCATCCCAAAAGAACTGCGCCGTCTTGGCAGCCAAGAATGAATCAAGCCAATTTTTGATATTCTGCTCTGATGTGAACCGTATTTCAGTGAGGGCGTTCTGCATCGACCGGAACAAATGGTAGTCAGAAGGGGCAAAGGTCTGGGCTATAAGGCGGGTGGGGTAAGACTTCCCATTCACTGTTTTCCAAATAGTTCTTAACCGGAATAGCAACGTGGGGCCGAGCGTTGTCATGATGGAAAATTATTGCCTCGTGTCTGGTCGCATATTCCGGGCGTTTTCGGCTACTGCTCTCTTCAAACGGATTAATTGTGTTCGGTAGCGTTGTCCATTGATGGTTTCAGCAGCTCATAATACAACACACCCTTCTGATCCCACCAAATACAGAGCATTACCTTCGCGCCATGGATATTCGGCTTTGTCGTTGATTTGGCTGGTTGGCCGGGTTTCACATATGATTTTTTGCGCTTGGGGTTGTCGTAATGGATCCATTTTTCATCACCAGTAACAATCCGATGCAAAAATTACTTGCTTTTGTGGCGTTCCAGCAGCATTTCGGACATGCAAAACCGCCTTTCGACGTCTCTCGGCTTGAGTTCATGTGGAACCCAATTTTCTTGCTTTTGAATATATCCATCTGCTTTTAAACGTTTTGAAATGGCTGCTTGAGTGACACCCAAAAATTCTGCGAGCTCTTCTTATGTTTGGCAATAATCTTCATAGAGTAATGCTTCCAGTTCTTCATCTTCAAACTTTTTTGACTGCCCAGGACGTTCATCGTCTTCCAAGCCAAAATCGCCACTTTTAAATCGTGCAAACCACAAACGAGTTTCTATCCGTGAATGCGTGTGAGCTCTTTTCATTTTGCCACAGTTCATTTGAATTTATTGAATGCTTGCGTGAAGACATATTTTTGACCCCGGGTGCCGACGTGCTTGCTGCAGCTTATAGGCAAACGTCACAGGCCATTTAAAGTGGTGGGTCTCATTGATGGTTTCTGGACGAGTAGTTTTGTTGACCGCCGAATTTTAAACTGTTCTAATGTCTAAAACGTCTCTCTAACACCGAATTCCACCATGCTATATTCAATGAAAGTGCTTTCTTTAAATCGTTGCATTCTATCTTGTAAGTCGTGTTTGGCTCGGTAGTAAAAACCCTTATTTCTCGAAAGGTTTGTTAAAATGACATATCAGCGGAAGCTATTTGGCATCACTTTTCGAATGTAAAAAAAATTATCGAACTTTTAAAATCTTCGTTGATTTGGATTTCCGCTCTTTGAAACCAAAATCTTAAGGAGAATCTGATGGAAAACAGGACGAAACTCTATCCTGTCCCAAGCATTGTCCGAGTGATAAAGTCGCGCAGATTAGTATGGCCAGTCGATCAACAGTCAAAAGACTAATGAGTGAAAAACCCGAGGAAAAAAGACCGCCAGAAAGGCCGCATTTTAAGTGGAAGGACAATATAAAGATGGACCTAGAAAAGATGGAACAGGACAGCGAAACATAAAAGGAATACACTTATGACATCTACGAGTATGTACTTTGAGGGACTAGTACCGGTTATCATTTTCAAAAAATCGATTTTTTTTTTACATTTTTCGAAACCGTTTGCCCTTAAAAATCACCTAAAATTTCATAGTGAAATTTAAAAAAATAAGAAAGTTATAGTAGTAGGCGTGTGCGCTGCCTTTTCGGTGCTCGTTAAGCAGTTTGAGCGAACAACAGCTGCTCTTCTTCCGTGTATTTTTATATACCGTTACTCTACATTTACCGGCGCGTTTTCTTCCTCCTATATGTTTGGTTTACGTTTTAAAATGGGTAAAAATCCGTATGGAAAAGGCAGCAGAAAATCGCGTACAAAATCAAAAAAGCTTGTGAGAAAATCTCGTCAATTCCAAGGGAATCAGCATACGGCTAGCAAAGTACAAAGTTGACTAGTGCTTCAGCAAGAAAATTGTCGACAAGTAATTTTGATATAAAACTTGAAGCAAGACACTCTTACTGCATATTGTCTTTTTCCCTCGTTTTTTCGGCGTTGGCGGGTATATTACACAATGTAAGATTTGTAATAAAGATGTCAAGTTTGCTAAAACCGCAATACGTGGATTAGGATTTAAAATAAATAAATAAAGTGCGAGTGGGGTGATAAACAGATAGATTCGTGTCATTTAATAAACACATCATATGAAATTAACCGTCGTATTGTTTCTGTTATGCGATTGCTTGGCATTGATCGTAACGGTTTGGATCTCTTTTGTTCACTCATGGATATAATATCTTCTTTTAGTAAAACCACCTACTGTAGATTGTTAGAAAATGTAAAAATAGCAGCAAATTCTATTGGGAAAATTTGTTTAAAAAAAGCTGTCGAAGAAGAAAAGGAAAAAAATAAAGAAGCAGGGTTTCCGAAGACGAGTTGACGGTTTCGGGAGACGGAACTTGGTCAAAGCGAGGTTTTTCTTCTCTGCTCGGCGTTTCAACCGTGATTGGAAAATATTCTGGCAAACTTCGAGATTATTTTGTTTCATCGAAAACATGTAAAACTTGTGAGATTATGTTAAAAAAATTTAATCGCGTCGAATTTAAAATTTGGTATGAAAGCGAACACATAAAAACGTGCAACGCAAATTATGAAGGAGGAAATTATGCTCCGGAGGAATGGAAATTCAAGGCATAATTCAAATTTTTAAAAACTTCATTGTGCTGCATAAAGCTAAATATGCATATTACATTGGTGACGGGGACTCAAAAACATTTACCAATCTTTCTGATGCCAAACCGTTCGGTGATTTTGAAGTGAAAAAGCTTGAGGGCGATAACGCAAATACGAAAACTAAAAAAAGCAGAAGAGAAAAAATTACAAGAGCAGTCTAAGCAAGATAATGAGCAGAAAGAAGAGACACCCGCAAGAGAAAAAAAAAATAATAAATTGGATCCACCCAAGATTTGACTGGCAAAGTTATCAAAAAAATTTCAACTTGATACGGATTAGCTATCCAGAGACATCCAGATTCTGTATTCGATATAAAGAAAGAAATATGGTCTACATTTTATCATATGATCTCCACCGATGAAAATCCGCAACATGAGAATTGTGATCCGAACTGGTGTAAGTTTTTGCAGGCAGAAAAAGAAGGTGTCCAATACAAACATAAGCCAGCTTTGAATGCAGAGAAATCAACGTTTTTGAAAGATTGACCGAAGAGGATTTATTAAAACGATGTTTAGGAATAAACACTCAAAATAATAATGAGTGTTAGAACAAAACACTTTGGGCTATAATTCTTAAACATACGTTTGTTGGACGAGAAGTGACTGAGTTGGCTGCCAACATATCTTTGTCAATTTTTAATGAGGGACGAATGACTCTTCTGAAGATGATGGGGCTTATGGGGTGTCTAATTGGTCATTGCGCCTATAAGACGAAGAGAAGATCGGGATGGCGGAAAAGGCTAACACAGCTGCGTCGAAGGTTAGGCGAAAAAGTTAGCCCGACACTGAGTAGAACGGGGGTTTACAGCGGAAGTAATTCTATATGGGCCAGGAATCGCGGAATAATCAATTGTAGGTGTTAAAGCTTGATTGTTTTTTAAATATTCTAAACATAAATCGTAAAAAGACTTTAAACGCGTTTTCCTCGAAATGGCATTTTTTCAAATTGTGCAAATTGCAACCAGTCGACAGATTTTTAAAATTCTTGGTGCGTTTTGTTTGTTTTGGTGTCTTTTACCGTAATTTAGCAGAAAATTAAAATTGAAAAAAAAAATTTGCCACTTGAAAAAAAGTGAAAAAAAAAACTTAAAATTCCATTTTTTTTAAATGGCCGCCATTTTGTTTCTTTTACAATTTTTTACACAAGGGTGGTAAAATACGATGAAGACTACCTTCATCCTTAAAAAGCTTTTTGAATTTTTTGTTTCAGATTTTCCAGTTTCAAGATTATCTTAGCACAGTGGGAGGCTATCATTTTCACATACCCAACTTTGGCGCCATCTATAAAATTATTTAAAAAAAAACAAATATTATTAAATTTTTTTTTAAACTTTTCTGTTGTTCATAAATATAAAACAAAAAGTTAAATAAGGAATTATAATAAAGGAAACGAGAAAACAAAAATTTAATCATGAGCCATTTTTTACCCTTGTAACCGGCACTAGTCTCTTAAATGACTTTGCACGTTCAACCAGCACCTGCCATAAGTCTCCATGAAGTAATGCCTTTCAGATATTTTGGGCATGAAACGTGTGTCAACGAAGTTTGTTCCGAAATTGCTAAATTGTGACTAAAACCATGCAGAAGACCGTGCATGAGCATTGCCGAGACACATGAATGACGATCCAGATTTGCTGAATAGGCTTATTACTTGTGATGAAACAAAGCCCAATCATCCTAATGGAAATGAGCAAAAGAGTCAAGACTGAAAAAAGCACGTTAAGTTGGGTCAAAAGTAGAAGTATTGCTGACTGTTTTCTTCGATTACAATGGCTTGGTTCATCGTTAGCTCTTGTGGGAAGGTCTACGATCAATAAGGAATATTACCTTAAAATTATTAAAGACAAGGTTGCTTGTGCGTGATTTTTTGGCCAAATACAAATACCGTAATCATATCTCAGTCACGGTTTTTTTTTTTTTTTTTTTGGACTTTTGCTACTTTTTCTTCTTCCCAAAACTGAGCCTTGAAAGAACGGAAATTTGTCGCGTAAGATAAAGATCATAGCGGGAAGAGCTCAAGTCAATACCAAAAACGATATATCAGAAGTACTCAGAGGATTGGAAAAATCGCTCGCGAAAGTGTATTACATCGAACAGGGATTATTTTGAAGTAGATTTTAAAGAGTAAATAAATATTTTTCGAGAAAAATAAAGTTTTTTGATCTCGTACACTGAAGCCCAGCTTACACTATTCCCTTGTGGAACATCTTAAATTACAAGCTCGTACATAGTTCTTGGAACGTTTTCTTTTGGGAACCAGCGGAAAATTTATTTAGTGAACGCAGTGCTATCTTATCGAATGATCCTAAGTATACCAGCAAGCGAGTGAGAAACGGCTTTTACGATAATAAAGTTCAAGTTTTGTAATCTCAAGTTTTAAATTCCGTTTAAAATCTTTGGATCCGTATTAAGACGGCTGATTGTACTGGAATGTCTTACAGCTGTAGGTGCCTGAATGACTCAATGCCAAGACGCGGTAAGCTGATTACAAAGGCAAATAATGTTAAATAAACCTTTATTTTACCTTTAATAAGGAGATCGTAACAACATATGAAGGCTACTCCCCTCTTGCTTACATCCATCCTTTTTTTTAGCAAAGATAGAATGTATCACCCATGAATTGTAACGATCTGCTTGGGAATTTCGAGATCATCCCGCCAATAATCGTTTAGAATTTTAAGCCTATTTAGGGATGAAAAACACTTGTATGTTACAAGGTTTTAAAAACCAGCATTTGATTGGCCTCAGCGATGAAGTAATCCCAAACCGGGAAGCCTGCCGCTACTTTCTGAGGTCAAACCGGCGGACCCCACAAGCGGACCAGTAGGAATGCAGTTAAGTGGGAAGGTTATGGTCCTACACTTCTGACTATAACAACGCCGGAAAAAGGAAAAGAAGAAGAAGATGAAATACAACGTTCAAGTGGCTGCCATTGGCTGGCTTCGCAGTAGCGCATTCTGTCAACCCGATTTTCCAACATCTTGTTGCTCGATTGCTTGAATGATATTGGCCTTAAGTGCTTGAATAATTTCCGGATTGCATAACATCGGGCCTTCACGGTTCCTCACAAAAAAAAATTCCGAAGGGGTCAAATCGCAGCTCCGAGACGGCCAATTGACATCGCCAAGACTGCTGATAACACTATTTGGGGATTTGGTGCGCAAAAGATAGATTATGGCATGGGCTGTATGGCATGGCGCGCCATCCTGCATGAACCAAATTGGTGTCTTAAATTTCAGTAAAAAAAAGTCGCTGAACATAGCTCTATAACGCCCACCGTTGACCGAAACGTTGTTCCCAGCCTCATTTTCGAAGAAAAATCGTCTAATGATGCCACCACCGACCAAACTGTCAGTCTCTGTGGATGCATTGGATTCTCGACAATAACCTGCGAGTTTTCCCCAGAAGCGGCAATTTTGTTTGTTAACGTAGCCGCCAAATGTGCCTCGAAAAGATGATTTTTCGCCCAAAATCTTTGTCCAATTCAAGCTGCTCTAAGGCGAAGCGATAACAAACCGGATGGTCGCGCGGCTTTAATTGCTGAGTCACCTCACCTTGTAAGCGAATAATCCGAGATCTTTGTGCGGAATTCTCTTAGGGCTAGTGCGTGAAATGTTGAGTTGTTAAGATCGATGGCGAGTTAATGTTCGTGAATTGAGTCTCACACTCTTGGCCACAGCAGCCACATTCTCATCTGTGCGCACTGTACGACGACGGGGACCATGAGTGTTGTCCACTAGCATACCCGTCTTATGAACTTTTTGCACAAACTTGCGTACAGCAGTCGCGGCGGGTGCTTCATTTCGGTCAAAACTTCTTTTAAAAAATACTGTCTGAGCAACACAACACTCACTTTGGAAATAAGTTTACAATATTTGTTCAAGCGTTGTTCAAGCGTAAAACTTATTTCGTTCCGCGGAGGTATGATACTGACTTTCTGTCAAGATTTCGAGCGAGAAACAGCTATCAGTGTTAAAATAACCCATGATTTACAAAAATAAAAACACAGATGGCCACCCTTTATAACAAAATATTTGTGGTCAAAAATGGATCAGAAAGAACTCCGTTGAGGCAAACTATGAATCAAGGGAATTTGTGGAATTTCGTCATGCGTCATTCATGTGGAAAGGTGGTAGTCAGAAAAGGTGAGAGAATACGGCGGGTGAGGTAGGATATTTCATTTCCGGGTTTTTCAGAGAGATTTTAACGAGCTAAGCAATGTGGGCTCGAGTGATGTCATGTATCATGAATTGCAGTCGATAGCGATCTCCTATTATGGTTTCATTCGGTTCGGGAGGTTCATGATAAACTACATCCTGCTATTACCACCAAATACAGAGCAGAACCTTCTAACCATGGATCTTTTTCTTTGCTGACGATGTTGATATATACTACCCCGCGATATTTTAGGCTTAGGGTTGTCGTACAGTATCCACTTTTCAGGTCTTTGATAAAACTACAAAGTCAAGAACTAGAAGTACTTTATTCAGCTTCAAGAATTATCCGCGAAAACTAAGATGAACAGGAATCGTAGAACACATGGACAATGGACAAACAGTCAAAACATCAATGAGTGGAAAACCTGACAAATAATCAGGATGGCCACGTCGCAGACTGGGGGAGAATATAACGATGGACCTAGAAGAGGTGGAACCGAATAGTGAAACATGGAAGAAACACAAACCTAAAAGGGAGGCTTGGCGAAAGGTTATCAATTACCGGTAATAATTTCGTCACCAGTCACGGTATGATGCAGAAAACCTTATCGTTTTCTACCGTTGTAGCAGCAATTCACTCACAAAAAAAAATCGTTCGGCATTCAATGCCCTTGCTTCTGTAAGACTGTAACATTTCAAAATTGTTGTGACATCTAAGTTCAGCTAACGTCTGACATGAGTCTTCAATAAGCCCTGAAGCCCTGAGGTCGTTAAACTTTTTCAGTGCGCCAGGGAGTTCTTTATCATCATCAAAACGATTATTTAGAAGCAACGAAACAAATTTCCTTATGTCATTTTCCTCAGAGCACGAAACTCGAAATGTTTAAAACTATTTAAAAAGGGCAATATGGACAGCTCTTTTAATATCTTCTTATAGGTTTTCTATTGGGTGCAAGACAGGTGCCTGAGCCAGACAGTCCATAACTTGAATGCCATTTACCCGAAACCACTCTTTTACTTTCGATTAGTGTGTTTTTAGCTCATTGTCTCGGTGGAAGACCCATTTTAGTGGCATTTTCTCTTCGCAATATGTTAACATAACACTTTTAATATGTAGAGGAAGTGTACCGATTATGGAATACGCTCCTAATATCTATATATATATATGGTATATAAATATTTTGGTCCATAATGCCGTCAATTTTATGTATCGGACCAACACCGTAGTAAGAAAAACTTCTCCACACCATTACTTTTGACCCGGCTGGTATTCGGTGTCTCACATACTGGCGTGAACCAATACCGTCATATAAAACAATCTAAATTTGCTTCCAGGAGTCTTCTTCGTACAGTCATGTCGCTGACTTTTAAATTCAGCTCTTTTCGAATTTGGATTACTGATTTATATGGGTGTCGGCCCATCGTCCTGTGACGTTGTTTTTCTTTTTTCACCCCTTGTTTCTGTTTGTTTACATATTTTATAACGTTTGTTATCATCTTGGCAGAGCACGAACAAATGTGTTGAATTTCTTTGAAATTTTAATCTTTTCCTCAGCGCTAAAATAAATTTCCTTTACTCATCGGTGCAATGCTTACCGCGAACCACTTTGACAGAAAAAAAAAAGGAACAAAAGCTCGCCTTAGACTATTTATACTTTAAAATACACTAGATGTACAACTTTGGTTCCGTCTTTTTTCCCCTACATTTGAGGCTTTAATGAAACAAATTGGTTACACATGTATCATCGAATAGATCCAATTTGTGACTTCTTCATGAGATCGGAAGTGTTGGTCAGCCAGGCCATGCGCCATTGATCGAAACAGGTGATAGTCAGTGGGAGCAATGTCTGGAGAATACGGCGGGTGAGGAAGGACTTCCCATTTTAACGTTTCCAAGTACGTTTTGACCTCTTTTTTGTCGGGTCGAGCGTTGTCGTGCTGCAAAATTACTTTATCGTGCCTCTCGCTGCATTGCGGCCGTTTGTCTTTGAATATTCTGCTCAAACGCATCAATTGCGCTCGATAACAAGCACCTGTGATTGTTTCTCTTGGTTTTAACACCTCATAGTACACGACGCCGAGCTGGGCCAACCAAATGCAGAGCATTATCAAGAGCCGTGGATATTCGGTTGGGCCGTCGACGTGAAAGCATGGCCGGGATATCTCCATGATTTTTTGATTTTAAGGGTTTCGTAATGAACCCATTTTTCGTCCCCGCCCACAATGCGATGCAGAAATCCCTTCCGTTTTTGCCTCTGAAGCAGCTGTTCACAAACACACACGTTCAACGTCTCTTGGTTTCAACTCATACGGGACCCAAGTTCCTTCTTTCTGAATCATGCCTTTGGCCTTGAGACGTTTCGAAATAGCTTAGGTACTGTGTCACTCCCACTGATCGTGCCAATTCTTCTTGAGTTTGACGCGAGTGTTCACTCAGCAATGTCTCCGATAACTTTCTCTCTTTCACCACTTTGCCAGTTTTCGACGTTAAAATCACCGTTCTTGAAGCGTTGAAACCACTCACGACACGTATTTTCACTAATAGCGTCCTCACTATACGTATCTGAGAGCAGCCGCTGTTTTCTTCATATTGAAACAAAACAGTAACACATCCCGCAAATGACGAGAATTTGGCTCGTAAACTGACATTTTCAATCGAGAAAAACTTTATGATGCAGACACAAATCGACTAATGTTTGAATGGCGTTCTGTTGACCGAGATTTAAGCCAACTGCCTGACGTCTGCGATTTGTTTTTTTTCGACCGCTTCTTACCGTTGTAGCCACATATCGGAAAACGGCGGAAGCAAAGTTGTACACCTTATAGATATTTTACTAACTAAATTATCATCCGTTTACTTAAAGTAAAAAAAAACTTCGTTCTTTTCTCGAAAATTCCTAAAATTATTAAAACACTGCTATTTCACTGTTCGCTTTAAATACGATCCTCAACAACATAATTTATTATTAATCGAAGATCATGAAATATATCCTAATGTTTCGTCTGTCTTTCCATTGTTTGTCGTTAAGGCTTACACTGAATGCATTCATTCTTAACGTGTGAACTCCTAGAAAATATAATAAAAGAGAAGATGATACAGTTTATACGGGAGAACAATATTCTCCCAAATGAACAATTTGGCTTTCGGAATTCGCACAGCACTTCACATCAAGTCTTAAGAATAGTAAAATATGTCAAAGAACAACGAGCTCAAGACAAGTCTACAGGCATGGTCCTGCTTGACATAGAAAAAGCCGTTGACTCTGTGTGGCATGGCGGTCTTGTCTTCAAAATGATTCGTCACAAATTCCCGCATTATCTCTGTAAAATAGTCCAAAGTTTTCTTAGTAATCGTTCTTTTAGTGTGTCCGTTAATAATGTTCTTTCTGAAATTAAATACTTTAACGCTGGGCTTCCGCAGGGTTCTGTTCTTGGTCCTGTCTTGTACAATGTGTTTACGTCAGACCTCACAAATCTCCCCTTTTGCAATATAGCTTCTTACGCCGATGACACAGCAGTATTTACATCACATGAATTTTCTCTCGTTCTTGAGACGAATCTTTCCGATGCGTTGGAAATACTGAGTACCTACTTTACAAAGTGGAAAATTAAGATAAATAAGGAAAAAGTTCAAGCTATCTTTTTCACAAGGAAAAGAAAAGCTTGCTATATTCCCTCCAACCCCTTGCGATTAGATAACGTGTCAATCGAATGGAGCTCTCACGTCAAATACCTAGGAATCCATATTGACTCAAAACTATTATTTAACCAACACATAAAAGAAACGTTAAACAAAATTAACATAAGTATAAGACTATTATATCCATTCATAAACAGAAAATCTCTACTATCACTAGAAAACAAAATAATAATTCATAAATGTATATTTCAAACAATAATTTTATATTGGTGCCAGGACTGGGGTAACTGCGCAAAGAGTCACTTAGCAAAACTACAAATAGCACAAAATAAACTCCTAAAAATGATGCTAAATCTCCCTTGGCATTTTTCTACAAAAGCCTTGCATAAAAGAGCGAAAGTCGAAACTGGCATGTCAGACAGCTTTTTTGACTCAATACCATGACAAACCATCTAACCATTTTCAAACCATTCTTTTTCGAGCATTCATTCATATCACCCATGAGTTTTAACGGACACGATCATACTTCAACTTAGGAATTTTAAGATCATCCTACCAATAGCCCTTTCGAATTTCATACCCATTTATGTAGGTATAAAAAGCCACCTGTACGTTACAAGGTCTTTAAAAACTTTAATCTTTACATTTAATCGACATTCCATTTATCAGCTATCAAATGGCACATAACTCAGTTGGGTCAATAAAAAAAAGCAAATATTTTCGCGTTACACCCAAAGATCACGTGATAACATCAATCGAGTACAAGCAATTTCTCGCGCACTCATACATACGCAGAAAGACACATAAAAGTCGTATATATAGTAGGTATGTACCAGGTACCAAGAAAAAAAAAATTAGGTCTGACCTTCTCCCTCCCCTTTTTCCAACTTGCCACTTTCAGCTCTTTCCACGCACACCAACACACCCCTGCCATATAGCGTATGTACATATCTCTACCCACTTAGTCTGCCTCTTTCCCTTCCACACAAAGTTTCATTGAATAACAAGGTCTTTCATGTGATCCAATGCTTCTCGAATAATGTTTCGTAATATGTACCCAACATACATGTATGACGCATACAATGTACCCCAATCGACTGCAATGAACAAAAACACAAATTAAATAAACAAATTCTAAACATAACGCAACACATGCATATCCATACTCGACTCAAGATCATAATTAACTTATTTATAATGAAATGAAAAACAACAACAACATAAAGAGTTTAGGCCGGAAGCATGGCCGCCACCATCATCATGACTACCCACTCGCTGCGCTGTAGAACCGAGTGGGCACAGCTGTCGGAGCAATTGGGAAGGAAAAGCAAAAAATAGTTTAGCAAAAAGGCCAATAGCTCTAAATTATCGAACAACAACAACATTAGGGAGCATTGGGCACTAACAATGAAGCACATTCTTACACATTTCACTACGAGCCCCTGCTCTATTGCTATTATACTTTTGCCGCATTTCAAACAATCGAACCGAATACAAAAACAACAACAACAACAATATCGTATCACATACATATATACACACACACTGCACTTATACTCTTTCCCAACAAGAGAAACAACAAAAACATTTACCATTCAAGCGAAAAACAGAAAAAAAAAAAAAGAAAACAAAAACCAACAACAACACGAAGAAGACAAACGAACACGCATACAGACTCAGACCAAGCGAGTACATTGAAAATAATCGTACGAAGCAGCTAAGCATTAAATCGGGGCCCGGCAAGAGACTATGTCTATACCCAGGCCAGCCCAGGCGATGCCAATGGAATCGACAAAATTCCCAGCATGAAACCCGAGCGCATACAATGGGACGAATGAATTAGTTGGGAAGGGGCCAAGAGGCGGTAGGGAAAGCGAGGCGCCGCACCGTACCGGATGAATACCGCACGAAGCACAAGAGAGCCCACAAACAACAAATAATAATCGGCCAAGAGTAAAGAGAGAGAGAGAGAGCAAGCGTCAGCACGAAAACAACAAGCGGGAAAAGTAGTTATACACAAAATTGGCTTTCCTCAATTCTGATTCCGAATCGGGGAAACCCTTGACGCCCCTTCATCCTTTTCCGATTTAGGAGCCCTGGATGTCATGCAAGCTGCCTTTCACTAAACCAATCCTTACGGCTACACTTCATTCGCACTTTGGTCAACAGATTGCTTAGTTGAGCATCATGCCGGGTCGGTTGCTTATCACCTTCACCCCCTCGTGAACTATAGCCATCATGGCAAGCTCGAAACATATGGTCATGGAATAAGACCTTCGTACCTATACCCGATCAACCCCCGCCAATCGTCGGGAACACACACACTCTCTCTCTCTTTCTCTCGTGATTTCGTCTACCTGAAAACCATCCCGTCCTATCTTCCATCTATTCGTTATACATACATATGTACATCTTGTCGTTTGAAAACCGATATAATCGCATCTCGACAACCGACGCTCTGTCTCGCCTGGACCGACACGAGTGTGCCGAGCTACCACAACACCCCCCATCCGATATAGCACCTACAACAATAAGAAATGTTTGCTCTTCGCGTTCGTTCCTTCGCCTTCTTATCCTACGTTTTCCATCCCGCTGAATGCATTTGTGTTATCGGTCTGCAACTAGTGGTGGCGGCAATGATGATAACGCTGCTGTGTTATCAAATATATGTAACCACATGCGGATTTGTTCAGCTTCCTTCCCTTCAGGAAGTTTTTCTTTTCACTTAACAACCCCCATCTAGCCGCACATGGCATAACAATTGTCGCAATTGCTACTGAAGAGATAAGCAATGTGGACCACAAGTGGAAAGTGGAAGGTGGCACTCATCTTCTCCATATTCAATGGGTTCAATCATGTTTTTGTTTTTTTTGCAATCTCTCTCCAGACACTTGAGGAGTCACCCGTCGTCGTCGATCAGGCATCGCTGCATAAGTCGGTGCTTCATAGGTGGTAATGGCCATAGTAATGGCGATGGTGGCTCAGTACATGATTTATGACGAACAGACACCAAACTTGTTCGCGTTAAAGTAAATATTTGGACTTGTTATGTGCATAGACTGCTGGTGGCTCCATGCGGCTTTGTGTCCGCGAATGTGTGTGATTACGGCCTTGTGGCTGTGTGAAGCTGTTTGGGCTCTTTTTTTTTTTTTAAACCGGATTACATGGTTCTGCTGGGTTCTGATTCAGATTAATTGGGGACAGTTGTCAGGTTTTTTTTACGGCAACCAATTGGTCAGTAGTGACAGATGGACAGGTTGTCATTGAAAAGACTGAACTTCAAGAATTGTCATTGTGTTATAAGTAAGGCTTGCTGGAGGTGCTGCAATTGCTGACTAAGACCAAGACCTTCTCCTATCCAACTTCGGTTTATAGTTAAATACGTCTATAGCTTAAGGTGAATTTGAGTTATATTTCTTGCCCTTTTATACGTCAAAGCTCATCCTTTTTACAATGCATGTTGACGTTCCAATTTTAGAATAAAGTTCCTTGAATTCCACAGCTAGTGGGCTATCTAAATTTCACAGACTCTCAAAGACTCGATGCTACTTACTTAAATCGGGACGAACTCCAATGGACCAGTTTAGGAGGCACCCGAGTTTAAAAAAACGACGTTTTAGCCAGCTTTCGAGTCAGGTAAGCATGATTGCATCGCAGTCTATCATCATTTTCTCAGAAAAGTCGCCGATATTTAACGGACTAAACTAGCAGAGCAGCAGATACATGATTATTAACGTGTTTCAAACATGTTTTTTTTTTTAATTGAAAGCTAGTGTAGTACATACTTAATAAGGAGGAAACTTTGAGCAGAGAGATCGATTGTGGTAAGTATGCCAATTAAGCGAGGATGCCTCAACCTTCTTTATAAGGCTGAGGATTAATAGAGACGAGAGAGCATACTCACATGGTCGTATCATCCTCAAGACGGGCTCTGCATTTTATTAGTGTTACTGCAGTTGAATTGAGTTTAAAGGGTGATTTTTTTGATATTTGGTTTTTCAGCCTTCTCTTTTTGACAGCTCACGTATGACTCATGGCATACGTTAAAGTCAAATGTACTCAGTTAGCATTGCCATTTTACCATGGATAGATTTAAATTTCTACAGAATATAGCTCGTGTTAGAACTGAATCCGAACGACCTACCACCGCGTCGAATTTTCAATTAGTCGGCCTTAGAGGAGCTGGACGAAAATCCACTTGTTTATTGAAAAATTGTCTTCAACAACAATTCTCAGCTTATTTCTGATTGATTATTGATCTGATGAGCAACCTCAGCAATACAAGTGCGGTTTACCGTCCAGTGGAATCATTGGCCCGTATTTTTTCACAGATGGGCGTGAGAACAACGTTATCGTCAATGGCGCCCGCTATCGTTCAATGATCGAATTCTTTTTCTGTTCAAAATGCACGAGCCTTCCAAAAACGGCGCTATATGCTACACAACACGCGAATCGATGAATCAATTGAGAAATGAGTTCGGTGAACCATTTACCTTTCGTTTTGGTCCGTTTAATCGGCCGGCTAGATTGAGCGATTTGGCGCTTTCAGACTATTTGTCATAGGGATATGTTAAATCACTCATCTATACCGATAAGCCAGCGTCAATTGCAGCCTAGAAAGATGATATTACACGTGTTATTAGCGAGGTGCCAGTCAAGATGTTTCGAAAAAGCGATTCAAACTTGGAATCTCTGTTTAGGCCATCTAAAACGTAGACGTGGACAATATTTAAACAAAATAATCTCTGAAAAAAAATGGCAAGTATTGATTTATCAACTCAAATAAAAGTTTTGTACACTTTTGTAAATTTCATGTACTTTTTTTTGACAATTAAAAACCAAACGTTGAAAAAATCACATATCAGAGAGTTTGGTGGTTTTCTTCGTCTTTGAATTCGGTTCCATTAAGACAAACTGTCTAAAAATGAGTTGATTTTAGATTTGCGAATACCATGCATAGGTTCGATGCCTTCGGATTTACCAGAGGAACTCTTTCCGACTAAAAGGGCAGAAGGTTCGTTCCCACTGACACCTCTTTGTACAGGGATCCACCAAAATTTGACCTTTTCTTTATAGAATCCTGCAGAGCATTATGTCAGTCCTTAACGGATTTTGACTGGTGTTTGGCTGTCGGTGAGTGTTTTTATAGTTACGTCTCTGATGTCGAATTCGAGATTAAGTCGGCGTTAAGCGCAAGCAAGCGGAACAGTCACTGTGTCAAGGATTTATCATCCACAGCTATCTGTGGACGCTCAGGCAGTAACGACTCTCCCAGTTTAAGCGGTTTGAGAAAAATAGCTCGATTTTTTTGCTTTGTGCCTTTTTGGTAGGGTATCCCATACCAAGCTTACAAGTTCGAGCTGGTGAAGTTCATGAGGAATGAACATGTAACCGAGGATTGCCTAAGTCTAAGGCAATGCATTCTGAGTGTCAAGACTCCTGTCTTGCATATTTTAAGAGGAGTCAGCGTCCTTGGACTGCCGTTGGGCAAGAGTATGTGGATCTGTTATGCCGAGACAGAGAGAGTCTTTGAAGACGATGTAGTTTTTCGATCTTAGTTTTCTACTTAGCCTTTCTTCACAGTCTTATAGAGGTATATGTCTTAATATCGCGATATATAACCAGAATATGAGGTTTTAAGCCCTTAACCGTGTTAACCGGGTTAACCGTAACTGTCTCAGACATGTTTAGGAACTAAAATTACTGAAAAGTATACATTCCCGATACATTTTGAACACACTCTCATGTGTTGGCTGAAAAATTCTCAAGGAGTTTGGCCCTCGAAAATCATAAAACATGTGACGTAAAATCCATTCCTTAACACAACTTCACAGAAGATTTAAAAAAACAAACAATACTTGTCTCTCATGTCAGACCTGAAGCTCTTCTTTGTCGACTGTCTTTTATTCCTTGCAGAATATGGTCATCTTTTGCCCTCGGCTCCATAAAACTCTCCACTCCGATGCAATATTACGTAGCTAATGAGAAAACATACGTTTAACGTCGTCTTCTCGGACCGTGTAACAAGCACTTATCACACACTCTTCCATCTTCCCACTTTCACTCGTAATATTATTTATGTCGTGTACAAGCCAGAGTTCAAGAATTTACGATCAATTTATCGCTCGTGGTGGCCTAAATCCATATTTATGTATATAACCCGTGTGCTATTTCAAACCGAAATATTACGCTTATGGGTGCTGCTTATTTGTTTTTTCTCGAGATGTGGAACAACGTTGTGGTTTTCTTGTTATAAAAAAACAAACCGTCAATTTAATGCAAACCTTTTCAGGTGTCCACTGTGCAATTATGCGTCGAGGGATATCAGTCGGGAGCTGATATAATTGTTTATTTTCGAGTCTAGAGGGTCTAGAAGGGTTACAAACATAACTACCTATATGAGCCTACGTATGCAGCCATCAACATTTTTAACTGGAAAGTTCGTAGCCATTACAATAGCTTCCCAATAAAGAGCCAGACAGAAAAATTCAATTTGAATTTTTGAATGAATTGCCTCTCATTTCGGATGTGGCTTTATACCTAAGATGTGCTTCTTCTTTGACGAGTGGTCACTTGGCTTTTTTTGGGCCTCTTTCGATCACTGTGTTTGTGTTTTTTCCTTTCATTTCTCCTTTCTCAATGATCATTTGTTGGATCAATAAGTTTCAGCATCAGGGGGCAAGTCATTTTGAGACCATGTATGAGGTTCCTTCTGGGAAGGAATCTTTAGTATCATATATACTGTCTCTTTAGTGGCAAATATTTTGAAGACATTTTTCTTTAACTTAAGTGTCCACCGAGCATGCTCATGGAGGCTCCAGAGATTTGGGATGTTGCCCCATCTTGTTGAGACCGTCGTAATATGGATGTGCTCCAAAATTAGTAGAAAGTTATCTGTGATCATAATTCCATCCGTTTATGGGCTCATCCCTAGAATTTTCAGAAATATAGGCTAGATAACGTTAGGTTAAAGAAGGGGAGTGTGATGGTTGAGCATCACTTCCACTTAACCTGTCCTATCCCATGGTGGCTGAAACCACTCGTGCTCTTTAAGAATTTTAGAAGATCCGATATACCTGCCTTTGCTACGTCCGCAATCTCTCTGAAGAATTTATGGCCCAGCCAAGCTAGGCGCCGATCTTGGAGAGCTGGGCAGTGGCAAAGCAGATGTTGGATCGATCCCGAGTTCCATTTCCGGAGCATTGCTCCGATGAGACAATGTCCTCTGATCACTCCGACGAGCATAAGGATCTTTGTTTTTTCGATATTCAGCTCTGGCCACGATGATCTTGTCGTTTCTTGCAAGCCAAGACGAGTTGGCTTCTTTTATTATTGTGTCATCTATGATCCGGTATAATGCACTGATCGATGGTTGCAGGGACGTGTCCGCTTCCCTGATGTCCATTTTAGACCCTTTTCTGGCCAATTTGTCCGCTTTTTTGTTCCCTGCAATTGAGCTGCTGCCCGAGATCCAGCAGAGTTTGACCTTCTTATGTCTGATGGACTTCCGTGAGCCGCGATATTTCATGACAGCCTTTAATCTCGTTGTGCAGGATCTTATTGTCTTCAGTGCAGCCTGGCTGTCTACAAAGATGGTAATATCCGATGGTGGGATATCGGTTACCCGTAGGTGTTTGGCTGCTTTCTCTATTGCTAGGATCTCTGCTTGGAAGACGCTGCACAAATCAGGGAGTCTGAATGATTCCTGTTTGTGCAGGGTGTCATAATAGAATCCGGCCACAGTGCCTGTATCGGTGAAGAGGGTAATCTCGTGGTCGTTGATAACGGCGTTCGATAGCCACTCGTCTCTATCGCAGAATGGGATTGACAAACCGTGTGTTAAGATGGATGTCCTCCGAAAAACAATTCTGTGATCATAACATCATAATTTTTATTGTTCTCGTTTAAAAAATTAGGCCCAATGTTTCCGTTCATCGATAAGATGCAGCGATGCAAGGGCCGTTGGTGTTTCGGCCATGCATTACGAGGGTGGTCCGATAAGTACTTAGCCAACAAAAGAAAAACAAACATTTTGGAGAAATGGCGATTTATTTTTCAATATAGTCTCCTTTTAGCTCGATACACTTGACCCAGCGATGATCCAACTTCTTTAACCCGTCTGAAAAATACGTTTTCTCGAGGTCTGCAAAGTAGGCCTCCGTGGCGGCGACCTCCTCATTCGAGTGAAATTTCTGGCCGGCGAGTGACTTTTTCAAGTTTGGAAACAAAAAGAAGTCGCACGGGGCTAAATCTAGAGAATGCGGTGGATGGGGCAGCAGTTCGTAACCCAATTCGACCAATTTGGCCGTGGTGAGGGCGGAGGTGTAAGCCCGTGCGTTATCATGGTGGAAGAGCACTTTTTTCTTCGCCAAGTGGGGCCGTTTTTTCTTCAATTGGGCGTCGAATCGGCCTAATAATTTGGCATAGTACAGCCCTCTGACCGTTTTGCCCTTCTCCACGTAGTAGATGTGGATCACACCTTGTGAATCCCAGAAAACGGTGGCCATCACCTTTTCGGCCGATGGGACAGTCTTCGCGTTTTCGGAGCACGTTCACCGGATGAAGTCCACTGTTTCGACTGTACCTTGGTCTCTGGTGTGTACCAGTGGATCACTGTCACGAAACGACGCAGAAACTTCTTCGGATTGCGGTTAAACAGCGCCAAACACTGCTCTGAAGTGGTCTCACGGTTGCGCTTGTTGTCCGGAGTGAGCAAACGCGGCACCCATCGCGCCGACAGCTTTCTCATGCCCAAAATTTCATGTAGGATATGATCATGCACCTTCAATCGGTGGTCTGCCAATACGAGATCGTGGATTCTTGCCACGTTATCCTCCGTGGTAACCGTTTTCGGGGCCACCTGGACGTGGCTCATCAAAAACCGACGTGCGACCACGTTGAAACTCGTTAAACCAATTTTTGATGGTCGCCATCGAAGAAGAAGAATCACTGTACACAGCATCCAAACACTCTTTGATTTCGCTGCGCGATTTCTCTTCCAAAAGCAAGAATTGAATCACCGACCGATATTGCTCTTTTTCCATTTTTCTAAAATCCGCGGACACTCCCGCTTCCACACGCGGTCAAAACAAAACTACAAGTCCGATCCGGCTGGAATTTCGACAGTAGCCGTCTACTAGAATGTACTACACGATAGTAAGTTGCTCTTGCGATACTGGCGCCATCTGGCGGTGAGGCTAAGTATTGTCGGAGTTCAGTAACGACAATTTTGTTCATCAACATACCCATTGTTGTAAAATGAGTTTGCCCAGTCTAGAAAATGCAATTTACTCTACGGAATCTCTCCAGTTTCGCCTGAATTTCAAGTCTGGCTTTGAGATTTCCTAAGATTTTGGAAGACCCGATGTAGAAGCTCTTTTCCTAATTGGAGATTTTGGATTTCCGACCAGGTTTTGTTTCAAATTCATACCTTTACCCCACGAACGAATTTAATTTACACTTAGCCAATCGCTCAATCGCCGAACATTGTAACGTGAACAAAGTTGGCAACGACCACTAAGTCATGCGATGCTTTCTCGACTTTGTAACACATATCCGCACTTTAAAATTATTTAAATGACACCAGCGTCGTTTCGCCCCGTTTATAGCTCTTTGAGACGTAAATCTTTAAAAACTATAATTCTGCCACCGAACTCCTGTGTATCGTTAAATTTGCTTTTCTTGCTTTATTTCGAAGGTATGCGCTACGAGCATAGCTTTTACGTGATTTAATCGCGACCTTTGTGTAACGATGAGATTTATTACAACTTAAGGATCTAATTAATATTTTCGATATGTCGACCTTACGCACGAACAATTTCCTTAAGATGGTCAATAAATTTATCGCACGTTGCACCCATGTGTGTCTGTGAAATGCGCTACCATTTCCGTTCGGCGTTCGTTTTCCTTTATTTACTGATTTTGCCAGGCTTGACCGTTAAAATGTGCCAAACAGAAAAGTCTAATGCACTGCGAGAGATTGATAGCCATTGTGTCGAGAAATTGAAATACGGAACATTTTGTCGCAACCATTCCTGATCTGCTCGGTCTTTTCGGGAAGATGCAGAGTTTCCTTGGAATATCCGGGGTCTTTGGAAGAGTGCCAACCGTTTCAATACAGCTTTTAAGACAGTTTCAGGATAAATGACCGACCGTTCGCAGTCACTGCTGCTCAAACCATCTAAAACCGTGGCGCTTGCTTCCTGGTTATCGTTCTTTGGTCCATATTATCGTATCACTTCTCTGACAAGTAAGCTCGATCATTTTGCTTATTGACATGTTGCACAGTTTCAGATGGTGCTTCATCAGAGAAGACGATGTTTGCCAATTGGCCACTCACATGGAAGCGGATCAACTCCTTTGCTCCTTCCATTCTAACTTTTTAATTGGATCGTGCACTTTTTGGAACTTTTTTTTTTTTTTCCAGACACTCAAACACAAATACTGGTCCATTGTACTACCAGACAGACACCTTGTTTTTATTGTATTTTCCCCGTTGTCCGGAGAAAAGTGGGGCTTCAGGGATGTAGAGCTAAGAGATTCGGAACCCACCAAGTTGGCCCAAGGGTGCGCCACCGTGCGCGAGCGAAGGCAGAGAAAGTGTTCTGCTGTGTCATCCTCCTCGCAACATGCAGCACAGGTAGGCATCTCACTGATGCCAAGCACGTAGAGATGCTTGAAGAAGCAAAAGTGTACCGGCCCGTAATGACGCACGTAAACCTTCTGCAATAATTTCTTCTTAAGGATAAGAAAAATGTTGCGGACTTCTTGCAGACATCAGGTCGTACGCGCTTAGTCATCCTGCATCCTGAATATTCCCCCCATCTACGACTGTGTGCATTAAAGATCCAGTCGTTGATGTCAGATTTGACCGTGGAAGCAGGAAGACCTAAGCGGGTTCAGGTCCTGAGAAACTCTCCTCTGAGCCCCTTTTAGCGAGTTCATCGCAGATCTCGTTGCCTGGAATCCCAGAGTGACCTAGGACCCATACAAGCCTAAGTGAATTAAGTCTTCCCACTTTGTTCAAAAAGGTCTTGAGTTCATGCACTCGGATAGAGGGTTGGACACAGCATTGAGTGCAGCTTGGCTGTCACTGCAGACGCATATGCTTTTTCCCTTGTTGAGTATTCTAATGAAAATATTAATTTAACATCCCTGGCTGCTACTAAAGCGCCACGTTCCTAACGAGAAGTGCAGTCGAATGTTTTCGCGCTCAAAGAAAACTCCAGCGCCGGATCCCTGCCCAGTCTTAGAGCCAGTGAAAATGCGAAGATTTTCCATTCCGGGTTCAGTGTCTGGCCAAAGCCAGTCCTGACGCCATGGAAATGTGACTGTGAAATCACAGCGCAGTAGGATGGCAGGTGTCATTACGTCAGAAGGCATATCCATGAGACAGGGATTGTAGGATATTTCTCGCGCAAGTACATTTTCACTCCAATGCCAGTTGTACCAAGGACAATTTCTCTTTGGGCGAGAAATGGCTTTCAGTGCACGCCCTCGTGCAGCTGAGATAGACCGCTCTTTAGAGTTTGATGAGTGAAGCCACAGCGTGTTTGCGTGTTAGCCTGTTGCAGTAAACAACCGATGCATATGAGATTATCGGTCTTATCATTGCCGTGTAGATCCAAAGGACTTTTTTCGGCGATAAGCCCCATGTTTTGCCGAAGGCACCTTTGCATTGCCAAAAAGCTGACAGCGCTTTGGTGGTTTTGGACTCAACATGCTTTGACAAAAGAAGCTTGCTATCTAGAATGACTCCCAGATACTTAGCTTCCTTGGATATTGGGATGGGAATTCCTTTTAGCACCAGCTGAGTAATGCCAGTATTTCCTTCTCGTGAAGAGAACGACATCAGTCTTAAGGGGATTAACCGACAGCCCATTACTCGTGCACCAGTCTTCGATCACATCTAGCGCCGCCTGCGCTTTGAGACAGACAGTCGCTAAACATGAGCCGACAGAGAGAACAGCAACATCATCCGCGTAGGCCTGGCATAGATTCAAGAGACATTGAGAGCATCGAGCAGAGAGTCGACCACCATGCACCATAACAGCGGGCAGTCCCTGTCTACTCCACATTTGACACATTGTTCGAGGCCTGCGTCAGCGATCAATGTCCTGTGCACAAGCATTGCTTTGATCTACAAAATCAGTGCTTCATCTACACCATGCCGTCTAGCAGCGTTACACATGCTGTCGAAAGTAGCATTATCAAAAGCTCCCTCAATGTCGACGAAAATGCCTAGTACGTACTCTTTCCTTTCGAGAGCGCATTCAATTCTCCCAACTAGGTTTTGAAGTGCAGTCTCGCAGGATTTTCTGCGCTGATAAGCATGTTGCATGTCCGAGAGAGGATGCATTCGAAGGGCAATTTTGCGTACGTGGAACTCTACTAATCTTTTCAGCAAGAACGATGTTAGACTGATGGAACCTAACTTTGGATATGTTTAGCTCAAAAGCTAATTTCATTCTGCTATGTCGACAATTAAGTTCGATTCTGGCCTTCACACTCCAAATCATTTTCGACGACGTTGACATATTTTCCGCACAACCTTCACAACGTTTTGAAATGCGCCCGATTATGCTGCGATTTACAAACATTTTATTGACTTTCAAATATGCCAGCTCACGGATAATAGTCGAACCGAACCAAGACTCAAGACGCGATTAAAAAGATGCTTACAAGATTGCTTGTCAACAATGAAAGGAATAAACAACTGTCAGACCTTCAGCGCGCTGTCATTCGCAGTTTGGATGACATAGCGACATGAAGTTGGTTATAGTGCATGTCAGCCGCTCTGCATTTACATATGAATGTTTAGGAATGTTACTAAGAGGTATGTATCTCATCGTCAAAAGCTTTTGTTATAAAATAAAGGATCGCAGTTTTCAGTACGAGTATGTACACTGTGCTCTCATTTTTAGAAGCCATTGGACGAGACGACGAATCATCCATTCCGGAGAAAAACAAATAAATTCTCGGTAAAAGCAGGTATGTATATAAGGGATTGCCATATCGTCCAGGTAGATTGGCTTAACCAGGGTTCAAAACCAGTCAGGATTATAGGATTCCCAGGTATACCAACGATATTATCACATTTTGTTGAAAGATGACTACCTGGCATGCCACAACACACTCTTGTAGCACGGAATGCTGTCGCTAAACCATATTCCATACATTGGTCTTGATTTATCGTAGGATCTCCATCTAAAAATAACGCGCCCATATATCCATACACTTTCAGGCGTTCTTATAGTTCGATGTTAATTTTTTAGCGATTAATTTCGCCTACTCCGCACAAATACAAATCATCCCCTTGAAGGACGAGGTATAGTGTAGGAGTAGGGAATGATTGTGACGAAAATAAATGTTCCAGACAGTGACGTAGCCCGTCTGCTTCATCTATTGGTATCGACATTAAAGCGGGTAGGCTATAAATCTGAGATAACCATGATATGGATCGCTTGCCTATATACATTTGTATCCATGGAATTCAATTCTATTGGATTTTCTGTGGTTTTTGATAGATATCGGATTAAGGAGTCCTTCAGGACAGAATCGAGATGTTTAGATGTATAATTCGATATTTCCATAAATCCCCGTCCATCAACATACCGAATTACAATATAGACGTCTGTATATCTATACCTCATCGAGGGGGTATGTGTTTATTAAGTAAATAAAATGGACATGATGTCATCTGACCAAGTCACGGACTACACCCAACCAAATCAGGGAAATGCCCTGTTGCCATGCTGTATAACACAACAAACGATAGAGGGTGATGTTTAACAACAACAAAAACAACAACACAAACCGCAAATGACTCAAGATTATAAAAATAAACGAAAGATATGTATAAACGATGCCAAGTATGTAGGTTCGCGTACTCATACTCATTTATTACGTCGTATAATTGAAATTTTCTAAATAAAAAAATTAAGTTTTAGTCTGTAAATCGGTATGTAAGATACACCACAGGGGGGGCCCCCCTGGCACACGGTCAACGAGCAGATACAGATAAAACCTATCCGACAAGTGAATAATTGCTGTAAAATGTCGTTTAAGTCATTCATTATACAAAGGCGTAAAAAAATTATTTTTTTATCAAAATTAACCACATTAAGAGGGCACTACAAGCCCAGCTGCATGAGGCGATTAGATACATATGTAGCGACTCCATATTGCGTTTATTTAAATTCAAAGTCCATATCCCTACCCAAGCCTTGGAATAACGTCTTTGAATAAACACAGGATTTGGAGAAAAGGGATGTCGGCAGAGCGATCTATCAGAACGAGAATAATAGACAGAAGGATGAGATCAACAAAAGGGAAGAGCACTGAATAAGCCATTTTTATTTTTTCAATTAACGTTATTTACTAAGTTATATACACCTAGGGCTCAATAGATATTCATAACATGTGGCGTGCGATGTACATAGCTCGTACTTAACACATACAATCGCTGGTAGTGTGATTTAGGATGGAAAATGGGGATGATTTGTAGAAAAAGCCGTGAGGAAAAAGGAAAACAATTGGGTATAAAGTGAGAGAGGAACGCGCACTACATAGACGTGCAATTGTAATTGAAAATAATAGAAAAAAATTTGCAGCATTTTTAAATCCATTGATAATCCTACCTAACGAGATTACGTACACCTGCTTGGACGCGGTTTGAACTTAATTATTATACTCCACTGATCTTGAGCGGGTGCCGTTCAATTAGGTGGTCTGGAAGCCCGGGCCCACGTTATTTATCATTAGTTTCGTCCCTCTTTGTGATATCTATACTACGAGGTATGTATGTGAATATGAAATGTCGATTTTATGGCGGCTCAAAAAACATGTATTTTCCCCATTTTTCTGGCAACTGGTGGATTCCGTGCCAGTACCAGCGTTAGTCTTATACGGCCAACCATTCATTAAACCAAATTTCAAAGAAACGATACTGTTTAGAACTCCGTTGTACAGGGCCTCAAGGAATACCAGAAAAAACTGGAGGAAATCTGCGATCATCGGACAACATTGACCACAATTAGCGGTGAGAAACGCGGTCAGATATGTACATCGGTCAACTTTACGGCAGAGTAACTTAGCCTACAAAGAAAAACAAACATTTTGGAGAAATGGCGATTTATTTTTCAATATAGTCTCCTTTTGAGCCAGCGATGCTCCAACTTCTTTAACCCGTCTGAAAAATACGTTTTCTCGAGGTCTGCAAAGTAGGCCTCCGTGGCGGCGATGACCTCCTCATTCGACTGAAATTTCTGCCCGGCGAGTGACTTTTTCAAGTTTGGAAACAAAAAGAAGTCGCACAGGGCCAAACGTGGAGAATACGGTGGATGGGGCAGGAGTTCGTAGCCCAATTCGACCAATTTGGCCGTGGCGAGGGCGGAGGTGTGAGCCGGTTCGTTATCATGGTGGAAGAGCACTTTTTTCTTCGCCAAGTGGGGCCGTTTTTTTCTTCAATTGGGCATCGAATCGGCCCAATAATTTGGCATAGTACAGCACTCTGACCGTTTTGCCCTTCTCCACGTAGTCGATGTGGATCACACCTAGTGAATCCCAGAAAATGGTGGCCATCACCTTTTCGGCCGATGGGACAGTCTTCGCCTTTTCGGAGCACGTTCACCGGGTGAAGTCCACTGTTTCGACTATTCCTTGGTCTCTGGTATGTACCAGTGAATCCATGTCGACTGTCATGAAACGACGCAGAAACTCTTTCGGATTGCGCTTAAACAGCGTCAAACATTGCTCTGAAGTGGTCTCACGGTTGCGCTTGTTGTCCGGAGTGAGCAAACGCGGCACCCATCGCGACGACAGCTTTCTCATGCGCAAAATTTCATGCAGGATATGATCCACGCGATCTTTTGAAATGACTCAGCTATCGCGCGCACCTTCAATCGGCGGTCTACCAATACGAGATCGTAGATTTTTGTCACGTTATCCTCCGTGGTAGCCGTTTTCGGGGCCACCTGGACGTGGCTTATCAAAAACCGACGTGCGACCACGTTGAAACTCGTTAAAATTAAACCAATTTTTGATGGTCGCCATTGAAGAAGAAGAGTCACCGTACACAGCATCCACACGCTCTTTGATTTCGCTGCGCGATTTCCATTCCAAAAACAAGAATCGAATCACCGAAAGATATTGCTCTTTTTCCATTTTTCTAAAATCCGCGGACACTCCCGCTTCCATACGCGGTCAAAACAAAACTACGAGTGTACTACACGATAGTAAGTTGCTCTACTGGCGCCATCTGGCGGTGAGGCTAAGCACTTATCGGACCACCCTCGTAATGTAGCGCCATCCATCAAATAGACAAGCTTCGTATATTCGAGAGGTAGTTCATTAGGGTCTGGATAACCATCAAGTGCTATCCAAATAAGGTCCTGTACGACGGAGCAGGCTTAAACAAAATCGACAGGTTTCTTGTTATAATGTCACAAAAGCGCATCGAAGGCTATGACTAACCAAAATAACCTGATCCCCGGGGCTTACTACCCCAATTATGGACACCATGAGAGCACGGGAATTCGGGCTTTATTCCCCCATAGGCATTTCTTCATATTGATTCCGGAAGGTCAAAGGTCAGATGGATAAATCCGTTCCCCGGCCATTTTTTTTTTAGATGCGCCAAACGGATATGAAATTTTTATACATACTAGTGGCCCGTACCATTGGCATGCATAATTCATAGACCCTATCAAATTGCATCGAGTCTGCACCTACGTATAGCTTGCGCCATCTCATATGGGTCGATGTAATTTCGAATAACTTCCACAATTCTCAACTGATTTTGGAAATTAAAAAACTTTCATTCAGCTTAGACCTTTACAATTTATTTTGATTAATTTTTGAAAACAATATCAATTAAATGACCGCCTTTATTGCCGATGCAAAAATGGGCTCGTTTTCGCGCATTCTCCATGACATTTTCGAGCATTTCGGCCGAAATTTCTGCGATTTCCTCACGAATGTTTTTTTTGAGCTGTTCTTTCTGTCTGTTTTCATTTTCTGTCTTCGAGCCGTTAGCATACACCTTGCTTTTCAAGCATCCCCAAGGAAAAAAGTCTGGAGGAGTCAAATCCGGCGATCTCGAAGGCCAGTCTATATCGCCCTTTTTTGACACCAATCTTCCAGAGAATTCCTTACGCAAAAGGTTCACTGTTTTGTCCGCAGTATGGCATGTCGCGCCGTGAAAAAAGTGAAATAGCCCTTTTTTACGCATTTCTGGGACCACATAATGGGCCAACATCCACCGATATCGATCTCGCCATCAACTGTATCGCCAACTTTGAAGAAATACGGTCCAATAATGGTTTTAGCGCATACACCGGCCCAAACAGTCACTTTTTGATCATATAGCGGCTCTTCTCGAATAACGTGAGAATTTTCGGAGCCCCAGAAGCGACATTTTTGTTTATTAACTGAGCCCGAGAGCGTAAAATTTGCATAATCGGTCATCAAAATTTGCTGCCAGAATTCCGGCTCAGCATTAATCATTGCAACGACATTTTGTGCGTATGCCAAGCGCCGTGGCTCATCTTGTGGCAAAATTCTTTGAGTTATCTGCACTTTGCATGGAAATATGTATGTAAGTGAAGATCATCCTTTAAAATTCTCCGCAAGTGGCCCCTCTGACGCCTAACTGCTGCGAACGGTCCCGATATGACAAACTTGGGTCTCCTTGAACACTTGTGAACGCCTTAACAGACTAAATAGATGAGTTTGAATGCCGCGGACGTGGCTCACGAGGGCTTGCCACAGAACCAAATTGAAAAATATTCGAGGCCCAATGACGAATTGTATCTTTTTGGACGCAACATGATCACGATATTTTGCACTATACGCACGTTGAGTTAGCACAATTGAGCGTTCATTTTTAATGAACATTGAAACTATTTGTGCACGTTCTTTTGCTGTGTAGCAATTCATGCTTCAATTCTACTGAATTGACGTTTCCAAAATGTTATGACATATGAAAATCGGTTGACAATTGTTGAAGTTATTCGAAGTTTACATTGACCCGTATGAGATGGCGCACTCTGTATTAAACCCCAACCTGCACTTTTCTGCCATTCTCCCCGCGGGCGGGACTGCCGCTAGGTATTACTTCCCGGGGCTGGCAAGCATGCTTCGTCCGAAATCGTCTGGTAGCCGCTTATTGTCCTCATGGAACAGAGCCGGGATACTAATGATAGATTTCGGCAAATTTCCTTCCTCTTAAGTACTTCTGCCCAGACTAGTGCAGCATACAGCATGAATCCTCTTTGCATGTCACAGCCCACCAGCGTTTGGCACATCTGGAACTCCGCCATACATTAGGTTCCAAGGGAGGAGGCCCAGCAGCGATCCCTGAATAATCCCGGCGGAGATGTCATTATATTTGGTGGCTTCTTCCGTGATATTACTCAATTTTCTATTTTTAAGGCAATCGCTGATTATTCTTACCATTCTTGCTAGCGACCTTCTTATCAGGGTCCAGTCATTTTCGACGTCTAGTGTCACCACTGCTCAGTCTTTCTTTGACCCTCGCCTCCACGAGTGTCTTGCTATGGCTTCAGATGCAATATCGACAACTTTTTAATTTGCTTTCTGAATCCATACTGGTAGTTTGAGAGGGCCCCCTTATCCTCTGCTACAGTCAATAGCCTGTCCCGGCCATGAATTCATACGTTTGGAGGAATTTCGCCGAAGTTGCGAAGTTGAAGATAGTTGTCGGGTGAAAACACTTCCCAGAGCGGTAGCTAGGTGGTCTTTTGGAGGCTGGGCGCATCATCATGCCTAGGTGAACCTGAAAACTGATTGAGGCTTCTTAGGGTTGTTGAGGTCTCGGGCACGTACAGTGCAAATAGCGAAGTCTATTGTTTGTCTAGTAAATAAGAAACAAAAAAAAAAATCACTTCTTTATGAGAATGAAAGTTTCGAGCGATCCAATTTGTGGTTCTAAAAATAAATTTAAGTAGAAAACATTTTGGGCTCAAATTTTTATCAAATTTATTGTCAAATATATTGGATGTATCTTACCATTTTGAACGAAGTATAATATGATTCAAATGTCCTTCACGGGAGTTCTTACAGGACTCGATTCTGACAAGGTAATTTTTAATGATTTTTCGACACATATCGGACAATCATTTAACGAATATTCGTTTGCTAATTATAATAAACACAATCTTCCGCTTAGGCCCAGAAGAAAAAATCCAACCGTGACTAAACACAAGATCTTGGTCACCAGTTCACATCATCAAAATGCGGAACGCGAGAAACTGGTCCAGGATTTTTGTTTTGCAATAAAGCTAAAGCGGATCTTATTCTGGGCGATGTGTCTGCATGTCTTTCACTTCTATATCTTGGATTTGGCAAAATAAAATTAGTTAACATTTGGCTATAAGGCGATGTGGATAGGATGGGATCTTCTTTAAAACTTTCATTAATGGCAGCCATATTTTCTGCAGAGCGTGTATTTGGAAGGTCTTAAGACGAAGCCTTTGTTACAAAGCCAGTCTCTCTTAATTTTTTGTCTACATACGCTCAGATGAACGACTATGATGACCATAACCTGCGCGTAAAACGCGAAACCTACCTACTAGAGAATCACTATTTTGGGGTAAGTTTTCACAATTTTTCCAAGTTCAGCTATTGTTATACTATCCATATTGTGAAATGGTGAACCTTAAGCTAAATCGTCTGTTGATACACCTTAATTCTGGGAAGACAGTTCGGTTCGACATATTTCATTGAAAGTAGGATGTCAAATCTGGACCATGAATTGAATCTCCCCAGATGATCGAAATATCTGTATGAAAATTGCACCTTGCTCCGACTAACCTACTGTTCAATTGTCCTATAAGCACTGATGATATGACCGAAAATTCAATTTCGAATCATTTGCGTAAGGCTGAAGATGCTCAAGGTTTGGGTGCCGCATCAATTTTAACTGAAAAATTATATGAAAAGAAACTAGAAATATGTAGTGGAAACACTATTGACACGAAACCCATTGAAAATCAACCCATTTCGCAAGATTTCAATAACGGGTGATGACAAATAGGTAAAAACCGAGAATTGCGGTCGAAAAATGAGATCGGTCTCAAGGCCTTAATGTTCCAAAAAGTGCACGATCCCACACCTGGTCGAAAATAGGTTAGAGTGGAAGAAGCAAAGGCGTTGGTTGCCAAACATCGTCTTCTTTGATGAAACAGACGTTAAGATAAACGAGATCGTTTATCGTGAAACTGTTTTGGAATCTATGTTAAAGTCGTGAGCACAAAACATTTCAACCAAAGACCGTGGACACTCTTATAGGAATGTATCTTCTCACAAGGCCCGAGCAAATCAAGAATGACTGCGATAAAATGCTCAGCATCCCATTCTTCGACACAGTACAAATATATTAGACTTTGCTGCCTGGCGCATTTTGAAGGCCAAGGTTGGCACAACCGACGCGATCATCTTTCCATCTTTTTGGGCCGATCAAGCAAAATTTCTGATATGGAAGCCATTTTGCTTCTTTTTGAATTATTTCCAAGGCGTTTAAACAGTTATATGATTAACCTCTTCTCAATACTTTTGCGAGCTGATCTTGTGTTTGAGGCTTCGTCTAATAATGCCCCTCATCTGGCTTAAAATTCCACAGATTTAAGGCACCAACATTTTTTTTTCGTACAATCACAACCTATGGTATTCACATACCAATTTTCTTACAAGACTTGTCAGCACATCCTATCTGCAGCCTTTGAGCATTTTCTTAGTGTCCGAAGGCTTGATTCATTCTGAAGCCTGATGTCGAAAAGCTGCAGTTAGAGAAGCCGCCAAGACTTTAGCCTAACAGGACCCGATGGAATCTGATAAACTATAGAACAGGAATGGAGAGGAGGTTAAGGCCCGTCAAGGATACCGTCTCTAAGAGAAACCCCTAGTTTGACAGGTACTACAGAAGGGTCTAGCGACGGACGAGAGCTGCTCATTATTATAATTGCTCTTACAAATCGTGGCCTCGAAGCTTCTCCCAATCACCTACATATGTATGTTGTGTATGATTCATGGTTTACGATAGGTGAAAAAGCGACTTTCTGGTTAATGCCGCTGACTTCCAACCGGAGGTGGTTTAGCCAGCACCCCGTTTAGAATAAATAATTTCGATGACTTGGCTCAGTTCATAGAAGTTGGAGCTCTCAGTCACAGTGTTTCCATCATTCTAGTGAAACGTAAGATCGATAAAATGGAGGGAAGCTATTTTAGCAAAGAAGTAAGACGAACATGCCAAGCCTATAAAGCCGGAGTGAAAGTCTCCAGACAGAACCATTCACACTGGAGTAGGACTTGAGAGAATTCTGTTCGTCCGGCTTAGATGAGCCGACGTTCTTCAACACGACGGACTGCCTGCTAAGCTGTATAAAGCAGCTAGGGATTGGTTGGTTGGAAACATGCACTAAATTATCTGGAAGACGTGGTCAGAGGAAAACATGCCCATTGCATGGTTTGTCTGGTAAAATCTTGATCGTGCTGTGTTAAATCTTGAAGTAATCATTGTGGTTTCAGGGCAAGATCAGTCGAACAAATATTCACCTTAGGGCGGATCTTGTAAGGACTCATAAAGAGATCGACATATGACACTGGCTAGATGGACTGAGCTATGTATGAGCTGACCGAGGCCTTGAAAATATCGGGCGGGACACAGTGGCAAATACTCGTACAGTAGGCACGATCTATTTGAAATTGGAACAATTGCTGGCGTACGTAGAGGACACTGCTGTGATTGGATGAACACAACGAGATATCAGTGAAGCGTTAGGAAGCAGGAGTGGCTATATTGAGCCTAACGATCATTGAGGGCAAAACCTTCATCCAGCATCACCTTTGCCGGCTACCAATTTGAAACTTTCAACGATTTGACTTAGCTTGGGTAAGTGAATAGGATTCACGGAGGTTCAAGAGTTACGCTCTTATGGAGTTTGTCACACAATCTGGGCGGGGTGGAGATGGTTTGTGTTGAAGATCTTCGTTCACTACTCTCCGGGGGTGGTTGTCCTAGATAGGATTCGAGATATTCGACTGAATTTGTCGCGTTGGTTGTAATTCGCACAATTTTTTTTTCGCATGTCATTAGGGTGTTATATTGAAAATGCACACACAGGGTATGAATTTGTGTACTTATACTGCGAGTGTTATGCCTTTGAAAGCATTTTTTGATCATCGCTCACAACTGATGTTGTTGTACAGTTTTTCCGTATAAGAATTGTTCTTGGCAATGGACAGACTTGAGCTTCAGACCTTCCGCTCAATAGTCAGTGATGAGTATCATTGTACCAGGACCACTGACTAGTTGAATGTGGCAGATAGGACCCGACGCAGAATAACCCTTGCCAAAAGTTACTTCATTGGGCTCAAGAGGCAAATAAGAAGTAGAGCCCCCACCCCGGACGGCAACCAAGAAGCTTATCGGCTGTATAGCGACATCCGCTTAGTCACGCGTCTGGACAATGTAGGGCGAATATTTTTTATTCTAATATTGAGGACTGATGCAATAGAGCACGATCGTCTTTAACGCGCGGCCTAGGAAACAGCTAACTAAAGATTGTACTGGTTAGAGGGCCTTGTTGTTGATGTCCAGATTTCTTTCAAGCCGTAGCGCCATAAGAAAGAAGTCTATTGCACTTACAAATGCTTCCTTTCAGTTTCCTTCGATGTACTCGTAAAGTTGTGAAACTAGATTCAAATTGCAGCCCACAGAAATTAAATTGAACAAATTAAATAGTAAAGTCCTCCTAATGTTGGTTGGCACTGGCAACTCGTCTATCAAGCAGTCAGTTAATTTCTGCATCAGTCTCCCGAATATGATGGTAGATGACCTTTTATATGATGATGCTATAGATCTATAAACTAGGGATTAAGATTATCTTCATTGGACTTCCTGTTACTCCTATGGGACGGGTAGCAACAGTCAAATTGTATTTCGCTGCTTCCTTCAGCGGGCTACTACTTGCTTACTACTTACCCCCCCCCCCAGTGAACAAACGTTGGCTACTATCTGATGAAATCAAACAGATAAAGTCATACCCGTTCCTGACTAGTTTTTGTTTTCATTACTCTATCTGCACTCGTGAGACAAGTACACATTTCAATGTTTTTTTTTTTTTTTTGTTAAACAAATATTGCTTACATGCAAATTTGGATGCGAACGCGCAGCGCTTTTAGTTTTTCTTGTTTATTTACATAAAATGTGTTTACAAAGCATGAGCCAAGTATGAAGATGAATAATTGCACGTATTTTAATTAATGTAAATAATTTTGATCGTGTAGTCACGTTTTGAATGTACAGGGTGGCTTACTGAGCTATAATTATGAAAAGAAACATAGCTGAATCCGTCCCTCTGGGATGGTTCATTCCGTGAAAGGGGTGCTCATGGTATATTGAAGTCAATGCTTTATAGAGAGTGAAACCTAGGTTATTGAAAAATGTTGCTATTAAACAAGAGTAATGGAATTCCTGTGGTTCTGCAGTTTAGATTCAAGTCGAGGTAAGAAACTGGTGCCGTAAGGCTTGATGTCAATTAGATTAACATTTACTTTAAAGGTGAAAGGTTAGGCCCGCAGCTTGCACAAAAACCGCAGGTTGTCACTACAGGGATGGTATTTTTAAACTAAGTCTTAAAAAAAAAGTAAGGAATTTTAGAGAGGATTGTTCAAAAAATAAGGTGACTTAAAAATTGCTTTTGCCGGGTGTTTTGTTTTTATTCTTCTACCTTGCAAAGTTGGGGTAGGGAAGACTTATGCAAAGGCTTCCCTGTCCGTCCGTTTGTCCGAGGGCATATGTAGTCTGAACTATGTAGTCTTGGCTGTGCGACAGAGTACATGATTCTGAGCTCATAGTTTTAGAACCCTAGCTACTGTGGTTCCTGAGATTCAGGTAAAAGTTTGTAAAATTCAAGGTAGAATACCTGGAATTGTAGCTTGGCTCCCGGCGAAATGATCCCATCGGATGCCGAAAGTCATCTTATTTTATAGGAGAGCTTATTGTGATCATGCGTGGTCAATATGTACGTTTCAAAAGCGGTGATTTTGATGTTTCGACTTTGAAGATGAGAAAACAATAGAGGAACTGCTCAATAAGAACCCATGAAAAACACTTCATAAATAGTGTGAATCATTGGAATTGACTTGCCAAGGATAAGAAAACACCTATGGCCATGGGAACGAGTGAAAGGATCCCATACAAGTTGAAACCAAAGGAAGTCGAAATGTGTTTTTTTACCTACATACATATATAAACAGCTACTTCGACAGCAGAATAGGACTGGGTTTTGTACAGAATTCTCACTGATGGTGAGAAGAAGATTGTTGTATACTATGAGTTGCTCAAACCGAATGAGACCTACTACCGACTATAAATAATGCGTTTAAGCACATCGTGAAACTAAACTTGGAAATGCTCAAATGGAAATTCCTCCCACACTCACCATTTTCTTCAGACAAGGCTCCTTATAATCATCACTTGCTCATGGTCTGCCCAGGCAGAAACTCATTTTTACGAGGAGGGTTCAAAATGCGTCAACTTTTTGACTGCATCTAAAGAAGAGATAGCATGGTTCGAATACCAGCTTGAAAGATGGGAAAAGGTAGTGGCTAACGAGTTTCGAGCAAAATATAAGTTGTTCTCGAAAAATAATTTCTTATTTATCAATTTGTCACCTCCAACGTAATTTCCTACTTGCGCCTAGATTTTTTCCAATTCTCGAAGAAAATCAGAATTGCGGTTTCTGGCTTGAGCCCTAATAGCGATGAGGCCTTTATCTCCTCAATCGTGAGAAATTTTCGTCTTTTGATGGGTATTTTTAGTTTTGAGAAGAGAGAAAAGATAAGGGGCTCAAGTCTGGTGATAGCGGTATTTTTTTTCATCCAAAAAATTACGCAACCATGAGTTAACAGGTGAATTATCGTCATGCAACTGTCATGAATTTTTTTCCTACAAATCTGGAGTTTCTTTTCATATTGCTTCACGCAAACAGCGCATGATTTCAATATTCCGGGAAGAACTCATGAACCACGACATTGTAATCGAAGAAAACATTGAGCAAATCTTCCAAAAGTGATCGATCTTGCCGTGTTTTTTTCGATCTTTTCTGGCCGCTTCTCTAGGGATGATTGGGCAAAGTGACCATATACATACGAGGGTGGTCCGATAAGTACTTAGCCTCATCGCCAGATGGCGCCAGTATCGCAAGAGCAACATACTATCGTGTAGTACATTCTAGTAGACGGCTACTGTCGATCGGACTCGTAGTTTTGTTTTGACCGCGTGTGGAAGCGGGAGTGTCCGCGGATTTTAGAAAAATGGAAAAAGAGCAATATCGCTCGGTGATTCGATTCTTGCTTTTGGAAGAGAAATCGCGCAGCGAAATCAAAGAGCATTTGGATGCTGTGGACGGTGACTCTTCTCCTTCGATGGCGACCATCAAAAATTGGTTTAACGTATTTCAACGTGGTCGCACGTCAGTTTTTGATGAGCCACGTCCAGGTGACTCGAAAACGGCTACCACGGAGGATAACGTGACAAAAATCCATAATCTCGTATTGGCAGACCGCCGATTGAAGGTGCGCGAGATAGCTGAGACAGTAGGCATTTCAAAAGATCGCGTGGATCATATCCTGCATGAAATTTTGGGCATGAGAAAGCTGTCGGCGCGATGGGTGCCGCGTTTTGCTCACTCCGGACAACAAGCGCAACCGTGAGACCACTTCAGAGCAGTGTTTGACGCTGTTTAACCGCAATCCGAAGATCTGCGTCGTTTCGTGACAGTCTACGAAACATGGATCCACTGATACACACCAGAGACCAAGGTACAGTCGAAACAGTGGACTTCATCCGGTGAACGTGCTCCGAAAAGGCAAAGACTGTCCCATCGGCCGAATATGCCAAATTATTGGGCCGATTCGACGCCGAATTGAAGAAAAAACGGCCCCACTTGGTGAAGAAAAAAGTGCTCTTCCACCATGATAACGAACCGGCTCACACCTCCGCCCTCGCCACGGCCAAATTGGTCGAATTGGGCTACGAACTGCTGCCCCATCCGCCGTATTCTCCAGATTTGGCCCCGTGCGACTTCTTTTTGTTTCCAAACTTGAAAAAGTCACTCGCCACGCAGATATTTCAGTCGAATGAGGAGGTCATAGCCGCCACGGAGGCCTACTTTGCAGACCTCGAGAAAACGTATTTTTCAGATGGGTTAAAGAAGTTGGAGCACCGCTGGGTCAAGTGTATCTAGCTAGAAGAAGACTATATTGAAAAATAAATCGCCATTTCTCCAAAATTTTTTTTTTTCTTTTGTAGGCTAAGTGCTTATCGGACCACCCTCGTATATCCATGTCTCGTTACCAGTGGTGACCTTTTTCAACAAATCTGGATCGTCATTCAAGTAATTTAAAAGCTCCTGAGCGATGCCCATGCGACGATTCCTTTTGTCAAAATTTAGCAATTTTGGAACGAACTTCCATAATACATGCTTTATGCCCAAAGAATCTGAAATAATTTCATGGCATGACCCAACCGATATGTCAATATCCTCAGTAACTTCTGACAATGTCAGAATTGACCGGCTCGCGAAATTCAAAATGTCACCTTATTTTTTGAACAAACTTTGTTTATGTAGTTTGTTCTATTTAACTGTTTTGAAAGTACGAAAAAAAAAGCCGCGAATTATGCCAAGCCCCAATATTTTTATTAGACAGTAAATGCAATAATATGCGTTACTTTGAAGAGGCCTACATCGTCCCCATTTCGTTGCTCATCAAATTTTGTCTTACACACCGCAGCAAAGCAGGCACAATTTCGTTTACTTTGCGTCCGCAGAGAAATATCGTAAAATCTGGCAAGCGCGCAGGCCATGCTATATCACCAAAGAAAGCTATCATTTATTGAGGAAACAGCTCAGGGAGTTAGTCTAAACCTTCTATACCTCGAAGTTTGTGTTTAAAGTAATTGCACATCATTTGTTGCATTTGCTGCTGTTCGAACGCTAATGTATCTGACCTAAAACGCTTTCGCTTAAACGCCTAAACGTCTAATGTTTTAGTGGAAACAAAATCCCTGTGTTCGATTCGAACTTGTTTTTTTCCTGTTTTAGATATCCCGAGATTACGGCGGCCGGCCATTTGGAACTGGTAAGTTCAGAGCCTCGTTGATCGCACTTCGCCAAGCATCCCCCACAAGAGAGAGATATAAGTTCAAAATGTAGCGAACCATTGAACAGTGGCTATCGAATGCCATCAAATTTTGCTTTGGGCACGATTCGCCAAGTGCTCGAAAATAAAGGCATGGCGATCACGTATGCGTTAAGCAAGCGCATAGTCGAAAATCGAATCGTGATTGATATGATTACAGTATTATCACTGAAAATTTAGTGATATGGATGATCCACGCCAAACTCATCGCGAACGACTTGATGGGCGATCAAAACCAGTGCCTGCTTGCGAAGACCTTCCGCAACCTCTTGAAAAAAAAATCGAGGCTTTTTAGACAACGTAATCATGGGAGACGAAAGTTGGTTATCCGAATTCAGGTACGACCTGCAAACTTGGAAACGACGCTGTGGCATCATCAAAAAATTCGAATGAGCAAATCAAGCCACACTCATCGTTTTCTTCGACGCCAAGGAGTTGGTTCCCTACGTACTTGTACATGAGGGCAGACAGTGAATAATATTTTTTACCTAAAATTGCTAAAAAGTCTGCGGAGAAGGGCAACAAGATGAGGCTAGTCATCACCGTTTATTGCATCACCGTCTGTTCCAGGTGACCGATTGCCAGACGCTAAGCGACGTCGGGTTAATTCCCCAACCCCGTACAGTCCTTACTTGGCGCTAGCAGACTCTTTTCTATTCCCAAAAGTGAAATCCACCTAAAAGTCAAGGAAGCTCGCACGAGTACCTTAAGAACGGCCCGGCATCAGCCTACTAGGAAGCCGCCGAGTCGTGAAAAAGCATATGGCAAGAGTGCGTCGACGCTCAAGGGATATTATTTTGGGTTTTACAATATAACAATATCTGAAATAAATTAGTTTTTTCGTAAACGTTTCATACAAATTCTGTAGCTTAGTGCTATCTTGACGAAATAATGCGATTAAAGCATTCACTAGAACTGCCGCATAGTCTCATATCCGGGTCAATGATGCTGCCAACCCATCCCCCCTACAACTCAATGGCTTTTTTCGGTTTCATTGAATTTCCGGTCCCCAGACATCAGAATTTGGTTTATTTACGTACAATCCAGAAATGTGATTCATCGGAAAAGACCAAATTTGATGACAAATTGCCTTGGCGAAGTAGATGTTGGCACTTAACGAATCAGCGACGTCATAGATGGCCTAAAGGCTTCAATTGTGGTGTAATGAATTAAGGTGTCTGGCTGGTGATGTTGACGAGCAGGTTCTTATTGAGTTTGGACCGATGCCGAACCAGTTTCTTAAGTCCGCTTCATCATTGCTCGCATTCCAGACACGATTACGTTGGCCGAAAATGCGCGTATTTTACGAGTTATAACAAAAATGCTTACCAAACGACGTACGAAGTAAAGTCGGAAAAGACTGTACTTGACATCTGTCAAAAAGGTCAACCAAATCAAATGATAGTCAACCTCCGCACCATCTGGCTTATCCTTTTCAAACATATTGAAAACGTAATGATACTTTACACAGAATGGAACACATCCCTCTCTTGACATTTCCAAAATGATGACGAGCCTAGACACTCATCTAAATTCGGCATATTGACTTGTGGATCAAGGCATTCATGTAATAAGGTGGGCAGGACAAATCTCCAGATCTCAGAGACCCCACATGAGAGACTGAGTATGGGTCCAATAATAAACTATTTTTAGCCGTGGAGTGATACCTAAACAAATAAAAGGCAATTAAATAGGTTCAATTGGCAAAAGATGATTTTTAACTTAGAGTTTGGGGGAGTCCAATATGCTGTGTGCCTAAGAGCATATTAGTTTTCATCTATACGCGAGTTAAGTTTCAACAAAGGGTGTCACCTTTTCAATGCTTTTCCTGAGAACGTGGTTATCACTTAACATATGTATGCTTATGTGAAGGCACGTGCCTGGTAAATGGAATAATCTTATTTCAAAATTCCAATAGTAAATAGGTGTTTTTAAAGCTAATAAAAGTTAATGCAGAAATGTGTCTGCGTTTTATGGGACGTAACTTAAGTAAACGTTCGACGAAATCTCTTGAGAGAACAAAGTGGAATGCAAAAAAAAATTGCAGGCATTCATGCAGCTTTACATTTGTTTGCTTTTCCACACAATTGTGTAGACTTGAAACAGGTCGCGCCTCTTGTAGTGGCCGGTGGGAATCACATGACTATGCGTTGCCCTCATAAACCTTTTTTAACATTGAATGCCTAAGTTGGAACAATATCGAGAGAATTCTCAAATGTCATCCTACACAAGGGGAAGAGTTTTGCAGGGTTACCCAAGCTTTAAAGTTGACAAAAAGGTGGTGTGTGTCAATTTGGATCTTGTCTGATTTCCACGACCTACTATGTTGTTCAGCAACGATTTCAGGCATTCAAACAGCATGACAGAGAAGATCTTACTAGCAATGCTTAAGGAACTTATTTCCTTGTTCCTTGTTGAGGCAGTTCCCTTTTCTTATGGGATTGATTGAAAAAAATATTCAGTGTATGCAACGTTAAACAACTGTAAGACCGTAGAGGGCGACCATAAAACATGGAAAAAAGAGCTTCTCCTTCACAGCTAACATTAAGATATGGTAGTGTCGTAAGTGGAGAATGGAGTCTCTGTGATTGCTAATACCCTTTGTCTCACATTTGTGGATCGCAGCGAAGATATGGGAAGAAATAGAACAACACATCCTGGAGCGAGAAGGCACCGTGTAAAGGGTCAACCACTGCCACCCTTGACAGGGGTAATATGGATCGATAAACACTAGGACCACGTGTCGAAACAGTGAAAATTCACGATAAAACCGTGTAAAGTTGGTCTTGCTTTTGGTTATCATCTCAAGCCTTCGGACAGGTTAGAGTGTTGAGGAAAACTGAAGCCTCGTGTTAGGTCAACTGAAAACTATTCAATGCCGTAGCTGGGAGTGTGAGAAGCACTGTGCTAAATTGTTAGCTTCTGACGACAGTGACACGCTTTCTCTACCGACATCCATTTGCAACCTAGGTCAAGTAACGTGTGTTACCAAAATGACGCTTCAGCATTGATTGTATCTAGACTCAGCAAAAAAGGTAGGTTGCCACCTTTACCCTACCTCAGGTAGCCACAGTTACCCTATCTTGTTGAGAAGGTGGTCTCAATGGCAGGTGTCTCTATTTCGAGCCCAGTAAACGGATTTATCTGTAAGCATTATGCACCATAATTAGCATAAGGAGCCTACGTAAAGCTTATGAGGTTTAGCTGATGCAATAGTCATTTTCGCTGGTTGGGTACTGGATGTAAATGTAATGTAAACAAGATCATGAATCATGGGACTCATTATAAACAATGATAGTTGAACTACTTCTCCATCCGTAATGCGTGAGGGTTGGGTGCGGTTTTTGGCCGTGCCATAACTGAGTCATATTTTTCGAAAATGATGTTGGTGCGAGCGCTTCAGAAAATGGATGGTTACCGAGCGATACTGACTAGTAGTTTCCGTCTAAAATAGATGCTATGAACGTGGATGGGAAGACAGTACCACATGCCACACATGGTTAAAAAGAGTGGATAGTTCTCTGGAGGTTGGATGTCTTAAATGTAGACAGTAGCCAGTCTGACTACTGATATCGTGCGATTTAACGCCATAAGACCTTTTTCTTCGTGGCTTTGTCAAATATAAGGTCTATGCCGATGCTTTACCAACGATCCATGTACTAAGAAATATATATCAGAGCTTTAATTAGCGAATCACAACTGTCATAATGTTGTTTTATCAGATGCGACGTTGGTCTGTTGAAAAGAAAAGCACTGTAACGTGTGTGCTTATTATTGTTTTTTGTTTAATCAGGCAATTACAAATCATTGTTTATCTATTCGTTTACCCCTAAATTCACACCATTCAATACCGTCTCTTGCTATAGTCTCAATCTAAATCTTACTCTAGTAGAAATCACACAATCGACTTGATACTCGCTGTTCGCACTTATGCATGCCCGAGGTACTAATCTAAATTCTTTGCTGATGAAGCAGTCTCGAACGTTTTGACAATTGTTGTATAATCGATGGTGACGTGCTTCTCCCAAAAGGAAGCGATTGTAGTTAAGGGGGTAGTCTCATGTGAACGCATAAATTTTACCTCTTTTTAGGGATTTTTTTTATAAGACAATAAAATTCAAACATTTTAATTTTTTTATATGTTTTTATTTGTATCTTAAACTGTATAAAAGAAATATTTTTTTTTATTTTACATTTTTTATATATTTTTTTTAAAATTAAATAAGTCACTGGTCATGGTAATAGCGGCTGTTCATGTTGTCTGAAATAAAAAAAATCTAATGGATTATTGTTCAGTAGGTCTGCGCTATCGGCCCTACCAAAATTAATCAATTTCATTGAAAAAGGAAAAATGGCAAAATGGCGTACTGTAGAAAAAAATTTTTTTTTGTTAATTTTCTGTGTTAAAAATCGTTTAAGAAAATAAGAAAATAAGCAATTTTGGTACGGCCAATAACCATAAGTCAATATCGGTTATAATAAAATATCGGTTATTGCGAACTAATCTCTAAGTCCCGACAAAGGTTCATGCTAATTGTACTAATCAAATATCGGTTTTAACGATATCGCTTATAACGAACAGTTTTAAATTGAAAATTAAAAAATCTATCGTTCATAACGAATATTAAAAAAAAAATTAGTAGGCATTGGAAATTTCGTGCATTTCAAATAATAAATTATGGGGATTTCCCTTTTTCTTTTTTTTTTATACGCCAATTTCGCATTCTGTTTCTGAGAGGAACTGGGATAGTCATATCTACATATCTATATATATAATACGCCAGTGAAGCCGCTTCTCCTCCTAAACTAAAAGTCGCACAGGCAAGTGCGATACACCGTTGGAAAGCTTATGGTCTGAAGTGGCCGGATAGGGTTTAAAAATCATTCAAAAGTTAATTTAAACGCGATTTAAACTAGATTTAAGATTCAGCGCGTGATTTAGTAGCAATTAAAATTTCAGAAAAAAAATCAAACTTGCACGTGCAATATTTAGTAACATAATTTTTTTTGCCAATTGAGCCGCTTTTTCTCTTAAATTAAAAGTCGATCAATCAAATGCAATGCAACATTAGAAAATCATTGGTTTGTAATGGTTACATAAGAAATAAAATACAACAAAAAGTTAATTGAAAACGCGATTTAAATTGGATTAAAAATTGAGCGCGTGAAGGTAGCAGTTGAATTATGCCAATAAAATAAAATTCGCACGTGCAGTATTAATGCCTTTGGAATAATTACACAATTCTTTTTTCAATTTTTGCCAATACTTAATTGATGATTTAATTTTATTCGTCACATATCACTGACAACAAACTGATAAAAATAAAATAACTGTTTTTAAACTAAGGTGAGTTGTGAACATCAGAGGCATAACTTACAATTTTATTTGTTATAGAACAACCTAAATGCCTCGAAGAGTGCGTTCGTGTCCTTCAGGTGAAACTTTAAGAGCCACCCGCTCACGTCTACAGCGGAATCGACGTAATTTATTGTCTTCTTTAAGGGGTTAGGCCACTCTAGAATTTTAGAAAAATCATTTTTTTTTTTTTTTTTAAACTATCCCTTAAGACCTTAAAAATGATGTGTCAAAAGATTAAAGTCGGGAAAAATTTCTAAGTACACGATTTTTGAATTTTAGTACAAGGCCTACTCGAACAAGACTCATGATTTTCTACTACTCAAAATTTCAAACGCGTTTATCTTAAAACTGTATTTTTTGAGTTGGCCGGAAACATAACTCAGACAATTTTCAACCGATTTACTTAAAATTTTGAACATATCTTGGAAAAATCATTGTTAACAGAAGTACGTAGAATTTTTTTTTTAATTGCATAGTTCATTTGTTATTAACAATTATTTGATTTTTTTTTTTTTTTTTTTTTTTTTTTTTTTATAATTCGTGCAGGTTCAAGAGTTACGCTCTTTTGATGTTTGTCACACAACCTGGACGGGGTGCAGATGGTTTGTGTCGAAGATGTTCGTTCACTACAATTATTTGATGATTTTTAAAGCAAATTTTTCACTTTCCACTTTGTAAGCGCGCCATTTTGCAGAAAATTAAATAATCAAAAAAAACCTACGTTTTTTTCAAAAAAAAACAAAGTTGCTAATTATAACTCAAAAACTACGCGAGCTGTTTGTCCGGCCGTGGACCTTGAGAAAGTGAAAACGTTATCAGAAAAATTCTGTGCAGCCGCCATTTTTAAATTAATCGCTCTAAAAAAAATTTTGTAAATAGCTAATAATACATATAATAAATATTCTTAATTGGAATCTCGATTTATTTTGTAGTTTTTCTAGAAAAAAAATCCTAAAAAAGCCTATTTTTTCCCTCTCTACAGTAGCCTAACCCCTTAAATGCTGCCGTATCATTTAGAAGTTTTTCAACTGTAGCTCAACATTACTTAGGACTGTCGACCAAGAAATGTGACGAATGTCAAGCGCTGCATTTTGAAAATGAAATAGATGGCAGTAAAGGTTGCTAGTTTTATATAAAGAAAGGTTAAGTGTGTTAGTTTTTTTTCAAAATGAGTTCAAAACGTAGAGTTTTCACGATTGAAGAAAAATCTACAATAATTTCAAGGCTCGAAGCTGGTAATTCCAATAAAAGTTTGGCAGCAGAGTTTTCTGTATCGACTTCAACAATCTCTACCATTTTCAAAGACCGAGATAAAATTAAGAAGAATTTTGAAGAATCCAACTTAAAAATAAAAAAAAGGTCGATGCAGTCACCATCCCCACATAGATGATGTTTTGCTCAAGTGGTTCAAGGTAGGTAGGTAGGTAGGTAGGAGTGGCCGCCTGATATCGAGATGCCAGGCCCAATTAGCGCTTATGCGCCGTTTTGATGCCACCACTCAGTGACCTAGTGTGCTGTTATTGGAGTTTCATATCCATCCTGTGGAATTAAGGAATTTGATGATATTACAGAATCCTATTTCCCTGAATTCTGATAGATCGTCAAAGGAGATTTTGCCGAGTAGGCGCTGTCTGGTTCTAGCTAGAGCCGGACATTCACACAGGAAATGGGTGAGAGTTTCCTTTTCCAGTGGGTTCTTGCAACTACGGCAGTAGGTGTTGAATGGGATGCCTAACTTAGCAGCGTGGGTACCGACAGGCCAGTGGCCAGTACAGATGGCTACAATTCTGGCAATCTCCTGTCGGGGTCTGTTAGTTAGGTCGAGGGTTCTTTTCCTGTTATAGGAGGGCCATGTTTTCCTTGATATGACGCAGTTGCTAAGACTGCACCATCTGGAGTTCGCCCTCGAGAGAAAGTGTTGTAGAAGGTTTGCCTTGACCAGTCTGATGGGAGGGAGTACTGCCTCCGCCAAAGAACAGTCGAGGGAAGAGCCGTGCCTTCCTAAAGCGTCAGCCTTTTCGTTTCCCTCTATTTTGCTGTGGCCAGGAACCCAAATGAGAGTAATGTTGAAATAGTCTCCTGCACAGCTGATTTCATCCTTACACTGTGCAACTAATTTGGATTTTATGGAGTGAGAGTCGAGAGCTTTGATAGCTGATTGGCTATCAATATATATATTTACATCTCTCTTGGTAATAGGATAGCGCGTGAGTAACTTGCAAGTTTCCTTAATCGCCAGTATTTCCGCTTGGAACACGCTGGCCGAGTCTGGAAGTCGCAACGATTTGGAGATATTCAGTTCCGCTGAGAAGATACCCGAGCCAACCCCACACTCCATTTTCGAACCGTCGGTGAAAAAAGCTACCTGATGGTTCTCAGAGTGCAGTCCCTGTTTCCATGCCATCCTGGATGGGAAGTGGACATGGGCGGCTTTATTTGGGTTGTTTATGGTTGTCGTGAAATCGGTTGCAGTCATGGCCAGGTCACTAGGTAATAGGTCCAGCACTTTGCTATGACCGTAGGGTTTAGATGACCAGAACCCAGATTCTCTGAGTCTAATGGCGCTACAGGCTGCATTATATCTGATGAAGAGGTCCAGAGGGAGGAGGTTTAGGAGTACGTTAAGTGCCTCGGTCGGAGTAGACCGAAGGGCACCGGTTACCCCGATACTGGCCGATCTCTGTACGCGGCTTAGTTTTTTGATGTTGTATGCCTTACTTAGGGCAGGCCACCATACGAGCGCTCCGTAGGTGAGGATGGGGCGGATGACAGCCGTGTACATCCACAGCAAAGTGGTTCAAAGCCCAAAGAAATTTGAATACTCCACTAAGCGGAATTCTACAAACTAAGGCAGAAGACTTTGCAAAAGGATTGGGAAAAAATAACTTCACCTGCTAAACAGCTCGGATTCAACGATTTCGGTAAAGACATAACATCGTTAGTGCAAGGGTAAGCGGTGAATGTGGTAGTGTTTCTACAGAAATTGTGGACGATTGGTTGCGTGTTGTTTGGCCAAAGCTGCGAGAGGGTTATTCAGATGATCAAATATTCAACATCGACGAGACAGGTTTATTCTACAAAATGACACCTAATAAAACATTAAAATTCAAAGGTGAAAAATGCGTTGGAGGTAAAATGTCAAAGTAACGAGCAACGGTTTTAGTAGGAGCTAATATGACCGGAACTGCTAAACAAAAGTTGTTGGTTATTGGTAAATCAAAAAACCCGAGGTGCTTTAAAAATATCAAGAAACTACCATCATTATATGAGTCCAATAAACGAGCCTGGATGACATCAGAGATATTCGAAAAACATTTAACCTTCCTACGGTCCTCAAATTTACTGACGCGGACGGGCTTCGCGTCAAATTTGACCCAGTATTCTATTTTCATGGTTTATTTTAGATATTTAATATTTTTTTGCTGCGAGGTTTTGTAGTTTAATGATTTAAATATTTAAAATTCATAATGGGTGGCGACTTTAACGCAAAACAGACAAATTGGGGTTCCAGACTAACCACAACAAGCAATTCAAAAGGAGGGATGTGATTTCATCTCCACTGGTACACCGACTTACTGGCCTACGGATAAAGATAAAATACCAGATCTAATTGACTTTTTTGTAATTAAACAAGTATCAAAAAACTTCCTTGTGTAGAAGAGGGAAGAGATTTGAATTCTGACCACTCTCCAATATATTTGTATCTTAGTGAATGCGTTGTTAAGGAAAACCCAAATTGCATACAGACCAACAAGCATACAGATTGGCAATACAGTCAAACCTGCTAATCGGGACACTCTATAATCGGGCCACTTCCTAATCGGTGCGCACGTCATGCATACCCTGCTATTTTCTATACAAATGTCCCTCTATAATCGGGACACCTGCTAATCGGACCATGGACCACTACTATGCCATTAGTTGCTTAATGTATTTACCTGTCTAATTGGATCATGCTTAGGAAAGGAAATGCTTCTTAAAGGATTCTCCGAATTATTGGCGTCAAATTTGAAATGTCGCTTCGTTTGTGCTTTATCTGGGGATTTCCCGGTGTGTGTATTAATTTTAGTTTTCGTTAGTTGGTGGTAGACAAAAGTTGAACTTTTAAGGGAACTGAGTCAAAAAAGTTGATTAAGTTTTTGAGTTTTAATTAAGTGATAAGGATTTATAAAAAAAGTAAAATGAGTAAACGGAATTACAGTGAGCTTGATCTCGAAAAAAAGGTTGAAGTTATAAAGTGTTTTGAAGAAGAGCGTTTATCTCAGAGAGATCTTGCAAAGAAGTTTAACTGTAGCAAAAGTCAAATCCAAAGAATTTTGAGCACCAAGCAGGACATTAAATTGTCGTTTTAAAAATTTGTTGGCTTAAAAAGAAAACGCATAAAACCATTTTTATCTTTTGCCGAAATAGATGTTTTGACATTCAAGTGGTTTTGCTTAACTAGAGAAAAGAATGTGCCAATATCGAGTACAATTCTCCAAGCAAAAGCACTTACTATAGCAACAAATCTTGAGATTGAAAATTTTACTGCTTCAAATGGATATCTTGAGGCTTTCAAAGTGAGACACATTATTGTTTTTAAAATTCTGAGTGGAGGAGGCGCGGATGTCGATATTGATACATGCGGTGATTTCAAAAAAAACTTTAAAAACCATCTGTAATGGTTATGACCCCAAGAACATTTTCAACCTGGATGAAACTGCGCTGTTTTTTTAAAGTAACTCCTACAAAGTCACTCCAGCTCAAAAATGAAAAATGCAGTGGTGGCAAACTTTCGAAGGAAAGATTGACGGTAGCGCTATTGTGTAGCGCGGCCGGAGATAAAGAACCAATACTGGTCATTGGTAAGTTAATTTTTTGTGATCAATTTTCGTAATCTTACTTAGCGAACACGTTCCTAAACAAACAGGCAGAGCAGCTAAGCCCAGAGCTTTCAAAAATATTAATATCGAAAGAGCGTTGGGAGTACAATGGAGAAGCAATAAGAAGGCCTGGATGAACTCGACTTTGTTTCAAGACTGGCTAACCTCTTTTGACAAGAAAATGCAAAAGCAAAATCCAAAGGTTTCTTGTTTTTGCGGACAACGCGCCATCTCATATTATAAGTGGATTAAAAAACATCGAATTGAAGTTTTTTCCGGCAAACACAACATCGCATCTACAACCACTTGATCAAGGCATCATTAAAAGTTTCAAGTCCCATTATCGAAAATACCTCATGCAGCACTTGGTTTTATGCATAGATGAAGCCGATAACATATCCGAGTTAGCTGCGAAAATTAATGTGTTAGATGCTTGCGGCTGGATAAAAAAAGGGATGGGAAGATTTAAAAACAATAATGTGTCTTCACAGAAGAGGAAACTAATATGATTGTTGAAGAGATAGCACCCGATCTTGCGATGCCAGAAGATTTCGTCACTATGGACAACAATGTTGCGACATCCAATGACTGGTCCGAGAATTGGGAACATGATTGTTTAATCTCCATTCGGCCACAAACTTCTGATGCTGAAGAGGGACATATCTCCGCCGATTCTTCTTCAGAGGGAGAAACTGACGTTCCTTGTCCTACAAGATCTCTCACATACAAAGAGGCTTTTTCACATTTAAACATTTTGAAGGACTTTTCATGTGAAAATGGTTTGGACGAAGTATGGACATGTTTGAACAGCTGTTCACAAAAAACTACTGACAACTTTTAAGGACACATCTGTGGTTCAGAAAAAAATTACTGATTTTTTTTTTAAGACAAATTAAGAAAAAAAAAATAAACATAAAATATAAAAAGCAAAAAAAAATAAATATTTAAAAAAATGTCTGTCTTTTAATGGAAATAAAATTCAAATAGATTTTCTGGAAATTTAGGTCAATACGCTGAACTGGTCGGTAATCCCTTTCATAGCCCAAAAAACACTCCAAACTGAAAGGTATGCATTTAAAAAACAAACCTTTGTGAGTGGACCGGTCCAATTAAAAAGGGACCTCCTAATCGAACCACCTCCTAATCGGACCACATTTTTTTGGTCCCAAGGGTGGTCCAATTTGACAGGTTTTACTGTATTTCAAAGTTCTTTTGAATCGAAATTTAAAATTTGACAAAGTAGTAACAATAGTAACAGTAGTAGAATCGAACTAGAAAGCGAAGTACTAAGTTTCACTGAACAAATACAAAATGCAGCCTGGAAAAGTAACCCTCTTGTCAGTAAAAAGCCAATTGAAGTTAAGTACCCAAGACTAACTATGAAACAAATAGCTGAAAAGAGAAAGATTAGGAAAAAATGGCAACAAACGAGATACCCGCTCTACAAGTTACAACTCAATAGACTAACTGAATAAGATGCCAACTAAAAGAGTTCCAAAACCAATCATTTCACCGATTTGTAAGTGAACTTACAGAACAGAATACTCCCTCTGGAAATCCATTAAATACCTAAAACGTCCCACACAACAGAACCCACCTTTAAAATCAAACAGCACCTGGGCTAGGATTAATGACGAAAAGGCTGACATATTCGCCGAGTATCTAATGGGCAATTTTCAACCCAACGAATCGCAAACTAATGAAACATGGCCAGAAGTGCAGCAACCGAACGAAAAAATTCCTTTCGTCACACCTAATGAAATCAATCAGATTAATAAATACCAACTAAAACGGAAAAAATCACCTGGCTTCGACTTAATAACTACCGAAGTCTTACAGAAGCTACCACCAAGAGCTTTGATTAAAATGGCAAATTTAATAAACGCATGTTTCAACCTAAACCATGTTCCCTGTTATTGGAAAGTAGCAGATGTCATAAACCAGGAAAGGATCTTCACGAACCATCATCCTACAGGCCCATCTCTCTTTTACCAATTTTATCGAAGATATTAGAAAAGGTTTATCTAAAGAGGCTAACTCCTTTTATTACTGGTCAAGATATGATTCCAATGTATCAATTTGGTTTCAGAAACAGACATTCTACCATAGAATAGGTACATCGAATTACCGACATCATCGAAAAAGCTCTGGAGGAAAAAAAGGTATGCTCAGCTATGTATATTTTTGGATGCGGCAAAGGCATCCGATAAAGTTTGGCATGAAGGTCTCCTACAATAACTGAAATCACTCTTTCCCAAGGAATACACAGACTTCCTAAAATCGTACCTTTCAAATAGATATTTCAGAATTAAACAAAGTAATTCATATTCTCAACTGAAAGAAATTAATGCTGGGATTCCACAGGGAAGTATCCTAGGCCCAGTGTTATACCTTCTATTCACTAATGACTTGCCAACACCTTCAAGTTGCACAATAGCTACATTTGCTGATGATACAGCTATACTTAGAGTTGCAAAAAACGAAAGCAAATCAATAGAAAGTTCCTTACTCAAACACAGCTAAGTATCTAGGAATGAACTTAGATGCTAAACTAAGATGGAAGGAGCACGTGAAGAAGAAAAAATATGAGCTTAACCTTAAACTAAGAAAACTCAGATGGCTCATTGGTAGAAAATCGCGCCTATCACTCCATAATAAACTTTTAATATTCCCATGTCTACCCATGTAGTTTAGTACGCCACTAACTTGGCTGAGGTTTGAATCTGTTAGGCGATCCAAGAAGAGACATTCTTTGGCAGTAGTGGGATTGGTGGCAGTGTAAGACGATTGATCGTCTAATTTGATCCATTTAAGATGAGGAAGGTTGAAGTCACCGAAAACAAGGATTTCATCTTGAGGGTTTCTTAAATCGGTTAATTGGTCGATTGTGTTGATGGCGAGTTCATAGGATTCAATAGGTTGTGAGGGCAAGATGTAGAAACAAATGATGTATAGTGTCTTCTGGGGTAGACCAATCTTAATTGAAACAAAGTCGAGAAGTGGGGAGGATGATACTGCAATAAGGGAAGAGTCAATTGTATTAAGGACGGCTAGTAGAACGCCTCGGCAAGGACAACCGTCAGTGAGTCGGCTGAGTTCGTCATCGCGATAAACATTAAAATTTGGTGGGAACAGTTCGAGGTTATTTATGCTGGGGATCAGGTTCGTTTCAGTCAACGCGAAGACATCAAAGGGCAAACCATGTGATTGTTGCAGGATAGCTTGGGTTTTCGAGCGGAGACCTCTTACATTTTGATAATAAATAGTAAGAGGGAGGTTTTTGCAGAGGGTGTGGGTGACAGGAGGATGGCGACAGTTAGGAACGAAAAAACCTGTCGTGGTCGGCTCGGCTACGCTGGAGGTGCGATATCCGTTTTGAGTGTATATATTGCCGGAAAGTTTCGAGATCATTTGAGACTTTTTGAGGGGAAATATTGAAGAATTCGTGGTATTTTACGAAGAGGTTTTTGAGGCTAGCGAATTCAGCAGGAAGACCTTCCTGTTCGATTGATACCCTTACGCTTGTGTTAGTTTTTCCTTCGTAGCAAACGGAGTCTGACTTATCATGGAGATAAGCTAGGAAGAGTCGGATGTTTTCGTATGTTTTTTTTAACGACATTCGACGGGGTTAGCGGTTTGCTGGGTAAGTTTGACTGTGGGGGGCAGAAGGGGGTCGATAAAAGATTGAGAGGAGACAGAAGAAGGATTTGTTATGGAGGGACCTGTTGATGTAGGGATTGGTGAGGAATTGGTTGTGTTGTAGGAGATGGAATTCGATTTAGGGGCAGAGGAGATGGAGCATGGTGTGGGGTAGAGAATATGGGAACTGCGGAAATTTGGGTATTTTGCACCTGATCTGAGGTCGAAATTGGGAAATGAACTCGGTGGGGGTATTTGGTTCGGGGTCTGGGTCGGGTTTGGGGTCGGTTTGAAGGAAACCTTTTGACGTTGGGGTTTGGGAGGAGCAGAGTAAGAAGGTTGTACATTAGAAATGGAGGGGTGTGTGAAATTAGGAAAGAGATTCGTCTTGAAGCTCCAGTTGTCACCGGGGTTAGGGGGAGGGTTGGGATGCTTATTTGGTTTCGGATGACGATTTGTGGAATTCTGGCTTATGGATGAAAGCGAAGTGTTGGAAGGAATGTGGTTGATATAATTAGATTTAGGTATATTAATTCTATTGCTGTTACTTATGCTATTACTATTCTTATTGCTGTTATTGCTGCTTCTGCTGTTGAGGTCCGGTTTTGGTGAAATCCACTTCGATATTTGTAAGTTTCCGATGGTAAGGACGTCCTTGAAGGGGTTTGAGAAGAGCCACGCATATTTCGACGGAACGACGAATTTAAACCGACTTCTGTTGTTAGGGTTGATTTGGTGAAGTTTAGCACATTGAAGGATTGTAATGGAGTAATGGTCGAGAAAGTATTTCTTGAGTCAGGAAACGTTGGCGTGGGGAGGGGCTCCTTTCAGGTAGAACTCGGAAAGGTTCATGTTATTGAATTTATCCAGACGGTGTGCCCATTCAGGTTCTGTCCACGAGGTTCCAAACTTTTGAATTGTTTTTGGGGGGTCGGTAGATGTTGACGGCTGTGCGTTAATCTCGGTATCACAGTTATCAGTTTGGATAGGCGTAGTTTTCTTTAAAGTCGGTGATTTCTGCAACTCGTCGAATAGGGATATATTCAGGGGAGGTTGAGGTGATTTGATGATGGAAGGAAGAGAATCGAGTCTAGTAGTCAGCGATGAGAGTTCGGCGACTATGTTGGCAATGGATAGGCGGGTAGTCGAAAGGTCATCACTTAAGTTATTCAGCTTAGGTAGAAATTCATCGATTAAGGGGGAGTAGTCGATCTGAACATATTCAGGATTAGATGATTTAGACGAGGATTGTAGGACGGTGTCGAGGTCGGAGCGGAAAGAGGTGACCATATCTTTAAGACTGTCCGGTGTCTTTCGCGGATTGCCATCATACAAAGATTTCAAAATAAAGTCGTCAGGGACATTGTCAGAGCTCTATGATATGTAAGGAATACGGACTTACAACGCGATCTTATACTAGATACTGTAGAGACGACAATCTCTAAATACGCGAGAACGCACTTCACAAAGCTGAGACACCACATCAACCAGGAAGCAGCGAGGTTAAGTGACAGCAATGGATTGACCCGAAGACTCAAACGTACTAAACCACACGAGTTATGGTATCAGTCACCTTAGATACCACCTTGTGGATAAATCATATCTAACTAAAATTTACTAAACAAATTAACTTTATACTTACACTTAAAGATACTACATTTATTGATTAGATGAAAATTGCTCGTTAGTTCATACTAGTTTCAATAAAAAAAAAAATATTTAAAATTGTATGCTAATTATATTTAGTTCAATACTTTAGAAAAAGTCAAGAATTCTTAAAAAACGTAGTCGTAGAGAAAAAAATATTTCTTTCCCAAAATGGGCCAAAAATGACCCGAGGACCGTAAGAAGGTTAAGAAATTGGGATAGACAGTTGATAAAACGAAAGGAAGAAATTCTGTTGTTAGTAGACAATTGTTCTGCACGTCCAATGATTGATGGTCTCATTTCTATGAAGCTTGTATTTTTGCCACCTAATACTACATCTGTTTTACAACCAAAGGATCAGGGTATGATCAAATCATTTAAAGAGCACTACAGAAAGCTTCAAGTACTAAACATAATTCGTAACATCGAGAAAAAAGATGAACCATATGTATTGAGTTTGTTGGATGCCATTCTACTGATTTCCAGAGCTTGGGAGAGGGTGTCTATGACAACTATCAAAAATTGTTTGAAGCATGGTGGATTTATCCCACAAGAACCTGATAATTCAATCGAAACTGAGTTCGAGGAAGAAGACAATTTGCCGTTGAGTCACTGGATTAAACATATTCAGTCATATGATAACGTTTTTGATTTAACTGTAAGTACATATTTATTTAAAATTTTTCGAAAATTTACGTACCAAAAACTTTAAACTGGTTTTTCTCGAAATCACTTTTTTCTGCACGGCGCAGATAAAAAAAAAAAAACTATTCATCCGATTGATCTCAAATTTGAACATGTGATTCAGTACACCACTGGCTATAGCTCCTACCGAGAAACAATTTTAATTTTGATAACTTCTTATTTTTTATGTTAAAAAACAACCTGAAAATCGCCATTTCTTCAAAATTTTTATTTTTTATTTTTTTTTGCTACCGACCGTAGCGACTGTCGTACAGATGAATAATTTGTTTGTTTTTTATTTTTCAGATAAGTAGACGATTTGAAATCACCTGCGCCACCAGGACCTACTTTTTTCAGCGAGCCATTTTCAGCGTCATTTTTAAAATAGTTAACATTTTTTTTTATGATTAAAAAAATTAATTTGTATGTAAAATATGCAGTATAATATATGTGCAAAGTTTTAATATTGTTGTTCTTTATTATCACCTTAAAAAAAATCCCGAAAACGCCCCTAATTTACTACTCCTAGACCACCGACCCCCCTTAAGCATTTTTGAAGATTTGGTTAATGTGGACATCAACATTGTGACTGCAGAGTTTTTAACTGACGAACAAATCATTGATTCTGTTCAAAATGAAAATTTGGAGAGTGGTGATAATGAGGAAGGTAAGAAGAGTTTTTAGTCTTGTTTCTTTAAAATTATGATAACATTTTACAACATTTTTACTTACAGAAACTGAAACACAAATTCAACTGAAAATTGAAGATGCACTTCAGGTTGTCAATACCTTGAAATCGTCTGTTTTGTTGAATGATACTTTTGACCGAGGTTATGAAGAATTTTTGACCAAAATGGAGATGAAAATAGAAAAATTCTAAAACAAAAATGTCGACAGCAAAAAATCACAGATTACTTTGTAAATAAATAAAAGTTTTGCTAAAATGAAAAAAGTTTGTCCACTTTTTAATAAAGAACAAAAAATGGAAAATCGGTTATAACGAAACGCCGGATATAATGAACAAATTCTCCAGTCACCGATTTTGACTGTATACATATATATAAATTTCAAATCAATCAGTTGAATAGTTTTTTTTAGGACCATGACAGATTTAGAAAATGATGTTTCGAGAAAAATGCGATTAAAGTTTCAATAGCAGAGACTAGTCGCTTACGGCGGCCGCGATTATGAGTTGTAACTTATTTAATACTAGGAATTTCAGTCTGAATTTTTCACAGCTTATTTTCGATAGGTTATACTGTCGAAATATGCCTTAACCATATCAAATCGAGATTAAAGTGCTATTCTCCTCCACCAGATGTCGCTGACATAAACGATATTACACGATATTATAGAATGATGACTTGCTCCAAAAGGTTACGCTAGAATGGATCGAAGACAATATGCCATTAAGGCAGGAGATCAGCAGGACAATGAAGTTAGACTTTTTTATGCATTACTATTAAGCCTGAAAGAAAAAAAAAATTCAAACACTTGAGCAGTTTCCGGACCTAATATATGTACATAGAACTTGAGAAAAAATTGTGAAATTGTTGTTATTAACAGAAAAGTCGGTGATTTAATGCCAAAAAAGAAATGATACCTCGATAAGCAATAGAACAATTTTCACCAGAAGTCAGTTCAGATGTTGATTTTGGCTTTATTGCTTAGGTTCGTTCTATATTGTCAGTACTGTTGGGTCACACAGTGCATCACAAGTTGTAATTGTTATTTAAATCCAAATTGACTCAACTTCATACTATGTAGAAAATCTGAAATCGCTAAACTACAAGGTATGGTCGGCTTAATAGGCCCCACACAACCTTGCCAGAAATGGCTTCCAAGAAGCATCGATTGGACTTCCTTCATTAGAAAAAAACGTGCATAAGAAAAAAAACACGGGTCACATGCACCGTTTTTTTCATTTTCTAAGCTCGAAATGCTAAGCATGATGTCGGATAGCCCACTGCAAATGTACCTAGATCCTAGATTAATTGGTACCAAAGCGTTTAACCTGAGAGTGTTCAAAGGATGGCGTGCATCGCTATAACAGGGGTATTGCGAACAACCCCAAGTGCAGCCCTCGAAACGATGTTTCATCTACTCATCTTGGGTCTTGTTGGTTTGACAAGGAAAACATTGGAAGTTCTCCGAAATAGGACACGCTGGTATACTACGCCAAGGCAATTATCTAAGTGAAGCCAAGGACTTTTTAATCCCGACCCTAGACCTCAAAATTGTTTATAGAACAACAATTCCCAACCGACGACAATGGGAGTCAGGACAGGCAATGGTATTGGTGCTGGGGTCTATGCACCGAGCCTAAAAATCAACCAACCCTTTAGATTACAGAACGAGTGTAGCATATTCCAAGCTGAACTAATGGCAATTCGTGAGGCTATCTGTGAACAACAGAGACATCGTCATCCACACAGATAGCAGTAAAAGCACTCAAATCACCAATAATAAGATTAAAATTGGTCAGGCACTGCCGCACGTCTCTAAATGAAATATCGAGCAGATGCGCAGTAACGTTGTGTTGGGTACCTGGGCATAGTGATATACCAGGTAATTGTGAAGCAGACGAACTAGCCAAAATAGGCACTAAACGAGCTCTAGACTCATAAAGGGGAAATCCAAACTCCAATGGAAACGCAAAAATATAAAACCTCGAAAAATGCACTGCACCAGCGCACCTTAAAACATGCAACTACGCAAGACAAACCTGGCCCAGGTATTGTCAAGGTAAAACTACAAGCATGCTAAAAGGCCGATTATAAGCAACCTCATCGGAGTCCTAACAGGACATTGTGCTTTAGGAAAAGTAGGTGTCATGAGGAGGAAGAGGATGAATCTCCATCTTATCTCCTATGTTATTGCCCTGCTTTAGCCTTCTCAAGAAGACGATTTATGGGAGAATATTTCTTCAATGAACTAACGGATTGATGCGAAACGGAGATCTACAAAATATCTACAAATAGAGTAGCTGTGACCAAGCCGACTCAAGTGGTAACACAATGGACCGATCTTGGTCTAAGTGATCCCCACCGCTAACCTAACCTAACCTGAGAATTTTGTGATCCCTGATAAACGAAGAAGGTCTTAAACGGGACACAAATGCCTCAAAGACAGAATAAGGGACGACACAATATGGAATGAAGGCACTGGGACTGTTCCCCAGTGTCTCCCAGTCACAAATGTGGAGTCTAAGACCAGAGAAATTTTTCAAAACGGACATAACAATTTTGTATTTTAATAGAAATGCACCTTAGACCTTGTTTTATGAACTGTTGATGTCAAAACGTCAATTAAGGTTTACATTTTTATCAGGTGAAGTTTTCTTTAATTCGGTCCTGGAAGAGAAATTAAGTAGGTACGGCAGTAAATTAAGGGAAATTCAAACGTATGATGTTAAATGACAGACTTGGGTAGATCCAAACATCGTTACTGCCTGTACTCCATAAACGTTTTGGGGAAATGGACGAGTTCCAAATTCTGTGAACACGATTCCCAGATCCGATGTTCCAAACTAGGCCTCCTCGCGATGAAGGAATTTTTCAAAACAACTCTTTTGTCTCGCAATGTTAAAATCCGCATTTATAAAACCATAATAATGCCAGTGATACTTGGCGCATGTGAAACTTGGTGTCTGGTTAAGAAGGAGGAAAATAGATTTAATAAGAACTTACGGAGAATCGGCGGTAGTAAACAGGGTGAAAAAACAGCGAATAGAGAAAAAACTACACAATGAAGAACTCGAGGAACTCTATTTAGCCCCAAGCGTTGTCGGAATAAAAATATAGCGAGGACTAAGATGGGGAGGACACGTAGAATGGACAGAAAAGAAAAATGAATGGAAAGTCGGTGGTAAAAAGGGAATCAGGGAGACAGCGCCGTAGATGGGAGGACAAACAGGGATCGACTTAGGGAAGTTGGAATAGAACAGCGAAACGAGGAGGAAGCATCTTCTTCTTCTTTTCCTTCTTTTTCCGGCGTCGTCCGGTCAGAAGTGTAGGACCATAACCTTCCCACTTAATTGCATTCCTACTAGTCCGCTTGTGGGGTCCGCCGGTTTGACCTCAAAAAGTAGCGGCAGGCTTCCCGGTTAGGGATTACTTCATCGCTGAGGCCAATCAAATGCTGGTGTTTTTGCATTTGTTTGCACCAATCGTGTTTCGGCTTGCTTTTTGCGTGTTGAAATTGGAACGTTGATTGATATCGCCTTTTGGACGGGGTTCAAAGGATCTCTCCTTTGAACATGGCAATACCAACTGAGTCGATCGCGCTCTATCTTTCTTGTGATGGTTTCTTTTACGTGGAGGCTTCCTCGGATCTTGGAACTTCTAATTCTGTCACGATTTGTTACTCCCGCTGTCATGCGAAGCATCTTCATCTCAGCTGCCGTTAATTTGCTCTCATACTTTTTGTGCATTGTCCAGCATTGTGAACCGTATGTGAGCGCCGGACGTGCAACTGAAGTGTAGAGCCTTCCTTTCAGCTTAGGGGGCATTTTTCGATCACAGAAGATGGCGGAGTTTTCCCGCCACTTCATCCACCCTACGCTTACGCGATGGTTGATGTCGTCATCACAAGTTGCTTCTTTATTAATCATAGATCCCAGATATTTAAACTTTTCACACTTGGGAAGCACTCTTCCATTCAAGTAAATGTCTGGAATAGGCTGATGACGGTCAGAGAACGGGCAGCACAGATACTCTGTCTTCTTTGAACTAATATGTAATACCCGTGTCCCTCAAAAATGTCCACCCTTATAATGGCTCCATCGTCAGCAAAGAATAGCTGGTGCACATTGGGGTCCGTCACTTTTCCTTCAAGCAAGCAATCAAGGACTGCTATAAAGAGCAGTGGGCTGAGGACGCTCCCTTGTTGTACACCGACTTTGATTGCGAACTCTTCGGGGACACCTGCGGTGCATCTTACTCTTGTCGTTGCTCTCTTGTACATGTCCATGATCACTCGCACGTAGGTTTCTGGAACTCCTTTTTGTCTTAGCGCTACCCATAAAAGATCTCTTGGTTGCCGGTCAAAGGCCTTCTGGAAATCAACCAACACCATATGCAAGTCCTTTGAAGAATCACATTGCTTTTCCATCATGACCCTTATACTTTGGATTGCATCTGTTGTTGATTTACCCGAGACAAACCCGCACTGGTCATCAGATAGTCGTATTATTTGCCGCAGTCGGCTATCTAATACCCGTTCAACGATCTTCATGGTGTGCGACATCAGCTTGACAGAACGGTAGTTATCACAATTTCGCGTATCACCCTTTCCTTTGTGCAAAGGAAGAAGGTAGCTTTCCCTCCATTGATTAGGCATAGTGTCGCCTCTCATAAGTTTGGAGATAAGAACCATGAGCCATCTAGACCCGATGTCTCCCATCTTTTTCCAGAACTCAGAGGGTATCCCGTCCGGCCCAACAGCTTTTCTTTTCTTGGAGTTTTTAACCGCGTACCGAACTTCTTCGACTGTGATGTCGGATATTTCGGCATGATTCGGGGCGGCTCCTGGAAAGTACACTCGGGGAACACATCTGTGGAGAATTTTTTCGTCTTCCACAAGGAGTTGGCCTTCAGCATTGTTAATAAACTTTGGGAAACGAATCTCCTCAGCATTTCTTCTTCTCTGGGCGGCTATCTTAAAGATATTTGCTCCTTTAGCCTGGTTCCTGTCAGACGCGGAAGATGATATTTCTTCCAACTCCTGATAGAGGCCTTCCATGCTTTTCGCTTTGAAACGAGGAGGAAGCATACTCATGACAAGAAGACTTGGCGAAGGGTGGTCCGAGTTCCTAATAGTACTGGAATTGAGGGTCTCTCAGCCAACATTGTGGAGAAGTTTGGGTAAAGAGCTTTTTGATTATTTCAGGTACCGAGAATTCTATGATTGGACTAGGCAATAGTTTCAAGAAAATCGGGAACTTAATTGAAAAGTCGAAGCTCATTGTTGGTATAGTTGCTGTGTCATTAAGCAAAAACCCATGTGAGCTTCAAGAATCTTTATGGCATCCGCAAAATGTGACCGTTTAATGTCCTACCGTTTAATGTATGTATTTGTTTCAGATTAATTTTTTTTAGAACTGTCTTATGCCAGACAAAAGTGCCTAAATAAAATTAGCCTAAACCCTAGTGTAGTAAACTTGATATGCGTGATATAATCTAAGCCGTACTGTCTGGGCGCTTGGGAACCAATCTTATCAGCGGTTCTCAAGTGTTTGGCAATGTGCACGCGATCACCTGGTTATGCTTGCCTTGACTTTTGGCACTTTGACGTGAGTGCGAATATGGAATAGAGAACAGAGCAATCCGCAATCAATCATCAACGTTGAATGTTGTGTTTTTATCACTACGAGGTATGTCAAATAAGTTCCCGGACAACCGCTATAAAAATTTTTATTTTACAAATTAGGCTCTATAACAACGATCCCCTTCAAAGTAGTCCCCTTGTGCAGCAATGCACCGCCGCATTCGATTTTTCCAGCTCTCGAAACACCTGGCCCACTCGGCTTCTGGAATTGCCTTTAACAGCCGCGCCGATTCGCTTTTTATGTCCTCTGCACTGCCCAAATGGGTCCCTCTCATGGAATCCTTGATCTTGTCGAATAAGAAAAAGTCGCAGGGTGCGAGATCTGGGGAATAGGGTGGGTGTTCGAGCACAGTTATACGATTTCGTGCCAAAAAATTGCTCACAGTGAATGACCGATGTGCTGGTGCGTTGTCGTGGTGAAGAATCCAGGAGTTCTCTTTCCACAAATCGGGTCTTTATTCATTTTGAAATTCTCCCTCAAAACATGACGAACGGTCTCGTGCGAGATTCCAACAATGTTAGCGACATCTCTCAGTGGTTTTCGGCGGTCTGTGTCAATTTCATTTCGTATCGCAGCCACCTTTACCACTTTTTACAAGAAATTTAATCACGACTCGTTGTTCAATTTTTTCATCGATTTTCATTTTGGCATGCCTCACTTTACTCACTTCGATAAATAATTCACTAAAATTCAAGAACGCAACCTATCCACTTGAAACTTCGTATGCAACAACTAGACAGATGTAGGAATATGGAACGTAACTCGGTACCACGTCAGTGTTACCACACAGCGCGCAAAAAATGTTGTCCGGGAACTTATTTGACAGACCTCGTACAATAGTCTAGAATACCTTACTGGCCCTATACGAAAACTCTGAAGTAAACAGAACAACTTAAGATTATGACTTTCGTCGTTATGATAGTTAAAATAAATGAACAATTAAGGCTAAGAAAAATCCTATTTTCCAAAAACTGGGCATCAGATGGTAAGGACCTCATATCTTCGTTGATAAAAGTGATGGCCATGTTATGGTTAGTAGATTTCGCTATTATGCCATGTTGGAAAATTTAAATCTAACATCTGTTCTGATTGATTTTATATTGTTTTGACTGAAAGCCCTTTATAAACATACTTACCGACAGCCAAGCAGCACTCCATATGCTGAGCATGAACCCAAAATCTGCAAAAACCACATCACATCTGACCACTGAAACAGGGTTTAAGGGTTTTATCAATCAGCGATAAAAATTTAATCCTTGAAAAAATTCTTCAAAAACATCTTAGCTTTCAACAGAGACGATATCAAAAGACTTATCAGCAACCTATCCGGACACTGTGGTCTGAGATATCACCACTAAAAAATAACTTCTCCATCAAGCCAAAGAGCAGACTCCGTCGTGAGAACTGATCGTGTTACCTTCATTCATCGTATGTATCTACATACATATGTATGTATGTATGTATCTTCCCCAGAGAAATCGTAAACTGACAATCCTTGCAACTAAAATTAATTTTCACCAGTTGCTTTCCGATTATCGCTTTGAGTTCGTTGGACTCGAATGCTGTCCATTTACTTAGAAAGGTCAAAATATTTTAGGCTCTTGTTATGAGGCTAATATGATCGTAAAAATGTCCCTCAAAATCAAATTGACACGACTTAACCGATCTTTTTGATTAAAAATTTTGTCGTCAAATTACACATTTTCAGTTTGATCGTTCCCCAATTTTCACATCCGTCTTTCTAAAAAAAGAACAATAAAAAACCCGAAAACTGGAAAAATAACTTTATTCTCAGGTCATAATTCCTAAAAAACATAATACTTCATCCATACACACAAATTCGCCTTGTATACTGCTCATAAATAAATACACAAACAAGAAAAGCCTCACTTCGCAATCACACACCAGCGACATTGCATAGCGCTTTCTCTTTTCAGCGGCACCCCGCACACATCCAATGTACCATCTCACCCAGGGTAATGCAATTAACTACCACCTACCTCTCATGGTCAGAAGAATGAATCACCAACAACGGTAATACAGGACTTGCCTCAACTAACTGTCGTTCAGTTTATGGTAAGATCAAAGGAGGATTAAGTTTTTTTTTTTTTATTGTTTTTGTTCCCCCTTATTTACCCACCAAAGAACCAGAAGAATCAATCATAATCATAACGAAATAAATACCAAGCAAAAGCATTGAAGAGGGCAAAGCGAGACGGAGCGAGAAATAGAGTCGTAAGAATGAGCAATAACAATAAACCAGCAACAAAAAAAAAACATAAAATAAAATAAAAAAAAAAAACGACGGGAAAAATAAGTATAACAACTTTTTATTAAGGCCACCACCAATATTTCGTTTAGTCGCCGGGGCCTGGCAAGAGACTATCCAATATTCGTCATATGAATAATGCGCTATTTCGATTTCTCTTTCTCCCGCACAGTTGTTCTCTTTCTCTTTCATCCTCCCCGGGTACCGACGACCACAACGACGTCGTCGGCTTCTTCTTCGTTATCATCACTTCACTCTCCATACTCCCCTGCCCGTCACTACCCCCCCGTAACGATAACATAAAACCCCGCACTCCGTTCTCTATCATTTCGAAAACAGATTTCATAGAAAAAAGCAACAACATTGCCATAATCCAACAACAAAGCTCCCTTTATATACACCCTCCCGTGGAGGAAATTTTTTTTTCCCACCACTATATACCCCATCGCACAGCTGTCACTCTCCCGCGTGCATAACATTCTCGTCAGCGTTCTCGTTCTCTCGCACGCATCCTATTGCCGATTGTATATAGTCGGCATACTATCGTACACGCTCCCGTATACGGATGGGACGGTCGAGTGTGTGTGAGTTGAGCAATAAACGAGGCTCCTGCTCGCACAGAATCAAACGGCGATCACACTCTTTTATGTAAAGCGAAGACGTCAAGAGCTCGGTGGTCCGTTAATTCTTTTATGAAACACACGTCGCTACATTGACCAACAATTATTATAGATACACACAGAGAATCCTTAAATTTTGTTACTACTATTACCTGTGTATGGTGTGTGTTAGCTCTTTCACCCGGTTCTTCATTCCTCCGGCGTCGTCCTCGTCGTCGTGCATTCCTGTCAGCTCTTACGCTTACCCTATACTCGACAATCTCCGCGAATATAATTGAAAAATAAAAGAAAACCAAAATCAAAGAAAAAAAAAAAATCGGAAAAACGTAAACAAAACGCGTTACGCGTCCCATTCGTTTGTGTGATAATCTGCATCCCAAAGAGAAATCTTTTCGCGATACACCCACCCCACCTGAAGTGAAACCAAAAGAATCGAAGACGCAAAGAAGAAGAGAAAAAAAATAAAGTGCCAAGCTGATAAGTGGGTTTCGGTCTGTTCCAAAAAGTGCATCAAATCAAAACAAAGTGAATTCAAATCAAAAGCCAGTAGAGGCGATAGGTGGATAGTAGAAAACCAAAAACAAAAAAAAAAAAAAAAGAAATCGAAGAAGCAAACATGTCAAGATGTGCGTCTAGTAGTGAATAAATCGTGACAATCGTTGACTTGCTCCGATTACAAAATTTCATTTCCCTTACCTGGAATTCTCTAATCCCTTTCGAGGAGGCCTAGTTAAGACGTAATCAATGGCAACCAGTGCTGTCACAATAACAGCCGTTTACGGCCCTAATGGTCAGCCGTTACCTTTGGCAGGCAACTCCCTGGGCAGTGGATACCAGGTCGCTGTCAAACAGGAACGACATGATGAGGCTGAAATTCAGGAATTGGCTGCTAAAATGATGGAAACACAAAAGGCCAATATGGTTAAGCAGCAGCAACAAGCCGCTCAAATGCAAAATCGCGGTCCAATGGCTGGTAACAGTCAATCGCCAATGGTTAATGGTCAGACGAATATATTGAATTATCTGACACGAGGGAAGGGACAAAATCAGCAATCGACTACGTCATCATCATCAACATCGGCGGCGGCGGTGGCTATAACCAACGGGCCGACAACAAATGGTAACGTGAAAAGTTCAGCGACCACGAATGGTTCATCATCATCCGCCGAATCGAATGAGAAGAAACCCTGCGACGAAGAGTCGCAGAAAGGTCATTTTGGCTGGGCGACATTCGGCAAGACATACATTCCGTATATCTACCGTCAAACGGAGAAATATTGTGCCGTGCGAATGGTGGAGCTAAAGTTGCTCAGTAAATACCTGAATTGCCTGCATCCGGACATCTACAGTAGTTGTACATGCGTGCGAAGTTACTACATCACCGAAGCCGAAAGCCGGCTATTCAACGAGATCAATCACAAGCATTGTGACGGTGAATTCGGTCGGGATTTGTTCACGCTCAAGGATCTTGTGGTCCGACTAAGTGATGCGACAAAGTTCTTCCAATTCCTCGATATTTGCTATCGAAAATTGATATCGGGCAGTAAGACACCGTCCGAGAAATGCGGTTTCATCCGCATCAATCGGGAATCGGTCGTCCCGTATACCGTACGCAATAACGAGCAGGTTGTGCCGCTCTTCTACTTCGAAGGCGAAACGGAGAATTTGAAGCAGAAGGCCGACTACCTGTCCGGTTGGGATCTGGCATATTTGAAATTCTGCTGCAAAGTTCAGGGTATCCGCAACGAATTGTTCTCGAGCGAATCGGTGGCTGTGATTAGTTTGACTGATATCAAAAGTTATTTCCCGAATGGCACGGAATTCGAGGATTACTGGCCAAGTAAGGTGGTCGATTCGAATCTATTGCTCGGCTCACAGCGGTCATCGAATAATTCGGTGAATTGGACACGACAACCATCGGCGCCGCCACCGAAAATTATGACACCACAAGCGACGAATAAATCGGTGCAACAGCAGCAGCAACAACAACAGCAGCAACAGCAGCAGCAGCAACAACAACAACAGCAATCACAACAGATGGCTGCGAAGCGTGGTGCTGCCGCATACTCGCAAATGGCTGCAAATAATGCGGCTACAGCGCGACTACATGCCGCCACGATGGCAGCCCTCAACGGCTCGTGGATGAACCAACCGCAGAACAATCTTCCGATGATGCACGCACAAATGTTGGCCTCACAGGTGAGCGTATATTCAAGTGGTGTTTGATGTACTCGGAGATGATAGTGCTAGGCGGCTTATGTTGTTGTTTGTACAGGGGGAGGGCACGATAGTCTGATGCAAATAGATTAATAAGGCACGCAATAATGGGGTTCGTCAGGGGACTTAAATGCCATCGGACTATGTACTTCTGGCTGTAGGGCATGCGCACGATCTAACCGTGTTGCACTGGTCGATGTTTACTTTCTACTATGCTCTTGCGTTTCTCTGGTCCTCTGGACTTAACTGTTGACAGTTAAATTCCTAACAGCCACTGCTGGCTATATAGTCCAGATTTTGTCTTTCAAACTGGTTTAAGTCGTAAACAGTGTTCTGTATTCGTTTTCCTACTCTCTGTTGATACTTTCTTTTGCACGAGAGTACACGTGGTACATGGAACTCCCTGGGGCACCGAAAGCTTGCTATTAGTCGGCTTCTTATACGGGATAAGCTCTAAGCCATCTGCAGAGGACGTTACCAACTCTGCGGCGAGAAAGCTTAGGTACCAATCAGCGCCATCTGTACCTCGCTAGATAGTGCCTTTCTCTTCTCCACTTTCTCTCACAGTGCCTCTTGCCTCTTTCTCTCCTCCTTATCACATTATTTTTCTTTTTAATTTCCATGTTTTGAAAGAACCTTACTAATTTACTTTTTATTTATAAAAAGCTTGCATTTGATCATTTCCAGGCGCAACAGAGCAGCCATCAGACCGTCCGGCCAAACTATGGCGGACCGGCCGACAATCTGATGCTATCCAATCGTCAGCCGTACACATACAACAACGGCGCCATATCGATGCAACCAGTGAACAATCATGGCCAAAGCAATCCGCCGCCACCGCTAGTCCGTGCAGGTGCGCAGAATACCTCCCACCCAATGTAAGTACAAGCTCGAGAGTTCGCCACCCAGGCGAATACATACTACATATTTACATACATAATTGTACCACTTCCTTCTGTTAGTCTTGAATATTTTATATTTTTGTTGTTATTTTTCTGTGACACACTACGTGTTGCTACATACCCGACTACGTACGTGTAGTATCTAGTACGTATCTACTATATAAATGCCGCTAGAATTGAATTTTGAAATTAATTTGGAATACACACATCCGTATCTATCTATGTATGCACGTATATAGCATTTACATAGTTCATGTACTGTACTGTTATTTTCGTGTCTTTCTTATTTCTTTTCCGTTGTGTTTCCATTAATTTCAAAATTGAATAAATATTTTTACGAATTTTCTTTATTTTTTTTTCCTTTTTTTTTTTTAATGTCAAACGGTGGTTGTGCACGCATTTTGATTACAATTTATTTATTAGACTATTGTTGGTTTATTTTTGATATTTAGCTCTGATTTTTTTTTTCTAAATAGAATTTAACGACATTTTTTTTTTGGTCACTGTCCTTGGATAAGTTTATTTATTTTGATGAATAGAAAATCCCTTTGTTAATGATAATGATATGTTTAGGAGATTATGGAAAGAATGTAGGAATCAGAAACGGAAATGGATTTCTAAGACCTTGCGGGGTAGATAAGGACTAGGGTTTAGTACCTACATTCCTTGAGGTCTTAACCTATTTACTTGAGTTGGACAGGTTTCATTCATTCGGCTCTTTCGTACGCGTAATAGGTATCAGTTCATTGCACTTTTACACTTACATTTTTGGAATCGTAGGTGACCAGTGATGCCAAAGTAACAAAATCTACTGTCGCCGGATAGTGTTTTTGGATAATAGCAAAAGCTCCTTCAAGTACAAGGTTCTTCAATAAGGGCGGGTAGATGTTGAAATGGAATAAAACAGGCTGTGGGAACAAAACTATTTTGTTATTTGAAAGGCCCATGTATGCCCATTATGTATGGAATAGGACATCGTTCAAATGCTCGCCTCGGCTTCTTACGGTGGCACCGATACGAGTGCTCCAATTTTCAATGCCTCTTCCGTATAGATCTGGCTGAATTTTAGCAATGGCTTGTGTTATGTTCACTTTAAGGGTATCTGCTGATTGTGGTGTATTCGCATAGACCTGCGGTTTCAAGAAGCCCCACAAGACCGTTGAGCCGAAGGTCTGAAGTTCAAGTCTGTCCATAGTCAAGAACAATTCCTATACAGAAAAGCTGTGCAACAACATCAGTTGTGAATGAGAGTTGATAAAAAAAGGACTGATGAATACATAACACTCGCAGTATACGATCTCTTCAAAATTCATACTTTGAGTGTGCATTTCCAATATAACACCTTAATGGCATGGAAACGAGAAAGTTACTGTGAACTAAATGGTCCGCCAAATAATTTTTTTTTTTTTTTTAAATGCTATAAAAAAAAAACTACTGAATATTTTCTCAAATTTCTTTTTTTATTTGAAAGTACAATCCTTCCGGTTAATAATGGAAAATAATTTCATTCAAATGGCTGCCTCGGCTGGCCATGCAGTAGCCTACACGATCGGTCCAATTTTTAAGCACATTATCGATTGTGCGCAGCTGTATTTCACCAATGGCTTCACGAATATTGTCCTTTAAAGCGTCAATTGTCTCTGGCTTGTCGGCGTAACACTTATCTTTGACGGCACTCCACAAATAATAGCTCCGAGGTGGCCAAACGACATCAGCTCTGCGGCTGATAATGCGATCTTCAAAAACAGGGCGCAAAACATCGAGTGTAGCTTCGGCTGTGTGGCACGTAGCGCCGTCCTGTTGAAACCAAATGTTGCCAATATCCTCCTCTTCAATTTTTGTGAACAAAAATTCGTTCAACATGGCCCGGTAACGATCGCCATTGACTGTAACGGTCACTCCTTGCTCATTTTCGAAGAAAAATGGCCCAATTATGCCTCTGGACCAAAATCCGCACCAAAGAGTGGCTCGTTTTGGCTGCACCGGCTTTTCAATGTATGCGTGCGGGTTTTCTGTGCCCCAAATGCGACAATTTTGCTTGTTTACATGCCCGCCAAGATCAAAATGAGCTTCATCTGAAAAGATGATTTTTTTGGCAAAATCGGCATCGGATTTTCAAAGTAATGTCGCAATATTTCCCAGCGTTGTTCAAGCGTATACACAACCATATTCGTTCAGCGGAAGGATAAAACTAATTATCTGTCAAATCAGACATGAGCTAAGTGTTACCATTCACGAAATAAGCACTACTTGAAAAAAAAAACGTTAGATGGCGGACCCTTTACAACCAACGCGACAAATTCAGTCTAATCGCTCGAATCCTATCTAGGACAACCACCTCGGAGAGTAGTGAACGAACATCTTCGACACAAACCATCTGCACCCCGTCCACGTTGTGTGACAAACACCATACGAGTGTACACACTTGAACCAGCACGAACCCTATAAAAAAAAAAGAAAAAAATCCCATGGTGGCAAAATCACGTCATCTCTGCGAGAGATGACCTTACCCTCAAATCGTTCACACTTGGCGCCCATTGTGTGGCAAGTAGTGCCGTCCTGTTGGAGCCACATGTCGCCTTGATTCATATGATTCAATTTGGGCAATAAAAAAATTTTCATAATCGTCCGTTAGCGCTCAAAAAAATACGAGCCAAAGACACCGCCAGTCCAAAATCCAGACCAAACGGAAACTTTTTGATGATGCATTGTCATCTGGTCTGTCAATTTTGCTTGTTAATACAGCAATCAACTAAACAAGCTGGCTGAAAACAACAACAAAGCCAGGTCATATACCTTCTATGGGGCCCTTTATAGTTTTGACAATCCAGACATAAATCTATCCTTACACAAATGGATCATAAAACAAAAGAACCACTTTTGAGACAGACAGGATGATATTAAACCCTCACAGAATCACAATCCCAAACGTGCCAAAGAAGCTCTAGAACTAAATAAATTCGACCCAAGGGTGCTTAACAGGACACGGCGCATGAAACTACCACCTTTATAAAATGGGTCTTAACAGAAATCTGCAGGCCAAAGAAACCATGGAAGACATACTGACTACCTGCTCAAAATGACAAGTAACACGACCATAACAGGGAAAGACTTCCAGGAAATCCCATCTAGAGAAGTTGTCAAATTTTTGAAGGTAGCACTCAAATCCTAGACCAAAGAAGTGTTTTCATGTGACCCACCTCGCGTTTTTCAATTCAGTTCAACACAGCAATCATCAAAAAATGCGCCTCGTCGTTAAAGTCGATTTTTCGGCTGCAATTATGGTCCTCATCCAAATGCTCCGAAGCCCAGTCAGCGAATAAACAGCGTTGTCTACGGTCATGAAATTTGAGCTCCTGCGTCAGTTGCATATTGTACGGGTGTGGGCCTAAGTCAGGACGCAAAATTCGACAAGTTGAAGTCCGCGAAAGGTCAAGTTTTTGTGCGCGGTGAGGAATCGGATGCCTCCGCTTTTGCTGTACACTTTCACGGACCACGACGACGATCTCGGCCGATCTTGCGTTCCTTTGAATGTTGGCTGATTGATTACCGAACTGGTCGTCCCAAATTTGGCCACCAAACGTCGAAGAGTCGGCTGTGAATGACCAGTAAAGCGCGCAACGTTTGCACTAACGAACACTCATTTTGATAATAAGTTTTTATCATTTGGACGTGCTTTTTAATCGTGTAACTTGTCTTGATGATTTGGCATCAGTAACTGAATAATAAATAACAAATTAGACAGATGTCACCATAACAATATGGCCGCCACAGCCCGCCAAAATCTACCCGCGCCAATTGAAAAGAAAGAAATTCATCAAAATTCATTAGACCACGTTACCGACTATAATTGTCTTCCTACGTTATACAAGCTTACAGATTTTATTCTCATAGAAATTTGTTTGTTTTTTCCTTAGAAAAAACCTCGTAAACCTATGATATTATAAACTGTACTAGGTTAGGTGTCTTTTCTCCGTAAAAGGTGGTGGAGATCACTTAGACCAAGATCGGCTTGGACACCGCTACTCTTAGAAACATTTTGAGTTATTTCATCAAAGAAATATTCTCCCAGAAACCGTCTTCTTGAAGAGGCTAGAGCATGGCAATTACATAGGAGATGGGATGGAGATTCTTCCTCTCCCTCATCATGACACCTATTGCAGTAATCGTTATATGGCAGTCCTAATTTTGCGGCATGTTTTCCTAAAGGGCAATGTCCTGTTAGCACTCCGATTTGGCTGGTTACAAATGGTCTGCGTATTTTTAGCAGGCTTGTGGTTTTACGTTGACAATAACCGGTATTGCCCGAAAAAATGTTCTCTCAAACCGCCTAAGACAAGTGGGAAAATACTTTCAATGGCCTTTTGAGCTCAAAGAAACAGCCGTTGTCGCTTTGTCACTCGTAAGCTAAGATCAGCTTCAAAGTTATAGTTACCAAATGAGACATGTTACGTGTTACTGTGTTCGTCAAATCACGTCAATATCATTATCGTATGTAAGCAATTGTGCAGATATGAAATAAACAGATCGTTGCTTTGGCGAGAGAGTTCCGCATGATCTTTTCAAGAATGATGATAAGGAAATCACATGTCAATGTGTCATGTGGGGCGGAGCTAACCAGTTCGACCAGAGTAAGAGATCCGATCTAGAGCACCTGTCGTACTCGTCTGATCTAGTGTGACTTCTGTCTGTTTCTTTCGTCCAACATTTTTAAGACCATTCCGTCCTTCGAGTACCAGGTATGCTTCGATAAGTCTTATGATCTCTCACAATGCTATATTGACTCAGAGCGTCAGAAATCTCTTTAGCTGAAGTCTTTGGATTTCTATTAAGGCCTGGATTATGTCATTAACACGATGTTGGACATCTTACCAAATCGCAGAAAAAAATTGAGATATTGATCCCTAACCGTTTAACTTGGAAGATGTACGTAGAAGGGAAGATGGAATCAGATATTGGCACTGGTGTTCAAGGCTTTAAATGCAAAGGACGTATGGTCTCCAGTGTATTCCAATACGAACTATATGCCATTTACACCAATAAAAAACTCGAGTCATTGATACCGAGAGGCCTAATTATAGAGACATTTATTGATACTCATGCAGCGATCAAAACATCGAGTACACTTAGCGAGAATGCAAAATCCGCTAAGGACTACTATGATGTTCTGCTGAAACTAGCCAAGAAAAACAAAATTGAACAATTGAGGTACCTGGATAGAAGGCATCAGTTTCAGGGAAAGTGCTGATCTCTAAGCGAGAAGGTCTCATTTGATAAGTACACCGTTTTTCACTAAGGACATAACAATTTGAAATTTTAATACAAACGCAGCCCTAAACTTTTTTTATGATCGGTAAATGACAAAACGTCAGTGAAGGCGTACCATTTTACCATTGTGAAGTCCACGGACGAGCAATGCTTGCAAATTATTAAAAACCACAACCGAAATTCCAAGTCGGTCATCGCGCTTATTCTATCGTAATAATCGTTCCAACAGAGAGAGTGCTTGCTATAGTGGATAAATTTGTTACATTTGTTCATTATAAAACTGTGCCACACACCGGCCAAAGTACCGGTAATGTCGTAGCAGTAATGGCTTCATTTCAAAAAGAACCAAATCAGCCGATTCAACGCTTTTAACAAGTGTCGGGAATATCTCAGTCTACAGTGTGGTTAATCATGGGTAAAGATCTTGGCCTTACTTACTTAAAAAGTAAAGCTCATGATCACTAAAAGCGTCGACACGTCTCCGATTGGGCTGTGCAAAAGTTTGGGAAAAAATTCAGAATTTCATTGAAAAATCCTTGCCAGTGATGGAGCCCATTTTCAATACGCAATTTCAGCACATGTGCTTCAAGAAACTCCACTGCATCCATAAAAAGTGATCGTGTGGTGTCGATTTCACGCCGGTGGTATGATTGGACCGCATTTTTTCGTCATTGAAGGTGCCATGTTGGAAGACTCGGAATTTGAAGGACCTTACATCAGTGATATGTGGTCCCACGAAAATGGTGTCAAATGACACACAGTTGGTCAAAGTTCGTTAATCTATTAATCTCGAGAAATGATCCGGTCTAATGGCCACTTCGTTCGTATGATTTCATGCCGGTCGTTTTCTTTTTATGGGGTTGGAACATTAAGTCCTTGGTTTATGCAAACAAGCCAACAACGTCAGAGTTGCTTGGAAAAAATGTCGAACGTGAACGTGTCAGCAACGTCTCGGACGAGATTGGAAAATTGGCTCTAAAAACTTGATCGCTGCAAACGTGGCCACTGTGGTCATACTTAAATTTAACTGGTTACATGTGTAGTAGTTTTGAGACCGATATTTTCATCAGAGGCGTTAAACCTTAACAGAGGATAAGGACTTCGTTAATCGTAGAAAACCATTCAACTTATCAGATTTTATCCAGACTTCCCAGATTTTATCCAGACTTCCCAGCTACCTATCGGATAGACGCAAAGGTCTTAATAAAATGATCCTCTTCCTTAAGACAAAGTGCAGGTTTTATCAGATAATATTGGAGCGCAACTAAGTTCTCGCTGTTTTTTTTTTATTACAAATAAATCATTCAAAGTATTGCCCATCGCTAGCGATAACTTTTTCCCATCTTTCTGGCAGAGCTCGCATACCGTCACGGTAGAAGTGTTCGTCTTTTGACAAGCCATTTTGAGATGTCTTCATATGAATTGAACTGCTGATCAGCCAGACCATGTGCCATCGAACATAACAAGTGATAATCAGACGGCACAATATCTGGCGGGTGGGGTAGGACTTCCCATTTTAGCGTTTCTAAGTAGGTTTTGACGGGTTTGGCAACGCGAGGCCGAGCATTGTCATGCTGTAAAATCACACTTTCGTGCCTCTGCTCGTATTGTGGCTGCTTTTCGCACAATGCTTGGCTCAATCGCATCAATTGAGTTCGATACCGTTCCCCAGTGATGGTTTCGTTTGGTTTCAACAGCTCATAATAACCGCCCTGATCCCACTAAATACGCAGCATAACCTGCGCAGCGTGAATATTTGGCCGAGCCGACGACATGGAAGAATGACCGGGCTGTCCCCTTGATTTTTTTCTCTTTGGGTTGCTGTAATGAACTTATTTTTCATGACGATGCGGTGAAGAAAATCTTCCTTTTTTGTCGCTGGAGCAGTTGTTCATAGGCGAAAAAACGACGCTCAACGTCTCTTGGCTTCAAATCATAATGAACCCAAGTTCCTTGCTTTTCAATCATTCCCAACGCATGCAATCGCTTGGAAATAGCTCGGCGGGTAACTCTTAATACTGAAGCAAGCTCTTTTTGCGTTTGGCATGGAATTTCATCGAGCAATGCCTCCAATTCTGCGTCTTCGAAGGTTGTTGGCTTTCCTTCAAGCGAACGAAATCACCGTCTCTGAAGCTAATCACCGTTGTTTCACTTAGAGCAGCATCTGCGTAAACTTTTTGGAGTTCTCGATGCGCTTCGGCCGCCGTTTTCTTCGAATGAAAAAAGGAAAGCAACTCTTCCCGCAAATGACATTTGGCACAAAATCAGACATTTTCACCAAATAATGCAAAAACAAAATCACTAATGTGTCAAAGCGGTTTGTTTACCATATGTCTAAGCTTAGTTCATGACGTTTTGGATACGTCACAATCGACCAGCACTTTCTACTGGAGGCATCTCTTGGTAAACAGCGAGAACTTACGAAGGTGGTCCGATAAGTACATAAATGGTGTTTTTTATAGAGGTATAGAACTTTGAAATGGAATAAAACAAAGATGATTTTTTTAAATTGACATGAAATTGACTTTATTCGAAAGATAATCTTCTGACATTATAATTTAAATATAATTTCTGGCATATGACCGCCACGGCTGGCTCGGACGTAGTCTAATCTGGAGGTCCAATTTTCGATGATTTTTTCCAACATTTGTGGCCGTATATCGGCAATAGCGCGGCGAATGTTGTCCTCCAAGTGGTCAATCGTTTCGAGTTTATCGGCATATACTAGCGACTTCACATATCCCCATAGAAAATAGTCAAGCGGCGTTAAATCGCACCATCTTGGAGGCCAATTCACGGGTCCGTAATGTGAAATTATGCGGTTACCAAACGTTTCCTTCAATAAATCAATTGTGACACGAGCTGTGTGACATGTTGCGCCGTCTTGTTGAAACCACAGCTCCTGCACTTCATGGTTGTTCAATTGATGAATGAAAAAGTCAGTAATCATGGCTCTATAGTGGTCACCATTGACTAACCTTCTGGTCAGCATCGTTTTTAAAGAAGTACGGAAGCACTCCAAACAGTCAGTTTTTGTGGATGTAACGGTGCCTCAACATACACTTGAGGATTATCATCACTCCAAATACGGCAGTTTTGTTTATTGACGTATCCATTCAACCGTGAGCTTCATCGCTAAACAAAATTCGCTTATGAAAATTGGGATCAACGGCAATCTTGTTTTGGGCCCATTCACCAAATCTACGCCTTGCTAGGTGATCCTGTGGCTTCAATTCTTGCACGAGTTGGATTTTGTAAGCACGCAAACCAAGACCTTTCCGCAAAATCTTCCATAAAGTGGATGGGCACATATCCAATTCCTGTGCACGATGGCGGATAGACTGATTCGGGTCTTCCTCTACGCTACGCTCTACAGCAGCGATGACTTCTTCTGTACGCACTGTGCGACGTCTCTGTGGATGCGTATTATCATTTAGAGTAAACGTGGTGCGAAAACGTTCCATAGTTAGTCGAATTAATTGTTCTGATGGACGATTATGTTGACCGTAAAATGGACGTAGTGCGCGATACATATTTCGGTACAGAACCATGATTTTCAAAATAAATTTGCACAATTTGGAAGCGTTGTTCAGACGTCAGTCTATTCATGTTGAAATGCCAAACCAAACTAAAAATAAATCACTTGACAGCTGATAAAATGGCAGCCAGTTAAAATAGTGTTGCCAACTTAAAGTTCTATAACTCTATAAAAAACACACTTTACTTACCCTACAAAAGAAAAACAAAAATTTTGGAGAAATGGCGATTTATTTTTCAATCAAGTCTCCTTTTAGCTCGATACACTTGACCCAGCGATGCTCCAACTTCCTTAACCCGTCTGAAAAATACGTTTTCTCGAGGTCTGCAAAGTAGGCGGCGATGACCTCATTCGACTCAAATTTCTGCCCGGCGAGTGACTTTTTCAAGTTTGGAAACAAAAAGAAGACGCACGGGGCCAAATCTGGAGAATACGGTGGATGGGGCAGCAGTTCGTAGACCAATTCGACCAATTTGGCCGTGGCGAGGGCGGAGGTGTGGCCGGTGTTTTATCATGGTGGAAGAGCACTTTTTTCTTCGCCAAGTGGGGTCGTTTTTCCTTCTCGTTTTGCTCTTCTCCAGGTAGTCGATGTGGATCACACCTTGTGAATCCCAGAAAACGGTGGCCATCACCTTTCCGGCCGATGGGACAGTCTTCGCCGGGTGAAGTCCAATGTTTCGACTGTTTCTTGGTCTCCGGTGTGTACCAGTGGATCCATGTTTCGTCGAACACTGCTCTGAAGTGGTCTCACGATTGCGCTTGTTGTCGGGAGTGAGCAAACACGACACTCATCGCGCCGACAGCTTTCTCATGCCCAAAATTTCATGCAGGATATGACCCACGCGATCTTTTGAAATGCCTACTGTCCCAGCTATCTCGCGCACCTTCAATCGGCGGTCTGCCAATACGAGATCGTGGATTTTTGTCACGTTATCCTCCGTGGTAGCCGTTTTCGGGGCACCTGGACGTGGCTCATCAAAAACCGACGTGCAACCACGTTGAAACTCGTTAAACCAATTTTTGATGGTCGCCATCGAAGGAGAAGAGTCACCGTACACAGCATCCAAACGCTCTTTGATTTCGCTGCGCGATTTCCCTTCCACAAACAAGATTCGAATCACCGACCGATATTGCTCTTTTTCCACTTCCACACGCGGTCAAAACAAAACTACGAGTCCCATCCGGCTAATAGTAGCCGTCTATTAGAATGTACTACACGATAGTAAGCTGCTCTTGCGATACTAGCGCCATCTGGCGGTGCGGCTAAGTACTTATCGGACCACCCTCGTATCCTACAGGTCAACCATGCGTAATTTTATTTTTAACTTTGGTGAAAGGCGCTTACAATTTGCTTTTCTTAGACTAGCTTAGGAAACGTGATTCAATCCCGCGATGTCAGAGGCCAATCGAACTCTTTCCAGTTTGTTAGTTGAATTGACATTTAGATTATAGGATCCGAGATCTAGGATTAAACCTTCGGGGAAGAGTACAATCGGCTTTTCGTTCAGATCAATAGCGTATACGAGTACGTGTAGCGTTCGGAATACTATAGTTAGACTTCGAATAAGAATCGAAAGCGCTCTTTCCAGTTAATTAACAAACACAGGGTATCAACCAGCTTTTGGAGGGTCTAGAAAATAATTATCAATGTCCGAGCATCCGCAATTCAATTGGCATCCCGCGTTACTGCACGCACAATCATTTGATTTATTTCCGCGAATAAAGTACAAAAAAGGCATTTATCTTACAGAAATAATAAAAAAACAAAACAAAAGACTAAAATATCGAAAAGAGTACAACTTATTTCCGCTTTGCTTCTCCTCTATAAACGCTCAAAATTCTAAATTCAAAACAAATGGGATTTTCTTTATCTTTTCGTATCCATATCTGTTCAGCAAACGTGTAGATATCTGTTGCATGTAAAAAAACAAAAAAAAAAAATCCAAACCTATCTTCCTTCTTTTCATCTTCCCTTCTTTGTTGCTATGAAATACCTGCTTTTAGAATTTATTTAACTGTATAACCTCTAAACCAACCAAAAAAAAAAAAATCATTGTCAGGATGGAATACGCTATTGTAAAGAATTTATATCGTTTAACCAACAAGCCCTTTGCCAAGAGAAAGGATTAATAAAAAAAAACACAACCATCATCCTAGATACATTATATATAAATGCGTGTACAAACACATGGACGTGTTGCGAAAGTTGCAACTTTTGGTAAAATGTAAATTTTCATTAAGCAAAGTCGTAAAAACTGAAAAACGCCTTAGTCGTTTCGTGTAAATAGTAAATTTGAAGTACATGAGTACTAGAAAACGGAAGAGAAATGTTGCAAAAGTACTTTAAGAAAAATAAAGAGAAACAAAAAACAAAAATCCAACCAACCACATACATTTTGTATATAATGTTTCTAGGTCGAATTGTACTAGTGTCGAGCAAACAATGCAGCAACAGCGTGCTGTTATGAGTCGCCCATCACCACCTTTGACCACCCGTCTGCATCATCCTCCTCCCTATCCATTAAGCAATCCGACTGGCGCAGTAGCTCCGAGTATGTCACATGCCCAGGCGATATCAAATATTCACTCGTCTTACCAGCAGCCACATCCTGCCATGTCGACCAGTAGTGGTGCGGCAAAATCGTCTACGATTCAACGGCAATCGCCGAACACCAATTACAGTCCGACTATTGCGCCGGATTTTCAGAATCTGGCCATTTGGAACCAGTTGAACGAGGCTCAAAGACATTTGCTCACGAACCAATTGAAAATGAATAGCAATAACAACTCGCTAATGTGTGCCAATATGAATCCGAAGAGTGCAAATACCTCTAGCGCGATGTCTTCTATGCCGAATGGCTTTTCGAAGCCGTCCATTCCGCCGCTGATACCAATGGCAGCTCTGGAAGGTACACGGCAGTCGGGAGTTGCAGCTGCAACAGCTGTAAAACGATCGACTGACTCGATAGCAGATTTCGAGCGTAAGTTCAAAATGACCGATGAAATGAAGGCAGTCGTCCAGAAGGTACTTTCGAATCCTGATCTCTCGACATTCATTCAAACGAATAGTTCAAACACCTTCGTGCCGTTTATATCGCCTCCAATATCGCCCGCGACGACTACCGCGAATTCAATGATTGGGAATATAAATGGTGTTGCGCATGCGCATCTTCAATTACCCATATTTCAAAATTCCTCTTTAACCATTGTACCGAATCCGACTTCCACCCCCTCCTCCACATCTCATTCCATCGATCCAAATGCTCATCACCAACAGCAGCAACAGCAACAACGGCAGACAAGCGTGTCGTCGGTGGGTGCTACAACAGCACGTCAAAAAAGCGTCATTTGTTCGACTAGTTCTATTCCATCCTGCACAACCACCCCGTCTCCATCTCCAACACGAACACCAACCAACAACATCCCCGGTACTCCTACCACGGAAGTAATCGATTTGTCTTCCCCCCGAAGGTCGTCGCTGCAAGCAGCCACAGCTTTTCTACAACAGCGGCAAGTGGCTATTGCCCAGCAACAACGTGCCCAGCATCAGCAGCAACAGCAACAACAGCAGCAACAGCAACAACAACACAACGGACGGGGGAGTCAATCAAACGGAGGCAACAACTCAGCCGCCATCCATTTACAAAGACATGCCGCCGCAGTTCAACAGGGCTCCGCTGTCAGTCTGGATACAGCCAATCGACTGCATATTATTCCGGAAATAGCATCGGGCAATGTGCTTACCCCGCCATATAAAGTGCAGAAAGTTTGTGTTGAAAATGTACTCGTGCCCTGCATCAACATGGTGGCATACGCCGAGTCCGAGCAACTGATGACTTTAACCGACTTCCGCGAGCAATTTTTCCCGAACATAGCGCTGGATCATTGCAAGCGATTGATCGAGGCGCTCGGTGTCGAGCTCTACAAAGGCAACAGGTAATTTCACTTTGTTCTCTTCACCATGGGATTATGTTGTTCATAAATTTAATTTATTTTCAGGCGACAGATTCAAGTGCTTATCGAGTCGGGCCGAGCCTATTCCGAGAACATTCCGTTGGTGAAAGTTCGTGACGTTAAGAAACATATGCCCCAGCTAACGTTTATGATTCGAAATCAAGAGCAACCGCCGTCGAAGCGGACTCGTGTAAGCTAGGAAACGGGGTGGGGAGCACAACATAAACATACAAACTACCCGACAATGGATATGTTGTACTCCCAGAGCCAGTCAGTATCTGCATCGAAACCATCATCTATCTCCGCTAAATCTTCCGCATCTGCTGCTGCGGCCGCTGCCGCTGCAGCTGCCGCCGCTGCTGTTGCCGCAGCCGCTTTAGGTCCATATAACGGCTCGACTATGTTAAGTCCACCGCTAACTGCCTCGTGCACTAATCCGTTCAGTTCCTTCGATTGGCTTTCTGCCGTCACACCACCAGCGGTCGATAGTAACAACAGTAGTATAACCACCGCATCTAGCAGCAATAATTTGGCGGAACAAAGAGCAGTTGCCGCTGCTACCGCTTATAATTCCTGTCGATTCGGTCAGCATGGCACATCAGCTGCACCGCCTGATTTCCTATCGATGTTCAGCAGCACATGTGCGCTACCACCATCAGCAAGTAGTGGTCATGGCTCCTCCTCTATTAACAATGGTTTTAATGCAGAAACGACTTCCTTATCATCACATCACCAACAACAACAACAACAACAACAACGTCAAAACCTCCAACTCTCCCACCATCATTCTTCGTCTTCTTCCTCTTCTTCGTCATCACACCATCGCCATAGTTCGCGCAGTAATACAAATACCGCCGATTCGTCAACTTCATCGGCAATATCGTCGGCTATTGTATCCTCATCATCGTCGTCGTCCTCGTCATCATTATCGCTGACGCCTACTTCCATGACCGCCGCCGTTGTCTCGTCGGCCATTCCGTCACCGCATAAAATGAATCCGGTGGCGCTTTTTAACCCTCCTACCGGCTATCATCTACAAGCACCCGGCCATGGATTGCCTTCACCGACCATCTATCCGCCGACGCCGCCACCATCAGCACCATGGATCCATCCATGGTACACCGGCGGTGACACCTTTTGAAAAGCACACTCGAATAATAACTCCAAAGCTAACGCATCTCTTATTCTTGTTGTTGTTATTATATCTAGAATAGAAGTATTTTGAGGTAAATTGCGCTAACGCAGACGTTATTTTTCTTTTTTCCATTTTTGTTTTTCAATCGCATAAACACGATAATGCCACACGTGCTAAAGGAAAATGCGTCTAATTGAACTGAATTTAATGAACACAAATTTCCCTTAACTTAATTAAAATTTAGAGAGCTAATGTAAGATACTTATACGTATAAGAGAATATTAACAACAATTAAAATTAAATTAATCGGCGCCCAATGAAGTTAGTTGATCGGTATGAAATGAAATTTCACTCACTGTAGCTCCTTCATCGGGCGCCATTCCCGGTCCGATTCGAATCGAAAAACCAGTTGAATACTAACCTCAATGCAATAAGTGTTTTTAAATTCAATTTTCTCTTGCCCTGCTCCGTCTGCGGGAGTAAATACTTTCGTCCGCGCTAAGGCTTCCACTGCAGTGAGTCAAAAAAATTATTGTAGAAAAAATATTTTTTTTTTACGACCTAAATTATTTTTTTTTTCGCTTTTCGTATCACTAGCCGTATGTTTAGGTTTTTTTTTAGAAAAAAAATGAAAGAAATCAAAACCTTGGTGAAAGACTTACTAGACCTAGTGTAAAACAACTAGCGGAAAATGTGTGAAAAACAAAAATCAAATTGTTCCATTTTGGTTATCAAAGGCAGGAGCTCATTTCTATAAAAGAAACATTCATTGTTACTTATATATTATGTATATCCGTTTTAAGGATTATCAAGAACAAGAAAAATGAAGAAATCGCTTTTTAAGTCCCGCTCATTCGGCTCACATTCGCATTTATCGATTTACGTTTATCTTTCGTAATTTTTCTTTTTTAAGATTTTCTTTTCTGTCATTCATCATTCATCATAATTTTTAAAAAAAGCAGAAAACAAAAACAAAAAAAAAATAAAATTATTTATTTTTATGAAGATAATTATGTTTAAATTGTTATAAAATTACGAACCTAGGTATAGACTACAACCTTTATGTTAAGTGGAAGCACTTGTTTGGCGGGGGAGAATCCCTTTTTTGTTGTTTTTTTTCGTGAATGAGTGAAAAAGTAGACCAAAATATACCGATGCGAAGGGGCTTTCCCGCCTTTTCCAGCAAGGGCTTCAACTTGATGAATATTTTATTATTTATTATTATTAATTGAGGAAACAACATATTGAAAATGAAGAAAAAAAACAATATATGAATGCAAAACGAAGAAATTGAAATTAAATACACCTAAATCAAAGACTAGACGTTTAGCGATTATTATAATAAAATTTAAAAAAAATCGAAAAAAAAAACAGAAAATGACATAAAACAGAGAGAAAAAAAGATTAATTAAAAAAATGAAAATAGAAAATCAAATAAATGATAACAAGGAGAATTCAAGTAAATATAAAACGAGTTTTTTCATTTGCCGATCAGTTGGGGCGGTGGTGTGTTCAAAAAGTATCAGGACTTGTCGGGGTTTTCAGCTTTATTCTGTCTTAAATATGGGCGGGAATGAATGAATCATGGGAATGTATGATCCGGCCTCTAAAATAGACTGGTGGAAGCGGCACTATTTTGCCAAAGGCCAATCTAGTCATCCATACCGTGGCATACCTATTACCACAGAATAAATAGTATACAGAAGTCGCATCTCGGCCTGCGATGATTTTTCACTTTATGGTGCGAGCGGAACAACTGAAGGGAAGATCAAGCAACGAGAGAGCAAGCATGATCAGAGAGTAACAACCAGAGAGCAGCCACGATCAGAGAGAATCAACGAGAGAGCAATCTTAAAATGTTCATGTGTGTGTGTGTATTGTGTTGCTATCCAACGTCGTGAATGCACGTGGTGTTGACAAAATTTTGTTTCAAGTTTTAGATTTCTATATTTAGTTTTCTTCAGTTGAAAGTTGCGCTTGGTATTCGTACGCGTACTTTTTCGATGTAAACTAAAAGGGCCGGGTAACACCAATTAACGTTATTCCATTATTTGGGATTTTTGTGCAAATTTCAATCTGATATATGTAGGGAAGAATAACCCAAAAACTTTAGTGCGACAGGATTTTAAGTTTGCGGGCTTTAGTAAAATTTTTTTTCTCTGAAGCCCACGAGCAATGCTTCCTCAAGAGTACTAAGAACATGAGTCCAATATTATTTCCTTATGATCAGAACATGTGGAAAACCATTGCGGTGTGGCATTTTTGCATTTGGATTTTATCAAGTTTTTTATACCAACAGTTTGTGGTTGTGTGTCAAAAATATTGCTAAACACTGTAATATGTTTCTTGCTAATTTCCAAGAAAACTTGTGAAGGAGCAACGAGGTTACTAAAATCTTTAAGAGAATTGTAATTTTTATGAAATATGAAAAGTTCACTAGGAACTGTTAATATTTTGTCTTCTTTTCTCAATATAGAAACACAAATATCGCAGTTAATTTTCGGTATCATTTTGTAGACGATATAACCTATGAAGTATCTTAAAGACGCCAAATCGATACTAAATTCCGAACAATTCTGAAAGTCATCATTTAATACGAAATCATCAATGATTTCTATGTTAATATCTAATATCAGAGTTTTCGTTTCTACTGAGTTCTTCATTATTTGTATCAGCTAAGTCCATATTTGACAAAATATTTGAAAGCGTTTCAAATATGGTATCACTCAGCTCTTCACAGTTACTATAAGAACTCAACTGCACTATATTTGCAGACATTAAGCGTGCTAATAAAGTGTTTATATCAGCAACTGAGGGGTTAATATTATTTCCACCCTTTTGTCTTAGAACCGAGAAAATATTTTCGAGCTTCGAGGTCACATTGAAGCCAACCATTTCTTAATGATATGATTAGATGGGTAATTCCATGAAAAGCGGACATGAAGTTAGAAAATAAAAATTTAATTTTTCGACTTTCTACTTATTTCTACTTATTAACTAAGTACGGCAACACTTCTTCCAAGTATTCTATGTAAGACATATCGGAATATGCCGTTATAAAATCAATGCAAACTTGCGATTGCAAATGATCAACAACTGCTGGCGTAAACGTGCTTGAAAGAAAATAAATTATCGTGATTGTTTTATTAAAGCTGGTAGTGAGTTAAGGTGACTAGTTTTATACTATTTCAAGCGATCGATACTATGTCAAAATAGTTCTTTAGAATAAGATTTAATGTGTAAAAAAATAAATGGAAAGTGCATGATTTCTCTGTAACGCGAGTTACGACTGCATACACTTTTTTGCTATATTTTGATTTTTAATTATTCAAATTAATTAAATACTCTGTTCCTGTTTTAACGTGTAATTCTATATCGATAAACAAACAAAAGTTTCTCTGTTGCACATTACTTTCATAAGAATTTTCGTTCCATTTTTTGTAACGTGAGTTACCAGTAACTCGCGTCACTGATTTGTATCGCGATTTATCCACACTAAGACCTTATTCCCTTTGAATTTCTTTCTAATTCGGGTGTTTCTAGGTAAAATGCCACTTTCAGCCGCTGAGAAGATGAAAAGGAGAAGGGAAAAATTAAAAAGGGAAGGTAAATATGAAGAATACAAGAAGAAACATCGGGAAACATGTAGAAATAGTCGTATAAAGAAGAAAACCGAAACTGCCAAGCTTCCAAAATCTGAACAGAAGCGAATAATCAGTGGCGAAAGAAAAAAGACGAGAGAACGTGTATCTAAATTTCGATTAAAGAAGCAACTTCCTCAACTCGACTCAGACGTTTCAACCAACATCACTCCTCAGTTCTTAGGAAAGGCGACCTCACGCGCTCGAAAAGCTTTACCGAAATGCCCAGTGAAGAAAAAGCTAGTATTAGAAAAACTTTTGAAGGATACCGGTGTTGCAGTGCCCTCTTGCTCTAATTGCCCAAAAAAACATGCACTAGCTTTGAGTGAAGATGTTGTTGCAAAAATCGAGGAGTTCTATCAACGCAATGATATAAGCCGACAGGCTCCAGGTTTGAAAGATTTCGTCACCATTCGCCACGAAAAGAAATCAAAGGAAAAGGTTCAAATACGGCATCTATACGCTTCTCTATCTGAAACGCATGCTTTGTTCATAAAAGAACATGGTATGATTGTGGGGAAGAGCAAGTTTTCAGAATTAAGACCTAAACATGTCTACCTTTCAAATAAACTTCCTCACAACGTATGCCTTTGCAAATATCATGAGAACTATGCTCTAGCATTAGACTCACTTCATAATGTAATTAAAAGTCCAAGGTATGATCACGGTTTCATTGGTGCTATCATTTATGATAATCCAAGAAAAAAATGCTGGTTGAATACTTGTAATTCCTGCAAACAATCTTTAGAAAATTCTCTTTTTAAGATATGTGTACAGGCTTCTGATAATTTGCCTGCGGAAGTTACTTGGTATGTGTGGAGAGATTTTGATGGCAAACTAAACAAGGTTCAAGAAACTGGTACAGTCAATGAACTGATTAAATATGTTTTGAGTATGACCCCAAGTTTTTTCGAGCACGCTTACATCAAAAGGTGTCAAGCCGAATCATACCAAAAAGACAAACTTGCTATGTCGTCCAAAACATATGATCCAGCTATTGCGTTAGTGCAAGTGGACTATTCAGAGAATTACACATGATGAAATTCAAAGCTTCCATTGGATGCAGCCGCAGATTACTCTATTCACTGTTTCAGTATGGTATCATGCTGAACAGCATCCAATAGTCATTGCATCAGATAATCGGCATCATGACAAAAAAACGTCAGTGATATATATTGATAGGGTTCTAAAAGAGTTACCAAAGAATATAAAAGAGGTACACCTGTGGTCCGATGGCCCAAGCTCACAATTTAAAAATAGATACATTGCTGAGACCTTAAAAATGCTCGAAAGTAGAAATAATATACACATAATATGGAACTTTTTTGCAACATCGCATGGAAAAGGTCCTGTTGATGGCATAGGCGGTGCTTTAAAAAGAGCAGTGAGAAATAAAGTTATAAAAAGAGAATTTGCAGTCTTCAACGCTAGACAATTTGTTGATGCGGCTAAACATTCCTCTGTAAAGGTGATTGACGTTTCACCAGAAGAACATGAAGAAACTGCAAAGGAAATGAATCTGGATGCGATATTTTCCGATACACCAGCAGTAAAAGGCATATCAAAGTATCACATAATGTCTTGGCTAAATAATAAGTTTCAAATGGCGCAAACATCAAAAGAATTGAACGTGAGCGTCAGGGGAAAATTAAGTTTCTACAGCCAGGTATATACATCAGATAGCGACAGCAGTGATGATAATATACCCCTATCCATGTTATAAATTATTAAACAATAAAAATAAGTCGTTTCACCCTTAATGCATTTAAGAAAAGTTTTCATTTTTGAAGTAAAAAGGGGAAGTAACGCGAGTTACCGATTTTGTGTAACGCGAGTTACCGTACATTTTTTAAATTTTCTTTAAAATTTCGCCTTAAGTATTAATTTTCTCGTTAATGATGCACAGATCTGTTCTTCTTCACTGTTCTTCTTCATTTCAATTCTATGTAACATATTCACTTTATTTGGTAAATCTCGCAGAAAATTTTTAGTAAACTATACTTGCAAAACCCAGTGTCCAAAAACTGTAACGCGAGTTACCAACATGATTTTATTTTTTATTAAGTAAGTATTTAGTTATCAAAAAATCTTTGTTTCTACCTCGCTCTGGAAATGGTTATTAGGTAAGAAAATAATATAATTTGTGTAATTTAATGTTGGCATTGAGATCAAATTTCAATTCATTAGCTATGAATCGTTCCGAACGTAATGCGAGTTACCATGGAATCACCCAGATGTGGAAAATCATATACACAGAAAGTTTTACTACCATTATACATAAAATAGGGTTTTTACTAAAGTAGCCCCCAATTCCAAGAAACACTTCCTGTTAGAGGACCCTTGGTCACAAATTACAACTTTAACTATGATGCCAAAACTGTTCAAAATTGCTAAATTTCGTAATATTGTCTTTTTTAGTAAATCGGCAGAAAGTTCATTTTTTGAAACAAAGTAATTAAATGTAAGCGCCCAGTTGGAAAACATTGATTTAATCATAAAAACGCACAATTGTTTACCAATCTGGTTCGTTCTTTCAACCCCATTTTCCTCAAATCCATCCTAAATCTAATTTGGAATTGTATCGCAATTCCCTTCTAATCGCCATTTCATCCATCAGCAGAATCATATTATTCTTTTCGTACTGGTTCGAATCTAAGCACTTCTTTTTTATTAACTCTAAACCGTTATTTTTAAAACCTGGTTGTAGGGAATTTACAGGGGCCCATCGATAAACAGTAGAGATATGTGGCAAATTTAGATGCAATTTATTCTTCAAAAATTGGTACGTTGACTGTGAGACATAATAAATGTTTTGAACCAAATCTTTTACATCTTGCTTATATTCTTTAGGTCGTGGACTAAGAAGAAGTTTGCAAAACGTTTTTGACTCCTTGCTTATTTGAAAAGAGTCGATGGTTTGAAATACGCTTGATTTTGTTGCTATTTGTTTGCGGCTTTGGAGATTTTTATATTTTGCTACCATGTCGTAATATTTTTTTCTGTAAAAATTAGCTGATTTCAGATATTTTTCACAGTCATTACAACATCCATCTACGGATTCACTTGTTTGGCTCTTTTTAGCTGGACAATCAAGCTCCAACGACTTGTAATCTTCCTCAATAACTTCTAAGTTAAATACCGGAACAGCTCCGAATTTCAACTTTTTTTTACCAATGTCAGAACTTGAGAAGTGATTGGCGCAAATCAACAATTTTTTTGTGTAATCTTTTGTTGGAATATTACATTTTTCTCGCCAAATTTGACCCATAGCTGAGTCATAGGGAGGAAACTTAAACATTCTTATCTTTTCACCATATCGCCTAGATTTACCGCATGTTTTTATGCAGCATCGAATGCCGGACTTTTGGAAAATTTTACCAACAGCCGGTACAGAATCCATTTTTCCTATTCAAAATCGTATGACAACCCCTCAACAATCAATATATAATAATAAGTCCAAAGAATAATCCAAATCGTATGCAAAGTTGTCAACAATTATAAAAGCAACAATTCAAAATCAAAAATAGAGTTAAATATAAAAATACAAAGTAAAAATGGAGTCGATATATAAGCGCAGGAAAACACAACCATTCGCATGAAAGTACAATTCCCAAGTGATTTCGAATCCAATCCACACAATCGAAAACAAGAGAAGCAATACAACACCATGCAAGCTTACGATAGAAGAAGCTATCAATGCATACACACGCACACACACTTGCATACACATCGTAAGCTGCTTTGCTCTCGTAAAAACAAAACCTCCGAAAACGCACATGCTACTCTCTTTCGCTCGCACCAGCTTCTCAATTTTTTGTATACTCTCTTGCATGTTCTCATGCTTGTACTCTCTGTTCAATAAGGTGCCAATATTGGAACCCTAGAACAAAATTTGCTTTGTATGAGATGCAACTTCTGTATACTATTTATTCTGTGCTGGCACACGAGGGTGAGGTGAAAAGTTCTCGGACCGCGATTTTCAGTCAAAAAACGATTTTTCCCCAACATTTGAGTATCATTCACAGTATTTTCCATCGCTGGCCACTACTTTCTCTCACCTTTCGGGCAGTGTAACATATTAATCCCGCGTCGAAAAAATTGTTCATCTTTTGAAGCGATTCACGAATCGATCCAATTTGTGACTTCTTCATGAGATCGGAAGTGTTGGTCAGCCAGGCCATGCGCCATTGATCGAAACAGGTGATAGTCAGAGGGAGCAATGTCTGGAGAATACGGCGGGTGGGGTAGGACTTCCCATTTTAACGTTTCCAAGTACGTTTTGACCTCTTTTGCAACGTTGTCGTGCTGCAAAATCACTTTATCTTGCCTCACGCTGTATTGGGCCGTTTGTCTTTAATGCTCTGCTCAAACGCATTAATTGCGTTCGATAACGAGCACCTGTGATTGTTTCACTTGGTTTTAACACCTCATAGTACCAAATGCAGAGCATGATCTTGGAGTCGTGAATATTCGGTTTGGCCGTCGACGTGGGAGCATGACCGGGATATCCCCATGATTTTTTGCGTTTAGGGTTATCGTAATGAACCGTCCCCGGTCACAATGCTATGCAGAAATCAGCTCCGTTTTTTGCCTCTGAAGCAACTGTTCACAAACACACAAACGCCGTTCAACGTCTCTTGGTTTCAACTCATACGGGACCCAAGTTCCTTCTTTCTGAATCATGCCCATGGCCTTGAGACGTTTTGAAATGGCTTGCTGTGTCACTCCCACTGATCGTGCCAATTCTTCTTGAGTTTGACGCGAGTCTTCACTCAGCAATGTCTTCAATTCTGCATCTTCGAAAACTTTCTATCTTTCATCACTATACCGGTCTTTGACGTTAAAATCACCGTTCTTGAAGCTCTCTCGATACGTTCTTTCACTAATAGCGCCCTCACCATACGTATTTAAGAGCATTCAATGAGACTCAGCCGCTGTTTTCTTCATATTGAAACAAAACAGTAACAGCTCCCGCAAATGACGAGAATTTGGCTCTTAAACTGACTTCAATCGAGAACAACTTTATAATGCAGACACAAATAAACTAATGTTTGAATGGTGTTCTGTTGACCGATGTCCAAGCCAACTGCCTGACGTCTGCGGTCTGTTTTTTTCGACCGCTACTTACCGTTGTCGCCACATATCGGCAAACGGCGGAAGCAAAGTTGTACACCTTATACATAAACTCCCCTAACTTCGACATATGTATGTACACGTATTTTCCCACGTCCTCAATCCGTCAGCCCCTACCTTCTCTAATACATCCACATCACACTCGCCCTCTCACATTATAGCCAACTCCAATTCTCTTCCAATAGTTTCAACTCCTTCTTCAACAATGTATCCTCCTAACTCCACCCAATCTTTCATTGACCCCCTTCTGCCCCCCTCAGTCAAAATTACCCGGCAAGTTAGTAACCCCACCGAATGCCGCTATGCTCTCTCTCGTCTAAGGGATAAAAAAACGTACGAAAACATTCGTCTTTTTTTGGCCTATCTACCTGACAAACCAGACTCGGTCTGCTATGAAGGTAAAACGAAGACTAGTGTAATGGTCTCCATTCAACAGGAAGGCCTCCCTACTGACTTTGCCAACCTCAAGGGCCTCTTTATTAAGTATCACGAGTTCTTCAATATCCCCCCCCAAAAAGTATCGAACGATCTAGATACCTTTCGTCAATATATGCACTCAAAGCGGATATCCCACCTCCAGCGTAGCAGAGCCGACCACGACAGATATTTTCGACCCTAATTTCCATTCTCTTCCTGCCCTTCATGCTAACCTTCCTCTCACCTTCTATTATCAAAATGTAAGAGGTCTTCGCTCAAAAACCCAAGCAGTTTTTCAACAGTCTCATGCTTTACCATACCAAATCTTCGCTCTGACTGAAACAAACTTGATACCTAGTATAAACAACTAAGAATTGTTGCCATCAAATTTTAACGTCTACCGTGACGACGATCTTAATGGACCTACCGATAGCTGCCCCTGTCATGGCGTTTTAATAGCCGTCCTTAACTCAATCGACTCATCCATTATTGCAGTATCCTCTTCCCCGTATCTCGACTTCGTTTCAATCAAGATTGTACTGCCCCGTAAAGCACTCTATGTCATCTGCTTTTATATCTTGCCATTTCAGCCTATTGAATCCTACGAACTCGCCATTAATACGATTGATAGCATAAATGATTTACGGGATCCTCATGATGAAATCCTTCTCTTTGGTGATTTCAATCTTCCGTCTCTTAAATGGGCTCCTTCAGACGATCAAACATATATTGCCACTAATCCATCTGCTGCCAAAGAATGTCTTTTCTTAGACCGCTTAGCTGATTCAAACCTTAGCCAGGTTAGTGGCATCACGAATTACATGGGAAGACAGCTAGACCTGATCTTCACAACAGACCCCCGTAGTTCCTCTGTTTCACTTTGTCCCTTTTCCTTATCAACCATCGACAACTACCATCCTCCCCTTCATCTCTCATTTTTTCACGACTCTCCACCACTGAATACTTCCCCTTCGCTTAAGTCATACGGCTTCCACAAAGCAAATTTCAACCAAATCAATGAATATCTCAGTAACGCTTCCCTCAATTTTGATAGCTATACAATAAACGACGCCATAATTATTTTCTACAGAGAAATATTCAATTCTATTTCTCTTTACGTTCGGCTTTCCCGATCCAAACAGTTATCTACCTCACCTCCACGGTATAATCGCAGGCTCCGTTCACTAAGAAACACAAGAAACAAACTGTGGGCAATCTTCCTTCGAACTCATTCCCCCAATGACTCTAACTACATTGGTGCTTATCTGAAATTCACAGAGCTGCATAACTCGCTCTATGAACGCCATTTAATCGAGACGCAAGCCAATCTTATTAACGATCCTAAGTCCTTCTTTCAGTTTATCAACTACAAACGGAAATCTGATGGCTACCCAACCTCACTCTCTTTCAATGGCGAAACCTCGAGTGATACCAAAATGATCGCCAACTTTTTTGCCAAATTTTTCAAACAATCTTTCACCGATGATTCCTTTGTACCGGATACTGCCTATTTCGACTACTTACCAAATTATTCCCTTGGACCATTTTTCGCACGTACTATTGAACCCCATATCATTGAAAATAAATTAAATCAACTTCATGATGAATTTACTCCTGGGCCCGATGGTCTCCCGGCCATATTACTAAAAAAATGTTCCTCCATTATTTCTGTCCCGCTCTCAAAAATATTCAACTTATCCCTGTCCCTTGGAGAATTTCCCCAGATATGGAGAACCGCTTTTATAACTCCAGTTCACAAAAAAGGTCCGAAGAATGTTGTTAACAACTACCGGCCCATCGCCAAACTGTCACACATATCCAAACTTTTTGAAAGTATATTGTATGACACTCTAAGTTTCCACTGCAAATCTCTAATCTCCTCCAAACAACATGGCTTCCTTAAACGCAGGTCTACAACCACAAACCTTGTCGAATTTGTGTCCTTCACACTCTCAGCTTTAGAGAATGGAAAGGAAGTTGACGTAATTTCAACTGATTTCAGTAAAGCTTTCGACAAAATCTCCCACAAACTAATACTCTTCAAAATGTCATCCCTTGGTTTTGAACCCAATGCGTTAAAGTGGATATCTTGTTATTTAAAAAACCGTTACTACAGTGTTCGTTTCAGATCTGCCTTTTCCAACCCCTTCTTAGCTTCTTCCGGCGTTCCCCAAGGCAGCCACCTGGGTCCACTTCTTTTTATTCTTACCATAAACGACATTGAGTTTGTCATCAGACATTCCCACCTCTCACTCTACGCAGACGACACCAAGTTCTTCAAGACCATTTCCTCGCAACAAGATTCTTCTCTTATTCAATCGGATCTGAACAGCTTTTCCGTCTGGTGTTTCAAAAATTGTTTGGAACTTAACATTTCCAAATGCCAATCAATCACCTTCTCACGTAAACGAATCAAACCTCCCCCTCGTCTCTACTTCCTGAATAATCAGCCCATCTCCACCGTTCAGGTTATCCGCGATCTCGGTATACTATGTGATCAAGAGCTCAATTTCCGCGCACATATCAATGATATAATTCATAAAGCCAACTCTGCACTTGGTTTTGTGAAATGTTGGTCTAAAGAATTCTCCAATCCCTACGTGACTCGATCTCTCTTTATTACCTTTGTTCGCCCCCTTCTCGAATACGCATCTCAAGTGTGGTCCCCTTATCAACAAACCCACATATCTAGAATCGAAAGCATCCAACGTCGGTTCCTACGTTTCGCCCTTCGAGGTCTGCCCTGGACCAATCCCTTGTTCTTACCACCCTATCAAGACCGTCTTAAACTAATCAACTTGAGTACTCTGGAGGAAAGAAGAAGAGTATCCGATATAATCTTCATTCATAGACTTCTTACAGGTACCATTGACTGCGCCACCCTTTATAACTCCATATCTCTTAACACTAACCCCCGTAATACACGCAATCCTCGACTCTTCTATTTGTCCACCCCCCGCTCCTCATACGGCTCCAATGAACCCATTTCCCGTATGCTGGCAAGTGTTAATACGAATCTTAACTTCGACTTCAACCTCAGCACTCCATGCCTAAAACTCCATCTTCTCAATAACCTTCCCCCCCTCCAGTCTTAGTTTCTGCGCCCCTCACCCGTTCTCATTAGTTATTAAGTTAGAATAAGTTTAGCTTGAATTAAGCTCAATAAATGGGGGTGTTTGCCCCCACGAAAATTAAAAATTAAATACATATGTACTTGGTCCAGTGATTCTCCGAGTGAGAGTCTGGTTACGGCCGGGTGTTTTCATAAACGTCGAAAATCTGCGCTAGTACAATCCCGTATGCTTGATCGAACGTTTGGAAGAATTCCCAAGTTGTGTCGTCCCTTTCCGATTCTTTATTTCGCTTTTTAATTCTTCTGTAAGTCGTCATTAAATTCTCAAATTTATAGTCTTCTACCTTGCAAAATTGGGGTATGGAAGACTTACGCAAAGGCTTTCCTGTCTGTCAGATACAGGTAAAAGTTTGCAAAATTCAAGGTAGAAGACCTGGAAGACCTCAAAGGAGAAGAATGGATCAACTTTTTCAGTTTCTTAAAGCTCCGTCCTCCACAATGATTTTTTTTCTTTACCTCCCGCCTTTCTGCAATGGGAAAAATATGGATGCACAATGTGCCAGACGCTGATGACATTTATGACGTTTATGAACATATTTTGTGCCATTCATCTGCGTTTGTTCGATCAAAAATCTGACTTTATGAACACGTCTAAAACAGGTCTTAGTTAGGTAGATGTTTATGAAAACACCCGCCCTCTTAACCCTCTACCGCATACGAAGCCAAATACATATGACTTTTCACGTTTATGCTTGTTTTTCTTCTTGTTCCCATAAAAAGAAAATCACATAACGGTAGTTTTTGTACGATTGCGATACACAACAAGGAAGTTACTACTGTTTGCAGCTCAGTGATATGGTTGTTTTCGTTGAAAACGAATGTGTGAACAATTATCTCATTTTAAAAAGTAATAACTGTATTGCAATGTGATTTCAGTGAAAATAAAAAATAGTGGTTAGATATTAATTCATCTTTGCCACGAATAAATTTGTATCAAAAAAAAAATATTATCTTGCTCGTTTGAGAGGTAAAACTGTGCAAGCCATATTTGGCTTCGTATGCAACAAGGAGTTGAAAAACTACATAATTTGTTCGTTTATCTCTTGTTTTGGTGCGTATGTTATTTCGTTTTATTTTTCACTCTTTAGTTTGTTTGAGATTCTATTTACTTTGTGTTTGATTAGAAAAATGGAAACCCTTGGAAAATAATCCCTTCCCAGGAGATGGATCGCAAATCGATGATGAATTGGCTGGAGATTCAGATGTGGAGTTAGAAGCAGAGTTGCTTTTCATTAGCCAATGCGGCAACATTACGGTGGAAGAAACGGAATCGGATTCAGATGATGAGCCCCTCGTAAGGCTGAAATTAAAATCCGTGAAAGGCAAGAAAAAAAATGAGCAACTATCGTGGAAAAGGGCACACCTCCCTAATTACGATGAAGAGTTATTTAAATTTGCCGGATCGACTGAACTTCCAGAATGTGTAAAGCAACTTGAGACACCAGACGACTTCTTCAAGTTTTTTTTCACCGATGATTTGTTGACATTCATTATTGAGGAATCGAATAAAAAAGCTCTTCAAGATGATATAAATAAGTCAGCAAATATCACAAAAAACGAACTGGAACAATTTATCGGGATGGTGGTATTCATATCTTGTTGTCAACTTCCATCCTCTAGACATTACTGGAATAAGACGGTTGGACAACCAATGGTATTTGAAACAATGACTTGCAATAGATGGGAAACGATCAAAAGGGCAATTCATTTTAATGACAATTATAACTTTAAACCATTGGGAACATGACAAACTCTTCAAGGTCAGACCACTGTTGGAGAAAATAAGAGAACGTATGCTCCTGATTCCGAAAGAAGAGTTCTTCGCCGTTGACGAACAAATCATTCCGACGAAAAGCCGCTATGAACTGAAACATTTTTCATTTCAACTTAAAACTATTGTTAACAATATATCATAATACAAAATCCATTTTAACATGAAATAAGCTATTACATTCAGTTGTCAAATGGACAAGAGGCGAATGTATGTTCATATAGAGAATTAAAAAGGTTAAAAAAGTTGATGGGGAAAACATTATGAATACTTGAGAGAAAAAAAATAAAAACAGAAAATCCAAACAAGTGTTAAAATTTGATTAAATTAAAGGTAAAAAAACTAGTTCAATATCCGAGTGATTAAATGAAAAAAGCCACTTTTTAACATTAGATAAAAATAATGTTTTTACTCTTTCGCATCTTACGTAGTCAGGTAACAAATTAAAGAGACGAGGCGCGATAACAGAATAAAACCTAGAAAAGTGAGATTTATTGACTACTGGTACTATAACAAAATTCCTGGTGTTATGCCGCATGTTGTAATTTTCATGTATTCTAACTTGATAGTATCCGGATCTTTCAAAGAATATTTTTAGAACTTTATAGCAATATAAGTGTCTCAAAGGAAGAAAATTTAGATTCTTAAAATGTTCAAAGCTGTGAGTTGTACGATTCAATTTGCAGATAATTCTAATTGCATGTTTTTGCTTAATACACAATGGCTGGATATGTGTGTAATATGCACCACCCCAGCAAGATAAACCATACTGTAGTTTAGATTTTAATAAACCATTATAAACTAGCTCTAGGATAGAAGTATTGCAATAAAGACTTAAATGGTATAACTGTCTAACTACTTTATTCATGTACTGCCTTAAGTAAGTGGTGTGATCCTTCCAACTTAGTCTATGGTCTAAAATAATACCTAAATATTTAAATTGTTGGACACAATCGATTTCAAAACAAGAATCGCAACAATTAATGTTGCTATTAAAGCTTACCAAATTCTGCGAACAACAAGTTAAAGGAAAACGTGTACAAATAGGACTATGGTACAATAAGGAAAAATCTTGATAACAACTGGTACTAATATTAAAAAACATAAACTTAGTTTTCGAGCTAATTACAAGCTTATGGTGATTGAACCATAATCTTAGTAATTCAAGGTCATGATTTACATCCAGAAAAATATTAAAATTGTTGCTACGAGAGTATGAAATAGCAGTATCATCAGCAAACGCAGTTATTTTTCCTTTGAAAGGCTGACTAAACAGGGAATTAACATAAATTATAAACAAAATTGGTCCTAATACGGACCCTTGTGGAACACCCATATTTACATACTTTAAAGAGCTGAAAGTTTCTTTGATTTTTGTCATTTGATTTCGATTTGTGAGGTAAGAAGAAAACCAGTTGAAAATAAAACCTCTGAAGCCTGCCTGGTATAGCTTGTGTAATAATAAGGAATGGACAACGGTGTCAAATGCCTTAGTGATATCTACAAATAGAGCCGCACATTTTTTAGATAAATTTATACTATTGTAAATTTCTTCAGTGAATTTAATTAAGGCACTCTCTGTGGACATACCACTTCTAAAGCCAAATTGAGAACTGTTGAAAAATTTCGTTTTACTTAGGAAGGAAAACATTCTCGATTTTATGCCCCTTTCTAGAATTTTGGAAAAAACTGACAGTAGTGAAATAGGCCGATAATTATCGACTGTATCGACTACAGCTGTTTTCAGCGATTTAGGAAAGCTGCCTTTTCTGACACTGAGGTTAAAGATAAAACACAGGACATCGGAGACATGAAACGATATTTGCTTTAGTACAGAGCTGGATATTTGGTCAAAAGATGACGCACTTGATAATTTAAGTGACATAATTATTTTATGAATTTCAGTTCCCGTAAAATCACAAAAGTAGAATGTTTGTGATTCCAGACGCTCTGTGTCAAACGAATGAACATTATGACAGGTGGGGACATTTAAATTAGAAAATTCATACGAAGAACACAAATTAGTAAAAAAGTCATTAAATAAATTGGCTACTTGCAAAGGGTCAGATACGTTATTACCATTTTGTTTTAATATAATGTCGTCATTTTTCACAGATCTGTTCAGTATCTCATTTACAATTGCCCATTCCTTTTTTGTATTCCCAACATTTTCCGATAATTTATTTCTATAATAAGAATCTCTGCAGAAAGAAATTTCGTTTTTTAATTCCTTGCACACTTTATGGTAGTATTTCTTAAGATTTTTATTATTGGGATGTTTTTTTACACGTAAATGTAGCATATTTTTCTTTTTTATTTTCCTAAGTAAGGAGAAAGACATCCACGGTTTTATACACGTCAGTTTATTACATTTTTTATCAAAGCGATTAGAGCAGGCTGAAAGGTGATAATGTAGAATAGTAAGAAATTTGTCAAAAGCATAGGAAGGATCAGTTGACTTGTAGACTTCATCCCAAAATTCAAAATTAAGTCTATTTTTAAGAGCAGTGAAGTCAATTTTTTGAAAAGTTCTATAGGAAGAGGTACTGAGCTTACATTCTTTAGCGTCAAATTGAATACAAGTTAGATGATGATCCGTTATCCTCAGATCCAGAGCCATAACCTGATAACCAACACGATTGCTTCTGTGAAGCCTTATAAATATATGATCAAGACAAGAATCTGAACGGGTCGGTTGATTCAATAGAGAATCAAACCCATGCGATGCAATTAGAGATAAATAATTATCAACGTCTATTGAATCAGACAAAATATTTATATTAAAATCACCCAACAGTACAACATTTTTACAAGTTTGCAATTCTAAGAAACACGAAAATTCATCTAAGAAGACACTTATAGAATACTTATGTAGTCTATACACACAACAGAAGCAGTAACGTACACCAGAAATTTCACAAAACAAAGTCAATACATCTGCACTTTTCATTTTCCATATTTTACTCTCACAGCCCTTTAAGTTATTTCTATGGAATACTATAACCGAGCTAAGCCGCATAAATGGGGCTATAAGAAGCAAGTTCTTAGTGGAATATCTGGTTTCAGTTACGATTTTGACTTATTTGCTGGGCACCAAAGCAATAAGTATCCTGATAGAGCACCAGATCTGGGGGTCAGTGGTAATGTGGTAACAAGGCTCACGTCATCGGTTCAAAAAAATGTTCACCACAAGATTTTCTTTGATAATTGGTATAATAGCCCAAATTTGCAGGTTTATTTGTTCAAAAATGGGCTATTACCACTAGGAACTGTAAGACTCAACCGAGTTCCAAACTCAAGAATCCCGAAAGAACAACTGATGAAGTAGGGACGTGGAAGCATGATCGAGAAGGTAGCCACTATAGATGGAGTAAAATTGAGCTTGGTGTCCTGGTTTGACAATAAAATAGTAACTTTATTGTCACCTTATGTTGGAATGAATCCAGTTGTTAATAAGAGCCGTTACTCCAGAAAGGATAAGGAGTATAAAATTATTCCTGCTCCACAAGCTGTTGAGGTCTACAACAAATACATGGGTGGTGTCGATTTGCTTGATTCTATGTTGGGCTTATATCGGATACAATTACGGTCGAAGAAATGGTATTGTATAAACGAATATTTTTTCACATGATTGATCTTTGTGTAGTAAACGCATGGATTCTTTGGCGTCGACAATATGATTTTCACATGCCTTTATTTGACTTCAAACTCGAAATTGTCGAAAACGTTTGCAAAGGTGAAAAACAACTTTTAAAAAGACGTGGACCGCCCTGTAAGGGATCTAGACTGGCATCTCCGGTGACTTCCATTAACAATTTTGAAACGCGTACACAATCACCAACGGAAATACTACCAAAACCAAAAAGAAAGCGTCCTGAAAGGCATCACGATTTACCATTGATCATCGAACTGATTCGATTCGACAATCGAATTTGACAAAAGAAACCGTCAAATTTGCCAAAATGATCATTTACTTTTTGTCAAAAATGTAAAGCTTATTTGTGTTATAACGAAAAAAGAAATTGCTATTCTAAGTTCCATGGCGTATAGAAACGCAACTTTTAAATATTTTTTTTTAATACAATGAATTTTTATGAGAAGTTCTTATTTTTTATTTTTTTTATTGAATGGATTTTTATCTTTTGTTAATAAATTATTTAATTCTTCGAATTTTGTTGATTTCTTATGTATTTTATTAACTTAACCTCATATCAAAAATATTTTTGTTTTGTACCCCTTGTTGCATACGAAGCCAAATTTGGCTTCCATTTTTCTTATTTAAACAAATAATTTTTTTTTTTCGATTTTTGATAAAAGATGTCTTAAAACATCCGAAAGAAGCTATTTTAGAGGATTTTTCGTTTTTTTTTTTCTCTATAAACAATAATTCATGCAGTAGAGGGTTAACTTTTTCATTGGATGCGAAGCGTTTCCCAGAAAAAAAAATTCTTCAAGTTTGAGAACAGATGGAAGACTGGGTACCAATTTAGGAGAATAGGGAACAAATCATACCCCAAATCTTGCGATTGTCCAATCCCCAATGATTCCTTGTGAAAGATGTTTTTCTTCATCTTCGAATTTTGCCATACTGGATTCGCCAGTAGTTGTTCTGTCTTTTGCGACTTAACCAACACGATCCTTACCGCATTCCTAAATATGCTGCCATTACCTTTCCGGCAGATGTAATCGACTTCTCTTTCTTTGGCGCTTCCACCCACTGCTTGGACTGCTGTTTCGTTTCTGGCGTGTAGTGGTGGGCGGGACACATCGCCGCACAAAATCGGGGGGATCCCTATTGAATCGTTCGAGCGTTTGTTTTTGGTCGGCATTCAGCAAGTGCGGCACCTACAGTCTCTACAGCCTCAACTATCTCAGTCACCTTAGCTCGCTTGTTGTCCAACACGGTAACAACTAAATTTAGCAGATCATTATTAGCATAAAGGGAGCTATTGGAAATCCGTTTTAAAACGTGTCAAGTACCACCCGCGTCTAGGGACGTTTGACGAATTCTTTACAAAGAGCACAAAGACCACGTCCCAGCAAGACTGGTTTTTAATACAACCTTCGCCCAATCTTATCAATCATCGACAACTACCATCCTCCCCTTATTCTTTCATTTTTTCACGACTATCCACCACTGAGCCGTTAAGTCTTACGACCTCTACAAAGCAAATTTTAACCTTATCAATGTATATCTCATTGGCGCCTTCCTCAATTTCGACAGCCTAACAGAGAAATATTTAATTCTATTTCTCTTTACATTCCCCTTTCCTGATCCAAATATTTATCTACCTCCTCTCCTTGATATAATCGCAGGCTCCGTACCCTAAGAAACCAAAGAAACAAACTGTGGGCAATCTTCCTTCATACACAATCCTCCAAAGACTTTTCTAACTATATTGGCACTTATCTGCAATTTACCGAACTTCATAACTCTCTCGAAATGTAAGCCAATCTTATAAACGATCCTAAGTCATTCTTTCAGTTTGTCAACTACAAAACGGGAATCTGATGGCTACCCAATCCCACTCTCTTTCAATGGCGAAACCTCGAATGATCCCAAAACTACAACCACAAACCTTGTCGAATTTGTGTCCTTCACCCTCTCAGCATTAGAGAATGGGAATGAAATCGACGTCATTTCAACTGATTTAACAAGGCCATCGACAAAATTTCCCATAAACTAATACTCTTCAAACTGTTTTCCCTTGGCTTTGAATCTACTGCATTGAAGTGGTTATCTTCTTATTAAAAAAATTGGGGGTACAAATTCGGTCCGTTTTCAAAAGATGGCGCCACCTGCAAGTTGTGGCTGATCTTGGAAGCGATTACCTATTTCATTGGAAAGGTGTGACATCTGTCAACAATAATTAGTGTACATCAGCGGCTGTTTCTGACAACAACATTGTTTTTTGCCTCTTCGAAAATGTCCGGATTTGTCTTAAATAAACAGCATTTGCGGGAAGTTTTGATTTTCTTTTTTAATTGCAAGAAAAGTGCAGCTGAAGCCCATCGAAAGCTTGTAGAAGTTTATGGTGAATCTGCTCCGACCGATAAATCATGTAGAGAGTGGTTTCGACGCTTCAAAAGTGGTGATTTTAGAGTCGAAGACAAAGAGCGTCTTGGCCAGCCCAAAAAGTTTGAAGATGAGAAATTGGAGGCTTTACTGGATCAAGATCCGTGCCAAACGCAAAGTGAACTCGGAGAATCGTTGGGAGTGACTCAGCAAACAATTTCCGTTCGGTTAAAGAAATTTGGATTTATTCAAAAGGAAGGAAATTGGGTGCCGAGAGATGTCGAAAGGCGATTTTTCACCTCGGAACTGCTTCTTGAAAGACATCAAAGGAAGGGATTTTTGCACCGGATCGTGGATATACTACGATAACCCCAAGAAGAGAAAATACTATGCTAAGCCTGGTGAACCCGTTCCATCATCGTCTACATCGACGCCAAAGAAAAACATCCACGGTTCAAAGGTCATGCTCTGCATATGGTGGGACCAGACGGGTATGGTGTACTATGAGCTGCTAAAACCAGGCGAAACCATTGATGGGAAACGTTATCGACTACAACTAATGCGTTTGAGCCGTGCATTGCGTGAAAAACTGCCAGAAACGACCGAAAGGCATGACAAGGTGATTTTGCAACATGATAACGCTCGGCCCCTCGTGACTGTGGCGGTCAAAAACTACCTGGAAACGCTGAAATGGAAGGTCTTACCCCACCCGCCGTATTCTCCAGACCTTGCTCCTTCCGACTACTGGCTTTTTCGACGGATGCAAAACGATTTGGGGGGCCACCGGTTCGGGTCTTTTGAAGAAATCGAAGAATGGCTCAATGATTGGATCGATGCCAGAGAGGACTCATTTTTTAGAGATGGTATTCGAAAATTACCAGAGAGATGGGAAAAAGTAGTCGCTTCCGACGGACAATACTTTGAGTGATGTATTTTTTACGTTTTTTTCAATAAAAAAAAAAAATTTGAACATAAAAAAACGGACCGAATTAATTTGTACGGCGTTCCCCAAGACAGCCACTTAGGTCCACTTCTTTTCATTCATACGATTAACGACATTGAGTTTGTCATCAAACATTCCCACCTCTCACTGTACGCCGACGGCACTAAGTTCCTCAAGACCATTTCCTTGCAACAAGATTCTTCCCTTATTTAATCGGAACTCAACAGCTTTTTTGTCTGGTGCTCAAAAAAATTGCTTGGAGCTTAACATTTCCAAATGCCAGTAAATCACTTTTTCACGTAAACGAATCAAACCTTCTCCTCGTCTCTACTTTCTCAATAATCAGCCCATCTCCACCGTTCAGGTTATGCGTGATTTTAACATATTATTGACCATGAGCTCAATTTTCGCGCACATATTGACGATATAATTCTTAATTCTTAAATTATCTATCCCTCTATATTACCTTTGTTCGCCCCCTTCTTGAATATGTATCTCAAGTGTGGTCACCTTATCCACAAACCCACATTTTTTGAATCGAGAGCATCCAATGTCGGTTCCTACGTTTCGCTCTTCGAGGTCTGCCCTGGAACAATCCTTCGTCAATCCTATTCCCCCGGTCTTCTTAATTGTTAAGTTAGATTAATTTAAATTAAAACAGACATCGGAAGAAAACTTCATCTTATTTTCCTTCTGATTCTGGATTGTTTGTTCAATATCCGTTGGGGAAGTTGTACTTAAATGAATGCAAAGCAAGGAGGAAACCGTAGCTATCGCGGGATAACCAGTCACCCTAGTAGTGGGCGAATAAACATGAGATTTTACTGAAGGCGAATTTATCTTTGACGCACATTTTCATGTTAGATGAAACATAAAAAAAATTTAACTAATTATGGTGTCCTCTAGCTGAACTTAGTTACGAGTATCAGATATTTGGCACTTTTGATGCGACTTTTGTGAGATGAAAGGTTACTGACTATTAAGTACGGTGAAGGCTATTGAGTACTCGTACTCTAAAGCGTATGTTCCATGAGCACTTGATCACATCAAAAGAAACACATACAAGTGTGTTACATTGATAGTCGATCGATTTTTCTTTAGAAGAGAAGGATTGATCCAATTTGAGGATCTGAAATTTAATTTTAATAAAAAAAGCATTTATGATTTAAATTTCGATCAAACTCTTATTTCAAATATTGCTTGGATCTTGCCATTTGGAATGGAATACAAGGGTGGTCTGAAGAGTTTCCGACTTAGCAAATATACAAGACATTTTCTCTTAACATTTATTTTTATTTTTCTACATAGTCTCCTTTAAAGTCTACACACTTCTCTTGTGATGCACCCATCTAACCCGTCCAAATAGTAGTCGGCATTTTTCTCTGCAAAATAACTATTCACTAAGGTGGTTGCCTCATCATTTGATGAAAATCTCTGCCCACCTAGACAATTTTTAGATTAGGGAACGAAAAGCAGTCGCTTGGGGCTAGATCTCGTGAGAAAGGTGGACGGTCATACGTGGCAACCGCTGAAATGTGAGACGGCGTGTTGTCTTGGCGAAACAGGATTTTCTATTTCTGCATTTTGGTTTTTCCCCACTTCGGACTTCAGGCCAGGTAATGACGCGTAGTATGCTCCTGTAACGGTTTTTCACTTTTTAAAATAGTCGCTTAACATAACTCCATGACTATTCTAAAAAACAGTAGGCATCACTTTTCCAGCCGAAAAAACAGTTTTTGCTTTTTTTGGAGCCGAATCATCCATTGCAATCAACTGTTTTGATTGTATTTTTTTTCGGGCGCATAATGGTGTATCCAAGTTTCATCGACATTAATTAATCGGCGCTAAAACTCAGATTTATTGCGCCTAAATTGTGCCAACGGAGCGTCGCAAATGTTCTTTTGAATATTTTTGGGGTCTATCGTGAGCAAACGCGGCAGCTATATCTTGCCTAAATCTTGATTTAATATGTGATAGACACATTTTCATAGCCTCTGCTATCTCTCTCATTTTATTTCGGCTATCGTCTAGCACCACTTGGTGAGCTTTAGCGATGTTATCGTCAGTTGTTGCAGTTTTTGGACGTCCCGAACATTCATCGTCTCCCAAGTTCTCACGGCCACGTTTAAATTCAGCTGAAAAATAATTTCACTGTGGTAAATGACCAGTCCCTGCACTTATCTTTGATTCGCGTAGGCGTTTTGCTTTCAAAAATAAAAATTTAATGACAGCTCGACGTTTTCACAAAAACACTCACATCGACTCACATAAACGACTGTCAAATAAAAACTACGCGTCCAAAATGGCTGAAATTTTAGTGACGAGTGCTGCTATCTTCATGTTGAGGCCAAAAAGTTTTCAGACCACTTGTATAATATCATTTGTAGGTGTGTCTTCCGTAGGAGTTCCTAAAGAGCTCGATTCTGACAAGATTATTTTCAATGACTTTTCAAACATATCGGATAATAATTCGTTCATAACTCACATGCATTTAACATTTAGCTATAGTGATGAGATCCACCAGACCATACGAGGGTGGTCCGATAAGTATTTAGCCTCACCGCCAGATGGCGCCAGTATCACAAGAGCACTATCGTGTAGTACCTTCTAGTAGACGGATACTGTCGAAATTTTAGTCGGATCGGACTCTGTTTTGACCGCGTGTGGAAGCGGGAGTGTCCGCGGATTTTAGAAAAATGGAAAAAGAGCAATATCGCTCGGTGATTCGATTCTTGTTATTGGAAGGGAAATCGCGCAGCGAAATCAAAGAGCGCTTGGATGCTATGTACGGTGACTCTTCTCCTTCGATGGCGACCATCAAAAATTGGTTTAACGAGTTTCAAGGTGGTCGCATGTCGGGTTTTGATGAGCCACTTCCAGGTGCCCCGAAAACGGCTACCACGGAGGATAACGTGACAAAAATCCACGCTCTCGTATTGGCAGACAGCCGATTGAACGTGCACGAGATAACTGAGACAGTAGGCATTTCAAAAGATCCCGTGGGACATATCCTGCATGAAATTTTGTGCATGAGAAAGCTGTCGGCGCAATGGGTGTCGCGTTTGCTCACTCCGGACAACAAGTGCAACCGTGAGACCACTTCCGAGCAGTGTTTGACGCTGTTTAAGCGCAATCCGAAGGAGTTTCTGCGTCGTTTACTGGTATACACCAGAGACCAAGGGACGGTCGAAACAGTGGACTTCACCCGGCGAATGTGCTCCGAAGAAGGCGAAGACTGTCCCATCGGCCGGAAAGGTGATGGCCACCGTTTTCTGGGATTCACAAGGTGTGATCCACATCGACTACCTGGAGAAAGGCAAAACGGTGACAGGACTATACTATGCCAAATTATTGGGCCAATTCGACGCCGAATCGAAGAAAAAACGGGCCCACTTGGCGAAGAAAAAAGTGCTCTTCCACCATGATAACGCACCGGCTCACACCTCCGCCCTCGCCACGGACAAATTGGTCGAATTGGGTTACGAACTGCTGCCCCATCCACCGTATTCTCCAGATTTAGCTCCGGCCGACTTGTTTTTGTTTCCAAACTTGAAAAAGTCACTCGCCGGGCAGAAATTTCAGTCAAATGAGGAGGTCATCGCCGCCACGGAGGCATACTTTGCAGACCTCGAGAAAACGTATCTTTTAGCATCGCTATAATTTTGAAAAACTATATTGAAAAATAAATCGCCATTTCTCCAAAATTTTAGTTGTTCTTTGTAGGCTAAGTACTTATCGGACCACCCTCGTATAGTGAGTGCTCGTAATGCGCGAAACGTACCTGCTACAGAATCAGAACTTTTAATAGTAAGTTTAACACATTCGATCCATATCATCGGAATAGAACAGCCTGCGATATTACAATTTTCCTCTTACTTTTTAAACATGGGGCGCAATCTTATGTGCTGTAACGGTGCTGTCCATAGTATTCTATTATCTTTGAGATCAGATTCAAGAAAACGTGGTTATTGGTACCAACGAAAAGTTTAGCTCTTCAGTCCTGCGAATTCTTTACATAGCAAATGGGGACCAAACACATCGCTTGATTGGGTCGTGTTTTGTTCTTACACATGGATACCGCCTCATTTATCATTTAGAAAGATACTGATCTACATCTTCAGAGCTTTATGGAGACCTATCGGAAATCTGGAAAAACTCACAAGCTTTAAAACGAAGAACATTTTTGACACAAATAGCGCAATGGCTGTGACGTGCACGAGCAGAAGACTACAGCTGAAGTAGCCGAATATGAAAGTAAGAGAATAAAACAGGTCGCGTATACAGACGATGGGGTTATCCCAGTATCAGGGTTAATCCCCTCTGTCATATGTGAATTCATGCAACGGGCAATGCTGTTTATGACCAAGACCAAGACGCTTTAGATTTTTAGATTTTACCACTGCTAAACAAGTAAATACACTATCCTCCACTGCTAACTGCTAAAATGCTTAGGTGTCGTCCCAGTCATGAAGCTTAGTTAAAATGGATGTCGAATTCGTATCAATAAGTACAACATAGAAAACCGTATTGGCAAAGCTGGTGTAGCTCTCTATATGCCTGCAGCAAAACTTTCGGTCAAAAATGGAGACTCTCTACTCTCCGGGGGTGGTTGTCCTAGATAGGATTCGAGAGATTTGACTGAATTTGTTGCGTTGGTTGTAGTTCACGTTAATTTTTTTTTCTGTTGTTTCCATGTCAACATTGACTGCACATGTATAAAGGAGTTGTCCGCCTATGGCTAGCAAGTTTGGTGGCCTGTCTCAAACGAAGCCAATAACCTAGACAAACTAAAAAAGGTTCGACAGAATCGATGCCTTGTGTACCATGAAATCAGGCCTCTTGACATAATGCTGCAAACTAACTCTAAGACCTTAGCAACCCTTGCTCTACGGTTCTACATTTAGTTGCAGCATTTCAGGGAGATGTAGATGACCCAAACACTTATTTATGATTACCAGTCTTGCCTACGAGATGGAACCTGACGTAAATCGGGGGTCCGACTAAATATTTCCGAATCATACCATCTCCATACGCACTCGAAAGTCTTTCAAGCAGACGTAGTTGCGATCATGAAAACGTGCAAAACAGTCAGTACATGCTGGAGCAATAACATGGTCACAGCAATCTGCTACGAGATCCTAGCCATTGTCAAAGTCCTATCCTCAGCAATCATCTTCTCCAGACTGGTGGAACAATGCAACGAGGTAATTAAACGGGCCAGCAGCACGATGTCGATCTCTTCTGGGTTTCGGTCTACACAATAAGACGTGATTCAATGTAAACCATTCGAGGCCATCTCCAATACTCTAGTCAAAACTGGGTGAAACCGTAACTGAACTTCTCCAAGCCTTTCTAACAACCATAGGTGGCCATAGGAAATCCTAGAGCCCACTTAAGTAAAAGGCAAAACACAAAACATTTAAAACCGGCGTCGTTCCTATATCGCTAGACTCATGGCAGCCGGTACAGGCCACTGGCTTACAAGCAGTCACACAATCACATCAAAAAAAGTGGAAGGCAACGACGACTTAACGACAAATTGAGTACAATTATCCAGGAATTAACGACATAAGAAGGCATCTCCAACCATTTCCGCTGACTCCAAATTGAAATGTACTGCGATACTCACTCACCTTCCCCATCTGCCTGTTATCACCCCGAAAAGCTTTAAAGCTCTCACTTAACTGTCAGCCGACAACTGTCAACAAACACAATTTTTCCGTTTGTTTTTGTGTCTAGTCTCTACAATTCACGCTATTCAGTGATTTTCCGAACGCTATCGAGGTAGGTTCACTCATCCTCATTGTACCAACACTACCTCCCAATCCCCACAATCCCCTTTCTATAAATAGGTCTTATCAAAAAAAGACAAACCGTCTGAAAGTAATTATCTCCCATTTCCCGCAGATGAAGGGCTTTCTGTTCCAACTAGTCATCGTGGTTCCAATAATTTCCATCTGTTGTTCGGCATCGTTTTGTATGAAGGACGATAAATGTGATCAACCGATAGCCGATGTAGCGCGTTACGATTATTATCGCATGTACTATGTGCAGTTGGAAACCCGCAAGCAGGTGGAGATTTTCCAAAAACTCGAAGAAGTCAGCGATAGTTGCGTATTCTATGGCCATGCACGTAAAACCGGTCAAAAGCTAACCATAATGGTGGCCGCACACAAGGTTGCTGACATCGCCGACCTTCTCAAGACCTACAACGTGAAACATCGCATTTTGGTGAGTATGCATTCGATAGTGGAAAAAGTTTTTCAAAATCATTCTCTTTTGTTTGTGTAGACTTATAACTTCCAAGAGAAGATCGACAAGAACCTGAAAGAGGTGCTACCGAAGGGAGTGGACTTGAATAAATTCGATTGGGCTCATTACTTCCACTTGGAGACGATCTATGATTGGTTGGAGAAGCTGTCAGAGCAGTATGAAGAGGTTTCACTGCTCAACATGGGCACCAGCACGCAGGGGTTGCCGATAAAGGGTGTTAAGATTGCGCGCAATCCGAATAAAAAAGCGATTTTCATCGAGAGCGGTATTCACGCTCGTGAATGGATCGCCCCTGCTACGGCTACGTATATCATCAAGGAGTTGTTGACATCCAACGAACCAGCTATCCAGGATCTCGCCAACAACTACAATTGGATCATCTTTCCCTCGGTGAATCCTGATGGATACAAATACTCGTTCGAGAGCGACCGAATGTGGCGAAAGAACCGTCAATTGTTCGGCGTCTGCCGTGGCGTCGACCTCAATCGTAACTATCCATTCCACTGGAATGAAACTGGATCTAGTCCCGATCCGTGCCGATATGATTTCGCCGGCACGTCCGGTGCGAGCGAGATAGAGACACAGCGACTGATCAAATTCGTTGAAGATAACGTCAAGCCTGAGAAAATCCGGACCTACATCGCGTTACATTCGTTCTCCCAACTGATCATGTTCCCTTATGGCTACACACCCGATCGTGTGGAAAACTACGACGACCTAAAGGCGATCGGTGAGAAGGCTAGCGAGGCTATCAAGGCAACACATGGCAGGATCTATAAAAGTGGTAGTCTATACGAGACCATCTATCCGTCAAGTGGTGGTAGCAAGGACTGGGCCCATGCCTTGATGCATATTCCTATAACGTACACTTTCGAATTGCGCGGACCACCGGACAGTGAAGATTTGTTTATATTGCCGGCAGAAGAGATCTTGCCGACCAGTGAGGAGGCCTTCGCTGCCATACGGACTATTGTTGAGGAAGCCGAGGCTAGAGGCTACTATCAATAAGTCGTGATTTTGATTTATTTTCTAGCCTTTCTCATGGATTTTGTTTTATAATAAAATATTGTTTTGTTCTTTTTGATACATACGTAGACGGGGTCGTGTCTTTTGTTGTAGTTACATTGTGGTGGGCGGCAATAGAGCACGTGCTCTACTGTTCGTTGTGCATGATGCACTCGTGAATCGTACATGGGTATTCGGTGATCAGGGTCGCAGTAAACAAAACGTGCGAATATCTGCTTGGACAGCGATAACAAGCATTGATTGCTTAAATGACTTGATCATAGAGACAATGCCTCAAGTTGAAGCTAAAGGTACAGTCAAGTGTGGGAAACGTGCTCTAGCGTTTTAGATTATTTATGAAGTTAGTTTAATTTGTTGGCAAGTCTGGTGGCCTTATGAGGTCTGGAAGGCGGCTACTTATCAAAATATGTACGCCATCCACAGACATAGAGATTAACGAAAACTCAATACCATTTGGGAGATCATTTATGAGAACAAAAAAAAAACGGAGCTCAGGACTGAGCCTTGTGGTACCCCACAACAAGTTTTTCAACATAACAATTTTGTATTTTAATACAGAGTGCACCATTTCATATGGGTCGATGTAAACTTCGAATAACTTCAAAAATTGTCAACCGATTTGCATATACTATAGCATTTTAGAAACGTCAATTCAGTACAATTTTAACCATGAATCGCTTGTCACCAAAAGAACGCGCGGAAATAGTTTCAATGTTGATTAAAAATGAACGCCCGATTGTGCTAACTCAACGTGCATATCGTGGAAAATATCGTGATCGTGTTGCGCCCAAAAAAAATGCAATTCGCGTTGGGCCTCGATTTTTTTCCAATTTGGTTCTGTGGCAAGCCCTCGTGAGCAATCTAGACCACGTCCGCGGCGTTTAAACTCATCTATTCAGTCTGTGAAGGCCAGTGTTGAAGAAGACCCACGTTTGTGATATCGGCGCCGTTCGCAGCAGTTAGGCGTCAGAGGGGCCACTTGCGGAGAATTTTAAAGGATGATCTTCACTTATTTCCGTACAAAGTGCAGATAACTCAAAGAATTTTTCCACAAGATAAACCACGACGCTTGGCATACGCACAAAATGTCGTTGAAATGATTAATGCTGAGCCGGAGTTCTGGCAGCAAATTTTGATGACCGATGAGGCACATTTTACGCTCTCTAGCTCAGTTAACAAGCAAAATTGTCGCTTCCGGGGCCTCCGAAAATCCTCACATTATTCACAAAGAGCCACTATATGATCAAAAAGTTACTGTTTGGGCCGGTGTATGCGCTAAAACCATCATTGGACCGTATTTTTTCAAAATTTGGCGATACAGTTGATGGCGAGATCGATATCGGTGGATTATGTGGCCCCAGAAACGTGTAAAAAAGGCTTATTTCACTTCTGGTTTCAACAAGACGTCGCGACATGCCATACTGTGGACAAAACAATGAACCTTTTGCGTAAGAAGTTCCCTGGAAGATTGGTGTAAAAAAATTGTGATATTGACTCGCCTCCGAGATCGTCGGATTTGACTCCTCCAGACTTTTTTCTTTGAGGATATTTGAAAAGCAAGGTATATGCTAACGGCCCAAAGACAATGGAACAGCTCAAAAGAAACATTCGTGCGGAAATCGCAGAAATTTCGACCGAAATGCTCGAAAATGTCATGGAGAATGCGTGAAAATGAGCCCATCTTTGCATCGGCAATAAAGGCCGTCATTTAATTGATATTGTTTTCAAAAATTAATCAAAATAAATTGTAATGGTCTAAATTGAATGAAAGTTTTTGAATTTCCAATATCGGTTAAGAATTGTGGAAGTTATTCGACATTTACATCGACCCATATGTAAAGCCTCACCGCCAGATGGCGCCAATATCGCAAGAGCAACTCGTAGTTTTTTTTTGACCGCGTGTGGAAGCGGGAGTGTCCGCGGATTTTAGAAAAATGGAAAAAGAGTGTGGTTTACTCTCCCCCCAAAAGAAACAGTTTTGTTTGTTCATGAAGTCAAAAAGTTCCCCATTTTCGAAGATGATTTTGTAGTCAAATTTGTATCCGTAACCAGCTGCGTAAGCAGAGAGCGCCGTGGCGCAGTGGGTAGTGTGACGGCCCGATAACATCAAAGCCATAAAATGTTCATTACGTGGCTTCTCTCCTCGGCACTGGCAAAACCTCCCGTAGTACACTTGCCTTGAAAAAGCTTCTCGGCGCTCGACGTTCGGAAGCGGCATTAAACGTGAAAAACAAATCGCACACAACATAAGTGAATGAGAGAAGCTTGGCTCTGGCTCTCCGTGAGTTGTAACGCCGTCTAAAAAAAAGAAGAACCAGCTGCTCGATAGTTAAGTCATGGAATGTACGACGAGCTGATGGTCTAGAGGCTTTAGTTCTTGTGTCAGTTGGATCTTTTGCGGATGCATGCCCAAGTTCGCGAGAGGTTGGTAGCTCGATCTTCCACTACTTGAACAGGATACGGTTGTTCGAGCGAAGTTTGGACAACATTTTTAAGAGCTAAGTATTTGGCATCAAGAGAAATGCAGTCAACATTATCAAGGGCCTTAGACTTTGGTCTACGATTTATAGGTTACTTAGATTTCACCACATGGTGCTACCGGGACCAGATTGGTCATGTAGTGCTTTATTAAGTTGATCAAAGCAATGCTTATGCACAAGGCATTGATCGCTGATGTAGGCCTCAATAAATGTGTCAAGTCTGGAGTAAACAGGGGCTGCCCGCAAGGTGACGTATTGTCTCCGCTGTTATGGTGCATAGTGGTCGACTCTCTGCTCGATGCTCTCAATGCCTCTGGAATCTATGCCCAGGCCTATGCGGATGAAGTTGCTGTTCTCTCTGTCGCCTCATGTTTAGCGACTGTCTGTCTTAAAGCGCAGGCGGCGCTAGATGTGATCGAAGACTGGTGCACGAGTAATGGGCTGTCGGTTAATCCACTTAAGACTGATGTCGTTCTCATCACAAGGATTAAAAATACTGGCATTACTCAGCTGGTGCTAAAAGGCATTCCCATCCCGATATCCAAGGATGCTAAGTACCTGGGAGTCATTCTAGATAGCAAGCTTCTTTGGTCAAAGCATGTTAAGTCCAAAACGACCAAAGCGCTGTCAGCTTTTGGCAATGCAAAGGTGCCTTTGGCAAAACATGGGGCTTATCGCCGATAAAGGTCGTTTGGATCTACACGGCAATGATAAGGTCAATAATCTCATATGCATCGGTTGTTTGGTGTAACAGGCTAACACGCAAACATGCTGTGGCTTCACTCACCAAACCCCAAAGAGCGGTCTGTCTCAGCTGCACGAGGGCTTTCCCCAGCACACCGGGAGCTGCTCTAGAAGCTATGATGAAACTTCCACCCCTTGACATATATGTATGTATATCAGAGGGTGCGCACTGAAAGCCATTTTTCGTCTAAAGAGAAATTGTCTTTAGTACAACTCGCATTGGAGTGAAAGTGTACTTGCGCGAGAAATATTCTACGATCCCTGTCTCATGGATATGCCTTCTGACGCAATGACACCTACCATCCTACTACGCTGTAGTTTTACAGTCACATTTCCATGGCGACTGACTTTGGCCAAGCACTGAACCTGGAATGGAAAATCTTCGCATTTTCACTGTCTCCAAGATTGGGCAGGGATCCGGCGCTGGAGTTTTCTTTGAGCGCGAAAACATTCGACTGCATTTCTCGTTAGGAAAATATGCGTCTGTCTTTCAATCGGAGATTTACGCAATCATAATGGCCGTGTACTATGTTTGCATATGCATATGCGTCTGCAGTGACAGTCAAAGTGCAGTGCACTCAAAGCTGTGTCCAAACCTCTATCCAATTCCGAATTAGTGCATGAACTCAAGACCTTTTGAGCAAAGTGGGAAGACTAAATTCACTTAGGCTTGTATGGTTCCCAGGAAACGAGATCTTCGATGAACTCGCTAGAAGAGGCTCAGAGGAGAATTTCTCAGGACCTGAACCCACCTTAGATCTACCTGCTTCTACGGTCAAATCTGACATCAACGACTGGGTCTTTAATGCACACAGTCGTAGATGGAGGGAGTATCCAGGATGCGGGATGATTAAGACCGTACGCCCTGGTGTCTGCAAGTAGTCCGCAACTTTTTCTTATCCTTAAGGAAAACTGATTGCAGAAGGCTTATGGGCATCATTACGGGCCATTACACTTTTGCCAAGCATCTATACGTGCTTGGCATCAGTGAGCGCATGGTGGCGCACCCTTGGGGCCGACGTGGTGGGTGCCGAATCTCTTAGCTCTACATCACTGAAGCCCCTCCTCACTTTTCTCTGGACAAATACAATAAAGACAAGGTGTCTGGTAGTACAATGGACCAGTATTTGTGTCTGAGTGCTCCAACAGATAGTAAAAGGAACTTAATTTTGTACAAAATTTGGTTTCGATTGTAGCTCATCAGTCCTACATCGTTTCCATTGAGCGTACGGACTTTCGCGATGTTTCCCGTCTGGGAAGTGTCTGTCTCCAGTAGACAGTAGTTTCTTCTCCTCTAAAAAAAAGGAGGAATTGCTAACTTATCAGCTCAGCCCACACCATGGATGTCATTCAGCAGTGGTGGTCAATCGGCTGAGGCTTGCTGTGGAGTGTGTTGGCGTGCTTAAGTTAACCGGATTTAATCTCAGAGCCAGTCAGAGATAAGAAAAACAAGGTTTGTGATAGGTGTACAAATTGGGAACACCCGTTTTTCAATAGATGGCGCTAGCAGTACATGCTGGCCAGAAATGCCATGCAAATGACGGGAATAGAGAGGAGAAAGGTCAACTGCTAACATTGGGCATCTTTTTTCCAAGTCCTCATCATAACATTTGTTATTGTACTTTTTGCGACGTGGTAAGCAAGGTGAATCCTGGACTGTTTAACCAACTTCCACCTAACAAAGTGCATGTTAAAGGCAACAAGAACTTGAATATCCATTGACCGTAACTCAACAAGTCATTTTCCATAGTTTGAAAGCTTTGGGAATGTCCAAGAGTAAAGGAATTATATCATACGAGTTCACGCCGGGTGACGTTGAATTTAGTTTTATTTCCTGACCGAACCGCTACTTCAGTGGTATGAATGGAAAGGTTTTTGCATCGGAAATTTGAAGAAAAAACAGCCACAATACAAGCAGAAACCCGAAAATGTGTTTTGCTGCTCGACAACACTCGGCTACATGCTGTTCATGTCGTTAACACCAACCGAAAACAATGAAATTAGACGTCTTTCACTAACCGCCGTCCAGACATCGCTCCTTCCAACTACCACCTGTTTCTGTCGATGGAGCATGATTTGGTTGAATAGCGTTTTCGATCTTTCGAAAAATCCAAAAACCGGACGTGCAGAAAGCAGGATCACCCCTACAGACCCTCTCATTCCTTCCGGTTTTATTATTCCTTGGCATACCTCGGGTGGTATTAATATTTCACACATCCGGTTGGTACCCCGGCTAACATGACTCTTTTACCACGACTTAGAACCACTCGCGGAACCAATTCCCAACTCATTTCCTACCGTTTCGTTCAATCACTCGAATATCTCCTGCGCATGTCCTGAAACGAATCTCTCAAAAAATCGTAAATTTATTCCTTCATTTTCGTTCCTGTGAATGAGTCGGGCAAAATCTCTGTACACAGTCATCTCTGACAGGTGGTGGGAATATTGTTTTCCAATATTCACGAAAAAAAGCTCTTCCTCCTTTCTCTATCTCACTTTCTCACCATATCTCTCCGTCTCGCCGCGTATCCTTTGCCATCCCGTGTGTGTCAACTCATACAACTTTTCTCCATATTATCGAGTTATCCGAAATCACGGACCGAGCGACATTTTCCGTCACTTCCCGTGCGAAATATCCCGACCAATGGTGTCAAAATCCTCGGGAAAACTCAAAGGACCTCACAGCTAATCGATAGTCGGTGTCGGTGAAAATCAGTGAGAAAAGTGTGAAAAATTGTTGATGAAAAGTCGAGTGAATCAGAAATTCGTTTAACAAAGTCCAACCACCCGGGATATACAGATTACCCCAACCACCCTATAACCTGCCACCCCCACGAAAAAAACTAAAGCCCGAAAACGACATATAGGACTTGAATCCTCTGTGCTCAGTGTACTCGTATGTGTGCAAGAAAGGAAGTAGAAATTACATCCTACCCCATGCCGAAACCGCACTGAGGCAGGGTAGTGTACCGAGAGTAGTAAGTAGCACATCGTGTTCAGATGGTGGGGGTGGACGTCAGGACTCCCTTCCGTTCCCGACCAATTTCTTACCTTCCTTATTCAGATCGTGTGCGATTTGCGAGATAAATAAATAGAACAAGTAGTCGTTGAAAGTCTATACTCGTAACTTGTAACTGATGAGAACAGACAAGAATCGAAGTCGTCCCTACGAAACAAAAGCAAAAAAATAGGGAAATACGATAAAGTGAAGTGAAGTGCAGTGTGCGGCTGTGGATTATCCCGGCTTCGTGGGTTTTCATCATGGCCCAAATGTGAAGAAAGTCGAAGACAAAGTACCGTTATTCGTTATCTTCTCCTCTGTCTGTCTGTCTGTCTGTGTGTTTTTCGTTCTTTCATTCATCGTAAATCTTGTTCCTAGAACCAGTAGAGTTCAACTAGAAAAAAAGCCTTAAGCCTTATTTAGGAAAATAAAAAAATGGAACGAATGTGGCGCAAAGTCAATCACAGCCTTACCGGACGAAATTCCAAGTCTACGGCCACTCTACAGTCGACAGACACCACCTCGTCGGCCGGTTTCGGCGAGGGTCAGGTGGTCGTTGCAGTTGCCAATAATAGTGGCTCTACTACGGGTACTGGAAACATGCCATCGAGCACGGCCACGGGTCGTCGTTTGGCAGCCAGCGGCGTGCAATCGCAGACAGTCGTTACGCCCAGTCAACATTCGAAGAGTCTAAGTCAGCATGTCTTACTGAACAGTACGGCTTCATCGGAGAGACGACGCCGACGAAGGAGAAAGAGTCGCCCGCGACGTAATGGAGACATGTAAGTAGGATGTTGTTTATCCTTTTTGTTTGGATATTTTGGTTCTGGGTGATGATGGGTGGGGAGGAGGAAGTTAATGTGAACAAAGGCAAGGTCATTGAAAGTCTTTTTCCGTTCAGCTGTTTCACTTTGATGCTAACGGCGGGGGTCCTTTGCTTGATTCTTCCTTCCGAAGGTCCAACAATAACATCGCAGTAATGACAACCTGTCACTCAATGACGTATGCGTTTGTCATCAAATGCCTGAATATACTGCCTTATGGTAATCTTCAAAAATTGTGTCCAAAGAGCCTCTGCCAGTGACAGAATCATGTCACTCTGCGGCATCTAAGAAAAACTGTTAATTTCTTAGAGTTTTTTCTCACCATCCGAGGTTACTCATCCAGTTCCACAAGGAACAAGGGAACAAGAAGGAAAGGAAACGTCTCTTTTCATAAATTCGTATTTATTCAAATCACTCGTTACTAGGAAGATGTTTGTGTGTGTACGAGTGTAGGCGCGTTGGTGAGCTTTTTTTGCTTCGCGTATCTCAAGTACAAATAATGACATCGACTCCGGACTAGTTTTATTCGAAACGTTATTGCCAACTTAAGAACTGATTAAGTTTTTATCTCTCTAGCATATAAGGGAAGGCCCAATCCTATTTTAGCATGCTTTTTTGGAAAAGTCCTTCGAAATTCCTCGTTGGGACTCGGCTATAAATAGATCCCTTAGAAATAGCAAATAGGAGACCTAGCTAGCTAACATTTTTGCCCGCATACGAAATCCGAAAAGCTGCATGTCTTTTGAGGCCATCCGCTGATCGATCACTCGAATGATCAGAAGTGTTGTTTAACCAAGCCATGAGTCATCGACCCAAACAGACGGTAGTCGGAAGGGGCGATGTGTGGAGTAAACGGCGTTTAGGCTAGACGTCCCATTTCAGTGTTTCCAGGAGGGTTTTACGACCTGTCGTACTGATTTGTCTTGTCTTTGCTCGTATTGAGGTTCCTTTTACTTCAATGCTCGGCCAAAATGCATAAGTCGTGATCCGAAGCGAACTCCTGTCATGGTTTCAGCCGGATGCAGCAACCCATTATATACAGGGTGAACTGTTACCAACTTCATGTCGCCGTGTCTGCCTAACAACCTGGTTTCTAGCTCTTTTTCTATCGACTATAGAATTCAAATTTACTACGAAGGGAAAGTGAATAAACTCTGCCTGAAACATTCAAGGTGGCGCAAAATTAATCATCCAACTTGTTTGGAACTTGGACCTTTACAATTTTTTCTGTTAAGTGGAAAGGAAGGATAGCCCTCAAGTGGCTGTCTCCAGTGTTGATACACATTTTATCGCATTTTCCATAGCTCTTCGCGAGATTTCCAGTGATAACTGCTCGCATTCCTGCCGAATATTTTCCTTAAGGGCTGCGATTGTCTGAACCTTGTTGGCATAAACCCGCGACATAAAGTAGCCCCAAAAAAAGAAGTCTGGGATGGTAAAATCGGGCGATCTTGCTGGCCATGCCAAATCGCCAGGAAACGCTCAGGAAATGCATTGCGGCTCGTGTTGTGTGTGCGGTTGCACCGGCTTGTTGAAACCACATGTTCACCAAGCCCTGCTCATCCGATCCCAGCAGTAAGAAATCGTTTACCATGGCGCTGTAGCGTTCGCCAGTAACAGTGATCGTATTGCCGATGGCGTCCTCAAAAAAATACGGCCCAAACACTCCTCCCGCGTGAACGCCGCACCACACAGTGGCTTTGAGTGGATGTAATGGCTCTCCGTGCATCACACGCATATTTTCAATGCCCCAGAAACAAAGATTTTGCTATTGACGTAACCGCTTAAATGGAAATGCGCTTCGTCGCTGATGATAGATGATGATTTTCGACATAAAATCGTCCTCTTCGTTGTTGAGATTAAGAATGGCTTGACAGTAATTCACACACGACTGACGGTCAGCAGGGGACATAAGTCTAAGTCTTTAACTCAACTTCGCCGTAGGGTCCGTCTGGTGATGCCCATTATCTGGTTGATGTTTCGTCGTTCTCAGTGACGACAGCCTCGATATTCTCGACCGAATGACCAGCCCGCGTGCGTCCACGTTCTGCATGGTCTCATGTGGTTCCATTCGATAAGCTAAGCACCGGAATGTTTGCCTAGTTGGCGCGATACGATTAGGAAATTGACGTCGAAATTCACGCTGTGCTAACACCACCGATCAATTATTGGTCAAAAAAAAGTATAGCACTCCATTGCTTGTCTGTTTACATACTGCAGCTGTCTAGTTCACAAATGTCAAATATGACTACCGTACGGCGCCATTTGCAAAAATTATAACATCTTCCGATAGGATGATTAATTTTGCGCCACCTTATAGATGGCGTTCCAATCAACAAAAAATGTATGTGTCCTGCCAGGATACACGTGTCATTAGTTCCTATGACAAATTTCAACTTGTTAAATAAACTTGAATATGGTTCGGTCATAAAATTCTTCATTTTGGATGGACTAAGCCCTAAGGAAGCTCATTCGTAGTTGACCAAAATTTATGGGGCAGCAAAATTAAGTGGGCAGCTGAATCTAAATTTGGTCGCACATTCCTCGAAGATGGCCCTCGTGAAGGACGGCCAAAAACCATAACCACCGGCAACCATCGAAAAATTGTATGGTATCGTGCTGGACGATAGGCGAGTCAAGGTGAGTGAGATAGCTGAGACTGTGGAATATCAGAAGAAAGGGGGAGAAGCGTCTTGCACACAGAATTAGGGATGCCAAGGCTCTGCGCAAGATGGGTGCCACATTTGCTGTATGACGATCAAAAGCAAAGGTCCAAATGATCCAAGAGGGATTCGACCGATTTTGTGCTGTGATTTGTCACCCTGCATGAGACATGGGTCCAACACTACACGCCAGAAACGAAACAGCAGTCCAAGCAGTGGGTGGAAGCCGGTGGTTCAGCGCCAAACTTGATCGCATCTGCTCGAAAGTTTATGATCACAGTATTTTGGATCTTGCAAAAGGTAGAACAATTGCAGGCGTATATTAGTCAAACTTTCTTGACCAGCTGGATGCCAAAATTCGTGAGAAGGAGCCTGGCTTGAAGAAGAGAAAAAATAATTTTCCACCAGAACAACCACACCTTTACACAGGGTTGCGTTGGCGATGAGAAAACAGCGGGATTTGGGTTACGATTTACTTTACCATTCCTCCCACGAGGGATGATCCAAAAGTAATGATAATCGGTTATTTCGAATCCGCAAAAAAAAATGTTTGCTTGCTTAGATACCCACAAGGCTAGCGTAAAAAGGCTTATAAATAAACCACTATTTCCAGAAGGTACGTTGATTTGAATACGAATTGTCGAAGGGATAACAAAGAAATGGAGATAGAGATGTCACCAAGTACCTCTGCTAGAAAAAACTGTCTACCAAAGACATACACAGCGTATTCCACAGTAGCCTGCTAGGCCAAGGAGTTAAAGCTGCGCAGAACATGCACTGAATATGCACATCACAGAGGACGCCCATTGAGCCTCACTGAAGATAACGTGAATAAAGTCGAAAATGTTGTATTGTCAGAGCGAAGAGTGACTATCAGGCATATAGGTGAGTTCGCAGGGGTCTCTTCGCGTTGGGTATCGAGAATGTTAACTGACAAACAAAAGAAAACCAGGCGTCGACAATTCGAGGGTGAATCTCGAGAAAATGTTTACGTTACGTTTCGTGACCATAGGCGAAACCTGGATCTACCATTTTGATTCTGGAAACAAACAACAATCGATGACTTGGAAGCGAGACTCCTCACCGATGCCAAAGAAATTCAAAGTGTCAAGTCCCACGGGCAGGGTTATGGCATCAGTTATTTGGGTCGCTTAAGTATGGGAGAAATTTTGGAAAAGGGAACCACTATTTAGGGATCTAAGCACGCAAACCAAATGCGAAGATTGCGGGAGGTGATTAGAGAAAAAAGGTACGGCAAACTGCGAGCTGGAGTGCTGTTTTACTAAGACAACGCACCGATTCACTAAGCCGCAGTTGCGATGGCTGTCATTCAAGAAGCAGGATTTGAATTGCTCGAACACCCGCCCTATTCGGGAGATCTAGCTCCCACTGATTTTACCTTTTATCTTGGCTCAATGAACATATCTGAGGCAAGAAATTTGAAGACGATAGTGAAGTTATGGCCACTGTTGAGGCGTTGAGGGAGGGACAAGACAACTAATTTTTTTTCTAAGGGAGCCAGGGATTAGAAAAAAATATTTTGTTAAGCTATAATCGCCGTGTTTTATTTTCATTCTCATTAGGGGATCACCCACGTATTCTCCTGATTTGGCACCATCAGACATCCATCCGTTCCATCACATTCTATCTGTACTGGAAGAAATTTGTTTCTGGAAAGTGCTTCGCATCCAATATACGAGGGCCGCAGGTTCATATTTTCATAGTCTTCCAGACTCTCACTATCAGGAAGGAACACTGATGTTGGAGAATCGGTGGACCAAGTGTGTTGAAGTCAAGGCAGGTTATGTAGAAAAATAAAATTATTTTTTCATCGCAGTCCTTCATTGTCCAGTTAAGAGCTTTTCATCATACCCTCGTAGTATACTTCCTCTCAAAATCACAATCGTGAGCTGGAATGTTTGAAAGTGAACAAACTGTTTGCGTATCACATCATGATGAAACTGGGAGCATCTCAAAACCCTATGGAGGTGGTCGAAAAATACGGTAACATCGTCAACAATTGGGGTGGTCGTGGTGCAATGGTAATCATCACCGACTGTTGAGTGGAAGGTCTACAGTTCAGGTCTGTCCATAACCAAGAACAATTCCTATACGGAAAAACTGTGCAACAATATCAGTTGTGAATGAGAGATGATCACAAAATGCTGACGGAGGCATTTCGCTTCAAATTTCATACTCTGTGTGTGCATTTCCAATATAACACTTTAATGTCATGGGAACAGAATAAGTTATTGTGAACTACAAACAAACGACAAATTCAGTCGAATCTCTCGAATCCTATCTAGGACGACCACCTCCGGAGTGTAGTGAACAAACATCTTCGACACAAACCATGTGAACCCCGTCCGTCGATAAGAGCGTAACTCTTGAGCCTGGGCGAACACTATAAAAAAAAAATAAAAATAAAAAAAATGGCCCGGAGTATGAAGGCCAAAATCGGAGGAAATCTTCTAAATATAGTTTCTGGACTTAATAAATTCAGGGAACAAATGGGACACATGGGAGAAAAATTACCTCGGATTCAAGGCCAAAAGGGGTCAGCTTGCACGTAAGAGGCCAAACATAATTTTCTCTGATTGAGTACCGTATCATCCCGTTGCTTGTGTAAGCTAGTAGCACTGACTCACTCAGTCAGCATTGTACGCTGGACTGGATGATTGGGTATCGCAGCCAATTTCGGAGCAGTCCTTGATTGTTCGTTTCATTCAACTCTTCGGGTCAAACTTCGACCCAGGAACATCCTCGTTAACCAACTCGTATTAAAGTTGTGAAATAAAATTGTATAAATCTTAAACCAGAAATCGTATCATAACTTCAACCAAAGAATGGCTACGAAGAAGCAAGCGCCAAATTTTTGATTGTTTGCGCGGATCTGACGGTCGATGGTCTGTCTCCGCTTATATTTTTGACCGTGGTTTTAGATGAGACGCGATTGATTATGATGAAACTATCCGAGGAGCCGTGTAGAAGCCATGGGCATGCTAGCAAGTAGGCCTCTGGACATTCTTACAGGATTATTCACATTCCCACAACGTATGAGTGGATCAAAAACTGTTACCACGAAATGTTCTGTATTCCTATCTATCGAATTCTTCCGATGCGAATCCAATACTTTTCCAATAAAATACCAATTTGGATTCAATACATAAACATGATGGGATCGGTTCGCCGGGAGCCAGGCTACAATTCCAGGTCTTCTATCTTGAATTTTACAAACTTTTACAAATTATTTTAGAACCGAAAATTGAAATATGTGGATTAAATTCAATTCACCTCCGGCGGTTGGTGAATTGGGTTTAATCGTCATTACGGTTCATGTACTTGATGGGATATATAATAAAACTAGATATATTATAATATATGTTTATAATTCACATTCACTTCGAGCAAGTTTGCTTATATATGATATATGCGTACAGACAGATAGGAAAATCTTTGCATAAGTCTTCCCTACCTTAGCTTTGCAGACTAGAAGAATAAAACATAAACAGTTCATGTCAGCTACCCTGCATATCGACTGGTTTCACCAAATACACGACATAAGCTTGTACCCATGGATGGACACATTTTTGTCGCCAATCGCATGACGCAGAAGACCCTTTCTCTCTTACCGCTAGAGGAGCAGTTAGTTTATGAAAAAAATTGCTGTTTGACATCTTTCGTCTTCATCTTGTATAGCAAGATTCCCAAGGCTTCTAAACGATGGAAATTGGCTCGATGAATTGGCATGGATCTTGATTCAGTAAGGCCTCCAATTCCATATTCTTTACCGTGATTGGATGCCCCTTGTCTTCAACACCGAAGTCACCCTTTTGTAGTGCCGAAAAGTTTCTCGACAAATTCTTTCCTAATAAGGTCCTTCGATAAGCATTAGCCGCAAATTTTTTGAATTGAAAAGACGCTCATTGGGCATTTTTATGTTCTAAACCTAAGCCTATATGATGCCTGAAAGTAAACAAATATAATGATGGGAAGTGGTTGACAGATGGTCAAGTTTACCATGTAACATTTCTGAGCAGCCTTTATACCCCTGATAAAGTCTAAACTATACTAGGAAACAGGGGCGAAGTTAAGGAACAGATTTTGTGGGTTAAATATGATGCTGGACAAATGCAATGTCAGCGATTTTCTGACGTTCGTCAAGGGGTTGCATGTTAGGTAATTTAAAGCGATCTTCACAGAAGGTCAAGTTTAGTTAGCAATCCAGGGAAAGGTCGACAATACTTTACTAGTATATAATAAGATTGGTCTAAGAAAGTGAAAAAGAGCTATTTAGGGACAGGAGTATCAGAGAATCCTTCTGAAAAGAGCTTTGACGGGCTAAATGAAAATGAGAGGACCAAGAAGGCTACCTTGAGGAACTCCGGAAGAAGCTGAGAAGCGCTAAGTTAGAGATGACGAAAGAGGGGAAGAGGAGCTTATTTTAAGATATGATTCAATCAAAGCTATTAGTGCAGGATCAATCCAAAAGTTAAAGGTTCAAAGGAGATGATTCTATGTGAGACCTTATAGAAGATTTTGTTAAAATGGGTGGCTATTACCCCGACATTTTTACCAACCCATAGCGGCTATGGAAAAGGATAAATGTGCAATGAAAGAACAACGTTTTTAAAACGACGATTTCGAAAAGCTTTGGTAAAAAGTTTTTTTTTTGGGTCTCATGTAAAGGGTCTTATCCGGATGTAGGAACGATTAGGTGTGACAAAAAAAAATAGAAAGAGAGCCATAATAGGATCCATTGTAAAGTAAGTTCAGATTGCGTTTTACCCTTGGTCCGAAACCTCATCAATCGTTAATTGATTTTCAAATAGACCTCTTATATCTTAAGCCTTTACCTTGAGCTACTGAAAAACCATTTTGTCTTCGAGAGCATTCAGTTTTTCCTTCCTCTGCAATGGTCCAAGCTCGCTATTTTCATATGAATTTTTTCTTTTACCCAAAAACTCCATTTTTGGTCTTAGGTGCTCTCACTTTGCACTCTTGCCGACCTAATCACCTTTGAAAAGGATACTAATATGAGGAAAAATCACCGCCTCACTCCTTTCTTCATTTCGCTGACATACTTTTTTTTTAGATAGATTTTCCTATGCCCCTGGCCTCCATCGTCATCGTGTGGACCAACGAGAACACGGTAAGAACCGAAAGTTTCTGTCCCGTAATTGCCCGAAAGTCCTTTAATCTACCCCAGGAATCCAGAGCAAAAGTAAACAAATAAACAAACATACACCTAACTGGGGCCGACCAACAACATTACGCCCACCATCGTTCACCGCAATTTCGGTTCCCGTCAGCTACAGCTACCAGTATGGATCTTCCGGCACCGACTTCTTGTCTCAGCAGTGGACGATGAAAGCAGATATACATTCAAATTTCAAGTGGATGGACTATGCGTCCGACTCAGTCAGGAATAGAGTCACTCGAGGCAGAAGTAGTAAAGGGTGTCGGCAGGAAGGTAGCACATCACTGACGATAGTAATGCAAGTGGAGTTGGTGCAGCTGGTGTTGCTGTGTGCAGTTGGGCATGGTGTCGTATGCCAATGGATGGTGTCGGTGTTTAAATTGGGAGCAGACAAACATTACGGTGGCCCTGTGTGCACCCTGTAATGTGTGTGCAGTCATTATTTATTAAATCGATATGGGCAGAGGACCTCTGTCTAACTACTCGTACTCTGTTTCATCGCCGAGACCGGGAGACAAACAAAAAATAAAATGAAAGTGATGAATCAGTTTGGGTACTCGTTTGGCATGACTCCAAATCAGGAGTAGTGCAGCCTCCCCCGGGAATCGAGTCATAAAACTATTAAAAGAACAAAAAAATACGATGAGGGAAGCTATCTACAAACGCCATCGATTTTAAGGAAGGACAGATTCATGAGCAACGTCACACAATGGACTTGCCATTGACTCACAACGCCACCATTATCACCGACAATCCATTTTGTTCGCCCTCCCTGCCGGTCCTTTGCCATCAGACGAAACCAATTTAATATCCTCAAATGACAGCGGGAACTCCTATACCCCGTCGTAACACTATCAACGCTCGTCCCTCGAATTGAAGGTGATAGGCCAACCATATAGAGAGCCTCAGTATGTGTGTAGACGAGCGAACACAAGAACTTGTCGAGGCCGGGTCCTCTATGGATTGTTATTGTTAAGTTGGCCTATTGTTGAATGGATAGGATATTCTCCTTAGCCTGTTTAACCTTGTAAGTATAACACATGTGCATGGAATCAGAGCCGGTGACGTATGCCGGAGGTAGCCGACCAACCATCGCTGAATCAGGCCCACCAGCTTCGTGTTACTATTGTGCTTCGTCAAGAGGATATCAATTCAAATAGGGAAAAAATGGTTTGAGGGAAAACTAGGTGTGTTTGTTGCTGGAATATGGTATGAATAGGGTCCATACCGGGGGTAGGGAGGGTCGCCCTAAGTTCGATTAGAGAAATTAAATCGATTGATAGTGGTAGGGGATGGCGGCATAAGTTCAAGGGTGACTGTTGAACTTTTTTCTTGTGCTGATTTGTTTCCAACTTTGTTCGAATGAGTGCTTTGATAGAAGCCCCCAGCCAGGGACAGGAAATTCGATTTAAAATTTTGTTTTATTCGAAAAGTTATCGTGAGAGTTGGCTAATCATGTTGTTAGCAGTGTTTTTTATGGTAATTGGGAAAGAAGGCAATTGTTTATGTCTATAGGGCCGATAGGCAAAACATTGAAGATTATCCAATAAAAATGGGGATAATATGGCTGTCGCTAGTCAGGCGACAATTCGTAGCCAGGCGACGGTATGTAGCCGGGCAGCTATAGTTGCCTCGCCAGGCGACAATATAAAGCCAGCGACAATATGTAGCTAGACGACAGTTTGTAGCCAGGCGACATTTTGTAGCTAGCGACAATATTTAGCTAGCCGACAGTTTGTAGCCAGGCGACGATATGTAGCCAGGCGACGGTATGTAGCCAGGTGACAATATGTAGCCAGGCGACAATATGCAGTCAGGCAGCTGTAGCTAGCCAGCGACAATATGTAGCCAGGCGACGGTATGTAGCCAGGCGACAATATGTAGCCAGGCAACGATATGTAGCCAGGAGATGGTATGTAGCCAGGCGACGGTATGTAGCCAGGCGACAATTTGTAGCCAGGCAGCTGTAACTAGCCAGCGACAATATGTAGCTAGACGACAGTTTGTAGCCAGGCGACATTTTGTAGCTAGCGACAATATGTAGCTAGCCGACAGTTTGTAGCCAGGCGACGATATGTAGCCAGGCGACGGTATGTAGCCGGGCAGCTATAGTTGCCTCGCCAGGCGACAATATAAAGCCAGCGACAATATGTAGCTAGACGACAGTTTGTAGCTAGCGACAATATTTAGCTAGCCGACAGTTTGTAGCCAGGCGACGATATGTAGCCAGGCGACGGTATGTAGCCAGGCGACAATTTGTAGCCAGGCAGCTGTAGCTAGCCAGCGACAATATGTAGCTAGACGACAGTTTGTAGCCAGGCGACATTTTGTAGCTAGCGACAATATGTAGCTAGCCGACAGTTTGTAGCCAGGCGACGATATGTAGCCAGGCGACGGTATGTAGCCAGGTGACAATATGTAGCCAGGCGACAATATGCAGTCAGGCAGCTGTAGCTAGCCAGCGACAATATGTAGCCAGGCGACGGTATGTAGCCAGGCGACAATATGTAGCCAGGCAACGATATGTAGCCAGGAGATGGTATGTAGCCAGGCGATGATATGTAGCTAGCGACAATATGTAGTCAGGCGACAATATGTTGCCAGGCGACAATATGTAGTCAGGCGACAATATGTAGCCAGGCGACAATATGCAGTCAGACAGCTGTAGCTAGTCAGGCGACAGGTGTAGCCACGCGACAATATGTAGCCAGGCGACGATATGTAGCCAGGCGACGATATGTAGCCATGAGACGGTATGTAGCCAGGCGATGATATGTAGCCAGCGACAATATGTAGCCAGGCGACAATATGTAGCCAGGCGACAATATGCAGTCAGACAGCTGTAGCTAGTCAGGCGACAGGTGTAGCCAGGCGACAATATGTAGCCAGGCGACGATATGTAGCCAGGCGATGATATGTAGCCAGGCGACGGTATGTAGCCAGGCGACAATTTGTAGCCAGGCAACTGTAGCTCGCAAGCGACAATATGCAGTCAGGCAGCTGTAGCTAGCCAGGTGAGGTGACGGTATGTAGCCACACAGCTATAGCTAGCCAGGCGACGATATGTAGCCAGGCGATGATATGTAGCCAGGCGACAATATGTAACCAGGCAGCTATAGCTAGCCAGGTGACAATATAAAGCCAGCGACAATACGTAGCTAGACGACAGTTTGTAGCCAGGCGACGGTATGTAGCTAGGCGAAAATTTGTAGCCAGGCAACTGTAGCTAGCCAGCGACAATTTGTAGCCAGGCAGCTGTAGCTAGCCAGGTGACAATATGTAGCCATGAGACGGTATGTAGCCAGGCGATGATATGTAGCCAGCGACAATATGTAGCCAGGCGACAATATGCAGTCAGACAGCTGTAGCTAGTCAGGCGACAGGTGTAGCCAGGCGACAATATGTAGCCAGGCGCCAATATGTAGCCAGCGACAATATGTAGCCAGGCGACGATATGTAGCCATGAGACGGTATGTAGCCAGGCGATGATATGTAGCCAGCGACAATATGTAGCCAGGCGACAATATGCAGTCAGACAGCTGTAGCTAGTCAGGCGACAGGTGTAGCCATGCGACAATATGTAGCCAGGCAGCTGGAGCTAGCCAGGCGACGATATGTAGCCAGGCGACGATATGTAGCCAGGCGACGATATGTAGCCAGGCGACGATATGTAGCCAGGCGACGATATGTAGCCAGGCGACAATATGTAGCCAGGCAGTTACAACGTTTTTTGCATTGAGCTTCCAATTCTTCTTCTTTCGATTGATATCTTAACAGCTTCAGGGAACCTACCCAGTTTGAACCATCGTTCAGTTTCTCTGCTCTTGACGATTTTTAATCCAGTCATCCTGCCCATGTTTCCATGGCTGCATCACTGAACTTTCAGCTCCCATTGCAAACCCGAGATCCTAATTGTCATCCATTTAAGCACATGTCAAGAGGAATAATCCTAGACAGACTTAATCAGCTTAGAACCAATTCTCTCGCCTCCTCTCACTCGGTACTTTGTTTCTCCTTATTCCAACTTGTTTTGGGAAAAATCAATAAGCTCGCAAGGCGGCGAATGCATTGTTTTGGCAATCCCGAAACATTTATGCGCTCCGATGCACACGATTCTCATTTCTTTTTCGTTCACTTCCAGGTCCTCAAGCGGAATTGGCCACCAACAGCTGGCGGATGGTTCAACGTCAACCAACACACACCAGCACTATCATCACCAACAGTTGTATCAGCCACTGGCACAGCATCCGCATCAACATCAACAGCAGCAGCAACAGCAACAGTCAACGTCTTCTTCCAGCGCCCTGATGATTGGTGTGGGTAGTGGCAACAGTGGCGAATGCTATCCCCCAATAGTGGCGCCTTCCAACCAACAACAAGACGTATCGTTGAGACAGCGTGCCGTTGCAAAGCTGCGTATGTTCAATTTCCACTTGAACTGGGACCTCCACATGACACAGTGCAAGCCCTGCGGGTGAGTATCTCTCTTGTTATCTCCTTCTCCTTCACTGTCCTTGTTGATTCACTTGAAACAGTTCCACCCGCTTACAGTTTGGGAATTCCCCGATCCGCCACAACCGCACCGCGGTCTATGCTCCATTGCGCCCGTTGTTCAACCTGGGCAACTTTCTGCCTTCGGCTTTTGGCCCACATTCCATTCATTAGACCGGGCTACAAACACACTTGGGATTCTTGTATGTAGTAGTTGACTGCTTCGCTAGCTGCCTGACACACCATTGTTTCGCTATGGAATTTGCATCGCAAGTGGTGCTTATCTGCCCGGCCCTTTCCTGTCTTTCGACTCCCACCTACTGGCAATTGAATCGAATAAAATATGCGCGCAAGGATAGCTCCGACGAGGGGCTGCGGATGGAGCTGGTTCGTCTGTTGTTTGTCCTAGGCGTGAGCCTTTAACACCTCCATTTCGGAGTAATTGAAGTGGGAAATTAATTTTCATATCCGCGTGTTATGGAGCGCATGGTGCATTGAGAGTGGCTATAGCACTCCAGGTTAACATTCTCTAACATTTGTGCTTGTTTTTTTTTCTTTGGTCTAGGCCGCGGTCAGGAGGGGGTAACATCATCACACGCCGTTTATGCAGGAATCGACGTCGCGAGGACAACGAATTGTATCGTTCGAACAGTTTTAAATTCGAACGCTTCGAGAGGAAGGAGTGCAATGACGAACTCACAGATACTCTACAAAAGAAGGTGAGTAATGTGGTTGATAAGCTTTTTTGTGGTTTTCATTATCGTTTTTGTTGCTTTATCCTGTTCTTTGATTTCGATTTTTCTGGAGAGGGTATGTCAACGTTGCCTTCCAAAGTTCTATTCGACGGGATAGAGCGAAGAGAGTGCCATCGAATGGTTCCCGTGTGAGAGAGTAGAAGAGAATACTGGATTTGACGAAAGAACCATGTGTAGAGTGGAGAGATATAGAAAGGTTTGTTGTACGACAATGGCGGTAGGTGGCGCGCACAAACTTTTATTCTCGTCGGTTACTGTTCGAATTTGAATTCTATTCAGATCATTTCAAACTGTACTGTCAGTGGAGGAAACATCTTGTGATTTGACGGCCACTGCTTTAGGGTTAGTTTGAGTTGAACGCGTGTTTGCTGGTTCGACAGATTAAATTAATCTTCTTCTGTCTACAACACCAAATCATTCATTTTAAATTTAAACAATTACAATTAACTGTTTTTGTATAGTTTCTAAATTTAAAAATTAAACGTTCGGTAGTGCAATAGGTTCACTGAAGCCGTCTCACCAGCAACATTTTCGAAAACTTTCGTCCATTCGTGCATTGTATCGCTGTAAGTGGAATTATTATTATTATTACCGGCCATTTGGAACACTGACGGATGCTGGTCCGCTATAAAGCGAATAAGAACCACTGCAGCCTAGCACTTTGCAGCACTGTAAGTTCCTCCTACTTCCACCCTCCTATCTGGAAAATTTCTAACCATGGAAATGACTAGAGGAAGAGGGCGAATGGTTTAGTGACAGTTGGGCTATGGTCCAGTAAGCCGTTAAAACAAAATGCGGTAAGAAACGATCACAAGCCTCGGTTCAAACGGACCAAATTGATGACGTCTATGATCTTCGGATCTGCACGTGGAATGTTAGGTCCCTAAATAGACCACATGCAGTCGAACAACTTGCGGACGCCCTAGATCGTTATAAAGCGGACTTAACCGACATCCAGAAAATGCGATGGGATGAATCGGCAAAAAGCGGATGAAAAACTGTGACATCTACTACAGCGACTGCTATAAAGAGAGAAGACAACGATTGTTCGGGTGCGAATTTGTTATCCGAGGTTGACTAAAGCAAAAAGTCTAAAACTTTCGGCATATGGGTCACGTTTCATAACGTTCCGCATTAAGGCTTAATTCTCCCAGCATCAGCCCCCGCAGAAGACAGGGATGACTACATCAAAGGTGAGTTTAACGATCTTCTAAACAACGTGCGCCCAATATCCTAGCTATGACATCAAAATTGTGCAAAGAGGCTTTATTGCAAAGCTGGGTAAAGAAAGCATATTGAGAGTCATCGGCAAACACAGCCTGCACGACACCACATCCGATGACGGGGCGAATTCTCCTTCTAGTCAGTACCTGCTTCCCGCACCTCAAAATACACAAATGCATTTAGCGGTGGCCAGATTAGTCAAAGATCAACCAGATTGACCATATCGTGATCGACGTCAGACACTCCTCCACTATTGCTAACATCGACTCGGACCATTATCTTGTTGTAGCCAAGATGCGCCTATGGATATCAAGGACGCCAGACCACAAAGATATGACGTTGGAAAGCTACTATCGCCAGAAACCACCAGTGCTTTTTCCAATCGCGTCTCCCTTAATCTCTCTCATTCCCCATTAAGTGCAAAGTGAACCTTTGCAGCAAACCCTGACAAGCACTGCCACTGAAACTCTGGGCCACCACGAAAGGAATAGCTGATTCGATGACGAGTGCAGGGAAGCAGAAGACATATAAAGCCTCGCTATAAAGAAGGACAAGAGCTTCTCGTGAGTTCTACGAGCTAAAAAGAAGGGAACAGCATAGGCTTCTCAGGAAAAAAAAAGAAGGAACAAGGGAAATCCGTGATTGAAAACTTGGAAAGGTGCTATTGCAGGCATGATGTTCGAAAGTTTAATCAAAAGATAAAACAAACATGCCAAGGCTTTAAAGCTACAATAGAACGGAAGCCTGAAGGACGTCTGTAGAGACGAGAACAGAAACCTAGTAGTAGAATCACAGTCGATGCTGAGAATATAGGAAAACCACTTCTATAACGACGCCGCCAATCAACATCAGGCAAGTCTTTCATTCATAATGACGAAGATCGCAGAGAATCCCGTCCCCTGACCTAGACGAAGTTTAGATTACCATGTCTAAGCTGAAGTCTAAGAAAGCTGCTTGCGCAGACGGACTACCTGCTAAATTCTTTAAAGCAGCCGGATATGACCTGGTAGGGTTGCACCAGCTCATCTGTAAGATCTTAGTATCGTTGTGTGAACGCCTGGAGTCTTTTGTAAATAAGGTCCCTACCAGTGTGGCTTCAGGCCAGGGAAGTCTACCATCGATCAATGAGAAAATCAATTAATTTCCGGTCGACATCTTCCATTCATTTGTCGATTTCAAAGCCGCATACGACAGCGTAATTAGAGACGAGCTATAACAACGCCACGTCAATTTTTGACATCCCTGCTAAGCCTGGTGACTTTGGAAAATGCACGTAGCTCCATGGTTGGTGCAGACCTAACCTAGCTTTGATGTCCAAAAAGGATTTAGGCAGGGCGATGCGCTGTCGTCTGATTTTTTCAACATAATTGTGCCGACCTCAACGGCCAGCACAAGGAGCACAATATTTTTAAATCGTCACAACTTCTCGCTTACGCGGATGACATTGATATAATTGGAAGAAATCAGCGAATTAGAGTATTGAGGTCGAAGCGACGAAAATTGATTTGATGGTAAATTAGGTCAAAACGAAATAAAGGCTGTTTTTTTTAGAGTTTTGATTTATAAATTGGCAACATTATTCCTACAGATTGTCAATTTTACAGTTGAAAGGTGATTTGTAGTTAGTATGTTTCGCCATTTTACAATAAATAATTTAAAGCTAGAACAACTCATTCTTATTGTGCAAACTTATTCTGAAAACCATGGTTCGGTTCGCCAAACTTATCGTAAGCTACGTCCATTTTACGGTCGACATAACCGTCAATCTGATGAATCATTTTCGCATAACGTACATCTTAGTGGATAATACGCATTCCCACAAGATGACAAACAGTGCGAAGAGAATAAGTTATTGTCGGTGTGGAGCGCAGTGTTGAGGAGAATCCGTATGAGTCGATTCGCCATCGTGCCAAGCAATTGGAGCTATGCCCCTTCACTTTATGGAAGATTTTACTGAAAGATCTTAGCTTAAAAGCTTATGAGATCCAGGTTGTGCAAGAGCTGAAACCGCGTGACCATTATACGCGTCGTAGATTCAGTGAATGGACATGATTCAGCTTGATCCTCATTTTCAACCTAAAATTTTGTGCTCCGATGAGGTCCAATTTTGGTTAAATGGATATGTAAACAAGAAAAATTGTCGAATTGGGAGCCGATCAAACCCGAAAGCTATTGTCGGGATGCCCTTATAACCATTAAAACTCACAGTTTAGCGTGCTTAGGCTGGTGGAATCATCGGCCCATTCTTTTGAAGATGATACCAGGCAGAATGTTACCGTTAATTGAGAGCCCTATAGAAACATGATTTCTGACTTCTTCGTTCATTTGTTGAATGGCATTGACATGACGGAGCTTTGGTTTCAACAAGATGGCGTAACATGCGACACGGCGCCCGACACCAGGGCGCGAAGGGCAAGATTCCGCGTAATGGATCTGGCCCCTACGATCTTGTAATCTCACACCTTTAGATTATTTTGTTTGAGGGTATGTGAAGTTACTAGTCTATACCGATAAACCAGAGACAGAGTTGAATGATTTGAAAGTCAACATTCGCCGTGTTAGTGCTGATATACGGCCAGCTGCTCGATAAAGTTGTCGAAAATTGGACTTTACGATTGCGCATCATTCGAGCTAGCCGTGACACGTATATGCCCAAAATTATATTTAAGCACTAATGGCATAAAATTATGTATTAAATAAAGCTTATATCATAGGCATTATCATTGGCTTCAAGTGTTTTATTTCATATTGAATTTGCACAGCTCTAAAATAAACATCCTTTATACACCTTTGGCCAGAATGTCAATATTGGCAGCGAGGTAGTTAAGGCTTCGTCTACCTTGGCACCGACATCAGTTCCGAAATCAAACGCAGAATCAGGAGACAATTGAGTCATAGAGCCCTCTCCCGTACGACCATGCTGACTGTATGGTGCAGAAGCATGGACCCTATCAAAAGTGGCTGAAGAGGTCCCTGCCCGTTTCAAGAGAAAGACTCTTCGTCTCTATACATTTTAGAGAAGAAGACTCAACCACGAACTGTACGGTGGTACAGGGTTGTAAGCAAGTCTAGCCTAAGATGGCTAGGCCATGTAGCGCGAATGGACACCACAGCTCCAGTCCGGAGAGTCTTCGAATTCAAACGACGGAGTAGGGGACGGCTGCATTTATTATGGCGTAGCTGAAAGAAGACCTCAACTAACTGGAAGTTCGGCACTGAATTGAACTTTGCTGAGGCCAAGGCGCACCCCAGACTGTAGTGCCCGTTAAGAAGAAGAAGAAACAGAAATAGGATAGATAAATTATGACTCGAAACTAGGACTCAATCGTTTAGTGGAGGCATTATGGATAGACCAGACTAAACAGGTCGGCAAGTGCACTCGAATTCGAAGGTAATATTCACTAAATGTTGACGGCGATATGCAACATGAGGTCCTGCATTAGGGCTAATAAATTTATGAAGAAAAACGTGTCCAGAACGGGTACCTCGATAATGAACCTTTCTTCTCTTCTAGGTGGTTGGGAAATATTTGATTGAAAATAACATTGTAATCCGCCATATCCGCCAATTTTCTTCTTCTTGTGAGACTTTCCTCTTCTTGAAAAAATACTAAGAATCTTAAAAGGTCCTTGCATTCCCTCTTAAATCTGTCAATATTTTTCTGACATGAGGAAAGCCATTGCCATAAAGGTTGATAGTTCATTATCTTCTTAAACTTATTTCTAGAGTAGGCTTTTCTATTTAATTTATTTCTACTATTTTTGCTACGACACTACTAGATGCTGAATTGAAAAAAAAAATCGTTCCATTTGGGATTTGATCTCCAGACTCTTTGCGTGTAACTCGCCTTTGGCTTACTTGGTGTTGATTCATTTGCTTTCCTGGGAACAGTAATGCACATTAAAATAAAGACTTTTCTAAAATCTCCACATATTATGGGACTGAGCTTTTAAGACTTGTGAGTAAAGGCTCTATTTAAATGAAAATCCGTTCTGCGGACAACCTTACCCAATTCTACTACCATCGCATGGCTTCCTTCGACACTTAAGCAAACGGCAATGCCAAGAGAATTTAACAAAGTGTTTTGCTCATCCCTCAAAGTCATCTAAACCACCGAGCATGGTTTCAGGTTGTTTCAGCATTTCTTCGTCAGACAAATGCAATCAAGTAATTAAACCTAAATTCAATTAGAGTCCTTTATCCTGAACGGGATGAATAAACATTAGCAAATCCTTTTGGGATTTCCGAGATGAATTTGAACAGGAAAGAAGGACGTACAAATAAAAACACAGCTTCAAGGTGGAAATGCGTTAGTTTTGGGCCGAAAAAACCGGAAGAAGGCCGATTAAGATGGATTTCACCTGAACCAAATGTTTACACAACTTCGGCTAGGGTGAGGGTTTAAGATTGAGTGAATCAAGTAAATTCTCTCTTGCCGTCACGGGCTAATCAACAATGCACATACATTAAGGCCGAGTAATTACGTCACAAGCTGTGACCCCATCCGCTGAAGATGCAATCACCACGACTTTGGTTCTTTCTATGGAAGGTACGAAAAGATCCATAATCTGTGGTGAAATTGCGAGGAGGATGACTGCCATAAGTCGATTACCATCACTTAAAGATGTTAAGGAGTGAGTTTGGCGGGAGAAAAACAAACAAAACGATGATGACTAGGACGGGCGACGAGGGAGAACGGGGATGAGATGACGATGACGATGATGAGCAATGGGATTCGTGCCTTGGTTAATCAATCAAAAAAGAACTGAACGAGACCGCAAAGTCTCGGGAACGAGGAAGGCAAATCACAAAGTGGCCGTGGCATTTTTAAAATTTCATACACCCCCCCTGCATCCCCCATATTCCACGGTTTTATTTTTATCCGTCAATTGTCAGAAGTATTATAACATAGTGGGAATCGAGGAAGGAGAATACATTTCCTGCCACCATTTCAGGATACCTTTCGTAAAAGTGGCAGGCAACCATTTATCACGAAAGAAAAGCGAAAAACTGTTTTCTTCCTCCTCGTGCGCTTCCTTGTTCCACATTCCCATTCAAGCACCATTACGATGTGTGTTTCTTGTTCTTCTTCGTTTTTGTCTGCACAAAACATTCCATCAGGGACGTGAAACAAAAGAAAATAGTTCTCACTCCCAACTCAGTTCCAATTAGCCTCAGGTTGGGTTCCTCGTACCATTGACACGCAGATGCATTATCCCCCGAGGATACCATCAACTCCCGCCATCTTGCACTGCTTCTTCGGTTTCCAAAGTCTCCGCTTACATACGTGATAGGTGACATTGAGCCGATTCTGTAAAACCATAAGGGAGGCATGTGTATGAGGAGTTCTTAAAAAATATTTATTCCACGCTCCCCGCGCGTGGTAGGGGAATCATCCCTCACTCGTCGATGGGATGTGAGACTTTAAAACAGGTGTCCGAGATCTCAGAAGAAGAAGGGTTTCTCGCCGGGAGTTAATAATTTCCTTAATGGTGCAATTGAAGAGGAACGCGCCACATTTCAACTTGTTATCCCAATAATGGCAAAGTGGTCTTCGGCGGTGGGATATGCGGCGCGCGGTGTCATGGTCGAGCACGATACTGCTGATGACGATCTCATCAAGTTGTCTTGCCAGCACGCATTATTCTCTTCCATCAAAGATAATCCCGGGAATATCTCGGGTAATTTCCTTTTATTACCGTTGTATCATTTGGAAAAACAGTGTTTTTCGGGGAATAGCTCTTTTTGCTGGCACTCTTGGCCGAGGGGGACAGGGCGCGTTTTACGTGGGAGGTGATGAACGAAGATATAATGAGGAGATGGTGTCGGTAAGGAATGTCCTACTGGAGGTCGGATTACTCGAACTGTTTCCGAGAAATTGAGTCGAAATTGGCTTTGGGTGTGCTGGAAGTTTTTTGGTTTTGGGGTAAGGCTTCATGGCTGAAAGGTGTCTGTCTCGTAAATGTTTTCAAAGTGCTTAGAGGACCTGAAGAAGAGGAGTAGAAAGGGCAGTGAAAGGGTTGTTATGTAGGAGTAGGAATCTGGCTTTTCACAATTTAAAAATATTGTCTGCTATGGTGAAAGAGTAATGAAGAACTTGTTTTAATTCTTTTTACCCCATTCCGTCTTTTGTTTAAAGCCTCCATGCCTGGTGACTAGTCGGGCCGAATTGGGCAAGGACGCAAGAAAGAACGAAGAAGGGAATAATGGACAACTGTTGGACATTAACGGGACGCAGAGAGCTTCTTTCTATTCCGGTCTAACCTTTTCTGGTACATTCTTGGTGTTGCGTTTAGGAAAACCTTGGTTCGTTCAGTCAGGGACGGAGTACGAGGGTGGTCTGATAAGTACTTAGCCTCACCGCCAGATGGCGCCAGTATCGCAAGAGCAACTTACTATCATGTAGCACATTCTAGTAGAAGGCTACTGTCGAAATTTCAGTCGGATCGGACTCGTAGTTTTGTTTTGACCGCGTGTGGAAGCGGGAGTGTCCGCGGATTTTAGAAAAATGGAAAAAGAGCAATATCGGTCGGTGATTCGATTCTTGTTTTTGGAAGGGAAATCGCGCAGCGAAATCAAAGAGCGTTTGGATTCTGGGTATGGTGACTTTTTTCCTTCGATGGCGACCATCAAAAATTGGTTTAACGAGTTTCAACGTTTAACGATGAACCACGTCCAGGTGCCCCGGACAAAATCCACGATCTCCTATTGGCAGACCGCCGATTGAAGGTGCGCGAGATAGCTGAGACAGTAGGCATTTCAAAAGATCGCGTGGGTCATGTCCTGCATGAAATTTTGGGCATGAGAAAGCTGTCGACGCGATGGGTGCCGCGTTTGCGCACTCCGGACAACAAGCGCAACCATGAGACCATTTCAGAGCAGTGTTTGACACTGTTTAAGCGCAATCCGAAGGAGTTTCTGCGTCGTTTCGTGGCAGTCGACGAAGCATGGATCCACCGGTACACACCAGAGACCAAGGAACAATCGAAACAGTGGACTTCACCCGGCGAACGTGCTCCGAAGGCGAAGACTATCCCATCGGCCGGAAAGGTGATGGCCATCGTTTTCTGGGATTCACAAGGTGTGATCCATATCGACTACCTGGAGAAGGGCAAAACGGTCACAGGGCTGTACTATGCCAAATTATTGGGCCGATTCGATGCCGAATTGAAGAAAAAACGGCCCCACTTGGCGAAGAAAAAGTGCTCTTCCACCATGATAACGCACCGGCTCACACCTCCGCCCTCGCCACGGCCGAATTGGTCGAATTGGGCTACGAACTGCTGCCCCATTCACCGTATTCACCAGATTTGGCCCCGTGCGACTTCGTTTTGTTTCCAAACTTGAAAAAGTCACTCGCCGGGCAGAAATTTCAGTCGAATGAGGAGGTCATTGCCGCCACGGAGGCCTACTTTGCAGACCTCGAGAAAACGTATTTTTCAGACGGGTTAAAGAAATTGGAGCATCGCTGGGTCAAGTGTATCGAGCTAAAAGGAGACTATATTGAAAATCGCCATTTCTCCAAAATTTTTGTTTTTCTTTTGTAGGCAAAGTACTTATCGGACCACCCTCATAGGTACAAATGTTACGTATATGCCCCACAGTGCGATGACTTGGCGGCTTCTCCCCAATGACGTATCGATTCCTTGGACCTGAAAGGGAGGCAGAAAGCTTATTTCTATTCAAGTCTAACCTGGTTAAAAACCATTCTATTGGTTCCCATGTTAGGGGCAGCTCTCAAACAGGTTCTAAAGACAATCGGAGAAACATGTCCACTGGGGTAGATGTTACAGTTCTTAATATAATGACTGTTATGGTCGTCGGAACTGATTTTCATAAATCGTAATGAAAAAGCTGCCGTGGCAGTATCGGCGCATTCCTAACGCATACCCATGGCAGGATTTGTTATTTTTTTTTAAATAGACCCCATTACGGCAAGCCCATTAGCTTCTCACTACCCTCAAGAATCTTTTCATTAAATACCACGAGTTTTTCAATATCTCACCCAAAAAAGTAACAAACGATCTTGATACCTTCAGACAATATATACATTCAAAGCGCATATCGCACCTTCAGCGCAGCAGAGCTGACCATAATAGGTTTTTTCGGTCCTAAAAATCTCACCCTCCCTGCCACACTAACGCCCCCCGAAAACCTTCCTCTTACCTTTTATTATCAGAATGTAAGAGGCCTACGCTCTAAAACTCAGGCTGTCCTGCAGCAATCTCATGCGTTACCTTTTGAAATATTTGCCTTAACCGAAACGAACTTAATCCCTAGCATAAACAACCTTGAACTATTCCCATCCAACTTTAACGTCTATCGCGATGATGTTAACCGACCTTCTGATGGTTGTCCATGCCGCGGTGTTCTTCTAGCTGTCCGAAACTCAATTGACTCCTCTCTCATAGCAACTTCATCTTCGCCATGCCTCGACTTTGTTTCCATTAAAATTGTACTACCCCGGATATCGCTCTACGTCATCTGCTTTCACATTTTGCCATCACAACCTATTGAAACATATAACTGTGCCATTGATACAATCGATAATTTAATTGAACTACGAGATCCCCAAGACGAGATCCTCGTTTTCGGTGACTTCAACCTTCCTCACCTTAAATGGATCCCTTCAGACGACCAATCGTTTTACATTGCCTCTAATCCTACTGCAGCCAAAGAATGCCTCCTCTCTGACCGCCTAGCTGATTCCAGCCTTAACCAAGTTAGCGGCATTTTGAACTTCATGGGCAGACAACTCGACCTAATTTTCACAAGTGACCCCTGCAACTCCTCAGTTTCAGCTTCTCCGCTGTCCCTATCAACCGTCGACAACTACCACCCTCCCCTTCTCCTCTCGTTCTTTCATAACTCTCCTCTTCAGAACTCTCCCCCCACTGTTCGAATCTCTCACGATTTTCACAAAGCCAACTTCCGTCAAATCAATGAATATCTCAATAATGCCCCTTTTAATTTCAACGACCTTACCGTAAATGATGCCATATCTATATTCTACAAAGAAATATTTAATTCCTTCTCCCTTTATGTACCCCTTTCTCGACAAAAAACCTCATCCACCTCCCCACCATGGTATAACCGCAGGCTCCGTTCTTTGAGAAACAAACGAAACAAGCTGTGGTCAACTTTCCTTCGTACTCAATCCCCAAATGACTTCTCTAACTATTTAGGTACTTACCTGCATTTTGTAGAGCTTTATAAATCCCTCTATCAACAGTACCTAGTTGAGACGCAAACCAACCTTATAAATAATCCCAAGTCCTTCTTTCAATTCGTTAACCACAAAAGAAAATCTGATGGCTACCCAAACTCACTCTCCTTCAATAATGAAACTTCCAATGATCCTCATTACATCGCCAACCTTTTTGCCACATTTTTCAATCAATCTTTTACCCATGATTCCTTTGCACCCGATCATACCTATTTCAACTATTTACCTGATTTCTCCTCTGGACCACTTCTCCCTCGTAGTGTCGACCCGATTATCATCGAAGAAAGATTAAAGCAACTTAACGATGAATTCACCCCTGGCCCCGACGGCCTCCCAGCTATATTTTTGAAAAAATGTTTCTCCTCCCTTTCTCTACCTCTTTCAAAAATCTTCAGCCTATCCCTTTCCCAAGGTGAATTTCCCCATATATGGAAAACCTCTTTTATAACACCTATACACAAAAGTGGTCCGAAGAATGACATTAACAATTACCGTCCCATTGCCAAACTCTCTCATATACCCAAAATCTTCGAAAGTATTTTGTATGATAATTTAAGTTTTCAATGCAAGTCTTTGCTTTCCCCCAGACAGCACGGCTTCCTTAAAGGCAGGTCGACAACCACAAACCTTATTGAATTCGTTTCCTTCACCCTCTCAGCCTTAGAAAATGGCAAGGAAGTCGATGTTATCTCAACTGACTTCAGTAAGGCCTTCGATAAAATTTCACACAGACTAATACTCTTCAAACTGTCTTCTCTTGGCTTTGAGCCCATCTTATTAAAGTGGATTTCCTCATACTTGGAAAATCGCAACTACAGCGTCCGCTTTAGATCTGCCCTCTCTAACCCCTTCCTTGCTTCTTCCGGTGTCCCCCAAGGCAGCCATTTAGGCCCGCTTCTTTTTATCCTCACCATAAATGATATTGATATGGTTATCAAACATTCTTACATCTCCCTATATGCCGACGATGCTAAACTTTTTAAGATCATTTCCTCAAAACTTGACTCCTCCCTTATTCAATCGGACCTCAACAGCTTTTCCACCTGGTGCTCCAAGAACTGCCTCGGCCTAAACATTTCAAAGTGTCAATCCATTACTTTTTCCCGCAAACGCAACAAACCTCCTCCCCGCCTCTACTTTCTCCATAATCAACCCCTTTCCACCGTTAAAGTGATCCGTGATCTTGGTGTATTATGCGACCAGGAACTCAATTTCCTTGCACATATCAGCGATATAACTCTTAAGGCCAATTCTGCGCTCGGCTTCGTGAAACGATGGTCTAAAGAATTTTCCAATCCCTACGTCACTCGGTCTCTTTACATAACCTTTGTTCGCCCTATTCTCGAATACGCGTCTCAAGTGTGGTCTCCTTACTATCATTCACACATTTCCAGAATTGAGAGTGTCCAACGTCGCTTTCTCCGTTTTGCTCTTCGCGGCTTACCCTGGGACAATCCTCTGATCCTACCTCCCTATCAAGACCGCCTAAAACTTATTAATTTGAACTCGCTGGAAGAACGAAGAGAGATATCCGACATCCTTTTCATCCACCGACTCCTCTCAGGTACCATCGACTGCGCGTCCCTTTATAACTCTATCTTTTTTAACACTAACCCTCGTAATACACGAAATCCACGTCTCTTCTATGTACCCGCCTCTCGTACCTCCTATGGCTCCAATGAACCTATCTCTCGTATGCTGCGGAATGTTAATGCGAAAAACTGTTTCGACTTTAACATCAGCACTCCTTGTCTAAAACTCCATCTCAATCGCCATCTTTCTTAGATCGTAAGTTAAATTAAGTATGTAGCTTGAATTAAGCACAATAAAATGGGGGTATAGCCCCCACCAAAATCAAAATCAAAAAAAAAAAAATTCTAAGGCTTTTATCCTTACGTACTTATATTTTTCGATTCCTAGTTAACACTAAACTAATTTGAATATACCTCCAAGTCAGGTTGCATAATCCCAATGTTCCTCTATTCAGCCTGCAAAATTCAATGTAACCCTCCGCCCCCATCTGCCAAGGACAATTTTCGGCACTCAATTTAAAGTAGGTTTAGAAGGACATACAATAAAAAATTCGTTTTATAAAAGCAATTTTCTCGCCCGAATATCACCTCATCGATATGCCAATAACAATAAATGGCAATCATAATCCCCACCCTGGCGACCCTTACCCCAAAACCCTTAAGAAGAAAAAGGTGATTTATAGAATTTATTCACCGGTAATTCCATTTCGGTCCATCATTCACCAAAAAATCAGGTTATTTAGTGGAATTTTATTTAAACTACTTCTCGGCCAGTACCAGGAAGCCAAGTGTCATCGTCTGAATAAGGGATGACTAGCAGGAAAAAAATGGCAAAACATTTAGAATCATCCTGTCTGCCATTGTTGTATAGGGAAACGCGGTATGAAAAATCACCCGTCGACAATTGGACTTGGACTAGTATTCAGGGATTGCCAGGACAAGTCCCCCTTTTGCTGGACATCCAAGACGAGTATGAGGTGTGAATGCTGCTCTTTTGTTGCGACCATGACTTCGTGTCCATGCAAAGCTAGGGCATAAATAGGAATTCATTTTTGTTTATATTTTGGCAGGACTCTTCCTTTTTTTTTGGGTTGAGTGGTGATTTTTCTATTTAATTTCGAGACCGTTGTTGTGCTCGTTGTTCCCGTCGACATTTTTTTTTACCCGAATTAGAGCAAAAGAATAAAAGAACAATCCAAACTGGTACTCGTCGTACATTGCGAAGGGAATGAAATATAATAATAGAAATGGGGAAAGGAAATTGCAACCCCATCGTTTAGGACAACTCCGCGGAGCGGGACGCGGGTAGCGAACCACTGTACACGGTACACGGTATGGCAAAAACGGTCTGAATGAAGAGAGGGTTCTCTAAGTAGGTTGGATCAAAGCGCTGAATGAGCTGTTTTATTGTGTGTGCGCTGAATTACTTGAATGGCAATTTTGGAAAACGGCGTGCGAATCATTTATGACAGGAATCGAGGGCGGTGGGCTGCCGAAGGAGGGCAAACTTGGATGTGCCGTGTTGAGCGGTACAAAATGGTTGAATTTAATGTGGTGTAATGAGAAGAAGTAATTTAGCACTTCACGACATGAATTGGAGAAAGGGATTGTGAGTGATGCTGATGACAATGATAACAATGCTGACTGAGATTCGTCTTTTTTGATGGACGATTTTTGGGAGAGTGACGGGGTTCATCGGTTGGTTAATTGTATTTGAAAACGGTCAGTGAACCGAATTGGTGGCAAAACTTGGGTGAAAAGGTTGTTCTGACTTGAAAAAGTGGCGACTTTCGAGTGCGTTTTCTTGAACCCTTAAGCCAACAAGCGCTGTTTGATTGGCTGTTGTAATCAGGTGCCCGCGGCAACATATTCCCTGTCATAGAGTCATAAAGCGTTGTTTTGATGCCATGCCTTGTTTGGCTTGGGTAAAAATTGTGAAATTCTCAAATCTGGCCTGTGGAGTGGAGACATAGACAGCGGCTGCTGTAAGTGCCGAGCGTTCCCAGAGAAAGTTTCGGTAGTGATCAAGTCAGGCGGCGGGGCTGCCTATAGGGCAGCGGCCTTTACTGACTATAACGATTCACGAGATATCAAATGACGATTGTTCAAAAGATTTTTTGATGTAACTTCAAATTTGTGGGCCAGGATTTCTTAGTTATTTACCTGGTTGATTTGCCCCTATTGTAAGCTGTGGTTAGTAAGAATAAAGGGAGTTTCGTTTGACCTTTCCATCTCCCTCTATGATGCTGTAGCCTGGAATATAGAGGGCAATCCAGATCTGATACTACCGCCAGCCTATTTGATTTTGTCCTTGCATTGTTCCACGAAGTTTGGAGAAGATGATTACCGAGAATAAGGCTTTCATGGAGGTCTGATCAATAGCTTTGACCGTCTTGTGGAGCAGGCTGTACCGAACTGAACTGAAAACCTCCGTGATTGCCAATCGATTGTTTGAAGGATGCTCGAGCGAGAACATAGGAGAGAGGAATCCTGACAGTACCCCGAGGTCCATCTCCGAGCATCAGTGTATGCCAGGAGTAGGTAATTTGAAATCAGCGGACGGGCCTTCCATTCCTTTCTCGAAGGGAAAAGTCAATGTACTGTGCTGCCTGGAGGAAAAAGTGTAATTTGTCGAAGCTGATGTTAGACGGGCTGGAGTAGCAAGGCTCGTATTGGCCATATAGCTTTCATAACTAGTAGCCCCTTCCTTGAGTCTCATGATGATGAGCTGAATGATGAGCTGGATTATTTAAAACTTATTTCTCCTTTTTCTACGTTATAAGCTTTGCTTAGGGCAGAGATGTGGTTAAGGATGGGGCGGACAATGGCCACGGAGTGGACTCAGGCTTAAGCCCTCATCTTCTACTGAAATCTCAATTTCTAAGCCCTTTTTCGTAATTAAAAGCTCGTTCCCGTGATCGCTCAATATCGCATTACGGACGGTAACCCTTACTTGATTCATAGCTTCTTTTCTCAATCTTGGGAATGAAGAAGCTCCACCCAGGACTTGTGAATTTAACTGAGAAGCTGAGAAAACGACCATGATTGGGGACACGGTCTTCTTCCGCTTCTTTCGTAGCATGACGGGGATGTTGCCATTAGGGCACGGTGATTTGTGTAAAGAAAAGATAGGCTAAGGGCCCAGCAGATCTTTTCTTCAGTGTGATTAGATCTTTCATGTGTGATTTATATTGGATGCAGAGAGGTTCAGTACATCCATGAAAGTAGGTGAGAGTTAGGAATTCAAAAGATTCCAAGGTTCTATAAGAAAAGAAGGAAAAAGAAGCAAAATAATTAAGAAGAGGGTGTATGCCGTCAGAGTCTATCATGTCCCGGCATTACACGCACCATGCCAACCTGCCCCTCGGCAGCCTATTATTGGTTGATAATTATTGCGATTTTTTTTTCAACAAATTTTATTCAGCAAAACCGATAAAAATATTTAACAAAATGATGTTTAAATGATTATTCCGGAACGTAGTCACCATCCACTTTAAGAACTGCTTCCTATTTGCTTGGCAGCTTGTCGATTCCACGGCGAAGAATTCACGGTTCTTGGTGGCGATCCACGCCTTAACATCGGCCATCAAGTCATCCAAATCATCGTAAATTTTGTTCGTTTGCCGGTTTTTCAACGACCGATTGACGTGATAGTTGTAGGAGCTTCGGTCGGTGAATATGGCGGATGTGAGAGCAGATCCCATCCCTTATTAGTTACCGATTCGACGACACGACGTTCTGTATGAGGACGGGCGTTATTTTTGTGGAAGACGATATTGTTCTTTTTTCGTAGACGTTTCGTTCCGATTGCAGCGTTAAGGCGGCTAAGTTGAGCCAGATATGGGTCGCTGTTATTGTTGAACTGCCGCTTGCCAGTGGCGATCCACGCCACTAATTCCGCTTCTATCGCACCATACACGCCGCATAGCCTTCTTACAGTGGACCCCCTTTGGTATTTCTTTTGGAGAAACATCCGGCGAGAGTAGCCATGATTCATCACCCGTGACGAGATTCTTCAGAAACGAGCTTGCTCATTTCGTTGCAGCAAATCAGTAAAAATGCGTACATGCCTTGTTGTAAGTTGGTGGGGGACCCGTACAGCCAATTTCCACATCTTTACGGGCTTTTTGGGATGGCGGACGGTCGTCGATTGGTTGACACTCGGCTAGCATTCGTGCTGTCAGGCTTTCGTCTTTTTCCGCTAGCGAGGGTTGCCTTTTAAGTTTTTACAAAAAGTCAAACAGAAACGAACAAGTTCGAATCAAAGTGTTTTATTGCTTTTCGAAATATTCGCCCTTAAGGTCTATACAATTTTGCATACGCTCAAACCAATTCCGGAAACATTTTTTCCACTCTGAAGCTGATATCGTAGAAACATGGTTTTGAAAGTCTTCAACAGCTTCTTGAGGTGACGAAAATCGCTGTCCGCGCATCTTTTGTTTGCTTTCAGGATCATACGAATATATCCAAGTTTCGTCTCCTGTAACAATGTTATATACGGATTTTGAACGTCCTCGGTCGAATTCATTCAACTGCGCTTCGGTCAAATTATGCGGAATCCATCTGGAACATATCTTTCTCACACCTAAATGTTCATGCGAAATCGATTGTATTGCAGTCTGCGATTACCTAAGAGACGTCTCTATCTGTCTGTAAGTCAAATGCCGATCTTCTTTAATCATGTTGCGCACAGCATCGATGTTTCTCGGAATGACAACCGATTTTGGCCGACCTTCTCGACATTCATCACTGACGGACGCACGACCATGACGAAATTCTGCAAACCAATTGTAAACAGTCTTCTCTGATGGTGCTTCATTACCAAAAGTTGCATGAAGCGATTCTATGCATTGTTGGTAAGGCCTCTTTTGAAATCATAAAAAATCATCCAAGCGATACCTCTCGCTTGTCGTAAAAGGCGACTAAAACAAAGGTAAACAAAAATCACATCTAGGCAATTAGAAAACACCAAGGTGAGCCTAGGGACACATAAGTATACCACCATTAAACTGCCCCACAAGTGTGCATGCAAATCAGTGGGTTGACACGACTGGAGATCACCGGTGTAAGATCAAACAAAAAAAAACAAAAATCTGGAGCATGCCCGTGTCAAAAAAAGGAGGGGAAGAAAGAAAACGGTCAATCCGTAGCATTATGGAAAAGAACGCTAAAAGGAAAAGCACTACCCCGCCAGGCACTACTAATGGTCGTGATCCTGGGACGAGCAGCAATGCTCGGGTCAGAGCTATAGGATTTCCAGGGGATAGCAAAGTAATGCAACGGCGTAAGCCACACTTTAGAGTCGCGAATTGGAAAGTTCGAAGCATGAGTGATCGCAGCTATGAGCTTGAAGAAATGATGGTTAGAAGGCGAGTAGACATCCTGTGCGTACAAGAGACGAAATGGCGAAACACCGATAATCGGGCACGTTTCTTGGACGTTAAAACAAAAGCCTGCAAGATGTTTTACTATGAATTGGAACAAGGAACAACGGAATCGCCATCATCCTTGCGGCAGAGCTACTTGCCAACGTCTTAACCAAAGTCCGTCTTCAAAGTCCAGTGACCGTTTGATGGCTCTTAAATTGGTGATGCATGGTGAGGTGTGGAACGTCGTAAGCGCATATGCCCCTCAAGTAGGATGCGAACAAAAAGAAAAAGATGCATTCTGGCTAGATTTCCACAACCTTGTCAAAATCATCCCAAAGGAAGAGCTTTTGTTTGTTGGGGGAGATTTAAACGAACATATCGGGAAGACAAGCGAAGACTATGAAGACTACCACGGGGGCTGGGATACGGTACCAGGAACTCTTTAGGTGAAGATATCCTAAACATGTGCAAGTCGTACGGTCTTATAGTGCTAAATACCATGTTCGTCAAACAAAGCCGGCACCTGATCACTTATAGCAGCGGCGGAAATGAAACTCAAATAGACTATCATTTGGTATCCAGTTTCATGAAGCCACGAGTTAAAGATTGCAAAGTGATCCTGGGAGACGCGATAGTCCCTCAACACCGTCTCCTCCTGACTGAATTTTTTATGGAGGCGAGTAAGAAGTCAAAGCAGCAAATGAAGGTGTCTGAGAGAATCAAGTGGTATAAGCTGGATAAAAGAAAAGGCGAAGCTTTTATTACCAGCATGAAAAACTATCTCTTTTCCATTATCGATGAGGTCGGTAATGAGGAGTGCAGACAGGAGGGATTTTCTACAGCCAAATCACTGCTCGGAACATCTAAAGGCCCCTGCCAACACGCAAAAGAAACCTAGTGGTGGACAGACGAAGCCAAAGCAGTGATACACGAAAAGAAAATGGCTTTCCAAGCTTGGTGCTCTTCTACTAATAGAGAGGGAAAAGCTCGCCGTCAAAAGGTATATAAATATTGCAAAGGTATCGCGAAGAAAAAGTGCGCCCAATTCAAAGCGAAAAGCATGGAAGGCCTTTATCAGGAGTTGGAAGAAATATAGTCTACCGTGTCTGACAGGAACCAGGCTACCCAAAGCAATTTGAATAAAGGAGCAAATATCTTTAAGATAGCCGCCCAGAGAAGAAGAAATGCTCAGGAGATTCGTTTCCCAAAGTTTATTAACAATGCTGAAGGCCAACTCCTTGTGGAAGACGAAAAAATTCTCCACAGATGGCGACAGTATTGCGAGGAACTTCTGAACGAACAGTTTCCCCGAGTGTTCTTTCCAAGAGCCGCCCCCGAATCATGCCGAAATATCCGACATCACAGTCGAAGAAGTTCCATACGCGGTTAAAAACTCCAAGAAAAGAAAAGCTGTTGGGCCGTACGGGATACCCTCTGAGTTCTGGAAAAAGATGGGAGACATCGGGTCTAGATGGCCCTTGGTTCTTATCTCCAAACTTATGAGAGGCGACACTATGCCTAATCAATGGAGGAAAGCTATCTTCTTCCTTTGCACAAAGGAAAGGGTGATACGCGAAATTGTGATAACTACCGTTCTGTCAAGCTGATGTCGCACACCATGAAGATCGTTGAACGGGTATTAGATAGTCGACTGCGGAAAATAATACGACTATCTGATGACCAGTGCGGGTTTGTCTCGGGTAAATCAACAACAGATGCAATCCAAAGTATAAGGGTCATGATGGAAAAGCATTGTGATTCTTCAAAGGACTTGCATATGGTGTTGGTTGATTTCGAGAAAGCCTTTGACCGGCAACCAAGAGATCTTTTATGGGTAGCGCTAAGACAAAAAGGAGTTCCAGAAACCTACGTGCGAGTGATCATGGACATGTACAAGAGAGCAACGACAAGAGTAAGATGCACCGCAGGAGTCACCGAAGAGTTCGCAATCAAAGTCGGTGTACACCAAGGGAGCGTCCTCAGCCCACTGCTCTTTATAGCAGTCCTTGATTGCTTGCTTGAAGGTGGTGGACATTTTTGAGAGACACGGGTGTCGTATTAGTTCAAAGAAGACAGAGTATCTGTGCTGCCCGTTCTCTGACCCTCATCAGCCTATTCTAGACATTTACTTGAATGGAAGAGTGTTTCCCAAGTGTGAAAAGTTTAAATATCTGGGATCTATGATTAATAAAGAAGCAACTTGTGTGCATCAACCATCGCGTAAGCGTAGGGTGGATGAAGTGGCGGGAAAACTCCGCCATCTTCTGTGATCGAAAAATGCCCTCTAAGCTGAAAGGAAGGCTCTGCACTTCAGTTGTACGTCCGGCGCTCACATACGGTTCACAATGCTGGACAATGCACAAAAAGTATGAGAGCAAATTAACGGCAGCTGAGATGAAGATGCTTCGCATGACAGCGGGAGTGACAAAGCGTGACAGAATTAGAAGTTCAAAGATCCGAGGAAGCCTCCACGTAAAAGAAACCATCACAAGAAAGATAGAGCGCGACCGACTCAGTTGGTATTGCTATGTTCAAAGGAGAGATCCTTTGAACCCCGTCCAAAAGGCGTTATCAATCAACGTTCCAATTTCAACACGCAAAAATGGCAGGCCGAAAAACAATTGGTACAAACAAAAGCAAAAACACCAGCATTTGATTGGCCTCAGCGATGAAGTAATCCCAAACCGGGAAGCCTGCCGCTACTTTCTGAGGTCAAACCGGCGGTCCCCACAAGCGGACCAGTAGGAATGCAGTTAAGTGGGAAGGTTATGGTCCTACACTTCTGACCATAACGACGCCGGAAAAAAGGAAAAGAAGAAGAAGAAGATAAAAATCATCCAACGTAAGCCTTCACGGGTGATTTCCATTTTTGCACAAACTTGCTTTTTTTTAAACGTTCACTATCAACAACTTACTCAGTCAATTTCTAAGTGTCACAACTCATTACCGCCATCTATTGTTCGATTGTAAAAACTTAAAAGGCCTGTCGTTGAACTCCGATGATTGACCTCTTCCTTTTTCATCTACGAGGTTTGTGCCGCCCGTTTTGAACTTCTTCAACCATCTTTGAATTTGGCTTTTGGCCGAAAAGTTTTTTGAGATCGGAAATTGACTCTGCCGCCTTCCAACGTTTCTCGAAGTGGTAAATCATAATAAAAAAAAAAAAACAATAATTATGCATCAGCCTTAAAAGATTGCAATACGCTGTGCAATTAGACTCCTTCACCACCATCATATAGATCAGTGGGTCACATGGCCATCCTACAACGTCTGAGCTGGACAGGATTACCATAATTTTGGTGGATTCTAGTTTTGGCACTGGCATCTTTGGACCAAATCGGAAAATATCAACTATGGGAATGAGTCCTAGTATCTTCCAAATCATACTATACGCTATCCTGACGTGACAATCTAAACTCAGAGACTGGCATAAGAGGTATAACCATCAATATACTCTCAGACAGTCAAGCAGCACTCAAAGCACGAACTCAAAAATCGTTAAGGAATGCCACGATCCACTACAGGATCTAGGCAAGAAAAACAAGGTCAAATTTGGTGGGTGGCAGAGCACAAGGGCAACTCGCTAGGAAAAGTTTCAGCGAAAGGTAATATGTGTCGAGGTGAGTCTGCCACCTTAAAAAGCATGTTTTCCTTAGAGAAATTATGACTCCTGAGGGATCAGCTCAGCTCCAACGAGAGATATTCTCAACTTTTTTAAGAAAGTAGAGAAACTCCTTGTCTAATCGGCTATCAGGCACATTAGATCTACATTGGTCGCAGTGCTATATGTTAGCATTAGATCCCTAGTGGCACTGAAGTGTAGGTCGAAAAGAGTAGGATCGTGTTGCGCAGCATTTTCGACAAAAGCTCATTGTAGTTCCTAGGAGCGAAGACTTCGACAATTGGTGTTAAGGGGCATCATTTGCAGCAGTGTGGCCCAGTCAGACAGTCATAGCTAAGAGAAGAAGTACGAACCCAGACCATGAAGTGTAACACAAATAAACCTACGTTGAACGACCTCAATAAGCGCTGTTAGGATCCTGTAAAAGAGGATCAGACTAACTAACATATTTAGGGAGAGGTGTTTAGAGAGATGGTGTTTAAAGATTTCATAATGTAAAGACCCTTTGGACCAAAGCGGCAGTTTGATAATGCTGTCGAAGTTTGTTGTTACAGGTAATATCTAAGTTAATCAAAAAGTTAACAGGGAGAGCTTGACAATAGGTCGGGTTGGAGGGAGCAGGAACCATCAGGGAAGATATATGTACATATATAAGTAGATTTGTATATCTTCGCTGTATATGGACAAGTGAGAGCTCATGATAACACAGTTGGCAGTAGTGCATTTTAGATGACTGAAGACCACGGGAAGGCTTAATTCTTTGCCATCTTCTAGTGCATATAAGGATTGTGAGACTAAACCAATTAGGTTAATAGTTGTCGATCGACCTAAAAACACATGCTTATTCAGGGAGAAGGTGGGCTTGCAGTGAAAGAATTTTGTACATACGGACGGTACTTTTAAAAACTCTGGGTGTGCAATGGGGCGATAGTTGGACCTTATTCTTTGGACTCTTTTTGTTGATTGGGATGGTGTAAGCATTTTTCCAAAGCTAAGAAAAGAGTCCTTCAGAATGTGAAATGGAATTTTGATAAATGGATAAATGAAATGGAATTTTGATTAAATGATGCCGAGGAGACAGTCAGGACATATTCCCTCGATGACTAAGGCTAGAGATGTATGGGTGCAACCTTTGAAAAATACTCAAGATCGGGATAAAGGATAAGGTCGGAGAACCATTGGCTGAAGGAGTAGGAAAAAAGTTGCCACCTATTTTGAGGACATTGGATGAAGTATTGAGAAAATTAAAATAAGAGAAATTGTTATTGGAATTTTTTGCATTTACATATGAAGTGGTAAAACCCTTGAGGTCGGAGATAAGAGAAGATCGCATTCGGTTAAGGTATCAGAGGTAGATAGGGAAAAAGAGATAGAGATTGGGTTTACAGACATGCAAGTAATAAGAAAGGTCGAATGAGGAGCGGGACTAAAGGGATTTAAATAAGCTTGCCATCGTTTGCTTTTCTCGTTGGGCCTGGAGCATATTTCCTTGGAATATCAGGGTAGATATAAGGTGCAGATCATTTTTGTTGAATAAGACAACTGACGATTTCAGAGTAGAGCAGCGCGAGAGGATCATCCAAAGATATGTACGCGTTTGGATTTAGGAGAAAATTAAAGTTGACATTGCTAAGGAGGTTCTTTAAAGGTTTTTCAATATGGGCGGGTAGATGTTGAAATAGAATAACAGAAGCTGTGTGTGAGATATTAACAAAATTCTTTTTTTATTTGTAAGGCCCATGCATGCCATTACGTATGGAATATGACATCGTTCAAACGCCCGCCTCGGCTTCTTACGGTGGCACCGAATGGTCCAATTTTCAATGACTCTTTCACATAGATCCGGCTGAATTAAAGCGATGGCCTGTGCTATGCTCACTTTAAGGGCATCGATCGATTGTATAGACCTGCGACTCCAGAAGAAAAATTCTAGCGGAGTTAAATTGCATGACCTTGGTGATCATTTCACATCACATCTGCGAGACATACATAGCCTTACCCTTAAATCGTTCATGCAGAATGTCAATCGTGGCATCCGCCGTCTGGCACGTAGCGCCGTCCTGCTGGAATCACATTTCGACTATGTCCTTATGGTTCAATTTGGGCTGTAAGAAATCGGTTATCATCGTTCTGTAGCACTCGCTATTGTGACCGTCGTTTCGAAAAAGTACGGACCAATGACGCCGCCAGCCCAAAATTTGCACCAAACAGTAACTTTTTGAGGATGCATTGTCACCTGATGAATGTCGTGTGGGTCGGTGTCGTCCCATATATGGAATTTTGCTTGTTAACACAGCCATTCATCCGAAAATGCACCTCGTCGCTAAAAATTATTTTTCGGCCGCTTCGAAGCCCAGTCAACGAACAAACGGCGTTGTCGATGGTCATGAAGTTTGCGCTCCTGGGTCAGTTGGATCTCGTACAGATGTAGGGTCAAGTCCCGAGGCAAAATTCGCCAAGTTGAAGTCTGAGAAAGGCCAAGTTCTTGTGCACGACGAGGAATAGGCTGCCTCGGGTTCTGCTGTCTCGGTCGATTTTGCTTTTCTATGACATACGAATGTTGGCTGATTGATTACCAAACTGATCGTCCCAATTATGGCCATCAAACGTTGAAGAGTCGGTTGTGAGTTTCATCATCGAATCTAGCCCATTTCAAGTGATCTCAGTGTCATTGCAGTCAGCGATATCAAATTTGGGATTAAATCGATTAAAGTGATAACAATAAGTGGCTTGTGAGGTTCGACAAAAATATTAAGGTACTTGTAACATAAAGTTGAAAATCCGAGAAGTTTGACCATTTAAAGGCTGTCCCTGGTTCAATAAAATATGGAGTGAAGTGTCCTTTAGACAGGAACTTAGTTAATGGGGCTGTCGATGGACTGGTAGTACTCTGACCAGCATGGAGTTTTGGCCTCTCTGATGACGTTTTTTTTTTGTAGATTTTGAGGCAGTCTTTGTATAATATGATTCTGGTCCTTCTTTTAATTTTTGATAGTCTCTCAGCAGTGATTCCTCAATGGAAGACCGTAGTCTAAGCGACACTAGTCTTTATATGAAACGAGTAAAGCCGCTCGTCTTCTATGACATCCCAATATTTTTTTATAGCCCTTGTTTACAAGCCTAGACGTACAATAACTCATGCGATATAAGTTCAGCCATGAGTCACTCAACTCTTTAACCTGTCTTTGAGGCTATAAGTCGTGTAACATTGGCACTATGTAAAAGCATTTACCCCTTGAAGCTATAACAGCTTGAGAGACCAAAAATCACACTCCATTCAGAGAAACGTCATTGTAGTGGTTAAAAACTGACATTCTCCGTTGGCACTTGTCCCGAAAAGAAAATATCCTTAATTTAAAGTGAATCCTTTCAAGCCATTTGGACGTTTAATTATGCAGTCCAATTCGTTTAATTGCACCCCGCGCATCTAACTGCGGCACATTTATACGATATGTCTTCTACGAATGGTGGTCCTTGTTGACAGTCCTTTATTTCTCCTGTTTCGTCAACGTCATTGTCAAGAGAAGAAAAACCGCGGAAAAAAAAAGGAAAACGTAAATATTCACAAAGTGAACAACGAAAGGCTGACGATGGATGATAGATACATTTAGCATATCAAAGAGTTGAGAGATTAATCCTTCAAAAAGGACTCTCTCACTCTGTTTGCCTTGTAGTGGTATATACAGACCACGAAACGCCCGACAGATGGTCGAATGCGTGGTGTGATATGGTGTTTTGGCAAATAATTATCCTTGGAGAAAGGTAGTGACGCTAAACATTGTCATAACCAGAAAAGCCGCGACGGGCGGTCCAAATTATAGCCCCCTCCCCCAATCGCGAAGAAGAATAAAAATGTATATAAAAAAAGGAGCTCCTTCCATCAGACAAGCCGACGAACCACCTGCAGTTCACAGTGCTTGACTCAGACGAGAATGTAGAATGTGAGTACGTACCCTTGGAGGGAAGCATGCGGAGGATGGAGACGAAAAAAAAGGACAAAGTAAGGAACGACAATGTAGACAAACTCGGGTATAAAGTCAAGGGATGAGGACCGGCAACTCGTCCGTAGTGGAGGGTGCATAGAGCGCTGTCGTTGGTCGAGAGAAGGGACTCATAAATATTTTATGGAAGAACATCATACTTTTGAGTAAATCCTTTTCTCAGTCGAAAGGAGTTTATGGCACATGGACAATGATGGAACGGGGTCTTTTCCCGTCTTTCCCAGGCTTGTAGGGAAAAACTTTAAATTATTATTCAACTCTTAGTTCACTTTCAATCAATGGAGAGGAACGGCCAGGTGGTATGGGTCATTGTCAATCGGAAATAAGCAAAGGACATCGAATTGGAAAGGGTTCATTGCCGAGACAGAAATAGATGCACGGAAGGGGAACAAAAAGAAACAAAAAAACTTTTAAAAGGCATTACAAGATGCAGCTTAAATGGGTTTAGGTCTTTGTTGCTGCAGATGCGAAGGTTTGATAAAAGACCAGGACTTTGTTAGATGATTCATGGCGTGGTGGTAAGCTGAAAGAGAAAGTTTGTTTTCCTGGCCTCTTCCCTGTCTGCGTCTAAGCGAAAGTATTTCCTCCGAACCCATAACGGAGGATAGATGCTCTCAAAGTGATGCTGTCCTTGCTTGTTATTCATACTAATAGTGATGAACTATGCTTGGTGGTCTTGCTTTTCAATGGAACTTGCCTTCTTTGAGCATTCAACACATGATATGGGCGTATAGGGTATTGCTAGACATAAATTCGAACACTCACATTACTTTCCTTGACTGGTACCCTTTTACTTTTCAAGCCTAGCCGACCCCCAAGTAGCATACGACTTTTCTATTAAGTAGAGCTGAGGTAACCACCCTTCCGGCAGTCAATGTCGTAACTTACTTAGCCAACTCGGCAAATGGTTCAATTAATTGGCGATGATATAATAAAAGGCAAGCAATAACCGTAATTTAAGCTCAACATATTCCTTCTTCTAAGGACCCAACTTCTTGGGCTTCATTATCCCATCGAACGAATTTGCGTGCCAAACTCAAATCAATAAAGTCCAAAGCCACCGGAGAGCAAGCCAAGGTGGAATATTTATTGACAATTGCCGTTAAGTGTTTATGGCTACTTGTTGTTCTGCAGCGAATCCACTAAAACACCTTGTAAATGATGTCGTAAAAAAGCCCCGTCCAATCCAGTCAGCAATCCCCCCATTTCGATTCACTTGCCAGCCAGCCATCACGACGGTGGAATGCTAATTCTACGAGTACAAATCCAAAAGGTTCGCCTTTCCTGTGACATGTAACCCTGCTGGCAGAGCAAATCGAATATCGAATGGTAAGCCACAGGATACTTGAAAATTCACCAAAGAGATACATCAATCGCATTCCCATGCGGGGATGCTACTCAAATTTCCATATAAATCAAAAGGAAGGAATTGATAGAATCCAAGGAGCCGGGTGCACGACATTTCGCGTTTTGCATCGGATGTTGGGGGGGGGCATATGGCATCTGGATCGAAGTCGCAATGAAACTTAATTTAGTCGGGAAGACATGGGCGAGACGGCGTGATGGTTGCAAATTTTTCTTTTATCCTTCGGGATGGCTTGAATTTCACCTTTAGCTTCAAGGAATTCATAAATGCATGGATTCGAGTGATTGCCGTTGACTTTATGTAGTTTGGGCGTAGTGTCGATGCGGTTCAGTTGACTGCGGGTGTTGACATGACCTCGGGTCATGTTCGACGTATGTGGCGATTGCGGGTGGGTTTAATTGATTTTCGGAGAATTGCTTTTTGAGCCGAATTTGTGGTGATTGCCCGGCGTTCCGGGAATTGAATAAGGAAGACAGATGACATATATTATTGGTTGCGGGACTGTCTGAAGTCACGAACAGCCTTTGGGGCTTTTGATAGTGAATATTGGATATGTTGATTGCTTACCATTGTCCCTGCGGTGGTTTTTTTCCATTACTCTGGTTTGATTACTTATGCTGTTTGTATACTCGATTTTCGAATAAAGGCGTAATTGCCCTTTCAAGACTTCAAGAGTTTTTTTTTCGAAAGCAGAAAAGGTGTCTTTTCACTAAAGGCTCAACCATATATGATCTGGTGTCTGCTACTTTCAATCCATTCTAGTCCTTTGCTGACGACCGTATTCTCAGTTTTTCATGTTCGTTCCAAGACTCATTGTCTCTGCTCTTCGGCCGTAGAATTGGAATGGCAACGTATGTTAAGAACATTAAATTCTGATCAAACAGGACAATTTTGCTGTCGCTCTTTGATAGTACGTGTCAGTATCGGTTTGATGTTTGTGAAGTAAGCAGAGTACACGTCAGTTAGTCCTTAAGTATTTTTTTACGGCACAATTCATCAGTGATCGCCCACTCGCTTTGATGACGTGGAACATCACGTTTCAGGAAATGCGCGAAAGGCCTCATAGTACTCAATGCTCTTCTGCCACGATATCTACCTAACTGGTCACTATGCTCCCTCGACTGAGACGTGGATGCCGCTGCTGATGCGATCACGAACATACTTCAGATGGGTATGAGATCCTTCATTCCACATAGTGAATAGAGCATCAAACCTAAAGCAAATGTGTGGTATGACCCGAGCTGTAAAGAGGTTATCATATTAAGAGAGCCGAGTTTCCGGACCACCTCTATCGGTAACTCGTTCACTCGAGACTCAATTCACTATTCTTCCATCCGAAAATACGTACTGTTTCAATTTCCGGAAAGCTGAGTTCTCTAAAATAAATACTCTGCTCAACAATGTTAATTTTAGCTTCTTCCTTAACCCTAATTCACACATATCCTTAAACGAAACCCCCGCGCTTTTTTACTCCAAAATCCTCATCTGCTTCATGCGTTCAGTCCCATACTCACTCAAAAAGAACTACACTTCATCTCCGGACTGGCACGAGGGTGGTCCGATAAGTACTTAGCCTCACCCACCGCCAGATGGCGCCAGTATCGCAAGAGCAACTTATTATCGTGTAGTACATTCTAGTAGACGGCTACTGTCGTCAGCCAAATCGGACTCGTAGTTTTGTTTTGACCGCGTGTGCAAGCGGGAGTGTCCGCGGATTTTAGAAAAATGGAAAAAGAGCAATATCGGTCGGTGATTCGATTCTTGTTTTTGGAAGGGAAATCGCGCAGCGAAATCAACGAGCGTTTGGATGCTGTGTACGGTGACTCTTCTCCTTCGATGGCGACCATCAAAAATTGGTTTAACGAGTTTCAACGTGGTCACACTTCGGTTTTTGATGAGCCACGTCCAGGTGCCCCGAAAACGGCTACCACGGAGGATAACGTGACAAAAATCCACGATCTCGTATTAGCAGAACGCTGATTGAAGGTGCGCGAGATAGCTGAGACAGTAGGCATTTCAAAAGATCGCGTGGGTCATATCCTGCATGAAATTTTGGCCATGAGAAAACTGTCGGCACGATGGGTGCCGCACCACTCCGGACAACAAGCGTAACCGTCAGACCACTGCAGAGCAGTGTTTGACGGTGTTTAAGCGCAATCTGAAGGAGTTTCTGCGTCGTTTCGTGACAGTCGACGAAACATGGATCTACTGGTACACACCAGAGACCAAGAAACAGTCGAAACAGTGGACTTCACCCGGCGAACGTGCTCCGAAGAAGGCGAAGACTGTCCCATCGGCCGGAAAGGTGATGGCCACCGTTTTCTGGGATTCACAAGGTGTGATCCAAATCGACTACCTGGAGAAGGGCAAAACAGCCAAAGGGCTGTACTATGCCAACTTATTGGACCGATTCGACGCCGAATTGAAAAGAAAACGGCCCCACTTGACGAAGAAAAAAGTGCTCTTCCACCATGATAACGCACCGGCTCACACCTGCCTCCCCATTCACCGTATTCTACAGATTTGGCCCCGTGCGACTTCTTTTTGTTTCCAAACTTGAAAAAGTCACTCGCCGGGTAGAAATATTAGTCGAATGAGTAGGTCATCGTCGCCACGGGGGGGGCTACTTTGCAGACCTCGAGAAAACGTATTTTTCAGACGGGTTAAAGAAGTTGGAGCATCGCTGGGTCAAGTGTATCGAGCTAAAAGGAGACTTGATTGAAAAATAAATCGCCATTTCTCCAAAATTTTTGTTTTTCTTTTGTAGGCTAAGTACTTATCAGACCACCCTTGTATACCAACGAACTACATTTTTTGTGCAATGAAAGAAACAAAAATTGGCAAGCCTATCTTAGATCCTCCTCTGCATCTGACCTTTCAAATTATTGTACATGCAGTCCTATACTAAATTTATGTGAACCACTCTATCTCCGATACCTGAACTGAATGCAATCCTCCCCTATCTCTGATCCCAAGTATTTCTTCCACTTCATTAAAACAAAAAGAAAAACCGATAACTACCCCGCTACCTTCAATTTTCTTAATAACTCCTCCAACGAATCCGAAATAATCGCCAACTTCTTTGCTCATTTCTTCAGCCAATCACTCAGAATCTTCAACCCGATCACAAATATTTTCGATATTAGAAAGACTGCCGCCAGGCGTCTCTTGTCTCACTGAACATAACTCCCGACCTAATCGCCGGAAAAATACGAAAGCTAAAGTACGATTACTCTCCCGTCGCCTGTCATAGTTTTAAAAAATTGCGCGCACCATTTTATTTTACCCCTTACCGCTCTATTTCAAAGCTCTATCCCTCAAGGACTCTTTCCTCAGATTTGGAAATATGCTTATATCATTCCAGTCCACAAGAAAGGACTAAAAAATTATGTATCCAACTATCGTCCCATTGCCAAGTTCTCATGAATACCCAAACTTTTCGAGAGCATCGTTTATGATGCATTAATTTTTCACTGCAAACCCATATTTGCTCCTAACCAACATGGGTTCCTAAAAAATCGATCGACAACCACTAATCTAGTCGAGTTTTTTTCGCTAAGTTTGTGTGCACTCGAAGCTGGCAAGGAAGTAGTTGTCACCACTGACTTCGGCAAAGCATTTGACATAATTTCTCACCAAATTATTCTCCTCAAGCTCACCGCCCTCGATTTCTCTCCCGGTTTTATCTCATGGATCAAATCTTATCTTGAAGATCGTCAATATAATGTTATCTTCAGATCTTCTATCTCTGATCTAATTAATGCTACCTCCGGTGTCCCACAACGTAGTCATCTCGGCCCATTGATATTTACTGTAACCATTAATGATGTTGACAGCGTTATTCTGAACTCACAGCTCTCCATATATGCCGATGATATGAAAAAATTTAAACACATATCTTTCCTTGTTGACTCGTACGCTCTCTAATAGGACCTTAACAGGTTCACTACTTGGTGTCAAAATGACCATCTCGAGCTCAATGTCGGTAAATGCCAAGCCATCACCTACTCCCGCAAGCGCTCTTCTTCACCACCCAGAACCTACATTATTCGAAATAAAACCGTTCCCCCTGTCAACTTCATTGTGACCGTGAACTCAATTTTCGCCTCCATATCGACAACATTATCAAACGTGCCAACTCTGCCCTCGGTCTCATGAAACGTTGGTCCAAAAAATTCTGGAATCCTTACGTTACGAAATCTTTATACATTACTTTCGTTAGGCCCCTTCTCGAATATGCTAGCCAAGTCTGGTCCCCCTCTTACGAATCCCACACTACCCGTATTGAAGCCATGAAACGTAGGTTTATCCGTTTTGCCCCTCGTGGCCTTCCCTGGGCTGACCCCCTTAGTTTACCACCTTATACGGATCGCCTAAAATGAATAAACCTCCTATTCTATTTATTCGCGACGTCCTCAGCGGTAACATTGATAGCCCCACATTACTGCACATGATTCCCCTTAACACCAACCCACGGTATATGCCCCTTTTGCGTATAAACACTCACCGCATAAATTATGGCTACCATGAACCAATGTCCAGAATGCTGCGTAAAGCTAACGCCAATCTTTTCTACCTTCACCTCAAAAAGTCCAGTCTTAGAATTGCCCTGTACCACAACCCTTAATCCTAAACCCTTCTATTAAGGCTTGTATTAGGCTAATAAAGTGCCCCTGTGGGAGCGTCAAATTGCAAAGCCAAAACCTCTGAGGAAAACCGGAATAAGTTTGAACGAACCAGAAATTACTGTAATTCTACGTGTCAAATTCTGACATGACAAAAGGTTGATGCAAAAAGTGCTAAATTGTCCCAAAGGCAGCAAAAACTTTTGGTCGTTTGTGAAAAACATAAATCTGCCTCGTCCTCAATCCTTACGCTCATTTACAATGACATCTCAGCTGTCAGCTCTTCAGACAACGCCAATCTTCTAGTAGCACATTTTGCAGATCCCTGATTGCACTTTGTCTCCGCCTAGAGTGTAGAATCTTCCATAGGATAAATCCACTTTCGCACAGTTGCAAGGGTACTTAACGATCTCAACGTGCACAAAATCCGCTCGTCCTGATGCTATTTCCCCAATACTTCTGAAGAGGTGTTCTTTTACGCTGGCAAAACCACTGCGTAAGCATTTTCATCTTTCCTACTCTTCTTGTCTCTGTGCGAGTAGATGGAAAACAGCATTTGTCCAGCCTGTCCCTAAAAAGGGTGGATCTTTGCCTGCCACCTCCTTCCGATCCCTATCACTTACGTCCCTTCTTTCTAAGGTCAGGGAAACGCTGATAAATCACTAGCTTATGAAATATCTTGAATCGCGAAAATGTTTTAATGACCGGCAGTATGGTTTCAGCAGCAACATGTCCGCTGCTGATTTGATATCATATGAAACAAAAAAAGTCACTGTGAACTACAACAAATTCAGTCGAATCTCTTGAATCCTATCAAGGACAAACACCCGCGGAGAGTAGGTCCGACATCTTCGACACAAACCATTTGCACCCTGTCCAGGTTGTGTGACAAACACCATCAGAGCGTAACTCTACGGGGAAAGCAAGATTTTTGCGCTCGATGTTTCAAAAGCATTTGACAGAGTTTGGCATCAGGCTATTTTGTCGAAAATGCGTGCTTATGGTATCGATGAGTCTCTTCTTCTATGGATTAGAAATTACCTTTCGGTTTCAAGTTTCATATTCACAAAAAAAACGCTGGTGTTCCCCAGGGCTGTGTTCTGTCACTTGTTTGCTACTTCTAATCCAATACACTCCTTCGCTGATGACAATACTCTTAGCTTTTCATATTAGTTCCAGGACTCACGCTCCTGTTCTTTGGCCGTGGAACTAGAACGAGATTAAATTCCGACCTTGACAGCATAATTAAATGGGAGAGAGTTGAATTTGATGCTTCCAAAACACAATGCTGTCTACCGTCACTGAAGCTAATCATTAATAATCAGGCATTGTCCTTGAATCGCCAAGAACACTGCAAAATGTCCAGGTTTCCTCAAACGATGCAAAAAATATGTCACTCCCTCTGATCTGGCTTCAATTTACAAGGACTGCATCCGCCCAAGCTTGAGTATAAAGCTCATATCTGGTCCGGCGCTCTTAAGACCTCTCTGTACCTCCGAGATAGAATACAAAAACGAGTGATAAGACTCATTGAAGACAACAATATCGCAAAGTCGATTGACTTACTCGAACACCGACGTAATGTCTCATCTCTCTCTCTCTCTGTATTATCGATATTAGTCTTCTACCTTGTAAAACTGGGTTAGGGAAGACTTATGCAAAGGCTTTCCTGTTTGTCCGTCTGTCCGTACGCATATATCAAACCAAACTTGTCGAGTAGCTATGAAATCTAGCTGTAGAGTACATGATTCTGAACTTATAGCGTTTTTAGAACCCTAGCTACTGTGGTTCCTTAGATCCGGTAAAATTCAAGGTAGAAGACCCGCAATTGTAGCTTGGCTCCCGGGGAGCTGATCCCATCTTTTTTTAACAACCAATATTCCAGTGAGCTAGCCAATTATATTCCTTCCCTTCAAGAATTTAACCGCAATACACGTCTCGCCTGGAATGCTCATCCGTTCATCCTCAAGCCTGTGCTCGGACCCACAGTCAAATTTAGAGACTCTTTTTTTAGCCGAACCACACGAATGTGGAACGCTCTTCCCAGCTTAACTATTCCCACTCATTACAATTCACAAGCATTCAGAACCAATGTGCACCGGTACCTCCTTTCCCTCTTTTCCTCTTTCCCTCTATACTTTCGGCCCGGGCTGCGTCTTGATTTCTTAACATAACCCCTTCTGCACGCGTCAATTATAGAAAAACAAAATGTCATGGGTGAGCCGCCACTTGGCCACGTTCATTTCTACAGTGCATTTTCGATGGATGTTCAGAGTACCGAAAGTCCATCAGCCACTGCTAGTAGACTGTCAATCCTCATACTCTCCTAAGCCTCAGCGACGAAGTGGACGATTTTCTTTATCATAAGCGACGAGATCTATCTATATTTCCACAAACAAAATTAAGAGCCATTACATCTCCTCAAAGTCACTGCATAGAGCCGAGGTAGTCATCGGGCCTCATTATTTCGACGACGACGGGACTAACACGGTTACAGTGACTCTGACTAGTGAGTGGTACAGATCCATGGTCTACGAGTTTTTATTGCCGCAACTTGAGAGAACATGGGTTTCAGAGGATGGGGCAATAATATATACAGCTCGCGGGACAATTTGAAGGATGCGTTTCTGGGTCTCCTAATGTCTCGTTTTAGCCTGGCCTTATATCAAAATCATACAAAAATCCCATTTAAGCGAAGTACATCTTAATGATCTTAAGCGAACTTAATAAGCTTGCCTGAATGTCTCATTTCATTGACACCTTCCATAAGCCTACCTACTCCTCACAATGAGCCAAAATTAGAAATTATATATCAACTTTTGTCGCCAAGGTAACTTAACGTAATTCAACGAAACCAAAAATAATTCCATGATGATCACGCCATACAACCCGCATGTCCATTGTGGTTGAGCCTTAGGTCTTCGTCCTGGAGTGCAGTTAAATGGACGATCTTGTTATTAACTTTAAATTTAATGCTGTGCCAATTTTGCGAGACTAATGTTAAGGAGACTAATTCAGTGGTGAGCTTAATATCTAATATCTGTTCATGAAATATCGGGAATTTTGGAAATAATGTTATTCATTGGAGGTGGTCGTGGTGCAATGGTTATCATCACCGACTTGTAAGCGAAAGATCTGTAGTTCAAGTCTGTTCATAGCCAAAAAACAATTCCTGTACGGAAAAACTGTGCAACAACATTAGTTGTGAACGAGAGATGATCAGAAAATGTTGACGAAGGCATAACACTCGCAGTATAAGATCATTTCAAAATTCAGACTATGTGTGTGCATTTCTACTATAAAACCTTAATGACACGAAACAAAACACAGATACTGTGAACTACAACCAACGCGAAAAATTCAGTCGAATCTTTCGAATCCTATCTAGGGCAACCACCCCCGGAGAGTAGTGAACGGACATCTTAGACATAACCCATCTGCACATCGTCCAGCTTGTGTGACAAACATCATAAGAGCGTAATTCCTGAACCAGCGCGAACCTTATAGAAAGAAAACAAAATCTATGTTAGTCCTTTAGCGACTCCTGTGCTGCTTCCAAGGTTCTAAATTGGGTAGAATGGGCGAATGTACAGGATTATCCAATGTGTGGTTCCGAAAGTGAGTTTGAATAAAACACATTTATGATTCAGATTTCGATCAAATTTTTATTTAAGTGTATTGCCAGGATCACACCATTACGAATGGAATGTAAAACCATTCAAATGCCTTCCATGGAGGTTCTTGCGGAATTCGATTCTGATAAGAAGATTTTTGGTGACTTTTCATAGCCCCTTCTATAATTTTTCCAAGCCTAAAGAAGTCATGGATTGTGTTTACAAAAAGAAATTCAACCGGGACAAATAACAAGATCTTGGTGCCAAGATCAGCAAAAGGGGAAAAAAACTCGTTTAGCACACATATATTTAATGCCCCAGTTATTTACGAAAACGGATTGAGACCAGTGGACTTCGTGACTGGACATAATCGCGAGCACCGGGTTCCTACAACTCAACGTCCATAAGGGGTTTCGGGGGCTCCCTGGTCAGTTGAACACTTTGCGATCGATGCCAGATGATCATCCAGCATCTTGGATGTCCGAATCTTCTAAGGAGGTAACCTACCATATCGCGGTCACCTCCGTGATGAGTAAGATCACTAACATTTAACGTCTGAAAGAGATCACTAAAACCATGGCATGGCGACGCATTGTCATGTGTCTTCCTCAGTCTCTTTATTGAAAAGGTTGTGCGGGAATCACACTCAAGTCTGTAAAATTGCTTGCATACGGAGATGAAAATGACGCGATTAGACGTGGTAATCGTCTGTCAATGAGTCTGTCATTAAAGAGATGCGCAACACCGGAGCTGCAGCTTTCCGACGCCAGTTTTACATGACGCTGTTGACATGCTATCTTGAGATAGTGGATTGAATCAATGCATATTCCTTGAAAAAGTTGGGCAGCGAGTATATTGGATGGTGCTTTCCGTCGATCCTACTACCATAAACCATCAGATGCTAGAATCGCGTTCGTTCTAAGACTACGTTTCGCTTGTAGTTAAATTTATCAGTCTAAACGCACTATCGATCACAATGATCTTTCGGTCGCGTCATAACCGATCATTATTCCTAAGTCTTGTCGAGGTGCTCAAAGAAGCCATCCAGCGTTCCTTTATCCCTGCCCTTTTTTCGGGTGCGACCTTTGTGTAAGGGCTTTTAGTGAGGGGAATAAAGCTTAAGACCTTAGCTCTTGGCGTGGCGTTGATCACAACTTCAATTCAAATTGTTGCCAAAGTAGATTAGTAACTCTTTAAGAAGTCCTCCTTACTGGCCTAAGTTGGAGAAAGCCTATAGCCTCCCGTATAGGATGCTCATCAAGGGATTCCTTTCGCTAGCACTACGACCGCCGCAGTTGATTTCCTCTATTGCCACCGAGGTCAACATAATTCGTCTTGAAGCCAGCATACATGTGCCCCCTCGTTGGTGCTAATAGCCCAACAAAGGAGTCTGTCCGAGGCATCAATACCCCACCAGTTGGCATAGTTGTCCGTTGACGGTAGTTGATCCCATCTCTCAAGCTTCAATTTCAATCCAGTTATAAGTCATGACATGATATAACTCAAATCAACTGATTTATGCCACAAACATCCGCATTTGCCGTTAAAAGGACGCGTCATCTTCACAGTGCCCGATGATGATTATCACGCTCCGACACTCCATATAATAATACTTGCCATCGAGACTAAGTACGAGTCTATGACAAGAATAACGAATGGGGCTGTCGTCATTAGATGTATTAGAAACATGACCGACAGGTGACGTCAGTTAAACCTACAGCTGCATACAGTTTGTAGTCCACAAATCACTGCTCATTGAATGAGTGCAAGCAACATTTCGCCTAGTTAGATGACATCAATTTGACAAACAATGTCAGCTAGCGTCACGTCTGACAGTTGACATATTACCGACGATTTACAGTGATCAACGCGGTGTCATGACACAGGCATGGTAGTATTCCGAACTGACACGCATTGCGAGACCACATATGCCTAGTCACAAACATGTTACATAACAACGAAGCCAAGTCAAGTTGCCGATTATGATCGGATCTTCAGCTCGAGTGTCCACTCGTCTGATCTTCGATGACCACTCGACACTCAAGCCGTTTCGGGTATTTATTACTCATTGTAAGGGGCTCGTTGGGAATTTCTGCTAAACAGGAAGGAACATCACGCAATGCTGTATAACCGTGACACTTGAAATGGACATCGATTCTAAGAATGCCCCAAGTGAAAAGAGAACAACAACCGCCTATGCTGTATGTGGTTTCTGTGGAAGGTTCAGTTCATAATAAAGCAATTATCCATCCCCGCCGTTGCTCCTCAAGTTCATAGATTCTCCATAAAGCAGCAAACCAGTCGACCAGTAAACTGGGCACAACAATGCATTTAAAATCATTCATAAAAGCCACAATTACCCTAGAGCTCATTATGGGATGAGGCTGCCTCTGATCTCTGTTGGCGTTTGTGGGGGATACCGGCTCTTGAGCAATTGCCTTACTTTTGAAGTACTTTTCGTGGTTATTACTTTTGCTGCCCCTCCCTGCGGGATTCCAGCACTTTACTGTCTGTTATGTGCCACGGGCTAATGCACTATCTCTTTGGAGCAATCTTCTTACATTTCCTCCGTTGCGTTGTTGCTGCACTTGACGTATGTAATATCCGCACCTGCCGCTATATGGTGTAGACGAATCTAATTGACAGCATTACAATGCCGTTTTGACATTTGAATCGATTCCTCGTTATCCATTGTGCAATGTTCTGTTGTAATCATCCGATGATGGGAGCTAGAGTGAGCATCTGTCAGGATGGAGACAAACGTTACTGTTATTGTCCATCCATCCATTTCGGAACGAGAGCGACAGGATCCGAGAGGATTAGCTGACTTTTATTTTCAATTTAGTTAAGCACGTGTACCGGGTACAAGTGCGGAATCCCTTTGCTGCCTGCGACCGGGAATAATACAATCACCAGTCCTGATTATGCTGACAGTACAGACTTATTAAGGCATTTTGCATGAATTCATTCCCGGCACCCCTGATCCTGCAAGCTATTCAGTTTATTTCCGCACGAGATGCCATCAATAGATGGAACTGTACCGGTCGAGCTGGGGTGAAGAAGCGAGGAGAAGGGATAGAGCTCACTCGCACGCAGATGCAATGATTTATAGTAGGATCCACTCAGGAATACTTCCAAGAAGATTTCTCCCATTTTTTTGTCCGCCCATGTTGCCAAGAGGAATGACTGGCCAGCAATGAGAAGTTAATTAAAGGCGGCAGACTCGAAGGTGGCTAGGGGTTGCTGTTGCCTGCCAACTTCTGACATATGAATGTACACAAGAGGAATTAGGATTCGGCACGAGATGCTTTTTTCCTCACGAAAGCTTCAGAGAATCCTTGAATGGGGACTTTTACTCTTTTGTTTTTCTTTCGTCCCATTGAGCCATCACCATACGTGGGTTGGTTTTGTAACTTTCTTTTTGATGATCGTCCTTCAGATATTATTTATGATTATTTCCTTCGGAAAAAAAGGATGTCACACCGGTCGGGTTGCCCCGGTAAGGGGTATTTTAAATTGGACGTGATTTCTGGTTGCTTAATTGGAATGATACAACCGAAATGAGTGTAGATGGAAAATTTGGCTGAGGGCCATGGTTGTTCCTTTTCGTTGAGGTCTGACATTTGGATTACAGATGCAGTGAAGCAGGATTGGGTGATTTATTGCTGAGAAATGATGCACTTAGTGCAATCAGTCGAATGTAATTGGGTGCAGGGTGTTCAATATTAAGAGTCTTGGTGCCAATCGTCTTATTTGATACGGCACAAGGTGGCCCTTTGCATGATCCAATTTGTGGTTTGGATTTTGTATCCCTGTTTCAAGTACATATGTCAAACCGAACTCTTATCCAAGGCCGTACGTGTTTAGCCAAGGGTTGACCATTTTATAATATGGGTCATTAAATAACCGTTGAACATGTTAAAATTGTGAAAAGTTGCTCCAAAAATAGTGATTCTGTTGTACGTACGATTCGCGCATAACCAGGAGATTACGGACGGCATTATCGTCGATCTGAACGTACTATAGGCAAAAAGGATTCGAAAAGACTAGACTCTGTTTGGGAAGTCTAAGGACTATCCATCGTGCATGCTCTGTGGAATATATGGCTGCCGTTAATGAAAGTGTTGAATGTGAACCAAATCTATCAATTTCATGCTATGTTAATCGACTTTTTTGACATCAAATCGGAGATATGGATGGAAAAGGCATGTAATTTCAACCAGACGGTGCCCCATCTCACACAATGCAGTCCGTTTTAGTAAGAAAATTTTGCTGGACGAGCTTTTTAGAACTTTGGTGAACCTAGATCGTGTGCTTTGTCGCTGTTGGAGGTTATTCACAAGGTTATGTTTATGGACGCAATCTGCAAACTCTTTACGACTTGTAAACAGATATTTGTCCAGCTGTGACCGAGTTATGGCCCGATATGTATCGAAAAGTAATCGAAAGCCTTTCAGAATCGAATCCTGCAAGAACCCCCAGTGAGAATATTTTAACGGTATTATTACTCATTTATAATGGTGAGATATAGGCAATATACAAACATCAAAATTTGGTTAAAATCTAGATCAAAAATGTATTTTATCAAAATTTCACTTTCGGATGCAGAAGTTGGATCACCCTTCACGTCTATTGTAAATGGCTGTACTGTCAGTTCTGTATTGATATTGATGGAGAATACAGGCTATGAAATGCTAAATATATCAAGATCAGTAAATACTCGTGACTATATTTTTTATGGACTAACTCATGTGTGATTAGGCGCTGCAAGGATTCCGACGGAGATTTCCCGACCTTCCTGCGCCAGTTGGTCAAATACTAAGACTTTCACCGCTTACTTCGAAGAGACTGAAACAACATACGACAGGAGCAGCACCTGATGGCTGCGTAGTGCTCCTTTCGACAAGAAAGTCGTCGTTGTTCCTCAAGGAGTCGCCGATAAACCATCAATGCCTACCAGACTACGTGCCATGCGCCCATTACCCATTCGGATCTGCAGAGCATTTTGGTGAAGGGCTTGAAGATGTTTCCTTTAAAGTGCACACATTCCATCAGCTACCGCCTGCAGACCGTCATTCACGTCTCAACTACGATCACGATCGTCTCAATGACGAAGTGGACGATTTGTGGTCGATTGTGGGACGATTTATTATAAACGACGCGGGCCCAATTTTTTTGAGGAAGCCCTGGGTGACAGAGTTACAGGTGACTACCGAGTCTCACAGACCTGTGATCAACCATTTTTTTTTTAAGCAAGTCGGTGAATTGGAACTGGAGGACGTGTGGCTCTAAGAAGATCGTGTAACCGCACACTCAAATCATGCGCCTACTGGCTCATTTTGGCGACTTACAGAGGTTTACCGCTCTACATTTAGGGTGTCTTGAAGTCATGGACTCCCAAGGTGGCAGCTTTCAAAAATAAAACACGACAAGAGAGCCAAATAGTCATCAATGATGGGGCCCCCTTGACCTGTCGTGCCTCTTGTGTTGGACGGTGACTCCCGCACGAATTGTTCAAGGATGATGTAGAGGGAATTACATGACAATGAAGCGCACTACCTGCATCCCATTTTTTAAACGTAGAGTGTGTCGTTACCGAGCTTATTGGTGGCTTCGGTCGGTGGCTTGATAACCAGCGTATCAGAGATGACCTCCCTAATGACGCTTTCAAGACGTCTCTGTTTATATTCTGTGGCTTGTCAAATTTTTAGGGAGCTTGAGAAAGACATGATTGGTCTTATCGGACTCGTGCGACTGCGGCTTTTCGGTGTTATATTTTGGTGATCTTATTTGACTTTGACCTAGGCCGCTATAAGGTAATGATCTGAGTCGATGTTGGCTTCTCGGAAGCGTGGGACATACAGTATGCAGAGAAACGTCTGGCGTCGATCCCAACGTTATCAATTTGGTTGATTGTCGACAACATGTGGGAATCGTATGCAATCTACTATTAGACTAAGTCCCACCACATAATCCACTAGCTTGGATCAGCTGTGGCGCGGCGTTGTGTAGGCTAGGCTTTCCTGCGACTCATTTAAAGATGTCCTTCTTACCGAGATTCGGATTTAAATCTCCTAGAAGACTCATGTTTCCGTAGGTAGCCTTGATACGAATTTCTCTCAGACCTTTACCCACCAAGTGGAGTACGAGATATTGCTCGACAAAACTGTAATTAAGGGTTTCCACGCCACTTGGCTCTATGGAGACCAATAATTGCCTTAGGATCTTCCACCATTGCTTTAAGAATAAAGTCCATCTGCTTTCCTGCACCCATTTCGACATTGAGGACTACTGTATGCCTACTCCTCTCTACAATACCGTTTTCTGGCTAATGACCCTCTCAGTTTACACTCTTGAACATATAGAAAATCCCTCCAGCTATCTGGCTACACCAAGTCTGAGCTGTGGAAATATTTGCTTTCTCTGCCAAAGTCACCTTCACCCGCCTCCACCTCTATTAAGGACAAAAAGGTTAACTCGCAACACAATGATTTCATCACTCCTGTCACTTGTCCTTGCCGAACTAAAGCAAAAAAAAAGAACACAAACTCCAGCGCAATTGTGTTTATTTAACGCCACATCAGGATCCAGTCATACGCCCCTTTGCCCACCCTAGACATCCAGAATTAAAGAGCAGAGGTTACTTAAAATGACAGAAAGTTTATGAACACACCCCTCAAAGCAAAGCAAGGAGACAAAACTCCATCCGGCTGAAGCGGGAGAAAAGGGATTCGGATTTAAATAATCGACAAAGGATAAAACAGGCTTTGGGAGAGCTCGAGTTGAGATTATTATTTTGCGTTTTTATTAAATCGTTTAACAGAGTTTCTTCGCCTTTCTTCATTACCATTTCTGGCCACCTGGACGGTTATATGAATATCCGGCTGATTGGGGCGATACTGATGGTGACGGTGGTAGATATTGCTTGCTGGGACTGCGAGCACTGTAACCGGCACTGGCAGCTGAACCGGATGATGTTCCTGACGAGCCCGAGTGATGCTGATGACGTTCGCCTCCTTGTGGCCTGGAAGAGGGTGAGAAAAGAGCAATTTAGTGAGTTCACCAAGCAGGAGAGGCAACTAACTTTCTATTGCCGTGTGATCCCTTTGAGGCGGTGGGTAAGTGATCCCCGTGGGCTTGGAAACCACCACTGTCGGCAGTGTAGCGCACTTTGTAGAGTTGTCCATCGTCACCGGTGTAGGAGTATGAACCCTTTACTACCTGCTCGGGATGGGCTGACTTCGCGTTGCGCAAATGTCCGTTTTCTTGGCGATGGATTCCGTTGGCAGTATCGAAGCTGAAAGGAAAGGTATGCATTGAAAGTTGTGGTCTGTTTTGGATGGGATGTGATGCACCCACGCATAGTGGTAGGATCCATCGGGTTTGTTGGAGTTCTCCGAGCGTACAGTGGCGACCTGTGGACCGTGAGAGGATTGTTGCCGATGGTGTTGCGATTTTCCATGGCTGACGCCAGCATTGTATTGCTTCGATTTGGGAGGAAGGTACTGATTCGATGGGTGATGGTCACTGTTGCCGTCATTCGGTCCGCCGTGGGGTTGCCTGGATTGAGGGGGAAGATACTGGCTCGATGGGCGATTACTACTTTTACCGGCGTTGGATCCACCATGATAGTGCTTCGATTGTGGAGGAAGGTACTGGTTTGATGGCCGATGCCCGTGTGGTGGTGGAGTCTGCAAGAAGCTGCCGTGTCCACCGGCGGACGCGGCGCTGCTTGGCGGAAGATATTTGTTCGATAGCTTCGATGCTGCCGATAGCCCGATTAGGGCCAACACGACGATTACTTTCTGCGAATAAGAGAAATACAAAGATGATTCGGATTCGGATTTTTATGAGCTAGCGATTGCGAACCAATTTCATTCCGAGTGCGAAGGTAGCTCAACGGTCCGTGGGAAGAACACAACTGATGCCGAGATTAGTGCGGTTCAGTTATTTATAAGCCGAAACAGTAGCGCGAATCCCACGAATCGTTGAGAATGTATCCAAGAACGGTGTGTGGCGTAAGGTAAACAAAAAACTTAAAGTAGCACTCCACTCTGTGATCATAGATTCGACGATGCACACACGTGGAGTGGCCTGTCGGCCGGTGTGTGAGGTCAAATGAGAACCAAATTTGGACAGAGTACTGTGGCTGATTCAATCAAAATTCAGGATTAGGGTTTTTCCAACCATCTTCTCGCCCTTCTTCGCATCTCTCGCCGTGCTGTGCTGATGAAGACGTGCGAACTGAATCATAAGATTGATTGAAGAGATAATATTGTCGAGGGCTTCTAAGGAATATCTCTTAATGCTCCCGAAGTGGACTTGGATTTGGAGGAGAACTTGTAATTCCGCACAAATATACAATACAAAAATTAATTTTCGAGTGTAATTGCTATTTAGGATTATTGCTATCCCCTCTTGATTTGAATCGTCATCTAATAGCGGAAGTTAATGTTTACTCTGTATTAGGGGGGATTACAGCTGCAGGGTAGCGGGCGCTTCTTCGGCTGCTACTATGTTGGGGTGAGGTTTATTAAGTTGTTTTGAAAAAAAATAAATTTCGTGAAAGAATTTGGTAATCTGCTTTCAAAACTTTTCAATATTTAGGTGCCGCGGGTGTACGTCTGTGTATTTCTGGTAAGCCCAAGCTGAGAAATGAGGCTTATGTTGCACGTGGGTCGGAAGTCACTAATTACTTTTAAATAGATTTCTGAAGGGAGGCATAAAACGTTTAACGTGACCAGTGGTTTTTATATAAGTACTCAGTGAAAATAAATAAAAAAATGAGTTTTCCAATAAGGACATAACAATTTCATATTTTCTTACAAAAGCATCTTGAATTTCTTTTTATGACTTGTTAATGGTAAAATGTCAGCCAAGGCTCATATTTTTTTGTTATAATAAAATTCATTCAAAATCCAATATTTGAAGGTTATTAAAAGACACTACCAAATTTTTAATCGGTGGTCGCACCTTTATTCCAATTTTCAGTCCAGGCAGGAAGATAAATTCTGGACAGCATATTCACTATTGAATGTTCTGGTACCAGCGAATAACACAGCGGTCGAAGAACAGAAAATATTGGAGCCGTAAATGCTTCAGTCCAAAATAAGGCAAATCAGTCGACCAATTGAGGATCTTAAAATCCACGTTGTTCCAAATTTTGGGTACAGATCTTGGCGTTCACCTGCACTACATCAAACTAACTTGAGAACTGAGGCCTTTTGATTAGGGCCGAGACTTCTCGAATTAGGCTCCGCAAAAGTTTTAAGTAAATCCTGATTTTTGTCCAAAAATGTTCTTCAGCGACAGAGCTCAGTTCTGGCTGAATGGCTTTGTTAATAAGCAAAATTCGCTTAACTGGTACACGTGTGCGTCAAGAGAAACATCGCATCTATACAAAGTGACCGTGTGGTGTGGATTTCATACTGGAGGTGTAATTGGACCGTATTTTTTCATCGATGAAAATGATCGCCATGTCCACGTTAGCTATCGTGCCAGAATTGGATGGATTTCAGTGATCTGTGGAGCCTAAGACCAAAGGTCAAAAACAGTGAAGACGAACAACTATAGCTTTCGCCACCGTTGACAATCCTGCAAACATATTGCCGTTCAGTTTAGCTCAGACCCAGACATTTAGCTGAGGGATAATCTTAGGTGAGTTGTCAAGTTACGGCCACGTTCGGACAGTGTACCAAAACAACAAAAGACAGACGTGAACTACAACAACAACGACCTAATTACAAATTTAACGCTAAACAAACGCACTCGGGGCCCAAGCCCAGAACAGTCAGAGCCCTTCCTCGAGCTGACACTCAAACGCGCTTGAATTCACTCTACTCTCGATCATTCGCTCTTAGTCCAAATTCAGACTCGGATTTTTATCCAGAAGGAACTGACTGAATACCGTCAAGGCGACAGTATCAATAAGACGATAAGGCGTCACTACGGACAAGTGTCCCGAAAGGGTCGTAACCCAGAAAGGACAGAGTAGTGTAATCGCTGCACTTCCATTGCTAGTGAGCCTGCGGGTATCACAATCACAAATTTATGTGACGAACGAATATACCCCGACCCAGAAAACTCGTTACATTGGCGCCCGAGAAGAGACTCTATCACAGACGGAACTAGACAAGCTTGATACTACCAAACCAATCTCAATACAGGGCACGTCTACTCCTACTGTATTTCTGCGAATTTAACTTAGAGCTCAGTTACAGTCGATCAGCTAAGGCGTCGACTATCGATGTGGATAAAGGAGGCAGAGCTTACGACAGCTCTGGAGGCACACCGACGATCGACAACCCTCACCTTCACCACACAAACCAACCGTCGCCTCCGGCGAAGTTCAGTGAAGTATAATGGCGGTAAGGAGCCAATCGCATTCCGGGAAAGCGTCGGAGAGCTCCCGAAAGGGTACGGGCTCCCCTGGAACCCAAACACTGAACTGTGCCCGAACTTCTGTATACAGTATACATGTTGGACTTTCAGGGCTGACTTCCTGCAGCTCCCCAACGGACACCTTGATGAACTAGAAGACAGCATCCAGCGGGATGTTCGAATGAACCGGTTAAAAATTAAGTCGTGGCTATGCAGACCATCAAGCAGGAGGCGGGTTACACTACGGAATAACAATTGGCCCGAATATACAGCCAGACAGATTATCTACTGTACATCCATTTCCGCCCAGAAACTTGCAGGCGCTGAACTCACAAGACACGTGGAGACTTCAAGGGGATCCAACGAAAACGCGACCCTCAGTAATGGCCGCACCACACCAAATGTCCTATAAGCAACAACGGACGGTCGCAAACATAGAGACCCCAATCAGCCTACAGAAAACATGGCGAAAACGTGGCCAAAAGAGCTACACACAACCCGGTTGCCGGAATCCTCAGATCCTCTGTTGCTAAGAATGCGGACGACGGGACTGGATGGTCCATCGTATACTGTCCACCACAGACAGGTAATTAGCATAGGAATCACTTATGAGCTTATGTCAACAAGCCAACAACTTTAGAGCAGCTCAAGAACAACACCGATCGCGAGATTGCCCACGTAACGGCCGATATGTATGCAATAGTGGTGGGAAATTGGCTCCAAAGTTGCTAACATGTTCGCGGTAGTTCTACAAGCGAGAATGAATTTCATACTTAAATTTGATATCTGTACTAAGTCTGGGAAAAAATTCAGATCGATATCTCACTTATTCCATGTTCTATATAAATACACGATTGTCATGTCCTTATTGGAAAAATCTGTACTAAGGCAAGGGATTTAAAAAAAAAAGTTTTATCTAGCTTGTCCTGTTTACGAATGGGTGGGAAGTCAATCGGCTTATCTTCATTGCTAGCCTCAACATCCGTGCTATGATAGATTCTGCGGGAACTATTTTTTCACATTCTGATCTTCGATCAAGGGTTGATCTAAGTGTTTATAAACTTGGAACCTTTTTTAAGAGACAGATTCGTTGTCTTCATAATGAGCTATAATATCGGGGCTACTTTTTTTCTGAGTCCAGCTCCTCATCAGGCTAGTGATGTGCTATCACTGGCTTATCGTTTACAAAAAGAGAACAGCTGATAGGTTGCACCCCTGAGGCACTCCATTTCTAATATATGTACCTTAAGAACAAAAGTTTGCGAACTCAGCTTCCACGGTCCACCATATTTCTTAGGATGCCACTTACCACTAGGAGTGCCGATTTTTCTGCATTTCATTTCAAGCGAGCGTTTGCTGTTGAATCTGAACAGCATTAGTTGCTTATCAATCGAGTCTCTAAGCACACGCGCTACATGGGGTGGAAAAAAGGGAAATGAAAGAAGGTGAAATCCCAAACACAATCATTTTGCAATTTCTCCGAGAGTTTTCTATGACAGGTAAACAATACTGTCTGCTACGAAACCGCGCAAAGCTTTTTGCAAACTCTCCCACAACCTGCGCATGCACTCTAAGCTACCCCTTCGTACTCTCCTGGTCAACATGGCTCACAAAATGTCAAAAACTCTCCGTTCACTATGTTGTGGGATGAAAATTTTCTCCCAATCACAATGGGAAAATGGGAAATCATGAAATACATATGGCAATACCGTTTTTCCACAGGCTTGGAGACTTTTCAACTCTGCTCTATGGTTGTCAATTCATCCCTTAAACTGCATATTGTATAAGCTTTTGGGTGAAAATGTGAATGAGGAAAGGGGATAAACGGGGAAATTAGATGAAGAAGAAGATAAAGGAAGAATTAAAAGCATTTCCCTCGTAGATTTTCCGCAGTTCTCATCGAGACTTTGTCATGACCATAACAGCAATCGGGCCATCCAGTGCAGGCTTTTCCTTGTACCGCAACTAACACACACCACACAGGATATACGGCCATCTTTTGTGGCAGAACTTTTGTTTTTGTTATTGTTTCCCTCTCGGCGGATATAAATTAATTAATAAAACCGACATATCAATATCCGATAACAATTGTAAGACGAGAGACGGGTTCGAGGCAGCAAGTGTAGTGTCACGTCAGAAGAAGAAGAAGTTTATAAAAAAAAAAGGACTTTTCGCTCGTCTCTCTCTCGCTCTTGGTTGGTCCATCCATCTCGACGCAATTCAGGGATTTTTGTCGTCCTCCGTTCGCTCGTGAAAATGTGAATAAATTTTTTTTTAACGAACATAAACCGAAGAAAGATTGCATTTGTTAATCGCGAAGTGACATATCCTTTTTCGTCCTGTTTTGTTTTTTTTGTTTTTACCCTTTCGCGTGGATTTGTTTTTATCTTTTCATTGGTGCATTTGAATCGGGAGGAGGACAACCGATTAACTCGAGTGTCATTGTCCTACTCCTGACTCGAGATTCGAGAGTCCTTCCATACCGTTGTGTTGTGTTATTCCACGCGTTATAATTAGACGCCTATTGATGGACATGATTTTCCATTGGCGAAATTGATTTTTGCCATTTTTCTCAACTACGACTACAACTTCGCCGGAAAAGGGTAAGTTTATCACACATTTTCCATTTTCCCATTCTCCTCTTATGCTCCTCGTCTCTCGTTCTCTACCCGTTTGCTTTGGTTTCGTCTTTTGCTGTTCGTTGTCGATGCTAATAATATTAAGTGGGTGAGTCACCCGTTATAGTTGTGTAGGTGCTGACTCGGCATGTAGGGGAATCCTGTTCGAATTCATGGACACTGAATGTGTGCGAGGGAATTTTCACATTTCCGAGTGTTGGTTGGTGCTTTGGTATTTGATGGTGCTCCCCGTTGTGTCGTCATGACCTTCATGACTCATCATCCGAATTGGAGGGAGTAGGTTTATAGACACTCTGTTTTTGGGGGTTTCCCTCGAGCGGTGCACCCGTTTTCATCACGATGACAATTGAGATCGGGAATTTATTCCTTTTTGATTGGGTAATTGAATGCGGGCGGAATTACGTTAAGTCGATGAAAAGTAATTACATTAGGTTGCGATTGATAGAAAGGTAAACCTGGACAGGTATCAGTCATAGCGACAAATGAGCTAATTAAGTTTGAATAAGATCATAAAAAACTGCGCAATTGTTGATTGTTTTCAATTATTCATAGATTTTGTATTGGGTTTGGGGTTGAATGGTGGTGCGATGGTGCTTGAGTCCTTGGGGAGGTGTTGCTTTCGGATTTTATATGTCCCAGATGGGTGAGGAATATTTTTTGCTTTTTTTTATTACCAATTTGTAAAGTGGCAGTTAAAAATTTACCGAAAAATTTTAAGTCTTCGCGCATTACGCTCTGATCCTTTTTCCTTTCATGTTCACTGTTGAAGACCTACTCTTATAAGCCTTGTTTGGCAACTAAGCACAAGACAGATTTTTTTTTTCTTTTGCCTAGAGGGTAAGATGCACCACTCTTACATAGTATTCGCATGGTGATGGTCCAGTTAAGCTGCAGCTTTTCAAAACCGGTTTTTGAATTTTTACTTTTTAGATCGAGTTTTATTGAAGGACAAGGTGGCGCAAAATTAATCATCCAATTTCATTTTTGAATTACTTTTTAACTGAATAAAAAAAAAAGAATTTAAGTGATGGAAATCTTTACTTGGACCTTTATAATTTTTTTTGTTAAGTGGAAAAGATGATATCCGTCAAGTGGCTGCCGCCAGTGATTTTTCTTTCAAGATTTTTGGTGATAACTGTTCGTATTCCTGTCGAATATTTTCCTTAAGGGCTGCGATTGTCTCAGGCTTGTTAACATAAGCCCGCGACTTCAAGTAGCCCCAAAGTGAGAAGTATGGGATGGTTAAAACGGGCGATCTTGAAAGCCGTGCCAAATCATCAAAACGGGAGAATACGCGACCAGGAAACGCTTCCTTCAGAATATTCATTATGGCTCGTGCTGTTTGTGCGGTTGCATCGTCTTGTTGCAACCACATCACATCTCCAAGCCCCGCTCATCCAATTCCGGCAGTAAGAAGCCGTTTATCATGGCCCTGTAGCATTCGTTAGTAGCAGTGACCGTATTGCCGGTGGCGTCCTCAAAAAAATACGGCCCAATCACTCCTCCCGTGTGAATGCCGCACCACACGCTTTGAGGGGATGTAATAGCTCTTCATGCACCGCACGCGGATTTTCAGTGATGCGCCTCGTCGCTTATGGTAATTTTCGGCACGAAAATCGTCCTCTTCGTTGTTGAGATTAAGTATGGCTTGACAGTAATTCACACGATGTTTCTTCGTTCTCAGCGGCAGCCACAGCCGTGATATTCTCGGCCGAACGAACAGTCCGGTGGCGGCCATGCCTTCCATGGTCTCTTGTGGTTCCAGTCTGTTCGAGTCGAGTAGGTAAGCTCCGGAATGTTTACCCAGTTGGCGAGACACGATTAGGAAATCAGCTTCGAAATTCACGCTGCGTTAACACCGCAGACCGATTATTGGTCACAAAATCAACACAATTATTCCAAGCTCTTGCCGAGTATAGCTTGTCTGTTTGTATACTGCAGCTGTCTAGTTCACAAATGTTAAATATGATTGACGTACGACGCCATTTACAAAAATGATAAGACCTTCCGATAGGGTGATTGATTTTGCGCCACCAGAAAAAGAGTTTATTTTAACTTTTTCGAAAAGGCTGCTTTCTGCGTGACCTATGGTTTGCTTGGTCGACTGATGAGTAGCACGCTACATGAATGTGAGCCTGAGGAATCTTCTTCTATTCTTGAAGAAGGGATTTCTTGAACGCCCCGGATCTGCATATGTGACTGTGGAACAATTGTGTCGACGAAATGAAACAAGGCACTTTGTTTTATAACTACTCTTGGTTGATGAGTGCTGCTGTTGGTGCAGAGTCTTATTAAAACGTCCATTCTTTCTCACCAAGATGTTTTCTTTCCAAAGTCGTCAAACACAAAGTCTAAAACACTTTTACACAAAACATTACCGCGACGCCACAATCTAAAAATACAAGGTGCAAAGGTACATGGACGCCATCTATAGCGTTCGAGGTCTGGTGACCAATCCAAGGTTTGTATGTTCGTTTGGGAAGTTTTGTAATCAGAGAACACGATGTTTGACAAATGGCTGAACAGCTTCTTTGTTCTATCGAACCTCACATTTCTTGAGCAAAGGTCTAATATTCCATTTTTGGATCTTCTAAGGCTCTAGGTTAAGCTCATCAGTTTAAGCTACCAATTTCGTGCTACTCCGAAGGTCTGGTTCAAATTCTAGCGTTCATTTTCTACATCACTTCTTTCACGGATGAACATTTTTTCTCCGACCGTTACTATAGCGTCTTGCAGCACAGTCATTTAGAGCTCGAGAACTTCGTGAAGAATGGAAAAGTGTCGGGGTAACGGACGGGTGAAAATTAAAAAAATAATCGCAATCGAAGTGAATCCTGCGAAGTGATTTTTTATTCATTTTGAATCTTGAAAAATTATTCTAATCACTGAAGAATAATGACGATCAAAGAATATGACGCCATGGTCTTGTTTTTTTTTTTGGCAATTTGCATAACTTTTAGAATTGTTTCCGCCTTAACGTTGGCCACATTCTGTCGGATATTGTTTTTCAAGGCTTCAAGAGTCTATGGCTTGTTGACGTAAATTTTGGACTTCTAATAACCCCATAAGAAGAACCAAGTGATCTCAGAGGCCGGTAACATTTTTTTAAACAAAGCGATAAAGAAACTAAAGACCCAAAAGGGCGATCGTGGTTAGAGCTGTGTAAGCTATGGCGCCGTCTTGTCGGAACCAAAAATTGTCCATGACCTTATCTATCAGAATCGGCATGAAAAAAAAAAACTGTCACCTTGGCCTGATAACGATCTCTATTAACGTCTACGGCTGCTCTAGCATCGTCTTCGGATCAGGATTCTTTCTGAACCAACTCCCGCCCAAAAAAATACACGTTGGTTGTGGAAAGGCTCGTAGTGAATTGACTAAAGAAGGACAATTTTGCTCATTGACGAGCCCCATCGCTCGTAATCTGTTTTCGGTTTGTGTCATGTTTGTCACGAAATTCAATTGCCACGAATTCACAGCTTTAAATGATCAGGAATTATGCGCGGCGTAGAACGGCCGATTCTCTTCCGATTCTGAATGAAATAACCCAAGTAAGCGCACGATAGCTATATAAGATAGATAGGGGTAGATGAGCAAAAAACGCGAGGATTTCGTAGATAACGAAATCAGAATTGCGAAAGGTCGTACAGTCAATGGTACCCGAAAACAAAAAAAAAGCGTTTAGCATAAGGCGATCTTGGTATGAGGTTAGGAAGGACAGACCTCGAAGAGGAAAACATAAGAAATGGTGTTGGATGCTTTCGATTCTTAAAATATGAATATGAATAGCAAGGAGACTACACCTTAGAGAGGCATTCAAAAAGGACACAAAAAAAGATTATTACCCCCGAAATAATATTAGGGTCATCCCCTAGATCCTCGTTTCACGAAATGGAATGCTGAATTGGCTTTAAGAATTATATCGTCGATATGTGTACGGAAATCCAGGTCCTGGTCACAATTCCGATGTCGGCACTCCACTTAAACGGCGGAGATGGGTTGATTGTGAGAAAAATAGAGACACGGTGCAGATTTGATGCATTTCCGTAAAGAGTGATTGATTGGCTTCAACCAGCTTCTGGAACACAAGATAAAAAAAAAACTATTGAGATCCGATTGAATAAGGAGTCATTTTCCGAGTTTATGGTCTTGAAGAACTTTGTGTCGTCAGCATAAATTGATATGTAGAAGTGTTAATCTTTCCATGTCGTTAAAAGTAAGAATGAAGGGAAGCGGAAAGAAGCCAAAAATGGGCTGATCTGAAACGAATACTATAATAGAGGCTTACCAGGTAAGAAAATATTCACTTCAATAAAAAATGTTGAACGCCAAAGGTAGACGTCTTGTAGTCAGGGAAAAGTTGGGAAACGTTTTACCGAAATCGACTGTCGATTATAGTGTGTTGATTTTGTTGCCATCCTGAGGTCAAAAGACTCATGATAAAAGGCAATAATTCGGCCAGGTTTGTGGATGTAGACTTGCATTTGAAAAAGCCGTGTTATCTTAACGAGTTAGAGGCTTGCTTAAGATTTTATACAAAATACTTTCGGGAGTTAGCTATGGTGGGAAAATTGTTTACATAATATTTTGGAACTATTTTGTGCTTAGGTCATTTAAAAAAGGTTTTCAAAAGAATTCTTCCAGAGAAAGGAATAAAGTGAAGATTTTTGAGTACGGAGACCATCGGGGCCAGGGATGAATTCATCATTAAGTTGGTATAGTTTATTTTCATCAATATGGGGGTCGACAGTACCATGGATGTGGTAGATAGTCGAAAGAAGCAGAATAGGGCACAGAGGAATCATCAGTGAAAGATTTCTTGAAAAGGGTGGCGAAAAAGTTGACGATTGTTGGTGAGTTTCAAGTTTTTTTTTATAATTGACAGACTGAAAGACAGACTTAGGATCATGGTGTATCGATTAAATAGCGTTGATATAGGGACTTGTAAGGCTCAATGGAAAATGAAGCTCTTTTAAGATATTCGCTGATTTGATGTTAGGTCTTTAGGGACCCTGTCTGTAAAGGAGAATCGTGAAAAAATGGAAGATGAAGTAAGAATGGTAGTTATCGGTGGTATATAGAGAAAGGGGATCAATTGTGAAAACGAGATCTAGTTGTCTAAGATTAGAATCAGCTAGACGATTTAGAAAGAGGCATTCTGGGATAAGAGGCAATATTGATCGTCTAACGAAGTCCATTTATGACGAGAAAATCTGAAGAGTATCCCATAAATCAGTTAAGTATTCAATCGCATTAATGGCGAGTTCATAGGGATCAATAGGTTGTGATGCCAAGATATAAAATAAATACCGTACAGCCGTCTCCGAGATAGTACTTTAATTGAGACACAGTGAAGATACGGGGAAGAGGATATTGCAATGGGATGTGAGTCAATTTAGCTTAAGATGGCGAGTAGGACGCCTGACAAGGGCAACCATCATTAGGTCTGTTGTAGTAGTCGTTACGGTAAAACTTAAAATTTTATGAGATTTGTTGCAGGTTTCCAATGCTGGGGAGCAAGTTCATTTCAGTCTTTTTATTGATAGGCACGTTGAGTTTTCACTTGAGAACATGTTGAATATAAAGCAGTAGGATAACTGCGTGTTGTTGTAACGTGACGTGCAATGTTTTATGGCATACATTCGCTTGGGCTATCATAAACTGTTCTGAAAACAGATGTGAAAGCTACAGGATGTCGCACTGCACTGCGTGTAGCTGCTTTTTTTATGTATATGCTGGCCCTGTGCGCTGATTATATAGCTCTTGTTGTGCCCAGCTTAGCAATATTTTTGCCAGGTCTTTTTTCACCATACTATACACGTATAGGAATAGGTAATGATAGGTTCTACTATCGCGCTGCGGTACATGGGCGATAGTATTTAGACATCTCGCTGGAAAGAAAACCAGATTGAATTGCCTCCCAATATCCACAAAACTTCCTTCATAATCCCGCGATTACTCCGAACCGCGTTGGGATGCTAAACAACAGCAAATCTCCCTATGCAGTACTCCATTAAAACTCGTTAAGTAGCTTACGTTAACATGCAAAATCTTTTGTCAAAGTGTTCCATTCGCCAAAGCTTTGTGCTTAAATGCCGACTTTCGAAACGACAAAAAGGCATTCATCATTTTGGCGAATAAACCGTAGCATGTGCTGACAAGTTGAAATGGAAAAACAACAGCTGATGGGATACTCACAGGACCATATCCCAGGGGTGCGCAGCGATTCTTTTCCAGACGCACGAGCAACGATTTACGATTCACTAAGCTGTTATGACTGCAAAAAAAAAGGGAAGAAACTTGATACGTTATTAATCATGTTGTAGATTCGAAATGGCTTAGGTAGGAAACGTAATGTGCATCTTGCGATTAGATCGGAATAGGCCTCACCCTATCACTAAGACGACAAAGGTGGACGCAGCAATGCGACAAATCTCCTCAAAGCGTTACATTAATTTTTCATGCAATTTAATATACATTGTCACCGTTATCTCCTTAAAAATGAATGAACTTGGATATCCTTGTATTCGGCCCTTTAGAGGGTTGGTCGCTATTGAATTCATGGTCGAACGGATGCCGTCTAATCGGATCGAATGGATGTGTGGCAATTTATAAAAATATTAAATTTTCAAATTACAACCCGTTTTTTTGCTCTTCCTGATGCTGATGGTCCTTATTTGATGGTTGACTTAGGACGAAGTAAAAAGATAAAGGGAGAAAATGAAAAGGATAAAAAGGAAGGAAATCAACGATAGAGTAGCAATTGCTGCTGGCGAAGCTGTCATAACTATTTATTCTGTCTTGTTAGCTTTTCATAAAGACGGAACATCTACCATTAGAAGGATTCCTCTCCTGTAATCATATTTCCCGACGGACTATGTAGAGATTGTCGACTGTAAGCTGTATTTATCTCCTTCGTTTTTTCTTCTTAAGGCAAAAAGCCTGCGAGCTTGGACAAGTAGGTACGAGGAGCTGTCATTTGTGGATTTATTGGGCTTAGTGGATGGAGTGTGGTGGGTCGTGGGTCTCGTCGGAGATGTGATTGACGGAATGGGCCAGTACTGCGAATTGTATATGTTTTCATTCAAGACTCAAGACTCGCGTGACTGGATGAATGTGTTTTTGCGCCGTAGAAGCAGTTATTCATGCCGAATGGCGAAATAATGGCGTGGGATAGGCCGCGGACCTTTTGACTTTGTCACATGGCTCGTGAGCTGTACGCATGATTATATCTTGATTGCACGCAGAATTATTCTCTCGAATCGGCTAATACGTCTTCATCAATAAAGTCAAAGCCTCTGCACCATAGAAGACGAGTTTATGTAAAGAGTTTGCTTGGTTTTTCAAGAGAGGGTTCTACTTGCGTTTAGTCTCAACGCCTACGTCTTTGCTGCTTGTCACTAGAACGAAATCTTTGTTTACTTCAAAGTTATAAACTCATTTACCTTCAGCTGCATCTTAGTCCCTTCTGCTTTAATGCTTTAAAACCCTTCTAGTCATTGATGACCTTTTCAAGAATGATTTTAAAGAAATTACATAAAAACAACTCGTCACGCCTGATTTTTTTTTAACATCGAAGGTCTCGGCCAGTTCGTTACCAACCTCAATGGACAAGTGCCCATTGATGTGCAGGATAACAGCCCTGAAAGTCGAAAAGGTCGTGTGAGTCGTCTTGAAACTCGTGAATGAGTCGTATGAACGTTTGATTTTCTTGGCCTTTATAAGAATATGTCAGATGGTTTTAGACTTGAGAAGATCCTATGAAAGACTGATATCCTCAAGTAGGGGTGGGCAAATCATTTCCAGTTGCTTGGAGGAACTCAGCAGGCAATCCTAATATAGCCAGCAACTTTATTAGCCTCCAACTTCGATTTCGCTATTTAAACCTGTCTAAAGTTTAAAGCTGACGGGATGTTTTTTCCAGAGTGAATTGTTTGGTCTGACTGACTGCGGTGTTTTGACTTCTATCGTCATTAATGAGTCTGCAGAAGTGGTCTCAGCATCGACTTTAATACAAGCTGTCCGGGCCTATCTCTGCGGCCTTCCACTCTTGCTTTATAGCCTTGGCATGTTCGTTTTCATCAAGTCTTGGGAGGGCTTGCATGAGGCATAATAGGCATAATCGGCTATGTTAATTCCACGAAATCCACTTCCGTACTTTGGCTGCAACAAGGTGTTGATCTAGGTCGATATTGGCTCCTCGAAAGGTTCGGACATCTATGATGCAGGAGGAGTGACTGGCGTCGACCGCAATGCGATCAATTTGGTTGATCAGACGCTTTCCTGAGACTTGTTTAAAATTGTCCTTCTTACCAAGCCTCGTATTAAAGTCTCTAGAAACTATCGAGGGAGTTATAGAAATCATTCTTGATGTCTTCTTCTTCTTTTCCTTTTTTCCGGCGTCGTTATGGTCAGAAGTGTAGGACCATAACCTTCCCACTTAACTTCATTCCTACTGGTCCGCTTGTGGGGTCCACCGGTTTGACCTCAGAAAGTAGCGGCAGGCTTCCCGGTTTGGGATTACTTCATCGCTGAGGCCAATCAAATGCTGGTGTTTTTGCATTTGTTTGTACCAATTGTTTTTCGGCCTGCCTTTTTTGCGTGTTGAAATTGGAACGTTGATTGATATCGCCTTTTGGACGGGGTTCAAAGGATCTCTCCTTTGAACATAGCAATACCAACTGAGTCGGTCGCGCTCTATCTTTCTTGTGATGGTTTCTTTTACGTGGAGGCTTCCTCGGATCTTTGAACTTCTAATTCTGTCACGCTTTGTTACTCCCGCTGTTATGCGAAAAGCATCTTCATCTCAGCTGCCGTTGATTTGCTCTCATACTTTTTGTGCATTGTCCAGCATTGTGAACCGTATGTGAGCGCCGGACGTACAACTGAAGTGTAGAGCCTTCCTTTCAGTTTAGGGGGCATTTTTCGATCACAGAAGATGGCGGAGTTTTCCCGCCACTTCATCCATTCTACGCTTACGCGATGGTTGATGTCGTCATCACAAGTTGCTTCTTTATTACTCATAGATCCCAGATATTTAAACTTTTCACACTTGGGAAGCACTCTTCCATTCAAGTAAATGTCTGGAATAGGCTGATGAGGGTCAGAGAACGGGCAGCACAGATACTCTGTCTTCTTTGAACTAATACGATACCCGTGTCCCTCAAAAATGTCCACCAACACATCAAGTGCTCGTTGTAGGGACGCCTGATCATCACTTATAATGGCTCCATCGTCAGCAAAGAATAGCTGGTGAACATTGGGGTCCGTCACTTTTCCTTCAAGCAAGCAATCAAGGACTGGTATAAAGAGCAGTGGCCTGAGGACGCTCCCTTGGTGTACACCGACTTTGATTGCGAATTCTTCGGTGACGCCTGCGATGCATCTTACTCTTGTCGTTGCTCTCTTGTACATGATCACTCGCACGTAGGTTTCTGGAACTCCTTTTTGTCTTAGCGCTACCCATAAAAGACCTCTTGTTTGCCGGTCAAAGGCCTTCTCGAAATCAACCAACACCATATGCAAGTCCTTTGAAGAATTACGATGCTTTTCCATCATGACCCTTATACTTTGGATTGCATCTGTCGTTGATTTACCCGAGACAAACCCGCACTGGTCATCAGGTAGTCGTATTATTTTCCGCAGTCGGCTATCTAATCCCCGTTCAACGATCTTCATGGTGTGCGACATCAGCTTGACAGAACGGTAGTTATCACAATTTCGCGTATCACCCTTTCCTTTGTGCAAAGGAAGAAGATAGCTTTCCTCCATTGATTAGGCATAGTGTCGCCTCTCATAAGTTTGGAGATAAGAACCATGAGCCATCTAGACCCGATGTCTCCCATCTTTTTCCAGAACTCAGAGGGTATCCCGTCCGGCCCAACAGCTTTTCTTTTTTTGGAGTTTTTAACCGCGTACCGAACTTCTTCGTCTGTGATGTCGGATATTTCGGCATGATTCGGGGCGGCTCTTGGAAAGTACACTCGGGGAAACTGTTCGTTCAGAAGTTCCTCGCAATACTGTCGCCATCTGTGGAGAATTTTTTCGTCTTCCACATGGAGTTGGCCTTCAGCATTTTAATAAACTTTGGGAAACGAATCTCCTGAGCATTTCTTCTTCTCTGGGCGGCTATCTTAAAGATATTTGCTCCTTTATTCAAATTGCTTTGGGTAGCCTGGTTCCTGTCAGACACGGTAGACTATATTTCTTCCAACTCCTGATAAAGGCCTTCCATGCTTTTCGCTTTGAATTGGGCGCACTTTTTCTTCGCGATACCTTTGCAATATTTATATACCTTTTGACGGCGAGCTTTTCCCTCTCTATTAGTAGAAGAGCACCAAGCTTGGAAAGCCATTTTCTTTTCGTGTATCACTGCTTTGGCTTCGTCTGTCCACCACTAGGTTTCTTTTGCGTGTTGGCAGGGGCCTTTAGATGTTCCGAGCAGTGATTTGGCTGTAGAAAATCCCTCCTGTCTGCACTCCTCATTACCGACCTCATCGATAATGGAAAAGAGATAGTTTTTCATGCTGGTAATAAAAGCTTCGCCTTTTCTGTTATCCAGCTTATACCAATTGATTCTCTCAGACACCTTCATTTGCTGCTTTGACTTCTTACTCGCCTCCATAAAAAATTCAGTCAGGAGGAGACGGTGTTGAGGGGCGATCTCGTCTCCCAGGATCACTTTGCAATCTTTAACTCGTGGCTTCATGAAACTGGATACCAAATGATAGTCTATTTGAGTTTCATTTCCGCCGCTGCTATAAGTGATCAGGTGCCGGCTTTGTTTGACGAACATGGTATTTAGCACTATAAGACCGTACGACTTGCACATGTTTAGGATATCTTCACCTGAAGAGTTCCTGGTGCCGTATCCCAGCCCTCCGTAGTAGTCTTCATAGTTTTCGCTTGTCTTCCCGACATGTCCGTTTAAATCTCCCCCAACAAACAAAAGCTCTTCCTTTGGGATGATTTTGACAAGGTTGTGGAAATCTAGCCAGAATGCATCTTTTTCTTTTTGTTCGCATCCTACTTGAGGGGCATATTCGCTTACGATGTTCCACACCTCCCCATGTATCACCAATTTGAGAGCCATCAAACGGTCACTGGACTTTGAAGACGGACTTTGGTTAAGACGTTGGCAAGTAGCTCTGCCGCAAGGATGATGGCGATTCCGTTTTTCCTTATTCCAATTCATAGTAAAACATCTTGCAGGCTTTTGTTTTAACGTCCAAGAAACGTGCCCGATTATCGGTGTTTCGCCATTTCGTCTCTTGTACGCACAGGATGTCTACTCGCCTTCTAACCATCATTTCTTCAAGCTCATAGCTGCGACCACTCATGCTTCGAACTTTCCAACTCGCGACTCTAAAGTGTGGCTTACGCCGTTGCATTACTTTGCTATCCCCTGGAAATCCTATAGCTCTGACCCGAGCATTGCTGCTCGTCCCAGGATCACGACCATTAGTAGTGCCTGGCGGGGTAGTGCTTTTCCTTTTAGCGTTCTTTTCCATAATGCTACGGTTTGACCGTTTTCTTTCTTCCCCTCCTTTTTTGACACGGGCATGCTCCAGATTTTTGTTTTTTTTTGTTTGATCTTACACCGGTGATCTCCAGTCGTGTCAACCCACTGATTTGCATGCACACTTGTGGGGCAGTTTAATGGTGGTATATGTGTCCCTAGGCGCACCTTGGTCTTTTCTAAATTGCCTAGATGTGATTTTTGATTACCTTTGTTTTAGTCGCCTTTTACGACAAGCGAGAGGTATCGCTGCAGGGATATTCTTAACCCGTCCCTGCACAGGCAAGAAATCATTCTTGATGTCACCCTTGAAAAATTCCCAACCTAGACGGCCAGGTTTTATCTACCCCGCCATCCTGAAGAATAAGCCTAGCTTTGGGGCAGCTAGGTATCCGTTTACTGCCAACTAGTAACCTTACAAATCTATAATTGAGGTACCAAGCAATCAGAAGCCAGTTGGTAGAGAGAGGCTTTTGATGTTTTAGTCTTCATGTGTATTATTGTAAGAGACACCTTCTGCATCCCAACGATATGCTCGGCTACATAAGGGGCAACAAGTCAGATACATGCCACCTTGCGCTATCTGTACAGGTCGTACAGGTCCATTTCATCCAATTGAGGTCTCAAACCAACCAATTGTTCATTACCATTGACAGTCATCATTTGGTCGTTCTCGTTTCCGAAGATGTATGGCCCAATAACACCGCCTGCCCAAAGTCCACAACAAACAGTGATTTTTTTCTGGATTCGATTGAGACTTTTGAATCTGAACTGAATTTTTGTTTCCTAAATGAGGTTAATTTGTTTGTTCACGAAGCTATTCAACCAAAAATGTGCTTCATCACTTCGCCAAAATCTTGATCCGTTTCTCACTCCAGAGCACAATTAGTCAACATAAGATGGTTGGATCTTTTCGTAAAATTGGCTTAAGGGAGGTTATAGAAAGGTCAGCGCTTTGTGCAGGTCGAGGAATCGGGAGGTTTGAGTCTTCAGTTATTACATTTTCAGCAGAATGGAATGCGAATTTTATAATAAATTTGAACAATTTTGACTCGTTATTATTTAATATAGTACCTCACGGTAAAATGGTGACTTTTACAAAATATAAGCTTTAAAGAATTGCAACGTTGCCATTTGAAACAGCAGAGAAATAAACTGTCAAACTTCGGATATAGCTATTAAATCAATAAGTAAAAATTATTTTTTGTCCATGTATTATGGCTTTATTAGTTAGTACAAATGTTCCCATTAATTATGAAATACAACGTCGTTCAAGTTGGTGTCTCGGCTGGCTTCGCATTAGCGCATTCTGTCACCCCAATATTCCTAGACCTTGACCTTGACCTTGTTTTGGGCTGTAGCTCACAGATTGCTTGAATGATATTAGTCTAAGGTGCTTGAATCATTTCCAGATTGTTGGCATAACATCGGTCCTTCACGGCTCTTAACAAAAAAAAAGTCCAAAGGGGTTAAACTGCAGCTCCGAGGCGGGTAATTGACATCGCCAAGACGGCTGATGTCACGATTAGGGAATTTGGTGTGCAAAAGATTGATGGTGGCATGGGCTATGTAGCATGGCGCGCCATCCTGCATGAACCAGGGGTCGTCCAAATTCATGTCTTCAATTTTAGTAAAAGAAAGTTGGTAAACCTGGCTCTGTCACGCCCACCGTTGACCGAGACGTTGTTCCCAGCCTCAATTTCGAAGAAAAATGGTCCAATGATGCCACCGCTCCACAATCCGCACCAAACTGTCACTCTCTGTGGATACATTGGCTTCTCGACAATAACGTGCGGGTTTTCGTTAACGTGGTCGCCGAGATGAAAATGCGCCTCGTCAGAAAATATGATTTTTCGCCCAAAATCGTTGTCTAATTCAAGCTGCTCTAAGGCCCAAACTGCGAAGCGGATGGTCCCGCGCCTTCTATTGCTGAGTCAGTTGAAATTCGTGCAGGATTCTCCTCAGGCTAGTGCGTGAAACGTTGAGCTGTTGAGATCGATGGCGAGTTGATGTTCGTGAATTAAGTTTCACACTCTCGGCCACAGCAGCCACATTCTCATCTGTGCGTAATACTACGACGGGGACCATGAGTGTTGTCCACTAGCATACCAGTCTTACTAAATTTTTGTACAAACTAGCGTGCAGCAGTCGCAGTGGGTGCTTTATTTCGGCCAAAACTTTTTTTTAAAAACGCACTGTTTGGGCTACACTCACTTTTGAAAAACGTTTTCAATATTTCCCAACGTTGTTTAAGGGTAAAGCGACTCAGTTCGTTCCGCGGAGGTATGATACTGACTTTCAGTCAAGATTTCGAGCAGGAAACAGCTGTCAGTATCCAATAAGCTATGATTAAAACAAAAACACCAAATGGCCCACCCTCTAATGACTTGCCTAGTTACATACAAACATATACTCGACTATCTACTTGACTTCATACATATATTTGTTCAGCTAAATATACTGTAAGGTCTATCTGCCTGGTTACCTGGTTAAAGCTATTTAAAGTTCTGTGATACCGACGATTCCGCAGAGAATATCGAGAATGAGAAAGTTCTGTAAAAAATAGGAACGCTGATGGGATTTGGAAGAATGGACAGGAAGAAGCTATAAACTCTGTACTCTTGGCCGATTTAAATAAACCTAATGTTGCCACGTATACTGTCAAATAAATTGCCCTTCATCTGCAGGCAAATAATAAAATTGGAAAACAAATAAAAACCAATAGAAAGCGACACTTCAGCCAGGCATAAATCACATACACACCTCGTCCTGGTGAAGCCATTCGCTTTCCAGCCACCCGACCAATATCTAACCAGCCCTCAAACCAATTATCGAAAAATTCTCGACAACCAAAATCAAATTTCCCCCCACAAGGCAGAGCAAAAAAAAAATCGAAGGACGACTAAAAGGAAAAAGCGACTGTCTACGACGGCAACTTGTAAACATCCTTCTAATGATCAGCATATTGCCGGCAAACGGGGTGAATATCTAATGCTTAATAAAACAACACAAATAGTAACATGTAACCTCCCGAAACGAATATCCTGGATATTCGATTTGTTACTCAACCGCACTCTTTCATTGTCTTACTCTTACCCGCAGAGTTAAGAAAAAAGGACGAAAACAAAAAAGAAACTGTTTGTAAAAGGGTTGCTGTGCGTCCTAAATCACACCGCCAAAAGGTGTGAGGTCCAGAGGAAAGTTTACCGTTTTAAGATTCCAAGGATTTATAACAAATGTTTGAAGATGTTATCCTTTTTTGCCGTTCCTATTCCGACCGCGTAAGGACCTGTTTGAAATTCAGAAAACGTTTTAGTCACATTTCCACTTCGTCGAACTTTGGCTCGATTCCTTTTTCTTCTCCTCCTTAGTCGTCTCTTACTTTCCACTTTGGTATCCTGTTTGCTAGCTTGAAAGAGTGTAAGAGGACTGCATTGCATATGTCATTCGTTTTGCGCTGCTGGTGATGAGCGAAGCCAGGATCTAAACCACGAAATAAGGAAATTTTTTTCTCGTGCTCAACACGAGTGCTTCATACCACGTTAACGAGCGTGTGGAAGCGGATACAAATGTATTTGCCAGATATTACATTTGCGAATAAATTAGATTTTTTTCCAAGCTCTCTCACCTACATGTAGGGGGAAGCCCTGGAGCATCGAGCGCAATACTGCTTGAACAGCAATTCGAGCCGCAACTTCGCTCACATAAATCAGAGTGTGAAGAGACTCCTGGTTCGGGGGCTGCACGAGCGTCATCAGGAGGACAACGCGCGAGCATCTGCTATTACCGCCACATCGGGGTAGTTGTGCATATTTCATGAGAACAAAACTAAATTTTAATACAAAGAAACGCTGGAGAGTAGGAAATCATCATCATCATCGCCTTCAGTGGTAGTACGAATTAGGATTTGCGACTTTTATTTCGGTTGAAGGATGTTGTGTAAGACGTGGATCACTAGATTGCGGTGGAGATGATGACTTATTAAAGATTCAATTCGTGTGAGAGTGACATATGCACTGGGGATTTGTCCCGATGCTGATGATGGTCACTGAATGAATGCGGATGATGAAGCAAGTTCTTGAGTTACGTGGATGCTCGGGAGATGTACACATTTCCATTTACAATTACGTATGCACAGGGATGAGAGTTTATTGGGAATTATGGGATGATTCAATCATGTGGAACCATCTGCTTCACATACAACGTCAAGCATTAGTGATGAATTCGGTTGCCTTAAATCACTCTTGACTTGGAAAATGTGAGGATTATTCGAAGCAAAAAAATGGTTGCGATGGTTCCGCAACATCAACATGAGCCCAAGACAGGACCTCTGTTAAGAGTCAATTCGTCAACTTCGTTTCTTGTTAGAAACTCATTTTTAACTTCCCATTTTGAAAATGTCCGACTCTTCGAATTTGAAGCTTTAACATATCTCCAGATTCTTCGAACTCGAATCCATCGCTTGTGTGTGTGTGTGTATCTGGTCGTGAACTTTTTTTCGCCTCGTATATCTTAAGAACGAATAATAATATCGACTCCGGACAAATTCCATTCGGTTCATAATTGAATAATGAATATTTGATAAGGTTTGCGAGAATTTTCGATTGATGGTGTTCTTTTTATAGAGTCAAAATTCATAGTTTTAATACTAGGTACATTTCTTACATTCGGAACGCATGTTTTGTAAACAAATTGAGATATTGACTCCACGTTAGTTTTATTCAATGTTTAATAGCTTATTGAAATATTGAGATACTTCATTTCTAGTTCGAAAAATCGAATAAGAAGTTAGTATCACGAGCAAAAGTGGGTGGATACTTATACGTACATAATTCAAGGGGATGACATGTTAAATTAATGTTGCCGTTGAGTCTATTCTTTTTTTTTTTGTAATGAAAGTCATGCATTCGAAGCTGGTGATATTGGATGACTATATACCAGGTGCGCAAGTTTAAAATGTCGTTTTTTTCATGAAAAATACTCTATTATTTAAGAACAATGGCAAAACATTTTTTATTCAAAGTATTGGCCCGCGCTTTCTACACATTTTATCCATCTGTCGGGCAATTTATGGATACCATTCCAAAAGAAAGCTTCATCTTTCATTGACATCCATTCATCGAGCCATTTTCGTACATCCTCGAAAGTCTTGAAGTGTTGTTTAGACAGTGCGTGTCCCATCGATGAGAAGAGATGATAATCAGAAGGCGCCAGGTCTGATGAATACGGCGGGTGGGGTAGGAGTTCCCAACCAAGCGAAGAAATCGTTTCTTTGACCACTTTAGCTGAATGTGCAGGAGCGTTGTCATGCTGCAGAATGACTTTGCCGTGTCTTCGAGCCCATTCTGGGCTTTTTTCGATCAATGCGTGGTTCAAATTGATCATTTGTTGTCGGTAGGTTAGGTTAGGTTTGAGAAGGGGAGTGTGATGGTTAGACATCACTTCCACTCGGAGGCCAAGAGGCCCATTGTGATTCCCTTCGTTGTACACATAAAATTAACCTGTCCTATCACGTGGTGGCTGAAACCACCCCGTGCTCTTGATGAATCTTAGAAGATCCGATATATCTGCGTTAGCCACGTCCGCAATCTCTGTAAAGAATCTTTGGCCTAGCGACATTAGGCGTCGATTCTGGAGAGCTGGACAATGGCAAAGCAGATGTTGAATCGTCTCAGTTTCTTCCTCATCGCCGTAGCTCCGGCAGAGATCGCTGGATCCCGAGTCCCATTTCCGGAGCATTGCTCCAATGGGACAGTGTCCTGTGATCACTCCGATGAGCATACGGATCGAGTTACGGTCCAGCGCCAGGAGCTTCTTTGTTTTTCCGACATTGAGCTCTGGCCACGATGCTCTTGTCGTGTAGCTATCGTTTCTTGTAAACCAAGACGAGTTGGCCTCTTTGATGATTATGTCGTTTATGATCCGGTATAATGCGCTGATCGGTGGTTGCAATAACGTATCCGCTTCGCTGATGTCCATTTCAGAACCTTGCCTGGCCAATTCATCCGCTCTTTCGTGCCCTGCGATTGAGCTGTGGCCCGCGACCCAGCAGAGTTTAACTTTATGGTGTCTGATGGACTTCAGTGAGTCGCGACATTTCTTGACAGCCTTTGATCTCGTTATATAGGATTCTATTGACTTCAGTGCAGCCTGGCTGTCTACGAAGATGGTGATATCAGATGGTGGGATATCGGCTACCTGTAGGTGTTTGGCTGCTTTCTCTATTGCCAGGATTTCTGCTAGGAACACGCTACACAGATCAGAGAGTCTGAATGATTCCTGTTTGTGTAGGGTATCAGAGTAGAACCCGGCCCCAGTGCCTGTGTCCATTTTCGTTCCGTCGGTGAAGAGGGTGATCTCATTGTTGTCGGTATCGGATGGTATTAACTGTTTCGCCGGGTTTGAGAAGCTCGTAGTACACTACTCCCTTCTGATCCCACCACACGCACAGCATTGTCTTCCTTCAAAAGCGATCCGGTCTTGCACTCGATGTTGATGGTTGCCTTGGCGTTACCCATGATTTTTTACGTTTGGGATTCTCGAAATTTTTCCATTTTTCATCGCCAGTTACAACCCGAGGTAGAAAACCCTTTCTTTCGTGGCGTAAATGCAGCATTTCGCACACAGTTTTTCGTTTTTCCATTTGTCGTTCGTTCAGTTCGTGTGGAACCCATTTTCCAACCTTTTGAATCTTTCCCATGGCTCTCAGGCGATCGGAAATGGCTTGCCGAGTGACATTCAACTGCTCCGCCATCATTTGTTGTATTTGTGTATCGTCTTCGTCCAATAATGCTTGTATTTTGTCGTCTTCAAACTTTTTTGGTTGATTTTCGCGTTCTTTGTCGCGAACAGTTGGCAAAGCTGGGCTTTTGGTGATAAGTGAACGGGAGGGGCAAGCCTAACCAAGCATTAATTTCAAAGAATTAGAAATTACTATACGTTACCTTGTTTGAAAATGAGGGCTTTTTGACTTATTTGTTGTCCTATTACCTGCCATTTATCGGCTAAATGTCCAGTTTTTCAATTGGCACGGGTAGATTTTGGCGGCCTGTGACGGCTATGTTGTTTTGGTGACATCTGAAAAATCTGTTGAATATTATTCAGTTACTGATGGCAAGTTACACGATTGCACAGCACGTCCAAATCATAAAACTTTATTATCAAAATGAAAGTTCGTTAGTGCTAACATTGCGCGCCTTGCGCCCATTTTACAGCAGACGTGGTGGTCCATTACAACGAAATTTGGCCAAATTTGAGGCGACCAACATTCGAACGTGAAAGGAATGCAAAATAGGCCAAGAATATCGCCGCGGCCAGTGAGAGTGTTGAACACCCCAAGCAGTCGATTCCTCGCCGTCACAAGGACTCGATTTTTCGCAGATTTGGCGAATTTTGCGTCGGGACTTGGGCCTACACCCGTACAAGATGCAATTTACCCAAGAGCTCAAAGTTCATAGCCATGACCATAGACAACGCCGTTTGTCCGCTGGCCGAGCTCCGGAGCGTTTGGAAGAGGATTCGAATTTTGATCGAAAGATCATCTTTAGTGACGAGGCGCAATTTTGGATGAATGGCTTTGTAAACAAAAAAAAAAAAGCCATATGACATGGAAACAAAAATAAGTTACTGTGAACTACAACCAACGCGACAAATTCAGTCGAATCTCTCGAAACCTATCTAGGACAACCACCCCCAGAGAGTAGTGAACGAACATCTTCGACTTCGACACAAGCCATCTGCACCCCGTCCAAGTTGTGTGACAAACATCATAAGAACGAAAATTTAACCTGCGCGAACCCTATAAAAAAATATGGGACAACACAGACTCGCACGGTGACAATCCTCACAAGGTTACGGTTTGGTGTGGATTTTGGGCTGGCGCGCGGCGTCATTGGTCTGAACTTTTTCGAAAACCACCATTGTGAGGCGGTCACCCTCACCCTAAACCCTATGGACCTAGAGGACATAGCGGACTTCATGATTGACATTCTGGATGAGGATAAGGTTATCTCTCACAGAGGTGGCGTGAATTGGCCACCTTGTGGATTTCCTGAAGTCGCAGGTCTATGCGAAAAAAACCATAATCGACCGATGCCCTTAAGGTCAACATAACACAGGCCATCGCTCAAATTCAGCCGGATCTATGCTGAAGTGTCATTGAAAATTGGACCACTCTGATCCGTGCCACCGTTAGAAGCCGAGACGGGCGTTTGAACGATGTCTTATTCCATACATAATGGCATACCTGGACCTTTCAAAAAAGAAAGAATTTTGTAAATATCTCACACACAACTTGTTTTATTCTACTTCAACATCTACCCGTTCTTGTTGAAAATGGCTTTATGATAAAAAAAATGTGTAAATTGGAACTGATGGGCGCTTCAAGGAATCTAATCTTCAAGAGTACGAAATAGACAGACCAGTTGCACCCAAACACTTAATTTGTAATGGGTAAACAGATCACCAGTAGGCATTTAAGAGTCTCAAACTAATCCAAGTATGACCAGCGTTCAAAAAGTAACAGAAATCGGGTAATTTCGTCCAATTTGTTTGTTGATGCACAAATCGAGGCGCACCGTGGCTTAGAGTTGATGTGATAACCCTTCGACCTATGGGACCTATGGAAGAAATGACTCATCAAATGAGCTGATTGAGAGAAGCTTAAGCTCTGGTTCTCCAAGGGCTGTGACGCCAATTATAAAATTAACGATAAATTAAGCAATGACAAAGAACGAAAAAGATCGACATATGCGGTCGAATGTATGTAAAAGCATTCTCCTCGCGTTTTTCGATTTTAGCAATTCTGATAAAGAGTCAGGCGATCATACCCTTTACATAAAGAATTCCAGCAATTCATAGTTTTTATTTTTTTTTTATAGGGTTCGTGCAGGTGCAAGAGTCACGTCCTCATGATGTTTGTCACACACCCTGGACGGGGTGCAAATAGTTTGAGTCGAAGATATTCGTTCACTACTCTCCTGCGGTGGTTGTCCTAGATAAGATTCGAGATATTCGACTGAATTTGTCGCGTTGGTTGTAGTTCACAGTAACTCTTTTGTTTTCATGTCATTAAGGTGTTATATTGGAAATGCACACACAGAGTATGAATTTTGAAGTGATCTTATGCTGCGAGTGTTATGCCTTCGTCAACATTTTTTCTCATTAACAACTGATATTGTTGCACAATTTGTCCGTATAGAAATTGTTCTTGGCTATGGACAGACTTGAACTACAGACCTTCCGCTGAACAGCCAATGATGATTACCATTGCACCATTGCACCACGACCACCCCCTCGATAATGTCCTTTTTTATTTCTGCTTCATAATGATACCTTGATCTCCGTATTCGTTAGACATCGCTCCGTGTGATTTTTTCCTGTTTCCAAAGCCGTCGTCCTTAGAATGTTTCCTGGAGTAAACTAGACACTGACGTTGCGTTTAATTAAAATCTTGCAATTTTTTAACGCACTTTATACATATGGGCCAACGTGCGGAAGCACTATGAGCAGGTCGATGGTCTAGACTACTTGGTTACCAGCCTAAAGCACTTTGCAGGTCGGAATAGGAAAAAATGCATACCTTAAAGCCAGTGAAACCATCAGCTTTAATTTTTTTCTTTCACCATAACACGGAATGTAGCTCATCGTCTGGCAGAGTAAATACGTTCCCGAAAAAACCTCAACTTTCTCATCTCTTTTCCATTTCAATCCCTTGCACAAGTCGCACGCCCACAAATCAAAGCAAAATCCTCCCCTTTCTAAGCCCACTCTGTTCATTTGCATAATTTCATCGCCCCGAAAATAAAAATAACTCCGCATTCTGCGGCACTGAAGCCATTAATATCCCGATGCTCCACTGCATCGAAAGGGTGCACCTGCAGCGCATGTACATACACCTACCTGCGACTACTTCCCCAAGAAGCATTTATTCCTTTTCGTTCCTATTGTACGTCTCATCTAAGGACGTCCATCCCAGTCGGATGCAGTACCGCTGTCACCAAACGCAACACATCCTAACCTACCTAAGATGACGCAGGACTCTCTTGCCATGTATACAGACATTACGTTCATACTTATGCATCCTGTGACACATAAAGCGTAAGCAAAACGAAAACAATTTCAGGACTTGAGGGAGCAGAAAGTGGAAGAAATAGGACCGCAAGTATGAGAAGCAAGAAGCGCGCCATGATGACACTTGAAAATATTAATTGCTGTTTGGAAGGGGTTTTGGTCTGAACGTTGCCAAACCAACGCCATCATCCTCAAATCCTCATGTAAATTTTATGTTATAGCAGAAAAAAAAAGAAATTTAAGATCTCTTCAAAGTCGGTACATGGATACGCTCTATATGTAGCTATAAATGGGGTACTTAAATGTTAAACATGGAAGAGAGGGACATCGCGTGGAAGCTGCCAGTTACGTCAGAATGACACATTGTGGTAATAAACCTGCAGCTTGACGAAAGACATATGTTGAATGAAAGAAACTGCTTTGAAGGCTGTCGTGAAAGGTAAATGGTAAATGCCTTTAAAACGTTTAGCAAGGGACTCGTTTATGTATGCCATTCCAACCGATTGACAGGTGTCATTGACAGTAGATGAACGTTTCTTGCGCGCCATTTTCAGGGTATGCTAGTAAAGCATGGTGATAGTTGAAAGGAAACGATTCTTCATGATTATGACTTTCAAATCGTCTTGAGGTTGACCTTATCTATCATGTCCAAGGAAGTGAAAGACTGCTTTAAATAATTTCATTGTGACCGAAGCGACAAGACTATACAAACGAAACCCAGAAGGGTAGTTTGAGTAGGATGTGATCCAGGCCTTAGTCCTTACTCTTCTATTCCTTAATAAGCATCCATACTGAGGAGAACTTGAGGTTTCTACGACATGAATTCATAATAGCGCATGGCTAATTGTTCTTTTTAGAGCGATTGTTTTCAAACACGAATACCATCCCCGTGTCCTCAATCTGCACGAGTAAAGGACTAATATTCGGTTCAGCGCCCGTATTCTTCGATTTAATTGTGTTTGCAGAATCTTGATTGTTTCTCAACAGGAATTATCTTCCGATGAGCTGTATTTGCGTTTGGAAACGATTCTCTGTTTGAACTATCAACCGAAAGGAGTCGCCCGGGATTTTTTTTAATCAACAACAGAAGTATGATTTCAATATTTGCTTCTTGTCGGACTGGTGATGATCATGTATTTTCTAGTAAAAATCAATTATTCTTAGTAAATAGAAATTCCATGTCGCATCCCACATGACAGGGACATGTTAGCAAATCATGTCGCAAACAGCACAGTGACTGATCAGGGGTGGTTCTATAAAAGGGTGGAAGAATCGTCCTGAAAATAAAATGTAAAAAAGTAAATGTTCTAACCTCAATGGAAAGTGCCCGTCCTGCCTGCCGTCTGTCACATTGAACTTGATGCATGACGTTGTCGACGAAAGGATGGTAAAAAGCAAACAGAGCAGTGCTTTACAGGCTTTAAAAGTATTTAATTAATCCAACTTCGAGATGGTATACGGGAAGTAGGGGAAGACAAAGGGAGACGGAAATTCTCTGAGGACAATGTGGTGGATAGCAAGAATGTGTGGGTACTATAGGTGGAGTCGTCCTTTGAATATTAACTATTCGGAGTAAAACCACTGTGGAATTGCTAAAGTTTCTTAAGTTGTTTTAGACTTGTGCACGGGTTCGATGCTTTTTGTGTCCTTTTCAAGTTTCCGTGTTTAGATAAACGCCTAACGTCTAGCGTCCCTGGAGGACGATTGAAAAGTTCGAGAATTTGAATATAGGCTTTAAGTTTCCTACTTTTTTGTTGGCCTCAATGGGCAACGAGAAATATTAACTGTTAAACCATTCATTGGACTTGATGGAAAAGGCTTAAGTCAAACCCAAATAGTTCTGGTTGGCTGCTCTTAAATCAGAAGTAACTGAAGAGGTTTAATTGAGTCTCTCCTTTGGTATCATGGGTACATATGTAAAGCTGTAACAAATATTTATTGGCGACGAATATCTATTAGGTGCCTTATAGGACCGTAGTTAGACCGTTGTCAATTTGAAGGATCGCTGAAGGTATAAAGCCACATGTTTTACTCTTTAACATATTACATATGCTGCTTGAAGAAGTCACAGAGAGAAGGGTGAAGCGAGTTGAAGCCTTAAAAAGTCATTTTTGAAAAACTTAAGACGGCCTCTGGAAATCCCTCGTCACCACAGGCCACTATTTTGCCTGTTGCTGGCCATCCACTACCAGCAGCTCCACAAAAAGCTTTATAATTTTCGTTACAAAAAAATAAAATTGCCCAACGGCAAGATTACATCCTCCAGCTTAGCAGCATATTTTTACGTTTAACATTTAGCTTATCACCCCCTCGAGCCCTATTACAGTGTCAAGCACCTACCACGCAATCCTACTCGCAATATCATTTAGGTATGCTGTGTACCCTACGACTAATTTATCGCCCTGGTCCATATTTACGAAAAATGTGTTTTTCAAATTGAAAAACTAGGCTCAGGGGTGCTTTCCATTATTCGTTTCGAGACATGCGAGTCAAAAAAAAGCTCACAAACATACGTACGAGGGTGGTCCGATAAGTACTTAGCCTACAAAAGAAGAACAAAAATTTTGGAGAAATGGCGATTTATTTTTCTCCTTTTAGCTCGATACACTTGACCCAGCGATGCTCCAACTTCTCTAGCCCGTCTGAAAATTTTTTTTCGAGGTCTGCAAAGTAGGCCTCCGTGGCGGCGATGATCTCCTCATTCGACTGAAATTTCTGCCCGGCGAGTGACTTTTTCAAGTTTGGAAACAAAAAGAAGTCGCACGGGGCCAAATCTGGAGAATACGGTGGATGGGGCAGCAGTTCGTAGCCCAATTCGACCAATTTAGCCGTGGTGAGGGCGGAGGTGTGAGTCGGTGCGTTATCATGGTGGAAGAGCACTTTTTTCTTCGCCAAGTGGGGTCGTTTTTTCTTCAATTGGGCATCGAATCGGCACAATAATTTGGCATAGTACAGCCCTCTGACCGTTTTGCCCTTCTCCACGTAGTAGATGTGGATCATACCTTGTGAATCCCAGAAAACGGTGGCCATCACCTTTCCGGCCGATAGGACAGTCTTCGCCTTCTTCAGAGCACGTTCGCCGGGTGAAGTCCACTGTTTCGTGTACCGGTGGATCCACGTTTCGTCGACTGTCACGAAACGACGCAGAAACTCCTTCGGATTGCGCTTAAACAGCGTCAAACACTTCTCTGAAGTGGTCTCACGGTTGCGCTTGTTGTTCGGAGTGAGCAAACGCGGCACCCATCGCGCCGACAGCTTTCTCATGCCCAAAATTTCATGCAGGATATGACCCACGAGTTCTTTTGAAATGCCTACTGTCTCAGCTATCTCGCGCACCTTCAATCGGCAGTCTGCCAATACGAGATCGTGGATTTTTGTCACGTTATCCTCCGTGGTAGCCGTTTTCTTAATCCGCGGACACTCCCGCTTCCACGCGGTCAAAACAAAACTACGAGTCCGATCCGGCTGAAATTTCGACAGTAGCCGTCTACTAGAATGTACTACACGATAGTAAGTTGCTCTTGTGATACTGGCGCCATCTGGCGGTGGGTGAGGCTAAGTACTTATCGGACCACCCTCGTAAATTCATATAGACAATCTATCTAAAAATGATGGATTTAATTCGAAAAAAGGAGCCAAGCTTATAACTTCTTAAAGAGAACAGTGTGCTCCTGCAGCTGACTGGCCTTCTTCGCTTGAAAGTTAACAAAATTCTTTGTGTTGTTTGGTGCGTTTGCTCAATAAAACGCTCTTTTTACACCGTATGTAAAAATTGATAGAGATGTTTTAATAATGCCCGAAAACAAGCTATAAGGGCCATCCAATAAGAGGTGTCATTTTACATTTCACGCCATTGTTGAACTGCTATCATTACATTAAGTGTGTTTGCTCAATAAAATGTTTGATGTGTTATGTAATAATTGGTAGATATGTCTTAAAACTGCCCGAAAACGCCATATAAAGGGCCATCCAATAAGAGGTGTCATTTTTTATTTCGCGTCATGGTTGAACTGCTACTTATATATGTAGTGTGTTTGTTCAATAAAACGCTCTTTTAACGTCATACTCAATAATTGGTAGAGATGTCTTAATACTGCCTGAAAACGTCATATAAAGAGCGATCCAATGAGAGGTGTCATTTTGAATTTCACGTCATTTTTAAACCCTCTCGAAAAGTCATCTTTAGCGCTCATTTCTAGTTGAATGGGTATGTAAATAAACAAAACGAATGTACAACCTCAGGCAATATAAGAGCGGCAAATGCGCTGTTTCCTGCGATTTGTGGTCCAGCACAATCATTGCCCCGTATTTTTTCAAAGATGGCGGTGAAAACATGTTATCGCACGAGCTCTCGTTCCATGTTTTCGATTTTTTTTGCCTAAAATGCACGAGCTGAACCTGGTTGACATATGGTTCCAGCAGAATGGCGCTATATACCACACAGCACGCAAACTGATTAAAATGAGTAATTTATCTCCCATTTTGGACCGATGAATTGACCTTAGACAATTTTTTGGAGATAGCCAGCTTCAAGTGTAGCCTTGGAAGACAACATTACACTTTTTTTTAGTGCATCAAACGTGGTAAACATTTGTTTCCAGCAGCGTGGCTCTACATGGCAGTAACTGGTGCGATAATGGTTGTATTGCGTGGCAAATCTCCCGATTGCTTGTTTTCTCGATATGAGGGTTTCAATTGGACACAGACTTTTCAATTTGAGGCTATATTCAAGATACGCAATGATTCACGGGCTGAAAAAAAATCCAAGTTGTTATACAGGCGCAAATAGAAAAACCCGATGAAAAATGTCATCAAAAGAACGGCTATTTGTAGGCAGGGCAAAAGCAGATATTTGGCAGATATTGTACTTTATTGCTATCTCCCGAGCTTGGGCTCTAGGCTAAAATAAAAAAAATCACCACAATTTACAAAAATGATGAATTTGTCTACAGACTGAAAATGACACCTCTTATTGGATAACCGTATATAACTGAACCACAATTTAAAACTTTCGTGGAAGTTTGCTATTCGAATTGTTTCCAAATTTACAATAAAATTCTTATAATTTTACAAGTTACACGCCTAGTTCGCGTGAAAAAAAGACAAAATGGCGACAAATTAGCAATAGCGGAAATGCGACATGGGGAAAAGCACTCAGGGATCTGACATTGGGCACAGTGGACTCAAACCTTGTTAAGTGCCTTGAATCAACTGAGCTGTATGCTCAAAAGTAGAATATGAGTGTGTTAAGGCTCCAATAGCTGAAGGCTTGATTACAGAGGTTACTATCCACTTAATCAGCACAAATTCCATTTGATTACTCCGTTGAAAGCGTTACTTTGGTCTTAACTCAACTTTCAAATACAATACCAAATGGCGCAAGGCATCGTAGTAGATACCAAAAACCAATTAATTTTCCTCCCTCTTTCAAAAGTAGTAATGGCTAATCCCAACATAGGCCTAAGACCCATCGTTCACTTTATCCGCCCTTCTTTAGCGCTCCTCCTAACATACCCAATATATCCGCTTTGTTTCACGTCCCACGTTTAGACCAGACCACACATTGAATTACCGATAATCTATAACTAATTGCGAATAGTTTGGACCGGATGTGCGCCTGACCAAACGACCTGTGCCTTCCATCGGCAAACGAACAGAAAAACCTTAATTAATCGCCCACCCATTCGGACATCCGCCAACAGCGACAACAACAACTTCTATCCACCCATTATCTTTCGCAGAAGGCCTTCGCACATGAGTGCTTGTTTAATAACCGACACACGTCGTCCTCGTCGTCATGTCGTTTAGCTCGATTTTAGCTCATGCATCCGATGACTTTTGTTCCCCTCTGCGCAAGCGACAATGTTGTCTGAAGTGGCGTTTTGTTTTTTGGCGTTTCCAATGCACGAAGGGAATTTTGCTTTTTTATGAAATATTTTATGTAATAATCTGAAATTGCATCGCAATGGTTGTCGGTTGCTGGGCTGCGTGTGCTGTTGGTTGGAGACCCAAGCTCATGATGACAGATAACTGCAAACTGCTTTGTCACATCAGCTGTTCCCTGCTCGGTACCGACCACACCAAAGAAGTCACTCGCTCGGTTGGTGGCACGATGCATGCCTACCGACCGAACCGGAAGCCATCCCCAAATACTTTAGAGTCGGCACAAAAACTGACTCGAAATACCAGACAAAACGACGCTGTCTGGGTATGAGCTTGGTTTTTTTACTCTCTCTTTCAAGGGTGGATTGCGATGGAATTGTGACTAAAATGCGTAATTCTTGTGCAAGGGACACAGAACGGTCTGTTTTCATGCCGTGTCATCCACCCGTTCGGCGGCGAGATGAGGATTTTCCTTTCACTTTCCTTTTTCCTTCGCTATGCGAAAGTCATAGGCAGACAAAAGCAGATACAAACATAAGAGCGTGCAAGGGATTCCAAAAGCGCTTCGACGAAGATTTATTGTTCAGGATTTTAATTTAAAAAATGCATTCACCATCATTTGGCGCGAATGGTTGGTTGGATTGAGCTGAGCTGAAGTGGGGTGGTTTGGTTTTTCCGGTGATGATGGCGGCAGTGAAAGCGACATGAAGCCTGGAAGATGGGCGATGATCAGAGACGATGGAAAGCGGTGAAATTACATCGATTAGACGTCTTAGGGGTGGATGGTTTCTTTTCCAATCACAGTAACATATGGAGGATGCGAGAATGGCGCATAAAATTTGCATAAATCGGGATATGAATTCGAGTAATGATAGTTGAGAGGTTTGAGCGTATAGACATGGCTATTGTTTGCATTGTTTTGTGTGAGTCTCTGAACCCTAAAAACAATAATTTATTCCAAGAAAGGTCGGTGATCCCTGCGTGCCTCCACTTGGCTTTTGTTTTAATGCCCTCGCTTCGTGTAGAAGTACATCGTAACTTTATATTACCGCTATTTTGAAATGAAGACGATTTCTTAATATAAGGAAATAGTTCTAACGAATTGTTGTGCTCTGAATTGAGGCGGCAAATGCGAGCTTATAAACATAAATTGTCGCTAATGTGCTTTACGGTATAAAACTTTTTCGGGAGCGACACATTCCAGTAGCTTCTGGTATTTCTTATTGGGATTGGAGAGTAAATCTTTATCATAGTTACACATCCCATCGGTTAAAAAAGCTTTTAATAGTTTTGCTGAATAGCTGAATACCATATTATAGTCCCTATTGTAGTTCTGGTTCTTGCAGCTGAACATGAATTCGTAGATTACCCTTTTGGAAGGCTTACTTTTGCTGCTGAATGGCTTAATTATGAACTAGAGCTTAAATTAAGCTATCCAATTTGTAGTTCTGAAAATAAATTTTAATAAAACACATTTATGGTTAAATTTTCGATTGATTTCTTTATTTCAGTATATTGTTTGGACCTTACCATTGTAAATAACATCTAACATTTTTCAAATCTTTTCCACGAATCTGCTTGTAACTCTTCGTAACTCTCGAAAAGTAGAAAAGTATCAAAATCCTCGTTTTGCAGTAAATTTTTACTCTTTTAACTCATTCAAGGACTATAGAGTAACCTAAATTATCAAATGGTAAACCAATAGTTAAATATATTCGGTCTTGGGTGATTATTCAGATTGACATATAGGGCTACATCAGGCATATAAAATCTAAACCATGAACTGGATCACCCGTCGTACATATGTATTTTGGGCCAATAAATGTTGCATTCCACTTTCTAATCTTTTCCGCTACAATATCCAAGGTTTTTTCATAAGGACATTACAATTTTGTATTAAGATTAAGTATGGATATTTCATTTAAGCGGCAATTTCTCGAAATTACACGATCCCCTTCAATAGATCAATTGTTTGGCCATTTGTTGGGCATGGGGCACCATCGTATTGGAACGAAATATCACTGATGTCAAGTCCATTCAATTCTGTCCAAAATTATTCTTCCATTTGGCACGATAGACAACTGCAATGGTTATGACGAGGCGTTCATTTTCATTGACGAAAAAATACGGTCCAAAAATTCGTGAACTTATCACAAGAAAAACGTAATCCTTGGCTGACGTTTTGACATTAAAATTGTAAAAAAAAGTTCAAGAGTGCGCCCTGTATTAACATACAAAATTGTTATGCTCCTATTGAAAAACCATGTAAATTGCTGAGATAAATAAAAAAACGTTGCTGAATTGCTGCCGAATCGTTATTCCTTGATGTAAGTGACTTATGAATTGCATAACAGATAAAGACTCATAACTAAATAGCCTTTAAATAATGAATATTACGAATAACCCCACTAAATACCATGGCTGAATTGCTGAATTATAGGTTACAGGTCAAATTTTATCGTTTCCCATCTCAATTAGCTATGAATTGCTTCGCGAATACAGGGCAGATATGAAATACTGTTAACTTACCTCGATAAATTCCCGCTGAATTGCTGAATCATAATGATTTGCATAATATACAATACGCACTATTGAAAATCTCTTTAAATTCATTTTAAATCCACTTAACCCGCTGTAAAATAACAGCTGGATCGCTGAATTTACTCCTCTTTTGTTTGCACATTGCAAGCCAGCACAACACATTACCAACGAGTTTCGAAAACCCAAATACGCTGCTGAATTGCTATACTTCTCGTCAAGTTGAAACAGTAAATTCGCAAATGAAAATCCGAATTAAGAGCGAAATCAACGACAGCAAAAAAAACAATAAGTAAATCGCTGAAACGTTCAACTTTTGTGACGCGAACTTTGGGTCGTGTAACGAGTACCATACAGCGTGATAACACGATACAACGGACGCTGTTGTGAGTTTATATTTATCGCAAAGTCTTTTGCATTTTCACTTTGGGCTATAAATATATTATAGGTGTACGGGAAGGTGTATGCGGGTTTACAAACGAATACAAGTGGTCTTGGGGGTGATGGGTTGTATTTGAGAATGCATCGCGGTGTAACCTCGTTTCAATGATGAGGTTTTGTGTAGGTGCATGGATGCATACATAAACAGCTCGGTTTAAATTGAATTCAGTTCAACTGAATCGATTCGATTTAATTAAGGAATCTGTCAAGCGGAGTGAAGGAATGACAGGTGGAATAAGGGTAGTGGAATACGTTCTTTATCTGGGATTATCCTATTTACCCAGAATCAGTCGGTAATAGGCTAATCTGCCGTTGCATCTGTGAATCGAAAGAAGTGCTTTCTCTAAGTAAAGGGATCGAATTTCGATTGCTATCCACCCGGGTGAACATTCAGCACAATTCATAATCATTTGCCAAAGTTGAGTGCTTCCACTTGGGAAAACACCACAAATGGCCGACAAAAAAAAAAGTAGGAAAATGGGATCTCTGCTGGTGATGCCTTCATTTCCCCATGTTCGCATAAAACCTAATAGGATAACAGCTATTGCTACGCAATATACCAAACATGCACGTTGGGTATGTCACAAGTTCCAAGTGGCTTCGCGTGACCTACGGGTCTAGCGAGCTATTTCCCGATATCGTGCATCCTTGTGTATTCATACGTAACGATGATGAGTCACTCTATGAGTTTTGGGTTACGATAGACGATAAGGTTGATGGTATATGGCAGTGGTGGGCGTATGGAAGCAAATTGGCTACGAGCCAGAGGAACTAAGAATAGCAGACGGGCACCGAGGATCTTCTGTCGATTCTAATGGTGTCCTCTTACTATCGTTGATTTATGAAATAGTAGACTCGAGGGAGTTTACTTAAATCGGTGTTTCGATGGAGTTTTTTGTGGTTTAATGTTACCTCTGGCGACCTTGCTCCCTGCCAAAACTTGTAGTCAAGATGTCTGAGAGAGGATATGTGGGGTTTGAGTTCATTCCACCGTTGCAATTGAAAGGATTCGACTGAAATTGCTGTGAAGCATGAAAAAACTTTAATCAATTCACTCTCTACTCTTCAACTATTCGTACCAGACAGGCTGATGAAAACTTCTAACTCCTCAACCGCAGCCACTTGACTAAGTGATTCATAGTCTAGAACTGCAGACACTGCAACCCATTTATACGCCACCTTGTTACCGCTGAACTGGTTAGCTCTAATTACCTTTAATCTCGTTTATTCACCATCACGCAAAAACTATCGCCCGTAGCTGGTAGCTTGGGATGGAGAAGTGGTGTCACCATTCGATTCCAATTTGTCTCCGTCGACACTTTTCCAGTTCGATAGAATACCCCCATCACCACCAACCATGGCGATTGGAGGCCGAATCACCGATCGAACTGACGTAGGTACAGCCTTAGCTAAGACGAGGTGGAAGAAAGGAAATTTAATTCAATTACTCAGCCAACCCCCATGTCGATAGGGTCTCCATGGTAGGAATCAATCGATTTTGGATGAGATTTAAGGCGTTAAGGATGCATTCGAAATGAAGTGACTTGTTGTAGCCTTGTTTCCCTACCTCCTCGTGCCTGGATGAATAGGATTCTATTGTCGACACAAATGGTAATTTGTAGCCAATTAACTGTCGTCCTTGCTGGTTGTAAGCACTACCTACCCCATGCCGAAGGTGAGTTTTTCTTCCGAAGAAGTCCTTTAATTGAAAGTGATTTTTTGTTCTTGTAAAGGAATCCATCCAACTACAAGTGTTCTGCATAATGCGACATCAGTGCTCGACAACGCGTTTGTTTATTTGTTTTTTCTTGCTCTTCTATTGTTCACTGTTCCGTGCCACCCCTTGTTGCTTCAATGAGTTATTGATTTCTACCTACCCACCACCGTTTGGAATGGGTTTTAGCGACAACGATGGACTTTGTTGCGTTTCCTGCTTAACTTTCGATTTGTGTGCGGCTTGGCACTTAGTATTTTCAGATTGCTTCGGCCTATTGTTTCGAGGACGATATACAACGTACACATGACTAGGTACAGGTGCTTCGATGTGATTTTTACTTAAGTTACCAGTGAGACGCTGAGAATCGTTTGAGTAGACGCGTTACGTTCAGGCAGTCGCTCACCCCTCTTATATGGATGGTATACGAATGGAATGGAAAAGGTCAATGCAACATGCGATAGACACTTAAAAGGTTGCAATGGTGGGAAATATCGCGTAAGAGCTTATGAGTATTGATCTAACTGGGTGGTGGCTTTGGATTTTATACCACCTGACAAGGTAGCGATAGACTAAACAGAATACGGCTACGTGGCACTACCAGAAGCAACCCTAGAAAAGTGTCAAAATATTGACTTATGCTTCCGCCTCAATCAATCCATCGTCCTTATTCCACACGTGAGCACAACACAATACACACACATGTCTCTCTGTTTTCTATCTCAGAACATCTTTCATTATATCCATCATTAACGTCATCCCCAAAAGCTGATCTCAATCAGTCCGGTGCTTTGATTGATTAGTATTTCACATCAAATCACTTTGCCGGTTTTTCTTGTTTTCTTGGCACACGTCCTGGAGATGCTCGTAATTGATTTCTCTCCCGCTCTAGTTCTATCTACATTTTCACTAAACAATAGCTCGTGCCATCACGAATGACGAGATTGAAAGAACTATTCAAACATTAGCATGACGTGCCACCCTGCGTGTCCGAAGGCGCGCATGGGCTTCCTAGACATATTCCAGAATCGTCATTAGAAGCAAAACAAATAAGTTAATTGCGATTTACGCATCCCTAGTTCCCTGTATACCACTCGGCGGATGAACACGTAGGCACGCACTGGTCTGACGGAGTTTTCTAATTACCTCACTTCGCTCCTGGGTGGCAAATATTGTGCTTTAAATTGAAAAGACTCCAGCACGGTAGAGGAAGTCGATAACAAGGGGGACTCAAATCACTTCCTCCGTGTCCAGCACTTACTTTTTGTTCCCATTTCACTTCAGAGTTAATTGGAAAAATCACCTTTTAGGGAATTCCCCTCACATGGATTAGTAGCCCTCCCAAGACTGGCTTAACTACGGCATGGAATGATGAGAAAATATTTAATTTTAACTTCGGACACTCCGGCAACGTGTGTCCTTAACTCCCTTCTGTCACGCAATCGCCATCGGAAATCCACCAGCACAACTAGTAGTTGATAAGTTGGTTGCCTACCAGCCGAGTGGTGTGGGAGAAATCCAAGAACCAAGAAATTACTACGATTTCATCCTATATGGTTGAATTAACTACCCCGGAATGGTAATGACATAGTTGGCAAATGAAGATAACAACGTTATTGCGAAAGTTTTCTTTTTTTTCTTTCTTTATACGCCAACTAACTGGGCTCATAAAGTCTATGATCCGGGTGCTCGTTGCTGTAGGCGGGTGTTTTGTATGATGGTTTGGATGATTATGGGGATTAGGTTATAAAGTTATTAATGTTTGAAGCCTGAGGCTTGTGGATGGTTGTTATACGAGTCTATAAGGAAATTGGATTGTGGGGGGCAAGTTTGATGACTTTGACTGTTGAAAGTTCGTGGCAAGATTTTCCAATAAGCACGTTTGTAATACAATATTGATACGATACTGTCGATAGGCTTTCATAAATTAGAGAGCTTATAAAGAGATCTTAAAAACTGGTCACACTTGTTCAGAATAAACCATGGAAGGGATTCCTTAAACTCTCGTCTTGGGTGATCCACGATTGCAGGAATACAATTACTCAACTTAAGAGATCCACTCGAAAATGCCCGTGTTGAGTTAACCAGTATAATTAGCGAGGTAAAGCCTGATACGTCAGGTAGTATTTCGGTCCGTGCTAACCTACTTAGACGGTTCTAAAGGAACCTGCGTCTTAGTCAACAAGCCCCTTCAGTCGGTAATGCCTTGCGGCTTACCCCTATTTTATATGACAAAATTGTGTTTTCTAGACAAAGATTATTAACCTATCCTATGCTGCTTAGTTCTAGACTTAAATATAAGTAGGTTGGTCACCACTCATGTGTTTCCGAGTGGTATGCCTCCTGATTGCATCTTGTAGCGACTGGGCCTCGCCATATCGCTCACTCTTCCTACTCGAGATCTCACCAGGTCTAAGCTAGCAATGCTTAAAAATTATTAAAATATATCAAAATATTCGTCCCACCAGGTGACGTGTGGATAAATTCAAATCAACATACACATTCTGCCTCATTTCAGATATGACTAGCTTAAACAGCGAGTCTCATGTCTTTTTGCAATGCCATCTCTGATTGAACTTTGTAGAGGCATCTTTCATCTATTTTCCCACCAAATTTCGTAGCGCTCCCATCGTTCTGTTAATAGTTATGACATTATAACCAAACGTCCAATGTCTCAGTCTGTGGAGCAAAGAGCGAATTGGGCTAAAAGGCTTACGATAACCAGTGTCTGTGCCGGGCACAAATATTCCGCTGGTTTGCTAGATTTTTTTTTATAGAGTTCTTTCAGGTTTAAGAATGTACGCTCTTATGGTGTTTGTCACACACGGCGTGCAGATGGTTTGTGTCGAAGATTTTTGTTCACTACTTTCTAGGGGTGGTTGTCCTAGATAGGATTTGTGAGACATTCGGCTGAATTTGTCGCGTTGGTTGTAGTTCGCAGTAACTTTCTTGTTTTCATGTCATTAAGGTGCTATATTGGAAATTGGATCTTATGCTGCCTTCGTCAGCATTTTTTGATCATCTCTCATTCACAACTGATGTTGTTGCACAGTTTTACCATATAGGAATTGTCCCTGGCTATGGACAGATTTAAACTACAAACCTTCCGCTCAACAGTCGATGATGATCCGCTGATTTGCTAGAATTCATGATGGTAGTGAAAACTTTGAAGACGACGCTCACCGAAGCCGAGAATCTAAAAAAAAAAAAACTTATTAAGACAGTCAGAAAAATTCTGCGCTCTGATCCCTGTGTGTTCACGAAATTTATTGAGGATATGACTGGTATTCCTAAGAATGTGACCCTTCGCAGGAGGAGTCCAAACTATGCTCATGGTTTTCTTCAATTGCAAAGGCATTACCCATAAGGAATTCGCTCCTGGAATTTTTTTCCCTAAGGAAAATTTGCTGGTTCTGGAACCATTTTGGAACAGAATTCATCGTGTTCGTCCCGAGTAGGAGGAAGTTGGTAGTTTTTTGTGCAGGACAAGACGCCGTCGAACGAAAACCCTATTTGTACGTGAGTTTTTGGCTGAAAAAAGCATCACAACATTCGGTCACCCGCCTGATCTAGCGGCGCGCTACTTCTGGCTATTTATTTCGACCGACATCAGTAGTGCCTAATGTAGGTCGCAATGTGATCATTTTGGATGGCTGTCAATTGATCAAGCGACCACCAGGTGGATTTTCAGATGTGAGAATCGTGTCATGGTAGTAGAGATTACGTTCCACCACAAAGTCTCCTAGCCTGAATCCGTTTTTTTTGCGATTCATTCAAAGAAAGTAGTTCTCCTTAGGCGGCCTAGGGTTAAAATCTCTTAAAGAGAGAAGTCATCTTGAAGTTGGTCGTGATGCCGGGGTGTGAACGCATCCCACATTAAGCTCACGTTTCCGAAGGCAGCTTTGGTATGGATTGTTCCTGGACGCCAGTTCATATATCAGAACCTTAGGTTAGCTTAGGTGGCTTCCCTCCGTAGAAAGCGGTGGGGATCGCTAAGACTAAGATCGGTCCATTGTGCTACCACTTGAGTCTGCTTGGTCACTGCTACTATTTCGAGTGCTGAATAAAGTTCGATATTTTGTAGATCTCCGTTTCGAATAGATCCGTTAGTTCATTAAAGAAATCCCAGAAATCGTCTTCTTGAGGAGGCTAGGGCAGGGCAATTACATAGGAGATGGGATGGAGATTCTTCCTCTTCCTTAGCATGACAACTACTGCAATAGTCGTTATATGGCAGTCCTAATCTTGCGGCATGTATTCCTAAAGGGACATTTACTGTCAGGACTCAGATTAGACTGTTTATAATCGGCCTGCAGGCTTGTGGTTTTACGTTGACAATACCTGGGCCAGGTTTGTCTCGCGTAGTTGCATGTTTTAAGGTCACGCCATCTCTCATTTGCCTGGTACAGTGCATTTGCGTTTTCATTGGTGGGTGAATTCCCCTTTAACAGTCGAGTGTGCTGCATATTTTGGCTGGTTGAAGCAGACGTCGCAATTACCTGGTTTATCACTATGCTCAGGTATCTAGCACAACGTTGCAGCGCATCTGCTCGATATCTCATTTGGAGACGTATGGCAGTGCCTGACCAATTTTGATATTATTTTTAGTGATTCGAGTGTTTTTATTGCCGCTTGGCTATCTGTGTAGAGGTAGATGTAGATCTCACAGCCAGCCAGTCGGTGGCCCCACGAATTGCCATTAGTTCAGCTTGGAATAAACTGGTTCTGTAGCCTGACGAAGGCACAAAACTCGCAGTACAGAAAAGTTACTGTGAACTACAGCCAACGCGACAAATTCAGTAGAATCTCTCAAAAATCCTATCTAGGACAACCACCCCCGGAGAGTAGTGAACGAACATCTTCGACACAAACCATCTGCACCCCGTCCATGTAGTGTGACAAACACCATAAGAGCGTAAATTCTTAAACCTGCACGAACTCTATAAAAAAAGGAATTGGCTGACTTTCAGGGTCGGTGCATAGACACCGGCACCCACAGCATTGCCTGTCCTAGACCCGTCTGTCTATATTTCCAATGCAGTAATTCATTCCCCTCCCATTGTCGTCGGTTGGGAATTGTTGTTTTATAAAGAATCTTGACGTCTAGGGTCGGGATTAAGTAGTCCGTGGCTTCACTTAGATCATTGCTTTGGAGTAGAATAGGCGTACCCTATTTCGGAGAACTTCCAGTTAGCCGATTCTTTAAAGCAGGCCATCCACAACGATTTTGTTCATCACAGCCAAGATAGAAATATTTCTTTTCTTTGCGAGGGCTGCAGTGGGGGTTATTCACATTGCCCCTGTTATAGCCATGCACGCCATCCTTAGAAATTTGCAAGTAGTTAGATCGGCACAATGCCGGCCGCCAATAGCCCAAGGCTATTTGTAGGTGTATAGCGCAGTTGTTGCTTTTTTGATGCATTTTTCCGCATTTAATTTCCAGTTGAGCTTCCTGTCAAGTATCAACCCAAGGTATTTGGCGTGGTCTACGAATCTAAGGTAAGTCCCATTGAGTTTTGAACCAGAATCGTAACACTTTTTGCCAAGTCTGCCTCAAATAATAGATACGAATGCGAATTGCCTGTTATTCCTGTAGCAGTTTTCGTAATATGTATATTGTATGTACATATGTCACACCGTTTTTGACGCGGTCTGGAGTGCGTTAAAGGACATAATATCAAAGTACACGAATCGAAATTTGTTTCAGTGGACGTTTGCAAAGGTCGTCAACGTCCGAGTCTGTTGGCTGTCTTTTTCTTTAGATAGATGCAACCTCATGGAAAACCTGAACTCTAAATATTTTGAAGAAAACTGAGACGAACTTTGATGGCAGCACGGACTCCCCTCTCTCTTGCTTGCTATTCCTACAACCTTGCAAACGACTCTTCCCAATCTACAGTTGAGGCATTAGACTCTCAGGAACCACCGCGTGGAGGAGAGAGGAGGTGGTGAGTTTAAGTGGCGTCGCTTGTGCCTTCATGAAACATTTGCTTTGTCAAGCCCATTATGCTCTTGAGAGTGCTCCCATATTGGCCACTTTTATGTTAATGGGTCTTTGGCCCTAACAACTACTTTGAAAATACAATTTAAGATTACGTCCATCACCATTGCAATGAAAGTGACTGAGCACTATGAGAATAGCCTGACGATGTTGGCGCCCGACAAGGGTCCTATACCCTTCAGATTCAAGCAAACAACCAACCATCTAATTGGACCGATGCGACCATAGATCTTAGTATAAACGTAGGTCATTTCAGATATCGTGATGAGTAGGCAAACACGGGTTTTCAGCTTGAAAATAGCTCTACAATTTGTACAGATGACTGTGCTTATTAACCTCAAAGATTGTCTTTCAGGTGCTTGCAATTATCTTAGTCGAAACTCATTATAAGAGGTTTCGGTACACCCGAATACGAGTATAGGCCGAGCCTTGATTTCAGTTGACATTTGCATTTTTTTGCCGAGGTCCCGAATAACTTTCTAATTTAACTGTTTGTCAACGTAATAGACCCTCATTCATTTCTCCTCTGAATAGAACACATCTCATCCAAGTTACTAGAGAAAGACTCACTGTGTCACTCTGATTACTATCCCCCGGCACTAGGCCAAATGTCTTCCTTTACCTTTATTCATCTGGCAAAGCCTTCAGCCGCCAACTACTACTGCAAACCTATTCAAGCAGGTATCTATGCTCATTAATTTTATAACCATACACTCATACACCCCAGTGCAAAGGATAGAGATCCTTTTATTCTGGTTGCACAGGTAGCAACCTGCTTCATTGGAATGAAAGGCACGCGAGCTTATTCAACAAACCGCCACATCTCGAATGGCAAATCTGTCGCATTATGGTTTGAACACCGGCCGATGCTGCTGTATTTGTTGGACAGCATCCAAGAGAAGCGCCGGTGGTGGGTTCACCCGAACGGATGAAGAAAAAACCACCGTCGGCCTTATTAAAAATTCAATGAGTAACAACCCATATTGCTCCCGTTCCTATTCCTTGTCTTTTGCCGTTGTTCTTCCGCAGCTTCTTCTCGTCCTGGACACCCTCTGTTCGGATAGATTGCTTTAATGCTCTTAGTATCACCACTTGTTCGAAACACACGAGCGCCTCAAGTTATTCTTTTTATTTTATTATCATCACTCTCGTCCCCGAGTAACATGTCCTTTTGCCTATTTTTAATGGCTCTCCCGGGACACAGGCTCCTCGAAGGAAATTGCACCTTTCATTCGTATCAACTCGTCGCAGTCGGTTGGTCCTTCGTCAAAATGCTGTTTTGTAAGAAGTGTTGGATTGATTTTTACGAATCGGAGTGCTATGTCGAGTGTTGCGGTCCATGTGCCGGGCTATTTCATCCGAAGTGTGTTAATCTGCCGGGCCAAACCGGTGAGGATGTGCGACGTATGGACGAACTTGAATGGTATTGTGCTGGCTGTCGGGGCATGTACCGGCTGCAATTGTATTTTGAGGTTAGTTTATGTCTTGTAATTAAGGCGAGCGGATTCGGTATAATAGAAAACAAAAGCGTGTTGAGCAATCTGGCAGTGGAGGAGTGAGTGAGCTTGCTTATGCGGCATCTTGACGTAGACCTTCAACTTTCAAGTGTCACTCATCTCGTTTGAATGGTCTGTTTGTGTGTGGGTCGGTCGGGCATGTGCGTTTGTGAATTTTGCCGAAGGAAAATGTGAAAACAATAGACAGAGTCATTAAGGTCACGATACCCATGTGTCTGTGCTGGCTCTTCGGCTCTTTGGCTATTGTGCAACTCAGCCTATCGCCTTAATGTAATCCTTTACGTCACATTGACACATTACTTCGGGGCAGCACTGTAATGAACTACTTCAATGCGAGTAGCTCCGCTCTATTTGCTGAAAAATTATAATAATAGCTCGACTCAGGTGGTGGTGAGGCCGGATGGGGTTCGGGGAGCGTGGGTTTCAATTTGTCATGTGGTTTTCTGTTTCATTTAATGGCTCACACAAATATATCCAATTTCTTTAACGAAAGTGCTAAAGGGGGGCGTAAGAAAGCGATGGGGAATGAAACGTCCTTCAAAGGATAATGATGAAGGTATGATATCATAGGATCCCTTTGTACACACAATTATGCTGAAGTTGCAAGCTGATATTCAAGCTATTGCGTTTTAAGCGAAAAGTGAAATTTATTTGAAAAAGTCTGTACACAAGGATTAAGAGGCTCTTTGGAAATGATTCATGTTTCGGATTAGGGACGACCTTGTTGGAGCGGATTCTGTTGTTGGCACGTTAGTTTTGTTTACCACGAAATTGTATGGCTTTCAGCGTGCCAAAAATAAAGTCAGTCTGAGAGGGTGAACACAGACAATGGATGTACTTTGGTGGTACAGTAGGGACGGTGGTTCCACTTTGCAGTGTAAACAACCAAATGTTGGGAATAAACATTTCTAGGAGCCAAGCTGTGTTATGCTATGCTTCATAACAAACCAAAATTAATTTTTTTGGAGGACGGCATCATAATCACAACATAAGCTTGAGAATTGCAGTTGTTAAAAGTCTTCAAGAATAAGCGTAACGTTTAAAATCCCGGCGACCTCCGAGAATTAAGTACTTTTCCTTATAGCCCATAGACTAGGTACGACGAATGGTCCAATATCAACCTAAAAGCCTAGGCATATCTCATTTGCAGAAACCTCAACACACACAGCACTCCCGAAGCTCTTTTCATGCAACATCACTGTCAACTAGCCTCTTGAGTCATTAGCCCAAGAACCAAGAACAATTCCTATACAGAAAAACTGTGCAACAACATCAGTTGTGAATGAGAGATGATCAAAAAATGCTGATGAAGGCATAACACTCGCAGTATAAGATCACTTCAAAATTCATGCTCGGTATGTGCATTTCCAATATAACACCTTAATGACAAGGATACAGAAAAAGTTACTGTGAACTACAACCAACGCGACAAATTCAGTCGAATCTCTCGAATCCTATCTAGGACAACCACCCTCGGAGAGTAATGAACCAACCTCTTCGACACAAACCATCTGCACTCCGTCCAGATTGTGTGACAAACACCATAAGAGCTCTTGAACTTGGGCGAACCCTATGAAAAAAAAAAAAAAACATGGTCGCATGGTAGCAATTGATCGTAAATTCCTGAGCTCTGGCATGTAAAAAAAAAACAGAGAAATTATTGTAGTAAAAGTGGAAGTAGGTGCTTGACACTTGTTAGATGAATGTTGTCCTATATGGTGATACGCTTGATGTAGCCACGCCACTGAGCCAATTTTTATTCGCAATAACTATTAAAAAATCGCAGAGCTGGTAATAATATATAGTTGATCGAGCGGAGCGTAGCGGAGCGAGAGCAATCACCCACTTTTTGGCCTAGCGCGTGCATGTACGGGGAATATAGTGGTCCGAAAACGATTTCGGACTAATCTTGTACGCACTAAATGTAGATATCGGCTATAAGCACACATGTGTGCAGCATGTCATTCGATAGATCTAGGTCTGTAGATGAGCCATAAATTATCAAATGAAATTGTTTGATTGGAAAATAGTGAGAAAATAAAAGTAAAGTTTAGAAAAGTGCCATGCGGAGCGAGAGCAAGGTTGATAAAACAACAAATTTGCTCGCTCGATCAAAAATTTTCAGTAGCGGAGTTAAGCCCGCGCATACTGATCTGCCTAGTTATATATTAGCGGTGATAAAAAGCTAGATTTATACAGGGAGCGGCAGAGACTAGTGCTGCCTTCTTTTATTTTCCCAGGACTTGCTTTGAGTTTCGATTTTCTGAAAATTAAATTAAGAGCGATTTTCTAGGATTAAATCGACTTTTGTCCTATTCTCTGAGAACTCTTAAGCATATAACTAAAATATATTTTTTTGGTTTCCTTCTTTTTTTATCTGTGAAGGTCTGTCAAACTGCTTTAGAACATTATAAAGCAAATATTCACCTAGTAAGTGGAAGCTGCGATTTGGATCATTATCTTGTTGGAGGTAAAAACCCGGGATAGACTAAGGTTTTCAGTAAAATTCTGTTAATGTCGTTTCAAATTGGGATATGAAGTTTGTTCAGAAAATAAGGTGACTTTTTTATATTTATCGAAAAATATTTATTTATTCATCAATATGATGAAAAGACTTCAAAGTAATCCCCGCTAGACATAACATCTATGCGTCAGAGCTTTTTCCAATGCTCGATATCCTCCAATCCTTCTGATATGCGGTTTTTGATATAGCCTTGAGCTCCTTCAGCGACGCGATCTTTATCTCCTCAATACGGGCGAATCTTCGTCCTTTTATGTCCTTTCAGTTTGGAAAGAGAAAAAGAAGTCCGGTGATTACGGTGGCTTGGGCATGATTACGATATTGTTTTTTGGCGAAAAAATTTGGTACAAGTAACGATAGCTGAATGGGTGTATTATCATGATGCAACAGCCATACATTTTCCCACAAATCCGGGCGTTTTGTTCCTCAAGGCAATATTCCTTATTGAAAAGAATTCATGGTGAACCACGTCATTGTAATTTTGACGAAATACTCTCCAATCACCAAAAGAGTTGATGCTGACGGATTACATCTCCTCGATCGTTGCGTGAAACCGATCTACAGAACATGAGGCTATCGGGCTCGCGGAGCGCACCATCGGATCCGTAGGGGAATCGCCGTTCCGGACGCCTGTCCGGTCTACGAATGTAAATCTGCACTCATTTTTCTAGTATCCCGAGAGGCCCTAGACAGAGGCATTCTGAATAAAATAGATTCTTATTTCTGGAAGTTGATTTTCAACGCTGCAGGAGAATGATAATGAAGTCGGTCGTTGGGCCTGACCTCTATGGTGAAGAGAAGCTACTAGATCACTGAGGTAAATGTTGAAAAAAAACGGCGAGTTCACCGTATCCTGTTGCAGTTAATTTCAAATGTTTGGGTAGAAGTCATGCTGGCAATTTTCACAAAGAACTTTCTACCGGTTAACATGTCAAAAATCATATAGAGCAGTGATTTGCTTATATCCAGCTGGCTGAGCTTATAAAAAATCGTATCGTACATTCTTAATCAGTGACTTCAGTGTACCGACCTCCCGGTTTTGTATGTCGGAAAACCGCCTGTGCAAGAGTTTAAGTCTTGACAGGAGTCTACTTTAATGTCTGTGTAGTGCGGCGATTGTCGCGTTTCGGTAGACGCTTGTGTTGTCGTGGTGCCTTTGGCATGGTATCGTATTGTCCATCGTCTGTTTAATTATACGGTCCATTTGTTTAAGATTTGACATGTGACAGATGAGGCGGAGCTACTAGAAGCTAGCCCTCTTGTCAGGAAACTGGCAAACCGTTTCAAACGTGCCCTATTGTAATCGCCGGAACACGTTTCGACTTACTCTGCCATTTCCGCGTAGTCGTCACTGTCGTATAACAAGGTCCGTCAGTAGGTTATTCGTTCGTGCTAGCCAGTCCTAAACGAGAGTGAAGCAGCCTGAAATCTATATAAGAGCCGTTCATAGGATACGATGAATTATGCTGTGCGGGTAACTTGATTCTGTACACTATGATCTGCCGAACCCACCAACGGCTTAGTAGACTCCCCTTAGTGTTGGGTATGTTATTTTCCCAATCACTACGAATGTTTGGCGCTTAAATCACCGGCCAGAATGTAGAATATTGTCTATCGAGCTTAAGCGCAGAGGTTAAAAAAGCGTCTCGAGCTCTGCGATGAAAATATTGGGTTGATGTGCTTCAGGTTAACATAGGCTTATATAATATACATTCTCTTTCGATTTTGGAGAGGAATGCCCACAATGAAGGCTTCCAGCACTTGGAACCTCCATACGTCACCGCTATATATGACTTTATGGTTGACATTGCTTTGGATCAAGATTGAAACTACCCCGCCACGTGTGGCGTTGGGTCGATCTCTTCGAATTACCTTATAAGACTACGAGGGTGGTCCGTTAAGTACTTAGCCTACAAAAGAAAGACAAACATTTTGGGGAAATGGCGATTTATTTTTCAATATAGTCTCCTTTTAGCTCGATACCCTTGACCCAGCGATGCTCTAACTTCTTTAAACCGTCTGAAAAATACGTTTTCTCGAGGTCTGCAAAGTAGGCGTCCGTGGCGGCGATGAACTCCTCATTCGACGGAAATTTCTGCCCGACGAGTGACTTTTTCAAGTTTGGAAACAAAAAGAAGTCGCACGGGGCCAAATTCGGAGAATACGGTGGATGGGGCAGCAGTTCGTAGCCCAATTCGACCAATTTGGCCGTGGCGAGGGCGGAGGTGTGAGCCGGTGCGTTATCATGGTGGAAGAGCACTTTTTTCTTCGCCAAGTGGGGCCGTTTTTTCTTCAATTCGGCGTCGAATCGGCCCAATAATTTGGCATAGTACAGCCATGTGACCGTTTTGCCCTTCTCCAGGTAGTCGATGTGGATCACACCTTATGAATCCCAGATAACGGTGGCCATCACCCTTCCGGAGGATGGGACAGTCTCCACCTTCTTCGGAGCACTTTCGCCTGGTGAAGTCCACTGTTTCGACTGTTCCTTGGTCTCTGGTGTGTCCCAGTGGATCCATGTTTCGTCGACTGTCACGAAACGACGCGGAAACTCCTTCGGATTGCGCTTAAACAGCATCAAACTTTGAAGTGGTCTCACGGTTGCGCTTGTTGTCCGGAGTGAGCAAACGCGGCACCCATCGCGCCGACAGCTTTCTCATGCCCAAAATTTCATGCAGGATATGACCCACGCGATCTTTTGAATCGTCGATCTGCCCTTAGATGGCGAGCAGGATCGAACGCAGGTCTACCTCGGCCTCCGATGCTTTAGAAACAGACACAAGAGTTCTGGTAACAGCTACAGTATTTTGTACCGGCTGTCAGTTGTCCAAAAGGTTACGAGTGACTTGATACCATCTTCGAATTTTCATATTAAAAATTTGTATAAATTTCCACGTTTTGAAGCTACTAGAGGTTTAAAAATCTCTCGTTTTTATTACAATAAATGTCTCTGTGTGATTGTGCATGTACACGTTCCAACGTTCGTGACTCATGTGCTAGGAAAAAATCTGATAAAAAAAAGGAAGCTTGAGCCTATCGGGCTCTAATCCTCTAGGGTACCAAGGGGGGTTGGTAGTTCGGGCAGCCCTGTCGCCCCAAAGACCCCGTTCTTTCGACTTTAGTCCCCTGTTTATGAGGGTTTCCATCACCATGTACACGGTTCGTGACAAGAATTCAATCCGAAGGCTTTCGCAATCAATTTATTTCTTAAAAACTCTTATCCCATTATCTCTGTATCAACTGGACTAATTTATTATAAATGAATTAAAAAAAATCCGAAAATATCTTGAAAATTTCTTGAACATCCTTTCTCGTGCGTCATTTATATCTTTTTCTATTTTTAGACAAATTTCTCAAAAACAGACAGCTGTCAACTACTCCCTCATTCTACATCCTTTTTGTGTTTTAACTTTTCAAACCCAACATATTTTTCCATTCACTGCAAATCTCTTCCGGCGTTTTCTAAAAGAGAATTTAAGAAACTTCTTCAAGGCGCTTTCAAGTGGAAGCGAGGAAAAAATATCTCCTTCCAGGGATGGAAGGAAGAATAATTATTATAATGCTGCTTAACTACACGCTTATCTCACAATTTATTTTGTTTTGTTCTTCTTTCAGATATCTATCTGTGATGACTACAGCCTGCCCATTGATTTTGTGAAAAAACGGCCGTCCAGCTTTGATCCGTGTTTAGCTGAAGCGATACCAAACCCAGAAACTTGGGTAGCGCCCAGTCCACTTTCAGATCTTGTAAGTGCTTGGATGTGAATTGATTTTTCCTTTTTTTTTTTTCATCTTTTTTCTCTCTGTTGGGAGGAATTTAAAAGACCGAGGTGGATGTACAAAAATGTTTATGTCCATTCAGGGGGATGACCTACATAGTATATTTGTGAACCTTTGGCGTCCTCCAGGGATGTTATATCTCTTCATTCATTGGCTGGTAAAGGGAAGAGAAGCAATAGGTCCCAGTGGTATGGTGAAGAAGATAGGACAGACTGCGGGATCGGAATATTGATTTTGGTGAATCATAGTTTCAGGCATTCGACATGGGAGAAAAAGCGAAAGGAAATCGACTTACGATTGCACTTATTGGCGTGATATGAGGTCCTGATGGATCGAAATTAGATTCAGTTTTGAAAAGAGTGATGGATATTCGGCTTAATTGAGAGAAGGTATTCGGCATCAATCTCTTCGAACTATGGCTGCCTCCACTTAGACGGCGCTTGTACCGCTTATAGATGCAAAGCAAAGTAATAAATGTCTCCTGAATACATATACCATCGGAAGCCAACCCCATCCCCGTCCCTTGTCCATTGAAAGGATGCTTTCATCACCACTCTAAGAAGCAACATCATTAATTACCATCCTATTACACCAAGTACAGATCTATCGACGAACATATATGAAAATTGATGTTTTGTAATTAACAACAAAACATTGAGGATAGCCCCCATCCCAGCCGATACCGTGTCTGAGGTATCCGAGTATCTGAATTCGATACATTGCCTCGGCTTTTATGACGAACGGACAAATGGGAGTTAAGGCGGTGGTATGAAAATTAATTTCCCTTTCATATTGTCACATTAACTTGACGTCATTTGTCATGGTCGCTGGTCATAGCATAGACGAAGCTCATTTCACCTGCACATCACCAGCGTCGCCATCATTAACATCAACATCAGCCATAGAATCACCCTTAAATGTGGTCGCAAAAATTTGATATTCTCTCATCCATCTCCCACTGCTTGACGCCCTTCAGTACTGGTTTCGACTATCCCCTGTAAGTATAAAGAGCAATCTTCATTCTTCAAGCTTAACAATGGTTCTGCGGTAACAATGGTACATTGTATGGCTACGGCTATGACTGACGGCCTAGAATGTCAGTTCTCAGCCCCTAGCTATGCAACGCATTTGAATAAGTCGACTTCTCTTCACCGGGTACCGGCTGATGGTCGTAATGGTATCGGTAGCTGTGGTAGCAGTCGGGTGGCATATTTCATGTGGCATTAAAGTTGACGTACAAAAGCTTAAATACTTTTGACAAACCATTCTAACCATATAGTATCTAGCATGTACACCCTGCGCTTGCCGGGTGTGTTTATAATTTATGTACGTATTTAGCTGGAACAGTGTCTCTTCGAATGAGATGGGTCTGAGAAGGATGAATGGGGTAAGTGTATGGGTATTTCCCAATCGCTTATGGAACATCATCTATAATAGTCTGGCTAAGAGGGGAAAAATCACGAAAAGAGTCTGGTTTTATTGAAAGAACCAAAGACGAAGATCTCTGCATGCACACACATCTGCATATTTATGACCTTAAGACTTAATCCAGGAATTCATTACTGCGATACAAAGCAAGGCGGGATGGGGCGATTGTGCTTACTTTTATTTTGCGCCTTTGAGTGCATAGATAGCATCTACCTAGAGTTGTCACTTGCAGATTTGGCAGACTGAGTTATGAGGGGTGTTTGTTACGCGAGGTAGAACCAAGTCATGTCAAAGGAGCTACATAACATATGCAACTGAAAGGGATATGGCTGTACTTCTGGGCGTGATAAATGTTTGTACAAATAGCTGTCACTGAATGTAGATTGGAGAAGCCAATGTTAGTTTCACGTCCTCCTCCTTATTTCTTAAATAAAATTGTTTAAATTTCAATATACAGGGTTTTTCAATAGGGACATAACACAAAAGTCAGAATATTAGTTAAGATCTACGTGACGAATTCCAAGAAAAATCACTTTTAGGAAATTATTAAAAATTACTACTGAAATTCGGGATATTTTTTCGCAACCTTAAGAAAGCTTATTCCAATTTTCAGTCGTATTACTCGTCGCAACAGACAGGTTTAGTCTACTATATAGACTTACTTATGTACTATAGTACTTAGTTTGCTATAGTAGATAAGCCCGAGTTACATATATTCAGTCTTGAATGTTTTTATGCCAGCGAGACAACACATCGCCCGAAATACCAAACATATCGTAGCCGCAAGCGCGTCAACTCTAAATGAGCCAAATCGGTCAATTTCAGGCTGTTCACAAGAGTCTGTCAGTCCGTGTCAGCAAGATTTTGATGAAGCTCGGGGAATACATCCTTACAAGACCAAGTTAACCCAAGAACTGAGGCCTTGATCATTCTAAGGACTGGAACTTCTCGGGATGAACTCTGAAAAAAGTCATAAAAAAGGCATTTTCAGTCAAAGGGTTTTTCAATTGGCGCGGGTAGATTTTGGGGGACCTGGCCGGATTCATTTGGAAGAGTCATTGAACCATTCGAGTCCGTGCCATCATAAGAAACCGAGGCTGGAATTTGAACGATGTCATAATCCTGTAAGCTAGTTTTACTATATTTCAACATCTTCCCGCCCTTATTGAAAAACCCTTTATAAAGCTCATTTTTAGCATAATGGCATCCTCAATGAGAAAAGTATTCGCGGTATTGAACAGAAACAATTCCACATGAGCTTCAAGAGACTCCAGACTTCATTGCATCACGCTGCAAGCGACTGTTAGTGTGGATTTCACGACGATGGTGTGATTGGACCGTATTTTTTGCGCCGATGAATGTAATGGCCATGTTGTGCTCAATGGAGTTCATTATCGTGCCATGTTTGAAGACTACTTTTGGCCAGAATTATATGGACTTGATATCAGTTTTATGTGGTGCAAACGAGATGGTGACACATGCCACGTAGCTGGTCAAATAATAATTGATGTACGAGAGCAACTTACTATCGTGTAGTACATTCTAGTAGACGGCTACTGTCGAAATTTCAGCCGGGTCGGACTCGTAGTTTTGTTTTGACCGCGTGTGGAAGCGGGAGTGTCTGCGGATTTTAGAAAAATGAAAAAAGAGCAATATCGGTCGGTGATTCGATTCTTGTTTTAGGAAGAGAAATCGCGCAGCGAAATCAAAGAGCGTTTGGATGCTGTGTACGGTGACTCTTCTCCTTCGATGGCGACCATCAAAAATTGGTTTGACGAGTTTCAACGTGGTCGCACCACGGTTTTTGATGAGCCACGTCCAGGTGCCCCGAAAACGACAACCACGGAGGATAACGTGACAAAATCCATGATCTCCCATTGGCAGACCGCCGATTGAAGGTGCGCGAGATAGCTGAGACACTAGGCATTTCAAAAGATCGCGTGGGTCATATCCCGCATGAAATTTTGGGCATGAGAAAGCTGTCGGCGCGATGGGTGCCACGTTTGCTCACTCCGGACGACAAGCGCAACCGTGAGACCACTTCAGAGCAGTGTTTGACGCTGTTTAAGCGCAATCTGAAGGAGTTTCTGCGTCGTTTCGTGACAATCGACGAAACATGGATCCACTGGCACACACCAGAGACCAAGGAACAGTCGAAACAGCGGACTTCACCCGGCGAACGTGCTCCGAAGAAGGCGAAGACTGTCCCATGGGCCGGAAAGGTGATGGCCACCGTTTTCTGAGATTCACAAGGTGTGATCCACATCGACCACCTGGAGAAGGTCACAGAACGGTCACAGGGCTGTACTATGCCAAATTATTATTGTGCCGATTCGACGCCGAATTGAAGAAAATACGGTCCCACTTGGCGAAGAAAAAAGTGCTCTTCCACCATGATAACGCACCGGCTCACACCTCCGCCCTCGCCACGGCCAAATTGGTCGAACTGGGCTACGAACTGCCGCCCCATCCACTGTATGCTCCAGATTTGGCCCCGTGCGACTTCTTTTTGTTTCCAAACTTGAAAAAGTCACTCGACGGGCAGAAATTTCCGTCGAATGAGGAGGTCATCGCCGCCACGGAGGCATACTTTGCAGACCTCGAGAAAACGTATTTTTCAAACGGGTTAAAGAAGTTGGAGCATCGCTGGGTCAAGTGTATCGAGCTAAAAGGAGACTATATTGAAAAATAAATCGCCATTTCTCCAAAATTTTTGTTTTTCTCTTGTAGGCTAAGTACTCTTCGGACCACCCTCGTATTGAAGGAGAAGTTCTGTAATTGTGTAATGGTCATCTGGCTACCTCGCTCATGCCTCCGTTCTCCGTTTACTCCGTTCAATTTTTGTTTATGCCCAGAAACCAACAACGTTAGATGTGCTCAAAAACTCGAACTTGCCGAGGTTCCGGCCGGTCTTAAGAATCGATCGCTGAAAACGCGCTCACGGTGGTCATATGGACAAGGCCAAACAACATACCATGGAACGCATTTCAGTCTGATAATTCAGTTGTCCTGTGTTCTATTCAACTACAAAGCTGTTATATCCTGGGTACGAGTGTTGTTTATCGCTAGCAACAATTTCTTCCCGTCTTTTTGGCGGCATACGAATTCCACGTTCGAAAAACTGGAGACCTTTTGACGTGATCCAAAAATCGAATCAATTTTTAGTTTCTTCAAATAGGCGAAAGTTCTGCTCAGCCCGGCCATTCATCGTCTGCAGGTGGTAGTCGGAAAGCACAATGTCTCTAGAATAATTTGAATGGAATTGCATAGCTCTACATGACTTGAGCAACATGGGAACGAGAATTGAATCACGGCAATATCACTTTGTCCTGTCGTTGCTCATATTGTGCAAACTAGTTGCATTCGGTACCGAGCTGATTACAAGAGTTCATAAAATGCTGAGTCGGGTTCCAGAAAATACACATCATGAGAATCGACAGAAAGCAATCGATGTTGATGCAAGGCCGCGAAGTCATGCTTTCTTGCACTTTTCATCACCGGTCACAATACGATCCACAAAACCCTTCCACTGGAGTAGCAACTCGCACGTGAAAAACGCTATTCGAGTTCCTCGGCTTCAACTCGTATGGCAATCAAACTCGTCGCTCTTAGACCATATCCAAGACTTTTAGAAGTTGGAAAATGGCTTGTTGAGTTACAACGAGTCTGCAAGCTCTGCGTCTCAAACTTTTCTGCCAGTCGGGGGCGCATCGTGTCTTCCACACATTTTTATCTTGAAACCAAACACGTTCTTTCATCAATAGAAGTCTGAAAGTAGATTTTTTCGATCACACACCTAGCTCTAGATTTTTTCGAATTGAAGACGAAAAGCAAAACTTCCCGCAAGTAACGCTTATTTAGCTCGAATGGCATATGAAAAATTCTCAAATTTAATGATGACAAGCAGCTGATAGATGCTCACCATGTGACGCTCTGGTCTGATATTTTCAACCAGTATGTATCGCTAACGCCATCTGTTGGGGAACCACGAATTCTCATTTACCAGTTTGACCAGTTTAACTCTAAATCTAGACTAACGAGTGTCCTCAGCTGACTCTCGTGTTATCCAACCTGCTTGTCGAAATTTTCTCCAGCTTTAAAAGGTTAAAATTCTTATCTCTTTCCTATATAAAGTCATTTCGCAGCTCAGATACTAACCCTTAGACGAAATGCCAGGACAATCATCTAACTTGAAATAAAAATTAACAAAATCATAAATGAAAACAACCCCTCGTCTCGAAATGCGATTTCTCTCAAGTACATCATTTTCTAACAATCATCCTTGCCCCTGCTGCCTCTTCTTCAACTGCCTCCTCGTCAAGTGTACAATTTAGATAAATCTAATTAGAGAATTTCGTTAAAGCCTACCAGCAAGCAGCTACGATACAAGTAAATCATAAGCTGCCCATGCTAGGATCGTAATATTTTTGATAATGAAAAAATTCCTTTCATTATTTGAATACTCAGGCAACCCCGTCCACGACGTCTCTTCACTGCAGACAAACAGCCTCCATCGAATATGAACATAAAACCAATACCATAGTATAACCACCCCAAAATCGTAACCAACCATTGCAACAACCACACCACGACCATCATCGCCACAAAAACCATCACAACCATCGCGAATAGGGCTACAAACGCCGGGACATCAACAGCACCAGTACTCGTAGCAGCAAAAGCGAGAGCAGTAGACGCAGTAGCACAGCCTCACCGAAGTGCCTACTTCATTTTTATGACTCGAACGAAGAGTTTTTTTTTTTTTCTTCGCCCGTGTCGCCCACTCCAACGACTGTTGCGCTCGCTATGTATGCGCTATTGAATGGTTAAGGTATTTGTACGGTTGCCGTGGTGAAAATCCCTTTAATAGTCCTTCACCATATCGACGACGAGAACAACAACAGTGCAGGAATCAAACTCGGAGTCCCCGAGCTTTAAACACACACAAATATGAAAAGAAACCGACCCCTTTCCGTACGTGGGATCAGTTATCTCTTTGCTCCCGAGGGTCGGTCCTTTATTATTTCATGTAATTTTGTTTGTGTATAAAATATTTTCAAGTCGCATGCGGGACATATCTCCATGGGGTGCTCCCTTCGCCTGATGATCCAAAATGGAAAAGTTAAGGTATAACCATCCAGATGTAAGTACTTTTCTCCTTGCATCCGAAAAAAAGCGTCTTCCGCTTTATTAATTTCAATGAAAACAGTGGATTAAAAAAAATCCAAGAAAAAGGATATGAAGGACGAGCGGAAAGGCAGAACAGACCGCCTCTTATTGATAATCAAAAATAAATATTTTATCAAGATGATGACGGAATGTCTTCAAGGCACGCGGGCACATGCAATCATAGTCAAGTACCTGTTACTTGGCGATAAAGCCAACTCAAGAGGATTATCCTTTTTGCAAATATTGCCTTCGCCAAATAAGAGAAGAAGAAGGCAAAAGCTGAAATGGAAAGAAAAGAATTTGAAAATTGATTTGTCTGGCGATTAGAAAAACGTGGATTTTCAATTTGTATTAAGGTCCTGGGAGGAAGAGCAGTCCATTCAGAAATAAATTAAAGATCCGATTGGGCGATAAAGGTAAGCCCTTCAAAGGTTACGCTATAGTCAGCAAGATTTTGGGCCAATATAATCTTCATTATCAATATTATCAGTTCTGAGAATGGAGAGTTATTCCTTCCTCTCCGATATAAAACTGATATTATCCAGTTGGTCCTGCTATTCCGCCTTAACCCATCAATCTGAAAATGTATATCCTGTATATATCAAAATCCATCAGCCTATTTGGGCCAAAACCTAAAACTCAAAAGTAGACTATGTATGCTTTCCAGTATAGCGCAAAGACGAAAGTGACTTTAGGATTCCACATTTCCAAGAAACATTCGTTAAAAGTACAAATAAGCATCCAGCTGAACTCCTTGACATTATGCTCTAAGCAAGGAGGGCACTGCGACCAGAAAGATATATTGCGCCAAGTAAGATGAGAATGCCCTTTACGTTCCCAATGAAGCGGAAGGTAGGTAAAAATAATAACTTCCTTAGTCTCATCGGGGCAGAGGTTTGTTTTGTTAAAGTCTCATTATCTTAGACTACAGCTACCGATGGGTAGTTGACATGTTTTTTGATATGGTTCCTATTGCTTTTGGAGATTTGTTCTAACTATGTAAGGCTAATAAAGAGTTTTTCAGTAAGGGCGGGTAGATGTTGAAATGAAATTAAACAGAAAGATTCACAAAATTCTTTATTTACGTGAAAGGTCTTTATGTATGGAATATGACGTCGTTCAAATGCCCGCCTTGGCTTCTTACGGTGGCGCGGATCCGAGTGGTCCAATTTCCGATGGCTCTTCGGCATGGATCCGGCTAAATTTAAGCGATGGCTTGTATTATATCCACCTTAAGAGATGAGTCGATTGTGGTCTATTCGCGTGATCCTGCGACTTCAGGAAACCCCATAAGAAAATATTAGCGAGGTCAAATCGCCTGACCTTGGTGACCAATTCACGTCACCTCTGCGGGAGATAACCTTACCCCACCAATATAAAAACTGGTTGAAGAGGTTCTGTAACGCTCGTCACTGACGGTGACCTCCTCACCAACGTCGTTTTTGAAAAAGTACGAACAAATGACGCCGCCAGCGCAAAATCTACACCAAACGCAAACCTTTAGAGGATACATTGTCACCTGATGAACCTCGTGTGGATTGATGTCGTCCTATATATGGCAATTTCCAAGGCCCAGTCAGCGAATAAACGGCGTTGTTTAGGTTCATAAACTTTGAACTCCTGGGTTAGTTGGGTCTTGTATGGGTATAGGCTCAAGTCCGGATTCAAAATCGCTTCAAGTTGAAGTCTGCGAAAAGCCGGGTTCTTGTGGACGGGCAGCGATATTCTCGGCCGATCTTGCGTACCTTTGATGTACGAATGTTGGTTGATTGGTTACCGAATCGATGGTCTCACATTTGGCCACCAAACGTAGAAGAGTCGACTGTGAACAGCCATCACATCTACCGTAAAATGCATTGCTGTGCAATCATGTAACTTGCCATGGTGATTTCGCATCAGTAACTAAATAATAAACAACAGATTAGACAGATGTCACCAAAATAACATGGCCGCAACGGGCCGCCAAAATCTACCCGCGTCAATTAAAAATCATTTAGAATCACATGGCTCTTTAAAATCTACGAAGAGTTGGTGGAGATGGTTTCGGCGGCATTCCCATTTTTTTTCTAAAAGCTGTTATATGTTAAAAATTTGGTTACTTGTCGAGCTACGCTAGTAGTCTCCGTTTATTAACGTAGCGTTGTGTCTCTTTAAAAGAGCCTTTGATGACCTTTTGTAACAACTTGATAGCAGTGATATTCCTCCAATTTGTGCCTTGTGTTCAGTCACCTATAGGCCTTTTATATAAAATAAAAAACAATAAAACGAACTTGGCACGGGTAACACATTTCTGGTCTCTTTCAATGAAACTTTGAATTTTCTTCAACCACTACCAACATTTGCGAGAAACGGCCTTACTCTCAACCTTAAGTACTTGAAAACCTTCCACTTTTATACACCGTTAAATAGAACACTTTATTTTACTTTAGTTGACTAATGACCCTAAAGAAAAGAACAAAAACTGTACCAATCACTACTAAATTCCAGTACATCCCTCTCTTATCCGGATGACGGCAGGCACGACCAACAAGGGCACCATCAATAATTAACATTAATCTAATAACTTCCTTAGTCCCGGTCGATGTAATGGTAGAATACCATTATCCCACCGTTGCCAAATGGCCAGCACTTTGTTCTAATTACAGCTAAATGAGATTTCCTCGTAAATTGTAAATTTCATCACCCATCTGCCGCCCCTTCCATCGTATTACATCTCTCATTCCTGTCAGCCGCTGCCACTCTCACTAACCTAACAAAGAAACTAAAGAAACCACTTCCAGCTCATATACAAATGGGATAAAAATGTACTCGTAAGATAGGTGTTCTGACAGGGATCTCGTTCGTAAATTACAGAACATTTTATTTAATTAAAGAAAGTTGTGTTAAGTTTAATTGCCAGAAATGCAGAAGATATACGTTTGATTTGAGGTTGAGGTGGTAATGGTAATGGAAATCTTAACACTTGACGGAATTTTCAAGTCAAACGAAGGCAGGGGGAAGTCGCCAGTGGCGTAAAGTTGTCTCGCGATACGATATTAATTTGTGGCTCTAGGCAAAGGTGGATTCTTTTTTTTTTGTCGCTCGAGATTGGTACCCCTGAGCAATGAGTACATTCGAAGGGTAACTATTTGGGAGTACTCGAATACGAGCGGTGAAAATAAAATGTGACTAACCGGAGGCTAGGATTGGCCCTGCGCTGGGTGAGTGTGATTTTAACCATCAGTGAGAGTGTGGGAATGTGACAGAAGTGATTATGACGCCCGTGACAGAACAAAGACCTGTCAGCTTAATCCCATATCGTTATTCCACTTTAGATATCATGGCTAGATGACAGGATTTTAGAAGCCCTGGCGTTTTTCGCGTAAAGAAGCATAAACAAAAGTAAACAAAGAGATAAAATGAACATACTCAACAAAACACAGAAATAAAGAAAACACATAAGTAGAAAACAACCACCAAATATATAACAATTAAACACAAAACAATCAAACAAAAAGCACCCAAAAAAATGCATCAAACATTAATTGATTTCAATTTGCCTAAGACCAGTCAGGTCAAAGACACCAAAGAGAACGGCTACGGCTGCCGTCACCGTTGACAGATCCCGTAAACAGGGGAAATGTCAGCGACGATTGGAAAGGCACCGTTCACATCGCCGTTCGGCTTGGCCCTATAAAAGGCCGGGGCAGTTGTCAGTAGGGCAACTAGTAAGAAGCAGTGACAAGCGGCGAAAGCAATAAAAGCAGTGAACAGTCATAACAAGTACGGCAACCAAGATAACAGCGCAAGGAAGGAGACAAAAGTCCGGCCGAAGCTTCAGCAAGGTAGAACTTCGACAATAACGAGGTAAGACGTTGTTGTCAAGATGACGACGCAGTGTTGATGCTAAGGTGGCATCACATTGCGCGAAATCACGAAGTAGTTCTTTTTTTTTTCAACAAAAAAAAATAATAAAAAAATAAAAATTTATTATTATAATAATTTCGGCTACGTCACCTAAAAGGGAGGGACGAACGTGTGGTCGATAAAAGTTGGGGCGATCGCTCAGCGAGTAAAACGGTGAGTAGGAACTAATAGGGCGAAATCGATTCTCCGACTCGGGTTTTAACCCATACGAGACCGAGAAGACTACCACGGAGGGCTGGGATACGGCACCAGGAACTCTTCAGGTGAAGATATCCTAAACATGTGCAAGTCGTACGGTCTTCTAGTGCTAAATACCATGTTCGTCAAACAAAGCCGGCACCTGATCACTTATAGCAGCGGCGGAAATGAAACTCAAATAGACTATCATTTGGTATCCAGTTTCATGAAGCCACGAGCTAAAGATTGCAAAGTGATCCTGGGAGACGCGATCGCCCCTCAACACCGTCTCCTCCTGACTGAATTTTTTATGGATGCGAGAAAGAAGTTAAAGCAGCAAACGAAGGTGTCTGAGAGAATCAAATGGTATAAGCTGGATAAAGGAAAAGGCGAAGCTTTTATTACCATCATGAAAAACTATCTCTTTTCCATTATCGATGAGGTCGGTAATGAGGAGTGGAGGCATGTGGGATTCCCTACAACAATCTGGCCTGGAGAAAGCCAAATCACTGCGCGGAACATCTAAAGGCCCCTGCCAACACGCAAAAGAAACCTGGTGGTGGACAGACGAAGCCAAAGCAGTGATACACGAAAAGAAAATGGCTTGGTCAAAGTGCTCTTCTACTAATAGAGAGGAAAAAGCTCGCCGTGAAAAGGTATATAGATATTGCAAAGGTATCGCGAAGAAAAAGTGCGCGCAATTCAAAGCGAAAAGCATGGAAGGCCTCTATCAGGAGTTGGAAGAAATATCGTCTTCCGCGTCTGACAGGAACCAGGCTACCCAGGAGCTTCGACAAAGCAATTAGAACAAAGGAGCAAATATCTTTAAGATAGCCGCCCAGAGAAGAAGAAATGCTCAGGAGATTCGTTTCCCAAAGTTTATTAACAATGCTGAAGGCCAACTCCATGTGGAAGACGCAAAAATTCTCCACAGATGGCGACAGTATTGCGAGGAACTTCTGAACGAACAGTTTCCCCGAGTGTACTTTCCAAGAGCCGCCCCGAATCATGCCGAAATATCCGACATCACAATCGAAGAAGTTCGGTACTGTTGGGCCGGACGGGATACCCTCTGAGTTCTGGAAAAAGATGGGAGACATCGGGTCTAGATGGCTCATGGTTCTTATCTCCAAACTTATGAGAGGCGACACTATGCCTAATCAATGGAGGGAAAGCTATCTTCTTCCTTTGCACAAAGGAAAGGGTGATACGCGAAATTGTGACAACTACCGTTCTGTCAAGCTGATGTCGCACACCATGAACATCGTTGAACGGGTATTAGATAGCCGACTGCGGAAAATAATACGACTATCTGATGACCAGTGCGGGTTTGTCTCGGGTAAATCAACAACAGATGCAATCCAAAGTATAAGGGTCATGATGGAAAAGCATTGTGATTCTTCAAAGGACTTGCATATGGTGTTGGTTGATTTCGAGAAGGCCTTTGACCGGCAACCAAGAGATCTACTATGGGTAGCGCTAAGACAAAAAGGAGTTCCAGAAACCTACGTGCGACTGATCATGGACATGTACAAGAGAGCAACGACAAGAGTAAGATGCACCGCAGGAGTCACCGAAGAGTTCGCAATCAAAGTCGGTGTACACCAAGGGAGCGTCCTCAGCCCACTACTCTTTATAGCAGTCCTTGATTGCTTGCTTGAAGGAAAAGTGAGGGACCCCAATGTGTACCAGCTATTCTTTGCTGACGATGGAGCCATTATAAGTGATGATCAGGCGTCCCTACAACGAGCACTTGATGTGTGGGTGGACATTTTTGAGGGACACGGGTATCGTATTAGTTCAAAGAAGACAGAGTAGCTGTGCTGCCCGTTCTCTGACCCTCATCAGCCTATTCCAGACATTTACTTGAATGGAAGAGTGCTTCCCAAGTGTGAAAAGTTTAAATATCTGGGATCTATGATTAATAAAGAAGCAACTTGTGATGACGACATCAAACATCGCTTAAGCGTAGGGTGGATGAAGTGGCGGGAAAACTCCGCCATCTTCTGTGATCGAAAAATGCCCCCTAAGCTGAAAGGAAGGCTCTACACTTCAGTTGTACGTCCGGCGCTCACATACGGTTCACAATGCTGGACAATGCACAAAAAGTATGAGAGCAAATTAACGGCAGCTGAGATGAAGATGCTTCGCATGACAGCGTGACAGTATTAGAAGAATTAGAAGTTCAAAGATCCGAGGAAGCCTCCACGTAAAAGAAACCATCACAAGAAAGATAGAGCGCGACCGACTCAGTTGGTATTGCCATGTTCAAAGGAGAGATCCTTTGAACCCCGTCCAAAAGGCGTTATCAATCAACGTTCCAATTTCAACACGCAAAAAAGGCAGGCCGAAAAACAATTGGTGCAAACAAATGCAAAAACACCAGCATTTGATTGGTCTCAGCGATGAAGTAATCCCAAACCGGGAAGCCTGCCGCTACTTTCTGAGGTCAAACCGGCGGACCCCACAAGCGGACCAGTAGGAATGCAGTTAAGTGCGAAGGTTATGGTCCTACACTTCTGACCATAACAACGCCGGAAAAAGGAAAAGAAGAAGATTACATAATATTTAGCCCTTTAGCGTTCCAAAAACCTTTCCCGCCGAGCTTGACGCTTTGAATTTCTTTTGCGTTGGTGAGGAGGCTCTCTTCCAAGTCATCGATTGTTGTTTCAGGATCAAAATTGTGGATCTAGGTCTCGAACATGGTCACGAAGTGTAACATAAACATTTCCTTATCTGTTTGGAACTTCTCGAGATTCGACCTCGAAAGGTCGACTCGTTTTTTTTGTCGCTCGCCAGTTAACATTCTCTTCGGTACTGAGACCTTGTTCATATACAATTCGTCCGAAAAGACTCGTGACTCAGCGTGTTACGGAGGAGCAGAGTCCTCCAATACTTTCACCAAGTCGCTGTGTACCATATGTCTCTGGTAGACAGTTTTTTGAACAGAGGTACCTACATGATTAAATGAGAGGGGAGCCAAGCCAAGGGATCTAGCCTACGCTAATGATTTCGACCTGCTGGGAGATAGTGAAGAAACAGTTAAAAGAAATATAGAAAGTCTAATAATGACGGGAAAGGAAGTAGGCTTAGAAGTAAATGAAGAAATAACTAAATATATGGTCACAGACCGCTTGGATCGATCCAAACCTCGCACCTAACTGTACGCGATAAGCGCTTTGAGAAAGTATTCGGATTCAAATATCTGGGTACCATATTTTCTGCCAAAATAAATAAAACGCTGCGTAGGGGCAACGCTTGCTTCTTCTCGATGAAGGATTTATTCAAAACAACTCTTTTGTCTCGCAATGTTTAAATCCGCAAAAAAGAGGAAAATTGATTTCGGGTCTCTGAAAACATAATCTTAAAGAGAATCTACATAACCAAGAACTCGAGGAACTCAATTCAGCTCCAAGCATTATCCGAATAATTAAATCGCGAAGAACAAGATGGGCAGGACACGTAAAACGAATGGACAGTGGACGGACAGTCAAACGAATAACGAGTGGAAAACCCGTAGAAAGAAGACTGCCAGAAAGGTGGCGCCGTAAATGGGAGGAAAATATGAGAATAGATCTAGAGATGGGACAGAACAGCAAAAAATGGAAAAAACAAGCCCATGATAGAGAGGCATGGCGAAGGGTGGTCAACAGGGTTCTGAACTTCCGAGTTCCGAACAGGCGAGGTCCTAAATTGTCCCTGGGTAATTGGCATAGACTTTACTCCAACTTTATCTACAATATTTTAGTCACTAATACGGATACAAAGAAAACCGTTTACAAATTTATACATTTTATTTGTCAAATCTCAAATGAAAGACTTCATTCGAGATGAGCTTCATTTGCCTTAAAGTGAGACCTGAGACTCGTCTTCAAATCATCAATCGTTTTATGGGCCTCATTCATCGAAACAGCGCGGACAAGGACTAACTTCAGAACTCAATATTTCGGAGATAAATAAAACATTCTCTCTAAAACGGACCACAATTTGTAACCCAAGAATCGAGGACCAGACTACCAGCTGGCCAATCGTTCGGTGATATGAAGTCGGATACATTTTTTTAAACCTCTTTGAGTGCTTATCACCTTCGAGCGAATCTTCTGGGAATGTGCAGTGCTTGCTTGGGAACATTGTTCGGCTTAGAGGCTTAAAGACATCATTCAAAACAGTAGTTTGGTAAACCTTCGCCGAAGTCTTGACATTTTTTCACGAAAATGAAGATTGATTATGCTACTGTAGCTCACTGGATGATGACCTCTTTTTACCATTGGAATAAGACCTGAACCCTCTTTTGATGTCCGAGCATACACTCGATAATTTTGTTCATCAAAAATTTCTTCGACGGTAAACATCTTCTCGTCAGTGGATTGGATTTTCCTGTCAAATAAATAAAGATCGACTTTTGAACCGCTGCAAACTGAAAACTGCCATAAGGCCCAATTGGTGACTTCGACGACGAATTGAGATGCCTGGCTGGTTTCGAATACTTGCTGCCCGACATGTGATACAGCGTTCGACCCAATATCGAAGGAGTTTCTTCAAAAAGCTTCACCACTACACGAATTCCAGACTCTCTAGGGCGATTATGTTTACCTTGTTAACTCTTACGCCCATTTTCGTAATAAGTTTGAATATCAAAACCGCATTGTTGTGTGGTAAAGGACTTCATGACTAAAATTGCCAGAGACTGTAGATAGTTGACATTTGTCGAAAAGGTCCACCAAAATGGATTCAGTAATTCACAGTCATCATCCAGGCCATCTGTTGGTTCACCCTTTACGTATGAACAGAGAAGCACTTCTTTAGCCTTGAAATATCTCATCATCTGACCTTCCATGCCAGTTAAACTGTTGCCCTTCAAGCGAACTTGCTTTACAGCTTTCACTGCCAATCCCTAACCATTACCATAGCAAAGTCAACTGTCTGCGAACAATCTCCACCCAATGCTCTTCCAGTAGAAGCAAAAAACGGATCGAAACCAATCGTCTGTAACCAACTGTCTCTCATTGTTTTTTTGTTTTTCATTTCTCCCATTTGTCTCATTGCAGGTAAACTTTATTGAACCGCAACCAGCTGCAGTAGGGACCTGTACCACTGCACCGCCACCGCCACCGCCGCCACCATCATCATCCACGACTACTATTGTTAACGCCGTCAAAACAACAACCAACGCCAGTACTCATCACATTCATTCGCATCAACCGACGCAACAGCGCTCACATCATCATCCACCGCTACCGAACACAATCAAACAAGCATCGGTAAAACTAATCGAGGGTTACTCGGACCCCAAAGACACAAAGCGACCGAAAAAAGTCTACCACAAGAAGAGCAAACCTCGCAAGGATCATAAACGCAGTAATTATAGTTCGGGTAAGTGGCCTATTCAAGTGCATGGGTCGGTTTATCGCTGGACCACCGATTATACACTTGAGCGGAAGCTGCCGAGTCATTAGTATTTTTTTTTGCCTCCCTACTTTTCTAATTACCCGATGGATCATTTGAGACGCAGTCTTAGAGAGTAATCCATCGTAAAACACTCAATAGTCCTTCATTGTTGTTGTCATTTTTTCTCCCCCGTGTACTTGGCATCCAAGCGTCATGGCAACATCTGGCGCACGCCATGTCAGAGTACATATACTCGTAGTCTACTGTTTAAATTCAAAATTCTGACCACATACGAGCAGGAACAGGAGCAGGAGCAGGAACACATGTGATACACAGCATTCAACCCCTCTGCATGACAATACACTTTCTATGAGTTCCAATGGAAGCTGTTATTGCTTTTATCGGGGAACCCAGCCTCAGACGTGGGGGTGGTACACGCCAGACACCGACGATAGCAACGAACAGTTGCTGTCCCCATTACTAATTGAATCGAATCGAATGGTTGTTATGACATTCGACCGTAATGGGAGAGTCATTTCGCTTCGATTTGGTTTGAGGCACGGTAACCGATATTGGAATATTTAAAAGGGACGCTACATCGAGGATGGTAGGGTGCTAAGCTCCCCCAATCTGATGATGGAGCAGCACTTTGCTCTCCATTTTACTGCAGCACTTGAAGGGTATCCTTAAAGACCAGTAGACCCCGTTCTCTCTCTCTGCCAATTATCGGGTTTTCACCTCTTTTCACTCCCATTCCGTCGTTTCCAGTAGATGGAAGAAAAAAACCTCAATTAAGGACGATCCCCGTATATCCTAGCGCGATGCTCTCAAGTGTAAAATCGAGAATCGGCGAGACGAGGACGATGCTGGGTGATGCCATCACGATACAAGGCACCCCATCGTCGTCGTCGTCACTACATTTTCCACTTTCCACATCATGGGACAATCGATTCCATTAGAACCGCGAGAGTGCGAAAGTAATAAACATCACCAGACAGTAATTAACTTTAACCATCCTTTCATCGTTTCACGTAGATTCGTCGGCGCCCAAGTCATCGGCCGACGAGGATAAGTCCATTAAAGTTCCCGAACTCAATTCTCCCGATAGCATTTCCGAAGACCTCGTTCGACCCCTACCCCCATTACATCGCAGTCCGCGGAAGATATCGAATCTAAGTTCTGACGCAACAGCCACCAGTAAGCGAAACCCATCGCCGTACTACTACTCCGACCTTCTCAAGTCAAAGGAGAACGAAAAGGATATAAAGCAAAAAAGTCGCCAATCAACTGCCTCCGAACCACCGCAGTTAACGCAACCACCAATTACAACAGGCCCATATCGTAAGAGCACAAGCCTTGACGTACCCGAGGTTGAGCGCGAACAACCAGAAGGATCAGCGGATATTCCACCGCAACAGCAAACGCCTAAACGATACTCATTCACCGAGGAGGGTGTACGTATAATCCGGTGCACCACACCGTCGACGACAACTTCGGATGACTCGGACTGTAGCGAATGCCAGAAACGTCGTGAATGGCACGCTAGAGCGTTGGCACTCGTCCGGCAAACGTGTAATATACAAGGTGTCAGCTCGATCGTCGTCAACGACGACGACGACGAGGACGAGGCATTTCACCTACAATTGCAACCAAACGAGTTTATTCCACTTGAGAGTCAGCTACAATCGATGCCGCCACATCGGCTTCTAGGGCCAGCAGTTTGTGCCTGCGCTGTCCCGACGATTAACGATGACGTAGACGAGTATTTTCGGCCCCGAAGCATATTCTATGTTCATCCGCAGGGCGTGCACGAATGTGTCGACTGTTCGGCATCGACAACAAGTGTAAACAATCCCGATACTGATCAGGCAAACGCAGCCGTCGATAACGACGACGAAGGAGAAATGTCCGGCGGACGTACACGTCAATTCTACGAGACCGCGTTCGATTGCAAGATCGCAAAATCCGACGACGACTTGGATGAAGTCGATCGTATAACTAACCATTCCGTGCTACTACAAATTGACAATGGCAATAACGTGCCCAAGCCGAAATCATCGTCCGAGCGAAAGACACGACTCGAGGGCAAGCGTCTTAAGAATTCGAAGAATCAAGCAATCCAGGACAAGACTAATGCCGCATCGATCACAGCTGCCGGTGGTACGAATAACTCGACGAGTACCACCGGCAGTGGTGGTGCGATAGCTGGCAGCGTTTCGGGCGTATCGAGTGACCTGGAAAACGTCCACATCGAACACAATACAAGCGTTGATCAGATGAATAATACAACGTCCAACTCGCAGCTACCAATGCGCGGGTACACACCGTCACCGCCCTCGACAGCGCCGCTGCCAATGAAATTTCCCAGCAAACACGATCGATTTTTCATGAACAGTATCAAGAGCGCCCCGAATCTACCCTCCTCGAATCCGGCCGCCCATCCTCGGCTCAAGGATCTCCGTCTTCCGATACCATCGCACCATCGCGCCCTAAATGCTGGCACTGCGACAACTGACAGTCAGAATAGTAGCTTTGCGGAAAAATCTAGAACTCGACCGGACCGACCGCGCTCGTTCGTCCTCGAGTCGGGTAGAGTTCTGGAGTTGCGCAAGAGTGGCGCGCACAGCGGTCACCACCACCATGTCGGCCATGCGCAAGCGTCGTCGAATAACTCATCGCCGGCGAATGGTCGTCGACAGCAGCACAATTATTCCTCGACCGAGAGCATTGCCACATCGAGTAGTGGTGGCAGCATGGAGTCACTTCGTTCCAGCACCAGTGAAGGTAATCGCAGTACATCAAGTTCGGGTTCACGACATTCCACGTCGCTCAGTTCGCACAGCTCCGAGTCCGGCTCGAGTTTGGCGTTTCCACTACGCGCGCCTATCGTCATCCATTCCAAATTGCATATCCTGAGTCCGATCTCAGACAAGTCGTCACAGGAGCCGGCATCCGATGCGTCCGAGTTTCAAAAGAATGCGACGCCGGAAGAACAAAAACTCGTAGCTGCAACGGAGAACAACCAACAAACCGCCACTACGGGCTCCGAAGTGCAAAAGAAACAAAGAAGACCTCCGCCCAACAAGACACTCCTGCATTTAGCCGACGAGATTCTGGGCTCGGACAGTGGAATATCCCTACACTCGCGGGGGGATGATGGCAAATCGTCACAAATTCACAAATTCACCTTACCCAAGCTCAACTTCCCGCCATCGGATAAGACGGACAGCGGAATTGGGGCGATAAGTAGCCTCGGGCTACCACAAGACTTACGTGATCTTCCATTTGACATGCCCAAGCTGAGACGAAGGAAAACGTTACAGCAAGTAAGTCCTCACTCAGACGAATCCAGGTATGACGTAGTGAGTGGTTATTTCTTTGCAGGATACGTGCACCTCTGGCAGTGCCACTTCCGTCGATTTGGGTGATCTTCCATTCGATATGCCAAAACTCCGTCGACGACTTCGTATGAATCAGGCGGACATGACTAATCTACTCGTGCACAGCACAGAATCCAGTGGCATATCACAAGCGTCATCCAGTCATTCCATGAGAGATGAGAACAAGACCTTGAAGTTGGGTAAGTATTGCATGGGTATCAATAGTCTATTCGATCGATGGGGAAGGTGGTGGAAAATGTCAAGGGCTTCCTCCCCCATAGTTCTATGGCGCACCAAATGGCCAGCACGATAATGATGACGACCATGTTGTCGACCATGATGATGACCATTTGCAGCATCCATTACACCGGCTACGTGATGTCTGTCAACCCTCGGACGAAGGGCGATGCACACGAGCCTATATCCTCGAGTGCATTTCCTCGAAGCATGTTCCTTCCGAAGTCCATTAAAGGCAGAAAAATACCTCGAAACACGTAGGGAGATGGTCACAGCTTGTGAAATCAACGGGGTCGTGGTGATGGATGTGGTGTGGTCGTCTGACATGTTTTAGGGATGCTGAATGCAGTTCTTCAACTACTCGTGTATTCAAAGAACCGCAAATACCGTCTGTGGTCGGCATCTGACGAACCGGTCCAGACGACACTGATTCCACTTGTTTCGAACAAATTAATTAGTTGTTCAGGCTTCGTGCCTCATGTTCGCCACAAAATGAAATTAAATGCAATCTGCATAATTAATTTCCGGGCATGTGTGGTAGACCGTCGACGAACTACTGGCTGCCACCATACCTCGGATTGCTTTATTTTCTTCACACATTTAGGGTTTTCAGTTTCATGGTGGCCGTGAGACTTAGGCTCATGTTTGATGTGGTTCATTTGGTTGTGTTTCTAATATGACTGCCACCATTTCCGTTCCTCTTTTCTAGCCGAAACAGCGATCTTCCGTCAGAATCTAACCCTCAACCTAAACGAGCCAGCCCGTTCGACCACGAAATTCGGAAGTCTGGACCTCCGTGGCGTCCCCTCGAATAAGGAACTGAATTTAAATTTAATTACTGGCTTCACATCCGCCGTCGATTTAATTGACATTTCCGTTCCACTAGAGCGACAAGGGTAAGCTGAATATGTCTTTTGATTTTTTTTTTTATTTTTTCTTTCTAATCAATTCTCGTAACCCCAGGTGGTATCATGGAGCTATCACACGCATCGAAGCCGAGACCACCCTGCGGCCACTGAGTGAGGGTAGTTTCCTTGTACGAAACTGCGAATCGACCAAACAAGACTACTCCTTGTCATTAAAGTGAGTTCAATTGTCCTTTGCCTCCCCAAATAAAAAAATATATTTTTCTAATTAAATTGATTTCGCTCTTGTCTCTTATATAACATTCCAGGGGCGCCAAGGGTTTCATGCACATGCGAATCCAGCGCAACGACACCGGTCAATATATCCTCGGTCAATTCAGTCGACCATTCGATTCCGTACCGGAAATGATACGGCATTTCTGCCTGAACCGCCTACCCGTGCGTGGAGCCGAGCACATGTGCTTGATCGACCCGGTTATAGCCCCGCTGCTCTAAGCTGCCGACCATCGATTATTTTTAACTTGAATTGCACACACCAGACAATACCAGAGAATCTATATTATACGAAGGAACAAAAAAAAAAGTTTTTGAAAAATATTGCAATATACCGTTATATGAAGCTGGAAGGATGACGCATCTGTAGCGGGAGCCGTGTGGGCTGAGGTATATTTATTAAAGGTTTAGCGCTTAGGGCTCTCCTGCGTCACACTATCACACTATATAAGCGACTTGGACTCTCCTTCGCCAGTTCAGTTTGTTGATTAATTTTAGTTTTTTTTTTTTTTCTTATTTCAATTGGACCGAACGGGTGGACGAAACAGTCTTCTAAAGACTCATCCCGCCCGGGACGGATTGTATACATACAAACGAATTATCTGATGTGAGCTATGTGTTGTGGGATATTTTGTGATTTTTTCCTAACTTTTAATTTCGAGTGGTAGAGGTGGAGAGCCTTTTTTATTATTTGTCTGTTTTTAATTGCTTTTACGATTAAGTTCTAGGAAAACAAAGCAAAGCTGGGCTAAGCAGGTCACAGTGGCATAGTTGTTAGTAGCTGCAGTTTTACGCCGTTTTTATTGATGTTTACTTAGATGGCGCCACTATCGACCATATTTCAAAAAGCTATTTTTACTTGGTCATCACTTGTGGAAATAGGAGACACAAACAATCCTAAAACTCCAATGAAAGTATGCAGAGAATTCTTGACGAAAAACCTGTCTATCGTAAAAGCGTTTTGCTTATCTCTTAGCATTGTGGGATTTCATGGTGCAATGGTAATCATCACCGACTATTGAGCGGACAGTCTGTATTTCAAACTCTGTGTGTGTATTCATCTTAATGACATGAAAACAAAGAAAAGTTACTATGAACTACAACCAAGGCGACAAATTCAGTCGAATCTCTCAAATCCTATCTAGGACAACCACCCCCGGAGAGTAGTGAACGAATATCTTCGACACGAACCATATGCACCCCGACCTTATATATGGCAAACATCATAAAAGCGTAACGCTTGAATCTGCGCGAAACCTATAAAAAAAATGTATACGCCCACAATTCCTTGAAAATATTACTTCATACATTAAAGGTCCGTAAATCGTCTGTAAAAATTTGGCTGTGAGGTAAAAAAAATTGACAGAAACTCCTAGTTCCTACAAGGGCATTGGAAAGGCGGTTATTCCGTGGCGAGCCTCATAACGTTTTTCCAGGGCTTTCCCTTTTTCAGCCCATCAGCCCTTTTAAAGCCTCTAGATAGGCACCGTGACTCGGAGATAGTTGTGTTGAGTTTCGACGTTGAGGACACAGGGTACGAATCCCGCAACAGTTAATTCCTTAAATCGTTTTAAGCAGTGTTCATCTTAAAAATTCGGCATTTAGAGTCGGCAGTTGTTACCTATGGGTAGAAAACTAGGAGTGACACCGATACAACAAAGATGGTAAAAAAGGTCGAGAAGACAGAGTTCTAAGAACCAGCTCCTGCGAAAAATCCTGTAAATCCAATAAGAGCTCAGCGTAAGTAACTAGTACCTGGTGCGGAAATCAGCTCTCAGAATAAGGTGAACATTTTCACGTGTTCTTAAAACCGCTTAGCCGTTCCTTAGTTCATTAAAGCCTGCCTTGTCGAAATGTCTGCTGTCAATTGGAATTGGACACTACTATTGGGTTTTACGGGGATCAGCGCCCTCAAACTCGCTTCCGTCATCTAAATCTGGTTATAAGCGAGCAGAAGGTACCAGGGTCAGTTGCGCAAAGTTAGATTTCCTTGTGAATGACGAAATTTTAAAACGACACAGTTCTCGGCTAGGCCCTGTTATATGTAAAAAGGAAAATCGAGATCATAACCGAGTCCGCTGATCAGCGTGATTGAAGAAAATATTCAGACCTTGCGTGAGCTTTTTGAAAGCCTACACGATTGACGGATGATAACTGCGGCGTACAACTGCCAGCTGCTGGACGAAGTCTTCACTGGTTACCCCAGCAAACGAGACCAACACTCAAGTCATGGCCGTTTTTTTTTTTTAATTAAGAGGCTCATGCTACAAATAGCAAGAAGGGCATTACGATCAGTACTATCGGAGAATGTCGTCAATCTTTCTAACAAAGCTGAGGATTAAGTTAACTGCCTCAGAAGGATAGGTAGCTCCAGTTCCAGTGGTAAGATTTTTCCCAAATATTTAAAGATTAGTTGATTTTAGCTTTGGGTATACCACAAGGGCCGGTGCCTAGGTATATATCAGAGGAGAGTTAGACTTTGTTTTTGTCTACTAGTTCCTGTAGAATTCCTATTGACGCTAGGTCAGCTCACCCCTTTGAGTGCTGCTTGGCTGTCGGTAGATATGCCCAAAACGTTACCTTTGAACGCATATTCAAGATGTGTGCACATTCGTAAATGGCATATAGCTCAGCCTGAAAGAACTTTGAAGACCTTTGGTCTTGGGCCAACAATACCAGCGCCACCATCTAATTCGGTCTTTGAGCCATCTGTATACTATTTACGACCTTTGTCATTTATCAGGGAGCCACCATGTCGAGGTCCTTTTGAGCGTAGAATTTAACTTAATTCTGTATAGCTGTGGATTAAGTCCAATCAACGCGTTTTTAAGTACTGTTGGGAAGATTGCATGGCACTTGCTATGCTGAATTTATAGTTTAGTTTTCTGCTCGGTTTTTTCCAGTAGGGGTATCGCTGATGGTAGATCTCACTATCACGGTATACATATATTCAGAAAATGGCTTAATGTGTTGAAACTGCGGCGACAGGATCATAGTGCCTTGGTCGTTTTGGTTAATTTTTTATTTGTCTTGGAATTCCTGTTGAGTTTACGATCAATACCTAAGGTCTACAACTCAATATTTAACTTTGTCGGAGAATTCAAAGCGTACACAATTTGAGGAGTAGTTTCTGTCTTAGTTGGGTTAGTTAGTAAATCCTCTTTTGCGCACCACTCAGGGATAAATTGGAGGTCGTCGAATCACAGAAGTGATGAAAAGACTTCTCCCTGTGGACTGATACTGTCACTCAAATAACTATGACCATGAGTCTATCTAGCAAGTGTAAAGAGATTTTGGGATCACCAAATGAGTGTTGTATTATACTTGACGGATAGAAGCTGTTGAAGCCAAATCCGAAGAGGTCAAACATTTCTTGCGTCGTTTAGGGAAACCTACATATTTCACAGTGTACTTGGTTACCTCAAATATATGGTAAATGAATGAGAAAGAGTTAGTCTTGGATTGAATATGAAAATCTGGGAGTACTCTCATCAGAAAAGGAGCGAATAGGAGATCATTTATAAAAATGAGGAAGAGTGTCGGTGACAAAACAGAGCCTTGCGGAACACCATCATTTGTTGGTAAATATCAAAACGACTTCGATTTAACGGCCTGAAAGGTCGTTTCTTAACTATTGAAGGAGACATTCACCTTGATTCCTTACTCTGTCCAATGCTTTAGAAATATCGAGCGCAACGATCTTGCTTTTACCGAGTTTGGGCAGATATGGGTTTCACTTTTCTGTCAGACAAGTCATCAACTTACCAGTGGACCTGTTGTTACGGAAATCGTACTGCCGATCATTAAGAAATTTCCGCGATTCAAAATATTTCATAAGCTAACGAATTATCACCGTTTCCGTCACAGAAGGGACGATAGGGCTACGGTTCGTAGGTGGAGGGAGACGAAGACTTGTCTTTGATTCAAGGCCCGTTCTTCATCTGCTCAGGAAGAGACCAGAAGGGTAGGACATGTGGAAATCCTTATGCAGTGACTTTGACAGCGTGGAAAACCACTTCTTCAGAAGTGCTCCCTCGGCTTACAACAGCTCTAACCAAACTCAATAAATGACACTGATACCCTTTTGAATATCCACTTTATAGTCCAGACTTGTGAAAAAGATTTGAATAGGATGCGGTGTTCGAATAGTGAGTGTGCTATCGACTACTGATAGGCTTGATATTGAGACTTCGTTAATAATTATGTATTACAATGTTTCAATTCATGTTTGAAAGACCATAGAAGTCGTTAGTGGCTACCTTCTTGTTTTCATCCCGATCACATCATTCCCGACGCATATAACAAGGGGCTTGCTCATCATCGGCCAAGTCATCGAAATTGTATTTCACTGTATTTCCACTAATCTAGCTACTAATAAAGGCCTTTGTCTATTAAACATCTCCGCAATACGCCACTCGGAGATGGTCATACACGTAGGAGAGAACCTTCAGTGCTAGCGACAGCCTAATTCGACCTGATCCACAAGTAGCTGTTCCTCTATCTCTTCAACCATCTGTTCAAATTGAGCCGCAGAATAGATATCTCCAAGCAACCATTGTTCCTATTGTTTTTTTTAGTTTTTTTTTTATTCATCCTTTCTCATATAGGTTGTAACGTCTAAGAAAATTGTTTATGAAATCGTACATATCTTGTTGAATTTTCGTCTAATAATTTTTAGTTCCATCCCTGTCCCATATTTATTCCCACCTCTACCATTCACTCAGACTAAGTATCTAGTATCTATCATTTCCTTACTTCAATGTGCAATAAGTTGTGCTAAATCTAAGTTTAACATTCAATTATTACTACGAAAGCAAGGAAAAGTAACATTAAACAGATGCCAAACAACTTAATTTAAATATAATCTAAACAACTAAAGGAAAAAACCGTTATTTTAAGCTAAAACTAAAACAAAATGACAAGAAAATGAAATGTAAAAAGAAATCAATTATATTTATATATTAAATGTAGAATTTTTTTTTTCATTAGAATTGTTAAACGCTAAACAATAAAGGAAAGCAAAGTAAACGACACACACAGGAGGTAAAAAATTCAGCGTAAAAACCAACTTATATTACACACACGTTAAGGATATACAGAAAAAAAACCTATAAAAGTAGCAATAGTGATATTAGTTTATGTAAGCGCATTAAAGGATAACAGGAGAACTACCTACGTATGAGGATGTTTATAATTTTTATTTTAGGGATTTATGGTTGATTGTTTTATCTTTAATTTGGGGAAGAGAAATGCTGAAAAAATATTGCTATTCATTACACCATCAAGCCACTTCTATCTAATGCACCTTTTTAATTTAATTTTTGTTCATTTGAGGCTGTTAGTTATGGAGGAACAGGCAGTACCCTTGATAGCCTGCTGTACGTACTTTACTTTAAGCTTGGTACATGAATATTAATTTGACAATATAAAACACATTTTGAAGAAATTATACCTAAACACGGGTATACGACCCTCTATTACAGGTCGTATATCCGCTCGCTTATCCTATATCATCTGGGCAGAGTTCATCAAACAAGTATTAGTCTGCTCTTAAAGAGTTTTTCAATAAGGGCGGGTAAATGTTGAAATTCAGTAAAACAAGCTGTCTGTGAGGTATTAACAAAATTCTTCTTTCATTTGAAAGACCCACGTTTGCCATTATGTATGGAATATGACATCTTTCAAGTTCCCACTTCGGCTTCTTACGGTGGCATGAATTCGAGTGGTCTAATTTTCAAAGATGCTTCCGTATGGATTCGGCTGAATTTGAGCGATAGCCTTTGTTATGTTCACGTTAAGGACATTTTAGTTTATTTGCATAATCCTGCGACTTCGAGAAACCCCACAAGAAAAAGTCTTGTCGCATGACCTCGGTGGCCAATTCACGCCAATCGTTCGAGAAAAAGTTTAGACGGGTCAAACCGCAAGTCCTTAGTGGCCAGTTCAGATCACGTCTGCAAGTGATAAGCTTACCCTCAAATCGTCCATGTTGGTGACGTCCGCTACTTGGCACTTAGCTCCGTCCTTCCGGAACCACATGTCGCATAGGTCCATATGGTTCAATTTGGGCCATAAGAATTTGTCGTTTTCGAAAAAGTACGGTCAAATAACGCCGCCGACTCAAAATCCACTCCAAACGAACAGTTTTTAAGGATGCGTTGTCCCCTGGTAAACCTCGTCTGGATTGCCATCGTCCTATACCAGGTGTCTGTATAAAAACGTAACTTTCTAGTGAAATTATTTTTTTTATTCAAAATATTGGCCAAGCCGATGGCCCATCTTTCAGGCAATTTATGAATATCATACCAGAAAAACTGCTTCTCTTTCCCGGCAAACTATTCGCTGAAATGCTGCTCTTCAAGCGCATGCCCCATTGATGCGAAGAGGTGATAGTCAGATGGCACAAAGTCTGGGGAGTCCGACGGGTGCAAAAGGACGTCCCATTCAAGCGATTTCAAGGTGTTTTTCACTAGTTTTGCCGTGTGAGACGGTGCGTTGTCATGTAACAAAATCACTTTGCCATGTCTTCTGACCCATTCCGGTTCTCTTTCGATTAATAGCTGTTTTAAATTAATCATTTGTTGATGATAGCGTTGTGTATTAAGGGTTTCGTCGGGCTTCAAGATTTCATAATACACAATACCGCTCTGGTCCCACCCAGACACAGAGCATGATTTTCTTTCCAAGGCGATTTGGCCTTGATGTTGAATGACCGGCTTCGCCAGGTGAAATCCACGATACTTTCCGGATCGAGTTTTCAAAATAAATCCATTTTTCGTCACCAGTCGCAATTCGATGCAAACATTATATCCTTTCCTGGCGTTGAAGCAGCATTTCACACGTGGATTTGCGATTTTCCATGTAGCGTTCATTCAAATCTTATGGGACCTACTTACCGAGTCTATTGATCTTCCCCATTGCCCGTAAACGTCTGCTAATTGTTTCTTGTGACACGTGTAATGCTTCTGTTAATTGTCGTTGAGTTTGAGTTGGGTCATCATTCAATAACTCCTGCAATTGCTCGTCTTCACATCTTGCTTGTCTACCAGAGCGCTCACTCGTTTCATCACCACTTTTCAATTGTCGAAACCATGTCTCACATGTTCTATTAATGATGTGCGTTCATCAGCAAACGATGACTTTCAATAACTTTTTAATTTTGATTAAATAAGAAAAGCAATGCGTGCCGCAAATGTTCTCTTTCAGGCACAAAGCTCGTACTGGTCACTGAACGATAAAACAAAGACCAGAAACCACCAACGACGTACCTCTTTAAACGACCGCCGACGTTTGCCTGCAAGCTGTGACGAGTACGTGGGCATCCGAGGTTTTGTCAACAATCACGTACATTGTTATAACTCCAAGGGTATGTGTGCAGTAAAATGAAAGAGCATCAGATTTGACATATGTCACGAAAAAAACAGGGTTGCCACAGGCCGTCAAAATCTATCCGCGCCAATTGAAAAACTTTTTATAATACCAGTCACCATTCATAAGCTTATCTTTTGTTGAAGGCTAGGAGAGTTTTTGTAAGGTAGTCAGGTTTTACACGTTGCATGTTTCGGACAGTAGCAGGAAGATTTGACGGATGTTTGTTTGCTGCTTTTAGTTGTGTATTCCACTTCATTTTTGTCTTCTATTTCCGGAGAAGACACCGTCTGACGGTCGGTATGCTTTGCTTTTCCTTCGAATTTTTTGCATAGCGCATTCAGAGAGCACCGAAAAAGAAATAAAAAATTAAGAAAGGGAGACATGCAACGTGTAAACCCCGATCTATAAGTGCCCCCGCAATTTCCGTTCTGTGCCATTTGCACCAACTCTCAGCGTCCAATGAACATGATTTAGCTTATCATTTGGTGAAGTTAGTTGATCTAAGGTATCCATAAAAGCTTCTTTCATATTGCCTATAGAAGAAAAAAAATCATTTTCTTCCACTTGTTCCACTCAAAAATGCAAGCCGTTCCACGTGCTATTCTTCAATTATGATTACGCGTCATATGGAAATGTCAACTGCATTTTCGGTCCATTAACTGTTCACAAAGTTTGACTTTTACTGACATATTAAACACTAAAATTCAGGACACAGCCAACGAGTAGCCTGCATGAAGTGCATTCAGGAAACGTTACATGCCGGTTATTTTTAAACAATATACCAACTTTGCCCTAATCTATTTATAAAAGGCTGCGCTGCAAAGAGCGCTCTCAGACTAAGGGAGTCCTCTCTGTGGAAGCAAGCCAACTATGGACATGCGGCCATACTTAAGATAATAGACGACCTGGGAAGGAAACATGGTTTTAGTAGCCTCGCAGCTACGACCGACTATGTTTCCCCCCAAAATGACTTCTCTCTCAGTATACCTATCCTTTTCCCCGACAGAAAAGAGTGGCTATCAAACGCCGTAATCAACGACCACGAGATCACCCTCTTCACCGACGGATCGAAAATGGACACAGGCACTGGGCCGGATTATACTCTGATACCCTCCACAAACAGGAATCATTCAGACTCCCTGATCTGTGCAGCGTTTTTCAAGCAGAAATCCTAGAGAAAGCAGCCAAACACCTACAGGTAGCCGATACCCCACCATCTGATATCACTTTCTTCGTAGACAGCCAGGCTGCACTGAAGTCAATAGAATCCTGTAAATCAAAGGCTGTCAAGAAATGTCGCGACTCACTGAAGTCCATCAGACACCACAAAGTTAAACTCTGCTGGGTCCCGGGCCACAGCTCAATCGCAGGGAACGAAAGAGCAGACGAACTGGCCAGGAAAGGTGGTTTCAGCCACCACGTGATAGGACAGGTTAATTTTATGTGTACCCACACAAACGAAGGGAATCACAATGGGCCTCTTGGCCTCCGAGTGGAAGTGATGTCGACCCTTAACACTCCCCTTCTCTAAACTAACATAACCTAACCTTGCCCTAATCTGTTAAGAATGATATCACCTGAAGAATTTTAGGAGTTCTTAAAAGCCCTTAAAAACACAAAAAAATAAAAGAATTCCTACTTGAATCTGACTCTCAAGCAGCACCCATATACTCGTAAGCGTTGAGCTGCTCAATGTTTTAGGTCGTTATATATGAAGTTGCCGATTTTTGTACGGAAAGTTAAACAACGCTATTGTCAAACTTCAGAAAAGGTGGTAATCGGTCAGAGATAAGTCTGTTGAGTAAGGCAGATGAGGCACAACTTCATATCCCAACTCCGTCAGCTTCAGGAACATCGACTGTGCGGTATGTGGTCCTGCATTGTCATGCAGCAGTATGGGACCATGCCTATTTACCAGTGACGGCTGTTTTTGGATGAATTTGTTGTGCCTTTAGTCGATTTCTCTACAATACCACTCGGCCGTGATTGTTTCTCCGCGCTTGAGAAAGGAATAATGGACACTTGTCCACCATACTTTCACCATTTCTTTTTGGAGGAAGGGAGTGTCTCGGCCGCTGACGCAAGATGAGCGAGTTCGGATCCCGATAACACCAACGCCATCGAATGATTATTTCGCGGCATCCCTCCTTGGCGGGGTACTGGCAAAACCCTCCGTTGTATACTTGCCTTGAAAAAGCTTCTCGACAGTCGACTCTTGCTGTTCCGAATCGGCATAAAGCTTTGGGTTCCAGTTACTTGTGTAAAAAACAAATCGCACACAACATAAGTGAATAATAAGAAGCTTGGCTCTGGCTCTTCATGAGCTCTAACGCCATCTAAGGTGTCTGTGTGGCTCCGACAGATAGCAGACGCCTCCAAACAAAAAACAAAAACAAAAAACCTTTTTGGGGTGTAAGCCTAGTCCACTGGGAAACTCACCCGCGTCTGCCCATTCTGCTGACCTCTTCCGATTATCGTATAGGATCCACTTTTCGTCGCAGGTGACGATGCAAAAAAGGATCCATACGGTGTCTGTTGGTCAAAAATACTGCAACCTCCAAACATTGTAGCTGGTGTTAGGACGTGGCGCTCCCATCTCACTAGCTTACCTATCCGATGGCGACTTATGGTCGCAGTTGACACTTTGAACCTTGCAGCAAGACAGTCGTAGCTGAATTTTCTTCAACCGCTCCTGCAAGTTCTTCATTATTAATGACATTCTCTGGTCTACCCCTTGGGGTAAACCCCTCGCTGAACTTGGTAAATCAGTTTCGAACAGGTCTCACACTACACGTACCCAAGCCAAAAACAACGTTGATTTCTCTAGTCGCTGCCGCTGTGTTCATGTTTTTTTTTTAAATTGAATAAGGAAAATTGCCCTTAAATTTGTTGGTAAAAACATTTTCTATGTAAGGAAAAAAGTCAACTCAATGAGCTTACAGGGTAAATTAATTTGTACCGTTTGAAAGATTAAACTGCACTCCTTTCTTAAAAAAAAAAAAACTTTATGTTCAATTTCTCTGCACGATTTCCCGCCGCAACGATCACTTTAGGACTGATCGGTAGATCGACAATTTCATATGTAACGACCTAATATTACCTAGTGATGCTTATTATTTCTTTGATAGAAGCTCCTTCTGGTAGACTACTCTCTAGCTTCTTCTAATTTGTTTCACGATCAGTGATAAGGTAGATATGATCCTCATTTCTTCTTATTGGACATTGAGTAGTCGAAAACGGTGTCCATCGAAAAGGTCAGTTTTGCCGAAGCCCATTTCGCTTGCAAAAAATTTTATAATAAATGTCCACATGCCTGACGGTGTAGGGATAAGCACGTTAGACAGCTTTTATATTTAGGGGTGAACCTTTATTGCTATTAATAGGAGGATTGATTTCACTGTACTGGATTGGCAGATGGAGTAGATTGTTTGAGGCTGGCTTGGAGCAGGCACTGCAGGCGTTAGCAACCCATCAAAAGACGACGACTTGGCAAAACTTTCCCAAGTAGTGCGAGGCTGTGGTAGACTAAATTACATCACTATGCACCGATTATCATAGCGTAGCCGGTCAAATCGGCCTCTAGCAAAGTTTGGTCGCATTTCATTCCCCACTCTTAACCTTTTGCTTTTATTATTTTAGACCATACCTACTAATAATTATTTATATAATATGTTTCAAGTATTTAAATATCTTTAAAAAGAAAACTAAACTTAAAACAATGCCATCAATGCAAAAACTGTAATAAACTAAACAAATAAACATAAATAATCCACTTTGTCAACCACACACCCTTTTTTAGTATGCCGACAACAACAGAAACTCACAAACTAAATATTTAAAACACAAAAAAAAAATGTTTTTTACAGAAAACATCAATTCAACGGTATAGGTTTCATGTGTAAATACTTTCTCCAAATACACAGAGTAGGTACAAAACAAGAAAAATAAAATAAAAACATTAAATGGATTTGGTTTAAATGAAACAGCTTTTTCTCTATCTATCCCTCACACACAATAGACTGGTCGATGTTATTTGTAATAAGATTATCAAATAAAAGCAAAACAACTATCAAGATATTTACAAAGAACAAAAAAAAAAACATTAAATACATACTAACTACACCATTTTAGCGAGTAGAAAAAGAAACAAAAATGTTAAAAAACGAATAATATACACGAGGAAGGTAAACAATAAAGCATTTTAAAACGTGCGTAAAACTTATATATAAATAGAAATAAATGCATATGATAATAAAAACGGATAAATAAACAATTCCTATTATTTAAAAAAATTAAGTTGTTTTGTCTTTATATTTAAGAGGGATTTTGTGCAGACGATTCGAGGCGTACAAGGTATGTTCAAAAAGTGTTGGGAATTCCATCATTTCACTGATTGTATGCGTCCGAGTTGGATGATTTTCATTTGACATATTGGTAAGAGGGTCTTAAAGGTATCAACGCATTGCTTACCGAACTGGCTACTTGTTAAAAAGGTTGCAAGCGTATCTCTGAGAAGTCCTTGAAGAAGATGATAAACGCCCCAACACATCAGCAACGAAAGCGAAATAAATATAAACGAAATTTATATGAAAAATAGCCAAATTACAATCAGGGACTTATGCCCGTGTGGGGAAACAAATTAAGGGTCTTACGAGGATGGTCCGATAAATACTTAGCCTCAGCGCCAGATGGCACCAGTATCGTAAGAGCAACTTACTATCTAGTAGACGGCTACTGTCCATCGAACTCGTAGTTTTGTTTTGACCGCGTGTGGAAGCGGGAGTGTCCGCGGATTTTAGAAAAATGGAAAAAGAGCAATATCGGTCGGTGATTCGATTCTTGTTTTTGGAAGGGAAATCGCACAGCGAAATCAAAGCGCGTTTTTATGCTGTATACGGTGACTCATCTCCTTCGATGGCGACCATCAAAAATTGGTTTAAAGAGTTTCAACGTGGTTGTTGATGAGCCACGTCCAGGTGCCCCGAAAACGGCTACCACGGAGTGTAACGTGACAAAAATCCACGATCTCGTATTGGCAGATGTGACAGTCGACGAAACATGGATCCACTGGTACACACCAGAGACCAAGGAACAGTCGAAACAGTGGACTTCACCCGGCGAACGTGTTCCGAAGAAGGCGAAGACTGTCCCATCGGCCGGAAAGGTTTTCTGGGATTCACAAGGTGTGATCCACATCGACTACCTGGAGAAGGGCAAAGCGGTCACAGGGCTGTACTATGCCAAATTATTGGGCCGATTCGACGCTGAATTGAAGAAAAAACGAACCCACTTGGTGAAGAAAAAAGTGATCCGCCCTCGCCACGGCCAAATTGGTCGAATTAGGCTACGAACTGCTGCCCCATCCACCGTATTCTCCGGATTTGGCCCCGTGCGACTCCTTTTTGTTTCCAAACTTGAAAAAGTCACTCGCCGGGCAGAAATTTCAGTCGAATGAGGATGTCATCGCCGCCACGGAGGCCTACTTCGCAGACCTCGAGAAAACGTATTTTTCAGACGGGTTAAAGAAGTTGGAGCATCGCTGGGTCAAGTGTATCGAGCTAAAAGGAGACTACATATATTGAAAAATAAATCGCCATTTCTCCAAAATTTTTGTTTTTTTTTTGTAGGCTAAGTACTTATCGGACCACCCTCGTACAATGGGTGCGGGTCGATTTTGGCGGCCTGTGGCGGCATTGTTATTTTAGTGACGTCTGTCAGATCTGCTGTTTATTACTCAGTTACTGATGCTAAACGGACCATGGCACGGACAAGATTGAACAACATGTCCAAATGACAAAAAATTATTATCAAAATGTGTGTTCGTCAATGCAAACGTGGCTTATCTTGTGAAGGGACGATATCTAGAGAACATGTAGGCGTGATAGAACGTTTCCAGGAAGGAAGAGCTGAGGCTTTGTCTTAATGAAAAATAATTTTGTTGTGACTTTTCTCGTATTCCGACAATTTCCCTTCAATTCTCAGCTCAAAACCGTTAGTGGTGTTCGGAGGCGAGCTTCTGTCGCGCTGAGATAATCCGCCGATGTTGATGTACGTCCCCGACACCCCCACAATTTATTTCGCCTTTCATCGCCAGTCACAATACGATGCAGAAAATCTTCACTTTCATACCACTGAAGCAGCAGTTCGCTCATGAAAAAAACGCCATCTGTCGTCTCTCAGCATTAACTCGAACGGCAGCCCTGTGATGATCCTCGCTTTGGACCATTCCCAATGTCTTCTAAAGGTGGAAAACGGCTTTGGCTTCTAAGTAAATATCTACGAGTTCGTGTTGCACTTCCTACGGATCCAGTAATGCGTCCAATTTTTATTCTCTGCCAACCTTTGTAGCGTTAAGCCCAAACGCGACGCGTTGTTTTATGTAGAAGCCTCACTGATTTTTTTTTTTGTGTTTGGGTTTTTAGCGTTTTATTTTACGCCTGATTCGTGACATGTGTCAAAGCCAAACATGCTCTGCTAGCATTGTCATTTCATCGTTACAAGGCTCCTACCCGAAAAGCGCTTACTATTTAGTGAATTTTATTACCAAAATGCATGTTTTGTGGAACACGTTCATAGCGCACTTCGACGGTCGTCATCAGACTTACTGACAAAATAATTCAAGCCATAGTGATCAAGCACCATCAAGCACCTACTGCTGTTCGAAGAGTCTGTACAGAAGAAAATGTTGCTGCTGTATTCACAGTGTTAATGCAAACCATGAAATGTGCATTTGCCGCCGTTCGCAACAATTAGGATTGTGTCATCGACTGCGTGGAAGATTTTGCCCAAGGATCTTGGTCTAAGACGTGGCGCAGTGGGTATTGTGTCGGCCGCAGACGCATGATGAGTTCGGATCCCGATAACACCAACGCCATCAAATGATTATTTCGCGGCTTCTCTCCTCGAGGGGTTACTGGCAAAACCCCCCGTTGTGCACTTGCCTTGAAAAAGCTTCTCGACAGTCGACTCTCGCCGTTCGGAATCGGCATTAAGCTTTAGGTTCCGTTCACTTGTGTGAAAAACAAATCGCACACAGCATAAGTGAATAAAAGAAGCTTGGCTCTGGCTCTTCATGAGCTGTAACGCCATCCAAGGTGTGTCTGGCAGTACAATGGACCAGTATTTGTGCCTGAGTACTCCAGCAGATAGCAGAAGCCTCCAAAGAAAGAAAAATGTACGCTAGCGACATCTATTGGGTGACGATGGATTCCCATTTTTATACCTGATAATTGAGGCTATTCAACGTAGGCTTAACGTTCTTCCCTGGATTGACAGATTTGCCTCTCTATAAAAGGATGGTAACATGGGGTGGACTTTATAATGGTTCATCAGCTCTTAGCAGGAAGTATTGACTGCTCTAGCCTGCTATTATCCTAGATCTGTATGATTCCGATAAGTCCTTCTGCGAAGAGATCAAATCCCTGAGCGCGACCAGCAAGTTGGTTAACGTCCTCAAACGAGGAAAATCGACAAAGCTGGATGTACTCAGAAAGTCTGATGGTACCTTCACCGAGTCTAAAGCAGAAACTCTTAGTTTACTGTTTCAGACCCATTTTCCGGGAAATCAGACTGTCATCGGCTCGTTGCACACTCCCTCATTGGAAACTGCGACTGAAACGATGAAAACAACTCGGCGTAGCTGGTATACTGCATCACGTGTGGCAACTACTAAGACCATTGAATTTGCTGTGGCATCCCTCGCCGGGCACTGATGGGATATACGCCGTTATGCTGCAAAAAGGTATAAGACAGCTGCTTCCTACTCTGAAAAAAATGTTCACTGCTAGCCTGGCACTTGCCTATATACCTATTCCTTGGCGCGCGGTGAAAGTGGTCTTTATTCCCAAAATAGGGAAAGAAAATTACTCACTAGCCAAGAGTTTAAGACCAATAAGTCTAACATCCTTCTTGCTGAAAAGTATGGAAAGATTAGTAGAGTTGCACGTGCGCGAAGTTGCCCTTCGAATGCATCCTCTCTCGGACATGCAACATGCTTATCAGCGCGGAAAATCCTGCGAGACTGCGCTTCAAAACCTAGTTGGAAGAATCGAATGCGCTCTCGAAAGGAAAGAGTACGTACTAGGCATTTTCGTCGACATTGAGGGAGTTTTTGATAACGCTACTTTCGACAGCATGTGTAACGCTGCTAGACGGCATGGCGTAAATGAAGCACTGGTTTTGTGGATCAAAGCAATGCTTGTGCACAGGACATTGATCGCTGATGCAGGCCTCGAACAATGTGTCAAGTCTGGAGTAAACAGGGGCTGCCCGCAAGGTGGCGTCTTGTCTCCGCTGTTATGGTGCATGGTAGTCGACTCTCTGCTAGATGCTCTCAATGCCTCTGGAATCTATGCCCAGGCCTATGCGGATGATGTTGCTGTTCTCTCTGTTGGCTCATGTTCAGCGAATGTCTGTCTCAAAATGCAGGCGGTGCTAGACGTGATCGAATACTGGTGCACGAGAAATGGGCTGTCGGTTAATCCTCTTAAGACTGATGTCGTTCTCTTCACGAGAAGGAGGAAAAATACTGGCATTACTCAGCTGGTGCTAAAAGGCATTCCCATCCCGATATCCAAGGAAGCTAAGTCCAAAGTCAAAGCTGTGTCCAACCCTCTATCCAACTCCAAATTAGTGCATGAACTCAAGACCTTTTTGAACAAAGTCGGAAGACTAAATTCATTTAGGCTTGTATGGGTCCCAGGTCACTCTGGAATCCCAGGAAACGAGATTTTCGATGAAGTCGCTAGAAGGGGCTCAGAGGAGAGTTTCTCAGGACCTGAACCCGCCTTAGGTCTACCTGCTTCCACGGTCAAATCTGACATCAACTACTGAGTCTTTAATGCACACAGTCGTAGATGGAGCGAATATCCAAGATGCAAGATGACTAAGCGCGTACGCCCTGATGTCTGCAAGTAGTCCGCAACTTTTTCATATCCTTAAGAAGAAATGATTGCAGAAGGTTTACAGGCATCATTACGGGCCTTTACACTTTTGCCAAGCATCTCTATGTGCTTGGCACCAGTGAGACCCCTACCTGTGCTGCATGTTGCGAGGAGGATGACACAGCAGAACACTTTCTCTGCGACTGTCCGGCCTTCGCTCGCGCACGGTGACGCACCCTTGGGGCAGACGTGTTGGGTGCCGAATCTCTTAGCTCTACATCACTGAAGCCCCTCCTCACTTTTCTCCGGACAAGGGGGAAAATACAATAAAGACAAGGTGTCTGTCTGGTAGTACAATGGACCAGTATTTGTGTCTGAGTGCTCCAAGAGATAGTAGAAGCCTTCAAAAAAAAAAAAAATCCTAGATCTGTTCAAGCTTCCACTTGAAACTTTACCGCACCAAGTATGGCTTCGGGGAACCTAAGTCCAAAATGTTAAACTAACAACTTTATCTCATCTGATTTTCAATGGAGTAAATGATTCTAAGAAATTTTGTATGCAAAATATTCTGAGCTTCCTCAGTGCCCAAAAGTAACCGTTTGGTGTGGATTTTGGACCGACGGTGTCTTTGGCCCGCACTTTTTCGAAAACGACGTTAGTGGGGCAGTCACTGTCAATGGCGAGCGCTACAGAACAATATAATTTCTTATGATCCAAATTGAACCATATGGACCTAGAAGATATGTGTCTCCAGCAGAGCGGCGCTATGTGCCACAAAGCGGACGCCACGATTGACATTCTGCATGAACGATTTGAGGGAAAGGTTATCTCTCACAAATGTGTCGCGAATTGGCCATCAAGGTAATGTGATTTGACCCCGCTAGACTTTTCCTGTGTAGTTTCCTGAAGTCACAGGTCTATGCGAATAAACCACAATCGACCGATGTCCTTAACATAACCCATAACACAGGCCATCGCTCAAATTCAACCGGATCTATGCGGAAAAGTCATTGAAAATTGGACCTCTCGGATCCTCGCCACTGTAAAAAGCGAAGGTAGGCATTTGAACGATGTCTTATTCCATAAAATGGGATATATGGGCATTTCAAATAGAAAAGGAGAAGGCCCTTATTGAAAAACCATTTACATAATATTTGATTTTTTAAGAGCTTGATTTTTAATTTTCCAATAAAAGACAGGAAAATTACAGAAATGTATACGATTTTTATCCAGGTAAGTAGATGAAGATCTGCCATTTATTTTTAAGGATTATTTTTTGTTAACGATTATCACGATTACGTTTGATGTGGTCCATACGAAGATTTGAATTTTGAATCATTTTTTTAAGCATACTGGCTGGTATCTCGCTAATAACACGTATGCTACAATTGACGTATGTATGCTTTAAAAATGATTGCCTCCCATCTTATAAATCTAAGAGAGTATATTGGAAGAAACACTCCCAAACTATCGAGTACTACAGCTCGAATTTAATGAACTTTTCCCAAAGAAATCACCAAAAAAACTTAGACTGCCCTGCACGTTCACTGCCAATCGAAGGGAAAGTCTCGGCTATGAGGTCTTCGGATATTCCGTCATAGTCATGGACAAATGTGAAACAAAAGCTTCCGAAGGGATGCAAACTTATCTCCAATTTAGGAAGAGGAAATAACACCCTTTCCTAGTCACCCTATCGAATTGAAGAATTGAAAAACTCGGGGTGTGTCACCTGAAGACACTAGTACTGCGACCATAAAGATCTACCTAGTCAAGCCATAAATACTGGTACACAGAAAAATCGACAACAAATTTTTGGTTATTCAATGGCTACAAATCTTAGAACAACTTATTCGAAATGACTTCCATTTACCTTCTTGCACGACTTGAGGCGATCTGGCCACACATCGATCGCAAGACGCACTTCATGCATGGCGAAATAGTCCACTGCACGGACAAGACCTCGCTTCAACGACTCAATATTTGGGTGTCGAGTAGAACAAGCCATGCCCTTTAATACGGACCACAACTTGCAATCCAACGGGTTGAGGTCTGGACTACCAGCTGGCCAATCATCCGTTGATCTGAAGTCCGGAACGTTGTTTTTGAGCCACAGTGAGTCGCTTTTGCTTTGAGGGCTGGAGCAGAGTTTTGCTGAAAAGTTCACGGCTTGTTGGCGAATATTGATTTGTTTAGAGGCTTCACAATGGGTTCCAAGACAGTCGATTGATATACTTTGGCCAATGTTTTCACTCCTTTCTCGCAAAAATGGAGCTTGGTAACGACATCTTAGCTCACTCCCCATCATACCATTACAGACGCGGGATGGTGGCCTCTTTGAACCCTCGGAATGAGTTGGGATGCTTCCCTGGATGACCGAGCATATACACGATCGTTCTGTTTATTGAACGATTCTTCTACGGTGAAGATTTTCCCGTCAGTAAACAGAATTTGTCTGTGAGTGTTCTTCGCGTACCGGCTGCGTAACGCTTTCGATTTTCGCTTGTGTTTTTCCTTCAATGCGGCCGTGAGCAGTTGTCTAGTGCGTGGCTTGTACGCGCTGAGGCCCAAATCTTCTTTGATAATGGGAGACATGGATTTTTGCGAAATTTGCATTTCCCGCGACAAGATTTTCTGTTTTTGCAGCGGTTTTCGGTCGATTGATTTCTTCACGGCTTTGATCGCTTTCGGAGTTCTCACAGTGCGCGGACGGCCGGATCTTTGACGGTCTCGTACTCCACCAGTATCCTCAAACAACTTCACAGCACGATACACAAAATTGCGAGTGATTCCAAGCGATCGCAACATCCTAAAGATATCGCCTTTTTCCATGTTGCATTGTAGTAGGCCAACTACAACAATACGATTTTCGATGTCGCCCCATTCCATGATTGTAAACAATTGATGTTAAAAAAATTTTACGTCGCAATGAAGCATAAATGTCAACTGTCAAATCGCAGTCAATATGAAATGGATGCGCCCAGTGTTGCATTCGTAATGAGTGCGTTCTTATGACTTGACTTGTACCCCCTTCTTTGATCTAGGATTTAAGTGCTGCCTTCAGAAATTTAACAACTCCTCTAGATGGGATTTCCTGGAAGTCTTTCCCCGTTATGGTTGTATTGCTTGTCATTTTAAATCTTTCTCGGGCAAGGTTTGGGCAGACGGTCGGTAAGTATTCCATGGTTTCCTTGGCCTGCCCACATCACCTGCAGATTTCTGTGCTACTAAGACCCATTTTATAAAGGTGGTAGTTGCATGCCCCGTGTCCTGTTAGTGCCTCACACAGCACTATTAGGTCGGCTTTATTTAGTTCTAGACCTTATTTGGCACGCTTGCGATTGTGATTCTATCTATGAACGTTCTTGAGTGTTTAAGACTTGGTTCTTTTGTTCTATGATCTATTGGTATAAATAGGTTTATGCCTGAATTGTAAAAACCATAAAGGGGGTGCGGCCTCGTTAAAGGTATCTCAGCACCTTTCTTGGCTTGTATGTCAGCCTTTTCATTGCCTTCATGGTTTTCATGACCTGGCACCCAGACCAACTTTAATCTGTCACCCTAAATGATGTGAATATTGGATTTTAAGATGAAGTAAGCTATTATTGATGGCTTACTCAACTGGAACTGCAATATTATTAATATCAAAGCCATTGAACTTCAAAGGATCATTCGATAATACTGGTCGCGACTTAATCTCTTGGACCTTAAAGTATAGAAGTCGTGTTATCATAACTATATCCTGCTTAGAGGGTGGAGTCACCCCTACTTCTGCTTCTACTAACCGATCTTCATGATCGATCGACCGATCGGTTATGAAATCATTAAATATGCCAACGACTTATTCACCATTGTCACATATAAATGTCATGGTCACATGGACAGATAGCCCTCTCGTTAATCTATTGGTTGTACCACATGAAATGTCAACATGATTTTTTTTTTTTTTAAAGTTAAGAGTCAATATCCCTTTTTTGTAAAATTTTATTTAGTCAACATATGAACCATTGACATCTATAACCATCTTTCACCGTGATTCAAGGTCCCTTATTCGTTTTTTATAGAATGCTTGATTTTTTGACGCTAAAAAATGTTCGAAGGCTTCTATGACTCGGTTTCGGGACATCTTTTGTCGACAGAATGACACCACACTGCGGAAAACACTGATAATCCGTTGGATAAATATGAGGAGAGCGAGGTGGATGCGGTAGAATTTCGAATCCAAACTGTAGCAGCCTTTGCACCGTTACGTGCGAGGTATGGGGTCTAGCATTGTCATGCAACAGGATGCCTATTGACCAATGCAGGTTACTTTTCAGCCAATTTCGTATGCATTCTGCGATTTTCTCACAATATTTGACTGCATTTATCGTTTCCCCTGGTTGAAGAAATGAAAAGTGGATTGATCCTTTCGATGTCCACCTTTCTAGGTGAAGACCAATTTTGGGGGTGTGCTTTGGGTTTTCGTCTGCATCCAACCACTGCCCAGTTGTTGTCACACAAAATCTACTTCCATCATATTATAATGTGCAAAAACGGAGCATTTGAGTGCTTTAGATTCAGCGATACACAGCGTGGTGGACAGACGAAGCCAAAGCAGTGATACACGAAAAGAAAATGGCTTTCCAAGCTTGGTCAAAGTGCTCTTCTACTAATAGAGAGGAAAAAGCTCGCCGTGAAAAGGTATATAGATGTTGCAAAGGTATCGCGAAGAAAAAGTGCGCCGAATTCAAAGCGAAAAGCATGGAAGGCCTTTATCAGGAGTTGGAAGAAATATGGTCTTCCGTGTCTGACAGGAACCAGACTACCCAAAGCAATTTGAACAAAGGAGCAAATATCTTTAAGATAGCCGCCCAGAGAAGAAGAAATGCTCAGGAGATTCGTTTCCCAAAGTTTCCCTGAAGGCCAACTCCTTGTGGAAGACGAAAAAATTCTCCACAGATGGCGACAGTATTGCGAGAACTTCTGAACGAATAGTTTCCCCGAGTGTACTTTCCAAGAGCCGCCTCGAATCATGCCGAAATATCCGACATCACAGTCGAAGAAGTTCGGTACGCGGTTAAAACTCCAAGAAAAGAAAAGCTGTTGGGCCGGACGGGATACCCTCTGAGTTCTGGAAAAAGATGGGAGACATCGGGTCTAGATGGCTCATGGTTCTTATCTCCAAACTTATGAGAGGCGACACTATGCCTAATCAATGGAGGGAAAGCTATCTTCTTCCTTTGCACAAAGGAAAGGGTGATATGCGAAATTGTGATAACTACCGCTCTGTCAAGCTGATGTCGCACACCATGAAGATCGTTGAACGGGTATTAGATAGCCGACTGCGGAAAATAATACGACTATCTGATGACCAGTACAGGTTTGTCTCGGGTAAATCAACGACAGATGCAATCCAAAGTATAAGGGTCATGATGGAAAAGCATCGTGATTCTTCAAAGGACTTGCATATGGTGTTGGTTGATTTCGAGAAGGCCTTTGACCGGCAACCAAGAGATCTATGGGAAGCGCTAAGACAAAAAGGAGTTCCAGAAACCTACGTGCGAGTGATCATGGACATGTACAAGAGAGCAACGACAAGAGTAAGATGCACCGCAGGAGTCACCGAAGAGTTCGCAATCAAAGTCGGTGTACACCAAGGGAGCGTCCTCAGCCCACTGCTTTTTATAGCAGTCCTTGATTGCTTGCTTGAAGGAAAAGTGACGGACCCCAATGTGCACCAGCTATTCTTTGCTGACGATGGAGCCATTATAAGTGATGATGCAAAAACACCAGCATTTGATTGGCCTTAGCGATGAAGTAATCCCAAACCGGGAAGCCTGCCGCTACTTTCTGAGCTCAAACCGGCGGACCCCACAAGCGGACCAGTAGGAATGCAGTTAAGTGGGAAGGTTATGGTCCTACACTTCTGACCGTAACAACGCCGGAGAAAAAAGGAAAAGAAGAAGAAGAAGATTCAGCGATGCACAGGTTTCTAAGCGGCGTAGTTTTTGGGCGTCGTTCAATTCATGGGATACCTACTTGCAGAGTTTTTTCACTATTCCTATTTGAGATAGGTGTCGACTTATTATCAAGGGGGATACTCCCATGTTGTGTGCAATGCCCCGCGCCGTTTTTGTTGGGTCTGCATCCACCGTTTCTCGTAAATTGGCGTCGTCAATTAACGTTTCGGGTTTCCCATGCGGTTCGTTTTCGTGGCTTTCCGTCGACAGCATGATATAAAAATTCCTAGAAAAAAATAACTGCACTTGCAACGGACTCTAAAAGTCACCCACATCAAACCACTTTATCTTATCAAACACACATACCACTACACACATACAAATAAAAATCACTGTGCTGTAGAGATTTTCACTCGACTCGAGGACTAAGTGAAAAATCGGACATTTCATGTGGTCAGCCTAATAATTGAGGCTGACTTCAAGTGGATCAGACGAAATCAAGTATCTTGATTGCAAATTCAATCTGAACTCCACCTGTCGTCATAGTTGTTAAGGCCCGAGGATTGAAACGTCATCTTCTGGTTGTATATGGTGGTCGTGGTGCAATGGTAGTTATCATCGACTGTTGAGCGGAAGGTCTGTAGTTCAAGTCTGTCCATAGCCAAGAACAATTCCTATACGGGAAAATTATTCAACGACATCAGTTGTGAATGGGATATGATCAAAAAAGGCTGACGAAGGCATAACATTCGCGGCTAAAGACCACTTTAAAATTCATACTGTGTGTACATTTCCAATATAACACCTTAGTGACATGGAAACAAACGAGTTACTGTGAACTACAACCAACGCGACAAATTCAGTCGAATAACTCGAATCCTATCTAAGACAACTACCCCCGGAGAATAGTGATGGAACATCTTCGACACGAACCATCTGCACCCCGTGCAGGTTATGTGACAAACACCATTAGAGCGTCCTCTTGAACCTGCACGAACCCCATAAAAAAAAATATCATCATAATCAAGCTGGAAACCATAATCAAGTATTACTACGGCTTAATAAAGTTTAAGGACTTCGTTCATCGAAGAAAAGTATTCAATCCTTGAACAGCCTAAAAACATCTTAAATTCAAAGGAGTCATTAAAAGACTCGTCAACGCTAATTCCACTGGATATGTACGAGGCAATGTATTGTAATGCCTAACTTCTGGGAAATGGGTAGTAGTTGCTGCATTGGCAATGGTCATATTGCCCACCACGTGAAACGCGAGCATTCTGGAGGGCAGTGAATTTGAAATTTCGTCTTTTTCAGATACGTAGCAAAAGAAATTTAAGAGAAAAGTCTGACAGCAACTCAATGGTTTTGGGCATGCATCATGAGCCTTAGCCCTTTGACAACCGATCATTCACGCCACCAGAGAATCACGTTGCACAAGCAGCTTAATAAAGTGTAAACCGAGCACAAATCAATAAAAATTACTAAAACAGCCTAGTAAGAGGGTATATTAGCCAACAATCGAAATATTTGCGAAACATTTAAAATCTGCGATAACTCATCATTATTTGAATATTTGAGACAAACGGAAATTCGTAACAAGTTTATAAGCTGTTTGGTAAGGGACTTCTTTCGAAAATGGCCGACAAATGTACAGGTGCTGTCATATCATTCCAAAAGGGTGGACAGATGACTGGATTTCATATTTCAAATGAGCTGAAATGTCCCATTGGAGTCAAGCTTTGTTTTTTCAAATTCGTTTTGGTAATTAGGAACTAGCCGGAATCATTCAGATTTTCAGGACAAAATGTTCCACGAAAAACAACTTGGATTGACTATGAATGCAATTTGACTGGACAGTTTCTGCCAAAGTTGAAAATGTGGATGTTCGTGGCATACACAATCCTCAGGTAATCATCCTCGCCATATTCGAAAATGACTCTGTCCAAGATGTACTTGATAAGCCTACGGAAATCATTGGCCTCTCCCGACTTACTCCCTTATTCACGTGAACTCCCAGCCACTCCGGTGCCTCTGAAAACGCTTGCAACGAAAACAAAACAAGACCGCAGTTAGTGTTTTCATTTATTCCTTCTTAAGTTTTTAATATAAAAATCCCAACTACTGTACACCCGCGTTACTCTGCGTCTTCTTCGTCATCGTCATTGGAACTTATTCTGAAGTAACGTAGCTCGTACGATTCCTTGTCGTTTGCTACCACGCGGATCCAGTCACGCAGGCTGTTCTTCTTCAAGTACTTCTTCGTCAAGTACTTTAGGTAGCGCTTGGCAAAGTGCACGTCCGAGTTGACGAACACCTTCATCTTGTTACGTTCAAGTGTAACGTTATTGCCCAAGTTGTTTACTTTGCCGTTAACCTTTAGGCGGGCCTTGATGTACTTTTCCTGCAGGAAGAAAGGAAAACGTCAAACAAAGTTGTTAGTTGATGGGTTCCACTAGGGCTTGCGTGAAATGGGGATAATGTCTGTGCATTGTTAGGCCAGATAAAGAGATGCAATTTAAGTGGCTAAAAATATGAACAGATTGCTCTTCCACTGAGTACACTGTCACCTGGGCAGACAGTTCAATCCCAGGCGACAAATCGGGCGTGGAATGAATAGAAAGTTGTGATTTTGGCTACTTACGAAGTCGGCTACATCCATGATGTTATCCTCGGCAATGTTGGTACAATCGATGCCGAAACGGAGTGAGACCTTCTTCTTTTTCAAGCCCTTGCCGCGAAGAATTTGTTTCTTCGACACACGACCCTTGCCAGCAGCGGCGGCAGCAGCAGCAACCACTCCAGCCTTCTTCTGGGGTTTAGCAGCAGCTGGCTTGGGTGCGACAGCCTTGTGTGCCTTCTCAGCCTTAGGAGCGGCGGGGTCAGCGCTCTTTGCGGCAGCTGGTGCAGCCTTTCCTGCAGCTGGAGCCTTGGCGGCTGGAGCAGCCTTTGCGGCAGCCGGAGCGGCCTTAGCAGCAGCTGGGGCGGCTGCTTTGGTTGCTGGTTTCTCTGCGGCAGGCTTCTTGGCATCCTTTGGGGCATCGGCCTTCTTTGCGTCCTTCTTAGCTGGAGCAGGAGCTTTTTTCGCGGCGTCACCCGCCTTCTTTGGGGCAGCTTTAGGCGCCGCAGCAGCTGCTGCTTTCACATCCTTCGCAGCCTCTGGTGCCTTTTTGACATTCTTGGCAGCAGCGGCTGGTTTCGCCTCAGCGGGTTTCTTCTCAACTTTACCCTTTGCGGTCTTCTCACCGCCCGCACCCGCGGCTTTTGGTTTATCGGCGGCAGCCTTGGCCGCTGGTTTATCACCTTTATTAGTCTTAGCCTGCAAAACAAATTCGCTTTGTATTTCAACTGTTTGTTTCAATATACACAATGCAAAAAATAACGTGAACACTTGGAGGCAACATTCCCCTGTCATCGAGCGTAAACACTAATGATGTTAGGGGTTAACCCAATTTCGATCCGCGAATACTACACACATCTCAAGGAATTTCGTAAAAGTCCCATCGAAAGGCACAAAATCACATGTAAAACGAAACGATCGAGTTGTTATTTTCCAATTGTTCACGTTGTTTGAGGGTGAAATCGTATTTTTTTGGAAACTTACTGTTGGTGCCATGTTTAATCGCTAACACCACATAGGAAAAGAACGTCAACGGGAATTGGTGAGAGGGAAGATGACATTCGAGAATCGAATTAACCGAAATAGCAAATGTGACAGCTTATTCGAGAGTTCATTTATTCTTGGGGAGTGTTCACAAAATAAGAATTTTTTTCTAAATCTGCTTGAAGAGCTTAAAAAACGACAGGATATACCTTACCTTATGAACCGAAAGTTTCCATGAAGGTATAAGCTCAACTGAGTTAATACATAAATTAGAAAGCGTTTCATATTGCCAATCCACTTGCCACAGGGTCGAATTTTTGAGTGAGTGGGCCTTGGAGAAGCAAGAGGAAGATCCATTTTATTTCTGTCGAAAAATTGTCTTCAACGACGAAGCTCATTTCATGACTGTGAGAATAACTTTACCGGCAATTGCGCTCGTTATAGTTCAATGATTTCGAATTTTATTTTTGCTCAAAATGTAGAAGCTGAATCTGGTAGAGAGGTGGTTGCAGACAACTCTACATGCCACACAGAATTGAGAAATGATCTAGATCGTGCGATTTGATGCCTTGGACTATTTTTTATGGGGAACTTGAAATTACTCATCTACACGGCCAATAAGCAATCGTATATTGCAGCCTTACTCGTTGCTAACAACAAAATTCTTCTTCTTACATGTCGGCTCAACCAACAAGCGTCTCCAGCTGGCACGATCTTTTGCGAGATGCTTCCAGTGATGCACTCCCAGTTGGTTAAAGTCCCCTTCCATCTGTGGGCGCCACCTTAGATTCGGTCGTCCTCTGGTGTCGTCCGTCAGGGTTGGATTCGAAGACTCTTCGGGCCGGAGCTGTGCTGTCCATTCGATCTACATGGCCTAACCATCTTAGACGTTGGATCCGGGGACGTCGTACTAAACCGATGTCGCTTGGCTTCACCCACGTTCAACGAAAGACCCATTTTAGCCGCTTCTGCTTCAACGCTTTTGAACACTTCATTGACATCTCGCGTTCGATTCTGAGTTGGATTTTTTAACCTCCGCCTTCGGTTCCTTGGGTTTTCTCGTCCGTTTCCGCCTTTGAACGCCCTTCTTCAATTCGACATTATTTTTAATGATCTTTAGCAGATACTCAGCCCGTGACTGTAAATGCTTAGGGTGAGATTTCTTCGTATCATTTGGCAGGATCTTTTCTGTAAGGTTCAAAGACGGGTCCATCTTCATGGCCTCCCACGACCCAATACCGTATTGGTATATACCACAGAGCAGCTTTGAATCCTCCTCAATACCCCTTTGGACATCGAAATTAGCCGACCTTGTGTGGACATCTAGTTGCCGGGTAAGACGTTACAGAGCCGACGCGGGGATAACCTCATTCAATGACTTAAGTTCTTCTTCGCACGACAACAGCGTATTTGCGTTGAACGAGACACCTCCGAATTTGACCGAATACGTCGGTCTACTCTTCCGCTTCGACACTTCCTCGCCGTTGCCAGTAGCCGGTGTGGCTTTCTCACTATCCAAATCCTTGTGATCTTCAAGAAATTGCACACAACGATCATGCAGCATCTGACCTATCCACATTAGTTCAGCTAAAGGACGCTCTTGCAACTCAGCATCACATGTAATTGCCTCGAGTTGATTTAATGGCGCAGGGGACTTCTTATAGCTCTTGATGAATCGTCGCAGTTCCGCATGGGTAAAACCTTGCATTTTGTCCTTCACTGGCGGACGTCCGCGTTTTTTCGACCGGTCGTCTCCACTCGGGTCACTGGCCTCATCCGACTCGGAATCGTCTTTTTTACTATTCTTTCTCTGACGTGATCTCTTCGACGTGGCAGCTTCGATCTCTGCCCCTGCTCAATCCAAGCTGACACATAGCCTCCACGCGGCATCTCCTGGATATTTAGCCTAGCATCCGCTGGGTATGTAGCGAACCTGGACCTTTAGGTTGAGGATTGTGCTTAGGGTTAACATCCTTATCGCGGAAAACAAATCTTGTTACGAAGCAACAACAAGCCTCTGATACGTACGGATACAAGGTTAGGTTAGGTTAAAGAAGGGGAGTGTGATGGTTGAGCATCACTTCCACTCGGAGAAGATCCGATATATCTGCACTAGCCACATCCGCAATCTCTGTAAAGAATCTTTGGCCTAGCGACGCTAGGCGTTGATTCTGGAGAGCTGGGCAGTGGCAAAGCAGATGTTCGATAGTCTCGGTTTCTTCCTCATCGCCGCATCTCGGGCAGAGATCGTTGGATCCCGAGTTCCATTTCCGGAGCATTGCTCCAATGGAACAGTGTCCTGTGATCACTCTGACGAGCATACGGATCGAGTTCCCGTCCAGCGCCATGAGCTTCTTTGTTTTTCCTATATTGAGCTCTGGCCACGATGATCTTGTCGTATGGCTGTCGTTTCTTGTAAGCCAAGACGAGTTGGCTTCTTTTATGATTGTGTCATTTATCATCCGGTATAATGTGCTGATCGGTGATTGCAATGACGTGTCCACTTCGTTGGTTTCCATTTCAGACCCTTGCCTGGCCAATTCGTCCGCTCTTTCGTTCCCTGCGATTGAGCTGTGACCCGGGACCCAGCAGAGTTTGACTTTGTGGTGTCTGATGGATTTCAGTGAGTCGCGACGTTTCATGACAGGATACAATGTTGACGACCCATATAAACGGACAAATCTGGATGGTGCGGTCTCTTAACAGACAACTGCGAAAACTCCAAGAAGTGCGGTGGGATGGACCAGGCAGAAAAGGATGAAAAACTGTGATATCTATTACGGTAACCGCTACAAGGAAAATAAACAACGCATAATCGGATGCGGAATTGTTATTCGACGAAGACTTCGACAAAAGTTATAAGCTTCCGGCATGTAAGCGAACACCTCATAACAATCCCAAAGGCATCCTCGGGACATAAGCCTTACGAGTATATGCGTTCATGTCCCTACGGAAGAAAAAATTGTCGACTAAAGAATGACTTCTATGATCTCCTGGACCGAACGTCCCAGGTTATGACACCAAAATTGTACTAGGGGATCTTAACGCAAAACTGGGCAAAGAGGACTTATTTGATTCGTCCACAGAAAAACATGGCCTACATAGCACCACTTCCGACAAAGGATTCAGGCTAATTGACTTTCTAGCAGGGCGTTACCTCCTTGTAGCAAGCACACGATTCCCACATCTCAACATCCATAAAGGAACCTGCCGGCCACCAGATCAACCAGATTGATCACGTTGCGATGGACGCCAAACACTCTTCCAGCATCTTTCGGAGGAGCTAATATCGACTCGGATCACTACCTATTTGTAGCCAAGGTACGAATGAGGATATCACGGATGCTACGGAGTCAAGCAAGACAACAAGAGTTTGACGTCGGAAAGCTACAATCGCAGCGATCGCTAGGATCTTCGCCGATCAAGCTTCCCTCAACCTCTCGCAAAGTCCGATGACACTGGCACAATCCACAGTACAACAGTTGAAGTATTGGCAGCGCGCCATCAGAGATGCTGCCTCTGATGTGCTGGGTTTCAAACCGCCACCAGCTAGAAACCCCTGATTTGATGAGCAATGCAAACAAGCCCATATAACAAAGCAAACCGCCTACAAAACCATGCTACATAGACGGACAGGAGCCGCTCGTGAGCTCTATGAGCAGAAAAGGAGCGAGGAACACACGCTTTTAAGGAAGAAAAAAAAAGGGCATGGAAAGCGAGAGATCGAGAAGATGGAGAGATGCTACCACAGGCATGACGCTCGCAAGTTTGAGGTAGATGAAATTAAGCTTGTTATTTCGAAACTAACAAAGCTAGGGGTGCAGACGGCCTGACTGCTGAGCTATTTAAAGCGGCTGGAGATGAATTGGTAGCTCATCTGTAAAACATGGTCGGAGGAAAACATGCCCGACGAACGGAATCTCAGCATCGTTTGCCCAGTCCATAAGAAAGGAGACTTTAACTGCGCTAACTATAGACGAATAAGTCTCCTTAACATCGCGTTCTTCTTCTCTGTCGTACTGTGTGAACCCCTGAAAGCCTTTGTGAATAATCTGATAGGTTCCTTATGAGTGTGGTTTCAGGACAGGTAAATCCACAATGGACCAATTTTTTGATCTTGGAAAAGGCAAAAGAATTCCAGATCGACTCACACCATCTTTTTGTCGATTTTAAAGTCGCATGTGACAGTGTGCACAACATTAGACTTGTTATTAGCAAGAAGACTCTGCTACCCGAAGTCGATTCCTGCTCGATTCATCATCATCCTTACAACGAGCCCATAATCTCGTACTTGACTTGCCACCTTCATAAGGCAAAATTGGCCCTCATCAGAATAAAGAAACAAATGAATCATACCAATCAAATTGGAAAAACTTTTAAAAGATAACCCAACATGCGTCTCCACCCAAGTCTTAAGGCAAAATCTGCATTCGCACGATAATGGCAACGCCTCGCGCGACAAAGACCGACAAGAGAAGAAAACCACTTCATCGTTCAGCGCAGTAGTACAAAAGAAAAATTCGTTGAAAGTAGGGGTGCGACGAGCTAACTTGTGATTTGTATCTAAATTTTTTTTATTTCCTTCAGACCTAAAACAGACTATTCCGTAAAGAAACCAAAAACCGTTGACAAAAATGAAGTTTCAGTACAAGGAAGAACATCCATTTGAGAAAAGGCGAGCTGAGGGTGATAAAATTCGCAGAAAGTATCCCGACCGAGTGCCAGTGAGTAGGAAAAAAAATTAATTTTTGCTTACTCCATTTTGAATTTCGTGATGTTTCTATTTTTTTTTCTCTTTGTTTGCATTCCATCCATCCCCAAGCGCACGAATAAGTGTTTTTTTTTTACTCCATTTTAATACCTGGTTTTGCATGATTCACTCCAAGGGGGCCGGGGGTAGGAAGATAATTTCCGAATCAGTTGTGAAATTCTACGAGAAAATTTAATATTTCTCTGCAAATTGCAATGCCTTGTTGCTTGCATGAGCCTGGAGGCGAGTTGCAACGCGAATATTGCGTCTTGGTTATTGGTTTGCCTTTCTGGTCGTACGTTAGGGGGATTGGTTTTGTTGTTCGTTTTTTTCTCATTCCGTTATGTGCTTTTTCACTGTTTCGATCTTACGAAGACGGTGTAAAGGAGAGAACGAAGAGGAAAAGTTGTAGTTTCCTCAGCTGATGTTGCGAGAGTAACCTGCCTCGCAAGGTCACCCAATGGTTGGTTTGCCAAATATTTAGCTAAATTGAGCAAACGCAATAGTTTTCACGCGTTTTGGTCTTTTGTTGTTTGTTTTTTGTTTTTATGTTGAGTCGCATTTGATTAGTTGTTTGCCACTGTGGTAAAAATACATTTACAATGAAGTGTGGTGGTGTGGGATGGTGTTATCGCCACACGCTCGTCACCGCAGCTGACTTTTGTTTTTTTTCTCTCGGCGCGGCTGTAGGTGTACGTTGAAGGAGAGAGTTGTCAATGGGGCGGGGAGAGTTTGTTGTTTTGATTTAGGTTCTTTGTTTGTTGTTTTTGTCTGTTGCTTTGACGAAGAACTCGATTCATTCGTTCACCTGTCGCTTGTGTTGACTTTTATCACTTACGTCACGGCTAAATTCGCATTCGACTCGTATGGCAAATCAAGTGTCCGAACGCGGTTCAACGACGCATTTTCTATCATGCAATTTAGAAATTCCAGGTCATTGTGCCGACAAACTTACGTAATTCATTCGAAATGCATTGCATTCAGAGCATGGGGCTGACAAAAAGTAAACAGAAAAGCCACGTACGGTGATGCTAGTAATTAAAGACTCCATACCCCAAGGCTTATAAGTTCGCAGGGATATTGCGCGACAGCAACAAATTGAATTTAATTCAATTTCGAAAGTGTTAGATAGTAGCTTTGACTCATGCTCCATCGATGGGAAACTAAAATTAGAAATCGATAGACACTTATCAAACGAGCCCATCTGGAGCGATAAGAACATGCGAAAAGGGGCGCAAAACTAGAGTTAGGAAAACGGCAAAATAAATGTTTGGAAATATTGTTCACATCTTCGATTTCTCTGCTCTTCTAGGTCATAGTGGAGAAGGCACCAAAGGCCCGCATTGGAGATCTCGACAAGAAGAAATACCTTGTCCCATCCGACTTGACCGTAGGCCAGTTTTACTTTTTGATCCGCAAACGAATCCATCTCCGCCCCGAGGACGCATTGTTTTTCTTCGTCAATAATGTGATTCCACCAACATCAGCCACAATGGGTTCTCTGTACCAAGTAAGTAAACCAAAAATAGACTTAAAGACCAACTCAATTAACATAACTTTGCTCCGATCTTATCCAGGAACACCACGAAGAAGACTATTTCTTGTACATTGCATATTCCGATGAGAATGTCTACGGCAATAAGTAAGTGATGAGATTGTGTTTTAAGAGAGGAGCGGGCGCGGTTTATATTATAATTTAAATAAAACGATAATGTTGATGCGAGAGAGCAAAACAAAAAACAAAATACTAAATAGATCCCACAAAACAACAGCAGCAACATTTTAATCTTCTCTTTCAAGAAACTAAAACTAAATTGGACAAGATCTACAGAATAGACATTTACCCCACATAACGTATATACCCCATGCTATATATGTATAAATAAAAATGAATGTACGAGTATAGATTATAAGTATTTTCGACTGTAATTGCAGATTTCTCATTTCGTATATATTTTGCCTCCTTTTCCCGCGCTGTCCTCGGCGACTTGCATCGTCGCTGTTGGTTAATTTTTATTTTTACTTGTTTTTGTTTTTGTTCCTTTCATTTTTGAACGTTTCATGTCGCTTTCACTTCGAATCGATATTGTAGTCGGCGCAAATGCGTAAGACGAGGAGGCAGTTTGCGTGAGCGCGATTAGCCTGTTATTGGCGAGTAAGAAGAGAGCTACTGTCGGGTGATGCGATGGTAAATTTGTGGTGTAACCATGTGCGTTTATGTACGTTTTGTGTGATTTATTCATTTTTGTATGGTTAAGGCAAGAAATATATATGAATAGAGATGAGAATGTAAAATTCAAACAGAAATATACGGAAAAACGTTTTGGATGTTACTCCGCTTGATGTTTACTTTAGTTCTGGTATATAGGACTGCTGTCATACTAGGAATTGGTTTCTAACTTAGTCGTTAGGGCGATTAAATCGCTAATGGCTGGTTCAACATAACATCGCATGTTGTAAAGGGAAGAGCAAAAGCACTTGCACGAACCGTGATGTGCATGGACACGTACATTTTAGTGAAGGCACATTCGAAGTGCGCCATCTATCAGCTAGTTTATAAAACTCGCTATTAAAGACCACTAAAATTGTCAACGAGTACCGAATCATTGCGAAAGACAGCTTTCGTCCCAACTGTCAATACGGCGACTGTTTCCAGAAATCGCGCCAATGGAGGAAGCCATACATATAGCTCTTGAAAGTCTTTTCGCAATTTGCCTACAATGTTCGAATTCCTCTTGACAATACCATATAATTCGGTTTGACTCTGCACGAGTATGCGTGGCTGAATGCCCGGCATATCCAAGACTCCCTCCTAATGGTTGCTGTCGATGAAAGAATTTGTGTGGAGAGGTATGTTCGCATGTTTTTTCTTGAATTTAAATCTAACGACGATTGCAGCTGCTGAGGAATTCGAATACATTTTTATGCTTTAAATGTTGTTATTTTGTCAGTATTTTGAAATGAACTACGGGGGATCCAAAGTTAATGATAACCGCTTATTTTCAGTCCGCATAAAAATCGTAAAAAAAATTGGTGCTTGCTTATACACTCACTACTACTTCTTCTTAGATGGCGCTACCGTCCGGTGTGATGTAGCGACTCCGGTCGCCCAAGCACGCGCCAAGCAGCCAATGGAGGAAACTCCAAGCAAAAGTTGAGCTGGCCACTCAAACGGCTAGACGAAGTCATCAGACGCCAGACGGTTGAGATTGAGTAGCCACCTTGGTCATCCGCCATAGCTGTGGCACCATATAAAGCTTGTTTTACTTACCTATGAATCGTACATTGTATCGCGTTTGCTTAATCAATAAATAATTAGTGTGTTAATCACTTAACTCTTTCATTGTGTATCCTACCCTATCAGAAGACCACAAATTGGTGACCCCGACGTGATCTCGTCAGATTACGATTGTGATAACGCACCACGTGCCTGGTATCGTCATTCGAAATCTAATCTTGACGTTCAATGTCAAGCGCTGACGAGAAAGCAACAGGTACCTCCACTCAAGATCAAGAGAAGGTGAAAACCTGTTCTCAATCGAAGGCAACCACAGAGATTCAAGCGGAAGAAGAAGAAACCATGAAGAATCAGCTCGAAGCTCTGCTACGTGAAGCACGACAGCCCAAGCTACCTCAATATGATCCCAAGAAGCTTGATCTCTGGTTCAGACGAGTGGAGACAGAATATTGTAGCCCTCAAAATCGAAGACGACATTGCCAAATATTTTGCAGTTCTGCGCGCTCTAGATGGTCCTACTACAGAGACGATCACAGACATCATGGACGACCCACCTGCTCAAGATAAGTATAACTGCCTAAAAGATAAAATATTAGAAAGACTGGGAGTGTCGAAGAAAGATAAATTGCGTCAAGTAATCAAAGGCATTCCACAAGGTGATAAGAAGCCTTCGCAGCTCCTACGACGCATTGCATGGTTTGTGGGTCAGAAAATTACCGACTGAGCTGAGAGCATTCCTCGTCATATCTGATGACCTTGATCTGGAACAACTGGTTAAAATGGCGGATCGCATCCTTCCAGAGATTTCCCACAGCGGCGCAGTCATGGCCGTCGCAGACAAACCTCACAAAGACGCATCACTACCTATCGTCACGGCACTGCTGGAAAGGATTGAATATCTGGAAAAAACGGTAGCCGACCTGCTGACACAATTCAAGGCATCCAAGCCTCCAAACCACAGGCCCATGTCACATTCAAGAGGACGTAGCTCCGGTCGCAGTGACATATGCCGCAACCAAAAACGATATGGCGCAGAGACACGAACCTGCCACCGTCCATGTGCTTACCTAACACAGAACCAGGAAAACTACCATCGCTGTCGACAATGGCGGCCGTGCGCGACAGCGAGAACCCTCGTTCTGTGGAGGCCCGACTTCATCTGTACGACAACAAAACACGCCTGGAAATCCTCGTCGACTCTGGTGCAGCGGTTTCTTTATTACCGGCCGCAGAATTCCGTGGTGACCGACAACAGCACATATGGTTCTGTACGCTGCCAACGTAACTCAGAAAAGCACCTACGGCATGCTAGTCTTAACACCTACTTTCAATTTACGAAGAAATCTTACTTGGTCTTTCATCATAGCCGACGTGCAGAAGCCCATCATCGGAGCTGACTTCTTGAAACACTTCGGGCTCCTGATTGACTTGAAAAACGAGCAGTTAATCGACTCCAAAACTCTTTTAACCTCAAAAGGACGGCATCTCCACCATTCATCCAGGCTTACCGTGCTCAGATCTCCTCCAGGAATTTTTTGACATCACAAAGCCACAGAATGACATATCAGCTGGTCTAATAAAACGAAAATCAATTGGACTCCAGAGACTGACTCTTGCTTCTCCAAGCTCAAACAAGCTCTCTCTGACGCTACACAATCATCATTTCTATCACCTACCTCTGATTGCTCTGGTCACTGATGCAGCACCAATGCATGTTGCATTAGAACAAACTGAGAATGGTGTTGTCAGGCCAGTATGATTCTTCTCTAGGAAACTCAACGAAACTGAAAAGAGGTATAGCACATATGATTGCGAGTTGTTGGCAATTTATGCAGCCATAAAACACTTCCGTCATCCTCTCGAGTGCCGCAACTTCGTTATCAAGACAGATCATAAACCTCTAATTCATGCTCACACTCAGAAACACAATAACGCCTCTGATAGACAAATCCGCCAACTCAGTTTCATCTCGCAGTTCACCACAAATATTATTCACGTCAAGGGAGAAGAAAATGTTGTTGCTGACACCTTATCACGTGTTGAAACCATCGTTGTACCAACACTTTTGGACCCTGAAACGATTCATCAAGAACAGCAAATAGATCCAGAACTCACTGAAATCTTGCAAAGTAACTCATCTCTAAAACTTCAAGAGAGTGAAATTAAAGCAGATTTGAAAATGTACTGTGATGTTTCCCGGGGTGAATGCCGTCCATACTTACCTAGATAACTCCGAAAAGTTTCCTTCGACGTCGTACATGGCCTTTCACATCCTAGTCAGAAGCACACTTCACTAAAACTCAGGGAGAAATACGTCTGGCCCAACATCAAGGGAGATGCCACCACTTAGGCACGTGAATGTCTAGCCTGTCAAAGGTCAAAAGTGCAACGACACACCAGACTCGTACCTAATCGTATCGCTGTACCTGATGTTAGATTTAGTCATATTCACATAGACTTAATTGTTCTACCAATGATTAATGAACTGTCTAACAATTATAGACAGGTTCTCAAGATGGCCTGTAGCTGTCCCTCTCAAAAATATGACCGCCGACACCGTCATCACAGTTCCACTCCAGCTGCACTCCAACCACCATCACAACTGATTAAGGTGCTCAGTTCGAGTCTCAGGTATTCCAAGCCTTTGCAAATTTCATCGGGGCTGAGAGATGTCGAACAACAGCATATCATCCATAGTCCAACGGGTTGGTTGAACGGTTCCATCGCACTCTAAAAGCTGCGCTCATGTGCTCCCCGAAACCCTGGATAGAGATATTGTCTACAGTTATACTCGGACTAAGAACTAGTCTAAAAGAAGATTTACAAGCCTCTCTTGCTGAAATCTTATACGGAAGCAACCTACGAATCCCAGGAGAATTTTTCACCGCCGAAGATCTGCAACCAGATCCACAAATCTTCATTGAGAAACATAGAGTTTGCACGCGGTCTACGACCTACTCCAACTGCTCATCATGTTAAGTCAAGAATCTTCATCCTAAAAGATTTGTACGTCTGTTCACATGTTTTCGTTCGATGTGACCGAGTCAGAGCACCGCTTGAACCACTTTATGAAGCTGGGCAGTGACAAAGCAGAAGTTGGATCGTCTCGGTTTCTTCCTCATCGCCGCAGCTTCGGCAGAAATCGCTGGATCCCGAGTTCCATATTCGGAGCAATGCTCCCATGGTCACGATGATCACTCCGACTAGCATACCGATCGAGTTTCGGTTCAGCGCCATGAGCTTCTTTGTGTTTCCGATATTGAGCTCTGGCCACGATGATCTTGTCGTATGGCTGTCGTTTCTTGTAAGACATGACGAGTTGGCTTCTTTTATACTTGTGTCATTTATGACCCGGTATAATGCGCTGATCGGTGGTTGCAATGACGTGTCCGCTTTGCTGATGTCCATTTCAGACCCTTGCCTGGTCAATTCGTCCGCTCTTTCGTTCCCTGCGATTGAGCTATGACCTGGGACCCAGCAGAATTTGACTTTGTAGTGTTTGATGGACTTCAGTGAGTCGCGACATTTCATGAAAGCCTTTGATCTCGTTATACAGGACTCTATTGACTTCAGTGCAGCCTGGCTGTCTACGAAGATAGTGATATCAGATGGTGGGATATCGGCTACCTGTAGGTGTTTGCTTGAAAAACGCTGCACAGATCAGGGAGGCTGAATGATTCCTGTTTGTGGAGGGTATCAGAGTAGAACCCGGCCCCGGTGCCTGTGTCCGTTTTCGATCCGTCGGTAAAGAGGGTAATCCCAGTTGGCTAAGGGACTGCCTCAGCGTTGGATTCGATGACTCCTTGGGCCGGAGCTCTACATGGCCTAGCCATCTTTAGAAGTTGGATCCGAAGACGTCGTACTAGGCCGATCTCGCTGTACAGCCCGTACAGTTCCTCGTTATATCTGTAACTGAACGCAGAATTTTCCTCTCGAAGCGACCAAGGGCATCCTCATCCATTTTCGTTAAGGTCCAGGCCTCTGCGCTGTAAAGGGGGACAGGAATGATTATTGATTTATATTGGTTTTTCAAAAGAGGGCTCTACTTCTCAATTTCCTCTTGAGTCCAAGGAAGCAGTGGTTGGCAAGAGTAATTCTGCGTTTGATCTTAGCGCTGGTGTTGTCGCTGATCACTTGTGAGCCAATTATGACATTCGTTCACCGAAAGACCCATTTTAGCCGCTTCTACTTCAATGCTTTTGAACACTTCATTGACGTCCTGCTGTGTTCGCCCAATTACATACATCATCATCCGCGTACGCAAGCAATTCCACAGACTTGGACAGTGAGTCTCGTATGATATTTTCAAGCACGATGTTGAGCGAAGGTACATAACATTGCGTCACCTTACCTACAGAAACCGACGGATAAACCACATTATCGATCCGCAAAACTTCTTTACCGATCCTATTTTTAATCAGCTGTGGTCTGTCAAATTTTAATTTCCATGTTTCAATAGTTGTAACAAATTGACAAATAGTTATCTGAATTGTAAAATAAAGTTTATTATGGATACAATTGCTTTCTTTATGGACTTGGAAGGAGAAGAAAATGATTCCCGAGAAATGCGTTGGAAAATAAGAAGTAGGGCGAAGGATATTTTATTGATACCGGAAGATCAGTAAGGATGAGTGGAGGGCGGAACACTGATTGAGGATGTGGTGGATGTTGAGTTGGGTTTGGTTGCAGTAGGTGCAAGTGGAGGGTTTGTTCTTGTCGAGGTAGTGTTCGTTGGTAACTTTGGTGTGTCCAAGGCGTAGTCTGATTATTTTAGTGAGGTCGGTTCTGGGTGTGATTGGGTTTTTGATTGAGTTTTTGATAGAGAGTCTGTTTTTGTTTATGGTCCGGTACCAGTGGGATGATTTGTTGAATAGGGATTGTTGTTCGGGGCAGTGAAGTGTTCTAATGTATTTGTTTATATCTTGTGTGTTGAAGTTTGGGGAGTGGAGGGAGGGGGTACGAAGGGTCCGTTTGGCGGTGTTGTCGGCGAATTCGTTTCCAGGGATTCGGATATGGCTTGGAATCCATATTAGTGTTGTTCTCGGGAACTGTTGGTGGAGGAGGTTGCGGATTAGGGAGGGGTAATAGCATTGGTTGTTGGTGTTGATGATGGCGTCGATTGATGACAGGGAGTCGGTGCAGATGGCGAATTTAGTGTTGGAGGTGTTAGTATATTGTAGGGCTGTTAGGATGGCTATGATTTCGGCAAGTTAGGATGATGTGTAGGAGGGGAGGAGAAAGGAGAAAATTGTTTGGTTTTCTGTGGTGACGCTGAAACTGACGTTGTCTTCTGTTTTGGAACCATCAGTGTAAATGAAGTGATCGTTGAGTTTGTTTTTGATTTCGGAGAATAGGGTTCGGAAAATTTCTGGGGCAGTGTGAGATTTCTTGTAGGAGCGTAAGGTTTGGATAACAGATGAGGAAGAGCCAGCGGGGGGGGGGGGGACAAGTGGGTGGATAGAGAGGTTTGTAGGTGATGTGGTTTTCGTTACAGAGGGTTCGTGCACGGTGTATGCAGGACAGTGTATTTTTTTTTGCTTGGTCGGGTTTGTTATATTATAGAGGGGAGAGTCTTTGCACTGCAGGATGGGTTGGAATAATTTTAGCGTGGATTGGAGGCGAATGTCTTCAATTGTTGGCATGTTGGCTTCGAGTAGTAGATGGGTAATGGGAGTGTTGCGATAGGCGTTAAGTGCTTTTCTTATAATGGTGTTGTAGATGGTTTTGATTCTGTTTAAGTGGGACTTGGCGGAGTAGCCGTATAGGAAGAGACTGTATCGGATTTTGCTGGTGATGATGGATTGGATAATGGAAGTTAGGGAAAGAGGGTTACAGTTGTACCTACTGCTGGAAAGGATTTTGATGATGTTTAGTTTTTTTTCTAAAGCTGGGCATAGGTAATCAATGTGGGCGTTACACCCGTAATTTTTCTGGAAGACGATACCTAGGATTTTAAGTTTGTTGACTTTTTGCAGGGTAATGTTGCTGGTTAGGATATCGCAGGAGCATTTGTGTTTTCTACAGATGTGCAGGTGTTTGCACTTTTCAGGGGACAGCTGAGCTCCCGAGTATTCACCCCAGGAGAGAATGTCTTGGAAGATGGGGTTCAGGTTAATCCAGTTCCCATCCCAGTTTTTTTTGTTGAGGGTTTTAATTATTGTGAAGTCGTCAGCGTATGCGCAGAAGCTTATGTGTTTGTGGCGGGAGAGGGTTAGGCAGAGACTGTTGTAAGCTATGAGAAATAGGGGTACAGAGAGAGGAGAACCTTGAGGAATGCCGTTGAAGAGGGGATATTGGGCGGAGAGGGAACCGCCTACGCGGACAGACATTTTCCTATTGCTCATGAATTGGTAGATGTATCTGATGATATTGGGGCCAAGTTTCCAGGTTTTGAGTTGGTTGATGATAGTATGGATACCTATTTTATCGAATGCCTTGGCAAAGTCTAGGGACACAAGGGAGATATGGCTTTTTTTTTTTAGGGAATTTGTGATTTGGTGGTCTAAGAACAGTAGCGTTTCGTTTATGGATTTGCCTTTTTTGAATCCCATTTGGTGACTGTTTAGGAGTTTGTTGTGGTTCATAAACCACCGGAGTCTGTTGGCTAGTATTTTGTCGAGTACTTTGGCGCAGCAGGGGATAAGGGAGAGTAAGAGTTTGTAAGGGTCTTTTTAGAGTTAGGTTTGAGGACCGGGATGATGGTGCTATTTTTATATTGTTGTGGGATGTTTGAATGAAGGATGGTGTTGTATAGGTTGAGGAGTCTTGTTTTATGGGGTTGGGATAACTTTTGAGATCATGGGGTACGATATTCTGTCTGTAGCTGGTGTCTTGCCTTTAAGTTTGTTTAATGCTTGGTCTAGTTATATTGGAGTGATGTTGCTTTCTATGGTTTTCGCACTTTTTGGTGGGGTGTAGGAGACTGATGGGGTCGTTGCACTTTTAAGTTGGGGGAAGTAAGGAGGGAAGTTAGAGTCATGGGATTCCTTGGACCAGAAGTTGGCAAAATGGTTGGAGAGGTTGGTGGGGCCTGTAATGTTGAGGTTTTGTTGGTCTTCGGGGGTAATTATGTGTATGGGTGGTTGCGGTATTGTGCCGCAGAACCTTCTTATGGAGGACTAGATTTTGGTATTGGGTGTGTTGGGGCGGATTTCTGAGGTGAGTTTGTGGATGGACTCGGATTTTGCGGCTTTAATTTTTCTTTTGTATTGGGCATTGGCTTTTTTGTAGTTGATGATATTGGTAGGACAAATGTTACGTTTTAGGAGTTGCCACATTCTGTTTTTGTGTTTTCTTAGTTGTTCTAGTTCTTTATTCCACCACGGTACTCTGTGCTTGCCTGTTGATGGATTGGCTTGGGGGATGGATTGGTTTGCACTTTGGAGGATGATTTTGTTGATGTGGGCTGCTTCTTTGTTAGGGTTGTCGCTAATGGGGTATTTCTGAGTATATTTGTCTACATGTTTCTTGTTTGAAATCCGCAACCAAAATGATTCGAATTGAAAACGCCACAAAATGTATGCAGCGCGGATGAGTTGCGTTTTCTACAATACTATTTTTACACTACTTTACCGACACCCGTTCCCTTTCCCGATTGCGTTTTCAATAATAGGAAAACAAGCGGGTGCGAGAATATTCCCTCCGCAGTCCATCCGCCGTTTTCCATAATCGACATGATTGGCTCAAAGATATCGGAACAACACAAATATCTATTACAACAGGAAGGGTCCACCAATAATTCAAATTGAATTCGAAAGTTGATCAGATACCAACTTTCAAATAAATGATAATATACGAAATAATCTTAGTAATTCAATTGTATAATATTTATTTAAGTAAAAATAAAAACACTACGAATGATTTATTTCAGTCACGACTAGATATCTGAGTTTCGTTCTTTTGCGCAATTTTCGTTCTTTTATATCTAATTGCCTCTGCTTTATTTCTAAGTCAATTATTTTGAACTTATTCTCGTCTGCTCTTTGTTTCTCTACTCTTTCCAGTTGTAGTTCATATAATTTTAGTTTTTTTTAGGCGACGAGGACCCAATCTGGACGACGATAGACAAGAATTCCGTCCCCCCGACTCTGACGCAGTCAAGATAGCAATATCGAGTCTTAAGTCGAACAAAGCCACTGGAGCGGACGGACTGTCTGCAGAACTGCTTGAAGCAGCTGGGGATGATCTGGTAGGGAACATTCACCCGCTCATCTGTAAGATATGGTCGGAGGAAAGCATGCCCGATGAGTGGAATCTCAGTGTCGTTTGCCCGATCCATAAAAAAAGAGACCACTTTGACTGCGCCAACTAAAAGTCTCCTTAACATCGCCTACAAAATCTTTTCTGCCGTTTTGTGTGAACGCCTGAAACCGTTCGTCAACAACCTGATAGGTCCATATCAGTGTGGTTTCAAGCCAGGGAAGTCCACAGTAGACCAAATCTTCACACTGCGGCAGGTCCTGGAAAAGACACAAGAGATGCAGATCGACACTCGCCGACTATTCGTCGACTTCAAGGCCGCATATAACAGCGTGCATAGAGACGAGCTATTCAAAGCCTACCAAGCTCGTCAGATTGTGTAGGATGACGATGGAGAACTTTCACTGCGCCATCAAGATCGGCAACGAACTTACCGAGACCTTCAATGTCAAAAAGGGTTTAGGCAAGGCGACGCACTGTCAGGTGACTTTTTAACCTAATACTCGAGAAATCGTGCGAAACTCACAAGTAACACCAGAGGCACGATCTTCCAAAAGTCCGTTCAGCTGCAAACTTACGCGGATGATATTGACGTGATTGGTCGAACACAGCGAGCCGTCAATGAGGCATTTACGAGCATTGAAGCGGAAGCGTCTAGCGGTAAATGAGGGCAAAACGAAGCACATGTTGTCATCAAGAAAGGACACACAACATCGCGTCTCGAACAGAGCGTCACAATAGGCAGCATGAACTTCGAGGTAATCAAAGACTTCGTCTACCTCGGCTCCGCAGTAAATAGGGACAGCAACATCGGTACCGAGTTCAAACGCAGAATCACTCTTGCCAATCGCTTTTTCTTTGGGCTCAAGAGGCAATTGAGTAATAGAGCCCTCTTTCGTAAGACCAAGTTGGCTTTATATAATATTCTTATCATCCAAGTCCTGCTCTATGGTGCAGAAGCATGGACGCTGTAAAAAGCGGATGAGGAAGCTCTTGGTCTTTTCGAGAGAAAAGTTCTGCGTGCGATCTTTGGTCCTGTTTGCGTTGAGGGCATCTGGATGAGAAGATTCAATCACGAACTATATTGGCTGTACAGTGGCATGTGCCTGGTTAAGTCATGGCTAGGTCATGTCTTTGAATCCGAGCCATTAGGACAACGCAACATAGGACTCGAATAGCGCACACAAATGGAAAAGGACTTCAACCTACTTGGTGTGCAAAATTGAAAAGGCTGGCAGGAGATCGCGCTGGCTGGAGACTCTTGTTGGTTGAGGCCCAAGCCCACACCGGGCTGTAGCGCCATCAAAAGAAGTAGAAGAAGAGGCATCGATGTTAACTTTTTGGGGGCACACTTCGTTTTTCCGCGAATAGTTTTAAGAAGAATTTCATGGTGTCAAGGTATTTTCAATCCAGTCAGCATGAAAAATATTCGTCTTCCACCTGTTCCAAATTTCTCGTTAGGTATCTACTCTACCCAGGAAACGCTGTGTGTCCATACCGACTGCAGCATCGTCATAAAATTGGCGATCATCCCATATGGATTAAATAGAGACATTGCTACACTGAGGAATTCCCTTTTAGGGGGACACCAACCGTTTGCCGTAACAACCACGTTAATCCGGGGAAACTTCAGGGCAAATAAGAAGACGTCTTCGACGGGTTGCCAGCACATTTAACTCCACTAACATGAGTGTTAAGGTCAAATAATTTTAACGGCAGAGTTGCACGTCGCAAACTATTTATCTATGTCCGACCGTTGACTGTTTATTGATTTGACGTGAAAAGTGTCGCTGAGGAACGAAGCTCTCAATTCCTCGTCGTTTTGGGAAGGTGGTGTCATTGGGCCATACATTTTGCGAAACGGGAATGGCCAAATGGTGACTGTCAATGGCGAACGGCATCAAACCATAAGGCATTTTGCGGCCTCAATCGGATGGCAGAGACCTGATCGACGGTCTTAACAGCAAGACGTACTGGGCTTTGTCGGGCTTTTCATTGGATTCGTTACAAGAAAAGTTCACAAAACGCGTTATTTTCGAAAGGGGTGATGCGGAATGGTCGCTAAGATTATGTGATTTAACGTCCTTGGCCTTTTTTCTTTGGGGCTATGTTAAGTCGCTGGCTTTTGGTAAGTAACATTTGACCAACTGGAGAATAAAATCATCAAAAGTCCGATTCATGCAACACCGTCATACTAATTTGGACCCCTCAAATAGAATTTTGTAAACGAAGCCGCATTTGAATAAAATCATTTTTAAAAATTGGAGTACATTCCACCAGCCTCTGATGCCGATGATACGGGGTTCGAATTCCAGCGACAACCAAGTCATTGAAATCGTTTTTAGTTTCTTTCACTTATGGTCAAAATAAGTCATGCACAACGTAGGTGTTTGAGAGAAGCCTCGGGTCTGGTGCATAAGTGAAGACCCGCTGTTTATTTTCTACTTCGGTACTTGAGTACCGCCCGAAAGAGAGACCACAGAAAAATGTCTACGACTGGAATTCGAATCTGGTATCATCAGCGCGAGGAGCCAAATCAATACCCACAGAAAAAATCCAGGAAAAATGTGAGTAAATCACGGGCGATCTTACTTCGCTTTTGGTAAGTATTCTAGTTACATTGCAGACACACTCTATTTCTGGAAACTACTATGACGATTAGCTTAGAACGAAAAACGCCAAGGCACTCCCCATAGAGTGAGATGGCCAGTTTGAAATCCTCCCATCAGCAGTCTTATTTCTCTAAAAATCTACGTTTCTTTATTTCTTCTTACATTCTATAGTAAAAACAAAAACAAAAACACCATAAAGACGAATAAAGCCACTGGTATTGAGAACCTATCACAAAAAGTCGCCTTCCTCACAGCTCCACTGGAACACTGTAAGCATTCTGTGCTAAAACCGACACCAGAGTCATCTCGACAATAATCAGAAGATTGAGGATAGCTACAAAGAACCAAAAGTACAATCATTACAACTTGAATAAATTAGGTATTGCCTCCTTACTATGCTTGTAGATGTTGTCGGTGATCGGATAGACGCCATTGAACTTAACTATGTTAAGCTGCTTGTCCAGGATCAGGTATTGCAACTTACAAAGCAACAGAATCAGTTGAAGGCTAAGCATTTTTTTCTGAAAAAAGAAAGCCAATGAGTCCATGAAGAAGGGAGATTCCAAAATAGTTACCAAGAGGTTGTAGTCGGGGACCAGTTTATTGATCATCCTTACGGTGATATTAAGGCCCCACAGACCGAGTACTATCGATGTAATGATGCAGGGTATTAAGTACTGAATGACACTATCGTACATCATCTGTTTGAAACAGGGGATATATGAATTTGATGGCAGGGAATACTACGAAGCATACTTACCACATCAGTGAAGTAGATCACATTCAAGACGATCATAATACTCGTCTGGACAGGCGGCATTTGCCACACAAGAAACTTAATAGCGTAGAGTTTCGCCACGGACGCCGACATCTTCGGCAGGCACAAACAGCAACAGCAGCATGGTGGCGTCTGCAAGTCCAAAGCCTCTTGGTTGCCATTGACTTCTTTCAGGAATATTGTCTCCGAATTCACGTAGCGAAAGCAGAGATTTTGAAAGATCACCGCCCCGATTGGGAATGACAAATGCATCACGGTGTGACATGGAAGCCACGACTGAGGAATGAGAATCGTCGTAACAGCAGCCAGTGATATGAAGGTGTAGAGCGAGCACAGGATGGCGGTGGGTATGAAGAGATTATTGGTAAGGCGCTTGGCTGCCTTCGAGATGGTGGTGAGGAAGATCGCTAGGTTTAGAATGAATACCAATGTGGCTATGAATAGCGACAATGTGATGAACGGCGTGAGGTCTGGGAAGAAGACAATTAGAAGCAAGTATACGTCAATCAAGTGAGATCGGCTTACGGGTGTAGTATTCTTCGAGGTCGGGATATCTATAGTCCGCGATAACGCTGTTGTTTTCTGCTTCTTCCTCCATCATGTTGAGGTCGGCAAGCAAATTCCACAAACTTTACTGAGTAATTCAAATATTGTTAAATATTGTTGACGAATTGTCGTTGGCACACGTTAGTTCCAGGAAGCACTCATCCTTCCTTGAATTTGAAAGAAGAAAATAAATGAATGGACATCAACACGATAGTAACTAATAACAAGACAGATTAAGCATAGCTTCCCACTGTAGCAAGTGGATAGTTGGCTTTTGATCAATTATAGTTATAGAAATTTTACCCATATGTCGGGGAGTAAGGCTTGAAAAGACTAAAAAATAGTGCTAATAGACAGCTTTCAGAAAGTTGAGAGAAGTTAAAAGTATTGAGCCGGTTAGGCATATTTTAGAATTCAATTATTTATTTCATAATTAAATTATCACTTTTATTGGATCCTGCTTCCCGTAGATACTGCACGAGAAAGAAATCAAATTAACACCAAATCAAAGGAAATTGGAAAGATAGTTAATGAGAGACTTTCGGAAGCCATTGAAATGCTCTGTTATACAGCAACCATAGACAGATATTTATTCCGTTTATATACATACATAGATATATACTTATTTAGTATTATGCCAGCAAATAGGTAAATATTTATATCACAGGAAGGAGATGCATTCGACATAAATAACTAAATATGTAAATAAAAAATAAATAAAAAATAAATAAATAAATAAAAATAAACAATATACAGAGTGTCCCACGAGCAGTGTGCCAAAAAGCTAGACCGTGTAGGTCTGGTCAAAACAAGAAAAAAATCGTACCCCCCCCGTTTATCCGGGAGGAGCAATTTTCTAAAAAATTGACTTAATTTGGGAAAAAAAATATTAAAAATCAACAGTTACATCCACAATGCCCTGATGTACTTTTTTGTAAAGCCAGAAAACTCTTCCTTCATCTTGTTTTTAAACGAAGGTGTTTTAAGGAACAGTTTTTGAGAAATTAATTTTCAGACTTAAAATTTTGAAAAAAAAAATTTCAAACTATTTTTTTTCAAAATTGTATGTAATTAAGTATTATTTTTTTTTCAAAAATTCAATTCTCTTATTAGTTTTTAGTTAAAAACAGAAAACCGGATGTAAAAATGTCTTCTAGTTTTTGAGAAATCAAAAAAAAACCCGAACCACTTTTTTCTAAAATTAATGTATGAAACCTTGACCTCTTTTTTATTATTTTTCAAAAATTCTGAATTTTATTATAATAAATTTTCAATATGATCCCCATTTTTTAGAAGGTACGGATTATATCTTCTTCTAATGGCTGCACATCTATGCTTGACAAATTTTCCTGCAATTTGACTCCAGCGACTTCAATCCGTTCTTTCAGTTGTTCCAAAGATACTATTTCCACTTCGTAAACATAATTCTGCATGAATCCCCACACATAAAAATCTAGAGGCGTTAAATCTGGTGATCTAGGTGGCCATTCCGTGGGGCCCCTTCTTCCGATCCCACGGTCACTAAAATGATCATCCAGCCAGTTTCTAACCCGTAAGCTGTAGTGTGCTGGTGCTCCATCTTGCTGGTAGATTAAATTATCTGCTATGGCCAAAGGAACGTTGTCCATCAAATCGGGCAAAAGGTCTTGTAGGAACTGCAGGTATGATTCTCCATTAATAACCATTAATAACGGCATTCAAAAACCGGGGCCCGATTACAACAATACCAAGCCAAACATAACAGCTAAAGCGCTGTTTTGATTTATTTTGTTTTTTGTTGTGTGGATTGGTGCTACTCCAATGATGCAAATTGTGGAAGTTAGTAACCCCATCTCTGGTAAACTGTGCTTCATCCGTCCAGAATATACTTGCAAAATAGTTTCGTTCAGTTTCATCTCGAAGCAGTAATGATCGACAAAATTCTGCTCTCAAAAACTTGTCGTTTGAGGTGAGTTGCTGAACTGGCCTAAAATGGTACATGTGTAAGTTTTCGGTATGAAGCACTCTCCATACTCTAGATTTGGGCACTCCAAGCATAATAGCTATCCTCCTTGTACATCGTAATATGTTGATGAGTTAACATACAATTTGGAAATGTTTTTTTATTAAAAATGCGATGCCTTTTATTTACATTTGGGTTGCAAATATTTTGTTTTTCAATAAATAAAAATTGCGGTTTTATTGTATTAAGGTCCTAGCGGGTAGAGCCAATCGGCGGCGGGCGGACCCAGACGAAATTGACAGGTCAGTTTTCAGGCGTTATCAATGAAAAAAAAAGGATTAATCCAGGGTTATTCCAATACTGTGTCACTTTATTCTATCCTCATAAAACTCGGATTTTTTTAAAAATAATAAAAAAGAGGTCAATGTTTCATACATTAATTTGCCTACAAGTCCAGCCGCGTTAAAACCAAAACAAAGGTTTTTCTTAGAAAAAAATGGTTCGGGTTTTTTTTTAATTTCTCAAAAACTACAAGACATTTTTGTATCCGGTTTTCTGTTTTTAACTAAATACTAATAAGAAAATTGAATTTAAAAAAAAAAAATAGTACTTAATTACATACAATTAAAAAAAAAAATAGTTCGAAATTTTTTTATTTCATTTTTTTTCCAAAATTTTGAATTTGAAAATTAATTTCTCAAAAACTATTGCTTAAAACAGCTTCGTTTAAAAACAAGATGAAAGAAGAGGTTTCTGGCTTTACAAAAAAGTATATCAGGGCATTGTGGATGTAACTGTTGATTTTTAATAATTTTTTTTCCAAATTAAGTAAATTTTTTAGAAAATTGCCCCTCACGGCTAAACGGGGGGGAATAGACTCCCCCTCCCATACGATTTTTTTCTTGTCTTGACCAGACCTACACGCTCTAGCTTTTTGGCACACTGCTCGTATATAAAGTTATAATAAAATTATAATAAACTGCCTGCAGTCAGGTCATTGACTATAGGATAGGATTGACTATAGCAAAAACGCTGGAATTTATAAACTTATTCGTCAGTTTCAATATTCTTGTAGAAACCTGATCAACATCTGCTCTTTTGTGGATTCTTAAGGTGGAATAATATCGTGGTAGGTCTAACATCATTTTTAAAATTTTATTTTGGGCTATTTGTAACTTGTTAATGTGGCACTGTGCGGAGTTTCCCCATATTGGACAACCATAAAGGATTATAGCTTGAAATATAACCTTTAGTATAATTACTTTGTTAGATAAGGACAAAAATGATTTTCTATCAATGAAAGGGTAAAGAATTTTCTTTACGATATTAATTTTGTTAAAGCTTTGGGTGATGTGTTCATGAAAAGTCAATTTGCTGTCAAGATATATTCCAAGGTATTTTACGGAGCTCTTCCACTCAACGTTTATTCCATTTACCCGCAAGCTAGAAGTAGGCAGAAAACAAGCTTTTCTTTTTCGAGTGAAATAGATAGCTTGTAATTTATCTATATTTAGCTTTACCTTCCATTTATCACAGTATCTAAAAAATTTCCAGCGCATATTTAAGATTGCTCTCAATGTTGAGAGCTAACTCATATGATGCAAAAATAGCTGTGTCATCAGCAAAGATAGCTGTTTCACAATCGGGTAGTTCTGGAAAATCTGAGGTACATAAATTGTAAAGAATTGGCCCCAAGACAGACCCTTGTGGTACACCTGCATTCAAAAGTATCAAATCAGATAGACCACTATTGACATGCACTTGGAAACAACGATCAGACAGAAAACTTAGAACTATATTGCACAAATAAGTTGGAAATTGGAAATTGTTAATTTTAAAGATCAGACCTTTATGCCAAATGGTATCAAAGGCCTTTTCTATATCAAGTAAAATCATGCAAGTCGATTTTCCAACTGCGCGATTACTTTTTATATGATTACAAATTCTCTTTACGTGATGAGAAATGTTATGATAGCGCCTAAACCAGAACTGAACTTTGGGAAAAATATGCTTATCATCTACAATCTTCATTATCTTTTCTCTCAGAAGCCTTTCATAAATTTTGCTCAAGCTGCTGAACAAACTAATTGGGTGGTAACTATCAGGATTATCTGGGGGCTTACCAGCCTTTAGAATAGGTGTTACTTAAGCAAATTTGAGAAAGTATTGCATTTTCAAACAGCCATTCACACCATTTTGATCCCAATTTCTGGTAGTTCTTTCAGGTACTTATTTCTTATTAAATCTAGCCCATCAGATTTTCTAGTTACTAGATTGATGATAAAGAATTTAATACCATTTTCATCTACATACTCGTTCGCAGGTGAGTCTGAGTTCATGGTTTTTAAGGTCTGAACAGTGCCATTAACCAATATATCTGTATGTATATCGCCCAGATGACCCGATTTGTTATGGTTACACCCAAATGTAAGAGCAAGTGCATTAGCCTTCTCAACATCTGTGAAATAAGTATTAAACGTGTTTCGAAGTCATGGTATTTGCCTGTTCTTGGTTCTAACAATTTTGTTTATATTCCAGAACGGTTTCGAGTTTTTATCTAAATCTTTAAGTTTATTGTTCCATCTTTAAGTTTATTGATCGATTACGCAATCGATCTATACTCTCCTTGATGATCTTGTTAAGATAATTGACTTCGTGTCTGTATATAACCTGTCTGTATTGTTGCCATTTCCTCTATTCATATTTCTTATCTTTATAAGATTTAAAATACAAGGAGGAAGTTTAATACAATATTGTTTTTGCTACAATCTGTTTGCTACGAATCTACAATTTGCTTGAAGAAGTTGGTAATGAGATGATCAACATCCTGTTTGCAGGTTATATTGTCTAGGTTGGTATCAACCTGCTGAAGCTTTATTCAGGTCTTGGATATATTGGACACCTTCCATGCCAGACCAAAGAATTATACAACAACCAAAATAAAAATAAAACTTGAGGTGTCGGACACAAAGTTGCTGAGTCAAGAGAATACGATAAATGGTATTGCTTTATTGCTCCGAGTTTAGCTCCTCTAGGTCAAGATACTCCATGAAGCTTATTTATTCTGTTTTACTTGTAACATAAATACCATAACCGAGATGGTGATATTATAGCATATACGACCTAGTCATGAAAAAATCTAAGAGGCGAGATCCTCTTCTCTAATCTGACCAGACTATCTGGCAAGACTATGTAAGCTAGCCAATCGATTAGGACTGGTTTCCGTTGGAGTCGTACGGAATCGCAGGCTACGTGAAAGACTAGCGGTATCACTAATACGGTTAGTATCATAAATACAAAAATGTTTTCAAAGAGGCAGATCGATAAGGCTCATCCTCTCGTGATATGCCTTTTTGGGAAGTAAGTTGGCATGATTCAGCTGGTGCTAAAAGACATTCCCATCTGCGTGTCGACTTAGATAGCAATCTTCTTTGGTCAAAGCCATCAAAAACCATGAAAGCACTGCCAGTTCGTATGCATCGGTTGTCTAGTAGAACAAAATAACACGCGAAAACATTGTAGCCTCTTTCACCAAACTCCAAAAAGCGAGTTATCCAAACTGTATGGGGGCTTGCCTCAGCACGCCGGGCGCTGCTCCAGATATTATGATGAACCTTCCACCCCTTTGTCTCAAGAGAAATAGTTTTTGACACAACTTGCATTCGAGTGACATTATATTTGTGCAAGAAATACCCTACGACCTATGGCCTACCGAAGCAATGGCTACCATTCTATTGCGCTATAATTTCGTGGTGCAATGGTAATCATCACCGACTGTTAAGCTGAAGGTCTGTAGTTCAAAGTCTGTGCATAACCAAGAAAAATTCCTATACGGAAAAACTGTTGTGAATGAGAGATGATTAAAAAAATGTTGACGAATACATAACACTCGCAGTATAAGATCACTTCAAAATTCATACTCTGTATGTACATGTCCAATATAATAAAAAGAAGTTACTGTGAACTACAAACAACGTGACAAAGTCAGTCGAATCTCTCGAATCCTATCTAGGACAACCACCTAAAAAAACAACTAATTTCACAGTCAAATTTCCATGGTGTTAGGACTGTCTCCGGCTGATACTGATCCTGGAAAGGACTGTCTCATCATTTTTAGAGGTGGTTCTAGGTCTGGGCGGGGTTCCGACTTTGGGGTTTTCTTCGAACGCAGAAACGCCTGTCTTTCAATCAGAGATATTCGCAATCCTAATATCCATGCACTTTGATGTGAAGCACAAGTGGAAAGAAAAAAGCATATGCGTCTTCAGTGACAGCCAAGTTGCACTCAAAGTTGTGTCCAACCCTTTAACCAGCTTCAAATTAGTGCATGAACTCAGAACCTTTTTGAACAAAACCGAAAGACCGAATCCATTAAGGCTTGTATGGGTCCCAGGTCACTCTGGGATCCCAGGAAATTACATCTCTGATGAACTCGCTACAATTAGCTCAGAGGAGAGTTTCTCAGGACTTGAATCAGCTTAAGATCTACCTGCACTGTCAAATTCTACATCAACTATTGGATCTTTAATGCACACTATCGTAGACGAAGGGAATATCCAGGATGCAGTATGACTAAGTATACTGATGTATGCAAGAAATCCGCAACATTCTTCTTATCCATAAGGGGAATTGATTCAGAAGATTTGCGGGCGTCATTGCGGGCCATTACAATTTTGCCAAGCCTCCCTGCCTGCTTGACATCAGTGAGACGCCTACCCGTGCTACATGTTTACATGTTGCAAGAAGGATGACACAGCGGAAATGTTCCTCTGCGACTGTCCCGCCTTCACTCGCGCACGGTGGCGTACCGAATTGCTTAGCTCTAAATCACTGAAACTGCTTTCCACTTTTCTCCGGAGAGCGGAGCAAATGCAATAAAGTAAGGTTTTTGCCTGTCATTGCAATGGACCAGTATTTGCATCTGAGTGTCCCAGGAGATAGCAGAAGCTTCAAAAAAAAAAAACTGCCGGAAATAGGAGTACTTGTACTGCATGAGACATTCGTAGGCAAACATTATGCTGATAAAGGCTTCGTAACTGATTACCCTCATTCCATAACTCGGGAGTCAAGTTGGCTGCTTTTTCAAAGCATAAGTGCCGTGAGCCTTAGTCTAGCAAGACCCCAATGTTTTAGACTTCCCTTTGGATCGTCAGTGCCCAAGCAAAATTAAGAACCTGCGCCAACTTTTTCTAGTATCTCTGGAGGACATAGACAAAGAAGATCTGAATAAAAGAAATTCTGATACCTGGACGCTGAGGTTTCCTTGGCCCTTCTTGGGGTGTTGTTATACCAAATAAAGACTCCAATTACTCCTAAATACCTAAGATGATGCAACATTTTCCGATAAGACCTCCTTTCAATTTATATCAAGTCCTCCCAATTTTACGTATGTATATACCCCGATGATCAAAATGAAAGGTGACTTTATTTAGGTGACCCTTTAAAATAATCCCCTCTCCGACAAATGCCAAGATTTTTTTTCCAATTCTCGAAAAAAGTTTTTAAGCAGCGATTCACGTTAAATCTCTTCGGTGGAATTTTTAGTTTATTGAGCTAGCAGTCGTAGAGACCAAGATCGAGTAAATCATCCCTAGTCATGATGCGTTTCATGAGCTCTTCATACTCAGAAAAAAAATGTTTAAGCTATGAACGCGAAACTTTTTTTTCAAATAAATTTATTATTTTTGAAACCAAGCGAGATGAGGCCCTATTAAAGCCCAAATGGCTAACAATTTAAACGAGGGCTCTAAGATTCGCTGATTTCTGAGTACCCACTGTTTAGATTCCTTAACGTGTTGTCCCCAAGTTTTTATTCTTGGCCGATTGGAGGCCACATTTTTAAACACTTCCTCTACCTTCTTGGAATTAGGAAAAAAGAATTTAAAATCACCTTTCAATCTGATCACAGTAGAACAAACTTTTTTTTTTAATTACTGAACGCATCGACGCCGAAACATAATTTAATGACTCACACTAACGTCGTTTTGACCCTAACGTCTATGTTGACAGATATTCCTTTGAAATAATTAAGGTCTTCGCATACCTCGTCGGTTGCAATGACATCAGTGTGGAGATCTTGCCATGCTCAAGAAACCATTGAGTAGCAGAGCCTTGTCTTAATAGTGTCTATTATGACCCTTTTCATGCGGGTTCTTACGTAATCTTACCCTATACGAGGGGAAATCTATACTTGAAATTCGGTATGAATAGTGACAGAGGAGGCCTAATCAAAGAGTGTACGGGTTGTTCAGTCAACCTAGACCAGGTTGTGCGAATGAACACATTGTATTCGGGGCGCAAAATCAAAGTGAGTGTAAGCGAGTAGTTTTTGGCCTTATCATAGGCCAGACTCAATTGGAACTGTCTTGATGCCCTGCCTTGTTTGACCTCTTTAGAATTTATTCAAGTATTTAAATCAAACCTATCGAGCTGAGAAAGTTGATTATAATGTCCAGGCTAAGGTCAGAGATCTCAGACTTGTACTGAAAAGGTATGTTAGTAAGCCTTGGTGGTTCGAAGTTTATCGATTGTTGGGGGTATTGGAGGTGGCCCCGAACTTAGCTAGCTCGCCGGCATTTTCATTTCACTCTTTCATACTGGGGCCTGGAACTCAGAGGAGGGTGATCCCTATTCTTCTGCCAGCCTGTTTGATTTCCGAATTTCATGAACCCCCATCGAGGATAGGTCTTTGATGGCGGCTTGACAGTTGTGGCTGCGTTGTATTGTGTTGTCTAGTTAGCGTCTGTCTTGTTACCGTTTTGCAAGCCTCTCTAATTGCCAGCATTTTGCTTCAAAAACGCTAGAGTGACGGCGAGTGATGCGAATCCTCTTGGTTCAGGAAAACTCCTAACCCGAGGCCGTCTCCCATCTTAAAGCCGCCAGAGTAGGTTAGGAGTTGGTAATTTAAGATAAGCCTGATAATTTTCGGCAATGTTGCTGTGCTGTTCTGCGGAAAGCACTAGAGGAAATAGTATGGTCTTTTGAAGCCGATGACGATGAGGTGCATCAAAGCTCTGCTATGGACTTACGACCTAATTTAGCAGTAGCCTGTTTCCTCAAGCCTGATAGCACGAAAGGTAGCTGTGTACTTGACTTAATAGTCATAGGCATTACCTCTGAGCCCATATGTTTTTCGCCGATTTATGAAACTTATTTAGTTTGTCTAATCTCTTAGCTTTACTAAAGCCAGTTCACCAAACTAACGAGCCATAAGTGGGGATTGGGCAGACAATCCGTGTTTCTTGTGCCTAAATTCCCATCTTTTAGCATAAGCTTTGCTGGGAAGGTTGTAAATGTTTGATTGTAAGCAAAGCTCCGGGCTTAAGAAGACGCTCAAATACTCGGCGCTAGAGGATAGGGATAGAGTTCGGTTGTTTAGCCATGGAATTTCGAATGGCGGTATCTTGGTCTTCGTTGTAAGTAGTGTAGGTTTAGGCCTCAGTCTGTGGGCCAAGTGTATAATTTAGTCGCATTCCCTTCATTTCCTACTTGACTAGAATTTTGATAATAGCTAACTGAAAAAATAGGCAAAAAAATCCCGCCATGTGGAGTACATCTGTTTATGTATTTGGTGAGAAGACTACTCGTATGGTAGGTTACTGGCGGTAGCGGAAGCTAATACATAGTGCATTGTCAAACAACCAGTTCGGCTTCAGAAAAGGACGATCAACGGTCGATGCCATAGAATCCGGCACAGACGCCATCCAAGGAAAGAGGTGGAGAAGGGGAGAGAAGAAATATTGTGCAGTAATTACGCTGGACTGATTAATGCTTTCAACTCAGCGAACTGGACGCACATACAAATGTTCCTTATTGCCATGGGTACCCGTTTCTATTTGCTGAAGATAGTCATGCACTACTTCAACAATAGGGGACTTAAATACTACACCGATGAGGTGTTCAGTTCTATAGCATAACGGCGGGAGTTCCGTAGGGATCAGCCCTTGGACCCCTACTGTGGAACATTATGTATGATGGCATTCTAAGACTAGCGCTTCCCAGTGGAGTACAAATCAACGGCTTTGTTGACGACATTGCCATTGTCACAGTGGCCAAACATATAGACGAAGTGGAGGTTGCCACGAACACAGCCTTCTCTAAGGTGAGAGATTGGCTGGTAAGTGCCGGCCTGGAACTAGCGGCCCACAAAACGGAGGCTGTGCTCATAACCAGCCGCAAGAAGGTGGAACATGCGAGCTATTTAGACGGCGATCAGACGATTAGGTCTAAGAAATCTGTGAAGTACCTAGGGTTTATGCTTGATAACATGCTCCCCTTTAGGGAACACATAAGATATGCCAGCGAGAAGGCATCACTTACACAAGGAGCGCTCTCACGAATGCTTCCGAATGTAGGTGATCTGTAGGTGATGCGGGCAGAGTCTTACTCTCAAAGTCTCAAAGGTAGTCAGTTCAGTTCTACTGTACGCTGCTCCGATATGGGCTGGTGCACTCGCAGGCAGACGTCTGAAACGGATGATGACGCCAGTTTATAGACTTTGCGCGATAAGAACAATCAGCGGATTCTAGAACATCTCAGATGATGCAGCGTTCGTTATAGCAGGAATGCTACCCATCGACATCCTGGCGATGAGCTCATAAGGATACACCGCAGGCGCAACATGCCAGGCGCATAAAAGAAGAAGAACGGACACCCTCCATAGTAACGTGGCAATCTAGATGGGATGTCTCCACAAAAGGAATATGAACGAACAGGTTCATTCCCGTTGTCAAAACTTGGACATCAAGATCAGCAGGAGACTGTAATTACCACCTTTCGCAGTTTCTTTCTGGACACGACGGCTACAGAAAGTAATCTGTACAAATTTGGACATGATTATTCTCCACTGTGTCCACAATGCCCCAATGCTGAGGAGGACGCAGAACACGCAGTTTTTGATTGTAGTCGTTTTGCGCAGGATAGGCAAGTGGTAAACTTACCAAGCTCCGAAAACCTGGTCGCCTACATTATGGACTCGGTAGATAACTGGAACAAGCTATGCTCATATGTACATTGCGCTTATACTAACGAAGCTACGTCAGGCCGAAGCAGAGAGAAGAGCACAAGAGCTGCCACCCGCAATACAGCATACATCGCTAACCAGCCCCGCGAAGTAATACTTACGGCAGTCCCGCGGGGAGAGTGGTTGAAGAGTGCAGACGTGTGGTTTAGTACGTAGGGGCGTGGAAAAGGGAGAACAATATCCCGCGAATCGTGCGTGACGGTCGTCCGGGGTACCTGTATCTTGATCGAAGATTCGAAATAGTAACAATTTTTTCCCCGACTACTTGTGTCGCTTTATTTACACAGAACATTTTGAGGATGGCATTATCGTTTTGGGACGCACTTTATATACGAGGGTGGTCCGATAAGTACCTAGCATCACCGCCAGATGGCGCCAGTATCGCAAGAGCAACTTACTATCGCGTAGTACATTCCAGCCGATCGGGCTCGTAGTTTTGTTTTGACCGCGTGTGGAAGCGGGAGTGTCCGCGGATTTTAGAAAAATGGAAAAAGAGCAATATCGATCGGCGATTTTGATTCTTGTTTTTGGAAGGGAAATCGCGCAGCGAAATCAAAGAGCGTGTGGATGCTCTGTACGGTGACTCTTCTCCTTCGATGGCGATCATCAAAAATTGGTTTAACGAGTTTCAACGTGGTCGCATGTCGGATTTTGATGAGCCACGTCCAGATGCCCCGAAAACGACTACCACGGAGGATAACGTGACAAAAGTCCACGATCTCGTATTGGTAGACCGCCGATTGAAGGTGCGCGAGATAGCTGAGACAGTAGGTATTTCAAAACATCGCGTGGGTCATATCCTGCATGAAATTTTGGGCATGAGAAAGCTGTCGGCGCGATGGGTGCCGCGTTTGATCACTCCGGACAACAAGCGCAACCGTGAGACCACTTCAAAGCAGTGTTTGACGCTGTTTAAGCGCAATCAGAAGGAGTTTCTGCGTCGTTTGGTGACAGTCGACGGAACGTGGAAAAGTCACTCGCCGGGCAGAAATTTCAGTCGAATGAGGAGGTCATCGCCGCCACGGAGGCCTACTTTGCAGACCTCGAGAAGACGTATTTTTCAGACGGGTTAAAGAAGTTGGAGCATCGCCGGGTCAAATTATCGAGCTAAAATGAGACTATATTGAAAAATAAATCGCCATTTCACCAAAATTTTTGTTTTTCTTTTGTAGGCTAAGTACTTATCAGACCACCCTCGTATTTCGTAAATGCGATTAATGATTCATCGAGTATGGAGATGGGCTAGTCTCAATGGATGGATGAATAGTCTCGGGGGATGGTTAGGTATTCCCCGACAGAATTTTTGAAAACACGTTCTATTATTGCTTAAAATGTATAGGTTTCGTGCGACTTCATATAAAGCCGTCTCCGTTATAGATCGCACTGGCTCGGGTAATCTAGCGTCGCCCCGAGAGTTTGGCGACAATTTAGAAAAAAAAAAACCATTTAAGATGGAAGAAGATAACATTTGCTTCTCCGCGATAGTAAACACGACGTAAACAAAGTGATTTGCAACGTTTTAAAATGACCCAAACCCAAATCAGTGCCATCAAGCAAGTTTAACGAACAAAATTCAGCTTTTTTCCCGATCGCCCAATTTAGGTCACCATTGATAATGAGAGGAACTTCCACCGAACTTTTCCGGCGCCTGATAAGACTTGGCAAAACGGTGCAACAGTCAAGTTGTTTCAACAACCCAAACAGGTGATTGCCATTCCACTTGGATAACTAATCCGCTTTGTTGATTAGACATATTCAACTGCACCTGACCTTATCCAATAAAGACACGGTTTGATTTCTCAATGACCGGCTAATGAGGCTTAGAAGTAAAAAAGTAGCGTGGATCTCTTAAATTGAAATAGGATATCCGCAAGTATCGCTTCTTGCCTTTTTAATCGTGTGCTATTGGCCTTTTTTTAATTGAGTTTACACATTTTGCCGAAATTTCGTTTGCATAGTTGCCATACAATTTTGTAGAAGTACAGTAGAGGCACAATCAAATGGGCAATATCTGAAAAAAGGTGTGGCATCTGAATAGAAATTAAAAATGAATATATTTTTGGCTCAAGCACAACATCTTGACCTAGTCCGACTGGCCATTACCCCCTAACTACCATGAGATGACGACGATTATTTACATTAACAAGCATTAATCGCTGCAAGTGTATTATAGACACAATTCCAATGTCAATTTGCATAACTCCCGACCCGAATTCGGACCAGCCAACTGTAACCTCCCTCCGACTCAGTTACCACCACTCCAACTTTAACAGCAACACTCCAACCGGCTTTCAAGCCATCCGCAATGCATGCGAAGCTTTAGCCTATCCCACCGTCGCGTCGTCGCTTACGTCTTGATTACACTGTGTATTGCTCAATGCAGCTGTGATATAATCATTCCCCGGTGCAATAACCAGTTCCATGAAGCTTAGTGCACATCACCCATGAACCATTGACTGCATACTATGTATATACCGCACTAAGATAATTATTTTATTCAATAAAATGACTTCTTCACTTCACCAACGGTCATCGAGCACTTGGGAGATACTTTCACTTTTCGCACTTACGAGTATGTTATATCAGAAAGTGTAAATAATTCGCGTCGAGCATAACTTCCTTGGAGGAGGGTCAGAATTCGATTTGGTGGAGGTTATCCCAAATTGGAATTATCTCACAAAGAGGATAAACCGTCTTTACGTCACATACGGGCGATTTTTGAATACTTACGTCGAAAATTCAAATAGAAACAACGAGCAAAAGCAAGCGAATGTAGTATCTGCACGAGAACCGTGGGACAAGATGTTTCGCGACGAAAATTTTGTTAGCAACTGAGCAGCTGAGTGGCTGGCTAGTCGAGCGGTTCCCTATGCGGCAATTCGTTGTTTAAAAACGAAAAGATTTGCTAACTCCGATGCTCACTCAGAGCGCCAAACTGGTCGGCGAGCTTACCAGGGCATGAATGGTTGGCTTTTGATATGCAACGCGCACGCTCGATCTTCGTGTGATCGTTGGCGAAACAACTTTATAAACTGCCTATTGTACGATGGATTGTATGGATCGCAGACTGATTTTGAGTTGACGGTTCGGTGGAAGTACTTAGTTGGGAAGGGAGTAAACAGATTGTGTTGACATATTGAGTCATATAAGCAGTTTTGTGGCACTGGAAGCATGTGAGAGACCTGTACGGTAGTGATGCAGTGATTAACGTGTTTTTGTAAAGGTTCATGATAGCTGAACATTCTGGAATGATAGATGATCTTCAGCCTCTTGAGCTAGGTTGATGTTATTCACGATCAAGGTTACATCAGCATACAAAAACTCCATCTGAACTTGAAAGAACTATTCAGCTTGTTCGTCGTCGATAACATGTCTGATTCCATTGTATGTTTCGACACAGACTACATCTTAAGGTAATATGTAGATTAAGTTGAGAAGGGCTTAGTATAGTTGGTATTGAATTAAGCCGTCATCTGGAACATTCAATAAAGATCAGAAAGCAAACGATAGTAACATCGGCTAGACCTGTCAGGTTATCGAATTTCTATGATTCGACGTATCTTCATCTCAATAATTAGTTTCTTTCTCTAATACTCATGTTACCTTGGTTACCCCGATAGAAGGTACAATGAAATGATGAAGATTGGCCATAGCTAATTGCCCATGATTACTACATTTAGCCAATTTTACTCCAAGGTTACGTAACATTCGCCGTAGAGAAACAACAGTCAAGGCTAGATTCCTCTCTAGCCAAATTTCAATCTTCCTTTTGTAGAAAGGAAGATCAATTGTGAAAAGTCACCCAATTAGGCAAGGCTGTCCTAATGTAACTGGGGATCGGTCCCGGAGAAATAGAAGGAACTTCCTCAGAAGACACGACATTTCTGAGAAAGCTACGCTATCCAAGGTGGTATCATGTAGTATGTGCTCTGCAGTCTAATTGTCTTTAAGAAAGAGTCAGCACTCTGTCTCAGGTCAGAGGCTCCTTTTGTGATTTGGACCGCAGTGTTTCGCTGAGTGGCTGACAAGTCTTTTGATACTGCCTCTTGTGAGACTTGGATTAAGCGTTAAATGGCTTTCATCGATTGACGAATTCTTTCAACTCTGTTACAGGGTGAGAGATGTGGTGCACCTCAAAGCTCGATTTGAAACAGTTCTGGCTAAAAATGTCAACGCCAATTCCTGATTCCATCTTCGAACCATCTTTGTCAGCTCTGGCAATTCAGATGGCAAAGTTATCATTCTTTGATATTTTTATTTAGTTATATTTACCATTATTCTAAAAACTCGCATTCTCTTTGCCAATTTTTTTTTTATATAGGGTTCGCGCAGGTTAAAGAGTTACGCTCTTATGGTGTTTGTCACACAACCTGAACAGATGGTTTGTGTCGAAGATGTTCGTTCACTACTCTCCAGAGGTGATTGTCCTAGATAGAGTTCGAGTGAATTTGTTGCGTTGCTTGTAGTTCACAGTAACTTTTTTTGTTTCGATGTCATTAAGGTATTTTATTGGAAATGCACACAGAGTGTGTGAATTTTGAAGTGATCTCTCATTCACAACCTATGGTGTTGCATAGTTTTTCCATATAGGAATTGTTCTTGTCTATGGTCAGACCTGAATTACACACCGTCCACTCAACAGTCAGTAATGATTACCATTGCACCACGGCCAAGCGAGCAATTCGGTGGCTGATCGAACACCAAAATACACGATCAATTTAGAATATTGCCGCTGTTTTTGAGAGTGAAGACACAAACCGCCTGAATCCACGTCCTACACAAGAAATTTGCCTTTCTGCGACTGCAACTTGTCGAATTTTGCTAAGACATTACGTCGCGCATTCGTATAAGATCCTGTTGGGATTCAACCAAGATTTCGTCCGACAAACTAAACAAAAAGAGGTTCGATTTCAAAGAAGTCACAAACAAGAAGGAGCTTTTATACGTTAGTGTTGCCATTATCTAATTGTATGGATTGTATTATAGTTTTTTAGCCCAAGCTAAGAAGGAGGCTTTAGGCTTTTAGAATTATATCGTCGATATGTGCGTGAAAATTGAGCTCTTTTTCAAATTGTATGCCAAAATCGCGGATAACCTGAACGGTGAAAATGGGCTGATTATTGAGACGAGGAGGAGGTTTAATTCGTTTACGTAAAAAAGTGGTTGATTGGCATTTGGAAATGTTAAGCTCTAAGAAATTTTTGGAGCACCAGACAGAAAAACGGTTAAAATTCGATTGAATAAGGAAAGAATCTTGTTACGAGGAAATGGTCTTGAGGAATTACGTGTCGTCGGCGTACAGTGAGAGGTGGAAATGTTTGATGACTAGCTCAGTGTCCTTAATGGTAAGAGTGAAAAGAAGTAGACCTAGGTGACTGCCTTGGGGAACGCCGGAAAAAATCGGTGGATAACAAATGGTACAATGGCAACTAACTACTTTTAGCCATTAGTGAGATCCAGCCAGACTCAGGTAACAGAGTCATACAAAATTGGAACTCTCGGATCGCGTTCTATTTGCCGCAGAGGCCATTTGATTGATATCATGTTTAATATGGTGGTTCGTATTGAAAGTTCTTTGATTCGCAATAAAGGTTTTTGTGGAACCTCACTCATGACCCTTTGTATGCAACTTAAAAGTTAAGACGCGTTTACTGAAAAACCCCTTGGTTTTCGGCTCTATTTTTTCTCCCATGCTATAGAGGCATAGGTGAGTATGTATCATGAACTGAGTTTAGCCGCAACTGCGGCGACAAGATCATAGCCCTTGGGTCGTTTTCATTGATTTGTTATTTATATTGGAGTTCCATTTAAGTTCACGACAAGGGTGAAAATCGACTGTTTCACCATCTAATGTGGCCAGGTAAGGGCGCAATTTTCTTTTTCTAATGGGGCATACTAAAGCAGTTGCACGGCTTAAGCGGATGTCCAATTTCAGGCTCATATGACCTTAATAGTATTTTGTTCGGTTTCGTTGAATGTTGGCTAACTTAAATGGCTTTATGGAAGGTCCTTATGAAATGACACATTAGTCGCAAAATTTCGACAGCTCAAATAAAAATTGAATCTAGGTAAACCGACAGAATTTTCGTTCAAACTTAAGTAGGATTTTGGTTCGATTTTGACATATTCTTAAGCCCTCTTAAGTTTGTTACGCTTAAGCCTTGAAGCTCTCATTGGGCTAATGGAGCGCAGGTTGCATGCTTTCATTCACATTTGTATTTTTGCTCTAACCCAACTATTAGTGGGATATTCGACGCTCTTCCGAGATAAAGTCCTCGTGATAGAGTTCCGGTCAATTGGCGTAAATGACGATCTGTCTTGAATTTAGAATGCCCTCTTTTTGTTTTTGTTTTTTATAATTCGTGCAGGTTCAAGAGTTTACGCTTTTATGGTGCTTGTCACAATCTGGACGGGGTGCAGATGGTTTGTGTCGAAGATGTTCGTTCACTTCTCTCCGGGGGTGGTTGGCCTAGATAGGATTTGAGAGAGATTCGACTGAATTTGCGTTGCTTGTAGTTCACAGTAACTCGTTTTGTTTCTATGTCATTAAGGTGTTATATTAGAAATGCACACACAGAATATAAATTTTTGAAGTGATCTTATGCTGCCAGTGTTATGTCTTCATCAGCATTTTTTGATCATCTCTCATTCACAACTGATGTTGTTGCACAATTTTTCCGTATAGGAATTGTTAATGGCTATTGACAGACTTGAACTACAGACCTTTCACTCAACAGTCGATGATGATTACCAGTGCACCACGACCACCCCATGTCTCTACATGTCTTCTTTCGCGGCATTAATATTGATAAGGATACAGAGGCTTATTCGCTTCCGAGATCCCTCTGAATTAAGTTTCAGAAGTTTTCCATCGACTTCAGATGGAATTACGTAAGAGTAATAGGATTATAAGATTTAGGTGTCTCATTGGTCATTCAAGTTTTTTGTTTAAAAAAGTGGTTAGTTTCCCTCCAATTTGGAGGGATTAACTCTAGGTTGGAGATGGATCTACATAAGATTTTTAAGTGCGGGTTATAAAGACTTTTCCGCCGAAGGGCTGTGTAGACTCCAGCCTTGTCTGGATAGTTGAGTTACTAGAGGTATCTGGTGAAGTATATAAGGGTTTATGTCATATTTATAAGTATCGCGATCAATCAGATCAATTGAAAAATCTTGCATGTCTTCGTGGAAGGCTAATCTTCGCCTTACTTCCTATTTTAAACGTTCACCCCGTACCCCACGACCCCTAGTCATAGTAATTTCAAGAAAGCAATCTATTCTAGTAGCCAGCATTAAAAATAGCTAACCGACAACCTTGACCCCTACCGTCACTCACTGTGAGAATTCATTTCAAACTATCAATCAACTAAGTTTGAATTATCTAAACTCGCCGATACATGAAAAAAAAAATATGAAAAGCGATTAAGTGTATCTAAACAAAAAGAGAAGATTCAAGACGAATGGCGCCGATGACAAATTCAATTGCTCGTGTTCATCACTGGTCGTTTGAACAACACGATCTTACCGATGCATTTCTTCCTATTTTTGTAGCCAATGTTTCGATGAATGAACGACCAAAGCAGTTGGCATGATGTATCTATAATTAATATACGCGGATTGACTCATCTAGTCGTCATCCAAATAGGATAAAATACATTATGAAGAAACATCTCTATCGTGCTCTGAATGGACCTATAGTAGGATGAGCATAGGGTGTTGAACGTTGCTATCTCAGCAAATTGCATTTCTTCTGTGCTACCTTGGCAGTGATTTATGGGTGGATACTATATAATTATTTCCTTTAGATATCCGTTCATAAGACTTTGCTCTAATTATCTTGCGATGCTCTTTGCTTCTTCTCGTGTGTGCTCGTCATTCTATAAAAAAAAAAAACATAATTTCTGCTCTACATCGCGTATCTTAACTTAGGTATTCAGCTTAAGATATTAGACGCTTTTTATGAGTTTCAGATGATGATTCTAGTGATTGTTAGTAAGTAATTGATAAAGATGAGATAAGTATCGCACATGAATGTAAATCAGGTGCGAATGGATGTTATGTTGACTTAATAGAAAGCTTTATGTGGGACTTAGCCCACTAATGGGGAAGGCTTGCTGGCGAATAGTTTATTATTCTTCCGTTTCTGTTACCTTATATGTTACATTGCCATCGCGTGGATATTTGCCCAGACTATTGGGCAAAGATTGACATAAGGCGTGTCCCCACTCACAATGTTTATGCTACATTTAGACATGGTCTTATATCAACTATTGCGTAAGACGGACTTAACTGCAAATATTTTAAATTTAACATTAGACTTTGGTTAGGTTCCATGCAGTAAGTCAATGTTCCGTATTTTTCTGCTAGATGTTGAGTCACTTGTGCCATCCCTTCTTGTCCATCAACTTGAATAATAACTTCACTGATCCTGTTCACAGATAAAACTTTTCAGAAACCATCCTGTCCGGCGATGCTCCAGCGAAAACCGAGTAAATATCTGGAAATCATTTCCCATCTCTCCCAGTAACTGTTCATTAATTGAGCAGCATTGCAATTTGCATTGTCATGCAGCTTCAATTGGAAGGTGGACAAGTGCGCTTCGATTAAACTCAATTGATCGATGAGAGCATTTCAAGAGCGCTTCTAGGTAACAGTTGTAATCGAGTATTTTTGAATAAAATGCAACGCGGATAAAACTGGTTAAGGTCTCTTCCGCAGAGGCTGACTGTACGAGTATGTGAAGGGCCGGGAAAAACCTGTTTATGGAAAAAAAACAAGAAAATTAAAAGCGGAAATCGGAAATGATTGATGTTAACGATGTGGGGAGATTGCTTATGGAATATAATTCCACTAGTTTCTTCGGCAAGGAATTGTATGAATTGATCGATGTAGGAATTGCCTCACATTGCGACGGTTTCAAATATATTCCATTTAAGGCTCCACCGAATCGTCCTCCAAATGCAGTTGCACATGTACCTAATGCCAAGCACGTTGGAGTGCTAACCAAATGTATACTGTAATAATGTTCCTAAAAGACCTAGAAGCCGGTAAGGAAACCAATGAAGGGTGTAGATGTTTTCTTCTATTCGTTGATATTGTCAATCGTTGTCATAATCGACCAGTGACATAGTCGATCGTTGGCATAGGTGATCAGTGCCATAGTCGATTAGTAGCACAATCGATTATTGGCATAGTCGAGCGTTGGCATAGTCGACCGTTAGCTTAGTTGTTCATTATAAGAGTCGATCAGTGGCATAGTCGAACGTTGGCATAGTCGAGCGTTGGCACAGTCGAGCGTTGGCATAGTCGAGCGTTGGAATAGTCGAGCGTTGGCATAGTCGAGCGTTGGCATAGTCGAGCGTTGGCATAGTCGAGCGTTGGCATAGTCGAGCGTTGGCATAGTCGAGCGTTGGCATAGTCGAGCGTTGGCATAGTCGAGCGTTGGCATAGTCGAGCGTAGGCATAGTCGAGCGTTGGCATAGTCGAGCGTTGGCATAGTCGAGCGTTGGCATAGTCGAGCGTTGGCATAGTCTAGTCGAGCGTTAGCATAGTCTATCATTGGCATATGCGAAGAGTGGCATAGTCGATCAGTGGCATAGTCGAATGTTGGCATAGTCGAGCGTAGGCATAGTCGAGCGTTGGCATAGTCGAGCGTTGGCATAGTCGAGCGTTGGCATAGTCGAGCGTTGGAATAGTAGAGCGTTGGCATAGTCGACCGTTGGCTTAGTCGAGCGTTGGCACAGTCGAGCGTTGGCATAGTCGAGCGTTGGCATAGTCGAATGTTGGCATAGTCGAGCGTTGGAATAGTAGAGCGTTGGCATAGTCGAGCGTTGGCTTAGTCGAGCGTTGGCACAGTCGAGCGTTGGCATAGTCGAGCGTTGGCATAGTCGAGCGTTGGCATAGTCGAGCGTTGGCATAGTCGAGCGTTGGCATAGTCGAGCGTTGGCATAGTCGAGCGTTGGCATAGTCGAGCGTTGGAATAGTCGAGCGTAGGCATAGTCGAGCGTTGGCATAGTCGAGCGTTGGCATAGTCGAGCGTAGGCATAATCGAGCGTTGGCATAGTCGAGCGTTGGCATAGTCGAGCGTTGGCATAGTCGAGCGTTGGCATAGTCGAGCGTTGGCATAGTCTAGTCGAGCGTTGGCATAGTCTAGTCGAGCGTTGGCATAGTCTATCATTGGCATATGCGAAGAGTGGCATAGTCGATCAGTGGCATAGTCGAATGTTGGCATAGTCGAGCGTTGGAATAGTAGAGCGTTGGCATAGTCGACCGTTGGCTTAGTCGAGCGTTGGCACAGTCGAGCGTTGGCATAGTCGAATGTTGGCATAGTCGAGCGTTGGAATAGTAGAGCGTTGGCATAGACGAGCGTTGGCATAGACGAGCGTTGGCATAGTCGATTAGTAGCACAATCGATTATTGGCATAGTCGAGCGTTGGCATAGTCGATCGTTAGCTTAGTGGTTCATAATAAGAGTCGATCAGTGGCATAGTCGATCGTTGGTATAGTCGATCAATGGCAAAGTCGATCAGTGAGACAGTCGATCAGTGGCATAGTCGACCGTTAGCTTAGTTGTTCATTATAAGAGTCGATCAGTGGCAAAGTCGATTATTGGCATAGTCGATCGTTGGCATAGTCGAGCGTTGGCACAGTCGAGCGTTGGCATAGTCGAGCGTTGGCATAGTCGAGCGTTGGAGTAGTCGAGCGTTGGCATAGTCGAGCGTTGGCATAGTCGAGCGTTGGCATAGTCGAGCGTTGGCATAGTCGAGCGTTGGCATAGTCGAGCGTTGGCATAGTCGAGCGTTGGCATAGTCGAGCGTTGGCATAGTCGATCAGTGGCATAGTCGAGCGTTGGCATAGTCGATCGTTAGCTTAGTTGTTCATTAGAAGAGTCGATCAGTGGCATAGTCGAGCGTTGGCATAGCCGAGCGTTGGCATAGTCGAGCGTTGGCATAGTCGATCGTTAGCTTAGTCGAGCGTTGGCATAGTCGAGCGTTGGCATAGTCGAGCGTTGGCATAGTCGAGCGTTGGCATAGTCGATCAGTGGCATAGTCGAGCGTTGGCATAGTCGATCGTTAGCTTAGTTGTTCATTAGAAGAGTCGATCAGTGGCATAGTCGAGCGTTGGAATAGTCGAGCGTAGGCATAGTCGAGCGTTGGCATAGTCGAGCGTTGGCATAGTCGAGCGTAGGCATAATCGAGCGTTGGCATAGTCGAGCGTTGGCATAGTCGAGCGTTGGCATAGTCGAGCGTTGGCATAGTCGAGCGTTGGCATAGTCTAGTCGAGCGTTGGCATAGTCTATCATTGGCATATGCGAAGAGTGGCATAGTCGATCAGTGGCATAGTCGAATGTTGGCATAGTCGAGCGTTGGAATAGTAGAGCGTTGGCATAGTCGACCGTTGGCTTAGTCGAGCGTTGGCACAGTCGAGCGTTGGCATAGTCGAATGTTGGCATAGTCGAGCGTTGGAATAGTAGAGCGTTGGCATAGACGAGCGTTGGCATAGACGAGCGTTGGCATAGTCGATTAGTAGCACAATCGATTATTGGCATAGTCGAGCGTTGGCATAGTCGATCGTTAGCTTAGTGGTTCATAATAAGAGTCGATCAGTGGCATAGTCGATCGTTGGTATAGTCGATCAATGGCAAAGTCGATCAGTGAGACAGTCGATCAGTGGCATAGTCGACCGTTAGCTTAGTTGTTCATTATAAGAGTCGATCAGTGGCAAAGTCGATTATTGGCATAGTCGATCGTTGGCATAGTCGAGCGTTGGCACAGTCGAGCGTTGGCATAGTCGAGCGTTGGCATAGTCGAGCGTTGGAGTAGTCGAGCGTTGGCATAGTCGAGCGTTGGCATAGTCGAGCGTTGGCATAGTCGAGCGTTGGCATAGTCGAGCGTTGGCATAGTCGAGCGTTGGCATAGTCGAGCGTTGGCATAGTCTAGTCGAGCGTTGGCATAGTCTAGTCGAGCGTTGGCATAGTCTAGTCGAGCGTTGGCATAGTCTATCATTGGCATATGCGAAGAGTGGCATAGTCGATCAGTGGCATAGTCGAATGTTGGCATAGTCGAGCGTTGGAATAGTAGAGCGTTGGCATAGTCGACCGTTGGCTTAGTCGAGCGTTGGCACAGTCGAGCGTTGGCATAGTCGAATGTTGGCATAGTCGAGCGTTGGAATAGTAGAGCGTTGGCATAGACGAGCGTTGGCATAGACGAGCGTTGGCATAGTCGATTAGTAGCACAATCGATTATTGGCATAGTCGAGCGTTGGCATAGTCGATCGTTAGCTTAGTGGTTCATAATAAGAGTCGATCAGTGGCATAGTCGATCGTTGGTATAGTCGATCAATGGCAAAGTCGATCAGTGAGACAGTCGATCAGTGGCATAGTCGACCGTTAGCTTAGTTGTTCATTATAAGAGTCGATCAGTGGCAAAGTCGATTATTGGCATAGTCGATCGTTGGCATAGTCGAGCGTTGGCACAGTCGAGCGTTGGCATAGTCGAGCGTTGGCATAGTCGAGCGTTGGAGTAGTCTAGCGTTGGCATAGTCGAGCGTTGGCATAGTCGAGCGTTGGCATAGTCGAGCGTTGGCATAGTCGAGCGTTGGCATAGTCGAGCGTTGGCATAGTCGAGCGTTGGCATAGTCGAGCGTTGGCATAGTCGATCAGTGGCATAGTCGAGCGTTGGCATAGTCGATCGTTAGCTTAGTTGTTCATTAGAAGAGTCGATCAGTGGCATAGTCGAGCGTTGGCATAGCCGAGCGTTGGCATAGTCGAGCGTTGGCATAGTCGATCGTTAGCTTAGTCGAGCGTTGGCATAGTCGAGCGTTGGCATAGTCGAGCGTTGGCATAGTCGAGCGTTGGCATAGTCGATCAGTGGCATAGTCGAGCGTTGGCATAGTCGATCGTTAGCTTAGTTGTTCATTAGAAGAGTCGATCAGTGGCATAGTCGAGCGTTGGAATAGCCGAGCGTAGGCATAGTCGAGCGTTGGCATAGTCGAGCGTTGGCATAGTCGAGCGTAGGCATAATCGAGCGTTGGCATAGTCGAGCGTTGGCATAGTCGAGCGTTGGCATAGTCGAGCGTTGGCATAGTCTAGTCGAGCGTTGGCATAGTCTATCATTGGCATATGCGAAGAGTGGCATAGTCGATCAGTGGCATAGTCGAATGTTGGCATAGTCGAGCGTTGGAATAGTAGAGCGTTGGCATAGTCGACCGTTGGCTTAGTCGAGCGTTGGCACAGTCGAGCGTTGGCATAGTCGAATGTTGGCATAGTCGAGCGTTGGAATAGTAGAGCGTTGGCATAGACGAGCGTTGGCATAGACGAGCGTTGGCATAGACGAGCGTTGGCATAGTCGATTAGTAGCACAATCGATTATTGGCATAGTCGAATGTTGGCATAGTCGAGCGTTGGAATAGTAGAGCGTTGGCATAGACGAGCGTTGGCATAGACGAGCGTTGGCATAGTCGATTAGTAGCACAATCGATTATTGGCATAGTCGAGCGTTGGCATAGTCGATCGTTAGCTTAGTGGTTCATAATAAGAGTCGATCAGTGGCATAGTCGAATGTTGGCATAGTCGAGCGTTGGAATAGTAGAGCGTTGGCATAGTCGACCGTTGGCTTAGTCGAGCGTTGGCACAGTCGAGCGTTGGCATAGTCGAATGTTGGCATAGTCGAGCGTTGGAATAGTAGAGCGTTGGCATAGACGAGCGTTGGCATAGACGAGCGTTGGCATAGTCGATTAGTAGCACAATCGATTATTGGCATAGTCGAGCGTTGGCATAGTCGATCGTTAGCTTAGTGGTTCATAATAAGAGTCGATCAGTGGCATAGTCGACCGTTAGCTTAGTTGTTCATTATAAGAGTCGATCAGTGGCAAAGTCGATTATTGGCATAGTCGATCGTTGGCATAGTCGAGCGTTGGCACAGTCGAGCGTTGGCATAGTCGAGCGTTGGCATAGTCGAGCGTTGGAGTAGTCGAGCGTTGGCGTAGTCGAGCGTTGGCATAGTCGAGCGTTGGCATAGTCGAGCGTTGGCATAGTCGAGCGTTGGCATAGTCGAGCGTTGGCATAGTCGAGCGTTGGCATAGTCGATCAGTGGCATAGTCGAGCGTTGGCATAGTCGATCGTTAGCTTAGTTGTTCATTAGAAGAGTCGATCAGTGGCATAGTCGAGCGTTGGCATAGCCGAGCGTTGGCATAGTCGAGCGTTGGCATAGTCGATCGTTAGCTTAGTCGAGCGTTGGCATAGTCGAGCGTTGGCATAGTCGAGCGTTGGCATAGTCGAGCGTTGGCATAGTCGATCAGTGGCATAGTCGAGCGTTGGCATAGTCGATCGTTAGCTTAGTTGTTCATTAGAAGAGTCGATCAGTGGCATAGTCGAGCGTTGGCATAGCCGAGCGTTGGCATAGTCGATCGTTGGCATAGTCTATCAATGGCAAAGTCGGTCAGTGGCACAGTCGAGCGTTGGCATAGAGGGTCGTTAGCTTAGTGGTTCATTATAAGAGTCGATCAGTGGCATAGTCGAGCGTTGGCATAGTTGATTAGTGGCAAAGTCGATCAGTGGCACAGTCGAGCGTTGGCATAGTTGATCGTTAGCTTAGTGGTTCATTATAAGAGTCGATCAGTGGCATAGTCGACCGTTAGCTTAGTTGTTCATTATAAGAGTCGATCAGTGGCAAAGTCGATCAGTGGCATAGTCGAGCGTTTGCATAGTCGATCGTTAGCTTAGTTGTTCATTATAAGAGTCGATCAGTGGCATAGTCGAGCGTTGGCATAGTCGATTGTTAGCTTAGTTGTTCATTAGAAGAGTCGATCAGTGGCATAGTCGAACGTTGGCATAGTCAAGCGTTGGCACAGTCGAGCGTTGGCATAGTCGAGCGTTGAAATAGTCGAGCGTTGGCATAGTGGAGCGTTGGCATAGTCGAGCGTTGGCATAGTCGAGCGTTGGCATAGTCGAGCGTTGGCATAGTCGAGCGTTGGCATAGTCGAGCGTTGGCATAGTCGATCAGTGGCATAGTCGAGCGTTGGCATAGTCGATCGTTAGCTTAGTTGTTCATTAGAAGAGTCGATCAGTGGCATAGTCAAGCGTTGGCACAGTCGAGCGTTGGCATAGTCGAGCGTTGAAATAGTCGAGCGTTGGCATAGTCGAGCGTTGGCATAGTCGAGCGTTGGCATAGTCGAGCGTTGGCATAGTCGAGCGTTGGCATAGTCGAGCGTTTGCATAGTCGATCGTTAGCTTAGTTGTTCATTATAAGAGTCGATCAGTGGCATAGTCGAGCGTTGGCATAGTCGATCGTTAGCTTAGTTGTTCATTATAAGAGTCGATCAGTGGCATAGTCGAACGTTGGCATAGTCGAGCGTTGGCACAGTCGAGCGTTGGCATAGTCGAGCGTTGAAATAGTCGAGCGTTGGCATAGTCGAGCGTTGGCATAGTCGAGCGTTGGCATAGTCGAGCGTTGGCATAGTCGAGCGTTGGCATAGTCGAGCGTTGGCATAGTCGAGCGTTGGCATAGTCGAGCGTTGGCATAGTCGAGCGTTGGCATAGTCGAGCGTTGGCATAGTCGAGCGTTGGCATAGTCGAGCGTTGGCAGGGTCGAGCGTTGGCATAGTCGAGCGTTGGCATAATCGAGCGTTGGCATAGTCGAGCGTTGGCATAGTCGAGCGTTGGCATAGTCGAGCGTTGGCATAGTCGAGCGTTGGCATAGTCGAGCGTTGGCATAGTCGATTGTTGGCATAGTCGATCAGTGGCATAGTCGATCGTTGGCATAGTCGATCAGTGGTATAGTCGAGCGTTGGCATAGTCGAGCGTTGGCATAGTCGAGCGTTGGCATAGTCTATCATTGGCATATGCGATGAGTGGCATAGTCGATCAGTGGCATAGTCGAACGTTGGCATAGTCGAGCATTGGCACAGTCGAGCGTTGGCATAGTCGAGCGTTGGAATAGTCGAGCGTTGGCATAGTCTATCATTGGCATATGCGATGAGTGGCATAGTCGATCAGTGGCATAGTCGAATGTTGGCATAGTCGAGCGTTGGAATAGTAGAGCGTTGGCATAGTCGAGCGTTGGCATAGTCGAGCGTTGGCATAGTCGAGCGTTGGCATATGCGATGAGTGGCATAGTCGAATGTTGGCATAGTCGAGCGTTGGCATAGTCGAGCGTTGGCATAGTCGAGCGTTGGCATAGTCGATTGTTGGCATAGTCGATCAGTGGCATAGTCGATCGTTGGCATAGTCGAGCGTTGGCATAGTCGATCGTTGGCCTAGTTGATTAGTGGCAAAGTCGATCAGTGGCATAGCCGAGCGTTTGCATAGTTGATCGTTAGTTTAGTGGTTCATTATAAGAGTCGATCAGTGGCATAGTCGAATGTTGGCATAGTCGAGCGTTGGAATAGTAGAGCGTTGGCATAGTCGAGCGTTGGCATAGTCGAGCGTTGGCATATGCGATGAGTGGCATAGTCGAATGTTGGCATAGTCGAGCGTTGGCATAGTCGAGCGTTGGCATAGTCGAGCGTTGGCATAGTCGAGCGTTGGCATAGTCGATTGTTGGCATAGTCGATCAGTGGCATAGTCGATCGTTGGCATAGTCGATCAGTGGTATAGTCGATCGATGGCTAATTTGATCATTGGCTTGGTCATTATCATAGTTCGTGATATGTAGGTGCCAATTCCATCAGCATTTTGTCGGTGTAGACACTGTCGTGACTATCTAAACGTATACTCGGTACTCTGTTCAATTTTTTGCTCTCAACTTTCAGCGCATCTAGGAAATCCTGACCCACCTATTCGAAAGCTAGATAACATGAAAACATGACGTGTCAACACCAGAACTGTGGCAGTACTCGTTATACCCGACATACGGTTGAGCACGCATTGCTCAGCAGACACATCTCCCTGTGAATTCTCAGGTTTAACACGTTTGGCAATCACTTCCTTAATGATGGATGCCAAATAACCAATTCCACAGGCCAGATTTCAACACCACAATAACTTCGACTTAGATCAAACTAGACGTGAATTTCATCTTTCCTGCGTCACAATCAGTCAATTAGCGACCTTGCCTATGCCTCTCAGCACAAACTTACACATGTACGAGACCAGAGAAGAACTTGCAAGTAAGCCATAAATGAAAACAAACAGTTTATTGTTCGCGTATATGTATTAACAAATACTTCAAATATAATATATTTTGTTTACTAAAATATATTCCTGTCCAAAGAGGGTGTCCTTGCGTTCATGGCTGTTAATATTGTGTTCCTTTTACGTTTGTCAAACACTTGATTACGAATAATATAGTCACTACTTAGTCTGTTGCTTGTTTTGTTTTTTTGTTTTCTATATTTTAATTGTTTTTTTTTTATGATTAAAAGTTTAACAGTAAATGTGTACCTTACGAGCTATGTCAAATACGAGCATATAATTTACTTTTTATAAAATATCATTGGATTAAAACTATGCGCGACTACTAGATGCTTCTGTAGGTCAGCCCGTTCGCCGAAAACGCCTGAGCACAAGTGGCACGCATGGCTGTAATAGAGTGGAGATAGAAAGAGATAATTGACCAAGAGATTGAAGGACTTACTACTTGGGCTTAACTTTGGGAATGTCACCCTTATGCGACGACATATGAGAGTTAAAGTTCTGCAATCCAGTAATCGAGCGGAAACAAATCTTACAATTAAAGTGCTTCCTTCCACTGAAAATGAGATGAAAAGCATAAATATTTGGGTGCAAACGGACAGATCGATGACTTACTCAGTCTTCTTGTGGAACGTCAGCATGTGTTTCATGAGAGATGACTTGTCCGGGTAGAATTTCGAACAGATTTTGCATTTAAGCTTTAGTGTTTTGCCATTTGGATGTGGCGGAGGATGCGAAATCGAGTCCTTGGGCGAAGTCTTTGTGGCGGAATTCGGGGTACCAACCGGTTCGTCAGACCTGGAAGAGAGGAATTTCAAATTTGACAAACGAAGAGGGGGAGGGGGGACGAAATAGATGGTCATCCCGACCAGGCGCGGCCAACAATCGACCTGTCCTGACTATCTACGAATCGCTCAGTCGATGCTTCTATTATTTTCTTATTTCTGGCTAATAACTTACTCATCTCTCCGCTCGTTCTCGCGCATATAATGCGAGTTGATGTGCCTGATTATTTTCGTATAGAAAACGGGCATGAAACACAAGTTACACGCTTCAAACTTCGGATCCATGGTTGCGAGGCCGGCTATACGTTTCCTATATATTTCCTTGTGTCTGCTTTTGATGTGATGTTTGAATTCCGAACGTGAAGTTGACTCGTGTTTGCACTCCTTACAGCGAATAGTGCGACTAATGCGAGACGTTTTTTTTTGGTTTTTTTTTTTTTTTTGGTTTTTGGTTTTATTTTGTTTTCGTTTTCATTTTATTTATGAAGATAAACGAAAAGAAAAAAGAAAAAAAGGAAAGAAGGAAAATAAAAACCAAAACGGAAAAAATAAACGAAAACAATTTGAGGAACAGCGTCTTCATCGAATCGATACTTACTCTCTATAGGTGTAGGCCACTTTGTAGTGCTTTTGCATGTGAGATCCGCAATCGGTGATCGAGTCAAATTGTTTCTCACATATTTCGCAATAACTATCAGTCACAGGTGGTGGAGGTGTCTTCGGGGTATAGGCTATGGCGGTAGTTGGTTTTCCGTTTTTTGGCGGCAGCTTCTCCATGCCCTTGTGTACGCAACCAATGTGTACTCGTAGACCGAATTCAGTGGCAAAGGATTTTTCACATGCATGACATTGAAATTTGCCGCCGGCCGAGGTAGTGATGTTGCTATTTCTGTAAAACCAAACGAGTGAGTTGGGGCTTAATCGTTAGTGGTGGAAACCTACGTTTTCTTAGGCGAAGCTTTTATGATCGGCGTCGAGACTGGTGTAGAGACAGAAACTTCGACTGGTGTGTCGCCACGTTTTTTCCGCAAAGCGCTATTATTAGCACTTGCACTAGAGCTGCCATAGCTGCCGGAACTTCCCGCACTATTGGTGACTATTTGAGTTCCTGCTCCCGTACCATCGCCATCATGTGCATCCTCGTGTTGTTGAAGGCTTGAATATCGGCCAAACTGTTTATCACACAGCAGGCACATGAAAATCTGTTTGGCTTTGTTGATCCGCCGCATGCTGCAACGAAACACCGATTAGTCTACAAGGTCTAAGACGGTAAAGAGAAGCATTTACTTGTGGACTTGGTTTTTATGTAGAAAGAAGTCATTTTTGCTATTGAATGTCTGATCACAAAGATTGCATTCGAAATATCCACAACAGTCATTCACAATTTGCCTAGAAATAAACAAGCCTTTCAGTTAGGTACTCCTTTGGTAATGGCTGTAAGGTTCTATTACGAATGTGTGTATTTCAAATGCTGTCCGTAGATCGTGCTACTAAACAAGTAAACTCCACAGATCCTGCATTTTACGACATATTCTCCAGATCTAAAAGCAAAAACCGAATTAGTGTGGAGCCGGATAATGGGTAAGGGAGTAACATACTCTTTTAAGTTCTCTACATATTCCATGTAGTTCTCTGGATGACGATTCCGCACATGAGCATGCATAAGAGCGGGAATCTTCGGCTTAAATCCACACATTTCGCACACTGGGCTCTTGGAGTTGACAAAATTACGACCTTCCCCGTCGGGCTTCTCGGTCTTTATCGGAACTTGGTATTCCTGACAGTCTTCTGTGTCATCGTCATTAAGTGTGTCATATTTGCTACTAAAAGTTTCATTTCAATGCTCGTTCGCGACAAGGATTAATCCAAAAACTTACCTCACCGGATCCTCGTTATCATCCTCATACTCAGATCCACTACGATCTGTTTCTATTTCCTCTTTTACTTGAACGTTACATATGGGCTCTAGGGGGAGGCCATCAATCGAACCACTAGATTAAAATCACATTTCACCGAATGCATTATTTCATATGCAAAACTAACTTACTTCTCGCTGCGGCCATCGTATGCATAATTCTCAATTCGGAATCCCAATTCGACTGGAAACACTTCCTTGGACGTGCTAGCCCGTGATATTTTCCTCCTCTTTTCTGGCACTTCACTACTGCTAAACAATGCAATTATAATTACAAAACGTATCCTTCACACATCACCTGTGTCGCACACTTACTTCGTATCCTCACCACCACTACTTTTCGACTTATGCTCGGTGATATGAACAGATAGGTCATTCCACGTATCGAAGACATCACGACAAAAGTTACATGTAAACTTTTTCATCCCTTTCGGGCCGTTTCTGCAATAAAAAAAAATCAATTTTCACATCAAAGCACCTCGACCCAAGCCCCCACCCCCAATCATTCACTCACTTAAAACACTTATCAATCTTGATTGACTCCCCTTGGGAGTTCTCGGCGCTTGCCGGTTCGATTTTGGGTTCCTGGAGTGTGGTCCCTTCCGTCGACGATGAAGACGGTAGACTGCTTGTAATTGTAAAATTTCCCCCACCGACATCCACTTGAGATTCCACTGAACTGATTGTAAATTCACACGGCTCCTTCTTAATAAAGTCGTCCTGTGTCCATTTTTGATTTTGTAACATATCATTGAATGTTATATGTGATTTGATACACATCTGCTGAAAGTTATACGCGTCGTTCAGCTTCCTGATGCACACGCTGCATAGGACCTTCGGTAAACTATCCGATGGTTCGACAGGCAATAAAGCAATTTTGGTCAGCATTGATGCAACATCAACTGAATTGATCCGCGAAAAGAAAAACATCCTCATATCGTCGCGCCTTTTCATACAAGCTCGGCATAGATCACGGAATTGCAAGGGAAGGGCCATGATTATCTATGTGTGTTGGCATAGGATAGGAAAAAGGAATGAAAAAAAAAAGACCATGAACGAGAGAAAGAGGTTGAACAGAGAAACAAATGTTTGGAAGAACCATAAGTACAAAAAAAAAAAAGAACCCCTCTCGAGTAATTCTTTTTAATTCGAATGAAAAGAAAACACTTTTTACTTACCTAGGTGGGTATCCGTCTAATGCACGATTTTGATTTTCTTAATTTACGTCGAAAGCAGTTTTACAGAGTTATTTATTTTATAGTGGTTTGCGATTTTTTCCAAATTTCTGCAAAACATATCCTTAAGACGCCGCCACCGCCAATCTCCTTTGGAAGGCAGCAAATTCCATCGCTAGCAGATGTCAAATGTCAATTAAGCTGCGTCTGACTGTATTCGTTATTATGCGATGGGTGTGTTCAGCCTCAGCGGCGGTTTGAATTTCAATTTTTATTGCAGTAGGACATTTTTCAAAACAAGCGATTTGTATTGAGAGATCTTTTGAAATGAAGCGTTATGAGGCAAGTGAAATTGATTCGCGTACCAGCTCGTATTGATTTTATTTATCTGTGGGCTGCTTTGAGTGGCAATTTTTTGATGCGAGTCAAGTCTTTAGTCTACTAAAAATCAAAAGTTGGCGTGTCTGCGAGCTGGCATACTAGTACGTTTAACTATATATGGTATATTGTTTTAGTTTTAGCGTGGCGTGAGTCGCCCCAAGCAATATAAGCAACGCACTCCAAGTGCAACTCTTAAAATTAAATTTAACATGGTGTAGTTCAATCCATTTTTTTAGGATACAAATTGGAATTCGAGGTGAACAGATAGGAATCCAACGTTTTGCAATAGATGACTCTGGCACTACATGCTGTTCAGATCAGAGACGTCACATGGTAAGTATCTTTCGACAATTCCTCACCTTTGCATTTGGGAATTTTATCGGAGGCATTTTAGTTTTTTGCGAAAATATCGATTTAGCTCCAATTAACTTTAGAATCCTTTGTAAGAAATTTAGCTTCGCCCTCAATTCCAAAACATACGGGTAATTGGCCTTCGTACTCCATCGAATTTTCCAACTATTTTGATACTTGTAACATCGGATGCTAATTGGGCGGAAGTTACTGGACCAACCGCAGGTGAAAGTGGTGAAAACGCACAAATGCGTATCAATCACCGACTGCATGGCGGAGACACCCTGTGCTAGTAGTGGCAGAAGGAGCAGTCGACACCAGGAGGCGGCCTTTCAGCCGGACCACTGCTAGCTACCCCTGTCCGTGCTGTCGTGAGCTCGGCGACCATCTCCCTCAACCTCTGTAACTCAGCGCGTAGCAGGACGATGTTTTCGGCTTCAGCCCCATCCGTCGCGCTCACCAGTTTGTCGGCAGACTCCCGAGACGTTGATGGGCTAGCAGCTGGTATATCCTTCGTCACTCTCACTGGCGGCAGTTGCTGATCCGATATAAGCAATTCTTCCTCTTTCGCTGCCCGGGCATTCGTCATCGGATTAAGTAACCGGGCTAGCAGCTCCTCCTTCGTCCCATACGTAGGCATCCCGCGCTTTTTTAGCACCTGCCGGAGCTCATCACGAGTCATTTTTCCGTACTCGGCTTCCATCTGCAGTGTTCGGACGCACGGCTGATCGGTGTTTCAACAACAACAAAACTAACCTACGACAACAGAATATATTCTGGGGTCGTTGCTCGCATACACTGTTCTTCCTTCCTTCGATGGTCGTGTCTACCACGAACCCACAATCATCCACGGCACATGCAGGCACAACAAAACACAGCGCTCTTCGCGATCGTCGGTTTTTTTTTTTTTCTCGTTTCGTTCGGTGGTCTTGTCTTCGGTGGTCTTGTCTTCGGTGGTCTTGTCTTCGGTGGTCTTGTCTTCGGTGGTCTTGTCTTCGGTGGTCTTGTCTTTGGTGGTCTTGTCTTCGGTGGTCTTGTCTTCGGTGGTCTTGTCTTCGGTGGTCTTGTCTTCGGTGGTCTTGTCTTCGGTGGTCTTGTCTTCGGTGGTCTTGTCTGCGACAACAGAAGCTGCTCTGGGGTCGTTGCTCGCTTACGCCGTTCTTCTTTCCCACGGCGGTTGTGTCTACCCCGCGCCCACAATCATCCACGACCCAGGCAGGCAAAAAAAAAACAAAGGGTACTTTACTGAATGAGTGCCTGAATTGGCAATGCACTTGCAGTCGACCGTTGGGTTTCTTTATCCCATTTCTATGGAGGACATGAAGGCCATAAACTTTATTTCCTGACTCTTTATGCTTATGCTAGCGATGACCAAGAGACTGTCCCCATGCCGTCTGCGGCGCAGGTTTATATACCCGCGTGCATCTGATGTTACAACTCGGCCATCCTATCCACGACCGCGCCCTCGAGATCGGAATCTTCTCCGTCGCTGGCGTCCTTGTCAATCCCTCCGTCCGGTAGCTCGCACCAGTGCTTCATCCTGTCTGATGCCATTATGGTGTTTAGCTTCCGCTGGTTTCGTTGCATGTGACTGATGTCCTCCACCACGTACCGGTCGTTGGGCAGTACCTTCGTGACGACGTATGGTCCCCGGTATCTCAGTTGGTCTTGCCGGCATTTGCTGCAGCGAGGCAAGGAAGACAACTCACTGCGACCAGTGGTGTTCTATAGCCGGAAGCTGTCCACCGATGAACAAAAGTACCACTCGTACGAGCTAGAAGTACTGGCCATAGTCGAAACCTTGGACCGGTTCAGGATCTACCTTTTGGGGAGGCGATTTAAGGTTTAGCTTTATAACGCCTTCAAGAGGTAAACGATCCTAAGTCATTCTCTCAGTTTATTACCTATAAATGAAAATCTGATGGCTATCCAAACTCCCCCTCCTTCAGCTATAAAATGTTTAATGATCTCAACACTATATCACAAAATTTTGCCACCTTTTTCAAAGAGTCTTTCGCCGACCACTCCTTTGTACTTACCACGATTCTCCCTTGGATGATGGACTCTCTGCCATATTTCTGAAAAAAAATCCTCCACCATTTCCCTCCCTTTCATAAAACTTCTATGTTTATTCCTTAACATGCCAAACCCTGTTTATAACCTCTAAACACAAAAAAGGCCCAAAAAGCGATGTTAACGATAATCGTAATCCCATTACCAAACTCCCAATTTTGTATGGAATTTCAGAATTTTACTGCAAATCTTTAATCGCGCCTAGATCACATGGCTTCCTCAGCTGCCGGTTTACGACCACAAACTTTTTGTCTGTTGTGTACTTAAAGAAAAACCTCTAAGCTGAGAGAGAGGTTAGCGAGGAAGTCTACTAGTCAAAGGACGTGTCGCAAATGATCTCCACATTACAAAAGTGATAATTTCGAAGTGAAGACAAGGACCTCTTTCATCGGTCCCAAGACACTGAGCTTAAGCTACTAATGGACCAAATTCCAAGCACGACAGGATCTTGCAAACTCAATAGTCGTAATTCTATTTTCCATTGTTTGAAAGCGCTGAGTATCGTCCTAATGCGAGGAATCCGGGTACCATACGAAGCCGAGAGAAGTTAAATGGCGTTTTTCAAGGACTCGAGCAGAATGGCTTTCTGCATTGTATTGCCACTGACGATGAAAAATGGATCCATTCCAACCAAGTATCTATGGACCGGAGGTCATGCTGTGTATTTGTTGGGACTAGCTCCGCGGGGAAGCGCTCTCGTTACCATACACCATATAAGTTGTGTGTAAGTTGAGACGAGTATTGAAGAACAAGCCACCACAACGCGAGCAAAGACACCATAAGACACCATTTTGCAGAACGACAACCCTCGGTCATATGTTGGACAGGTCCCTTGTTTGCTTGTTCAAGATGTGAGCTGATATTTTGAGCATGAGTTCATGGAATTAAGTTCTTATACAGGGCATCAGCTGATTTTGCAAACCGGAAAAATTTGTCGCAGAATATACGGAACCAATAAGAGGAACGCAGAACATAAAATGAAAAGATTTTGATAGAAAATGCAATCACCAAACAAACTTATCTAAACTGGACATTGCGCTGTGATCAATTTTAATTTTCCTTACTGGTACAGTTTAACTGGAAATACGAAGAGATTAGGTCAAAATTATAACCCTAACCTTGCATAAATTCGAGAAAACCATATTTCGAAAAAGAAAATTTTTAATTAAAATTTTACTTTTTTATTTTCGTATAAATTCCACCGAAAATTCAGTTTCATCACCTCTAACTGCCTTGGATGAACCCATTGGAATATGAACAGAGCTACCACCATTCCAACGCTGTCAGTGTGGAATCCATTTTATTGTGTCAAAATTGGTCAAATTCGGCGTTCGGCTCTCGTCACATTTCCTCATTGGTCAGACGTTCGCCTTGCATCTCGAAGTTTCCTCAGAATTAATTCCGACCGTAATTACTTAAAAAATACAAAAAAGCCCAAAACATAATGGCAGCAATAAGCTTATTGAATCCAAAAGCCGAATTCGCTCGTGCCGCCCAAGCGCTGGCCATCAATATCACGGCAGCCAAGGGTCTACAAGATGTGATGAAAACTAACCTAGGGCCCAAGGGAACCATGAAAATGTAAGTAATATTTGATTATTTGTTTAAAACTATTTCCCTGACCGAAGAAATTCGAAAATTACCCAAAATTTGATTGAGGAAATTGTGGTAGACCGCTGCAGATGGTCGGTCAGGTGGGGGTGTGACGATTTGTAGGTTATGTTGTATGTGTCATGCACGGTGAAGCCCTTGGCAGACGGGTTTATGTGTCTTTGTCTATGCGCATTTAGCCTGCAGATTTGTATAAAGTGTGAATCTGCAATAAAGCATGCGCTAAAGTAATCTTACCGGCTCTGCAATTTGCTTTAGTGAACACGTTATTTCACATAAATCAGATCACAGAGCAGACAAGCTTAGTTCTAAAAGCATATTCTAGAAGTGTTTTAGTCCGAGCTCTAATATTCCTATTATTTAGGTTGGTATCTGGTGCTGGTGACATTAAAATCACGAAAGACGGCAACGTTCTTCTGCATGAGATGCAAATCCAAAATCCCACGGCTTCGATGATTGCTCGTGCTAGTACTGCTCAAGATGATATTACTGGCGATGGCACCACTTCAACCGTTCTATTGATCGGCGAGTTGCTCAAGCAAGCCGATATATACCTTGCAGAGAAGCTGCATCCGCGTATAATCACCGAGGGTATTGATAAAGCTAGAGTCAAAGCTTTGGAGATTCTCGAGAGCATGAAGATTCCAATTGAGATCAACAAGAAAAACCTCGTGGATGTAGCAAGCACCAGTTTGAGAACAAAGGTGCATCCGAAGCTAGCTGATTTGCTAACCGAAGTGTGCGCCGACGCTCTATTGGCCATACGTCAGGGAGAAAAGCCAATCGACTTGCATATGGTGGAGCTAATGGAGATGCAACACAAAACCGAGACCGATACCAGTTTGATACGTGGTATTGTGATGGACCACGGTGCCAGGCATCCCGATATGCCGAAGCGTTTGGAGAATGCCTATGTGTTGACTTGCAATGTCTCTTTGGAGTACGAGAAGTCTGAAGTGAATTCAGGATTTTTCTACAAAACCGCGGAAGAGCGCGAGAAGTTCGTTTTGGCTGAACGCGAGTTTATCGATCAGCGGGTGAAGAAAATCATCGAATTGAAGAAGAAACTCTGTGATGGAACGGACAAGACGTTCGTAGTGATCAATCAGAAGGGTATTGACCCCATGTCGTTGGATGCTTTAGCTAAAGAAGGAATCATGGCACTACGTCGGGCTAAGAGGAGGAATATGGAACGCTTGGCCTTGGCCTGTGGCGGAATCGCTTTGAACTCCTTTGATGGAATGGACGAATCGCATTTGGGGTGAGTGCTTTAACTCTTATCGTGATATGCAATGAAACATTTGATCCTTTCCTTAGATACGCTGGCGTCGTTTACGAGCACGTGCTGGGCGAGAACAAATACACCTTCGTCGAAGACTGCAAGAATCCCCAGTCGGTTACGATTCTTATCAAAGGGCCAAACAAACACACAATCTTACAAATCAAGGACGCTATCCGCGACGGCCTGAGAGCCATTAATAATGCTATTAACGATGGATGTCTCATTCCTGGCGCAGGTGCCTATGAAGTTCGAGCCTACAATGAATTGATGAAGTTTAAGGATACTGTTAAGGGAAAAGTCCGCCTGGGAATCCAAGCATTTGCTGAGTCTCTACTTGTAATTCCAAAGAACTTGGCCATCAACAGTGGTTATGACGCACAAGACACTATAGTCAAACTCACCGAAGAAGATCGTTTGAGTCCCGACCCTATTGGCTTGGATTTATCCACGGGAGAAGCAATGAAGCCGGTCGATTTAGGCATTTACGATAATTATATCGTGAAGAAGCAAATACTAAGCTCCTGCTCGGTTATCGCCAGTAATCTCCTGCTTGTGGATGAGGTCATGCGGGCCGGCATGACTAGTCTTAAGGGATAAAGAGGATGTGTCCCTGACTTACACTATTTTCATTTTCCCTTACATTTCTTTGGTATTACTAGTGTCTTCGTCACGCGCACTTTTATTTAACATTCACATGAATAACGTCGTCTCCTACTGTTGTAACGACGACTATACTTGTAACACGAATAACCTAATAAAAACGCATTTAAAATGAAAGACTTTATTGTAGCCTCGTTATTACAGAAGAGATCACGCCGGCCGGAATCGGTAGATCGACACTCTTTGTATTATTAGAGGAGCTGGCGTAAACAGGGGCTACCCACAAGGTGGACCTGAACCCGCTTTAGGTGTACCTGCTTCGCCTACCCGTCTCGACACCGGATGACCCAGCAGGGTACTTCCCTACGACTGTCACGCCTTCAATCGCGCACGGTGGTGTACCCTTGGGGCCGACGGGGCTTGTGCCCAATCTCTTAGCTCTACATCACTGAAGCTCCTCACCTCTCTTCGGGGAAAATACAATAAACTAGTCTGACAGTGCAATTGACCAGTATTTGCGTCTGAATGCTCCAACAGATAGCAGAAGCCTGCAACAAAAAAAAATCATTATTGGAGGAAAGCCGGCCGATCCTCACTTCTTGAATTATCAGAGAATATATCGAGCTGAATTGAATTATCAGAGGAGAGATCGAATCGGCTAGCCGTCCGATCGAATCTTTATGTTACTATAGGAGAGATCGAGCCGGCTAGCCGACTCCTAATATTACTAGGGAAGATATCAAGCCGGCCGATTGATTCCTTATATTATTAAAGATGAGATCAAGCCGACTGATCGACACCTTATATTATTAGAGGAGGGATCGGGCCGGCTGATTGACTCCTTATATTATTAGAGGGATCAAGCCGGCTGATCCACTCCTTATATTATTAGAGGAGGGATCGAGCCGGTTGATCGACTCCTTATATTATTAGAGAAGGGATCGAGCCGGCTGATCCACTCCTTATATTATTAGAGGAGGGATCGAGCCGGCTAATCGACTCTTTATATTATCAGAGGAGGGATCAAGCCGGTTGATCGACTCTTTATATTATTAGAGGAGGGATCGAGCCGGCTGATCGACTCCTTATATTATTAGAGGAGGGATCGAGCCGGCTGATCCACTCCTTATATTATTAGAGAAGGGATCGAGCCGGCTAATCGACTACTTATATTATTAAAGATGAGATCGAGCCGGCTGATCGACTCCTTATATTATTAGAGGAGGGATCAAGCCGGTTGATCGACTCTTTATATTATTAGAGGAGGGATCGAGCCGGCTGATCGACTCCTTATATTATTAGAGGAGGGATCGAGCCGGCTGATCCACTCCTTATATTATTAGAGAAGGGATCGAGCCGGCTAATCGACTACTTATATTATTAAAGATGAGATCGAGCCGGCTGATCGACTCCTTATATTATTAGAGGAGGGATCAAGCCGGCTGATCGACTCCTTATGTTGTTAGATAAGGGATCGAGCCGGCTAATCGACTCCTTATATTATTAGAGGAGATATCAAGCCGGCCGATTGATTCCTTATATTACTAGACAAGTGCTCGAGCAGGCTGATCGATTTCTCAAATGATTAGAGGAGATATCGAGCTGGCCGATCGATACTCCTTGAATTATCAGAGGAGTGATCGATCGAGCCAGCTGGCCAGCCGATCGAACGCTTATATTAGTAGAGGAGAGATCGAGCCGGCTAGCTGGCCGATCGATTCGTCATATTATTAGAGGAGAGATCGAGCCGGCTGATCGACACTCCTTGAATTATCAGAGGAGTGATCGAGCTGGCCGATCGACACTCCTTGAATTATCAGAGGAGAAATCGAGCTGGCCGATCGACACTAATTTAATTATCAGAGGAGAGATCGATCGAGCCAGCCGATCGAACGCTCATATTAGTAGAGGAGAGATCGAGCCGGCTGGCCGGCCGATCGACTCCTTATGTCATAACAGGAGAGATCGAACCGGCTGATCGACTCCTAATATTATTAGAGGGATCGAGCCGGCCGATCGATTCCTTATATTACTAGACAAGTGCTCGAGCAGGCTGATCGATTTCTCATATGATTAGAGGAGATATCGAGCTGGCCGATCGATACTCCTTGAATTATCAGAGGCGAGATCGAGCCGGCCGATCCTCACTTCTTGAATTATCAGAGGAGAAATCGATCTGGCCGATCGAAACTATGAGTAATTGAATTATCAGAGGAGAGATCGAGCAGACTGGCCGGCTGATCGAATCCTTATATTATTAAAGGAGAGATCGAGCTGGTTGGGCGATCGACTCTATATAAGATTATAGAGTAGAGAATGACTGGCCAGCTGACCAACTGGATCCTAAATCGAAGCCAAACTAACTGTCTTAAAGGAAAGAGATTAAAACACCCGATAGGTCTTGATTAATTAGTTTAGACTTTTTTATTTTGTATAGCGTTTGTTCTTACCTGTTTTTTTGTTTTTTCTATTTTTATTTTTGCTTAATTCTTACATTTTTAAGTGTTACTTAAACAATACTCGTGCATTAGTCACCACTAGCTGCTCTCAGTTTGTGTCCTAATGTTCTGCTTTGTTTTGTTTCTCTTGTATCACACGATCTAGATTATTTGTTAATGTTTTTCTTTGCTTGATTAATACTATACATAAGTTAATTACTCTTAGATAAACCTATCTTTACAATAATTGCAATTCGCGTTTCGTGTCTGCTACTATTAAATTCATTTCCGCCCTCGTTTGTTGACACGTACATCGCATGCGTGTAGAATGATATTGACTAAGTACGCATCGAAGGAACGCAGATAAAAATAAAAAAAAGGTGAAAGAGAGAAAAGCAAAGGAAAAGAGGGGGATTGGATGAATACAGTCTACGGGTGGTGTTGGAATCACCTTTCAGTCCGTTCTCTAACAACCAATGAATGTTACCGACAATTCCCGGCAGAAGAGTTCCTCCCAATTGCATAGACAAGCGCCATTGGCAGGTTGTTTTGTTGTGAATAAGGAAAACGAATCAAATGTAGACCCTTTGACGGAATAGATAAAAGTGTAGCGTTGGGGAAAATACAAAACGTACTCCATGAATGCCCGGAGCATGTCTGACTACTTCCTTAATGAAATGAGATGCTATTGGACTTGAGTTTGTCGGAATAGAAAAGTTAATTCATTTGATTCAGAGAGGTTTCTTGTTTCAATTTGTCTGTTCCTTAGATGCCATGCATCTGCCCGTTTGTCTGACGGTCTTTCTATATCTTTTGTTCTGTTTTTTAGGCAATCACTTTCGTCCAGCAATCGTAGTTCGTTCGTAAATTGGCACTTTTTAGGTTGTTACGATCGGCTGCTGCCGCCACCGCTGCCGCTTCAGCTGCCACCAACTCTTGCAGGTCGTCGTCTTGCCAGAAACACCGCTAGATGTTCCCGGCACCATTATAAAACTGGAAATTATGAAAATTCACTGGCGTTTTCGGGCTCGGGCACATGTACAGAAAATCGTCGTTTTGCAATTGCGTTTGAGTGAGATTTGGCTCGCTGGCACTGCGATGGATTTTAGGTAACGTGCGTAGCATGTTCTCAAGCGTGTTGAGCAGATGTCGAAATAAAGGTCGCTCGTTTCGATCGTACTTAATACAGTCCTCAGCTAGTCGTTTCAACGATTGCGGACAGTCTGAACGGACGCGCGTCATGTCGGGTCGTAGCAGTCCACGTCCGACCATGAAGAGGATCTGATCTTTGTTGTTTATATGACTGTACGGCAGACATTCGGCTAGTAGCTCGTACATGACAATACCAAATGCATAGACGTCGGATTGGAATGAATAGGGATTTTGCTCTTGCATGCGTATGACTTCGGGTGCCATCCAGAGAATGCTTCCAGTTGGCTGATTGGCTTGCTTCTCGCCGGACCAGCGCGTCTTCGCGGTAGCCAGGCCGAAATCGCCGATCTTGACAGACAAGTCCTCGTGCAGGAAAATGTTGTTTGACTTCAAATCTCTAAAAAAGTAGACAGAGAACAGGAAATGAGTTTGAGCCGATAGAGACCTATGCGAGGGGAAGTTGAAATACCTATGAATGATGTGCTTTGCATGGAGGTAATCCATTCCCTGAGCCACCTGTCGCCCGATGTCAATCAACGTGTTCAACTTGAATTTGGTCTCGTTCACATGAATATGCTTGTAAAGGCTACTGCCCTCACACCATTGCGTCACTATCGCGAGTGACGGCTTACTTACACAGCCCATAAATAGGAGGATATTACAGTGGCGGGTTTTCTTTAACATGGCAACCTCGTTTTTGAAGGCCTGAAGCTGCGCTGGGCTCGGCGTTTTGACATTTAATGTTTTCACAGCCACCGGACCGTGCCAATGCGCTTTGTATACGGTCCCGAATGATCCCGAACCAATGCGCGGACCAATCAGGATCTCTTCAGCTTGGATATTCTATATGGAGGGAGAAAAAACAACGTTGATTGTAAATGGCTTTAGTTGGGTGTGTAAGAACGTACCCAGTTCTCCTCGGAGCCCTTGGGATCCCGCGGTGATAGGAGGTTCTTATTGCTTTCGTCGGCCGAACGTGCTCGCGCCCGCTTCACATGCTTCAACGTGTTTGTAGGAGACGCCTGTCTTGGACGAGAATAATTGTTTTTATTGTATCATAGATATCATTCATTTACTTACGTCGATTACCTGCAGAGGACCGCGTGCCTGTGACGCCAGTGTCCTCTGCGCATCGGTCAGTGGTCGGATGTTGTTAATACACACGTTCGGCGCCGAATTGGAACGATCTTGTTGGCTAATCGTGCGCGGATGACGATTCTGCTGCCAGAAGAACAAGAAAATCAAATATCTCATTAGGAACCAAGGTAATCACCACTTACCTGAAATCCAAGAGCCGCGCCACTGCCCGGATGCAGGATGCCAACCGTATTCTCAGGGTTTTGAGCCAGCAGTCTCTGATAGTAGTAGTTGTCCATAGGAAATTGTTGACATAACGTCGGAACTTTGTCAGCGCATCGCTGATGAAACCGAAAATTACATTGATTACAATAGAAGCCGGTGAACAGGAGTCGACGGCATCCCTCACAGAATGCCAGCGAGAAAAATGTTTTGCGGATAAACTGATGCGAGATGTGCGTCATTATTGGGCATTTGTCCAATAAATTCACATGCACTTCATCAATATGCAAATGACTGATGTCAGTGTCCCATGATATGGGTACACTACCGGTTTCTGGACTCGATACCACTTCGCACATGTCCGGCGTAAGTTTACGTAGTTTGAGTGCTTTCATTAGGGCGTCACGCAGCCGAATGCCAGGTATCACTTCAACCGACGTCCTCTGTTGGTTGGGCAGATGTGCGCGCAGGAAGATTTTCGGTGGTCTCAGCGATCCCGGTTGCATTTCAGTCTGGAAAGTAAGTACAAAAAAAGGGTTTATCGTGAGGCATGGGCATATACATACAATGAAGAGATGATTAAAGGATTGGATTAGTAATCGTCGAGGCTTATCATGTGTTTCCCTTCCTTGTCATTGAAACCTGATGTGAAAGAGGGGAGGTAAGGGGTGGAAGTCATTTCAAATGATAATTTTCCTCTTCAATACCTATTCGGACCGTGGAACATGAAGGACACGAACAATCAGAAACGGGGGAAGAAGTAGTAAAACAACAATAACAACAATTAAGTTCACGGACGTCAGAGATGCCTGCTGGTACGTCGTGCTACCCCCTCTCGTTGTTCACTCTTTTCTCGCTCTTCCCTCTCTCTATTTACGCTGTGCTCTCCATAAAGGAAGGAAACATGAAAGCAAAGACGATTTTTAAAGCGCAAGTCGCAGTACTAAAGGGCACTGGTATTGGCGTAGGACCACCATCAACGATTTGTGTCGTCGTGTATCAAGTTTCCGAACATGCGACTCCCACCCTTAGCCCGTCTAACGATACACACTACACACACCCTTCGAACGGGACTTTTAACTTCTAAATAAATAAAAAAGAAAAAAAAAAGCAAGAAACTGAACTCACCATCAACACATGTGCATGCAATTCGTGATAGTCAGGCACATCTTGTATGTGATCCTGTTGAGCATTAATCTGGTCGATGAGTTCGTGTTCCTTACTCTCCAGCTCATGCAACTTGGACGTCAACTCTTGGTATTCGGTCACGTACATTGGCGGCGGGTCTTGAAGATTCGCAAACTTTGCATTCAACGCATCGATATTCTCCCGGGTAACATGGATCACCGATTGAATGTTTCTCAACTCCTCGGACAGTGCGTCCATAAGGTCGTCGCTTTCATCGGTCGACGATGAAGACATTTTCTCGTCGGCCGAACACTGCGCAGCATAGGCGAATGAAACCTTTGTCGATGGTATGATTTTTGCCTGATGCTGAAGCTGTCGCGTTGTTGTCGCCGAAGTTTCACCAGCTTCCCGATGTTCGAGGTTTATAGATGTCTCAGCGCCTGTCACGGTCGAAGCTCCTCCTACATCAGCAAATCCTATTCCTGTTATTGTCGTCGTCGTTTTCGACGTTGTAGCTGCAGCCGTAACCGTAGCTAATGCTGGTACAGCCGTTGAGGTTGCCGTTATCGACGACGTTACTGTCGTTACACTATGCACGCCGGTATAATAGGGTTTCATCGTCGTCTTGAATCTTTTGCTGGCCTTGCTCTCTCCCAACATCAAGAGTTACCTTACACTTTATCCGCGCCGCCGGGTGAAAATACCATCACACGAAACGAGAGAGCACCACATCGCACAGCACCAACAAGAAATGAAAAAAAAAAAAACAGAAAAACCAAAATTACTATCGCACATATACGTTTTCCTTTCTCACTTCACTTAATTGTATCCTGCTCATCTGAAATCAGAATGTTCACATTTCACATACTTTTTCTTGTTTGTTATTCGGGAAGCAGAGACAATCCTAGACGAAAAGTCACACTTTTCAATCCTCCAATCGCATTCGCACGTTACAATGCTCGAATCGTGTGCGAATCCGTAAACCCAAGGAGCAATACACCAGAATCAGCTACGAAAAGCGACAGTGGTTGGGGAAATTTTCACTGAAATTCCACGAAGAAAGGAAAAACAACGGAAAAAGCAAATGATATCTCTCCTCTCGCTCTTGTATGTTTTGCGAAAAAAAAATATCACACAATTTTTGGATATTTTTCGGAACTGATATCGAACAAATTATCCAAATGCCGTGGAGTTTTTCAATTTTCCCGAGCTCTTTACACGTTTATTTGATGATTTTCTTAGCCTAAACTCGACTGCGAGTATGAACAGAGAAGAGAGGAAAATTCAAAATGTAATCCACTCGCGAGTTGTCGACAAGCCGCACAAGTGAAAGTGACAGATGTTTTTTTTTTCTTTTGTTATTTTTTCTTTGGGAACGAATTTCCCCTTAGAAAAAGTGAAAAGAGTGACAGAGGCAATGCCAGTGAGAAGGAACATGGCGGTCGTACTTTTGACAGCTGGGCTTTCGATGGGTATTTTCGATGGTTGGTCTTGAACGTTGCTGTTGGGTGAGTAGTGTTCAGTACGTAGTGGGATTTTTTTTTATATGAAATATGGTGACTAAATGAGGAAAGATTTACATTAAAATATTGTTTATTGGAAATGCTGGTATTTTACTGCACGGGGTTGTGGGCAATATTGACTTAAGCATGTTTGTCGTTCTCAAGGTTTACTGTAGCTGAGTTCATTTTCGAAGAAAACAGGTTTTTCCTTTTAAGATATAGAAGAATATATTAACAACAAAAAATTCGTTAAAAAAGGCTTTTTAAAAGAGAAAAATCAAATCAAATTTTTTATCCCAGTCAATTTATATCCTTTTTCTTTGAAGTGGGAAAAATCATATTTCTTCATTCCAAGGACATGGAAACATGCAACAAACACCGATTAATTGGTAAAACGATTTTTTGTTTCACCACTTGGTACATACCAATCAGATAGATTTAATAAGACGTTTAAATAATAACTGAGCGTTCGTTAATTGGCAAGAAATAAGCAAATAATTCGGTTGATGTCCTTGATGCGAATTTTATTCAAGGCTACACAGCTGAATGCGATTGGTTCATGTCAAGGACAAACCAACCAAAACAACAAAGAAAAATAGCCCGAAATCCAACAAACATTTTCGATTTATCACGTTTTAATAAAATTCCATGGTTTCAACTCACTTTTGAAAAGAAATTTCTACAAAACTCAACGTTTCCAATAGGCCACAAAACGCAACTGTCGTACAGCACATCCGTCAGCATCCAGTTCCCGACACAAACTGTATCCACACTCGCGTGGACCGTACCTACTACGAATAGGGGGCCTGAGACAACCCCATTTTCCGGCGCCCAACATGTGTGTACATCATGCACCCAGAAACTCTATGCAATAAGTATACTGTACTACGAGCTCTCGTCCCGTCCCGTAGTGATAGTACGAGCAATTGTGGTAGTAGTTTGATAGTATTATTCCGAAGGACGAAAATAGTAAAGCTATGGCCAGTTGTTTTTAATTTCACAATTCTACATTTGAGCCATGATAAGTTGGATGCAGAAAGGTATGTTGCTAGCCAAACTGATAAAGGCTATGTGTACGCGCCATATTATTCGCTGCCTTTGTTGCTAACCAGTGATAATGCATTTCATGTATAGCCGACACAGACATAAGCACATCCATATAGCTGAACAAGGTTACTTCAGTTCATGGATAAAATGCCTGAGTCCAGGCTATTCCAGCACGAGCACCTAAATACCTACCTAGATATATGATATACTGGTATATACAGGTAGGAGGCGTGGTGGGGTGGCTATCCTTGTTGACAGACGACGATAACATAAGCGCGATACGATGAGGCTAGGACACCCAACAGGTCAAGGACACTTTTACTACTATTCCGTTTTTCCGTTATTCCGTGTCTGGAAAGGGGTTGGTTGCAAACACCGAAGTGTGGAGCGGTGCCATGGTGGGCATGGAGGAGTGTTGGGGGTAAGTATTTGGTTTTTGTTATGTTTTCACTTCGTCGCGGAGTAGGTTGAATACATACCTAGATGAAATGAGAAGCAAATCATGAACGCGTGTGTAGGGTAAGAAAAGTCATGTTGCCGCGAAAGGTGTGGAGGGAGTTGTACATAGGGAAAGTAGGCCATAAATGGATTGTAAATGGGCTGTATGTGTCGGTTTGGAAAATCGAACGAAAGCATTAGTTAATTATTAAAATTTTGTATTGAAGGGAGGCTTGTCGTTTCTTTTAAGTAGTTAGAAAAGGGGCATAATTGACCTTAATGAAGGAGTGTCTCTAGCTTAAATGCCAATGGTGCGAGCCAGGAAAATAATATATTCAACAGTTTCCAATCTATCGATGTCAAGGAACATGCGTTATATAAGCCTTGTATACTTGTTACACACAGTCCTTAAATTCTATGCCATCAGCCTGGCACCGTGGCTTATTTGTTATTATGTTGGCTCCTGACGCTGGGGACACTGGGTTCGAATCCAGCAATATCCAAGTCTTCAAAAAACGTATTTGGCGGTGTTTTTACTCGTGGGGAGCCTGACTAACTCTGTAAAATACTTGCCTGGTACGGAGTCGACAATAAACTTCCACGTTTAGGAAGAATTGATACAGCATATGTGGGGGAATGGGAGAATCTTAGGCTTAAGGCCTCCTATGAGCTAAATTTTATTTGGTAATTAGTTTTTACGCTAAAATATGTTTTATTCACAACAGGATTAAGTATCGATTAAGTTTTTAGGACGGATGGTAAGGGACCAACAAAGGCCTTGTAGTAATGTCATTTGCCGAAGGAAGCTGGTTCACTAAATAAGAGCCAAACACCTTGCAACACTGTTGTTTAGGTCCCACTTCCTCCTCGTGATACCATCTGAGAATTACTAAAGGAAGAGGCCGAATGGCGAATATCCTGAGCCACAAAACAGTATTAGTACTACAAAAACTAAAGGCCCTCAGAAGCGATCACAAGCCTCGGATCAAACGGCCAAATTTATGACGAAGACCCACGCAAAAAGCACAAAAAAGGAAGATGACCTTGGGATCTGCACCTTGAATGTTAGGTCTCTAAACAGACCACACGCAGTCGAACTGGTTGTGGACGTCTTAGACGGTTGTCGACTTAATCGAGGTCCAGGATATACGATGGGATGGACTAAGTAAAAAGCGGATGAAAAACTACGACATTTACAATACTATGACGACTGCTATAAGGAGAGAAAACAACGATTGTTCGGATGCGAATTTGCTGTTCGAAGTGGACTCAGGCAGACAGTCCTAGGCTGTTAGCATGTGAGGGTACGCATTTTAACGATCCATATAAAGTCTACATTTTCTAACATCAGCCTGATCTGTGTCCATGCTCCCACGGAAGACAAAGATGACTCCATCAAGGATCTCCTAGACAGATCGTCCCAGCTATGGTATCAAAATTATACAGGGTGCGCCATCTCATATGGGTCGATGTAAACTTCGAATAACTTCAACAATTGTCAACCGATTTTCACATGTCATAGCTTTTTTGAAACGTCAATTCAGTACAATTTAGCTATCGCTTCATACCAAAAGAACGCGCGGAAATAGTTTCAATGTTCATTAAAAATGAACGCTCGATTGTGCTAACTCAACGTGCGTATCTCGCAAAATATCGTGATCGTGTTGCGCCCAAAAAAGATACAATTCGTCGTTGGGCCTCGAATTTTTTTTAATTTGGTTCTGTGGCAAGCCCTCGCGAGCAACCTATTCCACGTCCGCGGCGTTCAAACTCCTCTATTCAATCTGTGAAGGCCAATGTTCAAGAAGACCCAAGTTTGTTATATCGGCGCCGTTCGCAGCAGTTAGGCATCAGTGGGACGATCTTCCCTTATTTCCATACAAGGTGCAGATAACACAAAGAATTTCGCCACAAGATGAGCCACGGCGCTTGGCATACGCACAAAATGTCGTTACAATGATTAATGCTGAGCCGGAGTTCTGGCAGCAAATTTTGATGACCGATGAGGCACATTTTACCCTCTCTGGCTCAGTTAATCAACAAAATTGTCGCTTCTGGAGCACCGAAAATCCTTACATTATTCACGAAGAGCCGCTATATGATCAAAAAGTTACTGTTTGGGCCGGTTAATGCAATAACTGAATAAAACCTTCATTGGACCGTATTTCTTCAAAGGCGATACAGTGGATGGCGATCGATATTGGTGGATGTTGGCCCATAATGTGGTCTCAGAAATGCGTAAAAAAGGCTTATTTCACTTTTGGTTTCAACAAGACGGCGCGACATACCATACTGCGGACAAAACAATGAACCTTTTGCGTAAGAAGTTCCCTGGAAGATTGGAATCAAAAAAGGGCGATATTGACTGGCCTCTGACATCGTCGGATTTCACTGCTCCAGACTTTTTTCTTTCGGGATACTTGAAAAGCAAGATGTATGCTAACGGCCCGAAGATAATGGAACAGCTCAAAAGAAACATTCGTGCGGAAATCGCAGAAATTTCGACCGAAATGCTCGAAAATGTCATGGAGAATGCGCGAAAACGAGCCCATTTTTGAATCGGCAATAAAGGCGGTCATTTAATTGATATTGAAAGAGTCTAAATTGAATAAAAGTTTTTGAATTTCCAAAATCGGTTGGGAATTGTTGAAGTTATTCGAAATTTACATCGACCCATATGAGATGGCGCACGCTGTACTAGGAAACTTTAATGCTCATCTGGGTAAGGAAAGCATCTTTTAGAGAGTCATCGGCAAGCACAGCCTTAGGATTTAGGTTCCTCTTTGTTCGAAAAGCATAATGTGAGGTGAGGTGAAGGACCTTTATTACTTCAAGGAAGCTCTCTGTCGATTTTTAGCAAGTTGTCTGTCGACTTTCAGGAGGTTGTCTGCCGACTTTAAGGAGGTTGCCTGTCGACTTCGAGGAAGCTTTCTGCCGATTTTTAGCAGGTTGTCTGTCGACTTTAAGGAGGTTGTCTGCCGACTTTAAGGAGGTTGCCTGTCGACTTCAAAGGAGCTCTCTGTCGATTTCTAGCAGATTGTCTGTCGACTTCAAGGGCGCTCTCTGCCGATTTTTAGCGGGTAGTCTGTCGACTTCAAGGGAGCTCTCTGTCGATTTTTAGCGGGTAGTCTGTCGACTTCAAGGGAGCTCTCTGTCGATTTTTAGCGGGTAGTCTGTCGACTTCAAGGGAGCTCTCTGTCGATTTTTAGAGGGTAGTCTGCCGACTTCAAGGAAGCTCTCTGTCGATTTTTAGCAAGTTGTCTGTCGACTTTAAGGAAGTTGTCTGCCGACTTTAAGGAGGTTGCCTGTCGACTTCAAAGGAGCTCTCTGTCGATTTTTAGCAGGTTGTCTGTCGACTTAATGGGAGCTCTCTGTCGATTTTTAGCAGGTTGTCTGTCGACTTCATGGGAGCTCTCTGTCGATTTCTAGCAGGTTGTCTATCGACTTCAAGGGCGCTCTCTGTCGATTTTTAGCGGGTAGTCTGTTGACTTCAAGGGAGCTCTCTGCCGATTTTTAGCGGGTAGTCTGTCGACTTCAAGGGAGCTCTCTGTCGATTTTTAGAGGGTAGTCTGCCGACTTCATGGGAGCTCTCTGTCGATTTTTAGCGGGTAGTCTGTCGACTTCGAGGGAGCTCTCTGCCGATTTTTAGCAGTTTGTCTGTCGACTTCAAGGGAGCTTTCTGCCGATTTTTACCAGGTTGTATGTTGACTTCAAGGGAGCTCTCTGTCGATTTTTAGCGGGTAGTCTGTCGACTTCAAGGGAGCTCTCTGTCGATTTTTAGAGGGTAGTCTGCCGACTTCATGGGAGCTCTCTGTCGATTTTTAGCGGGTAGTCTGTCGACTTCGAGGGAGCTCTCTGCCGATTTTTAGCAGGTTGTCTGTCGACTTCAAGGGAGCTCTCTGCCGATTTTTACCAGGTTGTATGTTGACTTCAAGGGAGCTCTCTGTCGATTTTTAGCGGGTAGTCTGTCGACTTCAAGGGAGCTCTCTGTCGATTTTTAGAGGGTAGTCTGCCGACTTCAAGGAAGCTCTCTGTCGATTTTTAGCAAGTTGTCTGTCGACTTTAAGGAAGTTGTCTGCCGACTTTAAGGAGGTTGCCTGTCGACTTCAAAGGAGCTCTCTGTCGATTTCTAGCAGATTGTCTGTCGACTTCAAGGGAGCTCTCTGTCGATTTTTAGAGGGTAGTCTGCCGACTTCAAGGAAGCTCTCTGTCGATTTTTAGCAAGTTGTCTGTCGACTTTCAGGAGGTTGTCTGCCGACTTTAAGGAGGTTGCCTGTCGACTTCGAGGAAGCTTTCTGCCGATTTTTAGCAGGTTGTCTGTCGACTTTAAGGAGGTTGTCTGCCGACTTTAAGGATGTTGCCTGTCGACTTCAAAGGAGCCCTCTGTCGATTTCTAGCAGGTTGTCTGTCGACTTCAAGGGAGCCCTCTGTCGATTTTTAGCAGGTTGTCTGTCGACTTCAAAGGAGCTCTCTGTCGATTTCTAGCAGATTGTCTGTCGACTTCAAGGGAGCTCTCTGTCGATTTTTAACAGATTTTATCGACTTTGGAAGTTGCCTGTCGACTTTAATCCCGAGGGACGAAGAAAGAGAGAACGGCTGAACCTAAGGTGGCGCACAAGTGGAATGGGACCTCAACTAATTGGGTTTGTGGCACTGGAGAAAGCTAGTGAAAGATCGTGCTAGTTGGAACGGCATGTTGGTTCACCCCGAACTGTAACGCTCGAAAAGAAGAAGAAGCTTTTAGGATTTAGGCTCCTCTTTGTTCGAAAGGCTTAATGTGAGGTTATATTAATTGTTCAGAATTTCTTTCCTGAAGGATCTTTATTTTCAATCGATTATCTTGGTTTAAGGGTATGGTAACTTTACTAACGTTAAAGTCTCCGACTAACGAAATGGAATGAAGGCTATGTTATCTAACAATTTTTATGTAAAACTTGGAAAAGTGCTGAAAGAGGGCTAGTCGTATCAATAGGCACTATGACCCATCTCCCCTTATAATACTGATTACAGCTTTGGAAGACATTTCCTTTGATGACAATGTAAAATACAATGAAATTGGTAAATATAAAATTACCTGCCGTAACGTCTGTCTTTTGTTATGTCGAATATCAATTTAAAGTTTTAGGGAACATCAGCAATTTTACTAGTTAACGCCATCGCACTGAACGCATTCTCTGGGACTACTTGTCTGTCACCTTTCTGGCAATGCCGTGTTACTCATGACCCAATGGCATTTGTCACATCGCCATATTGATTTTCGCAATTATCCTGTGCGGCTGCAAGACCAATTGCCGAGTTACGGACACATTTTCGTAGTTTCGTTTCGTTTTTCTAGTTTTAAGAATCGTCAGATATCTAAATTCTACAAACCGGGTTTTTGTTAATTTCTTTTTTGTTTCCTTTTCTCTTGCTTTTCACTGAACACTTTGTAATTCAAAAATATGTTTTGATAATCAAAAAAAAAAAAAAAAAAGGAAAACGAAAAAAAAAAAACGAAAGAGACGGCGATTTGGGGTTTTTCCAAGCGACGAATAAAAGGTAAACTCGCGGGAAAACGTAAAATAACAGAGTTTGATTGCAAAAACCTGGACAGACCGACAAAGAATAATGGATCAGGAAGGTGGTGAGTAGACTACTAATGTGCGCCAAGAGTGACGCCGTCTATGTAAACGTTTAACTTTTTTTTCGATTGGTTTCCATATGTTATTCACCTTGATGACTTTGGTTTATTGCAGAATATCATGTGGCGCCAAAAAAAGTTGGCAAAATGCATAACACATTGCCGCTGTGGGGCAATGAGACATCGATGAACCTAAATCCGCTCATTTTGGCCAACATACAGGGGTCTAGCTATTTCAAAGGTACGTCCGCAAAGGTACAGTCGATGAGGATGATCTTGAGCATCGTAATGAAAACCTTCAATTTACTCATTGGAATCTGATTGATGAGGTTTTTGTTTTATTTTTGGTTTTCTAGTGCACTTGTTCAAGTTGAAGACATACCATGAGGTGGTTGACGAGATCTATTATCAAGTGAAGCATCTGGAGCCGTGGGAACGTGGTTCGAGAAAGACGTCCGGTCAGACTGGGATGTGTGGCGGTGTGAGTGTATAAAGTAGATGTTCGTTTATTTAATTTTTATTTTTCGACTTCCAATGTTTTTTTTTTTTGTATTGGTGAAGTGATGGTTACCATGTTGTGCCTCTGGAACTAGTACGCGACGAGAAGAGCGTGGCCTATATCTAGGATAGGAGCAAAAAACCAGATCAGTACCGCGACCTATTTGTTACACACCTCGTTGAGGTCGTTGAAAAACTCAAATCACATTGACTGGTCTGTGCTTGTGGCGGGCAACTACAGAGAAAGTGGTCAAAAGTCTTTTTCTCATTACCGCCCTTGCAGCAAACGTGCCGATCGACCAATGGCTCATAACGATAGCAAATACTCATCTCTAGATCTGATTGGTAGGCATATTCGTGCCCAGCCTTTCTTAGCACGCTAGCTCTTGATCCGCGATCAGCCAACCGTAGAAAATTTTGATGAATATTGTCTTTAAACACTTCTGCCGTAATGCGGACTGATTCTGCCATGGAGTTAAGTGCTGCGTACCACCTAGAACTGTGGCGCCAAGAAGGCTGATACCGTGATCGGTTTGATGCCCTTGATTAGCGCTTGACTGCCTGTGGAAATAGCATTAAGTGTTTATTTGAAGTATTGTGCAGACGTCGCTCTGTCAAAGCAATGGGCCCATCAGCTTATGGAACATTTCAATTACTTTCACACTTAGGAAAATATTTTTGTTACATTAACTCTGACATCTACCATCGCATTCCCCCATCTTCTCGTTCCTCATCTCAAAATCGTTCTCATTCGGTTTGAATTTGTTTCAGGTTCGTGGCGTGGGTGCCGGTGGAATTGTTTCAACAGCCTTTTGCCTGTTATATAAACTATACACCTTACGCCTGACGCGGAAGCAAGTCAATGGCCTGCTCAACCATACCGACTCCCCCTACATTCGGGCATTAGGTAAGTGGTAAGTCAATCGGGTGAAAACCATGATTACCTAAGCAATTCACACCTTAACACTCATTTACAAACCAAAAAAAACAATTTAATTTGCATATGCAACGCGTTGATATTGCTCTTGTCTCTCCTTTCCCTTTAGGATTCATGTACATCCGCTACACACAACCACCAGCCGATTTATATGATTGGTATGAGGATTATCTGCTCGATGAAGAGGAAATCGACGTGAAGGCTGGTGGCGGCCAGGTGAGTCCCTAGTATGACCCGAAAGAATAAACAATCTCCCGCATCTTTAAACCATGCTAACAACTTGTATCTATTTTAGATAATGACAATCGGTCAAATGGTCCATCAGTTCCTTATCAAATTAGACTGGTTTTCAACGTTATTCCCTCGCATACCCGTCCCGATACAGAAGCAAATCGAGAAGAGATTAGAGACGTATTGCATACAGAACAAAGTCAACTTCAATCAGTACAACGTACGAGCAGGTCCGACATCGAATACACGTCCTGCTAACAGTCAATATGATTCCGATCGGGAGTATGTCGATCGGGGACGACGAGACGACCGGGAAAGGGAGTACTATGCTCGTGGTAGTGGTTCAGAAGGACGAGGTGGCGGTAGTACAGGTGTCGGGGGTGGAGGAGGAAGCTGTAGCTATCGCCCAGAGCACGATGAGCGCAGTGGTGGCACGGGTAGTCATGACTATCGACGAGTAGTTGATCGATACGATCGATCGCCGGTAGATCGTGAACGCTATGATCGTCGTGAAAAGCACAAGAAGAAGCATAAGCACAAATCCCGCAGCCGTTCAGGTAGTCGTAGCCGCGATCGGCATCGAGACACTGCGAGAACGGGTTACCGCACCGAGCGAGAATACGACGCGTATGATCGACGGTATCGTTGACATACAATCAACGGACAATGCCACTCATCAGTAGCTTTAGACGGAAGAGGAGGAACGGAAAGTGGAAGGAGATAATGGTGATAAAAGTGCGAGGAGTGAAAGGCGCGGAGAAAGATTGTGGAAGAGGCGAAAATGTTGATCTAACATAGTTTTAGGATTACACTCGTTTTTTTTTTTATTTTATTTTATTTTGAACTTGTTTCTTAGAGTAATAAACGAGTACCGTAGGCGAATTGTTGATGCTCAGGTTACACACTATTCGGTGACTTCATTTATCTGAATTTGCTCGGTTCGGAATCCCATGCTTACCGCGTGCGCACCTATGCCTATGATACGGCTGATATGAATAAATTACGATGGAGCAGACAGTGAGATGGAGGAAATCTTTATTACTATTATAAACCTGATCCAGAAATAGCTCGTTCACTAGGCGATTCGGAATTGTTGGAGTAGTCATGCCTTCCCGGGCACTGGTGTGCGACGCACAAGCAACGAAACTTGATTTTAAGAAAGTATTTTTGTTACACTCATAGGTAAAAACAAAAACAGGGAGCGTCCCTTGCTCCTCTGTAGCTTTTTTGTATAAACAAATAAAAAAAAATAAGTGGAAGAATGTAAATCGCGTTTTTACTGATGCATTGTGGCGTTTGCTATCGGGGAGTGATCGGATCTCGGAAGTTATGTAAGATAAGAGGTTGGTGTCCTCGGATGAGTTCTCACTTAATGCAGATTCATTTCATGCGCTGTTTGGCATTCTATTTGAGGTCCGACGATTTCTCTTCCCTTGAAAAGTGCTTGACGCGTATCAATTCCAAAGAGCTTGGATGTTTTCATCATACTCAGCAATAGTCTTCGGTGTTATAAGGTTAATTTGAATTTCTCTTGCGATCAAGGAATAACCCCTTATTCCGACCTTTCGAAATTGCAACTCAAAACAATTCTATGAAGATCAGCTGGTGTGAGAACCACGTGGAATAATCAAGCTTGTCAAACTAAAGACAAAACATATATATAAATATGTCATATAACACAAACTGATTTGAATTTGATGACGGTTATTAACGGAAGGGAAATTTGATTACTCACTGAACGAGCTAAATGACCTAATCTTGAGACTATGGTGGGTAAAAAAATAATTTTCCCGCAATTTGTTCCCATTTAGTTGCCGATCCTAGATGTGGTGAAAAATAAAATATGAACAAGGAGTCTAGTACAATTTCGAAAGATCATGGAGTTTTTAAAGGTCTTAAGCCTGATATTATTTTTTAAAATGTGTTGCAGAAGCTTTATTTCTTCCGCTCTGCTTCCGGTGTCATACTATTCTGGCTTTCATATTTCTAATAACTTTTAACAATGTTGCTGTGTTTTTTGCACTACTTCCATAGAGCTTTTAAATGATGCTGCTTTCGTTGTCACGCGATATGGTGTGAATTGTTCGGCTCACGAACGACAGCCGGTTATCCAAAATGGGGCAATAACACTATCACGTTTGAGTCGACATTGGAATTTAAAGAATAAGTATTAAACACGCGATAACAAAAATCCTCAAATCCTTGTCAACAATGAAATGGACTAGCAAAGCAACTGTTAAAATTTCACCGCGTTTTCTTTCAAGATGTGATGCAATAATTCATGTCAGCCACCCTGTAGTATCTAAGGTGGAAAAGAATTCAGAATTCCTAAAATTGGAGAACTTATTACCGAGTTGAAAATCAAGCAACTTCGGTCGTTCTCCAATAATTTTTGTGACATTGGCGATCAGTTGATCGGATAACCGATTCAACCTTGGATCAAATAATATGGTTCTCAATTAGTTTTAGAGTTGCTTTGATTATTGTTGCGGACGACAAGATCGTTGCAATCTTTCAGTCACTTAAAGAAAATTCTATTCGGGAATAGGGCATTTCTCTGCCGTTTATAGAATATATTTTTCCTTTCCTTCTGAGCCCATTTATATAAGTTCTCATTCGCTGCATAACATCCTTGTCGTTTCCACTTGAATGGTAAATAATTCCTGCGGGTAAGAAACCTAAACCGTCACTGCCCCATTAGTATTCCGCCTTACTTGTCAAAAGTAGCCTTGAGTCTAAACATCTTTTGCCACAGTTTTATGGTCAACCAAAGCTGCACTACCGCAATCGTAAGAGTGATGATGTTAGACTTCAAATCGAATTAGACCATTTAACAATATTGTGTAAGCTAGATTCCCCAACGGCCTTTGGTGGAGCTAATCATTTATTGGTATACCTCAAGGTTCTATCCTGAGGCCCATTCTTTTTGGTACGTATATTTCTTACCTACGATTTTTCTAACTGACCTTTGTTGGTAGAGGGATAATAGCAAGTGGGGGTTAAGCTGAAACAAGACAAGATGCAATTTAGCCTTATGCTTCAGATAAAACTAAAATACGGATGACTTGTCATTAGTTTTTGTCTTCTACTTTGCAAAACTGGAGTGGGGTGCAAAGGCTTTCCTGTCTGTCCGTCCGTTCGTACGGATACCCTTACTTTCAGAGTACCTATGAGTCTGAAACTTGGCTGTGGTATATAGTACTTGATTTTGAACTCATAGTGACCGGTTTTAGAGCCCTAACTACTGTGCTTCCTGAGATTTAGGTAAAAGTTTGCAACATTCAAGACCTGGAATTTTACCTTGGCACCCGGCGAGCTGATCCCATATTTTTCTCTATAAGCTGAAAGTCAATTTTCGGTAGTTCCTAATATGCCTCGTATCTGTCCTGTAGGCAATACTTCATTTAGGTTGCTGGTGTAACCATTGGTTATCCAATGTCATAGAGTTGATAGCCATTTTGATCTCCTATTGGCCCTTTCCATCGGGTTTCTTAGGTTGTATATGGCGCTGTGAATTGTTGCCTTCCCTAGTTCGTGTAGGTATCTCTGGAATTTCTTGTTGCTGAACTGTGGTCCATCATCGGTGATATAGCCTTTTGGTATACCCTGTACCGACTAAGCACCCCGTACCGACTAATAATGCATTCTCGGAGGGCTTGTCTGAGGATTTCTTCTGTTATTTTCCAGAGAGGTATAACCCCGATCCACTTCGAGAACTTGTTAGACAAAACCAGTCGCATTGTGTTGCCGTGTGTGAATCGCGTAAATGGTCCAATAAAGTCAGCACGGAGGATTGCCCAAGATTCCTTGGCGATCTGTGCTTAAACCTTCCCTGAGGCTTGACACTGAGTCGCTTTGTACTTCGGACAGGATTCACCCGTAGTATATACTGGCGTATGTCGCGAGATATTCCTGGCCAGTAGTATCCACTACAAACCTAAGCGATAGCCTTACTGATCCCAGAATGTCCGGCTCAAGGCTCGTCGTGGTTTTTTCGTATGACCCTCGCTCTCTCATGTTTCGGACTACACAACTTTCAGGATGTGCAATACTCATCGCTCGATTGGCCTGGTATGTGCCGAAATAGTTGGTCTCTGGTAGTCTGGAAACTTCTCGGAATCCTTCTGAACCTCGCTTACAAAATTCCAGTACCAGCAGTCATTGTCATCTCCAACCGAGTAAGGGTCTTTTGGGGCTGTCTTAATAGCGCGTCTGCCACCACGTGCCACTTCCCTCGCCGGTATTGGACGTCAAATTTGTGCTGCTGAAGTTCTAGGGTCAACCTGTAATTCTTCTCGAAGGGCTCTATATGGAGTTGAGCCGTTTCAGCGATAGGTGGTTGAGGGGGTGGTCGTGATGCAATGGGAATCATCACCGACTGTTGAGCGGAAGGTCTGTAGTTCAAGTCTCTCTATAGCCAAGAACAATTCCTATACAGTTTATAAGATCACTTCAAAATTCATACCCCTTGTACTCATTTCCAATATACATAACATCTTAATGACATGGAAACAAAAAAGTTACTGTGAACTACAACCAACACGACAAATTCAGTCGAGTTTCACGAATCCTATCTATGACAACCACCCCCGGAGAGTAGTGAACGAACATCTTCAACACAAACTATCTGCACCCTGTCGAGGTTGTGTGGCAAACACTATAAGAGCGTAATTCTTAAACCTGGGCGAACCCTATAAAAAAAACAGGTGGTCAGTGACTACCATAAATTCATACCCTTCGAGTTATGATCGTGCCACCCATACGATCGCTAGGCATTCTTTTTTTGTGGAGGAGTAGTCTTTCTCGGATTTGTTGAGCCGTATTTTCCAAATCCTCGGAAAGAATGTGATGGTAGGCTATTACTTTTTCGGCGCCGTCCAACTATTGGGTTAGTACTGCTCCCAGTCCACAATCACTGACGTCGGTTAGGAATGTGAAGCGTTGGGTGAAGTCCGGACAGCAAATACCTTTGTGAAACGAATTTCTTATGCATAATGTCCTTGGAATCCAAGAAAGAGGTGAGCATTGTCTTGATTCGTTTGCTCTGCAGCCGCACTTTCTTCTTTTTCGGCTCATTTAGTGACTTTCATGTCGCACTCTGCCTTTTAGTAAGTGTCTCTTATTGGAAATACCACGCTTCATCGCCAGTTACGATAGATGACATGAATTCAAGGCGGATGTCCTTTGCAAGGGCTGACTCTCGTGTCTTTTTGGGCGGAGAACTTTCTCTTTCCTCAATCCTCGGTAAGAATGCGATGGACTACTCTCTTAGAAATGCCAGACATCTCCTCAATAAGTTTTGGTCAGATCGCAGAACTTTTCTGACTTTCTCAATGATTTTTTCCTTCCCCGCGGTTTTTGGCTTTGTTGAGTCTTCATCGCCCTCAATGTCTTCATGACCATCACAAAATCTATTAAAATTAAACAGACACCGATTATCATAAACGTGAAACAGACTGACACCTTGGACGTTTGGTTATGTCATAACCATTGATAGAACAATGGGAATGCTACCAAATTCGGTGTGACGGTAGAAGGAAGGTGAATAACAAAAATTAAAGATTGAATCAGAGATGTCGTTCATTGAAATCAGTCTCATCGAGCACTAAGCAACCTGTTTACATTGTAAGCATCTGCTTTCAGCACCCGCAACTTCCGTTCCAGCTATCACCGACCAATTACTCCACAATGGATGGATCCACTTTTGTTCCACCACACATTTTCAAAATTTATTACAAAAAATATATTTTGGCACCGAAGGACAAACAGGAGAAAACCATGCCAGGGTCCCTAAATTCTATATCAAGTGTCAACGACATAGCTATCGTGCTGCATGAGCAGGTGAATTTCCTTTTTCTTATTGCTCCATTTCTTGCTCTTGTCGTCCTCGTCTAATTGACGGTACTATAGACATACATAATCTAACACCTTTCGTCGAGAAGGATACTCGTATAGTTGAAGTGGTGGCGGATGTCGTCTCACACAATCATGATTGATTGAGTTTTAAACAGACAAATAAGATTAAATTGAATGAAGGATCTTGGAAGAAAACTCGTAAACAAAACAAAACGAAGAAAATAAAAGGAAAGGGCTAGGTGAAGCAAAGGACTACCATAGGCCGTCCACCTGCTTTGGTATATAGGTGCGAAAAAATCCTCGCCGTGTTACATTTTTCTTCTGTTTATTTGGGGCAGGTGATATAGATTCAGTCGATAGGTTTGCTTTAGAGACTAAAGGCTGGACTGACAACAATGACAGCTGCTTACGAAGGTATCAGCTTCTTATCAATCAACATGTGTCGGTGGATGAAGAAAATAATGTTGACGAGGCACTTATTCCAATTAACACGTCACCAGACGTAATTGCCATAAACGCTCACCTGACGGCCAACGATTACGCGAACCCTTTTATTGGAATTCGTTGAGAAAACAGTTAATTTTGTCGTTAAGGACATGAAAAAACGTCATATGGTCGGACAGGAATTTAAGAACCAAGAAATACATTCTAACGCGCTTCAGTTACGACTAAGTGGTTCTGCAGTGGCTGGGTGTGGACTAAGAACATCTTCATTGTAGTCCAAACTCCCTCCAGTGCTCTGTACTCGGGTACACTCTACTATTAGGAGGACAATACTTAACTGCTCAAAGAAGAACAAGTTGTGTAAAATCCAATCTGTTCCTCGATCATGTACTACTATCATGGAAGTCACACTTTCTACTAACTCCAATCCAGAATTATCGGAATCAAATACGTACAGAATGCAACTGCTCGTCGACCAAAAATGAAACACCTTTCGACCCGCATGTGCGGCAAGGCCATCAATCTCCAGTACACGCGTGCCTCTCCACCATCAATATGTCAACCCGAACCGCACGTACAACTGCAATTCAATTACACGAAACCCTGTTGACAACAGCACATCATAGAAACAAAAAAAAAAAAGGAAAACATGATGGAACCATGAACTATGAATGTGCACCAGCACTTTTACCACCACCACCACCAGCACTACCGTTCATTGGAGGGTTAACTAAAGTGCGCCCCTTTTTTTGGCAAACGTCCACTTTCTTTTTCGACAATTATTTGCACTTTTTCATGGACATTTTGACACGATCACTCCATGACACGATCGTTGTGTGACATGAGTTATGCTGGTCCCATGAAAGGTGCAATTTTGCATGCAGCTTTCACTATTTGTGTGACACTGACGTGCGTGTACCGAAGATCGATGGAGTCATTCATAGAATGTCATTCATGGGAATAGGCAATGCTCCTCTATTAAATATCAATTATGATAGAGTAAACTAGTAAACTCCCTCAATCAGAAAGGGTCACGGTGAAAGGACCTCACACAGCGTCTCGTGGGAATTTGTCGGGAAACTAGGTTGCGAGGTGTGTAATAACATTAAAGGCATTCCCGATACGGTGTTTGATTTAAATTTCACCGGACGCGGCATTTAGACGTTGATGAATTCGGGGAAGGGCCCTAAAACAGGACGTTCTAGATGTGGAAAACGCATTACGCGAGTTCTTCTGTGTGACTGTTCGGCATCGATGTGTTAACTGAATTGTGAATCTCGTCAAAGTGGCCGCAAATTATATTAAGTGTGTGCAATCAATTACCACCGGTCAATGGAATCTAGTCCCGAGATGCATTACGCTATTAAGAATGAATTAACCATTGTTGAGGAATCCTTTATGTCCTTCATCGTGTAGGATCTGCACTTGAACGCAGTACGCAGGAATCAGATTTCACTGTTAATAAATAATAGTGAAAACCAGAATGGCGACGTTAACGTTTTTCCTAAAATAATGAAATAAAAGCCCAATCAAAAGCAATACAAAAGCTATATTTGATGGTAGTGACTTACTTGAGAGGAAGCTTTCCTATCTTCCTGGTGAGCATGACGAACTGAGGTTCCCTGGTGGTTTCGAATACGGTCGTTCTCAGTGGAGCTGTCCGAGCATAAGCGATTATGTCCGACCATCCAACATTCACACCATTTGCGGCTCACCCCTTGATAATGCTGTCTCCGCCTGCCAATAGCGCCTTGAACTCAAATTTAATACGCTGGAAGAGAAATATTCGACTCCTTTCCGGTATCATTGACCGCAAGTCTCTCTACGCTCTATCTTTTTCGGCAATAACCCCTGTAATATATGCAATACTCGTCCCTTCTATCTTTCAGGTCTTTAACTGGTGGTCTTTCGGTTATAGGATAATGGTCCATCGGTTTTGAAGTATTGCTCCTTTATTTTAAAGGTTATAGTGCTTTGATTTTAGGGAGGTTTAAGGTCTGCCGACTTTCAACTTTTAGCAAGTTTTTTGCCGACTTTGAGGAGATGGGCTGCCCACGTCAAGGGAGCTCTCTTTCAATTTTTAGCAGGTTGCCTGTCGACTTTGAGAAGGTTGGCTTCGATTTTTTTAGCAGGGGGCCTGTCGACTGTGAGGAAATTTTCTGTCGATCTTGAGAAGGTTGACTATCGACCTTGAGAAGGTTGTCTGCCGACTTTAAGGAGGTTGTCTGTCGGCTTCAAGGAAGTCGTATGTCGATTATAAGGAGGTCGATTGTCGACTTTAGGGAGGTTGTTTGCCGACTTTGAGGAGAATGTCTGCCGACGTCAAGGAAGCTCTTTGTCGATTTTTAGAAGGTTGTCTGTCGACCTTGAGAAGGTTGTCTGTCGACTTTAAGGAGGTTGTCTGTCGATCTTGAGAAGGTTGTCTGTCGATTTTAAGGAGGCTGTCTGTCGGCTTGAAGGAAGTCGTATGTCGATTATAAGGAGGTCGATTGTCGACTTTAGTGAGGTCGTTTGCCGACTTTGAGAAGATTGTCTGCCGACGTCAAGGAAGCTCTTTGTCGATTTTAGAAGGTTGTTTGTCGACTTCAAGGGAGCTCTTTGTCAATTTTTATAAGGTTGTCTGTCGACTTCAAGGGTGCTCTTTGTCAATTTTTAGCAGGTGGCTGTCGACTTTGAGGAGGTTGTCTGTCGACCTTGAGAAGGTTGTCTGCCGACTTTAAGGAGGTTGTCTGTCGGCTTCAAGGAAGTCGTATGTCGATTATAAGGAGGTCGATTGTCGACTTTAGGGAGGTCGTTTGCCGACTTTGAGAAGATTGTCTGCCGACGTCAAGGAAGCTCTTTGTCGATTTTTAGAAGGTTGTTTGTCGACTTTGAGGAAGTTGGCTTCGATTTTTAGCAGGGGGCCTGTCGACTGTGAGGAGATTTTCTGTCGGCTTCAAGGAAGTCGTATGTCGATTATAAGGAGGTCGATTGTCGACTTTAGTGAGGTCGTTTGCCGACTTTGAGAAGATTGTCTGCCGACGTCAAGGAAGCTCTTTGTCGATTTTAGAAGGTTGTTTGTCGACTTCAAGGGAGCTCTTTGTCAATTTTTATAAGGTTGTCTGTCGACTTCAAGGGTGCTCTTTGTCGATTTTTAGAAGGTTGTCTGTCGACTTTGAGGAGGTTTTCTGTCGATCTTGAGAAGGTTGTCTGTCCACTTTAAGGAGATTGTCTGTCGACTTCAAGGGAGCTCTTTGTCAATTTTTAGCAGGTGGCTGTCGACTTTGAGGAGGTTGTCTGTCGACCTTGAGAAGGTTGTCTGCCGACTTTAAGGAGGTTGTCTGTCGGTTTCAAGGAAGTCGTATGTCGATTATAAGGAGGTCGATTGTCGACTTTAGGGAGGTTGTTTGCCGACTTTGAGGAGAATGTCTGCCGACGTCAAGGAAGCTCTTTGTCGATTTTTAGAAGGTTGTTTGTCGACTTTGAGGAAGTTGGCTTCGATTTTTAGCAGGGGGCCTGTCGACTTTGAGAAGATTGTCTGCCGACGTCAAGGAAGCTCTTTGTCGATTTTAGAAGGTTGTCTGTCGACTTCAAGGGTGCTCTTTGTCGATTTTTAGAAGGTTGTCTGTCGACTTTGAGGAGGTTTTCTGTCGATCTTGAGAAGGTTGTCTGTCCACTTTAAGGAGGTTGTCTGTCGACTTCAAGGGAGCTCTTTGTCAATTTTTAGCAGGTGGCTGTCGACTTTGAGGAGGTTGTCTGTCGACCTTGAGAAGGTTGTCTGCCGACTTTAAGGAGGTTGTCTGTCGGCTTCAAGGAAGTCGTATGTCGATTATAAGGAGGTCGATTGTCGACTTTAGGGAGGTTGTTTGCCGACTTTGAGGAGAATGTCTGCCGACGTCAAGGAAGCTCTTTGTCAATTTTTATAAGGTTGTCTGTCGACTTCAAGGGTGCTCTTTGTCGATTTTTAGAAGGTTGTTTGTCGACTTTGAGGAAGTTGGCTTCGATTTTTAGCAGGGGGCCTGTCGACTTTGAGAAGATTGTCTGCCGACGTCAAGGAAGCTCTTTGTCGATTTTAGAAGGTTGTCTGTCGACTTCAAGGGTGCTCTTTGTCTTGTCGATTTTTAGAAGGTTGTCTGTCGACTTTGAGGAGGTTTTCTGTCGATCTTGAGAAGGTTGTCTGTCCACTTTAAGGAGGTTGTCTGTCGACTTCAAGGGAGCTCTTTGTCAATTTTTAGCAGGTGGCTGTCGACTTTGAGGAGGTTGTCTGTCGACCTTGAGAAGGTTGTCTGCCGACTTTAAGGAGGTTGTCTGTCGGCTTCAAGGAAGTCGTATGTCGATTATCGACTTTAGGGAGGTTGTTTGCCGACTTTGAGGAGAATGTCTGCCGACGTCAAGGAAGCTCTTTGTCGATTTTTAGAAGGTTGTCTGTCGACCTTGAGAAGGTTGTCTGTCGACTTTAAGGAGGTTATCTGCCGACTTCAAGGGAGCTCTTTGTCGATTTTTAGCAGGTTGTCTGTCGACTTTAAGGAAGTTACCTGCCGACTTCAAGGAAGCTCTCTGTCGATTTTTAGCAGGTTGTCTGTCGACTTCAAGGGAGCTCTTTGTCGATTTTTAGCAGGTTGTCTATCGACTTCAAGGGAGCTCTTTGTCAATTTTTAGCAGGTTGTCTATCGACTTCAAGGGAGCTCTTTGTCGATTTTTAGCAGGTTGCCTATCGACTTCAAGGAGGTCGTCTTTCGACCGAAAAAAATATCGTAAGAAAAGGTTTCATAATAAGGGTGAATCATTTTGGAACTCAATTCCTGTTTGAGGCGTGTGTATTATAACTCTAAGACCGCTGAGATTATTGGTTAAAATTAGGCTGAGAATTAGCGATCTTCAAACTGTCTTGATAGACATACAAATATTTCTGAAGGTAGAACTGGCTTCAAAAAATATCCTTTAGTTGTCCATAACAAATTGCAAATTGCAAACAAATTAAGGTCTTCGAAGGACCTATGAATCATATCTTAAAACCCTTATGGATACCAAAACATTGATTTGAAGAGCCTCTGATGTTGATAGCATTGGAACGGAGCAGCAGACTAAAAATGTTAAATGACTTTGGATAGAACCACGTAGACTGCTTTCATTTAGAATAAGCTTTACCCGGAATATAGCGCTAAATAATGAAATACCGGTAAGTGATTTAAAAAAAAACTTTTGATTTTTTTGATGTTATCGTATTCAGGGTAGCACTTGGTTTTTGCACCTTTTTTCTTCTAATTGAATGTCACATAAACCATTTCCTGATTTCCCAAACGATTAACCAAATCGCTAATTACCATAAAACCCTCGTAACACATCCTCGCCACATCATAAAATTCACAAAATCTCAATCCTCATCCCTCAATCCCTCTTACCATCGGCGATGACGCGGAGCAAGTGTGAGAAAAACAGGAAAACCAAAATTCAATTCACATTTTGGCGAATCCATTTAAATTTGCAAAACACAAAAGAAGATTCAAAGTCAAAGTCCTCCTTGAAATCGATTTAAATCCTTTTTGCATATGATTGCACCCATTTAGCAAATCACCGATAGTCGTGTGAAAACTCAACATGTCACCCTTATCCGTCGTCGGATGAGTTTGCGACAAGCACCATGCACCCATTGCATTACCATATCACCGCCCCATGTAAATTGCCTGTCAGGAAAGGGTTCGATAATGTCCTAGAAGGATAAATAGAAAACAAATGAATGTCGGTCGTAAATACATATTTGCAACTCATCCGAATGGAAATGGCAAGCGAACGAGGAAATGCCCAAACGAGATCAATCGCTTGAATCAATCAAGTGACGATCCTGAATGACATTTTCGAGGGAAGGGTTGACAAGAGTTCATTAGAGGGACGTTTTCTGCACTAATTTCGGGTGATTTTAAGGCCGAGGACATAGGTATGTGAAAGGAACCCTCACGCGGGAATTCGGGAGGTTATGCTGATTTTTCACACAGCCGAATAAGTGACGCGCAAATTATGTGAATGGATGGTGATTTGAGAGCGTTTAGGGTATAATGGCTATTGTCCTTCCATTAAGCTGCGGCTTTTGTTTAAGCTCAATCGAACAGAGTAAGAGTGGATAAGGGAGACCCATCGCTGGGTGTTAATCTATGTGAACATGGAGCTTGTTGAAACAACATGAACCGTCTTACAAGCAGCTGATCGAGTGAGTTACTCAGCTGGCTCCTTGAAGATACCCCAACCTAAATAACTCCATTTACATACGAGCACGCACCACTCTATTTGATCTTAATCGATCATCCGTGCCAACCGCACTGCGACAAGATACCCGTAGGATTCTACCTCGCACCTGGCCTCCGTCGACATGAACACACATCAATCAGGGTTCATTGTAAGAACGACTTCTTAAGATTTTTGGGACACACCTCTGGTATTCAATCCTTCCTCGTCCACCTTTATTCCCTTGAATACATTACACGACATGGAGACGGGGAAGAAGAACAACATTCACGCAAATGAAATGTAAACAACGACCTCTGTCGCCTTTATGGTTTTTAATGGCGTTAATCAGGCGACAGTGGTCGTTAACTAAAGCCCAAAGTCATAAATTAGTGGAAGTGTCTTATGCGACCGCATATCGTATTCCATACCACAAGCTCTTGAAAAGGATTTTAATTGCTTTCCGTTCTTCATTATTCTGTATTGTGACGCTGAACGTCCTTGGGACGTGTTTTCATACTCATGGCTTCTTCGTATTTTTCGTACAGCTCTCCTTAATGGACCACAATTTATTCAACGACACAGTGAAAAGCAATAAAAACGGTGATCGTCCTTGACAGATTTCCTTTTTTCGGTAAAGGTAAACCTAAAATACTCGTTCAGCGTAATAAAAATTATTTTATGATTCCTTGGCTTGGTTATGAAAAGTGTGAATCGAGTCGGTTACTTGGTTGGGAAAACTAATTAAGGGTAATCAGGTCTTAATGGCGCAAGCTAGAGTCGTAAAAGTCAATCCACATTCCTTGTAGCGAGAATGTATGGCGAAATTTAAAAGGGGGTTAAGCTGCCTCAAGGTAAGTAAGCTAGAGCCGTTTTCATCCAGAATCCTCTAGTGCTATCTAACGGCTATAAAATTATATCCTTTCCGCAGGAGCTTTTTCGTTTGTCAGCTATAAACGTGACGGACTTTTTTTTCGTAGAAAAGGCTTTAGTTATGGAGACATGGGCTCTTGAAATATGTACTTCGGGGGCTAGTGGGCTTATATGGACAAATTCGAAGGTCGAAGAATGTTCCAGGATATTCTTTTTGATCAGTTATCTCCTTATTGAACCTTAGTATTTACTCCAAAAAGCGAATCGTCTTTCTTCTCCTATTACCGACCCATTGCTCTAACGTCATTTCTTTCCAAACTTGTGGAAACGCTGACAGCCGCCTGGAAGTGTCTTGGTGGGGAAGTCATCTACGTAGCTGACAGTATAGGTTCTGTAGAAAGAGATCTACCACGGAGTTGTTCGCTCCACCAAGTGGGCGAGAGCAAATTGTTGACTTGTTCTTAGGCCATAAATGATTGAGATGGAGACCAACCTGTTTCTTCTTCAATATATTAGAAACTACCTTCGTTCAACACAAGTTGTTTTGGATGGCTCAAAGTCATATATTCGCATTATCCATAAATACTGGTGTCCCTCAGGTTTCTGCGTTGTCTCCAATGGTTTTTCTCAATTTTATAACTGAAATTCAGATTCTGATATGCAAATCGGTCAATAACAGTTTATATATCGACAACTACCAATCCTCCATTCATTGTGAATGAGTGGAGTTTATAGTCGTAAATCTAATAATTCTTCAGATCGAGTAAGCCTACGAGCTGACATTAATTGCCTCATTCCACCAGGATAGTAGGGATCATGACGCATCAATGCATACAAGAGCGACCTTACCATAAAGCGACACATTGTCGGCGGGGTGGGATTGATACCTCCGGTACCACTCGTTTAGTTGAGATTTGAATAACAAAAAAAAGTTTAAAAAAATCCTAGAAACAATTCGGCTTAAGTTTGGCGGGCACTATGGGACATTGATTCCCGGTCGACGTATGAGTGGTAAATTTATGCGCGAACAGGAACCGGCAATTTCGTGGACAAATCTGTTTATTTACTGCGGCATTAATGAAAGATTTTGACTTTATTTGTTTCTTACACCCTTATTACAGGGCAATTGAACCTTAAACAGTCACTATCGTATGTCGAACGGAATAGCCTTAAAGGGATGATGTGTTGTTTAGCAGATGGTTGTTACACCCTCCTATGTGCCTTGAAGAGTGGAAAATCTTTCAAAAAATCGAGTTGGAAATATAGCAAGTCACATTCAGTCCAAAGGCAAAACAATTAACCGCGCTACTTTCATCAGACATTCGTTCCACATGACCGACTAACATCAGTCGTGTAACCAGTCCTGTCATCGCCGCTTATAGCCGATCATTAATCTTTCCTTCAAAAACCGCAATATCTACCAAATATTGTATCACACAAAAGTACACATGTCCTATCCTCGGAAGGACATTTTTTTTATTAAATAAAAAGAATAGAAAACGAGAAGCATACATGTCCCGTTGCATTAGAATCTCAACTATACGGACATTACCTGACGTTTATGCTCTTTCTTATGATTAATCAGAGCATATTGTGTATTTTCATCCTTTCCTTTTCTCTTTTTTTCTTCTCGTCCTTATACGTCTACGTGCATACTCTCCTGTCTATCTGGTAGTGATTTTCTGATCCTTGAAAAACGATTAATCACATAAAAAGGGCAAAACCTTCATACTTTCTACGGTTTTCTCGGATAGTAAGACGATCGTCTCCCTCGTGCAGAAGGTGAAAAGATGATGGATTTCTAGATGTGACGGATCTAGAGTACGGCGAACAACAAAAGGCTACTGCTTGTCTAAGAAAAACGCCAAAAAAAAATGAAATATCCTTGCCATCGTAAAAGAGGAAGAGAAAAAAGCAACAAGGACGAAAGGTAAATACGGAATGTGTGACGGATTGCGTCACATTATATTGTATGATATTGAGAGCAGGGGATCTGATCTGCGTAGGGTAAGTACAACTATAATTCCAAGATATGCACCAGTACATCTGCCTTTTGCAAGAAAAAAAAAAAAAACAAGAACATCCTTCGGGGCGTCGGGTTGAGCAATAAGTGCCATTTTTTGCTTAAGAAAATTGCAGAAGATAGACTACCAATAGGGATGGATCCAGGAGGATCTAACAACTGCAACTCAAATGCAACTACGCACTGGAACAAGGTGGCGCAAAATTAATCATCCAATTTTGTTTTTGAATTGCTATTTTACTTAATAAAAAAAAAAATATTTTCCCGATGGACCTTTACAATTTCTTCTGTTAAGTGGAAAAGATAATATCCGTCAAGTGGCTGCCGCCAGTGTTGATACACATTTGTGCCCGTTCTATCACATTTTCCAGGATTTTCGGAAGGATTTTCGGTGTTAACTGTTCGCGTTCCTGTCAACTATTTTCCTAAAGCGCTTCGATTGTCTGAGGCTTGTTGGCATACCCCACGCAACTTCAAGTAGCCCCAAAGGAAGAAGTCTGAGATAGTTAAATCGGACTAACTTGCTGGGCATGCTAAATCGCCGAACCGGGAGATTACAATATCCAGTGTGGCTCGTGCTAGGTGTGCGGTTTCACCATCTTGTTGAAGCCAAGCCCCGCTCACCCAATTCCGGCAGTAAGAAGTCGTTTTAAGGCCCAGGAGCGTTCACCAGAAACAGTGACCGTATTGTCGATGGCGTCCTCAAAAAAATACGGCCCAATCACTCCTCCGGCGTGAACGCCGCACCACACAGTGGCTTTTAGTGGTTGTAATTGCTCTTCGTGCACCACACGAGGATTTCCAGTTTCCTAGAAACGAAGATTTTACTTATCGATGTAACCGCTTAAGCGGAAGTGTGCCTCGTCGCTCATGATGATTTTCGGCACAAAATCGTCCTCTTCCTTGTTGAGATTAAGGCGACACGTAGGCCTCATATGGTGATGCCCAATTGTGTGGCACGTTATCTGGTTGATGTTTCTTTGCTCTCAGCGGCAACGGCAGCCACAGCCGCGATATTCTCGGCCGAACGACCAGTCCGGTGGCGGCCACGCCCTGCATGGTCTCTTGAGGTTCCAGTCTGTTCGAGTCGATTGTGTGGCATGGCTAAGCACCAAAATGGTTGACCAGTTGATCGACGTCAAAATTCACGCCGCGCTAACACCACCGACCAATTATTAGTCAAAAAAGTCGACGCAATTATTCCACGCTCTTGCTTGTTTGTCTGTTTATAGTTCATAAATGTTAAGTATGATTGACGTACAATGCCGTTTGCAAAAATTATAACATCTTCCGATAGGGTGATTCATTTTGTGCCACCTTGTACCTATGTATATGTAAATGGGATTTAAGTTTTTATTGAACACGTTCTCCAAAGTTCTTTTTTTTTTTTTTTTTACTGCCTTACCCGCGCGTTTACATTACTTCATGCCTAAGCCTATAAAAGGAATGAAATAGTTAAATTCCTTCTTCTTTTCTTCTTATTCTCCGAAAGATCAACGTGGCCGTGGATGGTAAACCCTGAATTCTAATTTGTACTATATGCTGAAGAAGGAGTTCTAAAACCCTAATTAACTGATTTAATATTCAATTGGAAATACTGTTTGATTTTCCACATGTATACATAAGAGATTTGAAGACTTTTCAACTGTTGCGGGTAGATTTTAGCGGCCTGTGGTGACGATGTTGTTTTGGTAACATCTGTCAAATCTGGCCCTTCACAGTCGACTCTCCAAGGTTTGAGACGATCGGTTCGGTAATCAATCAGCCAACATTCGTACGCCAAAGGAACGCAAGGTCGGCCGAGAACATCGCCGTGCTCCATGAAAACAGAAATCGAGGCACTTGATTCCTCGCCGTGCACAAGACCCTTCAACTTGGCGAATTTCGCGTCGGAACTTGGGCTTACCCTACAAGACCTTGACCCATACAATATCCAACTGACATAGGAGCTCAAAGTTCATGACTATAGACAACACCGTTTGTTCACTGACTTCAGCGACGGGCCGCATTTTTTGATGAATGGCTGTGCTAACAAGCAAAATTGCTGTATGTAGGACCACACGAGGTTCATCAGATGACAATGCACCTTAAAAGTTACCATTTGGTGTGGATTTTGAGCCGACGGAGTCATTGGCCCATACTTTTTCGAAAACGATGTTGGTGAGGCGGTCACCTAAATTGAACCCTATGGACCTTGATTACATGTGGTTGCAGCAAGATGGCGCTACGTGCAACTCAGTGGACATTACGATAGACAATCTGCTTGAACGATTTAAGGCTAAGTTTATCTCTCATAGGGTGACCTGAAAGTCATGCAATTTGGCCCCGTTCGAGTTTTTCTTGTGGAGTTTCTCGAAGTTGCGGGTCTATGCGAGTAAGCCGCAATCGAACGTTGCGCTTAAGATGAGCATATCATAGGTCTCTAAAATTCAGCCGGATCTATGCCGAAGAGTCATTGAAAGTTGGACCACTCGGATCCGTGCTACTCTAAGAAGCCGAGGCGGGCATTTGATTGATGCCATATTTCGTACATAATGGCATACATCTTTCAAATATAAAAAGAATTTTGTTGATACCTCGCAAATAGCTTGTTTAACCATTTCAACATCTACCCGCCTTTATTGAAAAACCAGTTACATCTGATACTCGACTCGAAATTTCCGTGGGCGCATGTGGAGATGGCTTATAGCTCGACTTGGAAGTCAAGTATATCACTTTTTTGTAAATGACATACATTTGCTGTTAAGTAGCCTATAAGCGAGGCTTACCATTTCGACCTCGGGAAGTTTGTGAAGAATGGACATGTGACTGCATGAGGTGGTGAAGGAGTGAGAATTCCATTTATTTAATCTGACTAGGTATAGAGAAATGCCCTTAGTTGCTTCGAGAAGCCCCGATCCTGGTTCTCAAGGGGTTGTAATGCCAATGAAAACAACAAGACTTGAGGGTGACTTCCTTTTCCTAGTGAAAATGTACTGATATCACAGTGAATTCCAATCGGTGGTTCACAGGTAAGACCTTGAGAAACCTCAAGCTACGGCAACATTTTTTTCAAGAATATGGCACCAACTATCAATCCCCAATCGCCCGCCAATTATTTCCCAAGACCATTACTCTCCAGAACCCTCACCATTTGCCACGCCATACGTTCATGTTCTAAATTGTAAATTACACAGAACATTGTCTGCCATTGATATATGAATTTACCTCATCAGAGCTTGGTGAACCCTATCGCTACCTTTCTCCGGCTCACCCTTACCGGATAAGGAAAAGAAGCCTACTCTCCCGTTTGTAATTCACTTTTCACAACACTTTAATTCAGATCCGTCTCACCTACGAGACAATGAGAAAGGAGAAAGTCACAACCCATTTTCTTCAATATCGGAATGCCGAAAGTGGGACTGGCACCGGGAAGCAGAATGATGCACTTTAATGTTTTACTTAACGCGCTGCAGGGAAAAGTCGCCAAGAATGTAAGAAGAGATGAGGGGACGGGAAAATCTTGATTGGCAGACCGAGGACAGTAATTTTCAATTTTGCTGATTGCAAAAACGATTATGGGATCTTGACATAGTGTCAGAACAGACTTTACTTTGTTGAGCCATGTGACAGGGTGAACATTGTGTCGGCATGTTTGTGTTGTTGTTTTGTGTTGTTATATAGATTTCAATAGTGTAGGGTTACGGTGCATGGTAAAGTAATGAAATGCTAATTGGCACTTTTGTCGAGACAGCAAGAGCCCACGATTGATTACAGGCTTCAGGGAGTCGATGGATGGAAGTGTGAAACTTTGGCCGCGAATGGCAGCGGCACATACGTCATATATTATCAACATAAGCCGAATGATGTTTGATCAAGCTTTTATATTGTTAGAAGCCCCTTAACTACTACAGCTTGCAAAGAAATTAATAGCACTTAAGGGCGCAATTCAAAATTTCGTGCATAGCCACACTTATAAAACCAATCAATCCTTACTCACTGGGTTCACTATCCCTCTCCACTTATCAGCTTTCATTAAATATTTTAAAAAATTCAAAAACCAATCCGGAAACCAATTAACGAGAAACCAAACGAAACCCATTTACATTCCCAACCTCCACTTGATTCACTTTTAATCGATTCCGCGTCATTAACTCTCAACGAGTTCTGGTCTTCCTCCTCTGCCTTTCGGTTCGACTCGATCACCCTCTCACTGATTTACTGGTTACACCACAAATTAACAAAATCGAACCCCTTTCGTCGAAAACGAAATTTCATTACACACTGTTAAGGAGCACAATGCTCACAAACCATGAATATCCGTTGAAATATTGTAATTTTTAAATCCTTCCTCGAGGGAGTGTGTAAAGTGACGAAACTACCAGTGCTGATCCTGGTTTCCAACTAATTCAATTCGCTTTGAACAAAGAAGGATAAAGAATTTCTTGTTGCAATTTTGTTGTGCGTGCAGATTGCGTTACGGATCAGTGCACCTCCACAATCAGCTTCCGATTCAGTTTTATTCCGCTGAAATGGATTTTGTTAACCTTGCTCGCTGTCCAATGGCGTGGACAATTTTGCAATTTTTACAGAATCCTTTGTAATGTTACAGAAATCATTCATAAGATTGTCCTAATCCTATACGGAATGGTCAGTGCAAAAATATCGGACACCTGGCACGAGTTGGGTCATTTCTTAAGCAAGGATTAGGCCACCTACAAAACAAGTAATTATGTCAAAATGTGTTTGCAGCTCAGGGTATTTCCGGATAGTTTTTCAATTATTCTAAGCTGATTAGATGGTGATTTGGAATCGTAGGGGACTGCCTGCATCTTAGGCAACGGTGCAACTGATTAGAGAATGGGATTAGTTGCCGAGAGATTAAAGGAATTGGTGTGGTTGTGTTTAATTTAAGAATGAAAAGAACTCCATTCATGGGAGTGAATGGATTTTTAATGAATGCCCTCTAGAGACGAAGGCACTGGACAACAGGTTAAGTAGGTCGGCAACGTACAAACAGAATAGAATAGATAGAGTATCATCATAGAGTCTATCATCGCGGCATGCGTCTGTGATCGTTCCGAGAGTTTAACGTGAACATCAGTCAGGTTTTAGAGTGTCAACAGACCTTGACGAAAGTGTATGAGTGTTTTAGAGAAGGACTTCAACAAACCTTTCTCCGGCTCATAAGGCTAAAATCCATTCGACCACAAACTATTGTCCATGACTATGGCTTGCACTACTCGACTACTAGTACTGAGTCCCTGGGTCTTGAGTGTCCTTGTCAGAGCAATACATTCGGTGTAAACTGCAATGGATGAGTAGTATGATCGACTTCAGTGTAGTTAGAAGGCCAATCGGGTCCATTTCGGAGAGGTTGTTCTACAATTTATAGCCATTGAGAGGTGATTCAAAAAGCGTGTTTTAACTTTCAAATCAAATAGTAAGAGCTGTGTGTAAGGTATGACAGAAGTCTTTTTTTGTGGATTAAAGCCCATTTAATACCATTTTAAAAATAATATAATTCAAATGAACTTATTTTGCAACAACTCCAATGTGACGCTCGATGTCTGGCACGTTGCGAAGTTTTGTTGGTACCAAATATCTTCCAGTTCCACGTCATTCAATTGAGGCTACAAAAAATTAGCTATCAGTGCCCGATACCGTTCGCATTTGACAATCTCTGGTGATTTTCGTTTTGGAAAATGTATGGCCCAATAACGCCACCTGCACAAATTCCACACCAAACGTGAGTTTTTTCGAATGCATTGAACACTCTTGATACTGCTGTTGATTACTCTCTTCCATTTTCTTTGTTGACGATGCCGTTCAATAAAAAATGAGCTTCAGCATTGAACTTTCTTATTTTTTCCCCAAAATTTGGATACATTTTCAACTGCTCCAGAGACGAACCAACGAATGTATGATGAGCTGCTGATCTTAGAGCTTCAATGCCCAGGTCTTTTACAAAATTTGCCCAGTTGAGGTCTCAGAAAGGGTAACTCGATATATACGACGAGGAATCGAGAGGTTTAAGTCTTCAGCCACACCTTCAGCAAACGCAGCTATATCCTCGCTTGACCGCAGGTTTCAACATCATGCATAGACTGCTCGATCAGCAACCAAACTGGTCGCTATATAGCTTATTATAATTTCACCGTAAATATTTCGCAACGTTTAGGTATTTTTAATTTTTTTATTTTTATTTTGGTGGACACTTCGGGCGACCAGCTGTCGCACCTTTTTGAGTTATTCTATTTAGGAGCTTCCACAGTCTGTAACTTATTCGCCAAATCGATACATTCCACATAATATCTGGAAATACATCCTGTGGGCACCGTTCTGATAGAACCACATGTCCACTAACCCTACTTCATAAATTTGCGGCAATAAAAACTCGTTGATCATGGTTTTGTACCGCTCACCATAGTAGCCGTCTCACGAGAAAAACTATGCAGTGCAATGACTTTAAGTGGACGTAGTGGCTCTTCGTGAATGATCCGTGGATTCTCAATGCCCCAGAAGAAAAAAGCGCAAATTTGGATGTAAAATTTGGTCTCTTACTGAGAAGGAGGTAAACAGATTTCGGGTGTGTAGAGACATGATCTTAAAGTGGAAGACAGGGCGAAGAAACAGTCGAATGGGGAAAACTATACAATCAAGATCGATGAACTCCATTAAGCATTGTTCGAGTTATAAGATCACGAAGACTAAGACGGTCAGGATACGTAGAACAGATGGACAATGGACGAACAGTCAGAGGAATAACGAGTGAAAATCCGAGGGAAAAAGAGCTCTAGGATGGCCGCACCGTCGATGGGAGGATAATATAAGGATGAATTTGAAGAGATGGAACAAAATAGCAAAACTTGAAAGGAATACACTCAGAATAGGGTGGTTTGGTGAAGGGGTGTTCACGAGGAACATCCAAGTTCCAAATAGCCAGTAATAATACGAGGGTGGTCCGATAAGTACTTAGTCTCACCGCCAGATGGCGCCAGTATCGCAAGAGCAACTTACTATCGTATAGTACATTCTAGTAGACGGCTACTGTCGAAATTTCAGCCGGATCGGACTCGTAGTTTTGTTTTGACCGCGTGTGGAAGCGGGAGTATCCGCGGATTTTAGAAAAATGGAAAAAGAGCTATATCGGTCGGTGATTCGATTCTTGCTTTTGGAAGGAAAATCGCGCAGCGAAATGTGTGAAACAGTGACTCTTCTGGTTTAACGAGTTTCAACGTGGTATTGGCAGACCGCCGATTGAAGGTGCGCGAGATAGCTGAGACAGTAGGCATTTCAAAAGATCGCGTGGGTCATATCCTGCATGAAATGTTGGGCATGAGAAAGCTGTCCACGCAATGGGTGCCGCGTTTGCTCACTCCTGGCTGTTTAAGCAAAATCCGAAGGAGTTTCTGCATCGTGGATCGACTGGTACACACCAGAGACCAAGGAACAGTCGAAACAGTGGACTTGGTCCGGCGAACGTGTTCCGAAGACTGTACCATCGGCCGGAAAGGTGATGGCCACCGTTTTCTGGGATTCACAAGGACTACCTGGAGAAGGGCAAAACGGGCACAGGGCTGTACTATGCCAAATTATGGGGCCGATTCGACACCGAATTGAAGAAAAAACGGCCCCACTTGGCGAAGAAAAAAGTGCTCTTCCATCATGATAACGCACCAGCTCACACCTCCGCCCTCGCCACGCCCAAATTGGTTGAATTGGGCTACGAACTGCTGCCCCAGCCACCGTATTCTCCAGATTTGGCCCCGTGCAACTTCCTTTTGTTTCCAAATTTGAAAAAGTCACTCGCCGGGCAGAAATTTCAGTCGAATGAGGAGGTCATCGCCGCCACGGAGGCCTAATTTGCAGACCTCGAGAAAACGTATTTTTCAGACGGGTTAAAGAAGTTGGAGCATCGCGGGGTCAAATGTATCGAGCTAAAAGGAGACTATATTGAAAAATAAATCGCCATTTCTCCAAAATTTTTGTATTTCTTTTGTAGACTAAGTACTTATCGGACCACCCTCGTAATCCGTTCTGATGGGAATGGGCCTCGACCCTCATGATGAATGTCGACCGAAAATTTTCCACTTCGCTGTTAAGGCTCGGCGTGAGCTTGAGCGTAGGTAGTTTAGACGCTATTGAATTCCTGCAATCAGTAGCTCACGCACGAAAGGGAACATCTTCAAGTCTTTCACCAGAATACGTTGCAGAGACGAACATGCGACACGTCGTCTGGTTGACTTTGATGCGCCTTTTCTGTCGCGTGTTGTTGCAGTTATTTAATAGTGCTTGAACTGATAGTCACGATCGTATTATCCCTTCCAACTGGCCGCGCATCCCACACTTCCATTTCAGGTCGATTCTTATTGACAAGTGTTAAGTCTTGTTCCCTTTTTCACCCCTTCTAACTGGCGCTCACTCATGTATTGAGTTTTTTCGACACTTTCTAAACGTTGTTTTTAGTCACTGGCTTCCGAACAAGATTCTGAATCCGCTTATTTTTGTTCTTGTTTGAGTCCCGACTTCTGTAAACCGCCCATAGATGGTTGCATTGTGATCCAAAATGAACGACTCAATCAGCCCGAAAACACAGACTTCGACTTGTTCTTTTACAACCTATTACCCAAATCTTCAGATGCACATTATCCATAACCAGCCAGTCAATACATTTCCCATAGTAGGCCCTAGTTGCTGGTAGAATTTAATTAAAATGAAGACTTGAACCTAAGCCAACTGCCTGTCTAAGTAGCCTCTACATACTTACCAGTTGATTGACTATATAAACCAAACCATACTAAAGGTTCCCCCTTTTCAACTCCATTTCAGAAAGCAAAAAAAGGAAAAAGACACCGAAAGTATTACACAATATTTACCAAAGTGCCTAACCACTTGAACAAAGGCGAACAGGACGCTCATCCTCAACTCTTCCAAGTCAAGCATTCAAACCGCACTCTTCAATTCGTTTCAACTATTGACCACAGTTGTCATCGAAAGCACGTTTCCTATGGTCCACCGTCTCTCACACCAACACATGTATACTCGCATCAACTACGAAATCCTTTCGAAAGGATCAAGGAAACGAACGAAGTAAGAGGAAATAAGAAAAGGAACACAATTGTCCTCACGGCAACCAAGCAGCTGGTCTCAATTTTAAAAAGGATAAACACAATTAAGAACATATCTCTGTACGAGTACATTGTGGATTGTAAGGATGGCAAGGATACGTGTATTGGGCAATTTTGATTCAATTCCTCTTTTGAAAACACCGTTTCAGGCGACATACTCGTAGTCAATGGAAGAAGTAAAATAAGTAAAAGGAACAAGGAGGAATGCGCCAAATCTTATGATGAATGTGTCGCATGGCACATCTGTCCAAGGACTCTATGCAAGAGAACGCAAATCAAAATCACTTGAGACTGCAAGTGTGGGTGAGGAAATGGAATCAGTCCTAATGAGGGTTAAATTGAGGAGCCACTGAATAAAATCCTTGTTGACATTTCTTGAATGTAAGAAAAAGGTCCTGAGACACACATATGTATTGTATGATTAAGAGTGCTTGTAGCTCGTGACAGAGCTACACAGATGGGTTAGTCGGCGGAAGGTGGGCAAACAAAAGAATTCGTTACGAAGCATCTGTAACGTTTAGCAATAAAAACTCGATGATCGCTAGACAGCGGAACAATTAAACGATGGCGATTACGAATTCGCCACACCATATGTCGACTGAGGAAAGGGCCCATCCGTCCATCTCGAACTATACCAGTCCTATGGTACCATGCGAACGCGAAGCATACCGCAACATCACCGCCAGGCAAATAGGTATCCAAACAAACCACACATGGTGTGTTACCTGTTTTTTATTACAATCCCTTGAACGGAACAGAAGGACTTTTTTGGAATAACTTAGTTCTGCTTTGCTGGCTTTCATAAGTCATGCCTACCGGCCTGATTTGCATAAGAAATAACTGAGTTACGAGAGAAACCGTTCAGTATGACGCCAGTTTATAAAAACCTATGAACTCAAAGGATAGTCGAATGACGAACAGGTGGTGTCCAGGAGTCGAACAACGGAATGGCAGGAATCATTTTTACTTGAACTGATGTGCGCAATATGCAGACACTAAGCAAGAAACACCTTCAATGTATGACAAATGGGTTTGCCTTAGAGATCTTTAACTTTAATCTCATAAATAAGGGGAATCTCCAGCTGCTGGTAACGAGTTGTTTGGAAATATTTGGCAACTTATTTGTTAGTTATGGCCAGAGGCAAGCATGAATGGAATCTTAACATGGTTTACCATGGTTCATAAGAAATGGGATTCACAAGAGTCATCGGCCTCCTAAGCATCACATCACGCTCTGGAACGTCTGAATCCTTTTGTAGAGAATCGAATAGGGCCCTATCAGTGTGGTATCAGGCCAGGAAAGCACTATGGGCTAAGTGTCCACATTACGACCGATCCTGCGTAGGCTTGTCGCCTTTGAATCTAAGCTGGAAATTTCGTGTTCGATTTGGTAATTTTCATTATCCAAAGAATTATCTGAAAATTTCGACACATCATCGTTTCCTGATGCCATAATGTGTTCTCCCTCCAACTCTGAGTTATTTAAAGCTCTGTCTATTTCTACTCCATTGAGAGCAAGTGTCCCGAAAAAAAAATACGATGGCGCTGAAGGTGTTGGGACTTCCTACGTCAATCGCACTAATCTCTTAATTGGCTAACCTCGTCCAGACTGTACAGAATTAAGTCACAACTGCCATTTTCGGACATCAAAACTCATCAAAGTGGAATAAACCGTCCGTGATCAAAATATTTGTTTACATAGCTTAACCAGATATCCTTTGATACCTTCGATGGACACATGTAAATGCAAATCAGTTGCTATTTTTGATAGACAGCGAAAGGAGATTTACCACTTGACCGCACACGGGACGACAGGATAACAATGTGCGCGACTATGAATCTGCCACAACAACACTCATAATAAAACATCAAACCAAATAACCGTGCAAAGGATAAGGTCACTCATTCCCAACTGACCCCTGTTAAGGATACGCAAAACAAAAACTCAACCCTTTCCCCTTTACTCGTACATCATATCCTTGTTGTATGAGATACAAATCACGAAGATGATCTTACGAAACAGCGAGTATATCTTATCGAACCAGGTGAAGGTCCAAAACAACAGAAACAGAGGAGTGACAGGAACTACCGTGCGAACTGACCCCTTGTCAGTTGCACGAACTTTGAAGAAATTCTATTCAAGGATATGCAAAGGTAACGGAGAAACTTAATTTCACGGTGACAATGGTGATTGGTGGTTACCAAGGACTGCGCGGAAAATCGCAATCGAAGAGTAGCGTTTTGACATTTACAACGTTTACATGACGCGAATACGCGTGTTGCGCGGTTGACCATCTGTTATACGCGATAAAATTTAAATTGTACGCGAGTGCCGTGGAAGCAAGTTGTCAAATTGACATTAGCGGATGGAGGTTGATGGTTACAGGACAATTAATTGTAATTACTCAAAATGACTTTTTTTGTTGTTGGTGATATTAGTGGTCGCGAGAAAGGGTTAGGAAAGGACGAGATATGTGAATTGAATATCAAATAACGGGGTGGGTTCGGTGATCTGGTCTCACGCAAGTCCATCGGGATGTCGGTTAGTCAGTTGCCCGATACAGTATTCCGTGGGACTTATGGAGTTGTCACAACTGATCAAGCACAATTGGGTAGTTAGATGACAGTCGCCGAATGGCGGCCATAATGAATTCATTTTCGATGTCTCAAGTGACAGATGGTTTATTGTGACTGTCATTTGTTATAGATTGACATCTCGTGGGAATAGCATTTCGGCAGATCGGGCAACTAACTCAAGGCTTCTGGTAGCTTATGGCAGTAAGGTGGCAGTGTGAAGACTACAACTTATAGGCCCCCGACAAGATCAACTAAAAAGATCGCTGCTGTAGCTGAGACCGTGACTGAAAACATATTTATGTCCATTTCGAGTCGGCCTCTTTGCATTTTATCTTACAAAAGCTCTTGGCCTACACGCCTGTAAGATCTAATAGCTCAGGGATTGAAGCCAGCAGACCAAGCACGACACCGCTCTTTCTTTAATTGTGATTCCACAAAATTAGCCTGAGTGATGAAGAGACAAAGTCAAGATAGCAATATCGAGACTTAAGTCGAAAAAAGCTGCTGGAGCGGTAGGACTGTCCGCGGAACTGTTTAAAGCAGCTGGGGATGATCTGGTAAGACGCATGCACCAGCTCATCTGCAATATATGGTCGGAAGAAAGCATGTCCGATAAGTGGAATCTCAGTGTCGTTTACCTGATCCATAAGAAAGGAGACCCCTTTGACTGCGCCAACTAGAGAGGTCTCCTTAATATCGCCTACAAAATCTTCTCGGCCGTTTTGTGTGAACGCCTGAAACCGTTCGCCAACAACCTGATGGGTCCATATCAGTGTAGTTTCAGGATAGGGAAGTCCACAGTAAACCAAATCTTCACACTGCGACAGATCCTGGAAAAGACACAAGAGATGCAGATCGACACTCACCACCTATTCATAGAGACGAGTTATACAAAGCCATCTCCAGTTCTGACATCCCTACCAAGCTCGTCAGATTGTGAAGGATGACGATGGAGAACTCTCGCTGCTCCATCAAGGTCGGCAACAAACTTACCGAGACGTTCAATGTCAAAAAAGGGCTTAGCCAAGACGACGCCCTGTCATGTGACCTTTTTAACCTATTATTCGAGAAGATCGTACGAAACTCACAAGTCAACACCAGAGGCACGATCTTCCAAAAGTCCGTTCAACTGCTGGCTTACGCTGATGATATTGACGTGATTGGTCGAACACAGCGAAACATTTGCTGGCATTGAGCAGAAGCGGCTAAAATGGGTCTAGCGATAAATGAGGGCAAAACGAAGTATATGTTGTCATGAAGAAAGAACGCACAGCATCGACGTCTCGGACAGAGCGTCACAATAGGCAGCATGAACTTCGAGAGAACTTTGTCTACTTCGGCTCCGCAGTAAATAGGGACAACAACATCGGTACCGAGATCAAACGCAGAATCACTCTTACCAATCGCTGTTTCTTTGGGCTCAGGAGGCAATTGAGTAATAGAGCCCTCTCTCGAAAGACCAAGTTGGCTTTATATAATACTCTAATCATCCCAGTCCTGCTCTATGGTGACCGCTTTTAACACCGATCTTTGGTCCTGTTTGCGTTGATGGCATCTGGAGGAGAAGATTCAATCAGGAACTATATGGGCTGTACGGCGGCACGTGCCTGGTTAAGCGTCTACGGCTACAACGCTTAAGATGGCTAGGCGTTACCAAACGATGTGGATCGATTAGTGCTGTAGACTAACCTCAGAGCTTATACCTTAGTCAAAAATAAGTTTTCAGCAATTTTCCTAAAAATGCTGAGATTTTTTTATTGACTAAAAATGATACATTTATTTAGATGGCGCTAGAGCCCAGGGTGAAGCAGGTCCTCTACCCACAAGGCTCTCACCGATCTTCAACATCTTATGATCGCCCGATTTGATGCGATTCTTCGAGCCAGAGCAATGGTAGCATTTCGCTCTATGTGGCCTAGCTGTCTTAGATGCCGTCATCGTTGACTCAATGGGGATCAACGTTTGTACGCAGATCTTTTCTTTCAAGGGCTTCTTCCACTTTCGATAAAGCTTCTGCGCCATAGAGGAGGATTGTAAGGCTAAATTTTTGGTTTTTGAAGAGAGGGCTCTACTTTTTAATTGTCTCTTGAGACGAAAAAACAGCGGCTGGCTTCCTTACCACTTGTCACTAGGGTAGACCTAGGCGAAATCTTAGACTACCATCGATTCCCATCGATTAGAACGATTTTTTTCTTCTTCAATGATTGGAAGATCGCTAGAAGCTCTGATTTCGTTACGGACGGTGGGTTTGCTGTTTCGTTAGCGATGACATTATTGGTCATACTGTCGTCATCAAACCAATGCTCCCAGATAGTCATACCTGAGTTGCTCCTCAACGAGAGCCATGTGGACACATGTATCGAAGTCATATAGCCATGTGTACCACCGGCTTAAGTGGCGGACCTAGATGGAGGTACAAAAATATACCAACGGTGAGCATAAGGCTGATCGTCGATTACTAAAGTCGCTGAGGACTTCGTAATGGTTTGGCACTTTGACTTCTTAATACATCTACAGAAGCTTCTTACGACCCTAGATTATGGTTAGATCAAAGTAGAAGATAACTACACCTTTCTGATTTTCCATTAGGCCAGCTTGCAGAAGAGGTTACAAAGATAGCGAGGATATAGACTGCCGTTTTTCCCTTATGCATGTAGCTTTTGTAAATACGCGTACTCCATGCCTCGCCGTGTCATTATTAACTTTGCCAAATCCAGTGCGGATCCGATATCCTCTTCTTATAGAGCCAAGGGCACCACGAATTCAGGCGTTGCGTACTATTCCCCAAATATGTATAACCTGTAGTCCCATCCTTGTTTAAAGATTTAAAAACTCAGTCGTACTGGGCACGTGGCAACTTTCCACAGCACTCCCTCTTGGATGGAAAATGCAGTTGTTTTCCACCAAAACATCACAGAAAAGACCAGTTTTCCAATGAAAAAAGGATTACCGAATGCACACAATAGAAGTGCATCATCATCACAATCATCTATCCATTCGGTTGCCTTTGTTCCTGCTCGCCGAGGGAGGATTCTGGCTGTCAAATCCAATCGCTCCCATGGCGAGAACTTTCCCCGCAGGAGATCATGCAAAGACCATAAACAGAACTCTCATTTCGCCACGGGTGGTGGTGATGATTAAAACGACAATCACAACTGTATTTAGTGGATCGCATTAGATTGCCGAAAAATTATTTTGAGAATTGCCTTTTGGTTAATCTGGAAACTGGAATTTTTTATTTGAATTTTTGAACAGTAAGCCAGTGTTGGGGAGAGTCTAATCCTGATTGGCAGGACGAAGAAACGAAAACGCATGGACCACGTGAAATATTCCAACGATGTGTTTTTCCAATTTTGGGATTTTTTTTTCGGGAACAAAATATATGTAACAATCTGTTCCAGGTCAGTTCCTTTTCCTTTTTTTTTGCGTTAGCTTGCCTCGCATATAAATTAGATCGTCAATAGGAAATCGCAAGAGAAAATGTCAAGTATGGGAGAATTATTGCAGGAAAACAGAGAACAGACAGAGTGTCCTGTGGGAAAAGTGGTCGAATTGGTCGTTTGAAGGGTCACTTGCGAGTGAACTTCCGACGTTGCGAAAATTTATTCGAAATGCAAAATAATCGAAAATGCATAAATTAGGGCGAGTTTTACCTCAGAAATTAGGAAAAGAGGATAATGTTAAGACTTCGCGGGATGAATCGGGGAGAAAATAGATACAAAAAAGGTGTGTCAGTGGGAAAGGACATATCGGCAAGGAGTCCGATTTCTGCAGCTGTTGGATTATTTCCGAAGAAGCGAACAGGAAGCTAAAAATCCGAGATCTCAGGAGAAGATGGTTTAAAGATGACTCTTATGATCGCCTGGATAGGACATGGCAGTATCATGGCTTATCAACGATAGTGGAGTTAATCCACCCACTTTTGACTGTTCACTGACGATGAGATCTGAGTCATGCTCTAAATAACTGTTTCCATCTTGCCTTAAATAATAATTTCATCAAATCATCCTTGTCTAATAAACCTAGAAATCACCAATCAATTTGTAAGCCGCACGTAAAAATGGATTAGCGTTATTACTCAAGGAGCAAGGACCCCGCATAAATAATTATAAATGCCACGTCCAATCGGCCACGTCCACCAAGAGATGGGTTAACGTTCAACCAAAAGGACATACATAAGTCCATCAAAGAGCAATATTTACTCACGAGCGCGATTGCTACGAAAAAGGACATGTCCTCTCCTTCGAACGCAAGCTGAGGACAAGCAATTTACTTCCGCTCCTAATTGGATTAAGAGATCAGCGGAGTTTTTCCTTGGCGCACATTGATTTTCGTGTGCATCTTTCGACATCGTGACAGGAAGGGAGATTCGCTTAGTGATTGGTTCTTGGAGAAACTCTTCCTGGTTCTAAGGAAGATGATGAAAATTAAGAAAAAAAAAAGACACATTGCTCGACGTGGGAAATAGACGAAAATCTTCCTTGTCACACACAATGTAGACAAAATTCATGGCCGTCCTTCGTGGTCGAATTGTAGAAAAAAGGATACAATAAGGGGTTAGCCCGATGGTATCATCTTGCTCGATTTGCATAAATGCTAATGGAGGTAAATCTTCATTACGGGGATGTTTATTTAATTCCATTACAGGACTTTACAATACCTGTCCTCCTGAAGGATACACTTTTGTGTTTCTTCGAATCGAGCCTTTTTTTTTTGGATTACTTTTGAGTAATTGGTGTGCGACGTGCGGCTGTTTTGATTAGCTGAACTCAGGTAGAACATCCTATGGTATTCCTAGCTTAGAATTAAATCGGAAGAAGGATCCTTGGAGATCCTCTTGTACATATGTAAATTTATGTGACGGTTATCTGCTGATATTTCGAGTCGAGGTTGACATATTCAACCATTTCTGATCGGGGGCCTGATGTGTAATGTTTTTCTTCAACTACAAGAGGGCTAGTTGCTAACATTTTAATTTCTAACATATGGAGAAGCTATGGTTATAGATGAAGCCAAGGCTAAGTTCGATCGATTGGACGGAAGATCAACAGTTTATATGTGCCATCGTGGGACTGGACGGTAAGGTCTCTGATTAATAATGATGCTACGAGGCATGGGCTACCATTTTTTTACAGAAACTACACAAGCTTTTTATACGGAGGAAGCGAAAGTCTGGCTGGCCGACTGCTTCAGCAATGTTTGGATGGAATGTCGATGGATCGGATGGAGATCGATCTATGAGTGACTAAGAGGTGACTATAAGTGACCTGGGTGACTATGAGGGACCTGGGTGACTATGAGGGACCTAGGTGACTATGAGGGAGCTAGGTGACTATGAGGGACCTAGGTGACTATGAGGGACCTAGGTGACTATGAGGGATGGATCGGATGGAAGGTCGATCGATCGATGGATGGATCGGATGGAAGGTCGATCGATCGATGGATGGATCGGATGGAAGGTCGATCCATCGATCGATGGATTGATCGGATGGAAGGTCGATCGATCGATGGATGGATCGGATGGAAGGTCGATCGATCGATAGATGGATCGGATGGAAGGTCGATCGATCGATAGATGGATCGGATGGAAGGTCGATCGATCGATAGATGGATCGGATGGAAGGTCCATCGATCGATGGATGGATCGGATGGAAGGTCGATCGATCGATGGATGGATCGGATGGAAGGTCGATCGATCGATGGATGGATCCGATGGAAGGTCGATCGATCGATGGATGGATCGGATGGAAGGTCGATCGATCGATGGATGGATCGGATGGAAGGTCGATCGATCGATGGATGGATCGGATGGAAGGTCGATCCATCGATCGATGGATTGATCGGATGGAAGGTCGATCGATCGATGGATGGATCGGATGGAAGGTCGATCGATCGATAGATGGATCGGATGGAAGGTCGATCGATCGATAGATGGATCGGATGGAAGGTCGATCGATCGATAGATGGATCGGATGGAAGGTCCATCGATCGATGGATGGATCGGATGGAAGGTCGATCGATCGATGGATGGATCGGATGGAAGGTCGATCGATCGATGGATGGATCGGATGGAAGGTCGATCGATCGATGGATGGATCGGATGGAAGGTCGATCCATCGATCGATGGATTGATCGGATGGAAGGTCGATCGATCGATGGATGGATCGGATGGAAGGTCGATCGATCGATAGATGGATCGGATGGAAGGTCGATCGATCGATAGATGGATCGGATGGAAGGTCGATCGATCGATAGATGGATCGGATGGAAGGTCCATCGATCGATGGATGGATCGGATGGAAGGTCGATCGATCGATGGATGGATCGGATGGAAGGTCGATCGATCGATGGATGGATCCGATGGAAGGTCGATCGATCGATGGATGGATCGGATGGAAGGTCGATCGATCGATGGATGGATCGGATGGAAGGTCGATCGATCGATGGATGGATCGGATGGAAGGTCGATCCATCGATCGATGGATTGATCGGATGGAAGGTCGATCGATCGATGGATGGATCGGATGGAAGGTCGATCGATCGATAGATGGATCGGATGGAAGGTCGATCGATCGATAGATGGATCGGATGGAAGGTCGATCGATCGATAGATGGATCGGATGGAAGGTCCATCGATCGATGGATGGATCGGATGGAAGGTCGATCGATCGATGGATGGATCGGATGGAAGGTCGATCGATCGATGGATGGATCGGATGGAAGGTCGATCGATCGATGGATAGGATGGAAGGTCGATCGATCGATGGGTGGATCGGATGGAAGGTCGATCGATCGATGGATGGATCGGATGGAAGGTCGATCGATCGACAGATGGATCGGATGGAAGGTCGTTCGATCGATGGATGGATCGGATGGAAGGTCGATCGGATGAGAGATCGAATAGAAGGCCGATCGGATGAGAGGTCGAATAGAAGGCCGATCGGATGAGAGGTCGAATAGAAGGCCGATCGGATGAGAGGTCGAATAGAAGGCCGATCGGATGAGAGGTCGAATAGAAGGCCGATCGGATGAGAGGTCGAATAGAAGGCCGATCGGATGAGAGGTCGAATAGAAGTCCGATCGGATGAGAGGTCGAATAGAAGGCCGATCGGAAGAGAGGTCGAATAGAAGGCCGATCGGAAGAGAGGTCGAATAGAAGGCCGATCGGATGAGAGGTCGAATAGAAGGCCGACCGGATGTGAGGTCGAATAGAAGGCTGATCGGATGAGAGGTCGAATAGAAGGCCGACCGGATGTGAGGTCGAATAGAAGGCTGATCGGATGAGAGGTCGAATAGAAGGCCGACCGGATGTGAGGTCGAATAGAAGGCCGATCGGACGAGAGGTCGAATAGAAGTCCGATCGGATTAGAGGTCGAATAGAAGGCCGATCGGATTAGAGGTCGAATAGAAGGCCGATCGGATGAGAGGTCGAATAGAAGGCCGATCGGATAAGAGGTCGAATAGAAGGCCGATCGGATGAGAGGTCGAATAGAAGGCCGATCGGATGAGAGGTCGAATAGAAGGCCGATCGGATGAGAGGTCGAATAGAAGGCCGACCGGATGAGAGGTCGAATAGAAGGCCGATCGGATGAGAGGTCGAATAGAAGGCCGACCGGATGTGAGGTCGAATAGAAGGCTGATCGGATGAGAGGTCGAATAGAAGGCCGACCGGATGTGAGGTCGAATAGAAGGCCGATCGGACGAGAGGTCGAATAGAAGTCCGATCGGATGAGAGGTCGAATAGAAGGCCGATCGGAAGAGAGGTCGAATAGAAGGCCGATCGGAAGAGAGGTCGAATAGAAGGCCGATCGGATTAGAGGTCGAATAGAAGGCCGATCGGATTAGAGGTGGAATAGAAGGCCGATCGGATGAGAGGTCGAATAGAAGGCCGATCGGATGAGAGGTCGAATAGAAGGCCGATCGGATGAGAGGTCGAATAGAAGGCCGATCAGATGAGAGGTCGAATAGAAGGCCGATCAGATGAGAGGTCGAATAGAAGGCCGATCGGACGAGAGGTCGAATAGAAGGCCGATCGGATGAGAGGTCGAATAGAAGGCCGATCGGATTAGAGGTCGAATAGAAGGCCGATCGGATTAGAGGTCGAATAGAAGGCCGATCGGATGAGAGGTCGAATAGAAGGCCGATCGGATTAGAGGTCGAATAGAAGGCCGATCGGACGAGAGGTCGAATAGAAGGCCGATCGGATTAGAGGTCGAATAGAAGGCCGATCGGACGAGAGGTCGAATAGAAGGCCGATCGGATGAGAGGTCCAATAGAAGGCCGATCGGATGAGAGGTCGAATAGAAGGCCGATCGGATGAGAGGTCGAATAGAAGGCCGATCGGATGAGAGGTTGATTAGAAGGCAGCCCGACGAATTTGAAAGTTGTATGGTCTATAAGTAAGTTGATGGGTAGTGTCATTTTTGTTTGGTGATTGTTTTATTATTACGCTGTTGACCAATTTGTAGACTGTTTCCAAAACAATTTTCGCATTTATGAAGAATATCTAAAACTGCCAGTGGAAGCTTCTTCCTTGTTTCCCATTTCCAAAAGTGCCTTGGACTCTTTCGCTCCTCGATATAGGGTGGAGCATTCTACAACACAAAGTAAGATCCAATTAAAAAGTCTGACTATGTATTTTTCAAATAAGTCTTTATATTTTTCAGTTTTTCAATACAATAAATTTCGATGTCTACACAATTTTTCTCTTCATCTTAAACGTAACAAAATAAAAATACAAAACTTAAAGGAAAACTTTTTAATCTTAAGCCTGTCATAAAACCTAGTAAGCGCATCATGCTTCATTCGTTACATACAAATCAACAAAAGAAAATAGAAAAAAAATAAATTCATCTAGATAAATTCACATTACGTATGCCGACATGTGAAGTAGAAGGGGTCTCACGCGTCCGGTCGTAGATCGTTGACGGAGAAGGACAGTCGTCGTTTCGTGTAATTCGCAGAATCGAGACCAGAATCTTCTAGATCACTTGGCGAATTACGTCCGCTATCGGGACTGATGTTTCGCAGAATATTCGGACTGTCCAGGAGCTCTTTTAGGCTACGGTGCTTCAAAATTTTCTGGGCCGAGTTTTTTACGGACGATTTGAAACCGGTCAGTTTTCGTTTTCGTCGAACTGCTCGCTGCCGTCGAAGTTGGCAAGAAGCTACAGCTTCTTGGAAGGTCAATCCTCGGGGAGTGGGATTATCAAATGTTTCGGGTGTGCGGACTTCACGTTCGTTGTAGTCGGTACGGGGATGTTGGTGGGCGACATCCGGTTCTTGGAGATATTTTTCACTCTGCGAGTCCCAAAACTCGTGTAGATCGCTGGCAGGGTCATCGGCTGGGGTGTATGTCGGAGACATAACGTGTCGCTGGGCGGTCTGCTTTGATTTCGGCACTTTCCGATCTTTACGTGCGCTTTCTAAAATTGCATCGATCATACGTTCAAGTGTCAGATCACCCATTTTCGAAGAGCTAAGAGAGGATTCTTCTTCAACTGGATTGGCAGCTAAAGTAGACATCTTCACGCGTTTCCCTTCTTTTCGATTGGGCCCCTTGAATTCTGATGCGAGGTATCGGGGTTTTTCAAAATAGTTGTCGCCAATACCAACACCGCGGAGAGCCAAAATCGGCCCGGGCACAAGCGCGCAGGGAGAGTATTCGACATCGTAGGTAGGCAGCGTTGAAGCATACTGCTGGGGGACGGACTTTACAGACGGAGTAGCGATCACCCGCTTCGGAGTGAGCAACGGACTCGAAATAAACTTGTCCGGAGTGATGTTGCTAAGGTCCTTGAGGCTATCCAGTTTACGTATCGGACTTGCGTTTCGCAGGCCGACAGGTAGTGGTGTCGACGTAAGACGATTCTCTTTATCCTGCGCCGCATGTAGTTTCCTTTGTAGTGAGCTAATGTCTGAGGATTTTCTTCGTATTTTTCGTACGTTGGCAGATTGTGCCGGGAGGGAACGGCGACGTGTGGTTAGAGTTGCATCTGCTGATGACGTTGTACTCCTACGGCGAATGGTGTAATCTTGATTCGAATTTCGACTGGGGACTGTCGTAATTATTGTTGAATTCTCCCCCACTGTCGGTAAATAGGACTGCCGGTAGGGACCGTTCACTGCCCATTTGAGCATAGTGAGAAAGTACAGAATCTGCAAAAAGAAATACAAAAGAAAAATGAAACAAATGTAACGAGTGGCAATTGGGGAGGGCATAAAGACGAGAAGAGGAAGTAGGATGGTCTCGGGTTACAAATCGATCGATCGTTCTGAAATTCGAGGATCATTCAATGCGTAGCGATTTGAAGTGTCAACAGCTTATTGTGTCTCGATCCAGGTGTGCAAGATCTTTTATCCTATTCGCCGGTGTGCGATTTTGGCAGACAAGAAATTTGCATAAGAAGCAAGAAAGGATAAGAATATAGGGAATAACGTCACAAGGATATTGATGTGGTTGAATAGAAACAGGAATTATTTATCATCAAAGTATATTGCGAATTTATCGTAGTATACACGTTGTATAAGGAGCCATTCAAGGAGTGTAATCTGAGAGAATAAAGTGATAGCAATCGCATCTGCACTTCTCGCCTTTATATTTACCACGAGCGGGATCCAATGAACTCTACTGATCGCTTGACACAATAAATTTGAAAAAAAAATTGTTTGTTTTTCAAAGCGTTACCCCCCACTATCGCCCTGCGGCCAGCACTCACCTCGTGACATGTACCTTTTGCTATAAGTGTCCTTGTCTTCCACTGAGTTATTATTTTCATTTTCAGCCGGAAAAACTGTAATATTCAGTGATCCGTCACCAAAGGACTTTTGAAGAAACACAAACGATATGGGTCACTATTGGCCGCTGACAACAATGTAAACAGCACACACTTGGTATGACCGTGGAAAGTAGTGTATAAGCTGCACAATGCGTATGTAGCAAATGTCACTCTTGCTGAGATCCTGTTTGTCCTTTTCAAATTTTTGATTTGTTTCTGTTAATATTTTATAAGCATGTCGTAAACTAGACTAGAAACAAAACAAAAAAAATATTGAAAGAAAGGATCTGCCCGGGGCAGCAACTGGTTTCAGGAAGAAGAAATGGGTTAGAGGGAGAGAGTAGAAAATTCAATGAAATGAAAAATCGACGATAACGTTAGCAAACCGAGTGGAAAACTAGTTCCGAAACGGGACATTGAATCTTAAAGGTAAAAAAACGAGAAGAAATTAAATTAAGGATACAATCAAAAAAAAAGTCTAAAGGAAGTGGGCATGAGGAATAGGGATATGGGAAAAAAAAAACCTACGTCATTTCTACATTCTACGTTTTGTCAATGTCAACTTTGTCAAAAAAATTAGAAGCGGGTCCCGTGTCCTGTTTTTTTATTCCTCCCATAAGACACGGAAAAGGGTTAAACTAGTTTCCTCGGAGCCGGAATTTAGAGATGATTTGGGTGGGATTAGTATCTTATTCGTCAACTTTAATGCATTCGTCAAAACAAACGGATGACGAGTATGAAGAATTTGATGAAATTTGAGATTTTTTCTGTTTATTTTGTAGTTGCATATCGAAGCTGTTAATTAACGAGATTTGCGATAATTTTGAACTGACAGGGGTTCTGGATGCTGTCTCGTTTTGTTTAGCGTGGAAATGACTATTAATCTCGATCAGATTTATGATAGGATGTGGCTGTTAGGGTCGAATGTCTTGGAGAAGATCCCTTGCTGTCAGCGTGTCAAAAGATCTTTACGATCATAATGGCATGTGGTCACACGAGTGTGAAGGATTGAACCATTTGAGCAGGAAAGACCTATAAGCCAGGGAGTTGGACCTATTAATTGCGAGCTGGTCAGAAGGAGTTGATAGTAGTAAGTGACAGCTTTTAAGCTAGAGTTATTTCAGCAAATATTTTCCAGATCATAATCGTAATTAAAAAAAAAATTGACGATCATCCTTTAAAGAACGATGATCACTTAAGACGATCACTATAAGCTTAGAGGCGGCACTTGTGGAAACCACAGTCAGAAAAGCACCGCCAAAACCCTAATCGGTACTTCCTTCATCGATTATCACTAACCGATCAAGACCGCGGGATTATTAGTGATCAATTTGTTAACCACAGTTCCGCTCATAGATTTGCAGTACTCAGTATATTCTATTGCTGATTTCACATGTTCGCTGACGAGACAGCAAAATTTACCAAATGATCGATACCGGCCCTCGTGATCAACGTACGATCAGTCATTTTAAAAAAAATTTTCTTCTTAAGAACTATATATAAGAGGCGCACTGGAAGATAATAAAGTCTTTTATCCTTATCGACACCAATTTAAATTCAAAGAAGATCGACGATCCGGGAGGGCGAAGCTGCTTTCTCAAAAGAGCGTCGATCAACCCACCGATCGTTGGGTTAGTTAAGTCAGCCAGTTCTAGAGAAGTCGCAGTGCTTTCAGAGTCCTTTTACAACCGACATGCTAATCGATCCTGATTAGCCATGTCGGCGATCAAATGTGACCTAAGCTCTGTGATCGCTTACTACTTTTGTGGTACTTAGTGACAGTATCTTTAACCACGAAGAGGAAATTCTTGCCTAGACTATGTAGGTGTCAACATTAGATACTGGTTGGTTGTATAATCAACTGATATTCCAATTTATTGATGAATATGTATTGAAACCGCAACTAGTATACCACCGATAGTAAGACTGTTGCTGAACACTCTCAAAAGCAACATCCTGCAACATGTGTTCAACATAGCCAATCATAGGTGGGCTAAACCAATTGGATAAATTACTTCCTAAATAGATATTGCTCCGACCTAGCTAGAACCGTGGCGGTCAGTACGGCATATAGAAACCTACGCTGCCAGAATAGGCATCCGGTCTAACACCCACTGCCGTAGTTATCACAACACCCAAGCAGAGGAAACCTTGTACCATTTTCTCTGCGAATGCCCAACACTGACAAGTAGCAGGATCTGCGCCTTTGGCAGATACCTCGATGACCTCTTACAGGTAGTCAACCTCAGCTTGGCCAACATAACTAGTTTTCTTAAATCCACTGGCTGAATTTAAATGAACATCCCCCTTCACATCCCTTAGGTGTCACGAGTTTTGCGGCATCAAAACGGCACCTAAGTGCTAACTGCACCCTGACGCCCATAGCCGGGTAGCCACCCCAACCTACCTACCTCTCACGACCTATTATATCCCAAGCCTTTGGGACATTGTTGGAAAGACAGAGCAGAAAACTGTAAAGTATTCACAGCATTAGATGTCTGGGCATAATAGGCATTATGCGATCTTGCTCGTGGCAGTGGCTGGCCTTACTCCAGCTCACATACCTCGATCCCTTCACAAACGTCCTGCTCTAGCACAAATGAACATTTTTGACTATCAAATTGATCCCAAACGATTTAACCTGGGAGACTGCTGATTCCCTAATAAGCCTTAAAGATCGCAGATAGTATACAGAAGGCTCGAGAATGAAATGAAGCTTAGTGCTTGGGCTGAAAAAGCAATTTCTTAGACACTGCTTTACGGGAACCAGTAAAGGTACAAAGTCATACTCTAATGGCTTCTGAGCACAGAGGCTTCAGTGGCAACACTTTTGCTGACCTTTTAGCGAGGAAGAACCCATCTGATAAATAAACAGGCGCTCAATCTCTACCACTGTGGTATTCCTACAGAAATCGCAACATTTGATCCGCTGGAACATCCCCTGAAAAGGCTCTTTAAGAACATCACTCGGGGCTGTTAAGTGATTTGTCAGCTTCCTATGGGATATCAACCTAATAAAGCGCACCTTTCTCACGAGACTTTCGCACTGTGTCTAGTCGCCTCTGCCACCTTATAAGACGTATGTACCTTCATTTGAATAGTCGGGTCTCCTGAGGAGAGGAAGTTACCCCCCTTTCTGTGGGACACCTCAGATTCATTGAGAAGGTTGATGACATTCTCGCCTAATCGGCTTACTTGGCACAATCGATTTTTCTGCTCGTCTTAGCCTCCTTGCTAACTGTGGCATAAGCAAATGACAATGACCTTCCCATACCACTGGAACAGAGTTGTCCAAAAACTAGTTTAAGCGCTCTTTTTGCAAAATTTGAAGTCAGATGAATAAAGAGGTGTCTGATCTCGTCGAAATAAACCAGTTGATCCTGTCCAACAGATAAGGATCCCTTCGCTAAAACCCCACCGCTAATTATTCAATTTTAACCGTCAGTACCAGACCCTAACGATAGAATCCGCGTAATTTGTGCGGCTGCAAACAAACAACCCAATCAGTTTTCTCATGCTCGCTATGACAGACCAAGAAGCGGATGTAGCCAGACGTGCTCTATTGTAGTCCCTGAAGAAAAACAGGATCAGCTGGATATCGCGAAATAATAGTCGCCTATGGGTGTTTTTATTTTCGCGATACAAAAAAAAAAGAATTGCAAAGAAGGAAGGAAGAGAAAACAGGATTTCAATTCAAAGAAGCACATAAGATGAAATCGCGCCAAAATGTCCTTTGAACATTCTTCAACGTTTACTTTTTTTTTGGCAGTGCTCGATTTAGCGTGAAGTTTAATTCAAAGAAATGACTTGGGGTGTCACCGGCTACAGCACGGTTGCGATGGTTAATGGTCAGACGTTTAGTCGGTTATATCCACTCCATTAAGCGCCGCGGTGATATGGATATACGAGGTCGATCGCAGGATCATTGGAGAGATGAAAGGAAATCAAAAAACAAGTTAACGATGAATTAATGAAGTTTGAAGTGAGTTAGAGTGCTTTAGAGTGGATATAAGTGTTACGCTTTAAGTTCGCCGCTGTTCATATGCGGATTTTGAAGAGCTGACTGGATGCGGATTGGTTGGTCATTTGTGGGTTAGATGTTGAGTGGAATGGTAAATGGTGGAGGAAAATGACATGTGTTTAAGGTGCCCGGGGAACAGTGACTAATTAGCGAACATCCCCCATTTACATAAAGCGTCGCCAACGATGCGTCGCAGTCGATACAAATGTTTTCAATTACAGAAAATCACAACATCCTTCCCCCACAGTAGGCTGAGGGTAAAGGACGATTAATATTAATTGATTTCCATTGCAAACTACAAACACCGACAGACAGACAATAAGTATTTATCATCCATTATGACGAACACATGGCGCAGGGAAGACACTCCATAGCAGCATGCCCGTCCTGCATAATAAGGCCGAACATCAGCAACGTGTACGGAAGCGGGATCATTGTTTTCGAGGAGATAATAGATCTTCCGTTCTGAACACCTACACGCACCGATCGACGGAATGTTACGAGGGGTGGAATACACATAGGAATAGGATCAGGCGCAAATGAGACTTGATCACTTACCGGTTAGTGGGTATAAAATTGGCGGAAGTCCCTGAACTTAGATGCCTTCGTATTGTTTTGTAGAGTAAATCACTTTTGAATTCTTAGTTTGTCACAAGCACATTATCGATTTATCCTTTTCGTAATCACTCTCAACACTATTCCACTTCGTAACAGATATTTTCGGAATTTTGTCCGCACAGAAAACGTGTCTACTTCGCTCCACGCACGAACGGTGAATGACAGATTCTGGTTTCTGGTGAATGATTCCCGGAGTCGGCTACCGGTTCTGTGTGTCTAGCTGAGAGCGAATGATGGAAATCGAAAACATCCCCTATTTCGGAGAAGAGCGCGACTCTCAGTTGAATGGCATTGAATCGAGTTGAACGTAGTAGTGACGATGATAGAGGCCCGCCAGTTGCTTTCGTTTGACTCGTGTCTGCTGCCCGAAGGAGCATGTTGCACTGTTGTATGGACGATAAGAATCTTGTTTTTTTTTTCCTTTCTTGCCTTTGTACTTGGTTTTCATGGACACCCGTACCTTGAACATAGCGGTCACCGGATGGAAGAGCGGTCGTGTTTTACAATATCATAGATTAGTTGGGAGAATGTACATTGATATGCGGGATCAGTGATGGAACAGGTGTGTATGAGCGCCTACAAATGAGGATAAAGAGAAGAGTGTGCTCTTGTTATCGCGGTAAGGATTTAGGAATTCAATTAGCCTTGACATGACAGTTATTGCCACGTAAGGGTGAAGAATGGCCGAAATATTAAGAATTTTATGTGGTTTTCAAGATTTATTGTCGTTTTGAAAAATGAAAGAAGGAATTAGGCGTGAAGTATTTGCATACTTGAATCCGTCGGTCCACGTGTAGATCAGTGATCTTCTTCGCTGTTCCATACTAACATTTGCCAACAGGAGGTGGTCGATTAAGTCCCGATCATTCAAGTCGCGGGTGAGCCAACTGGTAGTGTGGCGCTATTAATTCAAATAAATCAAATTTTTTTGCTGATCTTGTCGATCTTTTTGGTTAATGTACACTTGTGCTCATATAATTAAGTCACAGGGAAAATGTTTGCATATTGCCAACTATTTTCTTTATCCGTGAACGTATATATTTTTTTTGTGCATGACGTGATCCTCTGTCAATTCAGTTATGTGTTTATTAGAATAAAACAGGAAAAAACTGACCTTTTGGGAAATAGCGATCAGTAATTTACAGTAAGCAGTACGGGTAAGTGCTCATATAATTAAGTCATTTATCTTAAAAAGTGTAAATTGACTATTTACGAAGTGCAAGCTCAATTAAATGAGTTTAATTTTAATATTTTTTTCTTTTGAAATGCATGATAAAGAAAAAAACGGAAAATTGCTGCAATGGGAAAGAAGAAAAGCTCGCAACGCTAGCTGATATGGGAAACCTTTCAGAAAATGAAAAGCATTGAAAAAGTTGTAAAGCTTTTAAGCTTTTCTCGTGACAAAATTAAAAAGGCCATTAATTATTACAATAAAATGCCACATTTAATGACAAACCGCGGAAGAAACCTCAAAAGACCACTAAAGCTGAGGACCGAAAGTTGATAAGGACGAGTTAATTAGATCCATTTCTCACCTCAACTGAAATAAGAGCGGAAATGCAGAGCCTTTACGGTGTAAATATCTCAACGCAGACTGTCCGAAGGCTTTTAAATGAGAATAATTTGAATGGCCGAATTGCGAGACGAAAACCAAATGTATCCAAAAAAAATATCAAAAAAAGGTTGGAATTCGCTCGTGAACACTGGCATAAGGACTCATCATTCTGGAAAACGATAGTCTGGAGTGATTAGAACAAATTTAACGTCTTCGGGAAGAACGGAAGGCCATATGTACGACGACCCCCAATAAAAGAACTGGACCCTAAATATACAAAAACAACCGTCGCTAACGGAGGCTCATCGGTTATGGTCTGGGAATGTTTCACCTCATCTGGAGTGGGTCAAATTGTCCAGATAAATGGAAAAATAACAGGTGAAATGTACAAAAAAAATTTAAAAGACCACCTAAACGGCGATTTTGCTGACAATTTACCACTTGCGTGGACATTTCAGCGCAACAACGACCTGGAGCACTGCTCTCGGGTCATTAAGTCATGGTTTGAGAAGGAAAAAATAAAAGTTCTTCAGTGGCCTGCATAAAGTCCTGACCTTAACCACATAGAAAATCGATGGGGTATTATAAAAAGGTCTGTTTCCGCCAGAAAACCCCACAACAAAAGTACCCTCTGGGAAATAATCCAAGAAGGGTGGAAAAAGATCACTCCTAGCGAATGTGCAGCATTGGTCCACACAATGAATGACCGGTGTGCGCAGGTAATTAAACAAAAAGGTTATCTAACCAAATATTAAGACAGGAAAGGTAGAAGTAAGTTCTTTAAAATAAAATGTAAGTTAATATCTCAATTTCTTACAGATGACTTAATTATATGTTGCCTTTCCAATAATGATTTCATCCTAAATTTGACGATATTTTTTTTCATGTCACATTTTAGTTTTTTTAAGTCGGTTCGTTGCAATTTTGAGTGGAGCACAACATCGATTGTTTGATCATTACGGCTTCAGTTGCAGGCGATCATCCAAAGATCAAAATTTTTGAAAGAATAAGTAGGTCTATGACCGCAATTTCAGTTATAGGCATAGACTTCTCTTCATATATCCTAACAGAAAGGAGTCTTAAGGTGTTAAATCATATGACCTCAGAGTTCAATCAACTTCTCCTTTAACCGAAATAATGTGATCTTCAGATTTCGCACGCAATCAATTCATTGTTCGAAGACTTGTGAGAGCGCAAGTTCATCCTTTTGAAATCAGATTAAAAGTCGGTGTTATAAAAGGGCTTTCAATTGGCGCGGGTAGATTTTAGCGGTCTGTGGCGGCCGTGTTATTCTAGTGACATCTGTCAAATCGATTGTTTATTATTCAGTTACAGATGCCCAAGCACCATGGCAAGTTAGACGATAGGACAGCATGTCCAAATGGTAAAACTTTATTATCAAAATGAGTGTTCGTTAGTGCAAACGTTGCACCAATTTTACGGTAGACGTGGTGCGGTCACAGTCGACTCTTCAACGTTGGGTGGCCAAATTTGAGACGACCGGTTCGGTAATCAATTAGCCAACATTCACGCGTCAAAGGAATGTAAGATCGACCGAGAACATCTTTGCGGTCCATGAAAGTATACAGCAAATCCCAAATGAGTCGATTCCTCGCCGTGTACAAGAACTCGGCTTTTCGCAGACTTCAACTTGGCGAAATTTTACGTTGGGACTTGGGCTTACACCCGTACAAGATCCAACTGAACCAGGAGCTCAACGTTCATGATCATAGACAATGCCGTTTATTGGCTGACTGTGCTTGGAAGCATATGGAAAAGAGCCCCAATTTTGCCCAAAAAATCAATTTTAGCGACGAGGCGCATTTTTTAAAGAATGGTTGTGTTATCAAGCAAAATTGCTTTATAGATGGACACCAACCCTCACGAGGTTCACCAGGTGACAATGTGTCCTCGAAAAATAACTGTTTGGTGTGGATTTTGGGTCGGCGGTGTCATTGGTCCGTACTTTTCCGGAAACGACGTTTATGATAACCAATTTCTTATGGCCTGAATTGAAAAATATGAATCTAGATGACATGTGGTTCCAGCAAGACGGAGCTGCGTGCCACACAGAGAACGCCACGATTGATATTCTGCATAAACGATTTGGGAGTAAGATTAACTCTCGCAGAGGTGACGTAAATTGGACACCAAGGTCAAGCGATTTGACCACGCTAAATTTTTTCTTGTGGGGTTTCCTGAAGTCGCAGGAGTAAGCGAACAGACTACTATCGACTGTGGACATAATAAAAGCCGTTGCTCAAATTTAGCCGGATCTATCCCGAAGAGCCATCGAAAATTGGACCACTCGGATCAGTGCTAATCCGACCAATTGCATATTTGCCTTTGCCGTGTTGATGAATGTTTTTTTTTTTAAGTTTAGGTCCATCGTACAGTATTCACTTTTCATCGCTAGTCACGATAGGATGAGGCGTCGACTCGCACGACACCAACGTTTCGAAACTGTGTCATCTACAGAGTGCGCCATCTCATATGGGTCGATGTAAGCTTCGAATAACTTCAACAATTTATCAAACGATCTTCATATGTCATAACATTTTGGAAACGTCAAATCAGTACAATTTTAACCATGAATCGCTTCACACCAAAAGAACGCGCGAAAACACTTTCAATGTTCATTAAAAATGAACGCTCGATTGTGCTAACTCAACGTGCGTATCGTGCAAACTCAACGTGCGTATCGTGCAAAATATCGTGATCGTGTTGCGCTAAAAAAAAAATACAATTCGTCATTGGGCCTCGAATTTTTTTTAATTTAGTTCTGTGGCAAGCCCTCGTGAGCAACCTAGGCCACGTCCGCGGCGTTCAAACTCATCTATTCAGTCTGTGAAGGCCAGTGTTCAAGAAGACCCAAGTTTGTCATATCGGCGCCGTTCGCAGCAGTTAGGCATCAGTGGGACCACTTTGAGGAGAATTTCAAAGGATGATCGTCACTTATTTCCATAAAAGGTGCAGATAACTCAAACAATTTTGCCACAATTTAACTCAAACAATGAGCCACGCCGTTTGGCATACGCACAAAATGTCGTTGCAATGATTAATGCTGAGCCGGAGTTCGGGCAACAAATTTTGATGACCGATGAGGCACATTTTACCCTCTCTGGCTCAGTTAATAAACAAAATTGTCACTTCTGGGGCACCGAAAATCCTCCCATTATTCACGAAGAACACTGATCAAAAAGCTGCTGTTTGGGCCGGTGTATGGTCTGAAACCATCACTGGACCGTATTTCTTCAAAGTTGGCGATACCGTGGATGGCGATCGATATCGGTGGATGTTGGCCTATTATGTGGTCCCAGAAATGCGTAAAAAAGGCTTATTTCACTTTTGGTGTCAACAAGACGGCGCGACATGCCATACAAAACAAAACAATGAACCTTTTGCGTAAAAAGTTCCCTGGCAGATTGGTGTCAAAAAAGGGCGATATTGACTGGCCTCCGAGATCGCCGGATTTGACTCCCCCAGACTTTTTTCTTTGAGGAATACACCCTGAAAAGCAAGGTGTATGCTAACGGCCCGAAGACAATAGAATAGCTCAAAAGAAACATTGGTGCGGAAATCGCAGTAATTTCGACCGAAATGCTCGAAAATGTCATGGAGAATGCGCGAAAACGAACATTTTTGCATCGGCAAGAAAGGCAGTCCGTTAATTGATATTGTTTTCAAAAATGAATGAAAATAAATTGTAAAGGTCTAAATTGAATAAAAGTTTTTGAATTTCTAAGATCGGTTGAGAATTGTTGAAGTTATTCGAAATTTACATCGACCCATATGAGATGGCGCACGCTGTATTATACTTGCAATAATTTTGCAAGTTTAACGTTCCAAAACGTTTTTATCTTCAAATTAAAATCATTATTTTTGAAGAGTCGAGATCAATCCCTACATGCTACTTCTATCAGAGCTGATCGCAGGGCCCAACAAGGCTAAATTTATTTAAATCTTTCGGAGAAAGTTGAGCTTGTTCAATGATGAGTTATAGATTGATTGTACGTTTGCAGCGGGGCCTTTAGGGTTCTCTTCGTTTTTGGGAACTACCAAAGACCTGCTAAGTATTGCTCAATTTTATTAAATTCTTTTAGCCAAATGAAGCGAAAAATCGCAATCTCAATTACCGATAGTTCCAACAGCACATGCAATAGACACTTTTTAAATAACCACGAAAAAACCGTGCGCATCGGACTAAGACAGCACGCGAACTCACAAAATTCCTCTTACTTTTTGAACATGTCACACAATATTTTTTTACTAATTCAAATAACAATTCATCCACACTCACCCGAAGACCTGAAAAACAATAGAGTAAGTAGGTTCTAATAGTCTCAAATGCACATCGAGCATAAATCACGAATGAATCCCTTTCAGCAGCCACTTAACCCCTTGTTTTTGTCAATCCTTTGAAAAGGAGTGCGGTACACATAATCAGCATCGAGGAAAAAGGCTAAAATTCGAGGATAAAATAAAGAATACATAGGGAAAAAGGAAATAATCGATAACATCAGAGCACGTGAAGTGAATCCATTGTTATCCTTGTGCGCGTTTTTCGCTCTAATGAGCCTCAATCATGATGGGACATAGTTGATAAAGTGTAGTAGTAGGTGAAGTCGGTGAACAAAATTCGGTTAAATTAAATTTAATTTGTCCGCTGTCTGTCGGCTTCTGTTACGGTGACCTACTGAACTTCCTTCTTATTACGTGCAAGCGATATAGCCGGGTAAGTGACCATCTTGAGTTTAATTGTTTTAATTGTTCGGCATTTGTTTATTTGTCGCATGACTTGAAGGATGTCCGTCAACTGGAAAATGACTGTTAGCTAGACAAACAGTTGGTATCTCTTACATCAGAGAGTGTCGCATGGTTCCCCTTGGTTGGGATCCTCCTCACCGCATTATCCCACTCGAATGCTCTTACCTCAACCACTAAGACCGTTCACGTGAAATGTTCTTTTAAAAAAATTCATCAAAATGCATCCTTTTTCATCCCATAACACACCTTTCATATTAGCAGGATCAAACAAAAAAAATGCGTTTCCCTTTCCCAGACTGACAAAGAATGACGTCCCGGTGTATGCCGCGTCATAACTTCACCATTCACGAAGAGGTGATGTTAATGTTATGCAAAATCGGTACAAGTAAGGGCATTCCAGCATCTTGACCCAACAGCGTCAAGAGCGACGTATCCTTTTTTTATACGTTGATTTCCTATGTACGGGAAGAACATGGATATTTATGAGATAATTCCGCTGCATAATAACAGCGCGCCTCCTAATGGAAATCAAATGGAAACTAAATTACACTAACGCGTATGCGCTGACAGATATGACGGTAAGTTTTCAAAAACTCCTAAGTTATAGGGAAACGTCGCGTTAATGGTCGATTTCAGTGACATTTCATTATTTATTAGATTCAAGGATTTTTTTATTTCTTTAATTTTTTAAAAAAATGTATGAGCTAAGGACGAGGCGGTCTTGACAGCTGCGTCCAGAATATATTTTTATTTCTATTTCCAATCGATATAATCGACTATTGGTTGTAAATATTTGTTTAGCCAATAAGTAAACAGATAAAAGGAAATTAAGCAAAGCGAAAGGTGGTGGGAAATGTAGCGTGAAAAGAGAGAGGAAAAAAACCTAATATTTGCGGAGATATGAGTTCTTAATAAACTATACAAATTCGCACCACTTGTGTATGTCTATTTTCAGTGTTTAGTGTAAGATTCACATCGACCATTTCATCCCAGCGCACGAGTAAAAAAGTTTTTCGAACATGCAAATGTGTGACGAGAATCTTCTATGTCCGAGGGAATGGCGGTGGAGTCGATCTAGGGGATGAAAAGAGACATTAGTAAGTACTGGATCCGATAACCGATGGACAAGTTCGGATTTAAAATATAAAAAAAGGCTTTCTTACCTAATTAGAAGGCGCTCCAGATCAGTGTGAACCCGGACATCAACCAACAAGACTATCCAGCCCACACAACAATCTTTAAGGTTGACCTACCATTCTAATTGTGTACGCTATCTTAGAATCGGTCTGCTATGTTGCCTCCCAGGAATCGACACCTCTCCGGCCGAGGCAGTACTGTCTATTCGCTCTACTTAGTGCAGCCATCTCAAACATTGGATTCGTAGAAGCATAAATAAGCCATAGAGAGGGCTGTACAGCCTCTCCGTTTAAACACCCATTTTCTCTCTCGATTCGGCGAAGGGCCTTTCCACTATCGATATATTTCAAGCCTCTGCGCCATAGAGGAGGACCCGGATGGTTAAGGTCTACGTTTCCATTGCCCTTTAAACCCGGAGGAGCTGGGGTTGGCAGAGATATTCCTCCTCTTATCTGAGTCCTGGGTATCCTGCCACCGGTCACTAGTCAGTTAAGGTAGACGAAATCCGCGTTCACTTCGGTTATAGCTGCCTAATGTGATGTTTCCTTTTTCCTTCATTTTGGTTTAGGTGCTCTCAAACACTTCATTGACGTCTTTTCGCGTTCGTCAATCACGTAAGTATTATCTGCGTTTCCAAGCTTGTCTTAGACAGCGCCTCTTGTACTGAACTTTTGTTGATATTGATGGGTAGATAGAAGAGACGGGGATTTCGTACATTGCGGGGGTTAATGTTGATAGAGACAGAGTTATAGAGGGTCGCGCAGTCAATGGTACCTGAAAGGAGCCGATGGATGAAAAGAAAGTCAGATGGTAGGGTGGTAAAATCAAAGGATTGCGCCAGGGGAGACCTCGAAGAGCAAAACGTAGGAATCGGCGTTGGATGCTCTCGATTCTAGAAATGTGGGTTTCTTGGTAAGGAGACCACACTTGAGAGGCGTATTCAAGAAGGGGCCGGACAAAGGTTAAGTAAAGAGAACGGGTAAGCTCCTGGTCACATAATATACCAAGATCGCGAATGACTTGAACCGTGGAGATGGGTTGATTATTGAGGAAGTAGGGACGAGGAGGAGGTTTGATTCGTTTACGTGAAAAGGTAATTGATTGGCATTTGGAAATATTAAGCTCTAACCATTTTTTGGAACACCAGATGGAAAAACTATTGAGATCAGATTGAATAAGGGAAGAGTCATGACTAGAGGAAATGGTCTTGAAGTACTTGGTGTCGTCGGCGTATAATGAGATGTGGGAATGTTTGATCACCATTTCAAGATCGTTTATGGAAAGAACGAAAAGAAGTGGACTTAAGTGGTTACCTTGGGGGACGCCGGAGGAAGCTAAAAAGGGGTTAGAGAAGGCAGATCTAAAACGAACACTGTAATAGCGATTTTCCAGGTAAGAAGATATCCACTTCAAAGAAATGGGGTCGAAGCCAAGGGAGGACAATTTGAAGAGTATCAGTCTGTGGGAGATTTTATCCAAAGCTTTACTGAAATCGGTTAAGATAACGTCGACTTCTTTGCCGTTCTCTAAGGCTGATAGGGTAAAGGACACAAATTCAACAGGGTTAGTGGTTGTGGATCTGCATTTGAGGAAACCGTGTTGTTAAAGACTTGCAGCGAAAACTTAGAGTTTCGTACAAAATACTCTCGAAGAGTTTGGACATATGTTTAGACGTTCTTCGGACCTTTTTTGTGTATAGGGGTGATAAATGAGGTTTTCCATAAGCAGGGGAATTCACCTTGGGATAGGAATAGAGTGAAGATTTTCGAGAGAGGGCGAGAGATGGTTTTTTTTTAGAAATATGGCAGGGAGACCGTCGGGTTCAGGAGTGAATTCATCATTAAGTAGATTTAATTTGTTTTCGATGATATGAGAATCGACTGTGCGTGGAAGAAATCGTCCAAGGGAAAAATTCGGTAGATAATCGAAGTATGAGAGGTCTGGAGCAAACGAGTCGTCGGCGAAAGACTGTTTAAAAAAGGTGGCGAAAAAGTTGGCGATAATATTGGGGTCTTTCGAGGTTTGATCGTGGAAGGAGAGGGAGGTAGTATAGCCATCAGATTTTCTTTTGTAGTTAACAAACTTAAAGAAGGACTTAGGATCGTTTATAAGATTGACTTGCGTTTCAGTTAAATAGCGTTGATAGAGGGAGTTGTGAAGGGCGGTAAAGTGGAGATAGCTGCCCAGGTAGTCAGAAAAGTCATTAGATGATAGAGTACGAAGGAAGATTGTCCATTGCTTATTTCTTTTGTTTCTTAGAGAACGGAGCCTGCGATTGTACCAGGGTGGGGTGGTGGACGAAGTTTTGCGTTGTGAAACGGGAACGTAAAGAGGGATAGAGTAAAATATTTCCCTGTAGAGTATGGATATTGCATCATTTACGGTTAGGTTATCAAAATTGAGAGGGGCATTTTCAAGGTATTCATTGATTAGGCGAAATTTTGCTTTGTGGAAATCGTAAGAGGCCAGAACTGCAATGGGTTTATTCTGTGATGGAGAATCGTGAAAGAAGGAAAGGAGGAGGGGAGGATGGAAGTTATCGATGGTTGAAAGGGAAAGGGGACAAAGTGAAACAGAAGAGTTGAGAGGACCGGTTGTGAATATGAGGTCGAGTTGTCTACCCATGTAGTTTAGGACGCCACTAACTTGGCTACGGTTTGAATCTGTTAGGCGATCCAAGAAGAGACATTCTTTGGCAGTAGTGGGATTGGTGGCAGTGTAAGACGATTGATCGTCTAATTGGATCCATTTAAGATGAGGAAGGTTGAAGTCACCGAAAACAAGGATTTCATCTTGAGGGTTTCTTAAATCGGTTAATTGGTCGATTGTGTTGATGGCGAGTTCATAGGATTCAATAGGTTGTGAGGGCAAGATGTAGAAACAAATGATGTATAGTGTCTTCTGGGGTAGAGCAATCTTAATTGAAACAAAGTCGAGAAGTGGGGAGGATGATACTGCAATAAGGGAAGAGTCAATTGTATTAAGGACGGCTAGTAGAACGCCTCGACAAGGGCAACCGTCAGTGGGTCGGCTGAGTTCGTCATCGCGATAAACATTAAAATTTGATGGGAACAGTTCGAGGTTATTTATGCTGGGGATCAGCATCAGTCATGTACACAACATGGCAGGGAAGACCTTATAAATTATGGTTAGGAGATCTAAGCACCTATATTTGGAACAAACATAGATCTTCTTCGTTGAGAGCCCATCCATCGGGTATGCCTTCCTCCGACCGAATTTGTCATGTAAATTGGTGAATGTTGTCACTCGAACCAACCCTTCCAGCTACTTTAAATATCTCAGTAAGCAGTCCATATCTGTAGCTGCAATAGCATCTATTTCAGCACGATATTGCTATCTGAACTTCGTCTAAGTCAGGTGGACGGAACCCTCCCTCCCCTCGTGGAGTGTGAATGGTTCGTTCTGCCGTACTCATCCTTAAAGGCTTTCGCTGTCGTTATAGCCTTTACCTTTCCTTTTACTTTTTCGTAAAATTTACAAACGCCAGTCCAGCAATAGCTCCCTTTTCGTGCTCTTTCCTTTTCTTTGGCACGTCTGGCATGACCAACTTCCCATTTGGAACCCTTAAGGATTTGACGGTACTTAAGACGCAACATTTTTCAACGCAAATGTACAATACTACGGGAGGTTTTGTCAGTACTCCAGCGAGAAGTGGCGCCGTGAAATAAACATTCGATGGCGTCCCTTTTAAAATTACGGTTTTGAACTTCGGATACCTCAAAATGTGAAGATATTTAAAAATGTTTAATTAAAAAAGTCGCCGATAGTATTAAGCTACATGTCATCTCTGTAACAGCAGACTAAACAGCCGGTTTTGATTACCAATGTGTAGATATACAAGATTTGTTCAAAAAATAAGGTGACTTTGTGAATTTCGCGAGCTATGTACATACATTCGATTTTTGAATTATTCTTTTTTGTTTTGTTAATACACATTTCTTCTAGCATATGCTGATATTGTCAGCCATTTTGGATATTTGGTTTATTTTTCACAGATATTAAGGTTAAATGTGTTTTGGTGTACTTTGCGAATTTTTGCCATTAAAAAAAATTGGATCAAATAATTTGTGTTACATTTTGTATGAAACATAAAACTAAGTGCTCCAACGTACTTTATGTATTGGCCGTGGCATCTGGCGCGTGGTACAAGCTCGTCAGAGTAGGCCGAGAAGATGTTAATGACGATGCCCGCCCTGGACGCCCTATCACGTTAACAATGAATGCAAATGTTGAAGCAGTGAAGAAAATTATTATGGAAAATCGTCGCATCACTATCAGAGAAGTTGTTGAGGATGTTGAAAACGTGTGTCAACGAAGTTTGTTCCGAAATTGCTAAATTTTTAACAAAAGAACCTTCGCATGAACGATGAACCAGATTTGCCGAAAAGGGTCGTCACTGGTTACGAAATATATGTATGTATGTATTTGGCTAATACGTGCAAACCAAAGCACAATCATTCCAATGTAAGCGACCAGAAGAGCTAAGACGGAAAAAAGCACTTCAAGTTTGGTCAAATTTGAAAGTTTTGCTCACTGATTTCATATCATTAATCGCTGCTTGTGCGAAATATTTTAACTAAAAATAACATCGCAATCATACCTCAGGTACTGGATTCACCGGAATGGTCCCTTGCGACATTTTTATCATCCCGAAACTGGAAAGACTGGAATGATAAAGGCCGCATCGTTGAAAGAGCTTAAGGCTATACCAAAAGCGCATATCAAAAGTTCTTCGAAGATTGAAAAAAGCGTTGGCGTAAGTATATTTTATCTTTAGGAATTAATTGGAAAGGGACGAAATAAATTTTGATCAATAAATAAACGTTTTTTGAGAAACATACAAAGTCACCTTATTTTTTGGACAAATCTCGTACGTTTAGCAATGTGTTTCAGACTTGCTTATAAACCTAGTATCGAAAAAATGAACTGAATCAGACTAATATAATCCGCCAAATTATAAACCCGACGATTGCTTTCTTTACCTTACTTCGACATACCGTCAAGTTGTTATTTCCTATTCTAGGAGAAAAATAATTTAAGGTCCACTAGTACTAATTGCGATTCTCTATGACAACAGATCTTCGCTGCATTTATCATTCCAACCCACGACACACGTTATAACGTTCATCGATTCGGTAAACTTTATGCCACTGACTTGCAGCTACACAACAAACCCCGCCTTTAAAACAAATTTTTAATGGTTTTACGACTGACAAGCCCCGATGCCACGACCACCTCTGTGTGCTTATCTACTTGCCACTTTATCATCCACGCATCGAATAGAGTAATTACAACTTAACAAAAATTCAAACGCAACCCTTATGCTGTCTCGTGTGACAAATGCCGCTGTCATTAGTCGCAGATAAAGACAATCACATTTTTAAGTGCTCTATGGCGTTTTCATTTGAAGTTTAATTTCTGGTTTTGACAACTGATACCATCTATGTGGCGGACGCACGTGTGGCGACAAACGTCAATGTTTACATTGGTCCTAGCGGTGTTATTGTCACGCTAGAATGCATACTGTAATTAAAGCATCCACCCACTGACCTCTGTAACGACGGCATTGTCCTGCAGTCAATAGCTTGACAGATTGTTGACTTTGGACAAACAATCGTCAGTAGGCAGGCGGCAGTCTAGGAAACAAAGTAGATTGATTTCGCTTCCTGCTGCGCGAGCGGACACTGCATGGTGCATTACCGGACATGACTGCTGATTGACACAAGTCGCATGACACCACTGTGCACTGTGCAAGGTCGCCCTAGAGCAAGGGAAGTGTAGTCGATCGTAAGCGCCATATGTTTAGCCCTAAAGGTGTCATAGGTATTGGGTTAATGCGATGCCAAACGCGGAGTTACACGAGTTTAAGGGTTTTTTAACGACATTTTCGTGATGCATGTGAGCAATTGTTCATTTTTCGTTGCAGTCGTTATGGAATTGCAATTGCACATGTTTGATTAATGACATAAGAGTGAGTCGCGGCAGCGATTGGCAATGTTATTAGCTCTGCCCGTGTCTAATTTATTGTAAATAATTTAATTGTTATCAATTGCATTGGCGTCGACAGGCGGGCAGAGAAAATTGATGTTATTAATGACGGAAAATAGACAAGCTTAAATGGTAAAAATTAGCAATCGTCTCATATTTCCCCGGACGCCTGTCCTTGTTTCAATATTTTGAGTTTTCGAAAATTCATTTCATTTTAATACTGAATCCGAAATTTCTTGAATAACAAACAAGATCGGAGTGAATTGTGTTTGGTTTCGGCGTACGGGACGTTACGGCGTATAGACGGATCACGCCGCTGCCAAAAGACAAAACGCCACACAAAGGGACACAAAAAAAGAGTTGAGGTGAAAGTATGTTTGCCGAGGAAATAAGGGAGAAATTAAATATGCAAATGAATTTCTCCGGAATAAAGAGGAAAAAAATTATGACAGGCTGGATGGGGAATGGATTTTTTTATGAATCGAGGAACATGTTTACGAAATAAGAAAATAATTACAATTTGATCCTTTTTGCGTCCTTTCATTCGAGTTTCGGGACAGCTTAAGCCTTTGATTTTGTTGCTATTCTGCTTATTTGGGTGTTGGTCCTTGGGAGGAGTCCTTGTGCACTTTATTTGAGAATACAGCACTTAAGTGGCCCGCTGCGGCAAGCATGCTATTATGAAAGCGAACAAGGCAGTTTTGATTTACAACCATTTTGGGAATTTATTGTGCTTGAAGGGGACTGGAGACTAATTAAATGCTTAAGAAAATAAGCATGTTCTCACGAGTGTGACGACGAGCAAGAAACGCCTCATGGGACGAAACAAGAAGACATCAGGATAACAAAACAATTGAGGAACAATGCTACAGTTGTTATGAATTTTCTTTCTTACACGTAAGCATAAGCTTCGATACTTAAGCCCGAGTCAACTAACTCTACTTTTAACTCCTTGGTGTAGATCGGGCAGGCCCTTTTGGGGAGTCGGGAGCAGTAAAGGATGAGAGGATGAGCCAGAGCATCCCCCATGGCACATAAGGTACATAAGGAGCAGCAATCTAACTCATTGTTGTTGTGACAAATAAGATCTGGGCTTTCAGGTTGGGGTTGAGCTTAGGAGTAGCATTCATGTTACGGAAGGCAAGATCATGCTTAGAAATCACCAACAGTCTTGGATACAAACGGATAGCAGGAAGCCCTGTCGAGTAAAAAAAAAAACTTATAACGGGCTATAAACGGACATTAATGCTCTCCAGGGAGTGCAATGGGATCGACCGAGTAAAATGCGGATGAAAAACTATAACCCCGGAAACTGCTCCAAATGTAGCAAACAATGCGGCAAAAAAGTCTTAAGCTTCCTGCATGTGAAGGCTCAGAATAATCCATGTCAAAGCTGTCCTCGGAAACATAAGCCTCTCCTACTCGATGACTTCCATGACATCCTAGATAGATCATACGTCCAGTAATAGCTATGACACCAAAACCGTTTTAGGAGGCATTGTGGGGTGGGTATGGAAGACATATTTGAACGAAGCACAAGGTATAAGGGGAACCAATTTTCTCCTTCCGCCAACCAAATTGATCATATTGCGATTGACGCCAGACACTTCGCCAGTATGCTGGAGGCCCGAACTTTCCGAGGAGCCAATATCGACTTTGATCAATCCCTTTTCACAACTAAGGTACGAATAGGGATTTCATAGAATCAACGGAGTTCAGTAGGATCACTTTAATTTGGTGTCAAAAAGCTGTAGTCTCAAGAGGCGACCAAGATCTTTGCTGACCATGTCTTCCTCAAGATGGAGATCTTATAAAAGTGCTATTAAGGAGGGATGCAGCCACTGATACGCTGGGTTTCACGTCAACACCCACAATAAGCCTCTGGTTTTAAGTGCAGCTAGGTATCTGAGAAAAAACCAAAACAGCATACAGCCATATTGACGGTATAGAGCTGTTCTTAGAGCTTACAGACATGCTTTAAAAAAAGAATAAAAAATAACGAGAAGCATGAGAGATCCTATCGCAGGAATGATCTTCGAAAAATTAAAAAACATGCCAAGGCTATAAAACCTGCAGAAGCCTGCAAGTATAAACACGGACATCCTGAGAATATGGAAAGACCAATTTCGTAGACTGATGACGATGATGGTCAAAATAGTTAAACAGTCCGGACAAAGACGAGAGAGAATTGAATTCCGTTCCACAGACCTAGGCAAGATTAAGACAACAGGATCAAAGCTAAAGGTGCATATAAGGCAGTTACTTCCTACTCTAAAAATAATTTTCACTGCTAGCCTGGCACTTGTCTACATACCTATTCCTTGGCGCGCGGTGAAAGTGATCTTTATTCCCAACATAGGGAAAGAAGATTACTCACTCGCCAAGAGTTTTAGACCAATCAGTCTTCCTTCTTGCTGAAAAGCATGGAAAGCTTAGTAGAGCTGCACGTGCGCAAAGTTGCACTTCGAATGCATCTTGTCTCGGACATGCAACATGCTTATCAGCGCAGATATTCCTGCGAGATTGCGTTTCAAAACCTAATTGGGAAAATTGAATGCGCTCTCGAAAGGAAAGAGTACGTACTAGGCATTTTCGTCGACATTGAGGGAGCTTTTGATAAGGCTACTTTCGACAGCATGTGTAACGCTGCTAGACGGCATGGCGTGGATGAAGCACTGGTTTTGTGGATCAAAGCAATGCTTGTGCACAGGACATTGATCGCTGATGCAGGCCTCGAACAATGTGTCAAGTCAACAGGAGTCGCCCGCAAGGTGACGGCTTGTATCCGCTGTTGTGGTGCATGGTGGTCGAATCTCTGCTCGATGCTCTCAATGCCTCTAGAATCTATGCCCAGGCCAGGATGTTGCTGCTCTCTCTGTCGGCTCATGTTTAGCGAATGTCTGTCTCAAAGCGCAGGCGGCGCTAGATGTGATCGAAGACTGGTGCACGAAAAATGGGCTGTCGGCTAATCCTCTTAAGACTGATGTCGTTCCCTTCACGAGAAGGAGGAAAAATACTGGCATTACTCAGCTGGTGCTAAAAGGCATTCCCATCCCGATATCCAAGGAAGCTAAGTACCTGAGAGTCATCCTAGATAGCAAGCTTCTTTGGTCAAAGCATGTTGAGTCCAAAACCACCAAAGCACTGTCAGCTTTTTAGCAATGCAACATGGGGCCTATCGCCGAAAAAGGTCGTTTGGATCTACACGGTAACGATAAGACCAATAATCTCATATGCATCGGTTGTTTGGTGGAGCTGGCTAACACGCAAACACGCTGTGCCTTCACTCACCAAACTTCAAGGAGCGGTCTGTCTCAGCCGCACGGGGGCTTTCTCCAGTACACCGGGAGCTGCTCTAGATGCTATGACGAGTCTTCCACCCCTTGACATATACATATATCAGAGGGTATGCACTGAAAGCCATTTCTCGTCTAAAGAGAAATGGTCTTTGGTACAATTCGCATTGGAGTGAAAGTGTACTTGCAGGAGAAATATCCTACGACCCCTGTCTCATGGATATGCCTTCTGACGCAATGACACCTGCCATCCTGCTGCGCTGTAATTTCACAGTCACATTTCCATGGCGTCAGGACTGGCTTTGGCCAGACACTGAACTTGGAATGGAAAATCTTCGCATTTTCACAGATGGCTCCAGGACTGGGCAGGGGTCCGGCGCTGGAGTTTTCTTTGAGCGGGAAAACATTCGACTGCACTTCTCGTCAGAAAAATATGCGTCTGTCTTTCAATTCTAATGGCCATGCACTATGTTGTGAAACACAAGTGGAGGGGAAAAAGCATATGCGTCTGCAGTGACAGCCAAGCTGCACTCAAAGCTGTGTTCAACCCTCTATCCAACTCCAAATTAGTGCATGAACTCAAGATCTTTTTGAACAAAGTCGGAAGACTAAATTCACTTAGGCTTGTATGGGTCCCAGGTCACTCTGGAATCCCAGGAAACAAGATCTTCGATGAAGTCGCTAGAAGAGGCTCAGAGGAGAGTTTCTCAGGACCTGAACCCGTTTTAGGTCTACCTGCTTCCACGGTCAAATCTGACATCAACGACTGGGTCTTTAATGCACACAGTCGTAGATGGAGCGAATATCCAGGATGCAAGATGACTAAGCGCATACGCCCTGATGTCTGCAAGTAGTCCGCAACTTTTTCATATCCTTAAGGAGAAATGATTGCAGAAGGTTTACAGGCGTCATTACGGGCCATTACACTTTTGCCAAGCATCTCTACGTGCTTGGCACCAGTGAGACGCCTACTTGTGCTGCATGTTGCGAGGAGGATAACACAGCAGAACACTTTCTCTGCGACTGTCCGACCTTCGCTCGCGCACGGTGACGCACCCTTGGGGCAGACGTGGTGGGTGCCGAATCTCTTAGCTCTACATCACTGAAGTCCCTCCTCACTTTTTTCCGGACAACGGGGAAAATACAATAAAGACAAGGTTTCTGTCTGCTAATATAATGGACCCGTATTTGTGTCTGAGTGCTCCAACAGATAGTAGAAGGCTCCAAAAAAAAAAAAAGATGCGATCGTTTAACCGGCTGAACAGCTGGAGGTGGTTGACTGTTACATACCATAGATGGACTCTCAGTATCACTTACCCGGTCCATAAAAAAAAGATCACCCTTGTCCCAGCTATAGGTGCATAAGTCCCCTAAGCATCGGTCAGAAGATCTGATGCCGCGCTGTGTGAAATGTACCTAAAACTGTTCATGAACGGTCTTGTAGGTTCCTAAATGTCTATAGGGACGAGCTGTATGGAGCTATGTAATGTTTAACATCCCTGGTAAGCTCGTCAGGCTCTAGAGTATTTTTCGAGACCTTCGTTGCAGAAGAAGGATTTAGACAGACCGATGCATTACTATGTAATTTCTCCAACATCATGAAGAGACCATTCGAGGCTTGGTGGCCAATCCTGAGACTCGATGTATTGTGAGTCTACTTAATTGCTTGCATGCGCAGATGATATTGACGTGAAATTGAAGCACAAGCGACTAAAGCACTACTGACGTCGAAAATGGTCGTACAACATCGACGTCTTGGTACGAACATCACAACTTTGATATAATCAAGTATTTCTCCTACCTATGTATGTGGCTCTATAGTGGCAAGCGGTAGCGACGACAGAGTTGAGATCATATCCCTCTTCCTTAGTCTAAATGGGGCAAGCCGGAAGTAGTAGCCAGTCTTATGCTACGGCGCAGGGTCTTGGTCATTATATAAAATGAATTAAGAGGCCCTTGGCTGATTCGAGATTCGAAAAAAATCTGCTTCCACTTTTTAGCCCGGTTTATGTTCACGGAGAGTGGAGGAGGTGACGGAATTAAAAGCGTACAGATTGTACAGCATAGGCTTAGTCAGACGTCAACTTCTAAGTTGGCTGGACCATGTGTAGCAATTAAACACCACAGCCCCGGCCTAAAGATTATTCTATTCCAACTCCGGAAAATGTTGCAGTAGAGGACGACCGTATTTAAGGTGCCACAGACAGTTGGAAAGGACCTCAACCAATCGGGAAGCATTGGAACCAGTTGGCTAAAGATTGAGCCGATTGAAGTGGCTTGTTAGTTAGGGTTCAGGTTCACCCCGAACTTTGGTGCCAACTAGTTAAGTGTACTAGACTAGTACTAGACCCGGTATGAGTGCGAGTTCGATGACAAGAAGGACGGTGGTTTGCAATAAAATTCTATTATTTATCCAAGGACCTTAAATAAAGATGCTCTGCTTGGAACACTGTGCAAAATGCATTTAGTACGTGGCTTTTCGGTAACTGGTCCTAAATATCTGCCCTATACTTAAGAACCTGATTTCTTGTCACCAGGACATCATAATGCTATCACTAAAATGATTAAAGGAGTCTTAGAGTTCATAATGTACCAAAAAACTATTTGACTATGATCCTCTCTACAGGGACGCACGGTGGCAAGTTATTTATGTACAATTCCCTCAAGGCGGCGATCCCCTGATGAGAGAGATATGATGAGCACTAGGAAACCGATCGTAAGGTAAACGACTTGTAAAGATGTCTTCAACGTGTGAGGATAAAAAATCAATCAGAAATTTGAAGAAGCGTGAAATTTAAATGTTTCCCGAACGCACGAAACATCAATCAATTCCCATCGAGGCCCAGCATCATCATGTCTCTTGCACGCGATTGATGATGAAGTTGTCATCTTCAGCTTGTCATGAATAATAAATTAGAAATTTAAATGCAGTCTTGCGTGTGTTTTCTCTGTATCTATATCATTATATCATTGATCCTGCCTGCGAGTCATCAAACATACCGTATATCCCCATTCGTTGCCTTCTGTCGACTGCGATGGAATTCCTTTATGAAATCGGATCACTGGGACGAACGCCCGTAGGCGCTAAAATTACCTCTGCTTACATGCCTATTGTTTACATCCTTCTCTTCCATTCTTTTTCTATTTTTCTGCTAACTAAGTGGTTTGTAAGTGCAGATTCCATACTCACTCGGATGTAACCGATCTTCCGGGATCCTTCGCACCTGGTGCTTGCCATCGCCTGAAGCAATATTCTCCTCTTCTGATTTGTTCGATCCTTGATCATCTGCGAAATTAACCAATTCATTGTTGTGCAATAAGGAAGAGAAAGGGCGAAGACCATTGAAGCCTTTTTATTTTACTTTCTTCCTTCCCTTGGGCTCTATATATTATACCATTCGCACCCTCTCCAGATCCAAACGTAGTGTAGACGGAGATGAAGAAACACTGTTCATAATGTAGGATCAGGATCAATAAGTTCTACTTTCGGGAGGATCGTACATTTTCTCAGGGTGATAGATGCTTCCTTTCGATATGCTATCGATTTGTCGATTGCGAATTTTCCACTATAACACGCTGTTAATCCGTTAAGAATGGGGTAGGATGGACAATTTTCTTATCCTGCCGATTCTAATCTTTTATTCTACTTTCCTCAAACACAACATCGCGATGTTTATGTAAAAAAGGAAATTGTTGAGAGGAAAAATGTTGAAGCGTTGGAAAAATATTTGTTTAGTCAAAGGATATGTCATTCGATAAAAAAGGGACGAATTTAAGGATAACTTCCCTTCCTATCATGGCTGAGCGCGATATCGACTGAGCAAATACGTCGTCTGAAGACGTTTTTTTTCCTCTGTTTTTTAGGTTACAATTTCTTGTTTGGCTTGGAAGCGACTTATTTAATTTGTGGTTAATGATCCAAGGAATTGATATACGGCAGATTTATGAGGCAATAAATTCTGGATCACACAGGCTATGTGTGGACTCTACCCCTTCTGAAAGAAGTAAAGACAGAAAATGAAAAAAAATGTTAAGAAGATCGGTTCTACTGTGGAAACGTGCGGCATCCCATAAAAATGCAGTTGCTAGAGTAGCCTTATGATTTTTTTTCAGTCGATATAAGGAGGACAAAAGGAAGATGGACCTCCAATATACTCAAATATATTAGTTAACGCCGTAAGGATTAAACAACGTAAACAGCGCGTTGTTCAAACTTCAACATTTGTTGCAAAAGCACTTGACGTGTCTTTGTCTTGTTGGAAAATGTATTCTCTTTGAGTATGTTTCTTTCCTTTCGGTTCTGTTAACAGACAGTGACTGTTCATCAGCTTTTATAGCCGCTCAAACCATGTCAAGCGGCGGAGCTTGAAACACGATCGTTCGCAACAGCTCCTTTGTTCTATCGAATTTCACTTTTTTTGACCATCGATAAATTTTTGTCCTTTTCGGACTTTCATTCGAGCTCCTCTTTCAATATCTCTTTCATCGTTGCCTTATATATATGTAGTTCAGCAGTAATTTTCCTGCCACTCCATGAAGGATTTGGTTCAGTTCGAGCATTGACAATACTTTTCGAACCACTTCTGACGCTGATGTAATTTTTTTTCGTTAACACTGTTCGAATTGATGTAGCACGTTATACATCGAGACATGAAAAATGTATTGACATCGAGGAGCTACGAAGCCCTCACGATAGCCGCGACTTCGTTAAGATCTAGCTTGGGGATGATTTACACCGAGGATGATAACACTTCTGGGATTTATGTATATAGGCTATGTTAGAAAATCTGAGAATTAGTTACCTATTACGTTACCCATTCCGAGAAACAATACATACCCGTATTTAGACAACGGCTGCAAGTTGTGTTTCAGTTCCATTACCGAAAAGCAGAGTTGTGAATCTGGGAACCAATATACAAGGTTAAGACCATTGTCGGTAGCGAAAGGTTTAATTGGATTGGAAGTAATAATCAGAATTTCATTTATAAAAATTAAAAAAGTGTTGAAGACAATACGGAGCCCTGCGGGACACCAGCCTTTATATAGTGAATATCAGACTCAAATCCAACAAAAACAGTTTCTCATATTCTCAAGAGGGTTTTTAGCGCATTGAAGAAGTGATGCGTCCATATTACACAAAAAAGGGCTTCATGCCAAAACTTTGTCCTTGTCCAAGGCTTTTGAAATATAAAGAACAACAGTTTTGTCCTCAGGCAGAGATTTCATCAAGTCATCAGTGGATTTGTTGCTGCGGTAACCATGCTGTCAGTTATTGAGAAAGTTTCACAGCTTATTGGCGTTTTCATTACCTTTGAAAAAAGGGAAGTTAGAATGAGGTCGGTGGTTGGAGGGGAAGAGAACTCATGTTTTTTAGGGATGGAGTGGACAAAATTCTTTTAGACTATCTTAAGAAACCTGAAGAGTAGAATAGACGGCGGGGCTTTGCAGTGGTTTTAAACATTTTCGATGACCGGCAGGTCCATATCAGGTCTTTCAAAACGCTTGTAATCGAGCGAGTACGGTAGCGGATCGGTTAGTATTGACGAATTCTTATACAGCCGGGGACAAAACACAAAAGGAGAGCCAAGAGGTAGCACCAAAATAAGCAGCAGGCAGGTTGAGTTTATCGAAAGGTGTATCAGCTAGTATACTATCATGAGTATGGACGACAAAGCTGAGATGACGACTTTTTGCCTCAGTTTTTGTTCGAGCTTGTCTTATATACTCGAAAACATACCACCTTAACCTCTAAACCTCTTTATAGCTTAAGTCACATCACACATTATTCTCAGGCTTGATTGGTGGGGGGCATTTTCCTAAAGAAGTTGTAAATATCAAAGCCCGTAATCTTTTAAGAATTCAAATCCCTGGAAAGTACTGAAAGACTACGCGATAAAGTATACCCTATAAAATGAAGTTAGCCATTTCCTTTACGTCAGTGGTAAAGGAAAAAGTTTACTAAATTTCAGAAAAATAAGATAAACGCTGTACGAATTTGATTCCAGGCCAGATTAGGATTTATACACATAGGGAGCTTGTTTCGGACAGCCGAAGAGTTGCAATCCAATGGAGAGAATAGTTTGATGACCTGCTTAATGTACATTAGGAGTATCCAGCATTAGAAAACCATGTTTAACTCGCGAAAATGTTGACCTTCTTTTGAGTAATGCCTGTCCAAGGATGTTGTCGGAGCTACTGAGAGTTGTGTTTTAATGCGATTCGGCAAGCGATATTACTACCGACGTAGTAGAGGGCGAGAATGAAGAATGTTGAATAAGCGCACTAAGTTATATGCTTAAAGTCCAAACTAATCAACCTGTTCTTAACAAAGTGCCAAATTAGCTGATTTGTGGAGGGAAATGTGAGCTACTTGGCATACCATGACTACGATCTCAACCGATCTATCGATAGCTGCCCTTGTCGTGGCGTTTTTATAGCCGTCCTAAAATCAATCGGTTCATCCTTTTTTGCAATATAATCTTCGCCGTATCTCGACTTCGTTTCAATCAAGATTGTACTGCCCCGTAAAGCTTTTATATTTTGCCATCGCAACTTTTTGAATCTTATGAACTCGTTATTAATATGATAGATAACATAAATTTACGGAACAAAGATGATATTTTTAAGTTGACATAAAATTGACTTTATTCGAAAGATAATCTTCTGATCTTGGCCTCCAAGATCGTGCGATTTAACGCCGCTTGACTATTTTCTGTGGGGATATGTGAAGTCGCTAGTCTACGCCGATAAACCCTAAACGATTGACCACTTGGAGGACAACATTCGCGTTATTGCCGATATAAGGCCACAAATGTTGGAAAAAAGCATTGAAAATTGGACATCCAGAATAGACTACGTCCGAGCCAGGCGTGGCGGTCATATGCTAGAAATTATATTTAAATAATGTCAGAAGATTTCCTTTCGAATAAAGTCAATTTTATGTCAACTTAAAAAACTCATCTTCGTTTTATTCCATTTCAAAGTTCTATACCTCTATAAAAAACAACCTTTACAAAGGAAAATCTGATGGCTACATTCACTCTCTTTCAATGGAGAAATCTTGAATGATTCCAAAATTATCGCCAACTTTCTTTCCAACTTTTTCACTCTCCTTTGTACCGAACACTACTTATTTCGATTACTTACCCTTGGACCATTTCTCCCACATACTGTTGATCCTCATATCATCGAAAATAAATTGAATCAACTTAATCATGTTTTCACTTCTGGGCCCGATCATCTCCTTGCCATCCCTGCAATATCCCTGTCCCTTGAAGAATTCCCTCAGATATGGAGAACCGCTTTTATAATTTATATGCACAAAAAAGGCGCGAAGAGTGATGTTAACAACTACCGCCTCGTTGCCAAACTGTCACATATACCCAAACTTTTGAAAGTATTCTACGTTTCCACTGCAAATCTCTAATCTCCTTTAAACAACATGAGTTCCTCAAATACAGGTCTACAACCACGAACCTAATCGAAATGTTCTTCACTCTCTCAGTATTAGAGAATGGTAATGAAGTCGACGTCATTTCAACTGATTTCAGTAAAGCCTTCGACAACATCTCCCACAAACTAATACTCATCGAACTGGCTTCCCTTGGCTTTAAGCCCACTGCGTTGAAGTGGATGTCTTCTTATTTAAAAAACCGTCACTATAGTGGACGTTTTAGATTTGCCTTTTCTAGCCCTTTCTTAGCTTATTCAGGCGTTCCCCAAGGCAGTCACCTAGGTCCACTTCTTTTCATTTTACTATTAACGATATTGAGACAGTCATCAAACATTCCCATTTCTCACTGTACTCCGGTGACACTAAGTTCCTCATTAAAACTCCGTCTTTTCAATAGCCTTCCCTTCTCCCAATCAGCTCTGAGTTTGTCGTTGACAGCCGTCGCGCATGGTCACAAACGAGTGAAATAGTAAAAAAGAGAAGTGTTTTCAGTGTTTTCACTCAGCACCCACGCTGACTTGCACTTTGTTGGTGAAGCAAATCTTACTCAACTTGTGAATGAGCCGTCGCGTATCCCCGATGTTGCTGGTCATACCACCAATACGCTGGACTCTCAGCCTAACAAATACACCATTGATGTATTGTCGCCTCTAGGCTCGTCCGATAGCTAACGAAAAAGCTACTACAAGAACAGTATGGCTATAAGGGAAAGCCAACTGGTGTGGCCTAGCAACTTCTTTCGAATCTTTAACTGGTCGTTGTGCTTCCTCGACAACCTAGTAAACGCCGCAGCTGATATTACCACAAATATTATCCGATTGGGCATGGCAAATTTAATTCCTAGTAGGATTAAGAGCACCAGGCCAAAGTATAAAACGTGGTTTAACTTGAGCTCCAAAGGAGCTACTAGGCTAAGGGAGGTAAGCTTTCGGGCCAAATAGTTTTAAGGAAAACCAAAAACAGTACATACGAGCCAGAAATGACTGCAACACCCACATTCGACGGGTTAAATTCCAATCCGACCAGAAATTGAGGCGTAGTCCCAAAGTTTCTGGTTGGTTTCTGGTCAAAAACTCAACAATGACATTCCAGCTATTACTCCCTTAGACAAAGCTAACCTACTTACTGTCCACTTCGCAGCCACTTCACAGCTCCCAGCTTATACTTTGTCTCCCCCTGTGCTAGAGGGCATAAGACAAATCCACTTCCACACTCGTACAGTCGCAAAGGTTCTTAAAACCCTCGACATACACAAATCCGCTGGTCCAGATGGTATTACCCCAATAGTTCTGAAGGGGTGCTCTTCTACGCTGGCAGAACCATTGCGTAAGCTTTTTCACCTTCCGTACTCTTCTGCGCTCTTTCCGAGTCGGTGGAAAACAGCATTTGTACAAGCTATAGCCGAAAAAGGCCATTGCACAAACGTCCCTTCTTTCCAAGCTTATGAAAACGCTGATTAACCGTCAGTTTATGAAATATCTTGAATCACAGAAACTCCTTAATGACCGACATTGTTGCAACAGATCCACTGGTGATTTGATGTCATTTCTCACCGAAAAGTGAAATCGCTCGCTTCATTTCGAAAGCATTTGACAGGGTTCGGCATAAAGCCCTTTTGTCGAAAATGCGTGCTTTCGGGATCGATGACTCTCTTCTTGGTTGAGTTAGAAACTACCTTTCCAATCGTTCAATTCAAGTTGTTTTGGACGGATTCGAGTCTGTCATCCATTTCTTAAATGCTGGTGTTCTCCAGGGCTACGTCTGGTCTCCGACACTCTTCCTCATTTTTATAGAAATCTGTCACTTCTAATCCAATCCACCCCTTCGCTAACGAAAGTACCCTTAGCTTCTCAGATTTGTTCACTACTTTACGACCCTGCTCTTCGTGGAATTTAATGTCTTTAAAACACAGTGCTGCCTCCCGTCGTTAAAGCGTATCACTAACCTGCAGCCATTATCCATGAATGGCCCTTGCATCTCAGATACCGAAAAGCCTTCCATACTGGCTATGTGTGTTGCTAAGAATGCTGCGAAATGCCTAGAGTTCTTATACAGCTGTAAGAAATATTTCTCATCCTTAGATCTGCCTACAATCCATAAGGCATTCATTCGTCCTAAATTAGAGTTTAACGCATCGAACATCGAAGGAATATTTCCTGCCCTTCCCTGTTTTGCGAGTATCGTTACTTCCATAAAATACTATACATCAGAGGACTCATCAACTCACGCAACTTATGCAACACCCAACACCGCCTACCTTAAAGGCAGATCAGTGGAAAGTGCTCTGCATAGTTTTGTCCGTGAAATTGAGGGCTCGCTGAACCTAAAAGAGTTTACAATGGCAGCCTTCCTCGACATAGAGGGGGCCTTCAACAATGTAAACACAGAGGCCATAATAACAGCTCTAGAGGACATAAAAGTAGACAAATCCATTGTAATCTTGATTGAAAATATGTTGAAGAACAGAATTATCAATGCAGACATTGGACACAGTTCTATAAGGAAAGTGGCACACCACAAGGAGGAGTTCTCTCCCCCCTACTGTGGCTTCTTACAGTCAACAAAATCCTCAAATTCTTTATGGAGAAAGACACAAAGATCATAGCGTACGCGGATGACCTGGTTATCTTGATAAAAGGTAAATGTCTACCAACTATCAGTGAACTAATGGAATCTGCGCTGAGAGAACTCTCCTCGTGGGCAAGACAGAACGGTCTGAGAATAAACCCCCAGAAAACCGAGCTGGTCTTGTTCACCAGGAAAAGGAAAATTCCGATATTTGCTCCCCCAAAGTTAGAGGGCACTCCACTCAAACTAAAAGCGGAAGCCAAATATCTAGGCATCATTCTTGACTCAAAACTCTCCTGGAAAAGGAACCTGGAGGAAAGGATGAAAAAAGGATTGAACGCTTTTTATGCATGCAAAAAGACCTTCGGAAAAAGATGGGACTTGCAACCTGACATCATTCATTGGATGTACACAGCAATCATCAGACCCATTTTAACTTATGGGGCCCTAGTCTGGTGGACTGCTAGCAGCACGAAAAGCTATATGAACATGCTCAACAAAGTACAAAGGTCAGCCGCTGTTTGCACAACGGGAGCCATGAGAAGTACGCCGCAGGCAGGGTTGGACATGATTCTTCATCTCCTCCCCCTGGATCTTTTCATAAAAGGCTACGCTGCAAAGAGCGCTCTTAGACTAAGGGAGTCCTCTCTGTGAAAGCAAGCGGCCATACTCAGAATAATAGACGACCTGGGAAGGAAATATGGTTTTAGTAGCCTCGCAGCTACGACCGACTATATTTCCCCCCAAAATGACTTCTCTCTCAGTATACCTATCCTTTCCCCCGACGGAGAAGAGTGGCTATCAAACGCTGTGATCAACGACCACGAGATCACTCTCTTCACCGACGGATCGAAAATGAACACAAGCACTAAGGCCGGGTTCTACTCTGATACCCTCCACAAACAGGAATCATTCAGACTCCCTGATCTGTGCACCGTTTTTCAAAGAGAAATCCTAGCAATAGAGAAAGCAGCCAAACACCTACGGGTAGCCGATATCCCACCATCTGATATCACTATCTTCGTAGACAGCCAGGCTGCACTGAAGTCAATAGGATCCTGTACAACGAGATCAAAGGCTGCCATGAAATGTCGCGACTCATTGAAGTCAGTCAGACACAACAAAGTACAACTCTGCTGGGTCCCGGGGCACAGCTCAATTGCAGGGAACGAAAGAGCAGACGAATTGGCCAGGGAAGGGTCTGAACTGGATATCAGCGAAGCGGACACGTCATTGCAACCACCGATCAGCGCATTATACCGGATCATAAACGACACAATCATCAAAGAAGCCAACTCGTCTTGGGTTACAAGAAACGACAGCTACACGACAAGATCATCGTGGCCAGAGCTCAATATCGGAAAAACAAAGAAGCCCTGGAGCTGGACTGTAACTCGATCCGTATGCTCGTCGGAGTGATCACAAGACACTGTCCCATTGGAGCAATGCTCCGGAAATGGGACTCGGGATCCAGCGAACTCTGCCGTGGCTGCGGCGATGAGGAAGAAACTGAGACGATCCAACTGCCACTGCCCAGCTCTCGAGAATCGACGCCTAGTGTCGTTAGGCCAAAGATTCTTTACAGAGATTGCGGATGTGGCTAATGCAGATATATCGGATTTTCTAAAATTCATTAAGAGCACGGGGTGGTTTCAGCCACCACGTGATAAGACTGGTTAATTTATGTGTACCCACACAAATGAAGGGAATCACAATGGGCCTCTTGGCCTCCGAGTGGAAGTGATGTTTAACCATCACACTCCCCTTCTCTAACCTAACCTACTTCCATAAAAAATGCTCTAATGAAATAGCTAGTTGCATATCTCCCACTCTAGGAATGCTCACCAATATACTCTGGAGCCTACTTTCGGACGTACTGTCAAATATAGAGAATCTTTCTCGGGAGTTCCTTGCCGGATTTCGTCTTCTCCTCTCAGTTCAACGTGCAAGCATTTAAGACCAATGTCCATCGGCATCTATATGTGTTATTAAACGTTGAGTGCGCGCATATTATAAAAAAAAGCAACGAATAATACTGGACTAACCAAAGAACCTTGTGGAACTTCGTGTAATTCTGAAAATATCGTTTTTTATTCAATTTTCCGATCAGAGGACTGCCTCTTAATATTTTAAGGACGAGAAATAAATAAGCAATTGGCTTCAGTGCCTCAAGAAAGTAGCCCCCACGTTCCCATGCTCACCGATTACCGATGCGTGTAATCTTTCATTTATAATCTTTATTATTTGCAAGAGTCCTTACGACATAAAAAAGAGGCGAAATCTCTCATTTATCTGTCAGATTGCATTAGCCATCTGAGCGTGGATCGCTCCCAGCACACCTGGACACGCCATTCGCTATGATTTCCTTTAAGGAAGTCGTATGCCATCGAACATCACCCGATCGAGGGGGAGAAAGTGATAAATCTGAGAACGTTATCCTTCGAGAAAGTTTGTTCCTTTCATTCAGTTGAGACCTTGTGCCTTGTGACATGGGATGATGTGAAGAAAAAGAAATAGAAAAATTGCACAATTGTGGCATAATTTATAGGAAAACAATTCGAATATCCTGTGCCTGTAACGGTACTATGACTGAATTGCATTGTATTCAATGCTTGTCGATCGGGATTAATAAAAGAAAGGAAGACGAAGGCGCCCCTTTTCCACTTTTGTGTTTCTTTCTAAAGATTTTCGATAATTTTTTGCGGGATATTCCTTCAGTTGGTTGACATTCATGATGTCCTTTTTACTGAGTAAGGTTTATGGGTTTTTTGTATTTCAAAATTCATGATTTCCCTCGTCCCTTTGAACTTTTGCGACAAATTGTCATCATCAAGGTGAGAAAGGCACTTTGCATAAATAACCAATTTGTTATCAGTTCTCATAGATGAAAGGGGGTAAACGGGTATTAGTTTTCGCAAGCTCATCGCATCATGGAACTGAAGGACTCGCATACACTTATCTCTTGAAGGACATAGCGTTTGGATCGATGATTCAGCGAAACAGGGTGCGGGTCATAAATCAAACTCGCAATCGATGATATGCAAAATATTGTAATTCGACAATACCCAGGGATGGTGAGGAATGAAGCCTCCGAACCCCGAGGTGACTGGGAAATGCTGCAACCCATCCCTCGATGGTGGTGTTGTCGACTTCCTGACCGCGATATGATATGAGTACCACGCTACCGATGAACTCATCGATGTACATGAGTTTTCAGGACACGGTTCCTGTCCTATGTGATTGTTTTCACATCCCAATTTGATTCGTAAATATGGCACGCATCCATCAGTCATAGATGCAGACAGAGGTACGGATATGTGAGTAAACAAAAGTCCTTATTTGCATGGATTTTAATTATGACCGCACACACACCCTTATTTGCCTATGTCCACCCGTGGACACGCATCGAGGGGTTCCGCGGACGCGTGCTTACTTACTATTCGGATTTACGGCTGTTCGACATCGTGGGTATTGTTTCAAAATTTCGAAATGATTCCAACGCGAACCAGTCGAGCGAGAGGGGTTTGGAATTACGTTTGACCCTTTTCGGGTCTAATTTGATCATCTCGTCGCCCATCAAACAGGAATTGCTGGTTCTTATCGCGCGATTAGAAGCGATTTCTTCAGGAATCATTGACGCGTGGAAGCTCGTTTACTGTACGCGTGCTCTACTAGTTTCTAGTTATTATTTGCTTAAAGTTGGATTGCTTTTTCCTCTATTTGGTTTTCGTGGACAGAATTAGAACAGTGGCGAAAATGGTGTCATATTTGGTGCGGTCGGAGGTAAACAGGATTGGGAAGTTAGATATAAACAGAACAGGGTAACAATTGGAAGGGATTATTATGCAAAGTATGATTTATGGCGGTTAATAGTGTGGTAATGGCAAAATCGCTGGAAATTTTGAATCCACCTTAGTAATATAATTATTAATCGAGCCTTGGTTCCTCGATTTAAATCAGTTTTATTTTTTAAATCATTTATTGACAATCGTCATGTCACAGTGCCCGATACACGCCTCCTCCGAATCCTCCACTGCGAAGTGGTCATTCAAGTAGAAATAATGTTCCATCCAAGTGCGCGTCATCTTCAACTGCAGCTCGTTGCACCACCACCCGGACGGAAAATGTCAATCATATTTGAGACACATCCTGCATTCACCCTGCATTCCCGGTGTTCGAATTATCTCCTGTTCTCGTCCCGCGATTTTCATCTGACTGCATTTGAACAACCGCGATCGAGTCATCCCATTCGAAAAGGCCGGCCATCAGATCCGTGCGATAACATTCAACCCGACAACAATCCTGTTGTTATCCCTTTGCTTGTATGGTAAATGTACGATAAGGCTGGTGAACGAAATGCCTATAGAAGAAAGCACCATGCCTCACTGATTGAATATGGATTAACCAAGGAAAACGCTTCGTGCCACACAATAGGTAGCCTTAGGGTGCGTAAAAAATATTATTTCATAACCGAAGGATAACTTAGAAAAAAAAGTCAAAATGTAAATAGACATAAAAAACGCAAGCGGTCCTACTCACCCCCAGGATGATACTCTTGCGGGGTTAATTTTAAACAGAAAAAGGTCGATCGTAGATAAAAACGATTTGGAGATTAGCTCTGTAACTGCACTTGCTTAAAAACCTATTTATTATTTAATTTTACTTTGCAAGATAAATTCAAATTCGAATTCAACGGCCACTCACGAGCGCGGCTAATCGACGAACCACTCACATCGACTCTGAACTCATCCATCGAGTCTCGTTCCATCCCGCCTAATTTCAACTCGAAATTCAACTTACTTGTCAACAGTCACCCGGCATTCGATAACATTCCCTGTCATTCCATTCGTTTATTCGTTTGTTTTTGTTTAAATATTTATTTGTTTTATCACTCAAATGTCGTTTAACGTATAAAAGACGGATGTATTCACCACGCACGAAACTCAGCACTCCGTGTGATTATGATTTTCCATTCGAACCGTATGCCATACAGCAGGATCTCATGCAATCACTTTATGGGATTCTGGAGAACAAGCAAATTGGTATTTTCGAGAGTCCTACGGGCACTGGGAAATCACTCACACTTACTTGTGGCGCTTTGAAATGGTTGCTCGATCACGAAGCATTGGTCAAGGAGGATTTGCAGAAGCGAATTCACGAACTCACCCAGGAATTCAAGCAACTCGAATTGGATGGGAAACACGCGAGTGACTGGATTGACTCACAGTTCCAGGCGGTAAAAACGAAGGAGGAAATCGGGAACTTACAGCGAATCAGAGAAGCTGTTTTGGAGTTTGAGTATAGCATCAGCAAATTAAGGGAAAAACAGTCTGACGAGCGGAAGATGGAGCATCAACGGCGACGTGTAGCAGATCACATCCCACCTGGTCCGGAAGAATGTCCCGAGGAAGACGATTTAGTTCCCGAGCAGGACTACGAACATGAGACAGTTGAAAAACAGCCAGAGAATGGACTCGGGAATGGTGTCCAGATCTTCTTTTGCAGCCGTACGCACTCCCAGCTATCCCAGGTGGTACGGGAAATCAAGCGGACCTCTTATGGCAAGCGTGTTCGTTGCGTATCACTCGCCTCGCGACAGAATCTCTGCATAAACCCCGACGTGAAGAGACTCAACTGCAACGCACTCATCAACGAACGATGCTTGGGACTGCAGAAATCCAAATCCAAAGTGACTTCCTCCGACGACGATGGCCATTGTGCGAAGAAGTCTCGACTGAAATATTCCGCTCAAGCAACTTGCTCGTACAAAAAGCAAACGGCCGTAGAGGCCTTGAGAGACTCGACTCTCGTTGACATCCTCGACATCGAGGAACTCGTCTCCACAGGTGAATCGCTGACGGCATGTCCTTATTACGCCACACGTGAATCGGCCAAGAACGCCCAAATCGTCATGCTTCCATACCAGATGCTCCTGCACAAGCGTACCCGCAAGCAAACGGGCATTTCGCTCAAGAACAACATTGTGATAATCGATGAAGCTCACAACCTCCTAGACACCATCTCGAGCATATACAGCTCGGAAGTAAGTCTCTATCAACTCTCTACAGCCCTTAGTCAGATGACGGCTTACAAGATGAAGTATATGACGCGGTTTAGCACCCGGAGTCTGCTTATGATCAATCATATGATCTTCATCACGAGGCGACTGGTCAAGATGTTCACAAACGACAAGGAACAGCCATTTCGAATGCTTAAAACCTTTGAACTGATGGCGGAAGGTGAATTTTTCAACATAAACCTCTTCCATCTGTTGGAGTTCTGCGAGAACACCCGGTTCGCGCAGAAGCTGCAGGGATTCGCTGAGCGAATGGCAACCGAGCCGGCACCGAGCGAGAACGAGAAACCTCGCAGTGCGGCCATCAAAATACTGGAGAAGCTGGAAGAGGATAAGCTGCGCAGGAATTCCCCAAAGAGCGGGAAGGTAACGATTGAAATCGCTGGAGAGAGCGTGGTTACGAAAGAGAAAAAGGACAAAGAGGTTTCGTTCGCGATACGGCCGCTTCTTGCGTTTTGGGAATCTCTCACTGAGTGCTCCGAAGACGGCGGTGTTTTGATCACCTTTGACCAGGATGCGAAGAAGGCAACGATGAAGTTTATCCTGCTCAATCCGGGCGCGCATTTTGCAGAGATTATCAACGACGCTAGGTCGGTAAGTAAACCGAGAAATCCTGAAATCCTCCTTTTCGCCTTGCTTGAAAAAGCTCTGTTTTTCGTGATTCCAGATAATCATAGCTGGCGGAACGATGCGTCCTACGGAGGAACTCACCAATCAACTGTTCCAATCATGTCCCACACGAGTGCAATTGAAGCTATACGACCATGTAGTATCCGACAGCGCTGTGGCTCCGTTTGTCCTCCAGAAAGGCCCGACCGGGAAGAGGTTTTTTTTCAATTTCGCTCAAAGGGACAAGCCTGCAGTGGTAAGATTCTCTAGTCCATTAAAAGGCATTCTATAACACGTGTTCGACAGCTCTCCGAGTTGGGAATGACTCTGCAGAATATTTGCAATATAGTTCCCGCAGGCATTGTGTGCTTCCTTCCGTCCTACAACTACTTAGACTTGGTCTACGATTACCTGATGGGGAAGAACTTCATCGCGAATATCAGTCGAAAGAAGCACATCTTTCGTGAACCTCGCAGTGGAGGTCAGACGGTGGACAAGCTCCTCACAGATTATGCTACGGCGATAAAGGATACTCAACGCAATGGTGCCCTGCTCTTCAGCGTCGTTGGGGGAAAGCTCAGCGAAGGACTCAACTTTGCAGACGACCTGGGGCGGTGTGTGATTGTTGTCGGAATGCCGTATCCGAACAAGAACTCACCGGAGCTCCAAGAACGAATGAAGTACTTGGATGTCACATTTGGCCGTGGCGCCGGGGACGAATACTACTCCAATCTCTGCATGAAAAGTGTGAATCAATGCATAGGTGAGTCTGTCCCATGTATACCTTCTGCGGTTGGTTGATGTTGGATTTCCTTTTAGGGCGTTCGGTGCGTCATATTAACGACTACGCGGCGGTGATGCTGGTGGATGAGAGGTATGCCAGTGAACAAGTTAGGAACAAGTTGCCCCAATGGATTTCGAGAAAGTTACAGATTCCAGCGACGTTTGGGATGGTCCAAAGCACCACGGCGAGTTTCTTCAAGCAAAAGAGAGTGGGTTGAGTGGAGCTGTGATGGGTGATGAAGAACAGTATTAAAAATAAAGTATTTTCGGAAAATTGTTCTTTTTGAATGGGGAGATGCGGCGTAATCGGTTGCGTGAAAATTGGTCTCGATGGTGCGGAGCAAGTTATAGTTTGCGCACGAACCTATTGACATTGGTTGATGGATTGGTTCTTAGTACATGTGGTGGATGTCCGAGATAGCCGGACAAATGGCATTATATATGGGTTCTCTGACGCTATCTGCTTCTGTCTCAGTGGCTCTCAAACCGTAATTGGTTCAGTGAGGTGGACGCGTTTGATTCATATGAAAATTCAACACAAAATTCCATATTTTGCCAGTTGCCAGTTTTCCAAATGTGAAATTTGTGTTAAAATTGGGAAAACATACTGCAAAGATAATTTGACATATTCGTCCACCTGAGTGTAGGCAAAAAAAAAAGACTTAAGGCCTATCCACCATTGAAATGCGCGCTCTGCAGGAAATAAGACTGCCCGTGATGAAAGTATTGAAAAAGACGAAGAGCTATTACACCACTCAAAGTCACTCTGTGTGACTCTGTGTGGTGTTGACGCGGGAGGAGTGTTTGGGCCATATTTTTTGAGAATGCCATCGGCAATACGGCTTACTGGCGAACTCTACAGGGCCATGATAAACGACTTCTTACTGTCGCAATCGTTTCCTGGTCGCGTAATCTCGTAATTTGGCATGGCCAGCAAGATCGCCCGATTCAACCATCCCAGACTTCTTTCTTTGGGGCTACTTGAAGTCGCGGGCTTATGCCAACAAGCTTCAGCCAGTGCAGCACTTAAGGAGAATATTCGACAAAAGATATCACCGGAAATCTTGCGGAAAATCATAGAAAACGGGTACAAATGTGTATTAACATTGGCAGCAGCCACATGTCGGATATCATCTTTCCACTTAACAGTCCAAGTAAAGATTCCCATCACTCAAAATCATTTTTTTTTTATTTAGTAAAAAAGTAATTTAAAAACAAAATTGGATGATTAATTTTGCGCCACCCTATATAATACTTCAAATGTGCATCAGACTCTTTTGGACAGGCAGCAAACAAGGATAATGAGGATCTGCTAACAATACTTGGGATGGCGGTAGCATACTGAAATCAGTAGCGGCGTTCACGATTCAATTGCGAAGAATTACTTGGTGAACATCTTATTCAAGCTACTACAACATGTTTGGAGCTTCGCTTGGCAGACACATTTCAGAAGCTGTCGACCACTCATACTACGGGGCGTATACGTAACATTTTTCGTTTTCTGGCACATACTCTTTTACTGACTTTTTGAACGGGGTTTCCCTGAAGGAACTACAGAAAACGTGAGTGAATATGTTAGATCCGAATTGACAGAAGCTTTTTGTATCGTTTTCAAGTCGCGGAAGTAGCTGCGGAGGTCTGAAGACGCTGTTGACCACTTGGATTAAGTTGCGTATACGTAACATTTCGATGCCCACTCTCTTACTGACTGTAACCGAGGTCTCCTTGGAAGAACTACATAACATGTAAGTAAATATGTTGGCCCTGATTAGACAGCAGCTCCTGTATTATTTTTAAGTCGCGAAAGTAGCTGTGGAAGCCTAAGCACTTTGTCAACCACCCGTAGTAGGTACCTACTCCCTTACTGACTGTGTGAATGGTTTTTTTTCCTGAAGGAACTTTCTAAATCGTAAGCTAATATGATGATAATGAATCCCTCTAGGTTGAGGGTCTCGCTTAGGGGTAACATTCCTATTGCAGAAAATAAGTTTTGAAGAATCTTTCTCGGATACATGTCGAGGACCCTGCGAAATTCTGAAAAGAAGCGAGTTTCGGTTCTAACCGATCTGCATAGAGCAGACATTACCGAACTCCAATTAGTGCCATTGGATGGGTGAGCTGAAAAACGATTAAAAAATCGTGACATCTACATCTACGACAATCATGGAAACGGCTGCAAAGATTGTAGCAATACGCCTAGACCGTCACACTCACTTCCACCATGTCAGTATTACAATGAGTGTTGCCTTCTGAACGAATAGAACTTTGAAGAAGCTCCAAGAGCAGTTTGGTGGTTCTGCATAAAACACTAGACAAAGTGGTAAATCAAAGCCATAAACGGTGGCCGGGGTCAGTGAAGACGATTGCCGCTTACATGATCGATGAACGGTAGCTCTGGCGGATAACGCGAAGACTGCTTACCACAATGGTGCGGACACCAGATTCACTCTGTTCTCCTTCGACATGGCAACGCCAACCTTATAGTGTAGACTAGTCGTTATGTGACTATGTGATGTAGCTAACCTGCTCATTTGTTGTGGGGTAGTTTTTCATTTATTTTGAATCGTGAAAAATTATTCATCACTTTTTGAAAATGAGGCTTTAATGATCGCCACCAGAGAGAATGACTTGTTTTCTTACACTTTCCATTACTTTTCCTGTTTGATGATATCTTTTAAGGCATACCCTAATGTTGACACAAACTTTGAACAAAATTAAGAAGTTGGAGGAGCATTACGTCAGGCGATCGCAGAGGCCAGATAAGATCACCATTTTTCGAATTCAGCGATCAAGGAACAAAGGTTGTAATTAAGCGATCGTGGCTCGGGTCTGTAGGAATTTAAAGTTGTTATGTTTATGTTTGTACCCTTATCTGTCAGAGTTGGCACCAAAAAGTCCGGTATCATGGCTCGATAATGCCCGTCATTGTCGGTTTAATGCTCCAGCGTCATATTCGAAGGAGAACGCTCTAAAGCTTATTTTCGCACAAATTCCAGCTCAATCAGCCATGTAATAATGATTGTAGAGGGGTTCCTCTAGACTTAATTGAGGATGTTGATTGCAGTTCAACTGACGATTTTGTTTATTCACAGTCCTATTAAAAAAAAACAAAAAGAACTGGGCCTGGTCAAAACCAAAAACCATCGTCGATTTGTGCTATGTTGACCATGAAATTGCAGCAAAACCCAAGCGACATGGCTTGTCAATCGATAGAAGTCGATATGTTAATCACGAATTATACGTCGGAGAGAGTGGGAGGGATACCCGGTGATCTCTCAAAGCTGGCCTGTACGGTCTCGACATTTTCATCAGACCACCCAAAGCGACATCAGTCATGATGACTACTAGGTGGTGATGGCTTCTTTGGGGTAAATGCTTGATAGTGTTATATGAAAACGAACCTGTGCAGGAACGGGTTAAGCAGCGACACCTCTCGCTTGTCGTAAAAGGCGACTAAAACAAAGGTAAACAAAAATCACATCTAGGCAATTTAGAAATAACCGAGGTGAGCCTAGGGACACATATACCACCATTAAACTGCCCCACAAGTGTGCATGCAAATCAGTGGGTTGACACGACTGGAGATCACCGGTGTTGTAAGAGTAAGATCAAACAAAAAAAATAAGAATCTGGTGCATGCCCATGTCAAAAAAAGGAGGGGAAGAAAGAAAACGGTCAAACCGTAGCATTATGGAAAAGAACGCTAAAAGGAAAAGCACTACCCCACCAGGCACTACTAATGGTCGTGATCCTGGGACGAGCAGCAATGCTCGGGTCAGAGCTATAGGATTTCCGGGGGATAGCAAAGTAATGCAACGGCGTAAGCCACACTTAAGAGTCGCGAGTTGGAACGTTGGAAGCATGAGTGGGCGCAGCTATGAGCTTGAAGAAATGATGGTTAGAAGGCGAGTAGACATCCTGTGCGTACAAGAGACGAAATGGCGAAACACCGGTAATCGGGCACGTTTCTTGGACGTTAAAACAAAAGTCTACAAGATGTTTTACTATAAATTGGAATAAGGAAAAAACGGAATCGCCATCATCCTTGCGGCAGAGCTACTTGCCAGCGTCTTAACCATTTCAAAGTCCAGTGACCGTTTGATGGCTCTCAAATTGGTGATGCATGGTGAGGTGTGGAACATCGTAAGCGCATATGCCCCTCAAGTAGGATGCGAACAAAAAGAAAAAGATGCATTCTGGCTAGATTTCCACAACCTTGTCAAAATCATTCCAAAGGAAGAGCTTTTGTTTGTTGGGGGAGATTTAAACGGACATGTCGGGAAGACAAGCGAAGACTATGAAGGCTACCACGGAGGGCTGGGATACGGCACCAGGAACTCTTCAGGTGAAGATATCCTAAACATGTGCAAGTCGTACGGTCTTATAGTGCTAAATACCATGTTCGTCAAACAAAGCCGGCACTTATAGCAGCGGCGGAAATGAAACTCAAATAGACTATCATTTGGTATCCAGTTTCATGAAGCCACGAGCTAAAGATTGCAAAGTGATCCTGGGAGACGCGATCGCCCCTCAACACCGTCTCCTCCTGACTGAATTTTTTATGGATGCGAGAAAGAAGTCAAAGCAGCAAATGAAGGTGTCTGAGAGAATCAAGTGGTATAAGCTGGATAAAAGAAAAGGCGAAGCTTTTATTACCAGCATGAAAAACTATCTCTTTTCCATTATCGATGAGGTCGGTAATGAGGAGTGCAGAGCACAAGACATGTGGGATTCCCTACAAAAATCTGGCCTGGAGAAAGCCAAATCACTGCTCGGAACATTTAAAGTCCCCTGCCAACACGCAAAAGAAACCTGGTGGTGGACAGACGAAGCCAAAGCAGTGATACACGAAAAGAAAATGGCTTTCCAAGCTTGGTCAAAGTGCTCTTCTACTAATAGAGAGGAAAAAGCTCGCCGTGAAAAGGTATATAGATGTTGCAAAGGTATCGCGAAGAAAAAATGCGCCGAATTCAAAGCGAAAAGCATGGAAGGCCTCTATCAGGAGTTGGAAGAAATATCGTCTTCCGCGTCTGACAGGAGCTTCGACAAAACAATTTGAACAAAGGAGCAAATATCTTTAAGATAGCCGCCCAGAGAAGAAGAAATGCTCAGGAGATTCGTTTCAAAAGTTGATTAACAATGCTGAAGGCCAACTCCATGTGGAAGACGAAAAAATTCTCCACAGATGGCGACAGTATTGCGAGGAACTTCTGAACGAACAGTTTCCCCGAGTGTACTTTCCAAGAGCCGCCCCGAATCATGCCGAAATATCCGACATCACAGTCGAAGAAGTTCGGTACGCGGTTAAAAACTCCAAGAAAAGAAAAGCTGTTGGGCCGGACGGGATACCCTCTGAGTTCTGGAAAAAGATGGGAGACATTGGGTCTAGATGGCTCATGGTCTTATCTCCAAACTTATGAGAGGCGACACTATGCATAATCAATGGAGGGAAAGCTATCTTCTTCCTTTGCACAAAGGAAAGGGTGATACGCGAAATTGTGATAACTACCGTTCTGTCAAGCTGATGTCGCACACCATGAAGATCGTTGAACGGGTATTAGATAGCCGACTGCGGAAAATAATACGACTATCTGATGACCAGTGCGAGTTTGTCTCAGTTTGTCTCATCAACGACAGATGCAATCCAAAGTATAAGGGTCATGATGGAAAAGCATCGTGGACTTGCATATGGTGTTGGTTGATTTCGAGAAGGCCTTTGACCGGCAACCTAGAGATCTTTTATGGGTAGCGCTAAGACAAAAAGGAGTTCCAGAAACCTACGTGCGAGTGATCATGGACATGTACAATAGAGCAACGACAAGAGTAAGATGCACCGCAGGAGTCACCGGAGAGTTCGCAATCAAAGTCGGTGTACACCAAGGGAGCGTCCTCAGCCCACTGCTTTTTATAGCAGTCCTTGATTGCTTGCTTGAAGGAAAAGTGACGGACCCCAATGTGCACCAGCTATTCTTGGCTGACGATGGAGCCATTATAAGTGATGATCAGGGGTCCCTACAACGAGCACTTGATGTGTGGGTGGACATTTTTGAGGGACACGAGTATCGTATTAGTTCAAAGAAGACAGAGTATCTGTGCTGCCCGTTCTCTGACCCTCATCAGCCTATTCCAGACATTTACTTGAATGGAAGAGTGCTTCCCAAGTGTGAAAAGTTTAAATATCTGGGATCTATGATTAATAGAGAAGCAACTTGTGATGACGACATCAAACATCGCGTAAGCGTAGGGTGGATGAAGTGGCGGGAAAACTCCGCCATCTTCTGTGATCGGAAAATGCCCCCTAAGCTGAAAGGAAGGCTCTACACTTCAGTTGTACGTCCGGCGCTCACATACGGTTCACAATGCTGGACAATGCACAAAAAGTATGAGAGCAAATTAACGGCAGCTGAAATGAAGATGCTTCGCTTGACAGCGGGAGTAACAAAGCGTGACAGAATTAGAAGTTCAAAGATCCGAGGAAGCCTTCACGTAAAAGAAACCATCACAAGAAAGATAGAGCGCGACCGACTCAGTTGGTATTGCCATGTTCAAAGGAGAGATCCTTTGAACCCCATCCAAAAGGCGTTATCAATCAACGTTCCAATTTCAACACGCAAAAAAGGCAGGCCAAAAACAATTGGTGCAAACAAATGCAAAAACACCAGCATTTGATTGGTCTCAGCGATGAAGTAATTCCTAACCGGGAAGCCTGCCGCTCCTTTCTGAGGTCAAACCGGCGGACCCCGCAAGCGGACCAGTAGGAATGCAGTTAAGTGAGAAGGTTATGGTCCTACACTTCTGACCATAACGACGCCGGAAAAAAGGAAAAGAAGAAGAAGTGTCATATGAAAACGCTGTTTTCACTGTTTTGAATGTAAAACTGCAAGATAATAGCGTGTTGTGGTTCATGGATAATTCGTTTGGACAGACGCTTTGAATTGGTTTCCAATGATCAGTGGAATAAACCAATGCACGGGTGCATGTCTGATTGACACCGTATGGTAAGAAGGTCTGTTCTATAAGCTTGCTTACCAGGCTAGGCATCACTTTCACTAATGACTATGGAAAATAAGTTTTTTGTTAATTGTGACAACGTTACTTCGAGCAGGATTTTTGACATTCAAAACGGTTTACAACAGGGAGCGGTTAATTCTCTGATACTGTTGAACATCTACACAAGCGATCTTGTAGGCTTTCTCAGCGATTTAATAGCGTATGCGGGTGATTAAGTAGAGTACAGATCAGGTCGTAAAATTAAGGTCAATACAACACTGCAGTGTGGCTTGCAGAGGATATAATGTAATGATTAAAAGTTACAAATTAAGGTCGGAAACGATACTATTTGGGTCTAGTTGGGATACCAAAAAAAAAAACTCGGGGTAATTAGCGATCAAGGACCACCTTAGCGGTAAGAAACGATATCTTGGTATCTGGCTTGAGCAGCACGCGTATTTTATATTTATTGCTAAAGCCAAGAAAGCCTTGGGTATGGCAAGGAATCTGTTTCAAAGCAGACAACTTGACCGCAGGGTAAAAATAATACGCTAAAGGGTTTTCCAATAACGGTGGGTAGATGTTGAAGTGGAATAAAACAAGCCGTGTGTGAGGCAGATCTTGGAAAACACCCAAGAATTCCAAATCGACACACACCATCTTTTTGTCGATTTTAGAGCCTCACATGACAAATACTTACATAGGGACGATCTATACCGTCCATTGTGCCTGATGTCTCGCTGCTCCATTAAGGTCGGCGAATTAACCGAGACCTTCGATCTTAAAAAAAAGAATTTAGGCAACGTGACGCACTGTCATGTACTCGTAACTTTTTCAACATCGTGCTTGAAAAGATCATACGAGCCTCACTGGCCAACACAAGGAGTACGATCGATTTCAAGTCTGTGCAATTGCTTGCTTACGAAGCTGACATTAAGCACAGCGAGCACGTCAATGAAGTGCTCAAAGGCATAAGCGGCTAAAATGGGTCTTTCGGTGAACGAGGGTAACACCAAATATATGCCGTCATCCAAAAAAGACACACAACATGGACGTCTTGGCCAGAACATCACAACTGACGGCTACATATTTGAAGTGGTCAAAGACTTCGTCTACCTTGGCTCACTAGTGACCAGCGACAGTAACACCAGCGCTGAGATCAAACGCAGAATTACTCTTGCCAACCGCTTCTTCTTTGGGCTCAAGAGGCAATTGAGAAATAGAGCTCTCTCTCGTAAAACCAAAGTAGCACTATATAAATCACTGATCATCCCTGTCCTCCTTTACGACGCAGAGGTCCGGACCTTGACGAAAACGGATGAGGAAGCCCTTGGTCGCTTCCAGAGGAAAATTCTCGATGGTCCCGTTTTTATAAACGGAGAGTGGAGGAGAAGATACAACGATAAATGTACGGGCTGTACAACGACATCGGCCTAGTACGACGGTCCCGGATCCAACGTCTATGATGGCTAGGCCATGTAGAGCGAATGGAAAATACAACTCCGGCCTAACCCTGAGGGATGACATAGCAGAGGGCGACCGAATCTAAGGTGGCGCACACAGCTGGAAGTGCGGCACTGGAAATATCGTGCCAGCTGGAAACGCTTGTTGGTTGAGGCCCAGGTTCGCACCGGACTGTAGCGCCGTCTAAGAAGAAGAAGTCTGTGAGGTATTCACAAAATCCTTTTTTATTTGAAAGGCCGATGTATGCCATTATGTATGGAATATGACATCGTTCAGTAGCTCACTTCGGCTTCTTATGGCGGCACAGATCCGAGTGGTCCAATATTCAACGACTTTCGGATAGACCCGGCTGAGTTTTAAACGTGTTACGGCTGTGTTATGTTCACCTACATATATGCATCGGTCGATTGTGGTTTATTCGATAGACCTGTGACTTCAGGAAAGCCCATAAAAAAGTCTAGCGGGATCAAATTGCACGACCTTGGTGGCCAGTTCGCGTCACCTCTGCGAGAGATGGCGAAGGTTATCAAATCGTTCATTCAGAATGTCAATCGTGGCGTCCGCTGTATGTAGCGCCGTCCTGCTGAAACCACATGTCGTCTAGGTCCATATGGTTTAATTTGGGTCATAAGAAATTGGTTATCATCGTGGCTGCCTCACCAACGTTGTTTCAAAGAAGTGCGGACCAATGACACCGCCGGACCAAATTCCACAGCAAACGTTCACTTTTTGAGGATGCATTGTCATCTGGTGAATCTCGTGTGGGTTGATGTCGTCCAATTACGGCAATTTTGCTTGTTGACAGCCATTCATCCAAGAATGCGCTTTGTCTTGAAGATGATTTCTAGGCCAAAATTGAGGTCCTCTTCCGGACGCTCCGAAGTCCAGTCAACAAACAAATGGCGTTGTCTATGTTCATGAACTTTGAACTCAAATCCCGACGTAATAATTCGCCAAATTGAAGTCTGCGAAAGGCCGTTGTGTTTCTTTGACGTTGACTAATTGATTACCGAATTAGTCGCTTCAAACATAAAAAAAACTAAGCCGAGTACAGAGATCGGCCAGTATCGGGGTAACCGGTGTCCTTCGGTCTACTCCGAACGAGGCACTTAACGTACTCCTAAACCTCCTCCCTCTGGACCTCTGCACCAGATATAATGCAGCCTGTAGCGCCATTAGACTCAGAGAATCTGGGTTCTGGTCATCTAAACCCTACGGTCATAGCAAGGTGCTGGACCTATTACCTAGTGACCTGGCCACGACTGCAACCGATTTCACGACACCCACACACAACCCAAGTACAGCCGCCCATGTCCACTTCCCATCCAGGATAGCATGGAAACAGGGACTGCACTCTGAGAACCATCAGGTAGCTTTTTTCACCGACGGTTCGAAAATGGAGTGTGGGGTTGGCTCGGGTATCTTCTCAGCGGAACTGAATATCTCCAAATCGCTGCGACTTCCAGACTCGGCCAGCATGTTCCAAGCGGAAGTACTAGCGATTAAGGAAGCTTGCAAGTTACTCACGCGCTATCCTATTACCAAAAGAGATGTCAATATATATATTGATAGCCAATCAGCTATCAAAGCCCTCGACTCTCACTCCATAAAATCCAAATTAGTTGCACAGTGTAAGGATGAAATCAGCTGTGCAGGAGACTATTTCAACATTACTCTCATTTGAGTTCCTGGCCACAGCAAAATTGAGGGAAACGAAAAGGCTGACGCTCTAGCAAGGCGCGGCTCTTCCCTCGACTGTTCTTTGGCGAAGGCAGTACTCCCCCCCCCATTAGACTGGCCAAGGCAAACCTTCTACAACACTTTCTCTCGAGGGCGAACTCCAGATGGTGCAGTCTTAGCAACTGCGTCATATCAAGGAAAACATGGCCCTCCTATAACAGGAAAAGAACCCTCGACCTAACTAACTGGCCTGTTGGTACCCACGCTGCTAAGTTAGGCATCCCATTCAACACCTACTGCCGAAGTTGCAAGAACCCACTGGAAAAGGAAACTCTCACCCATTTCCTGTGTGAATGTCTGGCTCTAGCTAGAACCAGACAGCGCCTACTCGGCAAAATCTCCTTCGACGACCTATCAGAATTCAGGGAAATAGGATTCTGCAATATCATCAAATTCCTTAATTCCACAGGATGGATATGAAACTCTAATAATAGCACATTAGGTCACTGAGTGGTGGCATCAAAACGGCGCATAAGCGCTAAGTGGGCCTGGCATCTTAATATCAGGCGGCCACTCCTACCTACCTATCTAGTCGCTTCAAATTCAGCCACCAAACGTTGAAAAGTCGACTATTAAAAGACCACCACGTAACTGAATAATAAACAACAGATTTGACAGATGTCACCAAAACAACATGGCCGTCACAGACCGCCAAAATCCACCCGCACCAATTGAAAAACTCTACACATACGAGTATGGTATGTTTGGTCCACTGAAGAAGGTATTAAAAGTGGAACGTTTTGTAGAGACGCCGGGGACGAAAAGTAGTTGTCATGATCAATTGGCTTAGGGGTCAGTCAATCACTTCTTATCCGGTGGACCAAGGGCAGTTCTCTTAAAGAACACTATGTAGAAAAATAAGGAACTACCTTCATTGACCACCAATTAACCTGTATTAAATCATGTCGGGTCGTATTTGAGTGACCCTCGTTAGCTAGATCAGGAACTTCGTCTTCAATAAAGTGTAAATGAAACAATTTTTTTTTTTATTTTTACAGGTACATGAGTAGAAGATTTATTAATGATTTTGTTTTCAACTTCCCTTGGCTTAATTTTTTTTTTGTGAATAAATGAAAAAAAAATTAAAAAACAAACCGAAAGATGAAAAGAAAAATAAAAACCAAAGTCTCTTCTCTGAATCAATATTTTCTCTTTTTTATTCGTCTCCTATGCAATTAGATAATAATCATAAAAATAAAAAAAAAAATAAAAATAATAAAATAATTAACAATAAGCTGCGAAATAAATTATTACAATTAGTGATTGTTGATTGTGACATGTACTCTCAATCTCCTCCATTTCCTTGTCTTGATTGTGCTTCAGTTATTACCATATTAAATAACAATTTTTTTTTTTTGATTTATATATATATATTAAAAGGCTCTACATATACACGTGTATATAAATATATGCTCAACATAAAAAATATATAAAGAAAAAATAAAAAAAAAGCGAACAGCGAAGTGGAACAGAATTAAATAAAATTAATTAAAAAGAAAATAATAAAAATTAAAAGAAAACAAACAACTTAATATTGAATTATATTTTTGCGCACGTCAAAAATGTAATAATATTTGCTTCCTTCATATTTTTACAGCCAAGCCATCTTCTACTCTTGGTTATTATGTTTTTTTTTTCGTTCTTTGTATTCTTTGCATTTGGTTTTAGGTTTTATCGACTACGACTAAGTTACACGTTGAAGAATATGAGTTTTTTTGTTTTTTTGGAAATCATAGTACAAAAATTAGCTTAAAAAAAAAAGACAATGTTAACGGTTTAGATTGTTATTCGGTGCGGATTTTAGTATTCTATGCATTTTTTGCTCTTAACCTGGCTTTGAATTCTTGGCGCGGTTGCTGAGGAGTGGGCTTTTGATCTGATTTATGGGGAAAGAATGGTGTCCTTTAAGCACAGGTACGTACATATGTAGCGCTAACTAAAATAGAAAGGCTTAAAGAAAGAAGACGCTGTTAAGTGATAATTATCTGCCATGTAGAAGGAAGGAACGCTTTTACTATCTTCAAAGTAGGAGTATTAACACACAGCCCGGCTCAAACACAGGAGACTTTTTACACTGGAAAAGGGAAAAAGGACGTCTTCAATTGTAAAATCAACCAAGTCTCAGGCAATTGAAGAAGAGTTCTACGAGATCTTGCAGACAAAAATAAACTCAATCTCACCCAGGGACGAGGTCATTTTGTGCAGAGAATTCAACGCATAAATTCATCCCAGTCGTGAAGAACCGCTTTAATGAGAATGTGCTCAACGAAAACGGACAACAACTGCTCGAATTCTGCCTCGCGAATAGTCTGCGAATAAACAACACCTTTTGTGATCATAAACCACAGCACAAATACACCTTTATGAACACAAGAGGAGAGAACCCAGGATGTCAGAGTGCTAAGTTTTATTAATGTAGGCACTGAACACGGCCTTGTTCTCGTGTGAAGATAAGCAAGGACACTCAAATGACGGCCTCCGCACCAACAGAGAAGTATAACATAGAATCCATTCTAGAATGTCCTCTCCCAAGCGCGAGACTTAGAACCAAATAATGCCTGAAAGGCATCCTAGTAGTGAAAAACAGACCACCGAATCACACACCTTGCTTCTGCGTGGAAGTTAAATTCTTGGCGGGAGAAAAACGTGAGAGCCGATCTCAGAAACAGAGTAAACGTTGCAATAATAGGCATTAAAAATGAGGAATTGGGAAATGTTTCTTCAGAAACGGAGCATGCTAAGAAATCTGGAGAAACCGACGCACGAGTATATCAGCTACTCGAACGTACCCATGAAAGAGTGGGAAGAATGTTTCTCGTAACTCTACAGGACCAGGAAGGAGTACCACGCGATACAGTCACTCAGCGATGGAAGAGACTGCAAAATCAACGCCGTAAAGCTCAAATACAGAAAGTGCCCTGGACCAGATCTTATCACCAACAAAATGGACGCGACCTATTGTACCTTGAAAAACTCTGCAACATCGAGCAATCCCACACTCATAGAAGGACAACATCATGATAATAGTCTTCAAAAAAAGGCGACGAAAAAGTATCAGACGGCTATAGGGATATCTGCGAAGAACAGCAAGGCTTTCGTAAAAATAGATCAAAAACTGATGGCACTTTAGAAAGCCGTAGAATATAATAAGCCTGCCTATGTGCCCTGTTGATCTAACGAAAGCGGTCGATAGAGTGCTACTGTACGATGTAAAACCTAAGAACTATAAGCAAAGCATGCATTAAGACCGATAAAGAGACGTCCTGCAAACTACCAGTAGCATCAGAAAACACACAAGGTGACCGACTAAGACCGATACTCTTCAACGCCATCGTCGATGAAATAGTAAAAACAGTGTATAATACAGGAAGAGGATATAAGATTGTCTGCTACGCTGGTGATGCAGTCCTAATCTCGGACAATGAAGACGATCTACAACCATTGCTGCAAACAATCGAAAAAGCAGCGGACAAATACAATATGAAGATATCAGCGTCGAAGGGAATGCAATGAAGGTTGCTTGAAGCAAGATATTCGACGGAACAAGCATATGTGCGGAAAAGTAGGAATAAACAAAGCCTGCGTACGACCTATATTGATGTATGCCGCCGAGACAAGACCAGACACTAAGGCCACCAAACGACATGAAAAAAACGTTCAACAGTAGGATTGCGTGCGCAACAAAAAGGTAAGAGAGATCTGCGTCGTCCAGGACATCATAAAGTGGACAAGGAGGAGACCCAAAGAGTGGAAGAACCACGCACTCAGGATACCACAACATCTAGCAATATCGGCAATGACGGGAAGATCAATAACATTAAGACCGCCAAGACGACCCTATTAAAGATGGCACGAAAGCTTGACTTCAGCACGAGCGAAATCGAGGCGCAAAGTTGTAATCAAAACGATTTATCCTAAAAAGAAAAACAGAAAAAAAGAAGAAGAAGTCAAGAAGAAGAGAAGAAAAAGAAGAAGAAGTCAAGAAGAAGAGAAGAAAAAGGAGGAAGACTTCATAAGAAAGTTAGGATGATATAAAAAAAAAATGGTAAGCAGAAAGACAAAGTGAAAAAAGGCAGAAGTGATCGCAAGCGAGTTTGACTGGACCCCAGCGATTCAACAACGTAGCCTTCCTCCTATCGAAGGGAAGAAGCTCATTTCTCCTGCCCTCATCACTAATAGATTATAGAATTGAAAAAAAAAATAGATTTCATGAAACCTGAAAAATAAGATGAATCAGAAAGACTCCTCAGTGGGCTAGTAGAAAATGGCCTTTAAATGTCTGCAGTCTCTTTGTCATCCTAACAATTGCCTCACAAATATCAAAGACTCCTTTAAAATGAAAAATTATGAAAAACAATTTGTCAAAAAAAAAAAAAAATTACGTCCAAGGCGTAATAAATCATAAAAACCAAATTATATGACAGCACATGATGGCCGGACGTTGAAGGATTAACCAAAACATTTCTCATGCACAGAAGTCATAGAATTGTCTATAAAACCAACCGGGGGGGTAAGGGAAATAAATTAAAATAAATTAGCCACTCCTCATCATCCGCACATCGTTTTCTACCTTTCCATCGTTATTCACACACAATTACTCACATTCTAGCTCTAGTATATGGCGTTACTTGAATTTTTTTCTGCTCTTCTCCACAATTACATTCACGATTAGTATCTCTGAGGTAAACATTGATTTTTTTTTTGCATTTTTAAATTTATTTTTACATTTAAATATCTATGCACACTAAGCCTATTCGTCGAAAATAGGAAGGCATTTTTAAATATTATTTTTTATTCTCATTCTTTCTCTATTCGTTTCATATTTTTTTTTTATTTTTTCTTTAACTTATCTTTTATGGTGTACATATACATTTATAAAGTTATTAAAGCGTTTCAATCGGAATTTGAAAAATGATTTATTGCAAAACAATTCTGCTCTCATTTTGTTTTTTTTTTTTTAATTTTTTTTCTTTGATAAAAAATAGTTTTTTGTTAAAGCACTGCGTTTTTTTTTATTTGAATCTATAAGTTTGTATATTATGCACGTGTGTATATAGATTTTTTTTCTTACATAAGCATCGATGTAGAATAGAGTGACTTGTTCTAGATTTTGTTTTTTTTTTTCTTTTTTCAAGGCGGCGGCGATAAGAGAGATCGGAGCTTACATTTGGAAAACATTATAAAGAAACTTGTTGTTGGATTGAATGTATAGCATTAGACATGACAGATGTTCTTCTCGCTTGAGATAGTTTTCAAAGCGGTGATAATCCCTTGAATGGGAAAGAGATTTTGATTGATTTGATTTCATGGTCCATTGTCGGGCGCCAGACGCAAAAGTGGAGAGCTGCAGTTACGGACAAAACAATAAGATCACATCATTTTTATATGATGAAATCAAACGTAGCGACTTCCTGGATATTTTGTTTTGTTTATAACGGTACTTTTAAGAAATGAGTAAGCATAATCACCAAGATGTGCGGACCCAACTAGAATATAAGACTGGATAGCTTTGGTTAGTTTTTCGAACAAACTACATATGTATTGTAAGCAAAAAAGAAAAAAAAGGCAACATGGATCACAGATCGCATTGCTCCACAACTGGATAAAGAGTGGTTCAAAATTTTGAAGGTAGGAAAATCAAAGCTGGATGTAGTCAATCTAATTGGAAAATCAAAAATCTTTGGTTCTGACGCTTAATAGCCTACAAAATTCCATTTGGCAACCGGTCGGCCACGAAAAACGAAAAATGTGAAGAAAACTGGAGAGCAACATGTATTTGGAACCAGTCCTGGAGAAGTGCCTTCTTAATAGGCAGTGAAAAAATCGCATCCAATTCGCAGAAAAACGCCTGCAATGGATAGGCTCAGAATGGAAAACTTAACCTATTCTTTGATTGATGAATAAGAAAGAATTTTGTGGAAGCATCAAACATAGAGGCGGAAATATCATGACTAAGTCCACTATTTTGGATGACACTATAGATCAGTCAAATACTGGATGAGATCATTCATCATGTAAGATGAATGGGAAATATTTTTAAACCTATGCAGCATAATAAACGGATGCATCTAGAAGGAAGGAACATACTCATGATAGGGATGCTTGGTCTACGGGGCTCTAAACTTTCGGGTTGCAAATGGCCGGTAATAATAATAACAAATAACGAACCGAAGCATACAGCAGGCAAAGTAGAAGGTTGGCTGAAAGAGCACAAAATCTATGCGCTGACCTTACCATTTTCTTCGTGCAGAAAAACCAAAGATTAATGAAGAGTTTTGGATTGAAAATGTCTAGTACACCATTCTGACGAACATCTTCCATATTTCGCCCGACTCTATATTAAGAGTCTGTGGAGTTATAGTCAACTATGGGTGGTAAAAAGATGTGAAATATGGTTTCTGGTTTAGCAGGAATAAAATAGACTTCGAGGCTTTGAAACATAGATGTTAAGGAGAGTCTATGGTGGAAAACAAGACGAAGAAACGGGTGAATGGAGAAAACCACATAATCAAGTACTCAACGAACTCTTTTCAGCCCCAACCATTGTTCGAGTAATTCAATTGCGAAAACTAAGATGGTCGTGACACGTAGAACAAATGGACAGTAGACGAAAAGTTAAATAATGAGTGGAAAAAAATGAGTAAGGTCGCGTCGTATATGGGGAGACAATATAAGGACTGATCTGGAAGAGCTGGGACAGAACAGCGAAATATGAAAGAAACACTCTCATGACAGGGAAGCTTGCCAAAGGGTGGTCAACGAGGTTCCGGATTCGTTCCAAATAGCCGGTAATAATGATAATTTGTAGGTAGAGGGGTTTCTTCAATGGCTATATCTGAACTTTGATAGTCAATTGCTCAGACGTATCAAGTGTCTTCCTTTGACATAGTCATCTTTTTAAATCGCAACGAAATTGTTCAAATTTATTCGACAAAAAAAAAATCGTTCCCTGTAGGCAAAACTGACTTCGGCAAAAACTCTCGATTCTTTGGCGGACGCAAAAATGTGGCCTCTTAGCAACTTGTACTGTCAAACAGACAAAGCACCTGTGGCAGTTGGAAACGAGTTCAGAATTGGGCGAAAAAAATCATTTTCAGTGACGGACCACATTTTTTACTGAATGCCTTCGTGAACAAGCAAAATTACTGCATTTGGAGAGATAGTAATCATGCCATGGTAACTGAATTCATGTGGCCTCACTTGGATGACATGAATCTGCATGACATGTGGTGCCAAAAAGACGCCACAACGGGCTATAAATCGGGTGTTACATTGGAGTCGATGCAAGAAAAGTTCCCAGAACACGTTATTTCTAGAATGAATTTGAATTATTTTATGCTTTTCTTGAGGCCGAAAGGCATAGCTAAATTTGTTCCGTTTATTTTAGAGTGTCCATATAGGATCAGTAGTGTATTTATAAGTTAGTTATTTAAGCTTGTTTTAAGAATTTTTGTCTGGCAAGTAAGAATGAGTAAAGTATGAACGTGACACGACCACAAAACTCGCCGATTTATGACAAAGGACCAAAATCAATTGACCAACTGGTCGTGGACAACATCATTCAAACCCTTGACACGATCCATCTCGAATTATGGAACTGAACTTCTCGGATCCAGTCCAGTAAACGAAGCCGGGAATGCCAATTTAATGATATCATTTTTGAAGCCAATGTTATTAAATGTACTTTAATCTGCAATAAAGGTACCCGTCACATCTCACATAGTTAAGGCAGCCTTAATGAAAAACCCCTAAATTGGTACTCAAAAATTGTAATTCATTTTAGTTTGTCATCTTCTAGAGAACATTGATACAAAAAGAAAAAAAGAACTTTAAAGAGTTATGAAATTTCGAAATTTGTCAGTCATTAAAAAAAATAAAAAACCCGGTGGTCCTATTATTTTGTCGATAACTATACGCAGCTTGACTATTTCGAATTTAAGCCTTGAAGACTATTATAATATTAACGCGTGGAGAAAATTCAATACTCAATAGCTATTTGGAAAATTAGTTATTTTTTTTATTTCTGGTCATGTGTCCATTGTCGGGCGCCAGACGGAGCGATTTTGTCTGTTGTTTCAATTAAAATTCTAGTTTGCCTTGGGGAAAGATTTGCAATATTTGGCTACTTAAACAAGACTTCTGACACGTTCTATACATTTTTTTTCTTTATATTTTTAAATAACAATTTAGTTTTTAGGCACTTGGTTAAACCAATAATAGCCGCTCTTATCCCGCCCGTCACCTTAATCAAAAGCACCTTTAAACCGCGCCACTCATTATCAACAAGCTAACACTTAGTTATGTCAAATTCACAGATAAATATCGATTTGTTCATTTTCATTATTTTCATTTAAAATTTTTAACCAAAAAAAGTTTCATACTTACGTCAAAATAATTGTTTTGTTTTTTTCTTTAAACTGGTAGACATTTATGTATACATATATAGTATATATATAAAGCTTAAATATGTATATATATAAATTTTTAGTTGTTTCCTAGGTATAATAATATTTATAGGCAATCGTTACCACAATTAGTTGTTCACTTGTTTTTCTCTTTTATTTTTTTAAGTAAATTTTGGATTTTCTTCTCGTATAAGGACACATTAATCAATCATTTTTGTTTTTTTTTTCATTTTGTTCGTCTGATTAGACTTTTCTTTAAACTTGCTGTTGTTAAGAATTATATCACCGACGAAATATCATTAAAATGTTTTCGCTTTTTACTTCTCTTTTCTCTTAAATTCCTTCTCTCTTAAATGTATTAGTGTTAAATATGTAAATTTTATAATATTAAAGCCAAAAATGAAGGGGACAAAAATAATTATATAATAATTACCGTTTTTTTCTTTTTATAATTTAGTTTTGCTTTTGAAAATTGGTTACTAAAGCATGAGTTTTTGTTAAGCAAAAACATTTAGAACGTTACAATAAAGGAATGTCGTAGATATTTTTTGTTTTTATTTTTTTTAACACTTTAAGGCATTTTTTTATTTGTTTTCAATCAAGGCAAATCATAACTTCGGTTTTTTTTTTTTTTTTTGTTTTTATTGCGTTTCGTTCTTTGATTTCTTTTGCATTTTGAGGTAGTTAAGCCACAGATACGATCGGAAAATCAATTCGATACCGCAATATATTCGAGATGCTTTAGCGTGTTGGTTGTTCGCGACCTCGAGGAAGAGTCAAGGCCATGAGTTCCGGTTGAATTTGCGTTGTTTACTTTCGAGCATCTCGAGTAGGTTGTTGTGACGTGAATATATTATTTTTCTGTAGCTTATTTTAGATTTTTATTTCAAAATTTTGGAATGGAAGGCTTTAAGGACTGAACTCAGACCTTAGACTATTCTCTCGTGCGGGAACAACCACAAGCCCATGTACTACTCCGTACAACTCTGTATTTCTAAAAATTAATGGACGCCATGGCATGACACTCCGGATCTGTCTGTGGTTTTGTTTTTATTTTCTGCGCAAACACAATAGCATCTCCATCCTACTGTACATAGCTAAATACTTACAACAATTTATATATATTTTTGAAAAAAAAAAAACAATTAGTTTTAAGATAATTGGTAAAAAAGCGAATAGTCCAGCCACAACTATTCTTCCGGGTCTAAGAGGAAAAACTCATCTCACGCCAAACAGCCACCGTTGGTCATTTGTGAGAAAGCAGCTGCAACACCGGTATCCAAATCGACAAATTCCGATTCTGTACCATCACCGGTTAGTTGAGATAAAAAGTCGGTATCCTGAACAGAAAGCAAATCATTTTTCAATGAAATATGCTCCTGGAATGGTACGATTGTTGTGGTCGCGCCCATTGAACCGTGGAAGTCAACGATGTTGGCATTGTGATTACTTGTGTTGTTATTATTACTGGTGCAGGTATTGTTGCCATTACTGTTGTGTTTCAAATCGAAACTATCGGTTTCGAAGAGAAAACGTTCGGCACTCTGAGCGGTTGTGTAGGGACTTTGCGAGTCGACAAGTTCGTTTTTAACAAAATCGGACGCAGTGTCGGAGGTTGGTGTCAGGCCGCTGTCACAATTTGGAATGTATTCGGTTATATGGGCTAATGAGTTGTTTGGTGCCTGGCTACTGACAACTGAATGTTGTTGGAGATGATGTTGATGTTGGTGGTGTTGTTGCTGTTGTTGATTGTTATTGTTGTGATGAAGGTGGGATTGTTGTTGCATTTGCAGACAAACGTCTTGGGCGGGCGAGCTTAAATAGCCAAGCTCTTGGGCCGACGGCGATGGTTTACAATAGCCATTCGGAATAATATCGGTCGCATGGTGATTGCTGGACAGTTGCTGATGGTGATGTGGTGAATTGTGTATCGCAGCGGTAGTGGCTTTAAATACATTGCTACGATTGTTGATTGTTGACATCGGTGGTATAACGGTTCGTTGTTGCTGCTGCTGCTGTTGTGATTGCTGTTGCTGTTGTGGCGTGGTGGGTGTGGATGCTTGCGTTGTGGCCGGAGATGGTGATTGTGATTGTTGTTGCAGTGGTTTGATATCCAGCTCAAGATCGGCCAGATATTTTAGGGCAGGTGATTGCATAAGTTTTGCTGGAGGATTGAAACCGCCTTGTCGAACACATGTCGGTGAATGGGCCTGCAGCATATCAAACAATTGTTGACGTTCGATTTCGAGCGTTCGCACTTGATTCTTAAGATCGACATTCTGCAAATCGAGTTGTTCCGATTCTTTAATAAGATTTTGTGTGCGTTCACGTTTCTTCATGCGACACTTAGTGGCCGCGATCTTATTGCGTTCACGACGTCGTTTACGACGATCCTCATCCTCTGGCGTAAGACCCTTACCGGACTTATTATCACAATCCTCGTCGCTACTATCGTCATCTTTGCGCGAGCATTTCGAGGTATTTTGTTCGGAACCCGAACTCGATTCGCATGTCGAGTGTTTTCGTTTGCTCTGAATCGACAGTTTCAAACCGGCTTTGATCAGTTGCGAACATGTCTGTAATGAAACCCAAAATAATGGAAATTACTCTCTAATTTTAAGCGAAAATTTATATTTTTTTTATCTCTCTTTTGTATAATATGCAATCGAAATCGAATTTCAATTGAAAACAAGTCGCGAATGACCAACAAAACGACAAGATGCCATTTTTGGGGAGCTTGCAATCACACAACGCATGACTATCGACCGATTTGGTTATTGGTGACAGACGTGTTTCTTTTGATTTTATTTTAAAACGTATTTCTCTTATGATTAACGAGCACAGTACTCGTATGTAACTGCAATACCGTAGTGTTCCCTGTCAGACTGGCACACACTGGCAATGTTGTCAAGCGTTATGCCTTTTTCGGGATGTGTCGCATGTCGAATGAAGTGGATTTCAGTTGTATTTTTTTTCGAAAATTAAACAAATAAATTGAAGGGCAAATGGAGAGTACGAATATTTTCCAGTCATTTAAATAAAAGCGAAAGTTGATTTCGTTACGTATCGGCTATAATCGGCGATTTTCGGTTTGCCATCTGGTCGAGATGACAATTTGTCATTTATTAGATCTGTCATTTGAGACTAAGAGCAAAGGAAAATGTTAGCGGACCCTTGTGGCTTGTATGACTATTATCAGAAATGATTCATTTCTAACTCAACAAGTTTGTTGAAAAAAAATGCTACAGAGCTAAAGAACGTCACGTAAACATATCGCGAAAGCGGTAACTGCCAATACCAATAACCATACGGTTCAGGTGTGATATTTCCAATTAACCGGTCGTGATCTACGCTTGCTTGTCCTTATAACAATAAAAAAAAAACAAATCCAAAAGAATTTTATTCATTAAAGAAAATACTAAAAAAAATCCCATTTGATCGTGATCCATGTGGTATTGGGAAGGAATTTACTCATTAACGACAGTGCAAACTGAGAAGGTGAGCAAGGGCAGGCACAGTCAACGCGTTAGGCTTAGTGAAATTTTGTAACGTAACAATATACCTGTACGATTTTGTACAATCCAATTAGGGACAACAAAGCTGAGAAAGATAAATCATTTTACCACATGGTCACTGCCGTCTCTACCTGTCACTTGTCTCCATTTCCATTACGATACAATGCCTCGTTCACTTGTACGCTGCTTTTACCTTTAATTTACCGCCACCGTCATCGAACCAAGACAATGGACGATGGCGTTGTGGTGTACACTCTCCCCAAAAATGGTCAAAAGGTTGTGTTTCGGTTTTTTTTTTATAGTTACGTCTGCCGTTTCTTTTCGTTGTTTACACAAGCAGTGACCCATGGTTGAATCTAGGTCAGATTTAAGGTGTGTGCCATCAGTCGACTGGTGTCATGCAGATTCTTATCAGACGCAACGAGCACTTGAAATATTCAACAAAAATACCGAAAAAGTAAGGAAAACTTCAAAATTGTTAAAAAGTGCTTAACATGTTTGGTTTATTGCTGAAACGTGATCAGTGCGCCGGACATGACGGTGACTAAGGAGACCCAGCAATCGAGATACTATGATGGATTAGGATGAAAGCTTGCTTGCTTGTGGCTTTCGCGGTTTTGGGAGACCCGAACGATTGCACAAGACTACTGTATGATGTACATGGTGCAGTACAACAGCAATAGGGCAAACGATGATGCATTGTATTCAATTATAGGTTGGTGAATCCCAAAAAAATAAAACACAGTTGTTGCTTCAAATTCCGCTCCTTACATTTTGTGTGGAATTTGTTATTCCATGTGCATGCGTAACGAGGTCTGAATGCCGCGCCAACAAGCAAACCGGCGACTGGTAACAGTCAGTAGACGGCAAGCAACCGCTAACAGCCGCCAGGCGTTGATATGTTTATTGTGTTTGATTGCATTTAAGTAATTAAGCAGTTTTTTTTCTCTCATGTTTTCTCTCCGCTCCTTTTTGTTTATTTTTCGTTTGTGAATATGAATTACGACGGTTTTGGGTCAAGTAGATTGAAGGAAATACAAAAACACAAATGAAATACGCGAAAAGATTCAATTGAACAGATGGCGACGTTCGAGCATCCAGTCAGGACGACCTGGCTGAATATCTTTAAGTAAAAATCAAGGGCTGGGCTGAACGTACACAAGTGAACACGGTGATAAGGAAATTTCCGAATAAAATGCTATAAAAAAAAAGTGAATGGCACGCTCCAGTGTTTTTGTTTTTCTGAGCAGCAAGCTTGAGCTTCTCTGATTTTGGGCGGCGAGATTAGGATTGCTTAATTAGTTTTTATGTCAAGGGAAGTCGTATCAGATTGTGTTTGTGAATAACATATACACATATGTAAATACTTTGCCTAATTCCAAGCTTACGAGTATTCTGCCTCTGATAAGGCTTGATGTGCAACCATTCAGCAATTGAAAACCTAATATACGGGTGATTGCCGGACTACCGCAAATGAATGGCCATTAATTTGCTAATTGAGTGCAATTGCCGCTGCAATCGTGGCTTTCAATCCACCACTTGCTCTCTTAAATGTCTGTAATTTGAAAATTGCCATAAGTGTAACCTTTTCAATAATACACCTCGACGCAAGAAGCTTTACTTGACATACTATTGATAGTAACATCATCGTCGGCATCATCGAGCATTCGATTCGAGTAAAAACAAATTCTAATTTGCATTTAATTTCTCTCAATTCTGCATTGAATAGGTATTTTCATGTTTTTTTTTTCCACCCAATTGCATCCGTCTTCGAACAGAAGTCAACCTATAAGATCGTAGATAGGCGTTGCGATTACAATTAAATGATTATCTCCCGTCGGCTGACGGTTCTCGGTTCTCATTTCTCGGATTTTATTAGATTTCATGTGCGCGCCCCGCGATTAATCAACTTAATATCTTTGCGTTTAGTTTTTTTTTTTCTGTACTGCCTTTTGTTGCTTTTGAAATTGCATCTATTTTGCATATACAGGTCAATGTCGCCGAAGTGGTTTTATTACAGCTTTTCGCTATACTCCGTTCTGATTTTAGATACTTTTATCTCATTCTTGCTACGTACATCCATGGAATCATTCGTATCGTGATGATACAGTGGGTGTTCGTGGGTGTGTTGTCTACGTGGGCGGGAGCAGGCGTTTCATCGATCGGCATAAACATCATTGATCGTCAAATGTCGCATCTGAGATTTTCAATTAACCGCGATGACTTTTTGTTGCTTTTGCACCTTTTTTTTTGTTTTTGCAAAAAATAGTTACACTTTAATGAATCGTTTGATTTGCTTGTTGTACGATATAGACTCGAAGAGAGGATGAGTATGGGAGAGAGATACATTCATACATTCAGAGGAATGAGAAATAAAAAATAATTCTATATCTACCTGTTGAACGCTGGGTGTTGTCGCAGTACCGGCGGGTGAGTCAATCGGCGAACCTGAACAACTGGAATGACTGCTATCCTGCGATATTGCCTGAAAAACATTGAAAAAATTGTATAAACGAATAAGTACTTGTTTATAAAATGAGATTAAGTTAGAATCATTAAGTTTTTTTTTTTTTTAAAGCTGTGTGATTGATTCTGGTCTTGGATCACCGATCGAGCCTTGAAGTGATTCAAGGTCTTTTTTTTCGTTGTTTTCGCAGAGACTAGAGACTAAAACGAAAGGGAAGGGAATGTAGTGAAGCTGTATACTATATGGCTAGGTAGATTTTTTTTTTTTAAATGAAATGACATAGACTTGAGATCGTTCACAGTTCTTTTATGGGGTTTTTCAATAAGGACATAACAATTGTGTATTTCGGAAGAAACGCACCTTTCAACCTTTTTTTATGATCTGTCAAGGTCAAAACGTCAGTCAAGATTTACATTTTTATCATGGCAAAACTCACCAATGGGCGATGTTTGGAAATTATTAAACATTAATACTGAAATCTAAGTCGGTGGTCGCAATTTTATATATATTCACTACTGTCGATCCCTTGCTAGTGGGGCAACGTAATGGTAGAAGTACGAGTACAGTAATAATAGTTGTAAGTGCTCAGTACAAATTAAGGCAAGTCAGTCGATTCCACGCAGATCACAGAAATTGGGAAATTCTCGGCACACATTATGGCGAATTTTGCGTAAAGATCTTGGCTAACACCCTTACAAGATTAAATTAACTCCAAAACTGACGCCTCTTGATCATAATTTTAGCGCTGAAACGTCTGCGATTGGGCCTCTAAACATCTTAAGAAAATGGAATCAAAAGAAAAATCTGTGATTTAATGCCAAAAGTGCCTACTGAACAGCAACACGATAGGGAGAATCCTGGATCCTAATAATATTCTACAGAATGCTCACTGTGACAGGAGATCAGATGGATCACCAGTACGGCTTCAGAAGATGGCGCTCTCATGTAGGCATTGCGTCTGAAGCAATAGAAGAGCACTCTTGAAGGCGGGATGCCAGATAATTCTGCGCAGTGGTGACAATAGATGTAAAAAAAACGAATTTAACTGGGCTAGCTGGTTTAAAATAAGGAGATCGCTCGCAAGTATCACCTTACTATTCGCCTATTCGCTTCGGATAATTTTCAACAACCTTACCAGCAGCTTCTTTTTTTTCAAGGGTTCGCGTAGGTCAAGAGTTGCGCTCTTGTGATGTTTGTCACACAACCTGGATGGGGTGCAGATGGTTTGTGTCGAAGACGTTCGTTCACTACTGTTCGGGGTAGTTGTCCTAGATAGGATTCTATAGATTCGACTAAATTTGTCGTGTTGGTTGTAGTTCACAGTAACTTTTGTTTTTTTTTTTGTTTCCATGTCATTAAAGTGTGGTATTGGAAATGCACACGGAAAGTATGAAATTATTGAAGTGATCTTATACTGCAAGTGTTATGCCTTCGTCGTCACTTTTTCAAATTACTCTCATTCATAACTGATATTTTTGCAGAGTTTTTCCGTATAGAAATTGTTCTTGGCTATGGGCAGACTTGAACTACAGACCTTGCGCTCAACAGTCGGTGATCATTACCATTGCACCACGACCACCCCCTATAACACAGAAATAGGAGTAAAATATTAGAGCATCTCAGCGGAAGTACTTCAGGGTACCATGTTGGTTCCCCGACTACGGTTCGCGTTCTGCGACTAAGACTTCCTCAGAATTGGAGGAATTGTTTAATAAGGACCAATGCCCGAGTGTCAAAAATTTTTCTAGTCATTGGAAGTTAACTTGCTAAGGGTACGAAAGGGCCTTAAAGATTATAAAGTCTCCTTCGAACGTTTTATCAGTGAAGAGCTGATTCAACGGCAGAATAGGTTGGGCTTTTTGCGTCACTGGCGATGAAAATTGGATCGATTATGACAATATCAAACGCCGAAAGTCATGAAAAAACAAAGAACAAGTATGTGCTTCGAAAAACTCCATCACAACCACAAAAAGTGACCGCTTGATGTGGATTTCGTGAAGGTGGAAGACCATATTTTTCCGTCGATGAAAATGATCACAGTGTTGCGTTCAATGGAGTTCGCTACCATGCCATTTTGGGAAAATATTGGACTTGACATCAATGATATGTGGTTCTAACAAGATGGTGCCACAAGGCACATAACCGACCTATTAAAGGGGAAGTTCGGTGATCGTGTCATCTCGAGAAATGGTCTAGACGAATGGCCACCTCGCTTGTTCGCCGTTGGATGTGTTTTTATGCCGTTAAGTTGTTGATTTATACCAGCAAGTCAACAGGATCAGAGGAGCTCAGGAATAATATCGAACGAGAACTTGCCAACGATTCGCCCGATATTTGTGTAAGGGTTGAAAATCAGCTCCAAGGTATTGATTGTGGGAAACATGCTCCCGTAGATCATATGAAGGAGATTGAATTCAAATATTGATTGAATAAAATATAAGTAAAATAAGGAGACATCCAGGTTTCCATTTAAAGCTTATTTGGCTTTTGAGGATGGTCAAGCTGTTAACTTAACTCTCTCCTACTGATTTCCAGTTTCCCATTCATATGAAAACTATTTTATCGTTGCAACGAGTAATAAATGCTTTAAAAAGTAAACATGTTGAAGAGCTCTCGACCCAAATCGTTATCATACTAAACAGCCAATTGTTACTTGTCTTACAGACGTTACATGCACAATTCAATTCATTTTCAAGATCGACACTTGACCAGGCTTTAGAATAAGTAAATATTGAATCAAATATAATTTATACAGTTGCAGCCCATGGAGGGCTAGAGCTTAAGCTTCGCTCGATCAGTGAAAAGGCGACTAGAAGTAGTGTGGATGTTGGCTGTCAATAACTATCTTTTACTGGCAATACGGTTGATATTTTTGACAGGTTGTAATTTTGGTCATGGAGATGTTTTCCTAGAAGATCCTATCCAGCGTACCGTGTGAACGTGTGAACTACACTGAAAAATTCGCGATGCACCGTGCAGTTTAGTTCAAAAATCATTCAAATCATGCACCGGATTTTGGCAAGGTGATGCGCTGTTGTATTCGAACAGATAATGCGGAGGGCAGGTGTAAACACCATTTTCTATAAGACGATATAGATATATATCATAGCGTGCTTTCAACGTGACGTTGTAGAAGCCGTAAAGCGTTTGAAGATCAGGCGAAACGAATTGGTCTTAAGGTAAACGAGGAAAAACGTAAACACATGCTGTCGAGCAGAAATCGATCCGTCAACTACCATCTGGGACTGAGCAAGCAATAGCAATTGACAGCTACAATTTTGAGGTAATTAAGGAGTTTGCCCACTTCGCGGCAAACGTGAACTCCACAAACGACATCATAGTGGACCTCCGACGCAAAATCACTTGCAGCCGTTGTTGCTCCTCACTCGCAGGAACCAAATCATGCTCTAAAAAACCCTCATCCTGCCAGTCTTTCTCTATGGAGCCGAAAGCTGGACGATAAGCTGGACGGCAGAGTTGATTCTGGGCTCTTTCGAAAGAAAAATTCTGCGGCGGATATTCGGTCCTATCTGGGGGGAAGGCGAATGGAAAACAAGACACAACTGGAAAGCAAAAATCCGTAGACTACATTGGCTCGTCCATATTGGGAGCATGGATACTAACGCTCCAACTAAAAGGGTCTTCGAATCCAAGCCTCCTGGTTCGAGAAAGATAGGAAGACCGAACCTCCAGTTTAAAAACCAAGTAATCGCGGACACAAGGCGACTCGGTCTTAACAAATGGAAGCAACGCGCCTGGGACCGTCAAAGATGGAAGGCAATTTTAGCTCAGGCTCAGACCTTCCATGGGTCGCTGGCCTGATAAGTAAGTTAAATGTTTACCAGAGAACAAGACATTTTTGTTGATCAGACTTATAACGAAACTGGGAGATTTACAAAAGCTGTATTTTATAAAATTCGTGAATATTACGGTCAACACAGTGAGTCCTGGACAGCACTTACACGTCAAAATAACATCTCTGTAAGCCAAGCTCAACAGTTGGGCCTCACTAATGGTATTTTATAGCGGATTTTAAGGGTTAATCTTAACGCATTTAAAATTTAAATTAGAGAGTTGAAGCCCTTGAAACCATCTATGACGTCGCCTATTCATCAAATTGGATCGCCAACAGTATTGCAACCCAAAATAGTCTGTGTGGGGCGGATTACGGGTTGGTGGCATCGTTGGCCCGTACTTTTTCGCAGATGAAGTTGGAGAGGGTATTACAGGTAATAACATTTTGGCGGAGTTTTTTTTTTGTAATTGAATGAACTGGGTCTGGATGACCTCGGGTTTCAATGGGATGGTCCTGTCGCTTATCAATTTATTGCGAACGATATTTTGAAGATCACAATATTTCGGTTAGAGGAAAGGTTGATGGGTCCCATGGTCATGCGATTTGACAGTCCTATCGGTTTAATAGAAAAGTAAGGTCTAGGCCAAAAATCCAGGGACTAATTGCTGCCATTGACAAACTTATTTTCAAAAAAGTAAGCGACAATTTTAGCCTTGCCTGCAGCAATAACTGTAGAGGTCACATTAACGATGTTGTGTTCGACTCACAATTACTATAGACGGACTTTCATTAAGCGATAGAGATCAACATTAATATCGCAAAAAAGTGTGTTTGCTGCCACACTGTGTTTGCTGTGGGCTCAGCGTATATATTGTGTGTGAGTCTTGTCTTCCCAAGGGGCAGAGAGGCCTAGTGTATATTGCCCAACGGCGAATTTCGAGAAACTTTTTACAGGCAAGTATATAACACGACGAAATACTACTTCGATCTCACGTCAGAAGCCTGAATATAAACACGAGTAATAGTGTCAATGTCGAAAGGAAAACAAGATGGGATCAATTCGCTGCGAGCCAAGTTACAATTCCAGGTCTTCTACCTTGAATTTTGCAAACTTTTAGCTGGATATCAGGAACCACAGTAGCTAGGGTTCTAAAACCTCAGTCACTATGAGCTCAGAATCATGTACTCTATAACACTGCCAAATTTCAGACTCATAGCTACTCGGCAAGTTTGGTTTGATATATGCGTAAAGACGACCAAACAGGAAAGCCTTATCCTAGCTTTGCAAGGTAGGAGACTAAAATAAAAATTAGAAATATAAACTCACCTGCGGATTACTGGAGTGAAAATTCCGCACAGAAATCACCTGCGAGCCCGTAAAGTTGTAATTATCCAACGGATTCGCCATCGCAATCAATGAATTGAGTATCTCCGGCGTTTTCGGCGTCGTGCCAAAGCTACTGCCTTCAATATTCAGCAGCGATGACGTTGGTGGTATATTTAAATTAAACATTTTCATTTGATTTGATTTGCACAAAAAAAAATTCACAAAATTTTTATTTTTAAATTAAAATTAAAAAAACACAAAACTGCAACTAGCAAATGATTTTTTTTTACTTAATTAAAGAAGAAAAAAAAAAGTTTTTTGTTCTTAATCTGTTTTACGTATAAATATAATTATGTTTTAAGCTTAAAATCACAGTTAGATGGTTAGTTTTGGTTGTTTTGGTAAATAAATATAAATATTTTCTCTCGTAGAATCACAAAATTTACACTTAATCTTCTGGCTACTGTAAATACGATCAGATACGCGACGTTTCTGTTCACTTTTCACTTTGAAATTTGTGGCCATTTGATAAAATAAGAACACTTGATTGTTTTTTTTCTTTTTTTAAATGTTTTTATTTTTTTTTAAATATTAATTTAACTTTCAAACACTTTTTTACGTCTTTTTGCGCTAAATAACTGGAAAGAAAAAAAGGGAAAAAACCAACCATTAGTTAAATTTCAGTTTTTAATTCAATTAAAATAAAAATAAAAATATTAATTAAAATAAATTTCGTTGGGTCTAAAATGAAATTCATAAAAAAAAAATTAAAATCTTTGTAACACCTCCGTTTGGCGGTGGATCGGTTGCAAAAAGATCTTAAATAACTCTACTAAAATGACATGAAAGCGATAGGTAGTCGAAAGCACGTTGTCGGTGTACTTGATCCTTCCCCAAATTGTCCCAAGGCCGACGACGTAAGAAATATTAACAAATTTCTTTCATTTCATTCTTAATTAGAATTAATTAGAATTTCTTTTAAGAACCTCCAAAAAGCAATTCGTATAAAGACCAAACGATATAGTAAGGCCACAGCTACAGTACTTCAATCAAGCCAATTTAGAACAGTGTGTGTCTTAATTTTTCATTAACGATTAATGGAATGTCGACTTGAGCATAACCAGGCCGGTGGTTGTAGGAGTAAGGCAACGACTAACGAGAAATCTTTGTCTTTTTTTTATTATTTGGACTGCGAAATGAAAGAAGATAATAGATTTATGACATTGGACTTTAGATGGTGTTCAAAAGACCGAGCTATGGTAATATAGCACTTTACTATCAATCTTCCCAGTAAAAAGCTGAATAGCAATTATAATTGAATTAAACCTCATATACGGCTACATCCAAGCTGATACATCTGGTTGGAGTATGTTTCTAAATCATTTGCCAAACAGATGTGTTTTTTTTTTGTATGTGCCTCGCTGGTCACCCAATAAATTCTCAATAAAGAGGAAGAAAACAACATAGAATGCGAGGGAGCAGTTAGATGGAAAAAAAATTGATGTATCCCTTGTCTGGTTAAGTCTAAAATACTTTCTTCAGATCCAGATGTTTCTTGACTCTGCCAATCATTGGGATTTGTTTCTTTCTCTTTTTTGCTCCCCAATGAGATTGAAGTATTCTATTTCGAAAGCGAATAAATGGAAACACATTTGTTGGGGGGTTTGTTCATTTTTGTTCTTCGCTCTTTGATTTATGGTGTGGAATGATTCTAATGTGTGTGGAATTCGTATGGTCCTTCTTTTCGCGAGATTATTCGTTTTTACAGTCGCCATTTGGGCACCACAATCTTTGCAGACTAAAAATCAAACAAAAAATCATCTGAAAATCCAATAAAAATGTATCGAATTAACGTGACGGAAGTCATGTGGTGAATCGAAGCGGCAATTAGGGGGAAAAAATATTTCTAAAGTCTCATTCGTCTCTGCCACCATACCCATTACAAACTTTCTATGCGTTATTCGATTTCATATGCACTTAATTGCTGGTTCGCATGTATAGTAACAAAAGCTGTACAACTGACTGTGGGGTGCACAGGCGATAAACGAATAAAAATGACCAGAACGAAGGAAAAACTTGAATGCATGCTCCCATTTTCAGACTTTGTATCTGACCCACATCGCTTCGTACATAGATTTTCTCTATTCCTCCCTTTTACTTGTGCACTTGTGCGCTATTTTCTCTTGATTGAGAGAAGTTCGAGGAAACTATAAACACTAGCAGGCCCCACCCCCAGGGTCCTTTAAAGCGCCCATAAATTTCGCCATCGCCCCCAGAAAAATCGGAGTAACATTTAAGCAGACGTCAGTTTCATGACAAGCCCCTGAATGTCAAATGTTACATACCACACATAGGGCGGGCATAAAAACAAAAAAAAAAAAAAAGAAAAGGATTCAAGGGTGGTTGTATACATAGTTGTCAAGTCCAGTTCTTTAGTTCTTCAGCACGTAACTTAGTTTCACCTCGCCCACTTGACCTAATTAACGGTCGGTTGATGGTGTATTGTATTATGTTCGCTCCCCCGTATACGCGGCCTTAATTTCTACCATTTCATCCAATCCTAGCCTGTTTCCTCGTCTTTTTCCCACCTTTTCGGCGAAGCAATTCGTTAATGGACGAACGATGAAACGTGCTTTAGGTTTAAATTCCGCTTATTTTTCAGTCCTCATTCATTTTATCATACATCTCTAGGTTCCAGTGCAAAAGCAATAAAATGCATGTAAGTGGGTTTTACGACGCGATTTACAAGTTATCCTTCTCTGTTATTTTCATTGCCATTACGACTGTTACATTGTCGGCTAACATGGTTTTTTCTTTTTCGTTTGCTATGGAGAGGGAGGGTGATTTATTACTTGTGAGTTCGACCTCCATTAACGAAACCCACATCGAAAGAATAAAAATAGCAAAAAAAATGTATTGTGCTACAAATATGGCGTCTACTGTATATTTTTCTAAATGTATAAATCAGTTCAGGTGCGAATGTTAACTTGATTCACGTCACATTTTCATTAGCTAGTAGACCTTTCATAGCAATTTTATAGTTCGTAAAGGCGGTGAAAAGTTTGCTCACATTCCAGGAATGACAGTATCGGCCTAATTCATGTTACTTTTTGACGAGATTAACAATTCTTCATCTATTTAAGAGCCATTATTTGCGGTATATTATCGAAAGATCTTATGTTTCCAAGAAGACAAGGAAAATCGGTAGATTCCCTGGCCTTATGCGAATTATATAGGTCAGGCTCATAACATCCGCTTCAAAGCTTAATATGCCAGCATACGGTTGATTGACCGCCGATCCGTCAAATTCATCATATTACGATCGACGACAGACACCCCTCCAACATCTTGGATGTCCAAAGATCACTACCTGTTGCAGTCAAGACACGAATCGAGTACGATGCACAAATTTTAAAGCCGAAAAGTTGCTTTCTCAAGACCCGATGGAATCTGCTCATCAAGGTGTCATAGGGATGTCTTTTTATAGCCTTTTAAGCCTTGGATTAGCTCGGTTTTAGCTCCCACCTATAACAAAACTCTTTAAGCCGCATATGGAAGAAGCGACTCACTGAGGGCCATGTCATGTTTTAACTCCCTAGAGTACTCGAGGCTGAGCAGGTTGACAACAGTTTTCTTTGAAAAAAATCGTGCGGGAATCACTGACCAGGATAAAAGGCTATTTAAAGTCTTGACCATTTCTGGCATAGATTGATGTTATTAACGTGACCGGACCTTTGAAAGCATTGAAGTAGAAGCGGCCCGAAGAAGCGGGTCTTTGGGTTAATAAGGTTAATCAAAAATAGAATCTTAGTTAAATCGTCATCTTTTGCAGCTGCAGCTTTGACTGCGAACTTGTCCCTCTAGTGACAAGCGACAATGACGCCAGCGCTGAGATCAGAAGTAGAATAAATCTTGCCATTTGTATTAGCACAGAGTGATGCATATTGGCTTGGTCAGGTTTATTCAGATTGAATGCATAAGATGTGTAGCTCATGTAGAGCGAATGGACACTAAGACTCGAGTCCCAGGAGTAGTCGGTTCCAATTCTGAGGGACGACGTACATAGCAGAGGATCTAATCCTGTGCATCAGGGTGGAAAGGGCCGGCAGGAGAGGTCAATGTTCACCACAAACTGGAGCGCAAATTAAGTAAATAAGGCCACAAATTGCATTTATCTGCTGCAAAGCCATACTTTAAGCCCTTGCGACCAAGAGAGAAGCATGCACAGGGTTATCCAATTTGTAGTTCCGAAAGTTAATTTAAATAAAACTAACTAATTTCAATCGAATTTTTATTTCAGCATATTGCTTGGATCTTGCCATTATGAATAGAATAGAATATCGTTTAAATATCCTCTACGGGCGTTCCTGCAAGACTCAATTCTGACAGATTAGTTTTCAATGATTTCTAGACACATTTAGAGCAATAACTCGGCAAATATAGGTTTTATGTAGTGAAATATTGGCATTTTGTAAAATGGTAAGCTTCAAGGTATATATTTACAGCCTCGAATGACTTTTGGGTTTGACGTATGTGATTGAAAGATGGATGGCAAAACCGGACCACAATTTGGATCACCCTTCTTTTGTCTTTTCATTCGATTTTTACTTTACACTCAACCTTATTTCTATTCAAAATGGTAAACCAAATAAAAATTCAATTTATTTAAGCAATTTACGTATCGACTCTTACAAATTAGAAAAAGATACCGCCAGCTCCCATGAATGCATAAGATACCCTGCGCCGACTGCAATTTTCTGATATGCGACACACGCAACAATAACACAACCGGTTACCGGTGACACGCCCGGTAAGTAATTTAAATAGTTATACAATATATATCTAGTATCTGCTGTTTTCTTGCTGTACTTTGAGTAGAATAGTGTGAAGAAAATGCACTTAAAATTGCTCGTGAATTTTCAATGCAAACCGTGACCCGTATTGTCGGCGACGGCTACCAGGCATAACGAGAAATACTTAAAATTCCAAAACGATTTTGTATATTCTAATCGAACTGATAACAATACATGATCTTCGAAATGATTTATTCTGCGAAGTGCATCACACGCAACATATCTCGATTCAATTAACCTTGCACGAACAGTGGACGTTCGAGACTGAAGATAATCGTAGGTTCATCTATGCACATTTAAATTGGTAAATTGCAATAGTTGTTTGCATACAAAATCTGCAGAGAGCTGTATGTGGCGCCAGTATGCGACATTGTGACACTATGATACGATGATATTGTGGCATCAGTCAGCGAATGTGGGACAAAATGCATCTATTGCCGGACAGATGACACACAGATAATGAGATTGTAGACTGCAGTTAATCGCTCGTGCAATTTTCCTATCAATGCACACCCCAGTCAAGTGGATGACTATGATGTGTACAAGTATGTAGTGTCACCCTAAGGCACAAACACGTCTATTGTATCTAGAATTTTGCGATTGTGGCGACTCTTTGCCCCGGGTTAGATTAGTAGCAGTCCTTCGATTTCACTTGAGTGTTTTTCTTTTCCTTTCTTTATATCTCTAATTGAATTTCAAATTTAATTTATGGCTCAAGTCAACATAAATATTTGCCAAAAATAATACACAAACTTCAAAAGCATATGGAATATAGAAAGCGTGTGCGGGTTATGCCATACCATACTGCATATTCGACCATATAAATACCGCTGAGAAATGAATTGATTCAATTTGATTAGATCTCTCCGTCAATTGAATTAGGAAGCGCACCGGGAAGGGGCCGACTATACGGCAAGTGTGTGGTTGCAAAAAAAAAAAGAAGAAAATTCCGCGGTTGAACTTACTCGCAGAGCAATGGCAACAAAATGCGGTGTGGTTGAGGAATTTTTTTTAATTAAACTATCTCGCCAGAATGGGAGAGATGACGCGACGCGACGCCATGGCTGGGGGTACATTTTATTTGTGTAGATTTGCACTTTGCTGGCAATAGAGCATGCACGGCTTGAGGATGGGTGGGATTTATTTATTGATTTTTGATATGAAAAAATGTGGGTTACGCGAAGAAGAGATCGGTAGTGGCGGTTTTATTGAACTATCTACTGAGCTACAGAGATCTGGCGTTACTTGGTAGTATACACATCCATGAACTAAGCTCTTTTATTTACAAAATATGTTTCTATACCACATGCGTTCTTTACTGGGACACTGCTATGTACATACACATTGAAAATGTGTTGGCTCTATTGAACAGCAAGACTGTGGGGTTAAGCGATTAAACTGGACGATTTGCTGCTGAAGTGTATTTGATCGTATTACTCGTACACTCCATATGATTGTTGCGTTTAATCAACATTTTTTTTATTTTGCTATCCACTAGATCACTCAGGCGATATACTGCTAGTTAGACACCTTCTAGCCTACTCATCGGTATTGAATTTACTCGTACTCACTATGTTGAAAGTTGTAGTAGGGTCAAGCACAGCCCGGCTTTCGCTTGTTTACGCAAGTGCTGCAGATCAAAGCGAGGCGGGCTAGGGAAGACCCTTATATTCAACTGAGATAAACCATTCTTTGGAGTTTGGCGGAAAAAGTTTTTATGCTATAATGAAATAGTCTATTCCACTCTAAGTCCCGATAGCACCAGGGGATAACTAGAGTCCATTTCTCATCCACCAGATTAAGAACACGTTTAACGCTGCCAGACTTACAACAAACAGTAGAAAAACATGAACCTGAGAATGGGAACGTCATCCGCATATGTCATGGCGTAGGTAGGTACGTTCAGGTGGCACATACATGATTATGGCTACACTTAGCATTGAAACGTTTTATTTTCATACTTTGCTTGACAGAGGTCTTCGTCTGCTGACGAAGACATAACACCCAGTGCATTTGCAATATAGCGCTTTAATGAGATGGAAACAGAAAAAAAAAACAAAACAAAAAAAATTCCTGTGAACTAAAACCAACGCGACGAATTCAGCCAAATCTCTCGAATCCAATCTAGGACAACAACCCCCGGAGAGTAGGGAAAGAACATCTTCGACACAAACCATCTGCACCCCGTTCAGGTTGTGTGACAAGCACAATTAGAGCATAATCCTTGAACCTGCGCGGACCCTATAAAAAAAAAACCCACATTTCTGATCATCGACGTCAGAAGTCAAGACTTAAACCACTGACCCACGGTAATCCTCATACTCTTCGGAAACGTTTAGAACACTAAGCTGAGAGGGGCAGTACACAATCCTGTGGGACGACTCTGTCTACCCCAAAACATGACAAACTGGTCAATACCCGTGCCAACAAGTAGAGTCTGTCAATACATCGTGTTGTTTAGCAGAATTACACGTCAAAGGTTCCCTCGATATAGACGAAAATGTACCCATCAAGTTCTGAAGCATTGCCTCGCGGGATTTTGTTCGCAGATAAGGCTTGTGTAATCCCAGAAAAAGGATGCACTCGAAAAGCAGTTTTGGGCACGTCTACTAGTCATTTCTAGCATTTCTACTAGTCTTCCCAGAGAAAGTTGTCTCCGCCATATGCCATGGAAGAGGCATAAAGACATAGGCACGCGCTAAATTGGCAGTAAAAATCCTTTTCAATGCAGCAAGAAGCTACATTTCTGTCAATTCCTGGCAATTTAGCTACATCAATAGCCACAGTAGTGGGAAATAGGGCTGAAGTGGAAGATTAACAAATGTCTGCTTTCGTACAGTGTAGGTACCGTCCGACTTTGAAAGTGTATCCGGTTTTGTTGGTCTGCCTCGTCGGAGCCGGAGGAGTTAAACCAACCAGCTAGCCGTGCTCTACTATCTCATCTCTTCGCAGAAATGTCTATAAGAATTACTTTTCCATTAAGAAACTAGTTGCTGTTGTTTCAATCATCCATCATCCGACTTGGGCGATCTATTCAGACGACTTCAGGCTACCCTGCCTATAAGCTTGGGTGCCATCCGGGAACTGATTTCCTACAGAGGAGCTTAGTGACCGTATACGTTGATTCAAAACCACTGGTAATGTTCAATCATTTCAACAGCTCTGAACATATGTATGTATGTAGGTGCGGCCACGGTGTGTTCCTCAAGCTCTTCCTTAAAACGCGTCCATTGGAATTCTATGGCTAAATGGTTTGATAGGGTGGCTGCGAGTAAGACCTGTCAGTTCGTGATAGTCTTAATGTTAGGTTAAGTTAGGCTGAAGTCGATCATCTCCTGGCCCTTTGCCGTAACGAATGTTGGTTGTGAACGTAATTTGTTAGTGGTGAGGTTAGACGACAAAGTGTAATCAAATCCCCTCCTGAATTGCATGTGTAGCTGCCCGAAATAAAATTTTGAGTATTGGCCTCTCAGCAGATCATTCGATCGGTCTTATTGATATACTCTATGAGTTCCGAAGCTGTTTTGAGTGGCGAAGAGCCAGTCATATGGAAAGTGATCAAATGTAACACTAAAGATCTCTGTTAGTCGGTGCGTTTGTAGCTTACTGTTGAGATGTTACAAACCGTCCAAGTAGGGTTGTCGAAAGTGCATTCGATATAAAGAGGCAGAAGTGTCATCACCTCCTAGACATCAAGATATTTGACTCAATCGAGCAAGTATACACCGCGAAGTCAATCAAATGATAACACAATTGTAAGGGAACGCAGACTCGTATCAGCAGTAAGTGAACATATATGCACACGCTGTACCTCCAGGCATGTTCAGACTCTATCTCGAGGCAACAAGACGTGCAAGTACGAGTGTCTAAAGTGCTTTTTAACATTCATACTACGTGAGTAGCAAAGTGTGATACTTAACAGTCAACTCTAAAGCATTTTCAAATCAACTCGCGACCGCCCCGTTCCCACTGATCTCTCCAAAGACAAACACCTTCCTACGTACAAGCAAAAAAATTAAAGACAAAAACTCATCAAATCAACAGAACGCTTTATCTTTATGACAGTGACTCACGTTGATTTCGGTATATCGACAATTTTGCAATTTCAAAAGTTGATCGTTAAGCAAACGAACAAAAAGCCAATCAAAGTGTGAAGAGCGGGTAAATAACAAGAAAAAATTAAATGAAAAAATAAAAAAATTGAAAGACAAATGTAAACAGTAGCTGAGACAGAGACTTTTGAGATTTTTGTGTAGTGCTTTATCGCACAATCAAGATTCGCCTCGCATACGGGCAGTCAATTCGTGTAGGCGAACAGGATAAATGACAAAAAATCGCAACGTGATTTTGATCATAACACAAGAAAAAATAAAACAAAATTTAAATTTAAAAGACAAAAACGACAAAAAATGACTTTAATGAGCTCCTTTTTAGAAGGCTAGATATCTACATTCATATGCGAGTATGTACATACGTCGAAGGCGATTATATTTCGGGTCTTTTATACGTTTATTGTGATTTGCATATTAAGTAGAGACGAATGTCAAAAAATAAAATAAGAATAAATAAATAAAAGCAGCGAACAAGTTTAAGTTTTATTTGAGTGCGCAACGCCATTTGAAGAATGTACGATTGTGTAGTGTGTACGCACGCATTAATGTATCTGAAATGAATTCTGTGGGCAGATTAGTCAATTAAAAGAACGGAACCATGCTAAAATTAAATTCAGATAATCAGACTGGTTCGTAATTGGATAATTACTTGCCGCTGCTTAGAGTTTAAGAGTTGATTAAACCCGATTAGTGGTTGTATGAATGGAACTCCAGTACCTAGGTGTGTAGCTGAGGCATTATCTCGATATTGAAGTGACGTGTACACGTACGCGATAAGCTTGCATTTATGTACATTTGGCCTATACCTAAGCTTTTTGTGTCTGTATGCGATGATAAGCGGGCATTTGTAGTGTGGATACAATTAATCATATCTTGAAATTGTGCTGGAAATTTTCGTATTCTTATCAAAACGTTCTTGGCAAGGACGTACAAATCAACAATGAAATGGCTTTCCATCGAAATCGAAATTGACGTGCAAGCGAAACTGATAGTTGCATACACATGTACGAGTATATGTAGCTGATATCGGCTGTAAGATAGCGCGGTACAAATGTTAACTTTTTTTTGAAAAATTACTTGTTGAAAATATTGCGAAGTGCTAGGAGGAAGTTAAAAAGGCTTGCTTACGTCGTATGAGGGATGAAATTGAATTGACTTTTGGACTCTTGGCTGGACAAAGTGATCGCAAGCACGTAGTACACGTAGTAGGGCGAGTACGTTGTGACGATGAAGTCGACTGTATTATGGATGAAGACTATGTGGTTGTACTGGAGCTCAAAGAACGTGTCAGTTAAGCAATAACATGGTCGAGACAATTGACCCTTTTCTATGGGCAATGATGTTTCCCACTCTACCATGACCTCACATGAAAGAAGAATGGATTTCAAAACTTTCAAAAATTGTCGCAAAATATGTATAAACGAGACTGGGACATTGGTTTCTTATATTGGTCATCTAGTTTGAAGCAGTAGTCATAGACAAGTGCTCTCGGCAGTTGAGCAAGGAGTTTGTTTGAAATTTTATGTTACGATTTGCGAACAGAGGAGGAATGTTAGAAAAGTTTGTAGTATCGAGAACAAGAGACTTTGAATAGTACAGAGAGAGGGGGAGAAAAGACGGCCCTGAAGTTTGCCTCACCCAAGGCGGCCTGAACGAGAGTTAATGAAATAAACACATTCTTAGTGGGGAAATGATGCTTTCACCATTGATGATTGGAACAGGACTTGTCACAGTACGGGTTGTTCCAAAATAGTTGGATTTTTTTTCTTCAAATGAATCATCGCAAAGAAGTCGCTGCAGACATATTAAAACGAGTGAATTCGGACCATTAATGGATTGAACATTTCAGGTGACTAGACTTGGGTTCACGAGTGTGACATGCAAACAAACCAACAAATTCGGACCAAAATCCGAAAAAGACGCGTCAAAGTCGCTTAAAAGTCAAGGTTGCGCTCTCGGTTTTGAAGCAGGGTATCTAACCAACCAACCAACTCTGCTCCAGCTGGATAGTGCACAAATTCATTCTTGTAGGCGGCAGCATTGCACTTTCTTGATATGGTTCTCTGTGACTTTTTTTCTACTTTCGAAATTAACACTTCATTGTAAGTCGATCCAAGACTTAAACTTCACTGGACAAACTGAAGGCAATCCTGGCATATGCCTATAAAAAAATAGCTGGATGACTAGATATTTCGTTGGAATTTTTTTCTGAAATTTTGAAAGAGATAAAACATTTTTTGTATGACTCACATCCTGTGATCAAAATGAAAGGTGACTTTGCAGTTTAAAATTCGAGGGAATATAGATTCAGAAAAATATTTCTTTTATAGATTGTTAGTGCTTTCATTGACGCCTGTGTCGAGTTTCATGTCATTATCTTCATTGACTTCATAGTTACGCTTTTCGGTCATGGCTGGCTGATTAATCTACGTGTGACTTCTGGCTATTCAATAACCTAAAAAGACCTCTCTGGGGCACCGATTCGAGTCAATAGAAGAGATTCAACTTGCGACTGAAGGGTGAACTGAAGGCAATTTCGGAAATCGAGTTTAATAACTGCTTCAAAAATCGTTGAAATCGAAAACGTTGGCATATTTGATCACAAGAATTTCTTAGTACATATTCGCTTCATTACTTTAGTGCTGCCGAAAATATTTTAGCTGAAGCCTAAGGTGACCATGCTTTGACTGAGCGAGCCTGTCTCAAGTGCTTTTCTCGTTTTGAAAATGGTGATTTCGACTTGCAAGACGGGGAACAACCTGGACAGCCCATGTCAAGCCCTCAAAAAATGTTCTGAATCGTTGGAAGTTGATTCGTCAATCGAAGGCCCCATAAAAATCGGAACCAAGGGACGTTGAAAGGCGTTGTTTTTCACCTGTGCACAGGGGAAGACTAGTGTCACGACCAACTAAGGAAATGACATGTGCCATGGGTTAGACCAGCCAAATAAATTTTGTTTTTTATAGAGCAGGTTCAAGAAATCAAGAGTTACGCTCTTATGGTGTTTGTAACACAACCTGGACGGGGTGCAGATGGTTTGTGTCGAAGATGTTCGTTCACTTCTCTTCGGGGTGGTTGTCCTAGATAGGATTCGAGAGATTCGACTGAATTTATCGCGTTGTTGTTGTTCACAGTAACTTTATTTTTTTTTTGTTTCCATGTCATTAAGGTGTTATATTGGAAATGCACACACAGAGTATGAATTTTGAAGTGGTCTTATACTGCGGGTGTTATGCCTTCGTCAGCATTTTTTTGATAATGTCTCATTCACAACTAATGTTGTTGCACAGTTTTTCCGTTCTTTGCTATGGACAGACTTGAACTATAGACCTTCCGCTCAGCAGTCGGTGATGATTACCATTACACGACAACGTGAAATCAAATATCCTTGGTTTCCAGGTGATGCTTTGCATTTCGTAGAGTCAAGTCAGAATGGTGTGGTTTATATGAGGTCCCCAAACCAAATGAAACCACCACCGCCGGTCGCTACCGACTACAATATTGCGCTCGAGCCGTGCGTTGGAGGAAAAACGGCCGGAGTACTCCGAAAGACACGACAAAGTGATTTTGCAGCATGAAACATACTTGGACCTCGAAGTCCTACCACACCCGCCGTATTCTCAGACGTTGTTCCTTCTGATTACCAAATTTTTCGATCCTTTCCAAGAAGAAGCAATGTAGTGCTAAGCTTTGGATAGTAATTTTTTTTTCAATTTAATTTCAAAACTTTTTTTTAAAAAATAAGAGAAGAAAAACGCTACGAATCAATTCCAACTCCCAATCCATAGCACGTATGTATGTAGAGCGACTTCCTGCTGTTGAAGACTAGTGCTCCTCACTTCACAAAACATTTCGAAAATAGTATCTCGTTGCAAACATCTCTCAATCATACCATTACGCACGAATAGATCCAAAAGAAGACGAAAAAAAAAACCGAAACATCAATTCGCCATCAATCACTAACATCGAATTCATAAACCAGAATTTATCGACAGCGCTAGTAAGTGATTGATGCAGGAAAGAACTTCTATCCGTCGTCTTTCCCTAGGTCAATTTCTTTTAATTTTTTTTTTCGTCAGTTTTTTTCTTCTTCGCCTACGAGTATTTATATTCCAATATATACACAAGGAAAAAAGCTTCAAAGTGTACATTACGAGGCCATTTCAACCTCAGGGAGAACCCTTGGCATTTTTATTATTCAGTTTCCTTCTTTCACTCCCTTTGTTTAACTATGTGCCTCCTTTTTCGACTCGCAAGGATATACAGCACAATAGTACGAACGTGGAGGATATCCGACGTATTTTGATAGCTCTACCCCACGAGTCGTATAGATTGCTATAGTATGGGTGCTCGAGACAATTGGACGCCAAAGGGCGATTTCACTTATGTGTGTACGATATACGACACTTTGTTTCCGGACGAAAAAAAAAAAAAACACTATATGTTCAGGGCTTAATTAAATTTTGTTAATCATTCGATTTTATACCTTTGGCAAAAAACACCACACACGATTGGCTATCAGTCATCAAGGCGTCGAAATGTCTTTAACTGTTATCAGCTATCATACATTTTCGTAAGACCTAAATATAAACCTCTGACGTCGATAACATTACTTATGTGGCTTACCACGCGCACCTCGCCCTTAAGTTGTTCAATACTTTTCAAAAATCAATCAGAACAAGGATTGCCTTTGAAATACGATCAATCAAGCAAGATGGCATGCGTCCAAAGGAATTTCTGAACTCTTGTATGGTTCGTAATTGTATGTTATTCAAAGGCGTTATACCATATCGTAAAAGGGGGAGCTGATAATTAGCAAGGCAACAAACTAAGTCATTATGCAAATTAGTTGTTCATCGTGGTTTTTTCTCTCTATATCCCTAGCCATCGTGGGTTTGTTTGTACGTTGACTCTAATAGATGTGTGCTTAGGTTGCGATATGGAAATTCTTTTGTTAGGCAAACAACAAAAAAAAAACTAAAAAAATACAAAACAAAAAGGTGATAAGGTGGCGAGTGGGGTGCTTGTAGGAAGTAATTAAATTGTTTAATTTTCTGTTTAATTTTTATTTGTTGTATCTTGCGTAAAAGCAAAAGTTGTAGGTAGTGAAAGGTGAATTTTGTACGCTCATCAGTACATGTAGTGACTAAGAGTGTTTCAAAGTGCGGTTAAGGCTTTGAGTCATCGTTAGGCACTTTGGCACTATTACATAGTAACCATGTATATCAATTTTACTATTTATAGAATTTGTGGTTGGTAGTCTTACTCGCAAAAAACGACTGGCGCCCGACAAGGGGCTAATACTTAGACGTAATCCAAACTACTTCATCTGACCTCCAAGTTATTTAAGTGTCACTGACTGGCCATGAAGGGCAATATTTTTTCTCCAACAAAAAAGAACCACGCCCGAAATCTAGATTAATATCTAATATCCACATAAATCACTTTTCAATGGGGAAATAAACAAATCCATAACAATCGACACATATACCTCGGCAACAGCAGAAACTGCGAGGAAAAATATATAAATAACACGATTTTGACAAAGCATTGCTCCTTATTCCATTCGCAGTTGGCGCCATGCGTTCCGTCCCTGTACTATAGCTTGACCTATGTGTGGTATTCTCATGGCGAAGATATATTTTCATGCACTTTTCTTGTTCCTTTTTGCTTTTAGAAATTAATTAGAAAAATCCTCAAACGCTCCTGCTCGGACAATTGAACACTAAAAATAGTGTATGCGCTGCATTAACCATTTCGTATGTCGAATTTGAATTGCTTGACTGTAAGTTCACGTTTATTGAACGCAATTCGTGTAAACATTGGTTGCTTTCTCAGGCAGTCGTCCTCCTGGGCATTTACACGAAGTGGAAATAAATGTTTGGATTTAATAAATCGCATTTCTATAAGGCGAATTGGCGCACGAATGGAGACATAAACAACGATCAGCCTATGCTCGCTTCATCTCTTACTTTTTCCAGGTGTAAACCATCTGATTTGACGCACGATTCGTTAATAAATCTAATTCTATCAAAAAGCAATAAATCCTTTTCGTTTCGTATCAGCATGCATCTCACACCTCCGGCGTGACAGTCGAGGCTGCACCCTTTTCTCTGTTCCGAATAAGCTTCGAATCGAAATCCTTTTTACTTGTATTCCATTGAAATCTCCTCCTTGTTGGAGATAGCAATTTACTATTTTTCCCATCCTTTCTACCACACCGCGGTGGAATAGTTCAAAAATGCTAAACAACCGTGGGCGATACGGAGTGAGCGAGGGGGAAGAATGCGTCCACACCCACGTGTGCGCGATGAAATGGAAAGATTGCGTGTCACTGTCAACTTAGGGGAATTCGACTTGGACAAAAGGCATTGGGTCGTTTCTAAGACTTCATTTTTTTTGTTTCCTTTTTCTCTGGTACTGTCACGTCCTGACGACTAGTGTTCGGAATTATTGACGAAGGGCTTCCTGAATTCGGCGAGGTGTCCTTGACACCAAAAGTATAACAACTACATCTATCACCCAGACAAATGTCCTTTATGTCCTTTTAGTAATATCACATATACATACGTTTGTGTTCGCTTGTGGATAGAATGTAACCCGAACCTAATGGAATTCCGCTTACAAAGCCACCACACCAAATGGCAGATGTCAGTTTTCTCTGTCCTCCTTTATCCTTGTATTTGTCTTAACCTACTTCGGTGTTGGAATCAATTAACTACCACCATGACGACCGTCTAATCGGGGTGGGGCTTTAGTTTTGACGCAAATGGTAATCTAATATTTTTCCGAATGATTTCGATAAATGGGACGAAAGGAAAAAAATCACAACAATCCTTTTTGACCATCCATTTTCAATAGGACATTATTTTCAACGACCTCGATGGGTGTTTTGAATATGCGTGCGTGCGTGTAAGAAGGACTTGCGTGGGGAAATCGCCTCCTGGCGCCAAGGGACTTTGCACTTTCGCATAAATAAAGACTCATACCTTTACACATTCGCATGGTCGTCACAGGGAAGGGAACGTTTGTTTGGCTTCGCTGAGCATGGAATACAGAAAAAATAAATAAGGAAAGACCCACGTTACAGCGGTCACATTAGGCGAGAGATTAAGTTAGATTAATTGGTAGCTTTTCTCGGGCACGGTATAATAGTTAAGTTGTCCTTACTACAGACATCCACGCAACGATAATGAAATGGATTTTAGTTATGTTTGTTAGAACGGTGTCGGGCGACGAACCGGAAGTGATGAATGGAGTCGTTTCTTTTTTTTATTTGTTGGTTTTTGGGCAGTCACTCTCTCAATTTCTCATGAGGATCATGTGAGGGTTAATTAACATCCCCAAACGAGGGTCCGGTTTGTGTCCTCGGCAAGGTTTACAATGCGACACACCTTTGAAGGTAATTTTCGCAAAATTCATTTCACTAATTATTGCGACCTAATTAAATGCAGTGACGTCCTTTGTACATAGCAGTGGGACCAATGTGTCGTTGTGACTTATGTGTCCGCTCATTATAGGCTCGCCCTTAGCACAGTTTATAATATAGACAAGCTAAAATGGTTCAAAGATCGACTGAAAGCGAAACCACAGCGGGCCCACTGTGGGCTACACTATCATCCCAAGTTGTTTTTGCTGAGGTCATAATTTCTTTCTTTTTTTTTGTATCTATTTTATGACTTTTTTTTGAAGATGAGTGGTTGGTCAGGCTCTTTCCTCAGGCGATCGATTCTCGCACTCTTGTCTATTATCCTCTCTTTGGGCTTCCAGAGTCTATGACCTGCTCAGATAGACCCGTCACACTCCAAAGAAAGAAGACTGGAGCGATCAAATAGAGTGATCTTGTCGACGAGACATTAGGCGACCCCCAAATGTCTATTGTCACACGAGCTGCACAATCATGTTGGAAACACATGTCCTCCCGTCTCAATTCACATTTTTGAGGCAATAAGAACTGGTTGATCATGGTTCTATACCAGTCACCAGTCACAGTAGGCATGCTATCCATGGAATCCTCGAAAAAACTAAGCCCGTTGACACTTGAGTCTTGCTATTGACGGTCTTCGGCAGTGGGGTGTGTGTATTTTGAAATGAAACATATTCAAGTCTTTCTCCACATGCGCTGTAGGGAGGAACGTGTGTTGAGCATCTGTCTCAACAATATGGTCACAGCTATCCGCCGCGATAGCCACGCTGGCATCAAAGATTTAGTCTTAAAAATCACCAGCTCTAGGATGAAAGCAAACGGGCTAACCGCAGGATCAGAATAATTCTCCTCTGGGTTCCAGGTCACTTAGAGGGAAATCAGAAAGTTATTGAGCTAGCCAGAGTCGAAACTGTGAGTCCTTTCTTGAAACTTATGGGGCGTGGCATTAAAACTGCGTTTTAGTCATTATTGCGCCTAGTCTATGATGTAGATGACGTGAAACTAGGTAACGATATGTAAGTGGAACTCAAATTGATGACGAATGTTGTAACAATCAATCTTTCTTCAAGTTCTATCTATGAATCAGAAAAATCTTGAACCGATCACACCCAAAGTTAATTCTAGACCTCTACCACCTAATGTGAAGGTTTCATTCTGATCTCACTAAACAACAACAACTTCTGAATAAATTTCCGTAATTATCTAACAACCCAACCATTTATTGACACTTTTCAAGCGACATTCCTACCTCAAGCAGCACCGTATGGTAAACAGATTAAAAAACAACAAAACTTCGAGACACTTCCTCTTTGCTTTACAAAAGAAAACAAAACAAGTTTTGAGCTTTTTTATCATTAGCCATATCCAAGTATATGATTGATTGCAAAATGTCAAGTTCAACGTTCGGCTTTTCCTACTCATAATTCAAACTACTTGGTTATGATCGTTCCTGTTGTCTCCTCATTTCTTGTTTTTGACATTGTTGTTTATCTATCCCGATAGTAGGCGCGCGAGAGATATGTTTTTTTTTTTACCCACTCATTTATAGTATATGGCGCACCTCCGAAATCTGATTATTAACTGTTTCTCAATTTTATTTTGGAATCAATATGAAATGCAGTCGCCGTCGAACTAGAAAACTTTGAAACTTGAGACAAGAATGCCTTGAGACGAGACAAATAAGACGACAATCAGTCGTTCTGTAATAAATCTCATTGCGAGCAGTTTCTTTGAAGTACTATTGAGAGATGGCTGGTTGTGGGGGATAACAAATGGCATTGGAATTGCTTTTTTAGTTAGAACAGAGGTTTCTTTGATTCGGTTTGAAGAGAAAAAAGACTACTGTTTGCGTGCTGATTTAAGCACAATTGAGGCTATTTGTTAGGCGATTTGTTGAAATAATTGCGATCGGTATTTGCTGTACATCAAAAAGCCCTTTTAGTGATCTGCATGAGAGGGGCACTCTTGAATAAAATGAAAAAGATTTTAGCCTCAAAGCTTTGATCAAGCGTATGGTCCTACTATGATATCAGGTTGTTCGGAAAGTATTGGGTTTCATTTCTAGGACTCACACTAGCTTGTAGTATTGACAGGCTTTCAGGGTAAATGACTCATTGGCCTGCTGTTTGTGATCTACCTTCAGCAATGTTTGGTAGAATCCCTCATATGATGGAAGAACCAATTTCAGTTACAACTGCAAAAGCTGTCTGTGTTTGGTTTTTGGGCCATCTACATATGTACATTGGAGTTTTGGCCTTTTTTGTGCCTTTCTTTCACATCATCTCGTTTTGGTCGAAAAACCATTTTTTTCTTTTAGACAACTACTGGTCCAACGTAGTGCCGGATCAACAGCTAGGATCGACTGATCGACACGCTATCGATGATTGAGCTGTTTGTTGCGGAACACAAACTACCGGCGTCAGATATCAGAAAATAGGTCAAGTAGCATGGCATCCTTGTTGATCAACCAGGGTGATTGGGTTCTTTAGAATTTAGTTGTTTTATTACACGGTAACGTTAGCTTTATGAACGACTCAATGATCACTGGCTTTTCATACTTGATTTCGCCACGATTTCAAGGTAAACTCTCTTTTTTGTCGTAAATCCGTCCTTCACAAGTGAAATTAGAAAGGCACCTAGACTTTTCCTTCGTAATTGGTTATACCTATATATTGCTGCAATTATAGTTGGTTGTTCTAGGGAAGGAACCTTAAATGGGCAAGGCGTAACCTTAATTAAAACTTTTCGTCACATTTCAAAGGCAATTTTACGGTCTCCGATTCGTTCCAAACTTTTTACCATCCACGTAGCATGTTTTCACGTTCAGAAAACTTTTCTGATCCAAATCATTCGTGACGAAGTACGCTTCCGGTTGAATAGACAATGAGTCATCGATTAGAACAAACAAGTGATAATGAGAAGGAGCTTTGAAGAATATTGCGGGTGGCCTTCCCATTTAATTGGTTTTGAGCATGTTTTGAGATGTGCATACGAGCATTGTGCTGTAAAATCACTTTGTCGTGCCATTTTTCCTTCAACGCAAAGCCCTAGAACAATTGAAGCCGGAGAGATCTGGAATGATGGTTTCAGTCGGTCTGAGTGCCTCATAGTAGACTACACCTTTCTGATCCCATCAAATACAAAGCATGATCATTGGATCTCTGTATATTTGGCTTTGTCGTTGATATTGATAGTTGATCAGGCTTTATCCATGAGTTTTGGCATTTGGGATCGTAGTCCTAGTCGATGCAAAAAACCCCTACCATTCTGCCGTTGAAGCAGAAATACCTTTCGATTTCCTTTGGTTTCAACCAATATAAGATCCAGTTTTCTTGCTTTTGAAGAGGTTTTCTTACCGTTGACAAAACAACTTTTTCAAGTCTTTATCGAACAGACCCTTCTCAGGACGTTCCGCGTCTTCCAATTCAAAATCACCACTTTTTAAACGTACGAACGATTTCCGACACGTTTTCTCAGCTAGACGATGTTCATTATAAACTTCCAATAAAACTAAATGGCTTCCGGCAGCATTTTTTCCATACTGAAGTGAATAATGAACTACAATTATCCGTAAAAACGATTTTCCGGCACAAAATTATTATTCACGCTCCAACCAAATGACTCATGTATACTAAAACTAACACCTAATGGAAGCTGTTATACGGAAAATGGTGTAGGTAAAACGCTACGAATTAATTCCAACACAAAACATCTTCTCCATATTTGTTAATACATATTATTACCGGCCATTTGAAATTAAGTTCAGAGCCTCGTTGATCACCCTTCGCCAAGCCTGCCTGTCATGAGTGTGTTCCTTCCATGTTTCGCTGTTCCGTCCCATTTCTTCTAAATCATCATTTGACTATTCGTCCACTGTTCAGTCGTTCTACGTGTCCTGCCCATCTTAGTGTTCGTGATTTAATTACACGGACAATGCTTGGGGCTGAACAAATTTCCTCGAGTTCTTGATTGTGTAGTTTTTTTTTTTCATGGATGATCTCTCTTAGATCGGGGAACTAGTTTACCTCCGGAATATTTTACCCATGGAAGCCCTATTTAACACGACGATTGGTCAACGATTTTTGAGTGAGTGTAGGTAGCGCAAAGTCTTCAGCTCTGCGCCTACGTTTTTAATTTTTTTAATAGAGCAGGGATCAATAAGGAATTTAGTTTTATCTTGCAAAGGAAATCTCCTCCGCATACGAGTACGTCGAATAACTTTTTTGTTTTGAAATTCTGCCTTCGACAAAGTTTTTCACAACCAAACCTTTCTCCATCAGCTATCAATATAAAATTATTATGCGGCTCAAGTGCGAAAAAATGCAATTAGTTCCTCCAATTACTTTACGAACAACCCCGAAAGCTATCGAGTTAGATGCTAGTTTTGGACCAATCAATGGGGCTCTCTTTCTCAATTAGAGGGGTATACCACAAGGCAGCCTATTAGGTCCACTACTCTTCCTTTTAGAAAACTGCCGAATATTTTAATGACTATATAGTAAACTTATTAATTTATTTATTCTATGCTAAAATCAACTGCCTAAAAAGAACTATTAAATAATAAATATTCAAAGCTCTCTAAGTTATTGAAAAAAAAAGTTTATAGGAAAGAAAAACTTATGATCAAAGACAAGAGCTGTGTTATCATGCTGTGTTTTATAATATTTTCCAACCATATGCTATGCGTAGGACCTTCACTAAGTATACATCCATTAAACAAGCTTACCATAGTTATAGCACCGTTTTTAGCTCTGAAAATAAACAAAAATAAAAATCTCCATTAGTACAAATCTCCCATTCATATTTATTTATTTATTTGCTTCATTATATCTGCGGAAAGTAATAAAAACCGCAATCTACGTCATTCGATATCAAGAGGTGGTCTAAAAACGATAGAACTTTATAGGCGTTCCAAATGCGTTATGCTCGATTAACGACCACATTTTCTCGGCCTTTTATTAGCCAATCAACTGTATTGCATGACACTAAATGTGGATTAATTTATATTACTGTAACTCACACATGCATCTCAACTTGACTGAAAATTAATTATATTTTTTTTGAAGTCAGAACATTAGCAGATGAGTAACATTTGAAGGTCATCCCAGGAAGCAACAAAAAAAAAAAACAAAACATGGAAATAAACAATCCCTCGAGCGGGCATCTGTCAAAACAAATTAGATACTAGTTAATAATGGAGGGACTAAATATATCGCATTGTCAAAAAGGAAAAAAAAAAAAAAACACAAAACAATACAAAGCCTCAAGGTAATCTGGGTCATACATCTTTTCATCGTTCGCCATCATCACATCATGTTACCCCAACTCGAATCCGCTTTATCTCGTCGTCAACAATCTCCACCTAATGCTAATGGATAAATAATAGATATACAAAAGACTGGATCTTGTTCCCTTGCCTATACTATAAACCGCTAGTATTATTTTAATAAATTGCAATTTTGTCCGCACTTTGGGAATTACAAATGCAAATTAGGTTGCATGGCCCTGAATTTGATCAAAAAAAGCCACAGACACTATACAACCAGTAATTGGGATTAAATTTTGCCAAAGAAGAACGGCGAAAGAATAAATAGAAAACACGAAAAAACATTTGTATATATCGCGAGTGACGTCTGATGGTGATTAATTGTATCTTTTCAACTTTTCCACGATGTTGCCATTCAAATAGAAAAATAAATAATAAACTCCCGTTTCCTGGTCGAATTTTTTTTTCTTTGTTTTTTGTTCCACACTGGTTGAAACAGCTTTTTTTTTCTAATTCTCTGTTAACCTTGTGATGAATATTTTTGAAAAAAAAAAAAAACTAACAAAAACAAATTATAGTATCTGAAACCATATGTCACAACAGACAGTGTGCTTTCATGAATCCGACATCAAGGGGTTGTATTCACAAGGTGTTTAAAAAAAAAAAAAAAAAAAACTCTCTCAAGGCATCCACTCTGAATGAGATGTTGACATTAGGGACAGGGTAAGAGCGTATCTTGCATGTAATAAATTAATCGGCAAGCTGTGAAAATTTTAAGAATTTCCTTCACACTTCACATCTAACTATTTATTTGGATTTATTTGAAATTCGCTCTTAAAATATGTGCACGTTTCACGTTTATTGGCTCTTAAAAATGTCCAATTAGGCGCTTATCTGTGCGTTGTATGTTTGATCTTGAGGATTATTAAAATGTTAACGATGTCCGTTGGTACACGTTAATGTTTCGAACGGAAAACAACTAGATTGATTTAGGCGCCTCAGTTACAAGGGATTTTTATCTCATTATTGATAGTCGCTTTGTTGAGTGATCGTTGAAAATGATCAGTAAATTTTGGCAATTATATAAGCCTTCATCGTGTTCATTTCAATGCTGACAGCTGAATTGTGATTAATTTTTTTCCCTGATCAATGTTAAAATGCAGGCAATGATCAGATTTTAAAAACAAAAAATTCGAATATGATCATCAGGCAGTATGGAGGCGATCTTTATAATGTTTTTGTTTATCTCAATCATAAAAAAAAAAGTTATAAATGATTTTTGGTTTTTAGAAAGTACTTAAATGCGAAATGATACCCACGATCATCAAAATTCTGGACAAAAACTTGGAGCCCAGTTGAGGAACGGGTTGATTATGAACATAATATTCTATAACCACGTACGGTGACTGGATGTACCGATAAAAATAAATCTTTGGCTCTAATATAAGACTTTTCAATAACAATTTGGAATGTAAATAAAAAACAGAATAATTGGGCTGAAATTTATTCCAAATTTAGTATACATGTTGAATAGGAATGTGGAATACCTCGTTCACTGACCAGATTCTTACTACATGACAGTTTTTAGAAAAGAAATGGGAATTCCACGATACGATTCCCCAACTATTCATAGAACTTAAAAAGGGTTTTTCAATAAGGACGGGTAAATTTTGAAATGGTATGAAACCAGCTGTGTGTGAGGTATTAACCAAATTCTTTTTTTATTTGAATGGCCCATCTATGCCATTATGTATGGAATATGACATCGTTCAAATGCCCGCCTAGGCTTCTTAAATGGCACAGATCCAAATAATCCAATTTTCAATGTCTCTTCCGCATAGATTCGGCTGTATTAGAGAGATGACCTGTTAGGTTCAACTGAAGGGCATCGGTCGACTATGGTTTATTCGCAAAGGCCTGCGACTTCAGAAAACCCCAGAAGAAAAGTCTAGCACAGTCAAATCGCATGATCGCATGAAATCGTGGCCAATTCACGTCACCTCTGCGAGAGATAACCTTACCCTCAAATTGTTCACGCAAAATGACAACCGCACGTACGTACGAGTAGGTCCATATGGTTCAGAAATTAGTTATCATCATTCTGTAGCGCTCGCCACTAACGGTGACCGCCTCACCAACCTCGTTCTTGAAAAAGTACGGACCAATGATGCCGCCAGTCCAAAATCCACACCAAACAGTAGCTTTTTGAGTATGAATTGTCACCTGCTGAACCTCGTTTGGATTGGTGTCGTCCCATTTATGACAATGTTGCTTGTTGGCACAGCTATTTATGCAAAAATGCGTCCCGTCGCTAAATGACAATTTTCTGGTCAAAACTGAGGTCCTCTTCAAAGTGTTCAAAAGTTAGTTAGCTTGTACGGGGGTAGGTTCGAGGCGAAATTAGCCAAATTGAAATCTGCGTCAGTTCTTGTGTCCGACGAGGAATCGACTGCCTCGGGTTTTGCTGTACACTTCCACGGACCGCGGTTCTCATCCGAGCTTGAGTTCCATTGATGTATGAATTGATTATCGAACCGGTCGTCTCAAATTGGGTCATGTAACATCGAAGAATTGAATTGAAATGGGCGCAACGTTTGCACTAACGAACACTCTTTTTGACAATAAAATTTTATCATTAGGACGTTCTGTTCAATTGTGTAAGTTGCCATGGTGATTTGGCATCACCAACTGATTCATAAACAACAAATTTGACAGCTGTCACCAAAAGAACATGACTGTCACAGGACGCCAAAATCTACCCGCGCCAATTGAAAAACCCTTCCGAAAAGATGAGACCAGCGAAAACTGGAAGGAACACATCATATCAGGAAGACTTGAAGAAGGGTTGTCAACGAGGCTGGGAATTTACAAGTCCCAAATGGCCGGAAATAATAATAACTTCGTCTCACGAGCGACCGCGAAAACGGCTGCTGTGATCGATTCTTCGGAAACCATTTTTCACCACTCATTGGCAATGTTGGCCATTTCGTATTCTTCCTAAGCTTCTCTAACGTTGAGGCATTGCTCCAATTCTCGCAATTTTCCCGCTTCAGCTTGTGGCATGTGGCACCATTCTGTTGGGAACCCATATCACTGATATCAAGTCAATCCAACTATGGACAAAAAAAAAAGCTTCTAACATGGCACGATAGCAATCTCCATTGACCGTAACATGGCGATCATTCTCTTTGACTAAAAAAGACGGTCCAATCACACCTCCGGCATGGAATCCACTCTACGCGATCACTTTTTGTGGACACAAGGCAGAATTTTTTTTTGAATTTTCAGAGGCGTATCAGAGACGCTTCAACACTAAAATTATGATCAAGCGGCTTCAGTTTTGAGTTGATTTGATCTTGTAAGGGTGTAAGCCAAACTCTTTACGCAGAATTCCCGACAAAGTGAATATAGTCTCCAATCCCTGTAAACATCGTGGAACCCTCGAATTTATCCCACATAGCACACGCAGACTATCTGGTGCGACGATTATTACAACCGAAAATTGGAGTAAGCTTCTGAAATTTTGTAATAATTTTTGCGATCATCAACTCAGAAATGGCAGTAATTTTTAATAATTTCCAAACGCTGCTTGTTCGTGACCTTCAACATGATAAAAATATAAATCTTGACTGACGTTTTGACACTGTCAGGTCATAAAAAAAGTTTAAGGGCGGGTTTGTACTAAAATAATAAATTGTTAAGTCCCTATTGAAAAACGTTGTAGATTAAAACTGCTTTCGATACAATCTTAGAAATATAAGTCAACAGCCGAACTCCCTTTTTGCGGCAGTGTTGTTGAAATTGGCTTTTGTTGACTTCTACGTGCAGTCAACCGAGAAAAATCATGGAAGGCACTTACGAGTAGCATAAGGGGGACCAAAATATGTGTTACGAACTTGGGACACTTTTCCTCTGGATTGATTTGGATTTTATCAAGGTTAAGTGGGAGCAGAGGATCTGACCAGCAGATGACTTTCAACCTCATAGAAAAATATGTTTTTGTAAGATATCAAGGTAAGTGAATAGAATTTTCAATATTAAACCATTAACTATGGGCATTCTGACAACTAATTACCAGAGATCGTCAATCATATGCGTTTGATTTTGTTTTTAAATACCAAAAAAATTTTTTTTCTTTCGCTGTTAACGATTACAGCTTATAAGAGTAACACAGTGGGAAGGAGTTACTCCACAGACAATAATTTAGAACCTCCCAATTCAGAACTTTTATTCATTAAACCTAATAAATTAGTGAATGTTATTCGAAAAAAGCCCGAAAAAAAATGAGCAAAAACTCAAGCAAAACGAATCCAAGTGAAACAGCTTAATGACCCAAACAGACATTTTTATCTGTCTACCAAGCAAGCACACCAATCCAACGACGAATCATCCCAAAAATCATGACCGAAAGTATGTATTGTATCGTATCTTTTTTTTGTTTCGCTGTTTGCGTTCGAAAAAACGAGCTTGGGTCATAAATAAACGACAACAGAGGAGAAACAAAAAAACAAAAAAAAAATAAATAAAAATAAAACAAGTTCTTGGTGGAGAACTCACGACGACAGAATAAAATTCGTTCAAGGTCAGGGGTATTAGATACAAAAATAATTACATACATATATCCAGGCCTTATTCTCTGTCTCTTGTTTTTACTTTGCGTTATTTCCCTTTTACTTCGTTTTCGTCGTTCGCTGGAAGTTGACTTCGCATTATTTCGAGTGGTTGACGACTCTCGAGCAAATGCGTTTGGCGTCATTACGATTAGGAGTTGTGTACATTCATACAACTCGAAAGCAGGAAATACATTAGTTTCGCCCTAACAGCACCTACACCACACTTTCCTGGCGGTTTTCTATAAGTCATACTCGGAGAAGATAAAAGAGATTCGTAGAATTGACCCATGCACAGTCATGTTCCATGCATGTCGCTCGTGTTATCTAAGCACTTTGAACGTCCATAAGGCTCGAAGTCATTTCACCTGAAACAATATCGCTGTACAAAGACAATTATCGACTGTCGTTGACCCAGACAGAGATACTAATCGTTAAGTTTACTACTCTTAATTTGGAGACGAAGCGCCCCAGCCCTGGCGCCATTTTAAGCCAAATTACTTATATATCCCATCCGACATCTATACCACCCTGCAGTGAAAAACATTTTATCGCCATGCTCGTAAAGTCGTGTCAAATGAAATTGTTCAATTATCGTTCAGTGCGTTCATTCGAACATAATTTTTGGTTCAATCGGTAACTAATTGGTTTCGAGCAGAAGAGGAAGTAAGCTTCGTAGAGATGGAAGCGTTGAAATTCTACCAACTAGCAACCTCAGATTTTAATAGACCACTATTGACCTTCCCAGCTCTATTTAGTTCACACAGCCTCACGTCGAAAACCAATGCCTCCGCTTGCTTCTAATATTGATTAATGATGCAGTTTCACTTTGCATAGCAGCGGCACGTATCGCCCGCACATATTTATCTCATTTGTCTGTAGATGCAATCAGAGAAAAAAAATGCCAGACACAAAGTTCAAGACTAATCACCGCTGGACTGTACAGTCCCCACAATGCAGCACAATTTTTTTTTTAACTTATTTCAATGCATTAACCACGTCTGGTGATGGATTTTTAATAGTTGTAATCGTCGGTTGGTGATTATATTCATTACGTGGAAATATTGTTTAGATGGTTGAGAACATCTCACTGATGACTGTGAATTGTAATATTGAACAAAGACGTCATTTGATTGCATTCGAAACGCAATTGTCCGGACAATGGTGTACTCGTATATGGCTCCTGTGGCAATCTGTTCGAGATATATTCCACATACGCCCTCAATCTAAAAATACATATCACATTTAACCGACCAGGCGGCTTCTTCGATAGAAGAGGAAACGAACATGAACCGACTTCCTCTCTAAAGTTGCATGTGAATTACATATTCCATTTGCTTCTACTTCATACTTAGGTACGATTTGGTGTGGCATGGGTTCTTTAATGAGTAACAAAGCGAACGCACCCTTATTTGGGGGGGCAAACTCAGACCAAATGAATAAGCGCCCATAACAGCGTGTGTGGCAGAGACATACCTAGCCGCACGGACCACAACCTGTTGTGTGTCTAACGCACCATAAAAATAAATGACTGACGCCGCTGCTGCCAATCTCTCCGGCAGACATGTGCATATTGTTCCTCAACCGTTAGACAGTTTTTCACGACATGCTTGCTGACGTTGCCAATGCAAGAGCTACGAGCATACGAGCTACGATTAATCAGAGCCATGTGTTCAGAAAAAAAAAACATTAAACAACGATGGACCTCCCAAATTATTATACATTTAATTACTTTAATAAAAAGACGATAAAGAGACGTCAAAAACAACTACTTGGATGTTAGGTAAGTTTTAGTGGCGCTAAAACTAACGCCGGATACAAACGAACCTCCGAGTTTGTCATTCGACCTTTGACCGAATTACAAAGAAAAAAAAACGTAAACGTCAAGCCAAAGAATTTCAGTTTCTTTCCCACCAACCGACGTACATACATTTTCTGGCAGACCTCGCACGATACACACCGTGGCAAAATGTCAAGTTTCGAATTACTTACGCGAGAAAGTCGCCCGCTCGTCCTCTTCTCACTTAATTGTCAGAGCATTTTTCAATCGCTGCTCCGTATCAAAGGTAAAAGCCACAGGAAATGAATGAAATTGATGAATGAATTAGATCGTTATGTAAAACCATTTGAATGACAATGTTGTGAAAATCGAGAAATTCACGAAAATCACCCATGAACGTCAAGGTTGTCATTGGTAGGATTTCCATATAATGCAATATTGTTACAAAAAAAAGCAACAAAAGCCGAGAAAATTGTGGAAAATCAGTTTTAACGACAATTGCAATGCAAGGAAATTTACATACCAAGTCGAGTTTTATGGTTCTATAGTCGCGGAGAAAGGAATTCACTGTCATAACATTTTTATTATGTTGCAAATACAATGTATTCCATGACATATGCATTATATATCAGACATGGGATGGTGAGTTCGGTTTTTATGATCACCTTTATCATCCAATGTTTGTTGTTTGAAACTTTGCTGGGTCAGTGATGTGGTGGTGTTTTGTTTTTTTTATATAGCAGATAATCGCTGGTTGGGTAATTACTGTTTCAGTACTTTAATCATTAGATGTATAGGTATGCATAGTTGTAAATATATTTTTTTTTGTTTTAATTTTATCGCCCTCCCTGTGACGCACTGAGTCCGTCTGACACAATCAATTTCTAATCGATGGCAATAAATTTGTTTCCTGACTGAACACAGAGTTAAGGTATGAATGTCAAATAATAAAAGAGATTTCGAAGCTGTTTTTACTTTTATATCGTTTGCTTACAGTAGATGCGCTATAAAGTGGACATCTCACAGTCTTTTAATTTCACAAGGGCATCAGATATAAATAAATCAACATATGTATGTAGAAAATATATCAAATAAATAGGAAATGTCTGATTTTTTGTAATTTTTTCAGCCATTTTCTTTCTTTTTTAAAAATAATTATTTAATACAAAATGATTCAAATTGTGGTCCGGTTTTGACAGGCTTGTTTCAATCGCATAAGTCAAACCCAACATTTATGTGAGACTGTATATGTTTAGTCAAAGGTTTACCATTTTACAATATGTATCGCTTAACAATCATTGAACGTGCTAAAATTGTGAAAACTTATTACAAATATAGGGAGTCTGCAGCAATCATGTTTCGCGCATTGCAACAGATTATAGGCGACATTATGGTCCATCTGATCATACTATAGGCAAAAATAAAAAAAATCGAAGAGACTACATCAGATCTATTGTAGAATTCTTTTCTTTTTTTTTTTGTATAGGGTTCGCACAGGTTCAAGAGTTGCGCTCTTATGGTGTTTGTCACAAAACTTGCAAAAGGTGGAGATAGTTTGTGTCGAAGATGTGTGTACACTACTGTCCGGGGGTGGTTGTCCTAGATAGGATTCGAGAGGTGCGATTGTAGTTCACAGTAACTTTTGAAACTATCTTATACTGCGAGTGTTATGCCTTTGCCTGCATTTTTTTGATCATCTCTCATTCACAACTGATGTTGTTGCACATTTTTTCCGTATAGAAATTGTCCTTGGCTGTGAACAGACTTGAACTACAGACCTTCCACTCGACAGTCGCTAATGATTACCATTGCACCACGACCACCCGCTTTTTTTTTGGAATTTTAATGATATGAACTGGCCACTAAGATCGTGTGTCTTCTTGCCGTTGGATTTGTTTTTATGGGGCTATGCAAAAGATCGTGTTTTTGCACACAATCCGCAAATTCTTGGCGCTTTGAACATGAATATTCGACAAGTTATACCCGAATTATTGCCCAATATGTGTCGAAAAGTTATCGAAATATACCTTGTCAGAATCAGGTCCTACAAAAAACAACTCCTCAGGAGGACATTCATTGATATCATATCTATTCATAATGGCAACATCTAAACATAATACTGAAATAGACATTTGATTGGAATCTAGCTCATAAATGTGTTTTATTTTATTTTTAATTTAGGAACCACAGATTGGATCACCTTCATTCCTTCTTTCGTAGAAGGTTTGATTTTTATAAATTCCTTAAAGATCTTCGTTTGGTTTTGAAAAAGCTTCTGGCGACACAATGATTCCACACTGCGGGAAAGGATACCAGGAGATATGGGGCCTAGTCTTGTCATGAAATAGGATGGAACCAACGCCGGCTGCTTTTCAAACAATTTCTCGTCCTTTTTGTCGATTAACTCACAATATGTACTTCCCTTTGTTGAAGTAATTCAAATCAGAATAATTGGAGTTCGAAGTAGTGTTTTGGGTTATTCGTCTGCATTCAATCACTGCCCCGTTCTTTTACGACTTTCATACCACCTTAAGCTCAACAAAGTACTGATTTTTAAACGACCTAGTTTTTATGTCTCGTTCAGTTTGTGAGGCAGCCACTTGTTGAGTTTTTTTACCACTTCCTTCCATAGGTATCGACTTATTGTTAAGAGGGATCCTGTCAAGCTCAGTGCAATGGCTAGAGTCATCATGTGGAGCCTGCTTCTTTTAAAACACTTTCGTCGGTCACCGCTTCTGATTTCTCAATTGCTTCGTTTTTGGTTTTAAGATTTCCCAAATGGAACCTACTAAATCAACATTAAATGTTGATTTTGACTACCTCAGACGTTTCAGCCCCTGTCGGAGATATGTGGCTTGACATTGTCATGGTCTAAGATGGCGCCTTTTGAATTGGCCAAGCTCAGGCGACTTTGTTGAACTTTTTTCATTAATTTTAGATGATTCTAGTTAGTGATATGGCCACGAAGACCCGCACCAAATATTTTTTTTATGTCAAAAAATGCGCGACTCTTGTGGTGAGCTTGGAAGTGAATTCCACTTTCTCTTAATGGCGTAAGGTTGGCGAAGGGTCAATATTAAACCAGTTGGGTTGTTTTCAACTTAGGACGTCATCTTCAATGTCAAAACGGGTTGATCGCCTAAGCTAATATCACCATTCCGAGATCCGGTCAACCTCTTTTAAATTGTCCGAGGAGCAGGAGCATGATAGTATGACCTATCCACCGCCTACTTATTAGGTAGGTCTACTGACTTCAAATAAGTTACATAAAAAAATTAAACATGTTTTCAGGGAATCGATACTGGATCGTCGTAAAAGCTGATAAGTCTTATATGTTACCCAAAATATGAAATTCATTTTTCACCTTCACGTTGGGGATAAAAAAAAGTCATCTTCAATGTCAAAACGGGTTGATCGCCTAAGCTAATATCACCATTCCGAGATCCGGTCAACCTCTTTTAAATTGTCCGAGGAGCAGGAGCATGATAGTATGACCTATCCACCGCCTACTTATTAGGTAGGTCTACTGACTTCAAATAAGTTACATAAAAAAATTAAACATGTTTTCAGGGAATCGATACTGGATCGTCGTAAAAGCTGATAAGTCTTATATGTTACCCAAAATATGAAATTCATTTTTCACCTTCACGTTGGGGATAAAAAAAAGTGTAGCAGTGATCCAGGAAGAAATGATTAAATAGCTTCAAGCACCAAGCATTTCTAAACTTAAAGACATCGATGACAATAAAAATGACTATTCGATAACGACTTGAGATCAGGGGTCATGCCACAACGTTGCAGACAATCTAAGTTCTATTGGCATACCACCCGACGAATCATGTCTATCCCCTTCTCAAAAAAATGTGTTTGAACCCACCACGTCGACTATCACTATCTGATACTCTTCCCCCTCGAGATTATTGACCCGATCAAAGCACTGAAAACCCATCCAAGAGACAGGAATATGCCCCAAAAATAGAAGGAAATAAGAAAACAGGATTAAATCAGCAAACTTTCATCCATACCAAGACATTCTAAAATTCATATTTTCAAACCCCACTCATTCTTCGAATTTGAAATTCTAAGAGCCTTACTCGGTTTTTCCTTTTCGCCATTATTTCTTTCCCTCCTCTTTGGCTGGTTATTTCTATATGGTTGTTCGTTGCACTATGATCCAAATTGGTCACGAAACAAATTACAATAAATTTGTGTATTTCAGTTGGATATGACGGGTTGGGTTAGTCAACGAGGATGTATAAATTGTCGTCGAGTTCCAAAAAAGGGTTCCTTTCTCGACCAGTTAGAAACCGAGTATGTTTCTATAAACTCCGCGTAACAGGTCGATGTTCATTCATGAGTTTTATTCATTTCACGTAGGTTGCGATATTAATGGTTTTGCCATAGACAAGCAAAGCTACACTCACGCGTTGGTCATTGGCTCGATGGATTGATTGGATTGTAAGATGGATTGATGGTGACGAGTGGTGTTGATAGTAAGTCGTGGCGGCGATTTGAGAAAAGGGTTTGGAGAACGGATAGGGCATGATCATCGATCAAACGTGGATGTTCCGAATCAGTTCAATTAGAGTTGAAGGGAATCAGTGAAATTCTGTTGACAAATTTAATCAATTGGACTCGACACTCGGTAGTGGCGGGAATGACCACTTGACCCGCATTTCGAGCATTTCGTACATTGATTAAGTGGAATTTTGCAACTCTTAGACGAAAAACAATTACGAAAACGGAGGATGAACGGAGGTGGTGCGTGGTCTACCGCGAGGCGCAGGGTAATTTATGAATCTCAAGCCATACTTGTATCGAGGACTACACCTTGATCATGCCTATTTGAAAATGAAATAATAAATCCGATTAAATCGATATTCCCATTCGCCAATAACCCAATTATAAAATCATTAGAACCGAGTCGTTACCATCATTATAAATTATCGAGAATCGGTCTCAGTTGGGGTATAGAATAGAACTCATTACAGCAGCATAACAGCTTCCTACCTCGATCAAATACTCGTACACTCAAGGGCCTTCAGCTTTTAGCATATGTATGAATTCTAGAAAACTGCCTATAACAAGGCAATCAAAATAAAAAGCAAAATGAATTAATTATTTAGAGACAGCTTTAAATGCCAGTAAAGTAGCACCCGAACGCGACCTTTTTGGCGAGCTTTTGATTATACAAATCAAGAGTTGAAGAAGAGTCAAAGTGGGTATTGGGGGTATAGGAGGCGATTAGAATAGGAGAGAAGGTGATCTGGGTAATGAATTTCAGTCCAATCTCATCGGTTGACAAAGAAAACAACAAACAGACTGTAGGTAGATAAGACCCAGCTACAGAATGCGATAAGACGAAATACATATAATTTTTGTTTCGTGAAACATGACAAAGAAAAATAAAATTAATTAAACCCAACTGATGAGTTATTTATTATCTCGATGTTACTGATTGTTAGGGACTGGTAGAGACAAAACAGGCGTAACCGCTTGGTTGGTGGTTGGATATGACAGCGATAGTGAATAGAAGACGACACACAGCGAACAGCCAGACCGGCGGACGGAAACACACCGGAGTGCGTTATTTATGTACGTTTGTCGTGTTTGAGTTAGAAAATTGCGCATTGCCTTTCGATGGGAACGAATGACGGAAAAAAAAAGTGGAACAGAAACAAAAGAGAGAGAGAAAGAAACCAAAACTTGAGGTAGGGCTAAACTAGATAGATGAATAGATAATGCCGCGGTAGTCATGTATGGAAATAATTTTTCTTTCCCATTTTAGCATAATTTATTCGGGCTGCTGTGCTGCCAAATTAATCATCAGACTTGCCTCAAGGTTGACAAATTACTTCCACACGGTTTCGAATTATCTATGCTCTTTGATTTGTTCTAGGTAAAGTCGGAATAGTGAGCTTACGGATGAGACCAACATAAAACGGACGCGGCTATATGTGCACCCCATGAAAACTACTTAACGACCAGAACTAAACCCACCTTAACACAAAAAATCGGTTTCAAATGCAAATGTCGAGCACTTTCAAGACCAGGTAGCCAGTACCTAAACACCAAAGCAACATCCAACACGTATCCGAAACTCAATTAAGTTAATTACTCGAACATAATTTTTTTCTTTAATTTTGTTGTTTTCCGAGAATTAGGTATTTTTTTTTGAAACGACGCAGAAGGTATTATGTGTCGTTGGTTGGTTTGGCAGGGTTGGCACATATCGTGCATGGTACGATAGACATGCACAAACACTTAAGCGTTCAAACGAAAACCTTTTTATCTTTAGTGCGGTACTACGGTGGCGCACCGGGGAAGGTCGTGTGGAAGTAATTCATAGGTCTTTTTCGGCGTTTTATATTTTTTGTTTCTATTCCCCCCCCGTCTTTGTTGGACGTGTGGGTTTGCTGTATAATTTTGTTCCGTTTTTCCACTTCCTACATTTATTTCCGTTGAGCATTTAACCAACCAACAAAAAAAATTGTTTTTACTACCCACAAATGTTGCTTAACTTTTAGACACAATTTTTGTAACTCAAAAGCAAAAAAAAGTCCACACCACCCACTTGTACTCCCACGTTTCATTAAGCCATCCATACGTATTGTTGTTAAATAAAATTTCGCCACCTGTTGGATAAATACAAATTTTTTTTTTCGTTTACTTTTGCCCATCGCAAACGTATCTACCCGCAGTTCGATGTTTGTATTTCGTATTTCGGAACTTCTTGATTATTGAGTGTTTGCCAGGCGCAAGCGGGTCATTAAACCGACAGTACTGGCAATTTCTGTTCGTCATTACGGTATAATGATTTGGATAAATATCTAGATATATTTCATTTTTTTCATTTTTCAGGGAATATCTTGCTAAGGTAATGGTTTTGGTAAATGTTTAAAGAAGATGGTAAGTGAGAAAGGGAAAAAACAAAATTTTGGTTGATTATTTGACAGACTACTGACGTCCGTCGGTTGGTTGCCAACAACTTGTGAGGATTATAAATTGAGCTAATCGAAATCCGGAAGTTGAAGAAAAACATTCTTCAAAGCTTGTCAATCGAACACTAGCAAATAGGTCTAAATAGCCTTGACCAAAATGATCTGAAGGCGCTTTGTGATTTAAGATCTATTTTAAATGAGGTTAATGACGGTATTTTCAAAGCATTGAAGTGAATCATTAGGTTCCGCGAAATTCAGGTGAAATGGATATAAAGTGGCGCCCGACACCGGACACTTTTAATTTTTATTTTAACTTACATATCGTTACATCCGGTAATATCATTTTTGGCCAGCGAAATCTGGTGGAGTATAGCAGTCCTATCGCGATTGCTTGATCAGCACCTCTGCTGGATTAGCCAGATTTCAAAATGCTCGCGAGTCTTACAATTATGTACTCCACTGAATGAAATCAGTCCTGCGTTAACACGAGGGATGATCCAAAAGTAATGATAATGAATCCAAAACACGGCGATTATGGTTAAACGTTTTATTTGTCTACAAACTCTCCCAAAAAGTAAATACATTTAGTAAATCTGCTTTCTAAGCCCAGGATTCTCTTAGAAAATAAATCTCTGTCTTGACCCTGTCAAGACGCCTCAACTCATAACGATAACTTCGCTATCGTCTTCAAATTTCTTGGCTCGGATGTGTTCCTTGAATAAAAAGGTATAAGTAACTGGGAGCTAGATCTGGCGAATAGGGCGGGTTTCTTTCTTCGAATGACAGCCATCGCAACTGCGGTTTTGTGAGCCGATCACTCTTCGACCTGCCAAGACAACATTTTCAACTTTTTTCACGTTATCTTCAGTGAGAGACGTGGATTGGGCGTTCTTCGGGATTTCAGTGGATATTCTGTCCTGCTTAAGTCCCTTGCCCCGGGGTGCTACTATCGAATATGGAGCAGCTGAGTCCTCCAATGTTTTCATCAAGTCACTGTGATATTCTTTTATAAGGTTCGCGCAGGTTCAAGAGTTACGCTCTTATGGTGATTGTCACACAACTTGGACGGCGTGCTGATGCTTTGTGTCGAAGATGTTCATTCACTACTCCCCGGGGGTGGTTGTCCTAGATAGGATTCGAGAGATTCGAATGAATTTGTCGCGTTGGTTATAGTTCACAGTAACTTTTTTGTTTTCATGTCAATAAGGTAAGGTGTCATTAAGGAGAAATGCACAAACAGATGTCTATGGCAGAGAGTTTTTTCAAGCAGATATACTTGATGACAGCTCTAATTTATTTTTTTCCCATTTTGATATTATCCCTTAGACGGTTCGTATTCAAATGAACGTACCTCTTGGGAATCGTAGTCTATGTATATGATTTTTACGCTAATCTAGTAACCAAGGGGCTGGAAACCTTAATAGTGTTTATGGTTCTGCTAATGTAACGACTAGTCACGCGCAGTTTTGATTTCGTCGATTCCATTTCGGTGATTTTGATGTCAAAGATGCACTACGCTCTGAAGGATCAATAAACCATGGAAAAAGTCGAGTCTGATGACGATCACTGTTTTGATTGTCCAGAAGCTAAGCTTTAAACAAAAACCTCATGGACTAAATTTCCATCTGCGAATCGCTGTTGCATCGTTACAAAATCGACCTATTTCTAAAATGGATGGTGATTCAGAGTGTATCACTTACGGCAACTTCAAGCGAAAACGGTTGTAGTCAAATCGCGGTAAGCCGTCACAAATGGTGACCAAGGAAGGATTGTCAGCCAGGAAGGTTGTGCTGTATGTTTGATGGAATTGGCAGGGAATAATTTACTATGAGCTGCTTTCCTATGACAAGGCTCTTAATTCGGACATGTACTGTCAACAATTTGACCGTCTTAATGTAGCAATCGCACACTAGATTTAGATAATTGGATAGGAATTGTGTTCCATGAGGAGAGCGCCAGCCCATGTATATCGATAGGTAATAGCCAGAAGCTCTAGGAGCTTGGTTTTGAGGTTTTTACTCACCTTATAGTCCAGACATGATATCAGGTCTTGTCTATGGGGTCCGATTTTGATGGTGCCGACGAGTGTCCCAGTTTTTTATCAACAAGCACGAGGGCTTCTATGAAAGAGGCACATGCAATCACCTTCAAATGGAAACAAGTTATCATTCTATCGGGTGTATACATTGATTTAAAAGGTATTGTCCATTGCTGGGTATGACTTTTTCCCATCATTCTGGCAATCCATGGATTCCGGCCCAAGAAAACTCCTCACTTTTTGAGTCCAAGAACGAACCGAGCCAACTTTTGTTACCTTAAGCGTATTCCAGAAAGGGTATTCTGCATGTATCGAAACAAGTTGTAATGGGAATGCGCAAGATCTGGGCTATATGCCAGGTGGGGCAAAGCTTCCGGTCGAATAAGTTTTAACGCGTTCAGCAACATGTGGTCGAGCATTGTCATGATGGAAAATCAATTTGTCGTGCCTAATCTCCCATTCTTGCCGTTTTTTTCTTTACTGCGTGGTTCAAACGCATCAATTGTTGTCGGTAACAAGAATTTATCAACTGGCGCCCAACAGGGGACGCAGTCATTATGTTATTATGTGATATATCGGTTTTATCGTTATCAATTCAATATGATATGATATTTAGTCTGTAGAATTATATCTCTTTTCATTAATACTCTTCAAAAATCTTTATTCCAAAGCCTGTTATCAAAGCACACTTGGACACTGGTTAACATAGATAACGTTTCAGACAGTAAAAACGAATATTTTCGTTTTCGACTGGCAGATTGATTAATTGCTTTCAAATCTAAAGGCATTAGAGCGCTCTAAGCTTTTTCGTAAAAGTATTTATGGCTTAAACAATATTTTCCCTTTGCCTTTTTTTCGCTGTTTCCAACGCAGTACGATAGCTTTATTCTAAGCTTCATACATTAAAACTATAAGTATTTGAACACCGAAAGAAGGATGAAAAAAATAAAGTCACGAAAGAACCATCATTTAAGCATCTTCACTCATAAACTTGACTCTTAACATTCCAAGTGGTCTTATGCTTTATTATTATTTCACTTCATTTCTGTTCTGTCTCTCTTCCCTTCTCCATGGTCGTTTATGTGCAAAACAATAATTTTCATTCTTTGTCTAACAGCCAACGACGGGACGGGCACTATCCCAAAAACCAGAAAGGAGAACATCATTTTGATGTGCGTTTGAAGTTGGACTACAAAAAAAGACCATTCCATTCCGCCTCTATTCTTGTTTTCTTCCTTTTATATATACTAGCAGTCGTATATGGAATTTTTTTTTGGGGGGAAAGAAACAAGAAAACAACGTTAAGACGTATATCTATCTGAAGATTCTGTTTTTTGGCAACAAAAAAAAAAACGAAGCAACACAACAATTTCATTGGGGATTGCGATAAAGTTTGAGTGTTGTGCACATTTTTGAGATTCTTCGTTTCATTTGATTGTAAGCCAAGATATATATGTTTTTAGAAGGCTCAAAAACTTAGGAGTGTCATCCAGTCAAAAGAAGTTTGCCTCGTCGTCTTCCATATTTTGTTGTTCGAAATCCATCTATCGCTTAATGCATTCGAAAGCAATTTGCAATTCCTTATGTCAAACACGTCGATTAGTTGACTATTCTTTGCATGTCCGCAGAAAAACCAACAAAAAAAAATTAAGTATCTATGTATCGCATTACCATACCTGCAAAACCAATTAGAAAGACAGCAGGACTGTATAAGGCAACTGACTGATTCACGATGCCATCGCGCATGCGTACTCCTCTTGCATGTCAACCACAAACTTATGACCTCTTTAGCTTCAATATCAGCCGTCAAAGCATACCTGTTGTTTGGTCATCAGCGAGAAGAGGTTTAGGATACTGGCGTTAATTTTTTATTTTATTTTAATTAACTCTCCCGACACCAGTCTATAGCAACTAATTATGACTTGTATTGTGCCACTAATTAATTGTCATTTTTAAAAGATGACATTCCAAACACAACTACCAAACAATAGAAAATTGTCTCTTTCCAATGCTTTGCACGTAAACATTTCGGACTTTGAAGGTTACCACGACTTTATTGATGTTTATTCAGCTATTAGTGTATCATTTTATTGCTGTTTATCCATTTATCTGTATCTGATGGAGCTATCAATCTACTTTTTTTTTCAATTTATAGTTTTATAGAATCGAATATTAGCGGGCTGCTTAATTTTTTCGTGACATGAGAGCGAATTAGCGAAGGTTTGGATGTACATGATTAGAAGGGACTTGTTATGGTAAGCGATTCTCAAAATTAGCAGATTATTTTGGTTCAATATTATTCCAAAAAAAAATGGTTTAACTCTAATAACACCTAATAAAAATGTTGATTAACAGATTCAATTTTGAAACAATTCACACCGCGGCAAGACACTATACTTGCAAGATTATAAATAAAAATTTGCAAGTCGCCAATATATGGCGCTAGTGGTACATGCTGCCAGGGAATGTCGGATTGGTAACATGGTAAGCTTGGGCATCTGCTCATCATTATATGCGTGAATTTTCATCGGAATCATATATTTCTTGTGCGTGAAAAAGTGGACTTTCGAGCCAAATAAGCATCTTTTGGGAAAAAAATTTTGCTTTTCGCCTCCAGTTCGCAAAAATCGCCGAATGATTATAAAAAATTAGCCTACGATGATGTTTCTGTTGGTTAATAAAGAACTTGTAAGAATGGTTTCAACGCTACAAAAGTGGTGATTTCGCGGCTGATAAAAAAGGTTTAAGATCAGAATGGGAGGAATCAATTTGACTGGATCACGATCCATGTCGAACGCGAAAATGATTCACAAATTCTTTGGCCGTAAGGCAACACGCCAAGTCCTACTTCAAAATTCATACTCTGCGTGTGCATTTCCAATATAAGATCTTAATGGCATGGAATAAAGTTACTGTAAAACTACAAACAACGCGACAAATTCAGTCGAATCTCTCGAATCCCAAGACAACCACCCCCGGAGAGTAGTGAACGAACATCTTCGACACAAACCATCTGCACCCCGTCCAGGTTGTGTGACAAACATCATAAGAGCGCAACTCTTGAACCTGCACGAATTATAAAAAAAAAAAAAAAAAAAAAAACTGTCTGAAAGCCTTAGGAAGAGCAAGGGAATTGAGTGCCATATAAATCGAAGCCGAGAGACGCCGTCTACATCAATAATCCAAAGCGAAAGAAATTCTTGGACTCCGTGCCCATACTCTGTATATGGTGGGACCAGATCGGCGCTTGTTATGAATTTTTACAACCGATTGAAACCATCACAGAAGCTCGCTACCCAACTCAACTAATGCATTTGAGCCGAGCGAAAAGCTGCCACAATACAAGCAACAACAGGGCAAACCGATTTTGCTGCACAACAACCAGCTCGGGTCTTTCAAACGTTCCTGGAGACACTAAAATGGGACGTCCTACCCCACACGCCGTATTTCTTAGACATAAGAGCAACACTCCCGATCTTTCGAAGACGCCAAAAATTGGATCAGATCGTTGATCGCCTTTAAAGGCGTGGCAGAAAGATAGTCAAAAGTGGTAGCTAGCGATAGACCATTTCACGTGATCCTTTTCCAGAAACAAGGCTCATTTTCATCAAAAAAAAAGGTTTAACGTTTAAGTACTGATAGGGTGATTTTTTGGCTGTTTAGCTTTTCAATGTTCTATTTTTGGCATCCCACGCGCGACTCGTGGCATGTATCAGAGTTAAACATGCTCAGCTAACATTGCCATTTCAATACAGAAAGACTTTCACCCAATCAACATATTGTTGAATTTTATTTTTAAAATTCGTGCTCACAATAAAAAAAATATTTTTCACGCACTTCGTGAGAGCTAAATTTTTGGCGCCTTAGAAAAGGTGTAGAAAGATCCGCTTTTTGTCTTCAGCGAAGAAACCCATTTATGCTTGAATGGGTAAGTTTATAAACCAACCTGCCGTCTCTGGTCTGATGAGCAGTCTCAGGTAATAAAAACAGCCGTCTATGCACTCGGAAAAATGCACTGTTTGGTCCGGCGGAACCATTGGCACATATTTTTTCAAAGATGATCGTGAGAAAAACGTTACAGTCAATGGCGCCAGGTATGGTTCAATGATTTCGAACTTTTTTTTGCCCAAAATGCAGTAGCTGTACCTACTGCATGTAATTCCAGGAGGAGGGCGCTGTAGGCAACACAGCAAGCGAATCGATAGACCAATTAAAAAATGATTTCGGTGAGTAATTTATCTCTCGTTTTGGACCGCTGAATTGGCCTGCAAAATCGTTCGATTTGACGCCTTTAGAGTATTCAATATGGGGAAACGTCAAATCACTCTCCTAGCCAGATATGTCAAGTGAATTGTAGCCTTGGAAGGCAACATTACACGTGTTATTAGCGAAATACCAGCCAATATAACAGAAACAAAAATGACACAACTTGAAAAAACGACTGAAAATTGAACTCTCCTTACGGACCATTTAAAAAGCAGTCGTATTCAACATTTACGCGAAATAATCTCTAAAAAGGGAATGGCAAGCATTGATTTATCAACTTAAATAAAAATTGTATATACGATCCCATTTTCCTGTTTTTTTTCTGATAATTAAAAACCAAGCACTTAAAAAATCACATATTAGTTTGTGTTTCGGAAACCATTTTTTGCAGAAGGTAAAAACCGTGCTTTATGTCAGCATTCAGGTTCAAACGATTATTTAAGCGATAGTCGATGGCAAGATCATTATCTAACATTGTTAACTAATAAGGAATAGTATGGGACCAATAACTGAACCCTGAGGCACACCATCGTTTAAAGTTTTCGTTCATTGGGTTCGTTCACTTGGGTTCTATTCCTCAAGTATAAAATATGTATGTGTTACTTTATACAAAGGAACGCCATGGTTCACTAAGTCAAAAGCTTTCATCGATATAAAAACTAAATTTTAATCCGAAAAAAAGTGGCATGAGCGGTTGATGTAAAAACATAATTATTTCAAGCTAAATGGTTGAATATGGCGATTCCGATAAGCCCATAGAAAAAAAGAGGAAAACACAATCTTGACAAGGGTTAGGTCTATGATCTACATTAAAATATGCGACAAAAAATCAATAAATGTCGTCGAAAAACTAAATCAATCAAACCAGTCGGTTCCTTATCAATCGACGATGCAGGCTTCATTAAGACAAATCTGTTCAGTTCCCAGCCAAACCGTACTAAAATTCATTAACGAAAAAACAACTAAAAAAAGAATCATTACCAACAAAACAACATACATACATACATTCATCGATACATATAAACATTTATCCACCGAGCCTGGAGGTTCTAATTTAATATTCCTCAAGGTTAAGCGGAAAACACATACAAACCAAGCCAAAAATACAAAAACAAAATATATAATCGACGTGAACAACAACAAAAACTACAATAAAAGCAAAGAGGAAAAGAGAATTAAAAAAAAAAAATAAAAAAAACAAACGGCAAACCCGAAAAAATCTACACATATCGAGATACATTAGGTTTGGATACATATGTATCCGCAATAAAAATGACTTCCTATAAAAGCATTAGTCTTTAGTGTTTTTTTTCGCAATAATTTTTGTTTTTTTTTATTTCTTTTCCTCTATCGTTTGGCTCCTCTTCTTCGTCGTGTTGTTCGTGTTTGCCAGAAGAAAAAAAAAAAACTTGGCCAAAAGAAGAATAGAAAAATAAAAATTGCCGAAAATTAGTCGAACCAAAAAAAACTGTATATAGATGGCCGTCTACGGAAAAATGCTAATAAGGGAAACGAATATGGTGAATAACAAATTAAGTAAAACAACAAAACTAAGGCAAGGAGCACCTTTCCCAAGAGCGCCACTGTCACTGTCACCGTCACCGCCAACGCTTAAATAAACTCCAACGTTGCACCACTATTACACTATGCCACTGTGTCACTTACAATAATATATTCGAAATGGAAATATGAGAAATATCTTGCCCCGCCACCACGTCGACATCGAATTTCTACTCTCGTTCGGATAGATATATTTTTTAGTACGTGCCAAATGGCTTTCCTGAGTTTTCCTTCAAACATTTTTCAATTTTCGAATTTTTGACACGCGTCATAAGTGACTGACAGCCAATATTGTTGTTTTGAAACGATGAAATGCGATACAGAAACTATCCAAAGAAACGTGTTCCCGAATGGGAGGGAATACCCGTTTTGGTCCATCAATTGACTTATGACTTCTTCACTTTAACGGCGTTTAAGTACTTGCTTCCCCTTAAAATTCAATTTGACTTTATCATTTCATTATAATATAGAGCAACACTTATAATCCGTTCAAAAAACTGCGCAAGATACGAGTACAGTTTTCGATTTGTTCTTTGGTTTTTGGCAAACATCTCTTAAAAGGGAGCAAATCGATCGCCCCCACAGGCTAGAAGCACCAGAATATCCATTGAATGAATGAAGTATAACGGAACAGATACGATTTTTCCATTTCGTGCAATTTACGATGGATACAGAGATACCCCACCCACACTTTTGACTTTTCAAATGGCCGCTTTTGATATTTAGCGCGAGAAACTAATTGACGACGCAACGTATATGCTATTCTATAGCATTCACATCTGCACACGACTTGCGTTGGTGTGCTTGTGGCTTCTCCAAAAATAACATATTTAGGATGTAAAAATAAAAGTAGAACGGCCGCGTGCTAAGGAATATATGATATCGGACGTAGATAGCTGATGCTATGTAATTTGTTGCCGCCGAGGATGTGAAAAACACCTGTTTGATATGGATGAGTCTTAGATTGTTTGGTGTTTCTTCGTCTACTTTTCAATTAGTCTCTCAGCGCGGATGGGAAATTTGAAAGATGATGCATCTGCGGTATGTTCCTGGAATTATTTGATTCTACTGAGTCATGGCTTTGCATATTATTGTGGTTTCGGAGGGAGACTTATACAAAACTGATCTGGAGTCAAAAAAAAACCGATTACACCGTAAGGTGTCGTCGGTAAGGTAGTGCAATCGAATCGAATTCGAAATGCCGGTTAATGATGATCGAAAAAATGACAGAGACCCGAATAACACTTTATCGGGCACCAATATCAAATGCTAGATCCGTCAGACGCGTCAAAAAAAAATTGAAAAAAAAAATCAAACGTCCAAAAGGGTAAAGGGGTTCTAAATGGCCTCTAACCTTAAGAACGTCCATCCCCGAAGATGTTCGAAAACAGCAGCATTTCGAAAATGACTCTAAATGTCAAACACAAGAAACAAACCCCTGTGCCAAGCAAGTGCCTGGATCGATTCAAGCTCCGAGTGGCTTAGAACACGTGATTGTTCTAAACGCTACCTAATCGAAAACATCTGATGACAAAAACAATAGAAAAGCGAAAAACGATGACAGATGCAAATGATGCATCTTGGAGAGCTGCATATGCAGATACGTACGATGCACAGTACATACACAACCACTACATGTTCAAAATAAGAAAATAAAATTTAAATTGATTTTCGCACTTACCGGTGAATCAGCTGGATTTATTAAGCGAATAACAACAACAAGAACAACGGTGCTGTTATGTAATATAGTGTTTATGTGAAACCAGAATTGACAAAAAAAAATATTTTTTTAAGAAAACCGTCTCGGCTAATCCAATAAATTTTTATTTCTCCTCCTTCCGCGTATCCTGACACACTTGACACTGAATATCACTTAAACTACGTTTGCAAGAGCACTTGAAATTTTGATTTCCAATTTTAAAAGAAATTTTCCAAAACAATAACACGCGAATCACTTATAGATAATTAAATTTTTACGAATCCTTTCCGATCACGTATGGACATAGGCGACAGATAGTTTCAGGATTGTTCTTACAATCGTTGCACATCTGTTACAATCGAATTCTTTCATTATTTGATTTGCTCACACTTGATGAGAACTTTTCTTCTCTTCTTCTTGATTTTCAAACCCTTCCGAAGGACTCCTCTTTAGGGACTACAGCATGACAGCTTTTCAAGTAAAGAAAAACAACAAAAAAACCTACAACACGAAAGGATTACTCGAGGATATCCTTTTCCTCCCCTTGTCACTTGAATTCAACAGAACAAAAAAAAAATCGAATAGATAGACCACTTCTATCTAACTACGAACAACAGAAGTAGAAACCAAACTAACAAACTAAACATTAAACAAAAAAAACTCAGAACACTTTTTTCCTTTTTCTTATGATTATTCTTTGCTGTGTATCTGTTGCGTATAGTGCGATATATAACGAGCGGATCGTTCCCGAAATTATGATACTTCCAACTCTGGTGCACGTTAATAACTGAAGTGCTGCCGAACGATTTGTCTGAATTACCCTAGCGGCACAAATTTTCGCAGAATGCGCCGTAGAACGAACGAACGAACGAACACGGGATCGAGTAGAAGAACGACGAAAAGAAAACAGAAAAGCCAAAGCACATGCGGCAAAGTGGTAAAGAAAACGCAAAATAAGTTCAATACATACGTACAGTGGGCAATATGAGTACGAAGTGGCGGAGAAATGATGAAGCGAATGGGAATGAAATCGAAAAGGGAATTAAGCAAGCAACGTGCTTTTCGGCGTTCCTTCATACGCTGTCGTTCGTTGTTGGATTTCTTCGATTTTTTTTCAATTCGGATTCGTTGGTGAGCATACAGTGCCAGATACTACAAGCTCTCACTCTCTTTCCTTCACTCCGATGGGTGTAAACAAACCAAATAGTAGGTAGAGAGAGATGAGCGGAGAGGAAAGGAATATGAAAGCTTTAATTCTCGCCTTGCGAATGTGCGGCTGAACGACTAAATGACTAAATGACCAAGTTAATTGGTAAGCACGAAGACCAAGCAGGGAGGCAAACGATAAAACGACGACGGGAACGACACGACACATTGTCGTGGGTAGCCGGCGTTTTTTGCCTTGATTCTGTTGTTGTTTTCCTTTCTGTTTGCTTTTCGTTTTTCTCTCATTTTCTTTATTACTTCTTCGATTCGATGTGTACGAGAGTATTACTGCGAGGGTGGGTGGGCATGTGTATATGGATAGATACACTGCACTTGTAAATAGATGGGAAATTTATGCTAATAGATAGTTTAAGTGAATGTTTGCAGTTAGACTGGATAATTAATGAACGTGAGTATAGTTGTCGCTCTCTTGCTAACTTGGGTGGTGATCGTCGACACCGGGGGTCAGGGTGATATCGGTGTTCATTGAGTGAATATGAGTTAGATATGGTGGGAAACAAGGATACCGGGAATGTTACACGGAACTATCACGGTCCGATACAAGTGAAAGTCTTCGACAGGGTGTGTGGTGAGCCCATAAGGCATTTTTTTGAACAGACATTTTCTAACTCTGTTATCATACTAAGATAGGTAAATATTCCTAAAGCGGGTAATCCCTTAAAACAAGTAAAGCTTTTGATAAAGATAGCATGTACCCTTAATTGTCTAGATTGGCCGGCTTGAGAGTTATGTGGGAATACTTATAACCTGCCTCTGATTCACTGGGGGCGCTTAGTCGCAGTAGATAATTAGAGGGAATCGTGTCATTCTATTTTTGAGGTTTTTAATATTGGCTCTACTACCTACCTACTTGGCGACCGGAACAAAGTATTTGCGGCAATTAAGGCGGAAGCGCTTTAAAACGGCTAATGGAACTAAGCTTATTCATACTACTTACTCACTCGAATAGATCGCGATACAGTTTAGTGTGATCCTGGACCTCAACCAACAAGTCTCTTCAGTTTTACGAACGACCCTTAGGATGCTCCTTGAGAGTAAGGTATTTTTTACATGTGTTCGCCATCTTAGATGCGGACTCACTTGTGTTGTGTCGCCCCTCGAGCCTCTACGGACCGGCGCAATACTGTCCTTTGGCTCTACAGGAAACCGCTTTCTTAGATGTTAGATCCCTAGACGCTTGACTTAGCCGGTATCAGTGTACATATGTACCTTTTCTTGTCTTTATAGAGCCCTCAGACAAGACAGCTGGCTCATTTTACTGCCAGACAAACACTCCACAGAGTAGAAACGCTGTGAAATATAATTTCAATGACACGCCTATTTGAACCCCATATCACGACATTGATGTCCAGCCGTGGTTGGTGCTCTCGTTGCAACCCGTATAGTTCTTGATTAAACATAGAATTGACCTCTCTTCATCCACTTTTCAGAGTGCCCAAGCTTCTGCGACGTAGGCACGACCATTTTGATTCTTCGAGAAAGAAATTTACTTTTCAATTGTCTTTTGAGCTAAGAGAAACAGCAGCTAGAGTTGTTCTGCGATTGATCTTCGCGATACTGTCTCTCACTAGTAAGCCAAGGCAGGGCAAAAAAAAAGTTACTGTGAACTACAACCAACGCGACAAATTTAGTCAAATCTCTCGAGCCCTATCTAGGACAACCACCCCGGGAGAGTAGTAACAAACATCTTCGACACAAACCATCTGCGCTCCATCCAGGTTACCCTATAAAAAAAACCGCACAAACCTTGTATTAGCTACTAGACGAGACTACTAGGTGATGGTCTTAGTTAGTTGGTTTTGCGTGTTCACACAGCACGGCAGAGAAGATTTTATAAGTGATGCTTAGGAGACTTATTCCGGTATCGATCAGGCAGTTAAAGGGTCCTCCTTGCTTTTGGGACGACCAAACAAATTGAGATTCCCTCTATCAGACATGATGTCCTCCGATTATATCTTACATATACGATTTTGATCTCGCAATCAACTCATACTCAGCTGTTTTGATAAGTTCTTTAGCTTCGATATTGCTATCTGAAGCTCGTCTTAGTCGTGTGGACAGAATTCTCCCTCACAACAATACAACAACAGAATTTGAGCTATAAATACCAGAAGCGCGAATATATTCCCATAAATACGTCAAATATTTCAGAATCTGACCCCGAAGCTTCTCATGATGTCAGACAATGAAAACCTGTTTAGAACATTCAGCATTGATCGGGATGATGTCGATCATTGGTGATCAGAGGATCTTGCTATTCCAGGTTCAGTGAAAATTTCATGGCAACTAATGCCATCGTCATTGAAGGTAAATTTTGGCGGAGGATCGTCAAATGATTTTCGAGTCAGTGAAGGGAAAAAATCTGCTGGCAACTACATATGTTGTACCGATCATGTATGGGATATCAAATGGAAGGCTGCCCGTGTGTTAGACTTCGGCGTCGTATGGTTAGAAGGTCTTTATTACAAGCTCAGCTGGACGTGATTTTTGACATGTTAATTGGTAGAAAATCCATTGTAAAAATTGCCAACGTGATTTCCACTCAAATATTTAAAATTAATAATTAACTACAACAGGGCTCGGAGAACTCGCCGACCATTAATAACATTTGCTCAGTTATCTGATAGCTTCTCCTCACCACTTGATATCGTACGTGGACGCTTCGATCGCATACTGATCAGGTCTAACGATCGATGTCATTGACATTCTCTTGCTTCTCAGTTGGAAGCTAAAAAATAAAACGGCATCAGCGCCTTTGGTGGCTGGATGGCTTCGTAAGTGGTACCTTTAATTTCTATAGCCTTTTTATGGCTAAGCCTGACTAACGCCCATCGTCGACTTACGAGTACATAGGCTGGGGTAGGTACTGGCTCAGGGCCAGCAAGGTATTTGAGGTTAGGATATTTAAGTTGGTTTTAAATATTTTTGTTTAGCCTAGCTGTAAGAAATTAAAAAAAAAATGGATTCAAAAAACCTGATTTTTTTTTGTAGATGTAGATGGCAGCTGCAAGTTTCGCAATTTAGAGGCGATTTCTCTGATGGCGCTTTGACTACGAGTGCATTACTTTTCTATGGTCCGGCAGATTGCACTGGGTCTTAAGAGAACATGAGAGAGACATGATCCGTAGAGATCATGGTCGTCTCCACGAAATCAGGTCAAATCTTGCTGATCTAAGTCGACTCTTCTGATTCAAATGTCGGCTTCCAGGAAAGAGTGGACATCCTACATATATCGTGGAGTAATATGATTGATTGTCAATAAACCTCAAAGTCGGCACACAACGGCCTTTTTCGAACGTGTTCTATATCAAAAAGAGAGATCCAAATCTAATCAGTCGTGGAAACGGTTTACCCAGCAGAGGAAGACCGCATTCCCACTGGTGGTGCTGGCAATCATCTTATGAGTAATTTTTTCCATAGAACTTTTTTCCTTTAGACAATTTTTCGTAATAACAAAAAATTATGAGTTTTACAATATAGAATGATCCAGTTCATGGTTCGAATTTGGCACCCCCGTGTCAATCACAATTACTAAACCAAACTCTGAACCAAGACTGAACGTGTTTAGTTGAAGGCTCACCATTTCACAATATGGATCGTTTAATAATCGCTGATCATGCTAACCATGTGAAAACTGACTACAAAAATAATAATTCTGCAGTAGGAACAGTATGAACAGATAATGGTTGCAAAATTGTCCATTTGAGCCTACAAAAGCAGAGTTACAGAAGTTTCAAGGCATATTCATCATCGAACTGTATACTCTGGAGAACATATGGCTCGAAGAGTTCCCTTGAAAGACATTTGCACGATCTTATATTTCCTTTTCGAAATTAAAATCTTTAATGTGTTTTATTTAAATTTACTTTTGGAAGCACAATCTGGATAACCCTGTAAAGATCGACCATTCGATCATTTCCATAAGAAGGTTACGTGACTTTAACTCATAAACAATCGCATTTCACACATCCAAATGTGTAAAAAGGTGATAATCTTTTGGTTAGTATGGTAGATGGAAAATAATGTCATTCAGCGGAATGTTTGATTTTTGGAACATAGTTCTTTATACATGTGATCGAGAGTTGCCATGAAGTACTGCGACTCCGCCTTTGTTGACTGATTTACATAAGTTATTTTCCGAGTATTCTAGTTTCTGATGCATTTCTTCCAGCTCTTTACAGTACTTTTCAGCATTACCACTAGCACGCAGGCCGTCATTGTTAACGGCTGGCGTTGCATGCGGAATGTCTCTCTTTCAAGCGAGCTCCAAGTTATGGTTTTTTTATTACCATTAATGAGGTCAAAACCTGAACTGATGCTGTTCGACCAAACTCAAACACGCTGTGACCCTTTTGTGATAGTTTTTAATATGAAAATCCTATCCAACTTCACATCAACCCGAAATCCAACGTGGAAGGAGTGATTGTAACCGTATACAGGATGGCCCAAAAACACTCACCTAAGATTGTTTTTCTGTATTTTTAAAATGAAACGGCAAAAAAAAATGGGGACATTATTTGGACCTTCAAGTCTTCTTTCCATTACTTTTTGAAGACACTATCGGCCAAGAGGGTGATGCAATTCAAGAAGTCTTCGAGATGCAGCTTATTGATCTCTGACTTCGAAAACCCAAAAAAGAGTAATAAAATCGGGCAATTTTGCCAGTCAGTGCAATTGGAAACGAGACATAAGGCTACCTGGAAACGCATCCTTCAAAATGCCTATTGTCGCGCGAGCTGTTAGGTGGCATCTTTCTATTGGAACTACATGTAATAAAATCACAGCCAAAGTAATCGTGTTATCCGATAAAAAATGAAGCGCGATGACACCTCAGCAGTGATTTGAATGGGTATTATGGCTCATCGTAAATGATACATGGACTTTTGTTGCTCCAGAATGGCACTTATTTGTTTACTTAACCAGTCAGATATAAATGACTCCGCTCCAACTCCCTCTCTCAACCCACAGGACCTCAAAACAATCAAAACCTCAAAACTTACTGTAAGGAGGTCGAGTTCAAAATAGAAAACAATAAAACACCACTTGAACAAAATACTGAGCTTTATTTCTTCGTGCGACTGCTCTCGTTATTGACTTACAATCGACTGATCACCGGCAAACCCTTTCCTCTCTTTGCTTCCCTTTTTCGTAGCCTACATATGTACATATTTTTATACACTCTCAACGCAATCCCTTCCACCGGGTCTGCTTTCCTCAAAACTCCGGTCCACACCTACGATTAATCTAACCAACACCTTGCCGAAATTAACGTTGCAGGCAGAACTGAATCAGCATTAACGTCAAAACCAAAACTAATGTCATGGTATTGATCCACCAGAAAGGCCTCTTAACTGACCATAATGTACTGAAGAAACCCTTTATCTGATTTCAGGAAACCCCTTAACATTTCGACTATAGATCTTGCCTCGTTCGGTGCTCACTTCAGTTCCAAGAGGCAACATCAAAGAATCCGTTCCAACTTCAAAAACTATTTTCAATCCCAACTGCTGCTCTCTACCAATCGCGCTGTTCACCCAAATCCATTCCTTCTACTGCCAGAATGTCCTCAATTCAAATACAGAAAACTCAATTTGTCGCGAATATCTCTTCTGATAAGGATATCCTCCTCGCAGATCGCCTCCCCGACTCTGGTCTCCCTCAACTCTGCAATATCACCAACAACATGAATATGTATGACCTGATCGCATCTGATGTTGAAAACTGCGTTTTCACCGCAAGTACCCACCTCCTCTCCACCTTGGATTCACTCCATCCACCCTTATCGGGAGCCATTTAAATTTTGATTGAAATTTTTTACATTTTGGGTCACCTTGTAAGAGCGAATTCGATCAAATAGAGAATAGGAAATAGTTGAGGGGTTTTTCACTAAGGGCGGGTAGATGTTGAAATGGAATAAAACAAGTTGTGTGCGAGTTATTGACAAAATTATTATTTTTATTTGAAAGACCAATATATGTAACGGTGGCACGGATCCGAGTGGTCCAATTTTCAATGACTCTTCGCATAGGCCATCGTTCAGGATTGTGTTATGTTCATTTTCAGGTTTATTCCCATAGACCTGGGACTTCAAGAAAAAGCGTGAGCATGGTGGCCAATTCACGTCAACCCTGCGAGAGATAACCTTACCCTCAAATCGTGAATGCAGAATGTCAATTGTGGTGTTCGCTGTGTGGAACGTAGGGCTGTCCGGCTGGAACCATATGTCATCTAGGTCCATATGGTTCAATTTGGGCCATAAGAAATTAGTTATCATCGTTCTGTAGCGCTCGTTATTGACGGTGACCGCCTCACCAATGTCGTTTTCAAAAAAGTTCGGACCAATAACGCCGCCGGGCGTAACTTATTGAGGATTCATTGTCACCTGGTGAACCTCGTATGGATTGGTGTCGTTCCATATATGGCAATTTTGGTTGTTACCACAGCCATTCATCCAAAATGCACCTTGTCGCTAAAGACGATTTTTCGGCCAAAATTGAGGTCCTCTGGGACGGCGTTGTCATGAACTTTGCGCTCCTTGGTCAGTTGGATTTTGTATAGATGTAGGCACAGGTCTCAACGCAAAATTCGCCAGAAAGTCTGCCAAAGCCCGAGTTCTCGTACAGGGCGAGGAATCGATTGCCTCGGGTTCTGCTGTACACTTTCACGGCCGCCATAGGGCCCTAAAATCTACGGCTGCCAATTGAAAAACTGGTTCATCGGACTACAAACCTCAAGGGGCAGAGTGAAACGACCTCTCCAACCACATCAAGTGCCAATTTGTTACGGCTCTGGGGCTGAATGAATTGCGTTCCCGGACGATACTTACTTAAAATTGGTGCTATACCCTTCGTCCACGACTATGTTTGATGAGGATGAGAACATCGCCACACGCCACACAGTTGTTAAAATGATGATTGTATTGCACGACATGTTTCATGAAAGTTTTATTTCTCGAAATATTTACCGCCGAAATCGGGCCATTAGACTTTTTTCCATGGGGCAATGTAAAAGATAAGGTCGACGCTATCAGAGCTGCTATTTGTGAAATAGGTAGAGCCTGCTGAATGACTAATTGTAGGCAGACGTTTGCAGATATTATTTCAGAACTAACTTCATCACTGTTCATGAAAATTTTTCGTTTCTTTTATTGATTTAAAATGATACCTCTTGTTGGATGACTATATAATAGTGCTCTCTCGTGTAGAAAAATACAATCCAGTCGAGGTGAAGCCGGAAAGTCTCACGCACTCTACGTCAATATTGACTGATCTGAATCAGTTCATTTCGCTGTTTTGGCAAATGATTCACTCACTGCCCACATTCGTTTGTTTATTCAAGCCTCCCCCACGTTACTCCACCTTTCCAAGGTACTATATCATGTCCATATGTACACATATGTACATGTCTGCCCTTGAACCTGAACTACCGCGGCTGATTCTTACCAAAATTTCATTCGTAGTTATTTACTGTCTGTAACCGTATTTTAGGAAATTTCTTGCGTGACTTATGGGTTATTCCTTTGATTATGACTTACCCGTAGGTCGGCCCTAATCAGTGACGTTTCTCTTTTTCTATTTCTGTTTTCCTGTTTAGCAGCCATTCATTCTCGTGTTTGCGGATGAAGGCAATTTTATCACTGCCACCCAATTGTACAAATTCCATGTCGTGAATCATTAGTTCACGGTTCAATTCGCTGTAAACTCTCATCCCAAAGCGGCATATCGCTCGACGACTTGTAATTAATCTGTCTGGAAGCAGTCCGAAAAACAAAACCAATTCAAAATTCCACTTAATATCAATTTGATTTTGGAACACACACATGTAAACAGCCAAATTTACTCATGTAGGTACGTGGCTTTACTTTTCGTCCCAGCTATCGCGCCTGATAGAAGCGACATTCGACAAAAGCATGTGAACAATTGCAGTTCCGCTTCTGTGATTAATCATGCGAATGAAAGTACACGTGGATACCGACTCGTATGTGTATCTGTTACATAATCGCAAGTCCTATGCCGCTCTCAGCGAAAAGCAGACGATTGTGCTCGGCTCTATTTCACCTTGCCTTTCAATAGCTTGTTTCTGGTTTTTCTCTTCCACCTTTTTGTGTGTTTATCATGTACGCTGAACTCGGAACGAGTGCGGTCAAGTGCATGGCATAACAAATACGTATCTCTACCTACCCAAATATGTATCTGTTGGAACGTCTCTATTTGGTGTTTTGGTAATTAAAGATATTTACCGCCCGGGTATGTAGCCTGCGGTGGGACTTCAATGAAAGCTTTTTCAATTTCGAGGATTTTTTTTTCTTCTTTCTCAAGTCATGTGCATAGGGTGAGAAATTAATAATAATTTTGCTTCTGGTAGGTATTTGTTTATGGCTTCGTTAGCAGCTGACTGTAAACGTAGTCATGGCTTCTGGAGACACGCTATCCTCTTCGTATTCGACAAACATACGCCACACACCTATGCATTCAACGGAAATATAAATTAAAAACAAGAAAAAAAAAACCAAAACAGAAAAAAACATAAACATTTGGCAGATACTGTCGAAATGTTTACGCAAACGATCGTGGCTTTGGATAAAAAATAGAAAAGGAAATGGGAAACATGCAAATTTATACAAATGCAAAGCAACCTAGATACAAGCATTTATATACGGCGAGTGTCCACGTACATACTCGTAAATGTTCGACGATCAAGTCGAAACTGCATTCCAACTTGACGACAGTAGGAAGAGTTCGCGTGTGAATATTTCGATGATCAATTAGCTTGATTTGTAGTTTTCCGACAAATCACGTTTTAATTGTCGGTTGGTGATTAGCAACTGAAGGTCAAGGAAGAGCCTCGGGCATCCGTAGAAACAAAGAAAGACAGATGTTTAGATAATTAGGTAAAAGTTAAGGCTGGGGTTCAGGTTAAAGGGCACTCGAATTCATAATTTAATAAAAGGCATTCAATTGGCGCGGGTAGATTTTGGCGGCTTGTGGAGGCCATGTTGCTTTGGTGACATCTGTCAAATCTGTTGTTTATTATTCAGCCACTAATAAACTAATCACCATGGCAAGTAACACGATTGTGCTGTTCAATGTTGCAAATAATAAAACTTTATCATCAAAATGAGTGTGCGCTAGTGCAAAAGTTTAGCGCGTTTCATCCATTTTACGGTAGACGTGGTGGCCCTTCACAGTCGACTCTTCAACATTTAGTGGGCAAATTTGAAGCCACCGGTTCGGTAATCGATCAGCCAACATTCGTACGTCAAAGGAACGCAAGACCGGCCGCGAACATCGCCGCGGTCCGTAAAAGTACGAGGGGCGATCAAAAAGTAATGATAATCAATGTACAATACAACATTTATTCTTTCAAATTAAATTTACTTATCTACATAATCTCCTAATAAATTTATACATTTAGTCCATCTCTTCTCTAAGGCTTGTATTCCAATTAAGAAAAAATCTTTATCTTGCTCCTCGAAAAACGCTTGTACGGCAGCCATCACTTCACTATCATCGGCAAATTTCTGCCCTCTGAGGTGTTCCTTGAGGCGAGGAAAGAGATAGAAGTCGCTGGGGGCTAGGTCTGGAGAATAGGGAGGGTGCTTAACCAATTCGAAGCCCGTTTCACGTATGGCATCCAACGCAACTTGAGGTTTGTGAGAAGGTGCGTTGTCTTGGTGAAACAACACCTTCGCACACAATTTGCCCCGTCTTTTTTCCTTACTGGCTTCCCGCAACTTTCTTATTTGCTCTGCATAGTAGGAGCCTGTAATACTAGCTCCCTTCTCCAACTAATCAATCATGATAATTCCCTCGGCATCCCAAAAAACAGACGCCATAATCTTGCCTGCCGAGCTTGAAACCTTGAACTTCTTAGGGGTTGGTGAAGAAGGTCTTTTCCACGCCACAGACTGTTGTTTAGTCTCGGGGTCGAAGTGGTGTACCCAGGTTTCGTCCGTCGTTACAAAACGAGTGCAAAAAGCCGTCGGATCCTTTTGATATTTTTCAAGATTCGCTCTTGAAATGCAAAGTCGCTTCTCTTTTTGTTCGTCGATCAACATTCTTGGGACCCATCTTGCGGAGACCTTCTTCATGTTCAAATCATCTGTCAGGATACTTTGAATGCTTCCAAATGAGAGCCATGTGATCTTAACTAAATGTTGGATGGTCACTCGTCGGTCATTTAGCACGATGTCTTCGATTTTTTTGATATTATCCTCGGTGCGGGATGTGGATGGACGCCCGGAGCGATGTTCGTCTTCAGTCGACGTTCTGCCCAGTTTGAACTCCTTACTCCACTTTGCAACTGTGGAATATGGAGGAGCAGAGTCCCCCAATGTTTCCACTAAGTCAGCGTGAATTTCTTTCGTAGACATTTTTTTCAGGCAGAGGTACTTAATGACGGCTCTTACTTCCTTTTTCTCCATTTTGATGTGATCTCTTCAACTGCTCGTGTTTGAATGAATGTATCTTCCAGAAAAGGTGAACTATTTATATGATTCTCGCTACTAGTGAGGGTATGCGTGAGTGAAAACAATAGATTTCACGTAATTAGGCCCTGCAATAATACCCGTTTATCGTTACTTTTTGATCGCCCCTCGTATACAGCAGAACCCGAAGCAATCGATTTCTCGATTTCACGCCTTGCACAAGAACTCGGTTATTCGCTGACTTCAAATTGCATATTTAACATCGGAACCGTACAAGGTTCATCTGACCCAGGAGCTCAAAGTTCAAGACCATAGACAACCTCGTTTGTTCGCTGACTGGGCCTCGAGGCATTTGGAAGAGGACCCCAAATTTGGCCGAAAAATCATTTTTAACGACGAGACGCATGTTTGGATGAACGGCTGTGGTAACAAGCAACATTGCTGTATAGGAGTCGACATCAACCCATACGAGGTTTTTTTTTTTGTTTACAGGGTTCGCACAGGTTCAAGAGTGTACGATCTTATGGTGTTTGTCACACAACCTGGACGGGGTGCAGGTGGTTTGTGTCGAAGATGTTTGTTCACTACTCTCCGTGGGTGGTTGTCCTATATAGAATTCAAGAGATTCGACTGAATTTGTCACGTTGGTTGCAGTTCACAGTAACTTTTTTGTTTCCATGTCATTAAAGTGTTATATTGGAAGTGCACACACAGAATATAAATTTAGAGATTATCGTCGTTTGGTGTGAATTTTGGGCCGGTGGCGTCATTAGTCCATACTTTTCCGATAACTGAGGCGGTCAAGTCAATGGCGAGCGCTACGAAACGATGATGGCCAATTTCTTATGATCCAAATTGAAGCGTATGGACCTGGACGACATGTGGTTCCACCAGGACAGTCCTACGTGCCACACAGCGGACACCACAATTGACATTCTGCATGAACGATTTGCGGGTAAGATTATCTCTCGCAGAAGTAACGTGAATTGGCCACTAAGATCATGCGATTTGATCCCGCTCGACTTCACCTTGTGGGGTTTCCTGAAGTCTATGCGAATAAACCACAATCGATCAATGTCTTTAGGTGAATATACCACAGGCCATCGCTCAAATTCTGTGAGAATTCTATGCGGAAGCCTCATTGAAATTGGCCCACTCGGATCCGCGTCACCGCAATAATGTCATATTCCATACATAATGGCATACATGAGCTTTCAAATAAAAAAAGAATTTTATTAATAACTCACACGCAGCCTTTTTTATTCCATTTAAACATCTACCCGCCCTTATTGAAAAAACCCTTTAGAAAAATGAGTTTTTGGGTGCGATTGCCAATATATCAAATTTTGATACCTTGAAGATTAGAGACCAATGTAATGATGCTGATTGAATCTAAGAAAGCTCACAAACGGTTTACACTATACACACAAGCACGCTATCTTGACTAGCAATGAACATACATATTTGCTAACATGTTCATCAAGATTACAGACATATGTGCCAACATTGCTTAGAGATTTCTTAACTTAACTTAACAGAAAATATAAATTGAGTAAAACAGACTGGTGTAGCCGGCGCATCCGTGAGTTCAAGCCACTTTTTTTTAAAAAGGCTGCCTAAAGTCTCTTAAAAAGTCGAAACTATACTTGTCCCTGCCGCTAATTGTGTCAACCTTTCCTACCTTAAGCACGCCTTTACCAACAATATCCCATTTATTTGGCTTAAAAGGTCTTAGATAGCAAAGGTCAGAATTTTGCTTATTATTGAGGATGGTGTTGAAAAGAGAGTTGTAAAAAATCTTGCAGCCAATGGTACCTGAAGGAATGAAGAGGATGTCGGATATCTCTCTGTGTTCCCCTAGCGTGCTTGCGTTGATTTAGTTAAAATCAAAGGATTGTTCTAGGACAGATCTCGAAGAGCAAATCGATGGAAATTACTTTGGAAACTGTTGATTCTGGGAATTTTAATAATTTGGTAAGAAAAGCGCAGTCAATAAGAGGGCGAATAAGAGTTAGGAGTCACTTAGGAGGTAGAGAAATTCTCAAGACTATGATTTCTCGAAACCGTAAGGAAATAGAGCTTCCGATCACATGGTAGCGAATCACCAGGAAAGTTCGAACATTTATGTGAAAAAATGGTTGAATGGCCCTTGGAAATGCTATGTCTCAGATAAATGAAACTGTTGATAACTAATTAGATACATAAGTGAAATCATATTCCGGAGAAATAGTTTCGAAAAACTTGGTGTCGTGGGCGTGCAGTGAGACTTGAAGCAAAAGAAATGGACCTAAGTGGCTGCCTTGGGGGACATCAAAGGAAAATAAGGTAGGTAAGGTAGGTTTCTTATGGAAAGGGCTGCTCATTCTAAGAAAAAAATGGCTTTATAGGTTCCATCCAGCGGAGCAGCATAGAGACAAGATTAACAGATCACGTCTGCCAAACACTTTTTACTATATTTCCGCTTCATCCATGCTGCAACGTCTGGTATCAGCCCCGCAGTCCATCTTCCTCCGGTTTTCACGTTCTACCGACTTTACCACATCGCCATAGCTGCTTCGACTCCCATAGACGTATTTTCTTTCTGAAGCTAGCAGATCGATAGAGATCACACCACCTATCACGAGTACTGAAAGGTAGTGACTTGGAACTTGAAAATTTTAAGAATTTACGAATTTTATCGTTCGTAGGAGCAATATTCACCCTGATCATACATTATATACATAAAGCTTGTGCTACTTTAAACCGAACAACTATGTTGATGGGTGCGACTGATCTTCCCAAAATACATTTTATATCAATTTTATTTGCCTTTTTTTTAATTGCTTGTTTTTTTGATGTCCTATTATTGACAGGCAACGTTTAGTTCATGATATGCGGTTATATAAAATATATTAAGTTAATATTGCCATTTTATCATGCATCTCACTCATGCTAAGAAATTATTAATTTTATTTTCAAAATTCTCGCTGTAAAAAATGTGTTTTACTAACGTTGTTTTTATTTTTTACTAAGTTCGATCATTTACGGTCGTCATAATCGATGTATTGAGTCAGTACTTCAAGGCATAATGACGAAATTTTGCACCAATTTAAGGCGATTGGCTATCAAGGCACCTACCCGTATTCGTAGAGAGCGTAGATAGAGAGAAAACTATTTCTGCTCTGTCCGTGTTAATGAAGACCGTGATTTGTCCATTCGTCGCTGTTCGCTGTTCGTTTTTAAGGGTCTTGGTCTCATACAAAATACAGCTCCTGCAAAAACTGAAGCCGATCGACCCGCCACAATGTCGAATTTTCGGTGAGTCGGCCTTAGAAAAGCTGGAGGAAGATGCACTTTTTTATCGAAAAAATGTCTTCAGCGACGAAGCCCATTTCTGGTTGATAACAATATTGCAATACTTGGTCCAATGAACAATCTCAGACAATACAAGAGCAGCCAATGTGTCAAGAATAATGTACTCATTGGTGCGCTGTTGGTCCGGCAGCATCATTGGCACATCTTTTTTTCAAATATGACCTTGAGAGCAGCGTTACCGTGAATGGCGCTCACTATGGTTCAATGATTTCGAACTTTTTTTGCTCAAAATGCCCGAGCTGAACCTGGTCGACATGTGCTTCCAGCGAGACGGAACTATATAACGCGAATCGATGGATAAATTAAGACATGAGTTCGGTGCGCAGTTTATCTCTCGGTTTGGACCAGTGAATTGGTTGGTTAGATCGTCCGATTTGACACCTTTAGACTATTGTATATGAGGATACGTCTAATTACTCGTCTATGCCCATAAATCAGTGCCAATCGTCGTCTGGAAAGACAACTTTAGACGTGTTATTAGGCGAGATACCAACCAATATACCAGAAAAAGTGACTCAAAATTGAGCTCACCGTATGGATTACTTAAAAGGTAGTCATGGTTAACATTTAGACAAAGTAATCTTTGAAGAGTTAATGGCAAGCAATGATTTATCAACTCTAATAATATCTTGTTTAATTTTATAATTTTCCTGTGTTTTGGTTTTGATAATTAAAAACCAAATTCTTAAAAAATCTTAAGAAACAGAAATTTAATTAAATTTTTTTACACACTTTATTAGGAGCTCACTATATAATTTTGAGCCGAAGACATCTATGTAACGATGGATTCGAGTTCTAGGAAAGATCAACTACAAATCGCTAGAATAAGTTCCTAATGGGAAGTCAAATCTATAAAACCAGGGTAAGATAGTAGGTAGGAACCATTTGGTTCTCTTATGGCTCTAAATATTTAACTACATATTAGACTGGCTTGCCTGGCAATCATGGAATTTCCATATCGTTTAACCGCCCTTTCCGAATGAGTCAAGTATAGGGCATACATTTCTGGCTCTTCCTTTAGAAAATATGACTTTTCGACTGATATGTAAGTTTTTATTAAAAATTTAAAAAAGTGCGTTAAAATGGGCTACAGTATAGATTTAGGACTATATTGGGGTGGAAAATGGTATGAAGGGTGTAAATAGTCTAACTGACTTGGACAAAGCTGTGTACATAAAGTGCTTTTGAAAATGTGACCTTTTGCCTTCCTTCTACAGTGTCAGATGTCCCAGATTCCCAAGCTTTTGGGTAGCGTGTTGTATACACTTTTATAGAACTAGATGATGACACTTCCAGCTCCAAAAAATATCAGCCCAAGGTTGTCTCTGCATTCTTAATTTACCCTATTCGTTATACTTTTTACATTTCTTATACATACTCGTACAAACGCCAAAGGGAGAGACCTAGACAAGCTCAGCGACACCGCAGGGAACTTACCTACATACATATATCAAAAGTCTCGAGGTCCTTCGAGTAATTTACCATTAACCATTCACAACCTTTGAATATAGCGTGCCTTGAATCACAGTCCCGCACACCACCCACGTTCAGCTTTCCCAATTTTCTTAGAAGTCGCGTGACCAAATCATTGACATTTCCAAACGCAACCCCCTCCCCCCACCCCCTCAGTCACAGGTGGTAACTCATTCATTCGCGCCCCCATATTCCCTTTGTAATTTCCATCTTCTCTTACTTTATACTCAAAATTCTTCAAACGCCACTCTAATCCTACACATATCACAGAAAACGCGAGTAAAGTGAAAAATCAAAAATCAAAAAAAAAAAAAACCGCAAATTACTTGCACACAATCTAACCTACCTACAACGCGCTTACCCCGCTCATTTCGTTTCCATCGCTTCGCAAAGCTAGAAACCGACGCACGAAGGAAAGAAGCCAGGAGAGAAACGAAAATGAACAGAAAAAAAAAGTATCTATATGTAGTGCCGGCATTTAGTGTTCGAGCTCTATCGTATCTTTGCACGTTAGAATGGTTGATTTGTTATTTCTTTTGGCTTTTAACCCACCACCACCCCGTCACTCTCGCCGCCAACAAGGCACGACCATCTAACAAGCAAGAGATTTCTGCGTATAACTTGTTGGATTCAACAGCACCAGAGCGGCGGCGGCAACTTTTCAGTTCGATTCGACTTTCAAGCACACACTCTATTAAGCAGCAGCAACAACAATTGCGACACCGACAGCACACCAGCAACTGAGGGCGGCAGGCAGTGACAACAACAACACTAAGCGGAAAATCTATTTTTAGACGATTCTCTCATCATCGCCAACTGATGATTGGGCAAATATCACGACATCGCGCCACGCCATTGGCCAGTCGGTTAAACATTATTGCCGTTTGCTAGCGTTGTGTTCGCGTTTCTGACCGGCTGTTCGTGTGTTGGTCTGTTGTTGTTTTATCTCAGTTTCGTCTATTACTCTGCTTTCGCGTTTGTTGGTTTTTTTGATGTATACTGAAATTCGTTGTTGTTGTTGCGGTGGATTTTGCATTTTGCTTGATGCTGTCCTATCGCATTCCCATATGATTAGACGTGTATTGTTAGATACGAATTGGACGTAAAGAGTGACGAGCGATAATGGAGAGGTGGTGGACGAGGTATGAGGTGTGTGGAATGGTTGCAAGTGTGAAAGTTCGCTGCGATGTGCACTTAGTGCTAGTGTGGCATGCGAGCGGTGGGGGGGCCAAGGAGAATGACAATCAGGGAGATACACCCCAATTGATGCGGGGGCTGAGCGTGCTTAAGCAAATTAAGCGAATCAGCTTTGGTTAGTTTTCATTTCTTCTACTTTTTCATGCTTTCCTTTCGGTTTTTCTGTCGTTTGATGGCATTGGACGTAACGAATAGTTGATGAGCTAGAAAGCATCTACATATGGCTAGCAACACATTGTCAGAAAGAAAGGGTTTGGCTGAGAATTTTCAAGATCTTGCGATCTTGATATGGTAAAGATATGACTATGGGTGCCTGGAATGAGATTCATATGTACATATCTACGTGTGTATCGATATCGAAAATTTGCAATTGAAATTAACCCGAGAATATTAAGCGGCAAAGTGATGCTTATTCTATGGAACTGGCCTTGATTTGCAAATGTTTTTCTCTTTTTTATTTTATTACTGTAATCAAAAGCATTGATGCTGTCGCAAAAGGTCTCCCTTGAAATGATGCCTGAAGCTCCTGAATTTGAACCCCTTGCGACCACTCATCCAGAGATCTGATTCTGATCTCGTGGCCGTGGCCGTGGTATAAAATCGTCTTTATTAGTTGCCTACCATTATAGTGGCTAATTAGGCTCACCTTGGACAACACGGGACATCCATAGGCTACCATAGTCAAGTTGACTCCTGTGACACATCCTCTGTTCGAAACTCAAACACGAGGCATTAAAAGTTCAATAACACGCTTGAAACCGTATTGGAAATTTGGGAAGATTTTATTGAGTATGGCTCTGTGGATCAGTTTTTTGAAATCTTTACTGATACTCGACTAAAAGTACGCCGGTCTAAGGTTTTTGCGCACTTTCGTTGCTCGCCACTTGCACAAAATCTTCATTAAATTTTGGAAGAAACAAGTTGTACCGATCATCAAAACTGACAGCTAGCCCACACCTGCGAGTTCCCAATCAGGAAAAGCTATCAACCAAGCGGACATGCTCTACATCAATGCTGATTCATTTTCTCGGAGATTTACTCCGAAGTGTGAGTAGGTAGGGTGTAAATATGATGAAGAATTTCCACCGTCTTTTACTAATCTCCGTCCTTTTTGGAGATACTTTGTGATATTGATCCAATGCTCGAGACTGAAGTCGTATGTGGAAATAATTCTTCGAGAATACCTCCTTCCGAAGATTGCTGAACATTGCCTGAAGTACTCGCCGCATCCGCATCTACAAATTGAGTTAGAATAGGCGCAATCGTGGACGACATGGAAATGGTCGGTATGATGGGCGATGCAGAGGTAGCTTCCGGCAAAACGTCGATGTAACAATCCAAAATCCAGTCGCAGTCCTTGATCGTTAGGCGCCGCTCCGTAAACGTCGTGTAATATTCGTTTTCGGAGAGGCCTTTCACGAATAGCTACTGCTATTTACCACGACCAAAATACTGAAATTTTAACTTTCACGGCTAAACAACTCGACCCTCCACCCTCCAGCGCTAAGCATATAGAACACCGGGTTAAGAAGTCTACGCCCGCAGTAAACCTTCGGTAAAAGATGCAAGCTCAGACCTAAGCTGACCCTGTGGATGTACACAGCCGTTGTCCGTCCTATCCTCACCTCTGACTCCCTGATATGTTGTTCAGGTCAGCAACAATCGGGAGCCATGAGAACATGCCCCTCCGAAGCACTTAATGCCCTACTGCATCTCCTTCCCTTCGACCTTGACATAAAATACACGGCGGCTTGTGACGCCATCCGACTTTAAAAGCGGGCTTCTGGTCACCCAGACCGTATACCCACGGTAGAGGTCTGCCAGTTCTGCCAACGAATTTGACCTTGCTTTCTACGGACTACATTACACCTTCCCTCGACTTCCACTCTCATTTTCCTTCCAGGGAAGAATGGACGGTGCGACCCAGTCACGAAATTCGAACTTCTAATCTTCACTGATGAACTGAATATCTCAAATTTATTCCGTCTCTCCGATCACTCGAGCATCTTTCAAGCTGAAGTGCTAGCGATTCGGGAAGCGTAAGTACTCTGTGCAGCCCGCCCGCCAAGCCTCTATTAAAGCTCTTTCGTCTACTTCCACCTTCTTTGAACTGGTGGATCAATGCAAGACAGAAATCAAACGCGGTAGGACTGATATCACGCTCTTTTGAGTTCCAAGACACAGTGACATATAGAGGGGAATGAGAGGGACGATGAGTTAGCCAACCTCGGGGCCACCTCAAACTCCCCTACTGAAAATGTGGGTCTGTCACTGAGCTTTCTCAAAGGCAACACTGAATCAACTAGATATGGGATGTTAAGAAAAGCCTGGATTTCTATTTAAAAAACAAAAAACAACAACCCTCACAGACACCTCTCCAACATAGCTAGAATCTTGCCGGTCAGTACGGGCCATTGGCCTATAGGAACACATGCTTCCAGATTAGGCGGTCTAACATCCACGACCGTAATTGCTACAATACCCCATACCTAGCACGGGCAAGTCATCAGTCCTTTTTGCCTTTGGCAAATACTTCCTTGATCACCTCTCAGAGGTAGCCACGCTTAGCTTAGCCAACATAACCAATTTTCTTACGAGGGTGGTACTTAGCCTACAAAAGAAAAACAACAATTTTGGAGAAATGGCGATTTATTTTTCAATATAGTCTCCTTTTAGCTCGATACACTTGACCCAGCGATGCTCCAACGTTTTTAACCACGTCGAGGCCTCCGTGGCGGCGATGGCCTCGACTGAAATGTATGCCCGGCGAGTGACTTTTTCAAGTTTGGAAACCAAAAGAAGTCCTACGGGGCCAAATCTGGAGAATACGGTGGATGGGGCAGCAATTCGTAGCCCAATTCGACCAATTTGACCGTGGCGAGGGCGGAGGTGTGAGCCGGTGCGTTATCATGGTGGAAGAGCACTTTTTTCTTCGCCAAGTGGGGCCGTTTTTTCTTCAATTCGGCATCGAATCAGCCCAATAATTTGGCATAGGACAGCCCTGTGACCGTTTTGCCTTTCTCCAGGTAGTCGATGTGGATCAGACCTTGTGAATACCAGGAAACGGTGGCCATCACCTTTCCGGCCGATGGGACAGTCTTTGCCTTCTTCGGAGCACGTTCGCCGGGTGAACTTCACTGTTTCGACTGTTCCTTGGTCTCTGGTGTGTACCAGTTCCATGTTTCGTCGACTGTCACGAAACGACGCAGAAACTCCTTCGGATTGCGCTTAAACAGCCTCAAGCACTGCTCTGAAATGATCTCAAAAACCGACGTGTGACCACGTTGAAACTCGTTAAACCAATTTTTGATGGTCGCCATCGAAGGAGAAGAGTCACCGTACACAGCATCCAAGCGCTCTTTGATTTCGCTGCGCGATTTCCCTTCCAAAACCAGAATCGAATCACCGACCGATATAGCTCTTTTTCCATTTTTCTAAAATCCGCGGACACTCCCGCTTCCACACGCGGTCAAAACAAAACTACAGTAGCTACTAGAATGTACTACACGATAGTAAGTTGCTCTTGCGATACTGGCGCCATCTGGCGGTGAGCCTAAGTACTTATCGGACCACCCTCGTAATTTCACAGGCTGGATTTAGATAAACATCACCCTTCACATCCTTTAGGTTTCATGAGTTTATTGACATCAAAACGGCACGCAAGCGCTAATTGTACCCTGTCGCACATAATCGGGTAGCCAATTCAACCTACATATTGTAAGGAGGTCGAGCCTTATTTTCGCATGATTGCTCTTGCTACTAGTTTACACAAGACTGATCACCGGCAAACCCTTTTCTCTATTTGCTTCTCTCCTTCGTTGTCTACAATATGTATATACCTACTATGGTCTGTAATGAGGTACGCCTTCGAACTTCATATTAGGGGTACACTGGAAAAAAATTAACCCATACATCCTTATTTAGAATGCGTAATGCAAAGATCGATCAATCGGGATCGCCCTACACCATCTAATTGGGCGTGTAGGAGCCACATAAAGGAGAACACCATGTTTGCCCTGCCCGCTTAGCGTTCGCTGACAGTGACTGTTCTTTGATTTACTCGTAGTTTATAGAATTATTGGATATGTCGCCGACCTTATGGTCATAGTCTGGGACGTGAAGTAAAACCCCAATGCATGCTAACTGCGCTCTGGTACATCACAGAGGGTTAACCCTTCAACCCAACTGAGACGCTCATAGTGCCACTAGGAAAAGAAAATTACATACTTACACACTATCTAGTCGTCCTAGCTGACTCAAATGTGGCTCTTCAGATCAAGTTAATTGACCTAAGCTTAAAAAGAAATCAATAAAACTAACAAAAGCAAATCCTGTGAGGCTGAACATAATGATAGGTATGCCGTGCCTCTATAACTATAATCACTAACAACTTAGAAGACTCTCAGACTCTCATATTACGGCATAGCACCCAATCTTGCCCAATGGCAGCCCAAACTTATTCCGCTCACATACCCATATAAAAACTGACTTACACAATGCAGTAAGACCCAATTCGCTAGGAAAGCTCCTGGTCATTCAGCATATTGAGTAACATGTCAATTTTTAATTAACTTCCCGAGCACGAAATGGTTAGTACTTTATCGGATAACCTAAAAACGATCTGGTATTTTTGGCCCAAACTGTGAAGTTTAGTGTCCTCCAAGCCGATCTATATGGTGTCCACATATGCCCCAAAATCTAGTGGCCTTAGAGGCCATAACGTACTTACCTAAGTTGCATATCGAAAACTCCAAATCCGTTAAGGATTATCGTGAGGAGTGAAAGTTTGATGGGTTATAGGACTTGGTGGAATTAGTGGCAACGACATTCCCGACCAGTTAGTAAGAAAGTGTTTCTCTGGTAAGGCGATGAAACCTTTTGTCCAAAAACATCAACAAAAACGGTATGTGCTCGCCAGGTAAATTAATTTATGTGAGACTCGCAGGCTCACTAGCTATGTCATCGCAACGATCGCACTATTTTGACCTTCTGGCTTAAAACCTGTTGTCGTTCCAGTTGGTCACGTCGCCTTTACAGAATCTAGTCCCAATTAGATTCAAATTCAAGTCAGGGCTCTAACTGTTATATAGCGCTCTATCAGACTTTGTAGGGTTAAACCTGAGCCGGAGTATTTGCCTTCCTATCCTATCAATACCTACTCATCGTTCCACTCGTCTAGCGGCCGCTCTAATTCAAATTCAATTCGCTATAACAACTTAATTAATTTTTCCCGCACAGTGTGATGTCACCCTTAGGTTAAGCTCACACTGACTTCTCGTGACAATAAATTATTGCAAATTCCACTTTGGACAAATGCAATAAAAAGTTTCTTGTGATCTAGCTCTTTTATACAGCTTAGTTTAACGGCGATGTGCACGTCGCTTTTCCAGTCGTCACTGACATTTTCTCTGTCTGCGAGATTTTCAACGGTATGATAGCTATAGATGTTAGTCTCCGTTGCCCTTGGTCTTTGGTCTTACGCCTGTGTTTAGGCACATTTATAGACACCTACCAAAAAGGTTACATGCACTTGGTACTATCTGCGATGGACAGAGTTTAACAAAGTGTCAAGGATAAATTTTGCTTGTGATGGGTCTTCTACAAGCAAAATAGGACTCACATATAAAGCTCTGAAGACAAGGAAATAATTCTGAAAGATAGAACGAAATGATTAAGGGCGATCGTTAGTAGAGAAGTCGATGAAAACGGTGGCATAATAGTTGGTTCATGTCACGCATTTTTCATGGACTTTTCTAACGTCTAATCTTAGCTTCAATCAGAGTGTTTTTCAATATTGACGGCATAGTGCACTATGATGTCTTGCAACTTGGTCAAACGATCAGTTAGTGGCTCATATTTTGAGCTATTCTCCAAGTACATTGTCCATCGCTAGCTACAGCTCCTGCCCATTTTTAAGGCAGCAAACGAATTTCGCGTTGGAAAAATCTGCGTGACGAAAGACCAGAAATGCTGCTCAGCCACGCTATGCGTTATCGATCGGAACAGATTGTAGTCGGACTTAGCGATATCTGGAGAATACGGTGGGTGGGGAAAGACGTCCCAATTCATTGCTTCCAGGTAGGTTTTGAAGTCCCAAGCAACATGTGGGCGTCGTAAAACAAAATAATTTGCTCGTACTTTTGCTTGGCCACTTCAAAGGCATTAGATGTGTACGGTAGCGAGCCCCTGTTGCAACAATTCATAATATACCCCCACCGAATACACAGCACAGTTTATACAGCAGTTTTTTGCTTTGTCATTGACTTCTCCGATTTGGATCGCCATAAAGGAACCACTTTTTATGGCCAGTCACAAGCCCATCCTTACTTGCAAGAGTTCGCTCGTAAAAAAATGTCTCTAATGAATCGGCAAATACTCGTTGCTTTCTAACCGGTCTTCCATGTAGAAATCAAGAATGTTGCAGCCTTATCACCATTTGCCATACCTTTACTAGAAGCCTCGACGTATATTTTTATAATCATTCGATCCCAGACAGATTTTTTCGGCTTGAAGGCGGAAAGCAATGTCTTCTCCAATAGCGCTTAATTGACTTTCTCGACTTTAACTTTAAGTTTGATCATGCATCTGTATTAGATTCAATAGAAATAAGAATTGAAGTCTCAAGATAATCGAGCGAGCTATATGTTAGCTGATTAGACTTAAAAGCTATTGGAAATGGACCCAAATTCTGTCGAAGTGATGAAGCCCACTTTTGCTTGAATAGCTTCATGAGAAAACAATACTGCCTAAATTGAGGAGAGAGTAATCTAGAACAGTATCAAAAGTCTCTATTGCATCCGAGGAAACCTAATGTTTGGTGTGAACTTTGGGTTTCGTTGGTAAATTTTTCGACGAGAATGGCAACAGCATCGGGTCATAATACCTACCTGTTTGTGGCCTTAATATGATGTTACGGACATAGACGATATGTGGTCTATGAGGGGTAAGCATTGGCCTTTACATTGAAGACGTTGCAAGAAAAGTGAGAACGTGATGTAGAATGGTTGTCAAGATGGGGCGACTTAAGGCACTGACATAGATATTTTCCTTTGAGGCTACGTTAAGCTGCTGGCTTACAATAACAAACTATTCAAACCATAGATGAGATTCAGCCCGAAACATGCAATAGAGTCAAAGAAAATTGGACGTCTCGGATCTCGTACAATTTTGATAGAGCAGCTATGGTTCGGGAACGCCGTGGCGCAATGGGTAGTGTGTCGGCCTCTGACACACGGTGAACGAGTTCTTTTCTTTTTATAGGGTTCGCGCAGGCTCAAGAGTTATGCTCTTATGGTGTTTGTCACATAACCTTTACTGGGTGCAGATGGTTTGTGTCGAAGATGTTGGTTCGCTGCTCTCCGGGGGTGGTTGTCCTAGATAGAGTTCGAGAGATTCGACTGAATTTGTCGCGTTGGTTGTAGTTCACAATCCCCTTTTTTGTCATGTCACTAAGTAGTTATTTTAAAAATGCACATACAGAGCCAGAATTTTGAATTAATTTTTTTGATCATCTCTCATTCACAACCGATGTTGTTGCACAGGTTTTCCATATAGGAATTGTTCTTGGTTATGGAACTACTTGCTGAAGATAAGGGCTTTTCTTTTACATGATTCGGGTATGAGGCAACATTTTAAACAAAAACAGCTATGAAATGAAATTGTCCAGGAGTAGCTCGGTCACGTCATTTACTATTTAGAACTATAAAATGTACCATAACAACATACCATAAAGAGGTCTAATGGTCCCAGAACTAAAGACGGGAAAGAGCTCGACAACTGTGGGTGATAGAGGTCAGGTTTATTATGTTTCTCCACATGCTCAAACTGATGATGATGAGAAAATGTTGACAGATGTTCAAGCTGATATTTCTGACGAGCATGTATCGCTCACGCCATCTATTGACGGATTATTGGCGGATTCCCATATATATACCGAAAAAAAGCTCGATTTTGCGACAAACAATTCATGCCCTTGTCACTGCGAATTTGGCATCTAGAAATTTCTCAAATTACTAGTAATATGTTAAGCCTTTAGACCTTCAAAATTCAAACTCATTATATCGCTGTTCAAGGCGACACGTAGAGTTAAGCTCGTACATAGATACAAGCTTCCTCCTTAGACTGACTGAACACCATCCTACCATCACGCATTTATTGTCGTTTTACGATTTATTTGATATTCAAAAGACGGTCTAGCGCGCATCTACCATTTCGTGACACTGACTCACTTTTTTAGATATTATAATTCAAAGTTGTGCGATGTGTTGGATAAAACATTAATTTTCGTTTCTTTTTTGCCTGAACTGATCGACTGTCAAAATATAGTCAATGAATCACGTTTCTACGTTTATAAATTCCTATTTATTAGACGTGTTTATCCCAAAATAAAATAGAAACTTGTTACAAGAAAACAACAAATTCGTGATCCATGAAGCAACAAATACATTTTGACAATTAGTTAAGAAACAGGCTTTTATGGTCAAGCTTAATCCTCTTGGCGCCAATCTTTTCCTATGATTCCTATGATCTACTGCCTACCTCAATGTCAATGATGTAGAATAGAAGTGTACTCGTATCTAAGTATCTTTTGAATGTGACAATGGGCAATGGTTGCGAATACAATGCCACAACGGGGAGGGGGGGTAAACGACAAACGCAATTTGGACAATTTGACTTTACCTTGAAAAAGAACAACAGTGAAGCAAAAAAAAAGTCAGAAAACATCAAAGCAGCTACAGATACACGTACTAGCTGCGCAGTTTGTCTTTTTTTTCGGATAATTGATTGAGTTAGAGTACAGTATTGCACGGTGAATAGTGGATAGTGGATAGTGGACAGTAAGCAGGGTACCAACTGTGTTATTGTGTCAGATAGACACATGATAATCTGCACGGGGGTAGTGGGCTTGCCTTGGCAAGTCGACAGGCGAAGATAAATGGCATCTATCGAGGACCAGTGGGCTGGCTTCAGACGTGTATACATGGGGTATGTGATTAGGGGTCGCTGTCGAAACAAATGGATGTGATTAAACCTACTTTGGGCGAGGGAAACAGTATGTGACATTGAGCTGATCGCCAGCCTTCGAGTGTTAACCAAAATCGTTTTAAAGTGAGTCAAGTGTCAATATGGTTCGGTTGTTAAAGTATTATTGATTGATCGCAGCAAAATTCATCAGAAATCTGCAATTGGCATGCTTTTGAATAAATTGCATTCGACATATGTACATAAATTCAATATTCATCTCTCGTGGGATTCCCACTATAACGCACATCCACATTCCACTCTGTTTGTATTGCAGCTTCAAGACGAGACAATTTGCGCATCTAGTCTATTTCATCTGCTCCATCACCATACGTACAAACCTACATACATACATACATGCTTGGTCTCTCTTCGTGGAGGAATCCCAGAACTAATCTCGTATTCATGGAAAGTGTTGCGCATTTCTACCCTACGAACAAAGAAACTACCACGAAAGGGGCTTGTAGCACAAACATAGAAAAGGAACAACTAAAAGAGCTTTGCTCGATGCTCGGATGTGGTATGCTTATGCATGTAGCTCGTGGAATGCGCGACAATTGTCTGTGACGCCTGCCGACATTCGAGTATATTCATTCAGCACCCGTGTGATTGTGGAAGAGACGACGCCACCATCATCACCACTACGATCAACCACTTTTGCCACTTCTATCACTTTCTACCATCTCCATTCCCAATGTTGTATAGGAATCAACAGGGGGAGTTTAAGTAAAGCAAGTTACGAAGAATTGTGGCGCCACGCTTTATTACTGCCTCCATTTCGGCCTTGCACTCTCTGCTCCATACCACTGGTCTTCGAAACAGCCACTAAGATCCGGCCCCATCCCCAACAGGGAAATTAATATCCCTGGCACGTATTTAGGGTACTGGGTGATAAAAATCTCATCTCGTGCGCTCCTGTATCCAAGTGTGTTTGTGTTTGTACGCGAGCTTGGCGGAGAGAAACACTCGTATTACCGTACGAAGGAAGAAAGGAAATAAGGAAGAAGCAGTGTAAAAAGTCTAGTGCTTCTGTTCCATGGTTTCACGATTCTCAATTCCACGATTCCTCGATTCCCCTCTTTGCTATCCCCATACGCAGCAAGGACGAATCGATTATATAACAGTGTGTACTCGTCTTGCTTGCTCCCCTATTCTCTTCGTTCGATTGCGCATTGTCGCTGTGACGACCGACTACGACTTTACCAAAAAGAAATATCCGAATAACGACGATACGAGAAGTATGGCATTAGTGCAGAAGGTTGGACGGACGGCTGTGGCTGGAGCGAATGTCGTTATCGTAATCGGGTAATCACTTCATTGTGCGTACGTTTGTCAGACAAATTGTTGTGCATGCGTGTGGAGTATGGCTGCGATGTTGTACGACCCAAGCACGATGAACGGACGATGGGGAGTGTCAAACTATTGGATTTATGACTTGAGAATGCGTTGCGGAACGTGATGGTGGAATGGGATTGACGCGTTGGCGTCTTTGATATTAACAAATGGTTTTATTGGATTGTTCTTTAATTTTTTTTATTTATTTCCGTATTTACATCCTTGCGTACGATGTAAAAATGAACTGAACGATAGGATGCCGAAGGGATGTTTGGCGATAAGTGATTGGAAAAGTTGTAACTCAAGAAAGTTATGATTGAGAGACTACTGTGAAGATTTTAACCATTAGGCTGACCTTAGACAGTATAGGGCCAAATACAAATTTCTTTTTAAAAATGCAATAAAATGAACAAAATGAAAATTTACTCTTGTATTATGGCTTTATTAGTCAGAACCAACATTCCCATTAATTATGAAATACAAGGTCGTTCAAGTGGCTGCCTCGGCTGGCTTCGCAGTAGCGCATTCTGTCACTGCAGTTTTCCAAGACCTTGTTGATGGTTTCGGGATGTAGCACATGCTTGGGTGATATTGGCCTTAGGTGCTTGTATCGTTTCCGGATTTTTGGCATAACATCGTTCCTTCATGGTTTTCGACAAAAAAGTCCAAAGGCGTCGAAGCTTCGAGGCGGCTAATTGAAATCGCTAAGAGGGCTGATAACACGATTTGGGAATTTGGTAGGCAAAAGATCGATTGTGGCATGGACTCCTGCATGAACCAAAGGTCGTCAAAATCCATGCCTTCAATTTCAGTAAAAAAAAAGTCGGTTAACATGGCTCTGTAACGACCACCGTTGACCGAAACGTTGTTTCGTGCCTCATTTTCGAAGAAAAATGGTCCAATGATGCCACCACTCCACATCCCGCACCAAACTGTACTCTCTGTAGATGCATTGGCTTCTCGATAATAACGTGCGGGTTTTCCGAGCCTCAGATGCGGCAATTTTGTTTGTTAACGCCGAGATGAAAATGCGCCTCGTCAGAAAAGATGATTTTTCGCCCAAAATAGTTGTCCAATTCAAGCTGTTCTAAGGCCCAAACTGTGAAGCGATAATGAGCGGATGGTCGAGCACCTTCAATTGCTGAGTCAATTGGACTTTTTTTTTTTTTTTTTGGATGCTAGAGGCCCGTGCTGCTAGCATGCACGATTCGCAGGCTCTACCTATTTTCTCCAGCCTTCCGCCTACGTATTAAACCACATCCTTCTGCTAGGTATTACTGGCTGGCTGGCAAGCAATTCAAGCTATTCCTGAGTTTGTAGACTTCCACTGAAGCATCTTACCTTGCTCCCGCCTCATCTGTTTGAAGGTGTCGAGGTGCTGTCGAAAACCAACTCTTCCTCTTGCCCTTTGGACTTTATGATGAGCCTGTAAGCATTTTGATCTGAGTGTTTTTATCTCGTCATTCCACCAGTAGCATGGGGCGCTTCTCCGAGTTGCTGTTTTCCCTGGCATCGCCGCATCGCAGGCTGTGGTAACAATTTGTGTAAGTCGGCGTGACAAGTCTTCAGCTGATCCATTTGTATCCATTGGACTGCTATTCAGCATCTCCTTAAAAGTCTCTCTTTCGAACAGACTATCTTTCCATTGTGGGCCTCTTAGCATTGGCCTTTGCCTGTTTCTTTTCTTTGTTTCTTCGAAGACAATCACCTGGTGGTCGCAGTGGTTGTAGTCTTCGCTAACACGCCAATTCATATTGAGCAGAATAGGGTAGCTGGCGAAGGTTGAATCCATGATGGATCCCATTTCTGCTTTCCGATTCGTACTCGTACTTGCTTGCCTTTTATTCGTTATGCCTACTTCTAGAGATGTAACTAAAGGAGGATTCGTCCTCTTTCGTTGGTAAGCCTACTGCCCCATTCCGTCGTCCATGCATTGAAGTCTCCGCCAATGATAACGCTGATTCTTTGCTGGGCGTCCGCCTTTATCCTGTCCAACATTGGCTAGTTGTCCAGTTGTCATCAACACCACATCTGCCTTTTCGTCCTTCGCTGTTTGCTGCAAAATTTGTATAACCTTAATCATTGCTTACTGGCGAAATCTTTCTTAAAAGCTGGGCATTTCCCGCTCCCGGCTACGTGCTCTGCGTCCTCTGGGTCATTTTTTTCTACAGAACATGCATGATGACTCCTTGCTGCAATTCTTTGCTATGTGGCCTTCCGTTCCACAACTCTCCTTTGAGTGTGCTCCTGATTTTTGACACTGCTTTGCCGACTTGTTCCAGTTCGGGGTCTGCTTTTATATTGTGGAATATTTCTGCGTACGTGGTTTCTCCTTTGGCTTCGATGACTATTGCTTCGGGTCTAGCCTTTTTTACCGATATTTTCCCCATGGTCCTTGCTTTGGTAACCTTTGACCAGGCTGTTTGTTCTGTTTTGGCGCCTTCTGTCGATGCTTGTGCTGTGCCACTCTTTCCATCTACTGCGGGTCTTTGTTATCGTAGTGTTACCCTTATTTGACTCCGATCGGTTGTCCTACGGGGTCCGTTTTCTCTCCTCCTTTTTTTTCTGCCGCTTTTGAGAGGGCTCTAGTAGGTGCTTTTCGGGGCCGACTTTCATTTTGGCTCCGCGCTGAGTCTGATACATGAGGAGGCTTGTGAAGAAGTGCTCTTCCTAATAACCAACCTCCTTTGCCATCGCGTCCTGGAATTTAATGGCTGAGAGCTCGTAGAGTGCACGTATGCTTTCGATGGCTGATGTATTGACCGCCTTTTGCCATCTTCCAACTTGTCTACTAGTTCCCTAATTTATTCTCCTAATTTGAGAAACGCTGGTTGGTGTAAGGCTCCTTCCTTAGTTGCCGCCTGGTTCGCTGTTGGAAGTTCGCCTTCGTCTGGAGTGGATGTGGTTGCTATGGCCTGAGATCTCCGCATTAACGTACTTCTTTGGAACGGGTTTTCGTTTTTACCCCCTTTTTCTGCGTCGTTGCTTATCTTCTGATTTTTTGGTGTAATGTTTATTGTTGTTGTTGTTTCAATTGAACCTTGTAAGCGAATAATCCGAGATCTTTGTGCAGAATTCTCGTCAGGCTAGTCCGTGGAATGTTGATCTGTTGAGATGGTGAGTTGATGTTCGTGAATTGAGTCTCACACTCTCGGCATCAGCAGCCACATTCTCATCTCTGCGCACCGTACGACAACGGGGACCATGAGTGTCTCACGAACTTTTTGCACAAACTTACGTACAGCATTCGCGGTGAGTGCTTCATTTTGGCCAAAACTTCATTTTAAAAAACGCACTATTTGGGCTACACAGCACTCAATAAGTTTTCAATATTTCCCAACGTTATTCAAGCGTAAAGCGACTCATTTCTTTCCGCGAAGGTATTATACTGACTTCCTGTCAAGATTTTGAGCGGGAAATAATTGTCTGTGTCAAAATAACCTATGATTTAAGACAATGACTAGATGACCCACACTTTGTGTTTATCAAGGAAGCAGGAAATAATTCGGTTTGCATCCATCTGGTGACGCTAAATAAAGGGTACACATAGACCACCGCTAGAAACGCTGTCAAGAATCAGTAACGCTATTCTGTTGTGCTGGGTTTTGAAGTACCATTTCCAAGGATTGGGAACCAATGGCTTGAGCATAAGCACAGGAGGAAAAAAGTAGCGAAAGAAAAAAAATTAATAAATGCATCACGAAAAAATAGCCGCTTGTGAGGTCTACAAGCAGAAGAGGATGGATAAACCTAATCTTCTCCAACAACTTCGCCGAGTTTAAATTAGGAGCGGACTTAAAGGCGCTTTCAGGAAGAATCCTGTAAACGATGATGGAAGAGAATCCTAGGCATGTCGACACTTAAGTTCAACGATGCTGCTGTTACCTGCTGAACTCTTCCAAGCAGCTGGACATGAACTTGTGAGAGCGCTTCATAATTCCTTGTCATGGTGATTCCAGGACAGGGAAGTTGATCTTCGACCAAATATTATGAGAGGGCCTAGGAAATTAAACAAGTTCCAGATCGTCACTCACTGTGTCTACATTAAGGCCGCATACGATAGAGAATTTAGAGGTGAGCTATAAATCATTAGATTGTGTAGGATGACGTTAAAGTAGTTTTTTTTACGAGGCTAGGTGTAAACCTTCAAAAGACACTATGAGGATCGTAAGAGCGCGCTCATAGCAGTGTGAGATTTCTCCTCACTAAAGTCACCTCCCTTCAATACGGTTTATACTGCAACTAAGTCATTCCACTTACTTCGAGTGCGCCATCTCATATGGGTCGATTGTCATATGTCACAGCATTTTGGAAACGTCAATTCGGTACAATTTTAACCACGACCATACTCAAAGAACGCGCGGAAAAAGTTTCAATGTTCATTAAAAATTAACGCTCGATTGTGCTAACTCAACGTGCGTATCGTGCAAAATATTGTGATCGTGTTGCGCCCAAAAAAGATACAATTCGTCGTTGGGCCTCGAATTTTTTCCAATTTTGTTCTGTGGCAAGCCCTCGTGAGAATTTTAAAGGATGATCTTCACTTACATATTTCCATACAATGTGCAGCTAACTCAAAGGATTTTGCCACAAGATGAGCCACTGCGCTTGGCATGTGGCGCTTGTGCAACGCACAAAATGTCGTTGCAATGATTAATGCTGAGTTCTGGCAGCAAATTTTGATGAACGATAACGCACATTTTACGCTTTCTGGCTCAGTTAATATACAAAATTGTCGCTTCTGGGGCACCGAAAATCCTCACATTATTCACGAAGAGCCGCTATATGATCAAAAAGTTACTGTTTGGGCCGGTGTATGCGCTAAAACCATCATTGGACCGTATTTCTTCAAAGTTGGCGACACAGTGGATGGCGATCGATATCGGTGGATGTTGGCCCATTATATGGTCCCAGAAATGCGTAAAAAAGGCTTATTTCATTTTTGGTTTCAACAAGACGGCGCGACATGCCATAATGCGAACAAAACAATGAACCTTTTGCGTAAGAAGTTCCCTGGAAGATTGGTGTCAAAAAAGGGCGATATTGACTGGCCTCCGAGATCACCGGATTTGACTCCTCTAGAGTTTTTTCTTTGGGGATACTTGAAAAGCAAGGTGTATGCTAATGGCCCGAAGACAATAGAATAGCTCAAGGGAAACATTCGTGCGGAAATCGCAGAAATTTCGACCGAAATGCTCGAAAATGTCATGGAGAATATGCGAAAACGAGCCCATTTTTGCATCGGCAATAAAGGCAGTCATTTAATTAATATTGTTTTCAAATATTAATCAAAATAAATTGTATAGGTCCAAATTAAAAAAAAAAAATTAATTTACAAAGTCGGTTGAGAATTGTTGAAGTTATCCGAAATTTACATCGACCCATATGAGATGGCGCACGCTGTATCTAGTAATATTCCGTGACATATCAATGAAGGTTCCTGTAATTTCCCCTATGTTCGTGCGATTATGGTTTATCACGTTTGTTCAAGAGGTTTTGTTCGTTGAAGATGGCGCAATAGATTTTGTTCGTCGAGTAATTGGAAAGCAGCAGTTTTATTTACGTGATCCTCAAGTCGCCTGTGGATATCCTCGTTTGTAATACACCTACCACGGAGCATTGACGACAGCTCGAAGTACCTTATTTTGAAAAGTCTGTATGATGTTAAAACTACTTTGGTATAGCCCTTGAGTTGTATACCAGAAGTCCAAACTGGTTTCAGCACTTGCTTGTATAGAAGCAGTTTGTTGGCTTACAATACTTCCCTAGTAACCAGTACCATTTGTATTTATATTAAAGCTCGTTACGTTTTCCCTTAACGTGAGCCTTTCATTTCAATGTCGCGTGGAGAGCATCCCGAGATATTAAGCTGCATTTGCGAACGAATTCTTGTTTCGAGAACAAAAACGGGAAGCCTACCCATTTTCTATTGTAAAATAAACAGATTTGAGCGCTATTCGCCAAGTCTTCGCCAGTCATTTACACGGTCAAGGGCATAGTGAAGTTTCATAGTTGATCCCTCAACCCATTTACTCATTGCGAGAATAGCTGTATCGTCAGCGAACATGGCCAAAATTTTGCGCTTGCGGTATATCGCGAGAATAAAATAAATACAGAAGTGTGCCGAGTACACTTCCCTGAGGAACGCCAGCCGAAATCACTTTTAGGTCGGAGTACGCACTTAACGCGAAATAGTCTATGCGCAAGATATGTATTCGAAATATAGGATAGCTTCTCTGATAAGATTTGTCTCAGTTTAAACATCAAGCCTTCGTGCCACACTTTGTCAAGGGCTTGAGAGACCTCAAGGAAGACAATCGAGCTTGTATTCGAGTGTCTTTTCTATTATATCAGTTATTCGATGTAGGTAGGTAGGTAGGAGTGGCCGCCTGATATCAAGATGCCAGGCCCAATTAGCGCTTATGGGCCGTTTTGATGCCACCACTCAGTGACCTAGTGTGCTATTATCAGAGTTTCATATTCATCCTGTGGAATTAAGGAATTTGGTGATATTGCAGAATCCTATTTCCCTGAATTATGATAGGTCGTCGAAGGAGATTTTGCCGAGTAGGCGCTGTCTGGTTCTAGCTAGAGCCGGACATTCACACAGGAAATGGGTGAGAGTTTCCTTTTCCAGTGGGTTCTTGCAACTTCGGCAGTAGGTGTTAAATGGGATGCCTAACTTAGCAGCGTGGGTACCGACAGGCCAGTGGCCAGTACAGATGGCTACAATTCTGGCAATCTCTTGTCGGGGTCTGTTAGTTAGGTCGAGGGTTCTTTTCCCGTTATAGGAGGGCCATGTTTTCCTTGATAACATATGACGCAGTTGCTAAGACTGCACCATCTGGAGTTCGCCCTCGAGAGAAAGTGTTGTAGAAGGTTTGCCTTGACCAGTCTGAAGGGGGGGAGTACTGCCTCCACCAAAGAACAGTCGAGGGAAGAGCCGTGCCTTGCTAGAGCGTCAGCCTTTTCGTTTCCCTCTATTTTGCTGTGGCCAGGAACCCAAATGAGAGTAATGTTGAAATAGTCTCCTGCACAGCTGATTTCATCCTTACACTGTGCAACTAATTTGGATTTTATGGAGTGAGAGTCGAGGGCTTTGATAGCTGATTGGCTATCAATATATATATTGACATCTCTCTTGGTAATAGGATAGCGTGTGAGTAACTTGCAAGCTTCCTAAATCGCTAGTATTTCCGCTTGGAACATGCTGGCCGAGTCTGGAAATCGCAGTGATTTGGAGATATTCAGTTCCACTGATAAGATACCCGAGCCAACCCCACACTCCATTTTCGAACCGTCGGTGAAAAAAGCTACCTGATGGTTCTCAGAGTGCAGTCCCTGTTTCCATGCCATCCTGGATGGGAAGTGAACATGGGCGGCTTTATTTGGGTTGTGTATGGGTGTCGTGAAATCGGTTATTCGATGTACTTGGTCAACAGTTGAATGCTTCCTTCTGAAACCAAACTGATGATCTGGTAAAAGACACTTTTCCTCACTTTTAAGCGATAAAGTTAAATTCGTTCAAACACTTTTGAAATTATCGGCAACAGTAAAATCGGATACGATTTTTGTCCGTTAGTGCTTTACCTGACTTGGAACCATTCTGATTTCTGCGACTTTCTACTGGCTTGATGCTGTTCAACTGATCGCTTCTTCTTCTTAGATGGTGTTACAGCTCACGAAGAGCCAGAGCCAAGCTTCTCTCATTCACTTATTTTGTTTTTTTCACACAAGTGAACGGGACCTACAATTTAATGCCGATTCCGAACGGCGAGAGCCGAGAAGCTTCTTCAATGCCAGTGTATTAAAGAGGGTTGTGTCAGTACCCCGCCGAGGATAGGATCCGCGAAATGAACATTCGATGGCGATGGTGTTATCGGGATACGAACTCGCTTATTCTGCGTCAGAGGTCGACACACTACCCACTACGCCATGGCGCTCAACTGATCGCTTGCTTGAACACCAATGCGAGTTTAGAATGCACGAATTGACAGATATGAGTTGAAGGTAGTCAAGGCCCTCGTCTGCGATACTAATGCAGAAATCTTTAGAAGAATCAAGGTGATTTGTAGAACGACGTCCGACTATGACGCTTGTCAAAGAGGATAACATAAACCCTTGGTCGTTTCGAGAGGAAGAGTGTAGCTGTGGTTTTCCCAGTTTTGTAATCTGTCTACGGATCCATTGTTCCAATCAAAAGAGCCTTCGAGCCTTTTGATCACGATGATGACCACTAAAGGACCGTCACGCCACCTAAGTACGTAAGCAAATGGTGACTTAATGATTATCCAATAAGGGGTATGTGAGGGTGTTCGTGGTGCAATGGTAATCATCGACTGTTGAGTGGAAATCTGTGGTTCAAGTCTGTCCATAGCCAAGAACCATTCTTATACGGAAAAAAATGTGCAACAACATCAGTTGTGAATGAAAGATGATCAAAAAATGCTGATCACTTCAAAATTCATACTCTATGTGTGCATTTCCAATATAACACCTTAATGACATGGAAACAAAAAGAGTTACTGTGAATTACAACCAACGCAAATTCACTCGAATCTCTCAAAAAACCATATCTAGGACAACCACCCCCGGAGAGTAGTGTGCGAACATCTTCGACAGAAACCATCTGCACCCCGTCCAGGTTGTATGACAAATACCATAAGAGCATACACTCTTGAACCTGCACTATAAGCTTATTAAAAATGGATTGACAGACACTGAAAGAGTGAAACTGACAACAAAAACGGTGAAAATAAAACGTAATGTCCAGCATTGGTTATCATCAAGTCCCTTCTCGCAAGTTGTGTCCATTTCCATTTCGGGGAGGAATTTGGCCTATCCGCAATCACATTGAGTAAAAATCTTGGCCTGGATGCTGTTGGAGTCAGAAGACTACTCGCAACGCCACACTTTCCTGGTTCTTAGATTTATTAAGGCCCAACATCCAAAAGAAAAGAGTGCCAGTTAGGCGCAGTTTTTGGGCTGGCAATTCGATCATTGGTTAATTTTTTTTCGAAAATGATGCTAACCGTTTGAGTTAATGCCTTTCATTTAGCTTTACCAGAAGAAATTGATGGACTTTCTTGGAGGACACCACACGCCATAAAACGATGGTGGAACAGTGATTTTATTGAGTGACAAGTTTTTGGGACCTGTAGTCTCTCGAAACGGATGCTTTGGTTGGTCGCCCTTAAACACAAGTTAATCACAAAGTGCACATCAAAGCTCCACCAATGATTCATATACTGTCATTGGCGAAGTACTATCCCGTGATAAAAAAAAATTCTGCGAAAGAATGACTATTTGTAGGCAAAACCGATATGGTTCTTTGTAACTAAACTTACATATAGTGCGTTACGTTGTTGTTACGGTTTTTTTTATTGCTTACAAATGGATGATTTAGAATGATTCTGTAGTCGAAGACACTCAATGGCGCCCGGTGACAATGAATAATTTCTCATTGGAAAGACAACACTAATTAACTATTGACAAGCTTGGTACGAATGAATTTTGGTGGCGAATATTTGCAACTGGCGCAACTTATAGCTCTGCGGCATGAGGAACTATAGTCATTGACGCCTTTGAATCAACCAACTCTCTATAGCCAGATTTTGCTTCACCCCTCTGCATTCCTTGGTTCAGTTGCATGTTAAAAATCGTTTTCAAAATGCCACTAGAAAACTATATGGAGATAAGGTAATTAATGACCACCACTGTTAACCTATTTGAAACTAACCATCGGTTAAGTAAGTTCAATATGAGGATATGGCACGAGCCCCGTATGCTGTATACTTTTATTCCATCCACATGACTGCCCTATTCATCCTCTCTACTCAACCCAAAGAAATATGAAAACGACCAAACGCTAATTGATTTTATGGCCCATTAATATTAAAGCGAACGCAGTACGGGAAACTACATCTTTTTGAACTTAACCAGACATAAACAAACGAATTCGCACATTTTCCTCCTTCCTATCCCAAGATCCATTTTAATCAACGAACTTGCCCCTAAACTGGGTTAATGACAAACAAACTATCGTTTCAACCCTATTACGTACCACAATAGCAACGCTTCATATCCATCTACAAACAGTCAATTTGTTAAATTATTTAATAGATTAAAAGCATTTTGGCAGGCACTGGCCAGCTCGTGCAGTGTTCATTATGATCGGCAAGCGTCCCGCTGTCACATGAAACCCACGCACTTTGATTTCCATTGAGAACTACAAATCGTCTACTCGTATGAGTCTTGTCCACACCATATGAATGCCCCGTCCGACACGCACCGAATCCAGTGCAATGGAAAGGAAAGAGGAAAAAAATGCATTCGCGAATGATTGCTTCTGTAAATTATGCATTTTTCACGCATCGCTTCGAATGAAAAAAAAAGGAAACATCTGCTGCTGCACTGACATCCCCATCAGCCCCATCATCACCAACGTTACCACATTAAAAGTACATAGCAGCAACAGTGATAGATTGTTTCTGCATCTACATACGCATGGCCAAAGGATGAAGTGAATAAAAACAAACAGGAAAATGGGTCACTGAGTTCTGCTTGCAGTTGACGTCGTCATTTGTCGTCCATCACAGCTGTACGCGTGTCTGCATCTTTTTACAGACACCATAGATAGCTGCTTACTCGTCCAAGAGCCGAATACAAATATTGGAATTAACTAAGCGATGACTTTGAATTATTTTTAAACATTTAACGATTCTATTTGACATGATAAATTATCCAAGAATTTGCGATGACAGGGATATCGATTGCAAGGGACAATATGACACATTTGGGTAGATAGTGAAAGGCCTTAATGTTAGGTGGAAGTAAAGTTCAAATTTAAAGCGGGCGATTACTTAATATTTTCGTTGTTGGCCACGTCAGACTGGTCGGGTAGTCGATTAGGCGTCGACGTCTGTGCTTGTGATTTAGTGGAGAGTTGTATCGCTCTTATGGGTCCGTAGACACCTTGTTATTATAGGTATAGATAGGTTAAGGGTTCATTATACTACTTTTTTGCATATTAAGGGTCTTATATATGTATATAAGACCAACAATGTCTTCAGATTACCCCCATTTACTTACATAGATGGCGCTACATTTCAGGCCACAACGAATGATGAGCATATATGTGGTTTTGTCCACATTTATCCTCAGACCCACTTAAGGGGGATAGCCACTGTGACGGCCCCAAAAATTAGTGATTTTCAAGAATTTTTTTGACCGAGTAAATGAACGAATTTTTGAATCGGGTTTTTTTTTATTTTATTAAGTACACATCCAACAATGTTTCCACAAATTTTTATTGAAAAATATTGAATAGTTTCAACAATAAAAACGATGCCGTAGAGCCTAAAAAAAATTCCCCCTCCATGGTCGCATCGATTATTCAAAACCCTGTAATCTTAAAAATCAAACAAAAATTGTATTATAATTTGTATGAATGTAGTTATCGTTGTACGTAGCTGTTTTTTTTTTTTTTTTGATTTTTAACAAAATGGCGACCGATTGAAAATATTTACATTTTTTCGACGGTTTTTTTTTTCAAACAGTTTAAAAAATAGTAAAAAACAAAATTTTCCAAATCGGCTAGGCTTACCTTAGCCACTACTAAGATGAACAAAACAAAAAAAAATTTAAACATCGGTTAAGAATTGACCAAGTTATCGATGCGACCAGTTTGAAAAAAGTCGTTTCGAGAAAAACGCGTTTAAAGATTTTAGTCCATTTCTCTCGCAATGAAATCATAGAGTAACTGAACATCTGCCGAACTTCTAGGTACTTAAATTGATGAAAGGGACTATTGTATTTTAAAGCCTGCATAACAGAGATTTATATTACAAAAAGAAATTCGAAGAAAAGAGTCCACTACGTCACAGAATGTTAAATACATTAGAGCAAGGGACTGAAAGGCGTAACATTCTGATCCGAAAGTCAAGCGACAAACAGTCGGCCTACATGCTCTCATTAAAATCGCTGTACATATTTGAAATTTTGATTTGCAATTTTGTACACACATTTTTTAAAATATAAATTTTTTTGACCCATCACAGTGGTCGATTTCACTTCGATGCTCCTAAATGCTTCATTGACGTCTCACTATGTTCGTCCCATTAAGTCAATATCTCTGAGTATGAAACCAATGTACTGACTTGAAAAAACTCGTGCCTCAGGGTAAGTGAGTCCCGCATGGTATAATATTTTCAAAAATCTCTTCAGTCTCGTTCAGTTTGTTACCTTCCTTAACTGATCAGCCGGAATTATCCGTTGTCATCCTACACAAACTGACAAGTTTGGCAAGTTGTCAAAACACGATTTTGCGGCTTTAAATGTGATAAAAAAGATGTAAGTGTCGACCTGAAAGTGCTGAGTCTATAGTGGATCTTCTATAGTGTAAATTGGTTAATCGTAGATTTTTCTAGTTTGAACCCACATTATCACCTTGTATCCAACAGCTCGGCGGAGAAGACTTTATATGCGATGCTTAGATAACATGTGCCACTATAGCTGGCGTAGTTAAAGTGATTTCCTGGCTTCTGAGACGGGCAAATATCGCTATCATATTCCATCTATCCGGCATGTTTTCCCATTACAGACAGATCAACCCATTTCCAGCTGCTTAAAATAACTCAATACGAGTATGCAGCCCGTCTGAGTGCAGTTTCATCAGGCTTCAGTTTCGACTTCAGTGGTCTTTCCATATTCTATGCATCGAGGGTGATCCTACCATACATAAGCGGTCCATGTTCATCCCTGCAGGCTTCCGCTGTGACTTTATAGGCTTTAATTAATCTGGAGATTGTTTTGCTTCGCGCTTTGCCTGCTCTTTCTTTTGTTTATTCAGAAGCCATGCTTTTTTTTGTAGAGCTTCCGCGCAGCTCTTGTCTGTCGATGCATTCTGTTTCTAATATCGCTTTGACAAGGTCTTTATTGCTGTTCTGAGGTTTGTGTATCGTTTGGGCATCATGTCTTGAGAGCGACATGATCGGCAAATGTCTGGGGGTATCTGGGGACTGCAGCCTTTTCTATAATCCGCATCTGCACCAAAGTGATGACTAGAGTGCATGCCAATTCCTAGCATGCTCATACATCCTTGCCTATGCTTAAGTTCTTAAAAGAGTCTCAAAATGATTTGAGGGAAGGAAGTAGGTTTAGAGGTAAATTAAGTGATGTTTGGTCACTGACCACTTGGATCGATCCATACCACCTGACTGTACAGTGGATGGGTTCGAACATCTGGGAACCGTATTTACTGCCAAAAATGCCATTAAGATGGAAATTAATTAAGGCTGAGGGACGCGTGCTCTCTGGAAAACTCTTGTCTTGCATTTTCGAAAATCATATTTATAAAACCGACAAACTGAACGAGGAAAATAGATTTCGGGTCTTTGAAAACAAGATCTTAAGTAGAATCGATGATGGAAAACAGGACGAACAAACAGGCGAATAGAGAAAACTATAATCAAGGCCCAAGCATTGTAGAATGAAGCAAGATAAGTAGAACGAATGGACAGTGGACGAAAAGTCAAGAGAATAATGAGTGGAAAGTCCCAGGAAAGAGCGTGCAAAGGATGGGAGGATAATATGCGGATGGACCTAGAAGAGATGGAACAGAACAGCGAAAGATAGAAGAACAAACTCATAACAGGGAGGCTTGGCGAAGGGTTACTCAGGAGGCTCAAAACGTCCCATTATATAATAATCCCCCTACGTTATCCTCTTTAAATAAAGTCTCCAATAGGTGTATGATTTAAATCAATCTCCGAAACACTTCTTGAACTCGAGAACATTTATTCCCCTCTGCAATAGTCTAAGCAATCGGTCCCTTCAAGGCTTACAAAGCTACGGACAATGAAGTGATTTTTTACCAGTCTTTCTTCAATTAGTCCTGGAACTCATCAACCAACGTCTGACAGGCCTAATGACAGAAGTCTCGAGTCGTGTCACTTCAAGGATATATTACAAAATTAAATTTCGGTGAGTCCCTAGACGCTGATGCATTAATAGACACGAAATTCCTAACCAGAGATCAAGTAGAGATGCAGAGCTCTTGAAGATCTTCCCACAATTGGCCAACAAGTTACCCATGGTCGAAACAAGTTTGAATTCCTTCTGAAAATTTCATACAACCCTCTGTCATACCTCTTAATTCTGCACGTAAAAGGTGTTTTTTTTAGAGCTTTTATTTTTAAACTGAAGTCACTATTTCTATAGATTGGCAAATTTCCAGTTGAAAGTCGATTTATAGTTCATACGTTTTGCCATTTTATAATTATAATATTAGTGCCAAAACAACGCATGCAAATTATGCAAACTGATGTTGGAAACCATGGTTTGGTTCGCCAAACTTATCGTGCGCTACGTCCATTTTACGGTCGACATAATCGTCCATCTCAACAAGTTATTCGGAGCACATTTTCGCACCACATACACTCTAATGGATAATACGCATCCCCAAAGACGACAAATAGTGCGAAGAGAAGAAATTATTGCCGTTGTGGAGCGCAGTGTTGAGGAAAATCCGGATGAGTCGATTCGCTATCGTGTGCAGCAATCGGAGCTATGCCCATCCACTTTGTCATTGAGAAGCTTATAAGATCCAGCTTGTGCAAGAGTTAAAACCGCGTGACCATTTAACCATATGCGTCGTTCGTTCGGTGAATGTGCAAGACATTTTCTCATTTTCCCAAAAAACCTAGAAGCTTTTGTCGAGACGCTCACTGTTTGGCGTGCTTTCCACCGCTAAATTACTCTTGCCAACCTTTGCTTTTTTGGGCTCAATAGGCCTCAATTGCCTTGTAGAGCCCTCTCTCGAAAAACCAAGGTAGCACTATATAAATCACTGATCAACTCGGTTCTCCTTTACTGCGCAGAGGCCTGGACCTTAACAAAAACGGATGGCATCCTCATCGCACTGATTGCTTCGAGAGGAAAATTCTGCGTTCAATCTACGGTCCCGTTTATATAAATGGAGGGTTGAGGAGAAGATACATCCACGGACTGCACAGCGTCATCGACCTAGTACTACGTCTCCGGATCCAACGTCTAAGATGGCTAGGCCATGTAGAGCTCCGGACAGAAGAGTCTTCGAATCCAACACTGAGAGACGACGCAGCAGAGGACGATCGAATCCAGGTGGCGCATATAGGTGGAAAGGTACCTTAACCAACTAGGAGTGCGGCACTGGAAACAATTGGCAAAAGATCGTGTTATCTGCAGACGCTTGTTGGTTGAGGCCCAGATTGTAGCGCCATCTAAGAAGAAGAAGGAGAAGTTTGGCGTGCCTTATGGGCTGGTGGAATCATCGGCTCATATTTCTTTAAGGACAATGCCGGCCAGAATGTTGCCGTCAATGAAGAGCGATATAGAAACATGATTTCTGACTTCTTTGTTCCTCCGTTGAATGGCATTGACGTGACAGAGCTTTGGTTTCATCATAATGGCGCAACATGCCAGACGGCGCGCGACACCATCAATTCATTACGAGAAGCATTTGCTGAGCGCATTTTTTGGGGGTATGAGAAGTCACTAGTATATGCCGATAAAGAGACGTTGGACGACTTGGGAGACAACATTCGCCGTGTTATTGCTGATACACGGCCCCTGTTGCTCGAATAAGTTGTCGAAAATTTAACTTCATGACTGAGCTTCATTCGAACTAGCCCTGGCACGTATATGGCATATAACCAAAGCAACAAAACTCCTTCCAAATGGTCGGCGCCGAAAAAATAATTTGTGTGAAAAGGGACGCAGCCGGCAAGCATATTCTTGGTTCGACAATACAAATTGTGGGATTTGTCTCGTCTTTGTTAATAGCCTTTTAGCCACAGGGATATTCCTTTTGAATCCTTCCGTATTGTGACATGAACTAAGTCCTTACAATTGAAAAAAATTGTGATCGCTGATCACTGATGCGTTGATGGTTGATGGCCAGGGAGCTCGTTCTTTTTCAAGTCTTACCGGACTTCGTGGAAATGCTTTTACTATTCACAAATGCTGGTTTTATTCACAGAAGGCTCCCCAAAAGTAAGTTCGGAAATTTCAAAATCTTGCCAGCGCGTGCCAGATAATAAAATGTGTGCAATCATAAAATTCCAACTTGAACGTACGTACCTCGCAATAGATAACTTTTTTCATATGATATAAAAGGCGATAATAAAGAACTCAATGTGGCGAGCTTTTTATATAGTTCATCTGCAGCATAATTTAATTTCCAAAAAAAATAATCCATTCTGTCACCACGTCTCCAGAAGCAACTGACGCCTCGAATAAATAGTAAACAATACGAACAGGTCTCCACAAAATTTGCATATTAAACAGCAACAGAAATCTGCGCTTCAAGTTCTAAATTTAAATTCATATTTTTAAGAATCCTGCCATGCAAGAAAATCGAAAGTAGTCACACTCGCTTGCATTTCCTCCCAAGATACATACATCTTTGCGCGTCACACAAGCACACGATGTGTGAGATGTGTTATTGGTCGAATGCCAATAGCATGCGTGAGAAGTATTCGTTTTCGAGTGACGTGCTCAAAAACGTAAAAGATAAATGCAGAAAATTAGCGGAAAGCATGCCACTTGGCAAGTGATAAATCGCCGACGATTTTTCGAAATTAACAGATTAAAGTAAAAATACATACATGCGTGCGTGTAACCAGCAGGATGACATTGAAAATGCCAAACTCTGGGAAGAGAGGGCAAACAACCCCAAATCAATCATCTATCGAGATGCAATTAATTAAACGAATACTCATTAAGACATTCCATCGCCGGTAGGTTTGTTTCTGGGGGCATAACACAAGACGTAGCTTAGACACTTAATTGCTACCCGTTGATATTATTGACTTTGCTGACTTCCCATTTGGTGCTCTTGAATATTAGAGACAAGTAAACTTGAGATTAAAAATTAATGGAGACTTAATCGTTGAATAAAATGCGTCCGAAAGCGATATCTTCATTTGTTCCTAGTTCGTCAGCCCATGAAAGTATAAATAGACGTCGACAGATTCGATCTCTAGATTTCTCAAAATTTTCAAACATGAACCAAAATTAATTCTCTTTGACAACAGACACATGTCAACAAACATGTTTTGGGCATGTTTAGCAATATAATAGAGAAATATGGAGTGAAAAATCAGAATACAAAACCCAAATTCATACAATTCCTATTACTTTCTGAACACATCTATCTTGCTAAAGACGTCTTGGGAATTAGGTCAAGGTCTGAGTTTAGTTCTTTACTATTCTTTGAAAGACGAAATATTATACAAGCCATGGAAGCATGGCTAACGTCGAAATTTCAGCTGGGCCGCGTGTGGAAGCGGAAGCGTCCGCGGATTTTAGAAAAATGGAAAAAGAGCAATGTCGGTCGGTGATTCGATTCTTGTTTTTGGAAGGGAAATCGTGCAGCGAAGTCAAAGAGCGTTTGGATGCTGTGTACGGTGACTCTTCTCGATGGCGACCATCAAAAATTGGTTTAACGAGTTTCAACGTGGTCGCACGTCGGTTTTTGATGAGCTATGTCCAGGTGCCCCGAAAACGGCTACCACGGAGGATAACGTGACAAAAGTCCACGATCTCGTATTGGCAGACCGCCAGTAGTAGGCATTTCAAAAGATCGCGTGGGTCATATCCTGCATGAAATTTTGGGCATGAGAAAGCTGTGCCGCGTTTGCTCACTCCGGACAACAAGCGCAACCGTGAGACCACTTCAGAGCAGTGTTTAACTCTGTTTAAGCGCAATCCGAAGGAGTTTCTGCGTCGTTTCGTGACAGTCGACGAAACATGGATCCACTGGTACACACCAGAGACCAAGGAACAGTCGAAACAGTGGACTTCACCCGGCGAAAGTGCTCCGAAGAAGGCGAAGACTGTCCCATCGGCAGGAAAGGTGATGGCCACCGTTTTCTGGGATTCATAAGGTGTGATCCACATCGACTACCTGGAGAAGGGCAAAACGGTCACAGGGCTGTACTATGCCAAATTATTGGGCTGATTCGATGCCGAATTGAAGAAAAAACGGCCCCACTTGGCAAAGAAAAAAAGTGCTCTTCCACCATGATAACGCATCGGCTCACACCTCCGCCCTCGCCACGGCCAAATTGGTCGTATTGGGCTACGAACTGCTGCCCCATCCACCGTATTCTCCATATTTGGCCCCGTAGGAGACTATATTGAAAAATAAATCGCCATTTCTCCAAATTTTTTGTTTTTCTTTTGTAGGCTAGGTAATTATAGGACCACTCTCGTATAGGGGCATCTATACCACCAGCTCGATGGCAAGATTGAATCCATCATTTCAGCTATAGCGTTATATAACGTGGCGCAAAATTAATCATCCAATTTTATATTTGAATTACTTTTTTACTAAATAGAAAAATTAATTACATTTTCCACGACTTTCCGCAAGATTTCAAATGCCTAATATTCTCTTTAAGGGCTGCGATTGTTTGAGGCTTGTTGGCATAAGCCCGCGACTTCAAGTAGCCCCAAAGAAAGAAGTCTGGGATGGTTAAATCGGGCGATCGGGAGAGATTACGCCACCAGGAAACGCTTCTTTCGCAATATCCATTGTGGCTTGTGTTGTGTGTGCGGTTGCACCGTCTTGTTGATACCACTTATTCATCAAGCCTCGCTCATCCAATTCCGGTAAGAAGTTGTTTATCATGGCCCTGCAGCGTTCGCCTGTAACAGTGACCGTATTACCGATGGCGTCCTCAACAAAATACGGCCCAATCACTCCTCCCATGTGAACGATGCATTATACAGTGGCTTTGAGTGGATGAAAAGGCTCTTCGTGCATCACACGCGGATTTTCAGTGCCCCAGAAACGAAGATTTAGCTTATTAACCTAGCGCTTAAGTGGAAATGGGCCTCGTCGCTCATGATGATTTGCGACACACATTCGTCCTCTTCGCTGTTGAGATTAAGGATGGCTTGACAGTAATTCACACGCGACTGACGGTCAGCAGGCATTAACTGATGCACTGTTTGCACTTTTCAGGGGGCCATGTGTAAGTCGTTCACTAAAATTTGATTTAGGGTCCGTCGGGCGATGTCCAATTGTGTGGCCCATCGTCTGATTGATGTTTCTTCGTTCTCAGCAAGATCGGCAGCCACAGCTGCGATATAACCAGCCGAATAACCAGCTTCCCTGTGGTTCCAGTTTGTTCGAGTCAAGTAGCTTAGCGCCGGAATGTTTGCCCAGTTGGCACGACACGAATGGGAAATCGTCGAAACCCATGCTGCGGTAACATCACCGACCGATTATTGGCCAAAAAAATCGACAAAATTATTCCACGCTCTTGCGGAATATAGCACTGCATTGCTCGTCTATTTGTTACTACAGCTGTTTAATTCACAAATGTCAAATATGATTGATATTCGACGCCATTTGCAAAAATTATTTCATCTTCCGATTAATTTTCCGCAACCTTGTATGACATTTAGTTAACATGTCACCCCTTCGAAGCGGGTAACAGTACCAAGTACTTAGGACTAGGATACCTATCATCCTACTTCCACTCCTAATTTCATTTAATTTTGTTGTGTACACCGCAAAACTCGAGAATTTATGGTCAACCTAGCGCTCATGGTGAATCACTCTAATTCATATTCGACTAATGCAGTGCGACTAGTCTATCAACTTTTCTTTTTTTTGTGATAAAAAAACAAATCGCCAATCAAATTTGTTTGTAAACCTTATCATCGTTTCACTGCACAATTATTCGTCGAATGATATTAGTCCGGAACTGATAACTTTATTTGTTCTCGAGATACACGAGGCGAAAAAAAGGTAAAAAGCGTGCAGACGTACACACGCGCACACTTACACACTTACATATCTTTAAAAGTGTTGAATTCGAGTCATAGGGAACTTGAAATGTGGTGAAATGCTAATACTTTTAAGTATCAAATGGAAAGTTAAAAATTTGAATTTTTTTCGTTTCGCGTATCTTGTGAACAACATAGAATATCTGCTTCGGACTAGTTTTATTCGACAAGTAGTAACGTATAGACGAGCCGATGAGGCTTTCATACATTTTAGATCGGTAGTTTTTTTTATAGCCTGAAAACTATGAATATTAATGGAGTTTCTTTCGTCTGGAGTATTATGTTTACAAGTAAAGCTACCAAATCTATATTAATTTAAAAATATCTTAAGCCTAGGTAATTCGAGAGGACATTAATGTGAAGTGTATGTAAATAGAAACGAATGCTTCCTCGAAAACGTTATTGATGAGCGTCAAAATCAGCTGTTCACCCTTCTTATATAGTGTACTTGATCCTGTCATCAAGCTACATGGAAGATAGCACACGAATATACGAATCACATATTTGTCTAATCAGCTGCATCTAGAGTTGTCTAAACAACAAAATAGATGGTTTAATTAATAATTTTTTTGGATGCTATAGATTCGGATAAAAGGCCGTCTAAGCTGGTTGAAGTTCTTTCTTGCATTGAAACATTCTTGTTCTGTTTTTTTTTTTTAATTTGAATTCAATGCAACATGATCTAAACGAAGCTAGGATTTTGCTCAATCTTCTCTCTACTCTAGTGATAAGTCGTTTGACTTACATACTCGTACATATATTGTTATGGAAAAGGTTTAGGCATCACAAGGTTTTGGCTAAATTTAAAGCAGAAGAGGTCGCCAAGGCAAGCTCGATTTAGGGAGTTGTAAAATAACAGGTGGAATCAGTGTTTGGTCACGTTGATGGAATAGATAACAAAATATATATTGGCTATCGTTCGGGATTGTTTGGTGTAACGCTAGCTGGCTCGTTACAGCCTTGTAACCTGACCGAAAAAAAATCCCAAACAGATTTTTACCAATTTCTAATTGTCAAAGGGCTTGTCAGACTCAATTCAACTTATGCTTACAGTAGCTGTATGGTCTACCTCCCACTCTTCTAAGCGGTGAACGGATAAATGGCCTATAAAACTGATAAACAATCCGCACTTATCCCGCTAATTAATATACACGACAACTAGCAAATGTTCTACGGCACAAGATCCGGCTTGACATGTAAGAAGCAACTGTCGATTTGCATACAAATTTCCTCTGTCCATTCACCATACCCGTAACAAATTCCACAGCACATATTACAAAAGTCTCACATAAAGCCGCTCACTAATCATAGTAGCCGATAGAGCAGACACTCGTACTAAATGCAATGCAATTTTTCCAGTTTTTTTTTTGGGTGTTTATTCATCACGTCCACACACTTTACGCGCTCATTCGCACGTCCGTTTGCTACATTTATGCAGTTTTTTTTATATACATATGTGCGAGCTGGTCTGTAGGCTTGTTAAGCTCGGCTTACACATTATTCATATAAACGAGGTGATAAATTTAGTAGAGTATCTGTGTCAGTGGAGGTCAATGTAATGGAAAATATACGCAAAGTGATTGGGATATCGTGATGACGTTTAAAAAATGGTAAAGGCGCATCCAATCGGAGGTGTCGTTTTCAATTGCTTGCCAATGTTGAACTATCTATATTTATGTAACTATTTCTGTGGTTGAATACGGATCTATATCCTCCTTTAACGAGTTAAAATATTGGAAAACACTACAATGAGAAGCTTCCTGATACTTCAGTTGAGAGAGACTGCCAAGTCTCGCACTATGGGTCGTATACGCGACATTTGTACTTACTTTCTTCCTGAGTTAACTTACTAAGGTTTTCCTAAATAAAAAATATGGAAAGTTACAGCAAAGCCAAGACCTGAATAGAGAGAAACTTTCTGCATCCATTTCATGGCCAAGGTATTAATACTTCGGTCTAGAAAGCCGGCCAAATCTCACACTACGGGGCGTATACGTAACATTTGTACCTACCTTCTTGCTGAGTGAGCCTACTACGGTTTTCCTAAATATGAAATATGGAATGTCACAGAAAAGCCTATACCTGAATAGAGAGAAGCCTTCTGCATCCTTTTCATGGCCAAGGTGCTGATACTTCGGTTTGGAGAACCTGGCAAGTCTCGCACTATGGGGCGTATATGCGACATTTGTGCCTACTTTCCTCCTGACTGACCGAGGTTTTTCTAAAAACAACATTTGAATCATGACTGAAGAGGTTAGACCTGAACGAAGAGAAGCTTTCTGCCTCATTTTCATGGCCATGGTATTGATACTTCGGTCTAGAAAACCTGCTAAGTCTCATACTATCGGGCGTATACGCAACATTCGTTCCTGCTTTCCTCCTGACTGACCGAACCAAGGTTTTCCTAAGAACAACATTTGAATTTTAACTGAAGAGGCTAGGCCTGAATAGAGAAAAGCTTTCAGCATCATTTTCATGGCCAAGATATTGATACTTCGGTCTAGAGCGCCTGCCAAGTCTCGCACTACGGGGCGTATACGCAACATTTGTACCTGCTTTCCTCCTGACTGACCAAATTAAGGTTTTTCTCAAAACAACATTTGAATTATTACTGAGGAGGTTAGACCTGAATGGTGAGAAGCTTTCTGCATCATTTTCATAGCCAAGATACGGATACTTCGGTCTAGAGCGCCTGCCAAGTCTCGCACTATGGGGCGTATACGCACCTTCTCAATGTGCTTGAACAGATTAGATTTTGTACCTTCTACCAATGAGCTAGACATCGGCTCCAACAGACCACAAAATTTATTTCAGCAGTACGGCCCACTGTCGCTTCCTATCCAGAGTGAGATTCAGGACCCCCTCTACAAATTAATAGCTGCGGTCCTACTCTGATGAGTTTAAGATGAAGGTCGTCATCAGCGGTCTTCTTGATCCAACTGAATATTTCTGTCTATGCCGTCTCCCTATTCAACTTTCAAGGAGAGTAATCCCCATGGAAGGATTGCAAAAAACCGAGGTCGCCATCACAAACCTTATTCTCAGTTTTCACGTGCTCAAGAATGGTGGAGCAATGCAAAACGAAATTCAAACAGGCTATCAGAAAGATCCGGACCACTGCTTTCTGTGTTCCATATTACAATAATATACCAGGGGATAAGAAGGACGACGAGCTACCCAGGTTCTATGCTACCTGTTTCGAGATATTCTCACATACTTCCACACGACAGCAAATCATAGTTGATCACAGTGAGGTACAGGATATCTAGGAAAACCTGGCCCAGCTTGATGGAAGGTAAAACAAGAGACCTTTTCCGATATAGCCACATATGGCTTCTAGACAGTCACGCCGTGATAGTTGGTTAATAGTGTTTCCGCTTCGACAGCACTTGAATGTGTTTTGCTAGACTTTGTTAGACAGCTAACTTCATACACATACCCCAGTGGCCGCACTAATCATCTTGTTACCAGTGAATGGAATCAATCATTTGTTGTCTCAGATTCACCCTGTATTGCATTCCGCGCCAAGCCATACATAAGGAACGAACAACCGCCGTATCCGATCATGTTGACGATGCATTTGGTACTGCCCATGGCGTTGGCTTTCTTTTTCACCATCGTCATTGCCTTTCGTTATAAACGATTTATACTTGTCAGTTTAACAAGTCATCTGACATACATCTGTACATAATTCAAACTCAAGCAAATAGTCAATTTATGAAGTCGGCAAAATATCTAGATACAGTACAAGATCAGGGAGTATAAAGCATACACTCGTACGAGTTGCATAGTGTACGAGCACAAGATGATGTCTGGGTCAGACGTGACTTATTGCCATGTTTTGTGTATGCTGTACGAATGGGTGGAACAATTGGATTGTTGCTTTTCGCTTTTCGAGTTCCAATGAACCTTTGACACGTGCGTTTTTAATTGAATGAAATGAGAGATGTGCTTGGATAAATTAATCGGAATTTCATAACCTTCACAAGAAATTTATATAGCGCCAGGCAGCTCTGTGCTCCAGTTGATACCGATGATTCGATGGAACTGGTTTGATACGGTTTTATTGCTGAACAGATGTTTAATGAATATTAAAAGAATCAACAATAGCAGCTTGCTATTCAAATGTCATTCAGTTGGATGAGAATCGAAAGGAGGGAAGAGTTGTATAATTGGGCCCGAGCTGTTAGTTATTATTTTTAATATTCTTGTGCCCGTTTGATGTGCTTCAAAGACGAATGTCAGTTCTAAAATCGCTCTTTGACACACAAGCAAACTGTGGCTGCCAAGAATTGGTCCATCGACAAAAACAAGACGCATTCATCCTCTGCCATCGCTTACAACCACCGGCCAACAGTATATCAATAGAAATGTGTCAATTAAATTTATTATCACATAGTAGTGTGCTGTTTTCTTTGGCTCTGGCAACTTTTAGGTTCGGTTTACGTTTTAAGAATACAACAACATCGACACGTACATATGTACGAGTAGTATGAGAGATACACTCATCATCTGGCACCGGACGAGCGGCATTGACACTCATAAATGTGCGATTACGAATACTCAGGCAAGCAGACGAAGTAGAAGAGGCAATGGTTGGCTTGTGGTTTAGCTTCTCTTGCATTAGCGATTCAGAAGAAATTCTAAGAAAATCACAACTTTAGCTGCCAGCTTGCTGTCCATCGATGAATGAGTCAGGCGCCTAAACATATCGTCGATGTAAGAGCCATACCCGATGCAGATAGAGAGGCCGAAGACGGGCGAAAAACATCGAGGCAAAGTCGGAATAAAGTAGAAAAGCAAAACAAAAAAAAAAGGAGCACACTTGTTGTGTAACGTCGACCGTCAACGGAGTATGAGTCTTGCGTTGATGTAGTTTTTGTCGCTTTTTTATGCACACGCAACGTACTGCGCCTGTAATGGATATGGTAATGTGTCAAAAGCGTGTAGTAGCTATAGTTCCGATTGTGTTCGAAGATATATCATAGCGCGATATCACTTGGTGTTCATTTTATGTTTTCGTTTCCCTCTGGGCTCCGTTTGACGGTTCTTTGATGTTTACGATTTGTCAGACCATGCGACGACAGCTTCGTGGCATGGTAATGATGAGATATTGGCTATTGGCATAAGCAATATTGAACGGCACGGAGTGGTGGATAATTAGAGAGGCGATCATCAGATTATAAAAAAATGGAAATCTATCGGATGGAATTTTAATTATGATAATGTGATGGGTACATATGTACATGTGTTCCGTGATTTAATGAACTTTTAATATTTCTGTTATAGAGGTCTCTCACAGCCAGCACAGTAGGATTCATACCCTAAGTATGTACTGCTGTGATCAAATTGAAAGGTGACATTCCATTCTACTAAGTTGAGGGTATTGTCATTGACGCCTGCGTCAAATTTCATGCCATTATCTTCATTGCTTTTGCAGTTACGCATACTTTTTGGGAGCAAGTAAGATGATCCTGATTTTATTGAGCCAAGAAGCTGTCTCACACTAGGTCTTTAGCATTTTCGAAAAAAAAAAAAAAACAATTCCAAGAAGGCTAAGAAAGTATTGGAAAAGCTGTGACCTCCAATCAGTCTAAAAAATCAACCGTTAACAACGCGTCAAGGAAATCACAGATTTCATACTTAATCAGAGACCATTGATATCTTGTATGGATCAATTAAATCAATTTTGGAAGTCCTTTTAGGCTTAAGACGCGTTTTGTTTTGCTCCGTCTGCGTTAATAACTTTATTCAGATGATTTCTGACTATGAGGTGAGACGGATCATAGCCTACACTTACGACCTAACTGTCCAATCGAGCGAATATCGTGCCAAAGATGAAACTATTATTATTTTTACCGACCATCTGGAACTCGGAAGTTCAGAGCCTCGTTGACTACCTTTCGCTAAGCCTTCCTGTCATCAGTGTGTTCCTCTCATATTTTATTGTTTTGCTCCATCTCTTCTGGGTCCATCCTTATGTTATCCTCCTATTTAGGGCACGGCTTATTGGCGGTCTTTTCCTAGGGTCTTTCACCGATTTATCCTTTGACTGCTCGTCCACTGTCCATTCGTTCTACATGCCTGCCCATCATAGTCTTCGACATTTTATCGGGGATAATGTTTGGGGCTGAATAAAGTTGATCGAGTTCTTGATTGTGTAGTTCGCCTGTTTTTCCATCTTTTTTTTCCACCATAGATTCTCCCTAAGATTTAAAACTTATTATGGGTTAATAAATATGAATTTTGACACTGCGGGACAAAAGTTCTATGAAGAAGCTCGTGTTACTGATTGCAGCCTAATTCGACTTTTATGTCGTTTTTTGCAGTCAAAACAGTATTTGAACTCGTCCTCTTTCTCAAGGAATTTATCGAGTACAGTCAGATGTGAGGTTTCGATCCATCCAGGTCAGTCAATGATCATATTTTTTGCTGTTTGCTGATTTTTTTACTGTTTGATTTTTAGTGCTCTATTTTTGACTGCTCGCATCAGATCCGTTGCATGTGTTAGAATCAGTCATACTTAACTGGTATTGCCATTTTTTCGAGAAAAGCCTTATACTCGAAAAACGCTTACAAATTATAGAATCTTATTATCAAATTTCACGCCTTCTAAAAAACTTTTTTTTGCGCAGTCTGACCATTTTACGGTCATCTTGATCGACATCAAGAAATTCCAGCTATAGTGACCAAATTTCGCATAAATTTCAGACTATTGGCCATCAAGCCATCTAACCGTATGCGAAGAAAATATTCAGTTAGTGTTAATGAAGATCCATCCCATTCGTCGCCGATGGCAGCAAATGGGATTGTGTTACTCGACTACTTGGAAGATTTTGCGTAAGGATCGTGGTCTAAAGCCATATACTTATAGCTCGTGCAAGAACTGAAGCCGTACGACCTGCCACAGCATCGTATTTTCGGTGCGTGGGTTTTAGAAAAGCTGAAGAAGACACGCTTTTTTATCGAAAAAATGTATTTTCAGTGGCGCAGCCTGAAAAACCTCAGGCAATACAAGAGTAAGGCACCCAGAAAAATGCACTTTTCGCTTTGTCCAAATCATAATTTTTCGAAAATGCTCGTGAGAATAACGATACCATCAATGACGCCCTCTACCTCGGCGCGAGCTGAGCTTGGTCGACGCTTAAATCCAGCAAGACGACTCTACATGCCACACAGTACCAATGGGACCAATTTAGAAATGAGCTCGGTGAATAATTTATCTCTCGTCTTGGACTGGTGAATTAACTTTCTAGATCATGCGATTTGACGCATTCGCACTAATTTTATGTCAAATCAATCAGATAAGGTAAAAAAGCAGTTCATCATACACGGGATTGCCACTTCTTTCAAGTCGAACTCCTCTGTTCCTGTTTGACCGATCAGGAATTTTACACAGAGCTAGAGTCTAACGTGGTGATTGTTATAAGCTAATAAAATTTTGGAAGAGTTTACCACGGAGGAATAATCACCGAAAAACGCTCTCATTGATTTAACGCGCACTACCTGCCGGTCATTTGAACCATGTCGATAAAATTTTCCATGGTGACGCGCTCATCAGTATCAAAATACACTTAGAAAACTGTACAATGTGACACATTAAAAAAATGTTACTTGGATTTAAATCAACTTTTATTCGGAGGGACATTACCTCGAGGAGGACAAAACAGATTTGGAAAAATAAATAAAAGATGTTAAAATTTATAGCTACAGTCAGCTTTAAGTAGTAGTAAGATGCATTTCAAAATTCGTGCCTAGATGTCAGTAGTGAATAATTTTTGATCTCAACACTTGCACAATTCTGACCAAACTTATATTAAAATTGGTCGATTTTTTTAAAAAGTTTTTTGTTTATTTTTTTGTCTCGTAAATAAGTATTTTTGTGGTGTGAATATGTCCAAATGAGTCAACAATTCAAAAATTGGACCAACATTTAAAAATTTAGTCTGACAAGACAAAAAGTAGACGTTATATCTAGAACTTTGCTGTTTTAGTACAGAGTGTGGCTAAAAAATCTTCAATATCGACATCCTGACAGGGAAGTATGAGGCTTTCATCTTCCCCTTGCGGGATAGGTTAGAATAAACCCGCGGCTCTGACTGCCAATTGTCAGAAACGACTAAATTTCTACTGATTCTGCGCCCCATAAAAAATATGACAGAGGTACATGCAAAGCTGATGACTCTGACTATCCACGCTCGCATCACTACAACAACACACCATATCAACACCACACTCAGAACGGCATCGAAAGAGAACCATCTATGAAGGTAAAGCATCCATGGAAAGAAATGCACAAAAATTAAGGACGACTCGTGAAACGTATGCAGCTTGTACAGACAGGGTGCCTTCAGGCAGTCAGTGAAATTAATAAGTATAAATTTAACATCGCAGCGGTACAAGAAGTTCGACTTTCAAACGGAACAACTGTCAAGGACGGATATACATACTTTCGTTTGTGGCGGTACAGGATTTTTTATCAGAAGCATAATCATGAAGAACGTTATGGTCGTACTATTTTGCAACGATCGAATGTCGATGGCCAATTTCCCATACTTTGCGTGAAAATCGTACCCGATGACTTCAAAGCGAAAGTGAAAAGAAGCGATATATAGGCCAACAATAGAAGGGAAAGTCTCCTAGACCTTAGGACAATAAGTGTGGCCAGTTCAAAAAAATGGTCGTAAAATCGACAACATTCAAACACGAGAGAATACATAAGGCCACCTGGATATTACCGGATGGAGTAATGTGCAGACAAATTGATCATGTTCTGATAGAAAGAAGACACTGCATCAACCTTCTAAATGTTAAAGCGTACAGAGGAGCCAATAATCGCTAAAATTAACAGCCGAATCCAAGTTCAAGTAGTGGAACACAGGAATGTATAAAAAAAAATGCAGCATCAGTATCAGGACGAAATTAATTTGTTCTCCTAGATGGCATAGAAATTTGTGAGGAAACGACACTTGTAGAACCAGTATGGTCAACAATAAAAAGTGCTATAAAGAAGGCCGCAGAAGCAAATTCGACGAAGAATGGAAGAGGAAAAAGTGAACCCCGTAATATTCCAAGACTTAAGCCCCTGGAAAACACTGAAGTGATCAGGCGTACAAGATATCAAAGACTACGGAAGCAAGCCAGCCATCTCCTTTTGGATAAAAAACGACAATGGCAAAGGAAAAAGTTTGCTAAAGTTCAGGAAGAATGTGCAACCGCTGAAAGTACATGTAGAGAGGCAGCAGCAATAGAAAAAAAGGGTATTATCCACACAGCAGAGGTTCAGGTAGAATAAGAAAAGATAATTAACAGAGAAGGTACATGGGCTCATCACAGGAATGGAAAAACACGGTCATCATTCCCGTACTTAAAAAGGGTGACCGAACACAATACAGTAATTACTGAAGAAGATCACTACTCTCAAAGTGTAGTCAAATTTTTCTTTAAGAGCCTGACATCATACGCAAAGGAAATAATCGGAGACTAGGGGTGTGCCTATCTCCGTATGGTTGATCGAACGTTTTGAACAATTCCCAGGCTGTGGCGTCTCTTGCCGATTTTTTATTTCGCTTTTTAATTCTTCTGTTAGTCGTCACTAAGTTTTCAAAGTTTTTTTTTGATATCCAAGACTTCAAAGGACAAGAATGGATCAACTTTTCAAATTTCACAAAGCACCGTCCTCCATAATGATTGGTTTTCTTTACCTCTCGTGCTTTCTGCAGTCACAAAAATATACATACAATGCACAATCTGCCAGATTGGTCTTAATTAGGCAGACGTTTATGGAGAATCGATCGACGAGTGACCAGATTTTCAATATGGGGCAGCTTTTGGAATAGAAATGGGAACACACCAACTATTGCTGATTGGGATTGTAAAAAGGCATGTGACTGTATAAAATGTACAACATCATGTCCTGGTAAAGGCTGGGAATTCCGTAAAATTTGGTGACACTGATACAAGCATGCCTAAAGGGAAAAGTAGGAAACGTCTTTCCTGAAACATGCGAGCTATGAAGGATTTAAAGAAGCCTTGTCACGGCTTCCTTTTAATTTGGTGCGGGGATTCCTAATTAAATTCCTTCAAAAAAATTAAAGGGGAATAACCCTGATTAGAATCACATCCGTTCTAGTTTACGCTGACCACCTAGACATGCTGAGAAGTTTTTTTTTTTTGTTATTCATTTTTGTTTTTATTATTTTGTAGAACACACTTATCCTAGACAAAAATGCTTAAAACTAGCTTAAACAACAACTGATATAAAATACCTTACTGGCCCTATACGGACACTCTAAAGCAAATAGAACTACTTAAGGCTATGCCACATGATGAGAAGTACTGAGGAAACAGTTCAAAGAAATGTAGAAAGTCTAATAATGACAGGAATGGTCATCCAAATCTCGCACCTGACTCTACTCGATGCGGGTGGACGAGTTCAAATATCTGGGTACCATATTGACTGGCAAAAACGACACAAAGATCGAAATAAATGCCGTAAGAGCCTGCACTCGTGCTTCTTCGAGATGAAGGAATTATTCAAAACAACTCTGTTGTTTTGCAATCTAAAAATCCGCACCAAAAAACCAGTGACACTTAGCGGATGTGAAACCTGGTCTTTGATTAAGAAAGATTTCGGGTTTTTAAAAACAAGATCTTGAGGGGAATCTATGGTAGAAAACATAACCAAGAACCAGGTGATTGAAGAACTGCATAATCAAGAATCCGAGGAACTCTATTCAGTCCCAATCATTGTCTTAAGATGGGCAGGATACGTAGAACGAATGGACAGTGGGCGAACAGTCAAACGAATATTGAGTGAAAAACTTGTAGGAAAAAAACCGCCTGGAGGGCCGCATGGAGCCGCGGGTCAATTGGTAGTGTGTCGGCCTCTAACACACGATGAGCGAGCTTGGATCCCGATAATACCAACGCCATCGAATGTTCATTTCGCGGCGAAATCCCCCCGTAGTACACTTACCTTGAAAAAGCTTCGGGGCTCTCGGCGTTCGGAATCGCCATTAAACTGTAAGTCCTGTTCACTTGTGTGAAAAAGAAATCGCACATGACATAAGTGGATGAGAGATGCTTGGCTTTGGATCTCCGTGAGCTGTAACGCCATCTAAGAAGAAGATGTGGAGCAGGGCGTGGTGCAATGGTAATCATCACCGACTGTTGGGAGGAAGGTCTGTAGTTAATAGTCAAGAACAATTTCTATACGGAAGAACTGTGCAACAAAATCAGATGTGAATGATGAAAAAGTGCTGACGAAGGCATAGCACTCGCAGCATAAGATCACCTCAAACTTCATATTCTGTGTGTGCATTTCCAATATAACACCTAAATGACATGGAAACAAAAGAGTTACTATGAACTACAACCAACACGACAAATTCAGTCGAATCTCTCGATTCCTATTTAGGACAATCACCACCCGAGAAAAGTGAACGAACATCTTCGACACAAACCATCTGCACTCCGTCCAGGTTGTATGGCCAAACACCATATGAGCGTACATCCTTGAACATGCACGAATTATAAAAAAAAAACATAAATGCGAGGACAATATAAGGATGGATATACGTAGAAGGGATGGGACACAACAGCGAAATACAGTTCTAGATCCTTATTCAATCGATACAAGACCTGAACCCATCAGATCATAACCAACGCGGACTTTTCATCAATCGATTGAATTAATATAGAATAAATCAAAACATCATCGGAAATGTATTGTTTGGTATGATTTTTGAATGGAAATTATATAACTGTTACTATCAATGGAGAGCGCTATTAAGAAGTGAAGATTTTTATGTAGCCCCAGCTTGAAGAAATACCTAGTCCTGCCATAAGTTCTGTTACACAATTTCCAGCGCTTATCGTTCAAAACTTTTTCCAATAACTTTTTTTTCAGAACACATGAACTGATCAGTGAAGAATACTAGTCAGTTTGGTTTCAGTTTGCGAACATGGAGTGGGGCGTAAAAGAGAATCGAGTCGCGGTAATAGCGTTGCATGAGTACGGAAAGAGTGTTGGCCAAATTTTCGAGCTGCTACGAGGGTGATAAGTACTTAGCCAAAAAAGAAAAACAAACATTTTGGAGAAATGGCGATTTATTTTTCAATATAGTCCCCTTTTAGCTCGATACATTTGATCCAGCGATGCTCCAACTTCTTTAACCCGTCTGAAAAATACTTTTTCTCGAGGTCTGCAAAGTAGGCCTCCGTGGCGGCGATGACCACCTCATTCGACTGAAATTTCTGCCCGGCGAGTGACTTTTTCAAGTTTGGAAACAAAAATAAGTCGCACGGGGCCAAATCTGGAGAATACGGTAGATGGGGCAGCAGTTCCTAGCCCAATTCGACCAATTTGGCCGTAGCGAGGGCGCAGGTGTGAGCCGATGCGTTATCATGGTGGAAGAGTACTTTTTCTTCGCCAAGTGGGGCCGTTTTTTCTTCAATTCGGCGTCGAATCGGCCCAATCATTTGGTATAGTACAGCCCTGTGACCGTTTTGACCTTCTCCAGGTAGTCGATGTGGATCACACCTTGTGAATCCCAGAAAACGGTGGCCATCACCTTTCCGGCCTGTCCATCAGTCTTCGCCTTCTTCGGAGCACGTTCGCCGGGTGAAGTCCACTGTTTCGACTGTTCCTTGGTCTCTGGTGTGCACCAGTGGATCCATGTTTCGTCGACTGTCATGAAACGACGCAGAAACTCTTTCGGATTGAAGAATCGCTTAAACAGTGTCAAATATTGCTCTAAAGTGGTCTCACGGTTGCGCTTGTTGTCCGGAGTCAGCAAACGCGGCACCCATCGCGCCGACAGCCTTCTCATGCCCAAAATTTCATGCAGGATATGACCCACACCGTACACAGCATCCAAACGCTCTTTGATTTCGCTGCGCGATTTCCCGTCCAAAAACAAGAATCGAATCACCGACCTATATTGCTCTTCCATTTTTCTAAAATCCGCGGACACTTCCGCTTCCACACGCGGTCAAAACAAAACCACGAGTCCGATCCGGCTGAAATTTCGACAGTAGCCGTCTACTAGAATGATAGTAAGTTGCTCTTGCGATACTGGCGCCATCTGGCGGTGCGGCTAAGTACTTATCGGACCACCCTCGTACAACCACTCGGAATATCAAGAATATTCGTTTGTCGGGCTATTGCTCGCTTCGGCGAATTGTCTGGAGTAGAGGACAGGTCAAGAAGTGGTCGCCCGCGCGTCGTCCGTACGAGTGCGGTAGTAAAGGCAGTACGTGAACGAATTCGGATAAATCTCCTTAGGAAGCAGAAGATCATATCCAGGGAATTGGATATATCAACCAGATCCACGTCTAGCCTGATTCGGGATGATCTGCATATGAAAGCTTATCGTCGGTCCACGGATCATCTTTTAACTCCTCAATTAAAAAAAATTAGGCTGGAGAAATGCAAGCGACTTTTGCAGTGGCACGTGGACAATGGCCATGAAAACATTCTGTTGAACGAGAAAATTTTTACCGTGGAAGAAAATGACAAGATTTATGCCACTTCATCCCAGGAAGCGAAAAAAAATTTCCAAGGGTTCAACGTGGCCATCATCCTGTTTCCGTAATGGTTTGGTGGGGGGTCTCTGACCATGATTTCACATCCCTCCATTTCTGTGAAAAGGGCGTAAAAACTGGTGCAAAGGTTTACCAAGAACGTGTGCTAGAGGGTGTTGTGAAGGGTTCGACCAATACCCTTTTTAATGGACACAGATGGAAATTCCAACAGGAAACCACGCAGGCGTGGCTCAGAGTCAATATTCCTGGCTCTATAGCAGCAGTAGATTGACCGTCGGGGAGTGCAGATCTAAATCCACTGGATTATGGTTTGTTGTCAGAATTGGAGAACATGGCCTGCAAGACTCCCCACAGAAATTCGGAAAGCCTTAAAACAGCATTAACCATAACAGCGTCCACGATCTCCATGGAAACCGTACGTGCTGCTATAGCCCAATGGCCACACCGTTTAAAAGCTTGTGTTAAAGCAAAAGGCTATCATTTCGAATGAACCCGACTTTTTTTAATAACCAATACTGTGTTCTAATACATGAAATAAAATTGAATACTATATGTTTAGTGCTTTTTTTTATAGCGTCTTATATTTGTAACAGAACTTATGGCAGGACTAGGTAGACAGGGATGATTGTTATTTTCAGCAGGATGCAGCTACGTCTAAACATTAAACTATTGAGGTCTGGACACCGGATATCTAGTTCATGCTATTCATGACTATTATACTTTTTTGTTTTGCATTTTTTTGAAGAATAAAAACAACATTCCGACGGAAGTTGATGAACGTAATTGAGTAGCATGGGGGCGAGTCCTTGAGAATGTTAATGGTCATATGGAAGCCTGTATACGTGCTCGTGGTGGATATTTAAATAATGGCGTTGTTCATATGTAATTGCTAAGAGGCATGCTTAAATATCTTCTATAAAAAAAAAAATCATCCAGAGACCCTGTTATCATACGAATATATACTATCCTAACATTTCAGCCGCAGAAAACCAATGTTAAATTCATGTCACGCCTCAAATGAAAAACAAATAAAATCAATTGGCTTTCAGTGAAGGTTCCGACTAGCCTATCACTTGGCTGGGCGTAGACGACTCTCTAGCTAAGTATACACAAGCTCATGTGTTAAAGCGAAAATGAAATACATAAACAGTCCACCTAATCTTATCGCCAATGGAATTTTGAAAAGATTCCGCTATCCGCCACCTATTCTTCTTCATTTAGGAAATTCCTTTGCGATATCTCCGGACAGGTTAATCGATATTATGACAAACGGTTGATTAGTTGCCGATCAACTATAATACGAGCTATCAAGCTAGCATTATCAGCCACGCTCGCCCGCAGATCATACCTCGGAAATAGAGCTCGCCTAATGGTTAATTGATAATGTGACGCATTTGGTCACTTTCTGATCATTGTAAAGCTCGAAAAATTAGCGAACTTTGTTCAGACGTCTTAATTTTTTTTTTCCAGATAAGATTTCTTGTTTTCGAGTTTTGTTAATACGAGTATTTCAACGGAGACTATGTGTGGCGATTAGTTTGCCTTGAAGTCAACCCCCATTGTTGGTGCGCTAAGGTCACGGTTATGCTTGATGAATAATGATTCACTTGTGTTACTGTTTGATTTATTAGTTGCTGTGAATAATTTGTTGTTTTTTTATTCGAAAATATCGCCCATCAGGAGATGAAGTGAGGGCGGCATGGCGGTCGGACGTTTCCATTATTAAACGAAATTCAATAATTTCAGTGAAATTTATACGTTCAACTCGACATCATACAGTGACTAGTGTTGGTGGCGATTAAATTAGTAGAAGCACAAACGTGTAAGTATGTATGCGAGAGAAGCAATCTCACAATCGCACATTTCCGGATGGCACTCTGCGTCGAATTGATTTGTCCTTGGTGGTGTTATTCTGTTCTGTTTTGTTTTTGCTGTTTGTGTTTGTGGCAGTTTTTCAAAGGCATAGCACTTTCTTCCGTTCGTGTTTGGTTATTACCATATTTCCTTAAGTCAATTAGACATAAATTAGCATTTCGTGTCAGGCTTCTGGCCCAGGCAGGAAATATGAAATAAAAAAAAAACACAAAACCTACCTCAGACTGCACGGATGAAAACCAAAACAGAACGATTCAAGTTAATTTTTGCGATTCAGCTTAATTGTGGATAGAAATAAGAGTAGAGAAGAAAATCTTAAGCCAATTTAGAAAGTTTGCATGCGATGTATAATAGAACAGAATAGCGACCTTCGCAGCGGTTTGAAAATCGAATTCCAACGAAGGTGAACGTATTCGCTCAAGGCAAAGTCTGAATGATTGACGATTCAGCATTCATAAGGTTGAAATCGAGAGACGAAACGGCGTATCAATTCTACCGACATTCGTTTTTGAGTTGCTGTTTGGTTTGAGTTTTACAGAAGCTTGAAGACTTTTTTTTATTTAGTTGGGGTCGAGTGCTAACAAACAGCGACCAGTGTAGTTGCTAGCCTGACGAGGAGTTCCTCTACCTTCCTAATAAAGCTGAGGATGTCCCTCGTAGGAGCTGAGTTGATCCCCTCAGGTGTTATGATTTCTCTGAGGAGGATACACTTCCTAAGATAGCAGAGGGCAGCACATTCACATAGTACGAGGGTGGTCCGATAAGTACTCAGCCTCACCGCCAGATGGCACCACTATCGCAAGAGCAAGTTACTATCGTGTAGTACATTCTAATAGACGACTACTGTCAATCAGCCGGATCGGACTCGTAGTTTTGTTTTGACCGCGTGTGGAAGCGGGAGTGTCCGCGGATTTTAGAAAAATGGAAAAAGAGCAATATCGGTCGGTGATTCGATTCTTATTTTTGGAAGGGAAATCGCGCAGCGAAATCAAAGAGCGTTTGGATGCTGTGTACGGTGACTCTTCTCCTTTGATGGCGACCATCAAAAATTGGTTTAACGAGTTTCAACGTGGTCGTACGTCGGTTTTTGATGAGCCACGTCCAGGTGCCTCGAAAACGGCTACCACGGAGGATAACGTGACAAAAATCCACGATCTCGTATTTGCAGACCGCCGATTGAAGGTGCGCGAGAAAGCTGAGACAGTCGGCATTTCAAAATATCGCGTGGGTCCTTCATGAAATTTTGGGCATGAGAAAGCTGGAAGCGCGATAGTTGCGGCGTTTGCTCACTCCGGACAACAAGCGCAACCGTGAGACCACTTTAGAGCAATATTTGACACTGTTTAAGCGATCCTTCAATCCAAAAGAGTTTCTGCGTCGTTTCATGACAGTCGACGAAACATGGATCCACTGGTGCACACCAGAGACCAAGGAACATTCGAAATAGTGGACTTCACCCGGCGAACGTGCTCCGAAGAAGGCGAAGACCGATGGACAGGCCGGAAAGGTGATGGCCACCGTTTTCTGGGATTCACAAGGTGTGATCCACATCGACTACCTGGAGAAGAGCAAAACGGTCACAGGGCTGTACTATGCCAAATTATTGGGCCGATTCGACGCCGAATTGGCGAAGAAAAAAGTACTCTTCCACCATGATAACGCATCGGCTCCCACCTGCGCCCTCGCCACGGCCAAATTAGTCGAATTGGGCTAGGAACTGCTGCCCCATCCACCGTATGCTCCAGATTTGGCCCCGTGCGACTTATTTTTGTTTCCAAACTTGAAAAAGTCACTCGCCGGGCAGAAATTTCAGTCGAATGAGGAGGTCATCGCCGGCACGGAGGCCTACTTTGCAGACCTCGAGAAAACGTATTTTTCAGACGGGTTAAAGAAGTTGGTTGGAAGTATCGCTGGATCAAGTGTATCGAGCTAAAAAGAGACTACATATATTGAAAAATAAATCGCCATTTCTCCAATTTTTTTTTTCTTTTTTGGCTAAGTACTTATCCGGCCGCCCTCGTATGTGCTCTGCAGTTTTCTCGTCCTCTAGACAGAATCGAGACTCGATTTACCACGAGAGGTTAATTTTGTTAAGATGATATCTCAGACTACAGTGTCCCAAAAGGTAGCTAACCAGTCTTCCGATATTGACTCTATTATTGAGTGTGTGTTTAGGGGCCTATGAATCTCTTCAGTTGTCGGAGTTCTTGATTGCTGTTCCAAAAGTGTAGGTGCTGCGATTTTTTTCACTCGTCTAAGAGAAAATTAATCTTTGACTTGGGGCTTCCGCAGAAAGGTGTATGATGTGTGAACCTTTCGGTGGAACCTTTCCTAGCGAGTTAGTCAGCGATTTCGTTGCCTTTTATGGCTTTGTCACCTGACACCCAACAGAGTGGAGCTTCATTCCTTTTGCCTAGGTCTTGCAGGGCATCGTGGCATTCCTTGATGAATTTTGAGTTCGTACTTAACGAGCCCAATGCTTTGAGCGCTGCCTGATTGTCTAAGAGTATATTGATGGTTATACCTCTTATGCTAGTTAGGTTGACCAACCATTTCTACCAACTCTCAGTGAACTAATGGAATCTGCGTTGAAGGAACTCTCCTCGTGGGCTGGGCAGAACGGTCTGAGAACAAACCCCCAGCTGGTTTTGTTTACCAGGAAAAGGAAAATCCCGATATTTGCTCCCTCAAAGTTAGAGGGTACTCCACTCAAACTCTAAGCGGAAGCCAAGTATCAAGGCATCATTCTTGACTCTAAACTTTCCTGGAAAATAAACTTGGAGGAAAGGATAAAAAAGGATTGAATGCTTTTTATGCATGCAAAAAGACCTTCGGCAAAGGCGGGGCTTGCAACCGTACATCATTCATTGGATGTACACAGCAATCATCAGACCCATTATAACTTATGGGGCCCTAGTCTGGTGGACTGCTAGCAGCATGAAAAGCTATATGAGCATGCTCAACAAAGTACAAAGGGAGCTATGAGAAGCGCGCCGCAATCAGGGTTGGACATGATACTTCATCTCTTTCCCCTGGATCTATTCATAAAAGGCTGCGCTGCAAAGAGCGCTCTCAGACTAAGCCAACTATGGACATACGACCGACTATATTTCTCTCCAAAATGACTTCTCTCTCAGAATACCAATCCTTTTCCCCGACAGAGATGAGTGGCTATCAAACGCCGTGATCAAGGTACACGAGATTACCCTCTTCACCGACGGATCGAGAATGGACACAGGCACTGGGGCCGGGTTCTAATCTGATACCCTGCACAAACAGGAATCATTTAGACTCCCTGATTTGGGTCTTACAAGCAGAAATCCTAGCAATAGAGAAAGCAGCCAAAAACCTACAAGTAACCGACATCCCACCACCGGATAGCACTATCTTCGTAGACAGCCAGGCTGCACTGAAGTCAATAGGATCCTGTACAACGAGATCAAAGGCTGTCATGAAATGTCACGACTCATTGAAGTCAGTCAAGACACAACGAAGTACAACTCTGCTGGGTCCCGGGGCACAGCTCAATCGCAGGGAACGAAAGAGTGGACGAATTGGCCAGGCAAGGGTCTGAACTGGACATCAGCGAAGCGGACACGTCACTGCGACCACCGATCAGCGCATTATACTGGATCATAAATGACACAATAATAAAAGAAGCCAACTCGTCTTGGCTTACAAGAAACGACAGCTACACGACAAGATCATCGTGGCCAAAGCTCAATATTGGAAAAACAAAGAAGCTCTTGGCGCTGGACCAAAACTCGATCCGTATGCTCGTCGGAGTGATCACAGGACACTGTCCCATCGGAGCAATGCTCAGGAAATGGAATTCGGGATCCAGCGATTTCTGTCAGAGCTGCGGCGATGAGGAAGAAACCGAGACGATCCGACATTTGTTTTGCCACTGCCCAGCTCTCCAGAATCGACGCCTAGCTTCGCTGGGCCAAAGATTCTTTACAGAGATTACGGACGTAGCAAATGCAGATATATCGGATCTTCTAAAATTCATAAAGAGCACAGGGTGATTTTAGCCACCATGTGATAGGACAGGCTAATTATAAGTGTACTCCAAAAATGAAAGGAATGTGCCCTTTGGCCTTCGAGTGGAAGTGATGCTCAACCTTCACACTCCCCTTCTTTAACCTAACCTAACCTAGGTTGACGCACGTCAGGATTGCGTATAGTTCGGCTTGGAAGACACTGGGATTAGTTCCCAAGGCCTTCAATATTTTCCAATCTGGTTCAAAGATGCCAGCGCCAACACCGGAATCCATCTTGGAGTCATCTGTGTACTACCAAGTCTGTCCATAGCCAAGAACAATTCCTATACGGAAAAATTGTGCAACAACATCAGTTGTGAATGAGAGATGATAAAAAAATGCTGACGAAGGCATAACACTCGCAGCATAAGATCACTTCAAAATTTATACTCTGTGTGTGCATTTCCTATATAACACCTTAATGACATGGAAATAAAAGAGTTACTGTGAACCACACTAAACGCGCCAAATCGAATCTCTTGAAAAATCCTATCTCGGACAACCACCCCGGGAGAGTAGTGAACGAACATCTTCGACACAAACATTCACGTGTTCGTGTAACCCAATGGTTTACATGGCTGGACTGTTTCCGAACGTTTTGATTTGTTTGATTGCACTACGTATAGAAATCTTTTTAATAAAAAGGTGCACTCTGTCCAGTGCCGCACTGCCGTCGGGCAAGTTTCCATGGCGCCTGTAATGCCGAGACACGCTAGCCTTTGAAGGCGTTGAAGTTCAACTTTTGTCCACCATACCATAGGTCTAACTATCGCGGTATATTATTAGTGAATCACCTTAGATTTCAATCCCCAGGTTTTATCGTAGGTACGTCAACAGGCCCACAGTGCCTTAGTCGCCTTTGCAAGTTTGCGATCAAAGTCAATAACTAGATACTTGACTTCTTCTAAAAATCCAATGTTTATACAGTTTAGGAAGACGGAGCTAGGTGTATTTTCCTCATTTTTGTAAACGGGCCTAAGGTTGTCTTATTTCAGCTTATAGATAAACCCTCTCTGCTAGTGAATCTATGCTTTCACAAGACTTTCCTCAATTCGAGGTTAATCTATAATCAGTCCAACTCTTCGTTCTTTAAGCTCTGTTGAGCAAAGACCTCACTTGTTTGTGTGTAACTTTCGAGTGCCGCTCTTCAGTGACATCCGCCGATTTGATGGATTTAAGAAGCGGCAAGTTGAGCCTGGAAGAGAACCGACTTGGTTCTTTTTGGCTGATACTCTCCCTTACTCCACCTATAATGGGAACTTCCACGGTGATGGCTGCCAAATGTCTCGTTACAAATTCCGGAATGGGTAAAAAATTTATTTTAGAGCCGATCAAACATGCGGCCCTAGAAGGAGATTCTCCAGTAGCGTAAATTAATTTACGCGACCTCTTTTGTAAGCCCATAATCTTACCTCTTTGAATCCAGGGTTCTTGCATGAGTGCGAGAAATATTTTGTCGCGAGAGAAACGCAGCCTAAAGGTGTCCGAGGCACCTTTGGCATGGTGTAGATTACCCTGCAGTACACGCAGCCAATTCATCTAATTGCGACGGTAGATCGGGTCCTTCACGCGGTGTGGCTTTTAATTTCCATGCCAGAAGTTTTCAGTCCGATGGAAGTGAGCCACCGATCTGCTTCCTATCGAAGATTCTCTGAGTTTGGTGGGGGGGACGCTTTGACCATCTTACTGGTACCTGCAGCGACCGGTGAATGTTCCATTGACACCTTTTCGTAGCTTCTTATAATGATTTTGACATCACTAAGACGATAAGCCACTTTGCATTTTTGTTCTAGTAGCCGGGTCAGGGACCTGTCGCTGATTACTGAAACTAGATGCAGGAAGTTTTTTTCTTTATCTGGCGTGCTTTACATGACTGTCCAGTGCTGCGCATACAGGCGTTTTGTGAGTCCAGCGTCTTCAAAACCTTAATTATGGGTAGACCGATACTCTGTGGGAAGTAGCCCCGAACGATGTGAGGTTTCGTGAAGGTTCTTTTAAGCTTAAAGACTTACGTCGCGGGCGAACATAACGATCCATTCATCCGACTAAAACCGACTTCGATGGTAAGGACAAGGTAGCTGAAGTCTGATAAGGTTAATAAGGCAGACAGACTGCCTACGAGTTAGCTGGAAGTTATCGGATTGGTAGCAGGCACGATGTCCTCATTTGAGAACCTGATGTTGCACCATCTTAAGCTATAACCGACCTGCACGAATCTTTCTATATTGAAAGACGTTTTAGAGACGATGATAAGCCCAGACATGTGTTTTTATTAAGCCTTAAGCTTGGCATACAAGGTGGGCTAACATGTACCACCTTATGCCAAGCTAACAGCTCTAGAATACACGTCAACAAGCCACAGAACACTATACACGGACTATAGCACGGATTATGGTGCGGATTTTCCAACCTTTCTACCGCAACTGGACCAACACTAAATTTTTAAGCCACTCGCCTCGAAGAGACTGAAACAATAACAGACAAAGAAAGGCTTAGATCTGAATATAAACAAGCTTTTTGCACCATTTTCATGTCCAAGGAACTTTCATTGAGAGTCGCTGCCAAGTCTTTGCACTAGGAGCCGTATGCGCAACATTTTTCCTACTTTCTTTCTGACTGTGTTACCTAAGGTTTTCTTAAACCCAACGTTGGAAAATGACGTCAAGTGAAAGTCAAGGGTTACACTGGAATAAAAAGACGCTTTCTACATCCTTTTCATGTCCAAGGAATTGCTTGGTTAAGATTACTGGCAACCTAAGCCCTATTTTTATCTGTTTGGTTCACATATACACAGTGTAGACAGCACAATACAATATGAGAAACCGCTCCTAAGGAGCACAAATCGGTAGCAAGGATTGTACGAAATTCCTCCACGTGACCCTATCTTAAGCTAGTTTTCTCACTTCGGGCCAGGTTCTATCGATACTCTCTCTCTTCGGATCTCTTTCACGTTTGTGGGTGCCTTGTGCATCACATGTGAGGACCATCTTTGCGACATCTATGTCCGGCTCATGAAAAGTATGCCCATTCCAACTCCATTTGCTCTTCAGGATCGCCGCCACTCGTAGTTGAAAATCTCTCTGTAGCAGGCCGTCGTTCGTGATCCACTCCGGCTAAAAGATCTTCAGGATCCTCTTCAGGCATTTGTTAGCAAATATCTGTAGCTTCCGGTTTATGTTGTCAGTGGTCTTTCACGTCTCACAGTCTATTCGGAAAAAACTGTGCAACAACATCAGTTGTGAATGAGAGAAAGGCAAAACACTCGCAGCATAAGATCGCTTCAAAATTCATACTCTGTGTATGCATTTCCATACAACCAATGCGACAAATTGAGTCGAATCTATCGAATCCTACCTAGGACAACCACCCCCGGAGAGTAGGGAACGAACATCTTCGGCACAAACCATCTGCAAGCCGTCCTGGTTAGAGCGTAACTCTTAAACCTACGCGAACCCTATAAAAAAAAAATAGAGGAAGATGGATTGGGGAAGTTTAAGAGAGCTAGCTGGTTGGATCTCCATACATTCCTCAACGCCGAGCGCGCCTTGTTCATGCGCGTCGAGACAGACAGATGTTGCAGAGCATGCTGTCGAGGTAGCAGAACTTGTCAGCATCTTCGATTGGTACCCCGTTGAGAGAAGGATTGTCTCACATCTCGTGCCATCAGCTTCGTTTTGGCGATGTTAATTTTCGGTTCAGCTTTCTAAGCGTTGATGTTGAGCGCGTACAATTTTTGTTGGATGTCATCATATAGTTAGATATGAGACAGATGTCGTCCGCGTAGTCTAGGTCATGAAGTTTCTCGATCAGAGGCCAATGGATTCCATTGGGAACTTCCGAGTTGGTGCACATGAGGACAAGGTTTAGGACAGCGATGGAAAGCAAGGAATATATAAAGCACCCTTATCTCGTTCCTCTGTTGTTAATGAAGGCCCTCTTTGCCCTTGAAGCTCATGATGCATGGAGCCTCTCGATACGATTCGCGTACGAGGTCGGTGATAGTATTTGGTTCTCCAAGGCGTTCCAAATAGCATCTCTGTGGACCTTGTCGAAGGCTCTTTCGAAGTCGACCAGCAGGTGGAAGATCGGGCTATTTGACTCAAGTGATTGATCAATAATCATTCTCATTATCTTTGTCTGGTCAACACAAGACCGATAAGGTCTAAATCGAGCCTGCACATATCGAAGGTTTACCTCGATGGTTGTTGCGATTCTCGAAACTATCTGAATTGCGAGCAGTTTTTGAATGGTGTTATGAAGAGTGATGCCTCCCCAGTTTTTACACTCACTTAGGTTACCTTTTATCGGAATGGTGTTGATGACGCCCTCCTTCCAACTCTTGGGGATATGACAAGTAGACTCAGAGTAGAATCAGAGCCGTCTGTGACGCAGCTGATCTTTCTGCTTTTTCACTCTCCAGTCTGCGAATCACGGCTTTGATTTCAGGAACTGTTTGAGGCATCCTCTGGATCGTTCTTTATGGATTTCTGCGCACAGAAGGGGAGAACGGGGTGTACGCCTCACCATCAGTTAGAAGTGACTCTGCGAAGAATTCCCTCTAACGATCAAGTTGCTGCTGATCTAATGTGATGGTGCTTCCGCCTCTGTCTCTCAGGGAGAAGCGGTAGCCATCCTATTTCCATAGACCTTTCTCGTGGCAGCATAAACACTTTTAATGTCGCCACAGTGATCTGCAACCTCTGCTTCGCTTGCCAGGTCCTTGAAGAAATTCCGTTTGTCCTCTCGCGCCATGAGCTTGACTGATTTCTCGGCCTCGTTATATACACCTTGGATCTGTCGTCTTCTCTCGTGTGAGCCGGGTTGGTGCAGTTGACCTTTGAGTTAATTTCTAGCCTCGATTTGTCTTCAGTGCCGTCGTTGATCCTTCGCTTAAGTTTGTGTTGTCGAAAGCCCATTTCAAAGCGAACCCCTGGTCTGACCCCGATGGTGCTGTCTTTGTTCGGGCTATCGCTTCGAACTTTCTCACCAATTGCCTGGCTATTACTGGACTCTGGAGTCGCTCGGTGTCATAATGTCTCTTTGCGGGAGATTGGTGGTAGGCCGCAGGCGGACGAAACCTCGAAATACCACGCAAAAGTTGATGGTCGCTGTACGAGTATGTGTCTGCGTCGCGAACGGTTTTCATGTTTTGCAGAGAGCCATGGAGAATGATATGGTCGCAAGTCTTTGTGGGGAACGTTGGTGCCACAAACAACGTCGTTTCCCTATCAGAGGCGAATGTTAGGCTAGGGTGAAGCTGGTCGGTCTTCTCGACCCAACTTAGTACTTCTGATTCATATCGCCTCCATATTTACTCGAGCACTTTTCCAGCAGAAGTACTGGCGATAAGGAAGGATTTTGGTTGCAAGTTGAAGTCCGTTTCGGCGAGCAGATTCCACCGCGAAAATGGTCACGGAGCATGCGGTCGAAAGCGGTGCCAACTTTGCAATCTGCAGTTTATCAGTAATTTTCTCATTAGATTGTTGGACGCGCAGATAGGATTCGTAGTAAGCCGGAACTTCGGATGGCCGAGGCCAAAAACATTTGTTGAATGAGGTCAAAAAGTTCCAGTCAGCTTAAATAGTGGTTCTTTCCGAGCTACCTCATGAATATCATTGGCTTGCAGGAACAACTCAAAATGTATATCATATGTTAAGCAGCTGGATGGTTCCTAGGCCCCGACCGCCTGATGGGTTCTTCTAGAGCGATGTCGACGTACAGTTGGATGATCCGCTCTGCCCTCACCTATTCTCGAGTTTTTTGTTTGGCAACGATAACACAGATCTACAGGAAAAAGGCTGTTGCCTTCCTGTCCTTCCTGAAAGTCCTGTCTACAGAGGAATAGTTGCCTCTATTCTTACGAGACTTAATAGGTTTGTTTGGGACGAACAATAGATTTTCTGATCGTGTGGCCGGCCTTGACGTTCTGCCAAGTGACTATCTGATCGAACTCAGTAGTCAAGTATGTCATGGCAGAGGTAGAGCTGGATAATTTCCGAATAATATCAGAGTAAAAAATACGGCCTTTAAAAAGCGTTATTATCGAGGGAATTCGACTAGCACCAGCCACGCCTGTCAATACGATACAAACCAATTGCCGCCGAACAACCACCTAAATCATCACCATGATCCGCATTCAATCCATCGATATGACGTCCAACAGAATTATTACCATTTCACCCGCAGGCAAACACACTACTGTGATTAGGCGCGACTATTCGAACATCATGCCCGACCTGTCAATATTGTCAAATTTATTACACAAAGCACACTCGCAAACATCGCCACCATTCGTGTCAATGTCAAATCACAAATAAATTACATCAAATGCCTATTACCTATCTAGAGACTTCACCTTCCATGCCTTATTACACCGCCGTTGGCTAAATATTGTAGTTAAACAATTTTCCTCGTCTTAGGGTAGCTTTCAACTGTGCACGATTTGATTGGCCAACACGAATATAAAAGAAGCGAAATGCGTCTTCTACCACATTCTATTGTCATTTTGACAGCTTAATCTGAAAATCAGCGAGAGTTTAGGGAGACAATAGGTTAGTTATGACTAAGTGGGAGGGAAGGAGGGTTCATGCAAATATAAGACAAATACTTGTTACTCATAGCCTGTGGCGAGATGAAGGCGATGAAATATCGCCTTCGAATTGTTCATAGCTTTAAGTAACGAATAACGAATCACTGAGATGCTAACGTGGGCAGAGAGACGGATCGCAGCCGACCGATAGGGTATTATTGTTTTAATTAATTCAAGTCAGTGTTTTAATTGTGAATAAATTGAGTGATGTCCTAACGACAACAGGATTGGTAATTGCTTGAATCATGGAATGTTCGAGGTCGAATTGAAATAAGCTGGGTATTGTTCCACAAGGTTTCTGTAGAGTAGATAGACAAGGACGCACTTTTCGACAGGGTTTATTTGGAATAAATGATTAACTTGTTATTCTAGCTTCTTAAAAGTCTTTGGGGAGTGAGTAGCGATTCTTCACCGCCATTGTATTTAAAGCAACTACTTCGGATGCTCTTTAATTCTGCCATTTCCCTTAAGATATTGTTGCTCCCCTCACATGCTAAGTTGTTGCATATTTTCTTGGCTATAGCCAGGGGTTAACTCAGTGTGTTCATGTGGGTAGGGCAGGTTAGCTGGATATGACACGTTGGCGCCATATTCAGTCAGAAAAACACTTTTGATAATCAAATCACACGTAGACAACCGAGATCCTTATTTATTTTACCTTGATAAGTCCCATGGTCCAAAGTCCGAACCATTTAGCAGGACCAGGATGACAAAGGTTTTGTTCAAATTATCCTAGTTTTTGGAGGGGGTTCTACTGCTCAATTTCTTGCTGAGCCCGAAAAAATAGCGTTTGGCAAGAGTGATTCTACGTTTGATTCCTACACGGATGTCTTAGACGTAGTGGTTGACTACCTTCCTCGTAGTGAAAATATGGTTCACTTTTTGGCCTGAAATATCTGAGACTCAGGAGATTGGTCCCTCTATAGGAAGCGCATTCAAAAACGTCTTCCCTCTTATGGATTTAACGCGCATGTTCTGGTGATCGTGGTGCAATGATAATCATCACCGACTGTTGAGCCAAAGGTCTGTAGTTCAAGTCCTTCCATAGTCAAGAACAAGTCCTATACGGAAAAACTGTGCAACAACATCAGTTGTGAATGAGAGATAATCAAAAAAATGCTGACGAAGGCATAACACTCGCAGTATAAGATAATTTTAAAAGTTATTGTGAACTACAACCAATGCGACAAATTCAGTCAAATTTCTGGAATTTTATCTAGGACAACCACCCTCGGATAGTAGTGAACGAACATCTTCGACACAAACCATCTGCACCCTGTCCAGGTTGAGTGACAAACACCATAAGAGCGTCACTCTTGAATCTGCACGAAACCTAAAAAGAAGCAAAAAAAAAAACGGGTGTCTTAAACGACCTCTTCCAGTTACATATATCTGTCAATTCGAAAGTTTATGTCATTTTCAACATTGAGCGGCGGATATGAAAGCTGGATAATACGGCAATGTAAATGGGTTGTTCACTTTTTTTGGCCTGAAATATCTGCGTGATTTTAAACGCGATGCTTAGGAGACTCCTTCTATAGTTGGCGTATTCAAAAAGGTCTCCCCTCTTACGGTTTAAACAGGCATGCTCTGACCATATCCCACAGTTCATTTTCCACTGCTGCGAGTAACTAACAGGTTGTCCTCTGCGCCAGCCGCTTTGTGGGTCTATACATCTCAATTTCTTCTGTCAGAAGGACGATTTCCCTTCAATAGATCATTGTGCACGACAGCGGAACCTTGTCCATTATCTCCGATATAGAGTTTGCAGAAGTGATTATTCCATGTTCTCAGTATTGGCTGAGACTCATCTTAGCATGCCTCCGTCTTGGATTTAAGTCCTTGATATGACTGTGTTAATTTTATTCATTCCGACAGAACAATTCCTCGATCATCATACTCTTGATAATGGTTGTTCCTTCCCTTCTGCTCGTGGAGATCACAAGGGTTCAAGAGTAATTTCAGGAAGACAAAGAGTTTTTCAATAAGGACGGGTAGATGTTGAAACGGAATAAAACAAGCTGTGTGTAAGGTATTAACGAAATTCTTTTTTTATTTGAAAAGCCCATGTATGCCATTATGTATGAAATATGACATTGTTCACATGCTCGCCACAGCTTCATACGGTGGCACGGAGTCAAATGACTCTTTCGCATAGGCCATCGCTCAGGCCTGTATTACGTTCACCTTGAGGGATCGGTCGATAGAGGTTTATTCTCATGGACCTGCGACTTCAGGAAAACGCATAAGAAAAAGTCCGCCGGAATCAAATCGCATGACTTTGGGGTCCAATTCACGTGACCTCTGCGATAGGTAACCTTATCTTCAAATCGTTCATGCACAATGTTAATCAATGGCGTCGGCTGTGTGGCACGTAACGCCATTCTGCTAGAGCCATATGTCGTCTAGGTTCATATGGTTCATTTGGGCCCTAAGAAATTGCTTGTCGTTGTTCTGTAGCGCTCTCCATTGACGGTGACCGCCTCACCAACGTCGTTTTCGAAAAAAAATACGGACCAATGACGCCGCCGCCGCCAGCTCAAAATTCACACCAAACAGTAATTTTTTGAGGATGCATTGTCACCTGGTGAATCTCGTGTGGGTTGGTGTCATCCAAAAATGCGCCTCATTCCGAACGCTCCGAAGCCCAGTCAGCGAACAAACGACGTTGTCTATAATCATGTACTTTGAGCTCCTGGGTCAGTTGGATCTTTTACGGACCAAAATTCGCCAAAAGTTGAAGCCTGCGAAAGACCGATTTCTTGGACACGGCGAGAAATCAACTCTTTCGGGTTCTGCTTTCACGGAGCGGGGCGATCTTCTCGGTTGACCTTGCGTTGCTTTGACGAACGAATGTTGGCTGATTGATCACCGAACTAGTCGTTTCAAATTTAGCCACCAAACCTTGAAGAGTCGACTTTGAAGGGTCACGTCTACCGTAGGGCAAAACGCGCGCAACATTTGCACTAATTTTGAAAATAAAATGTGATCATTTGGATGTGCTGTTCAGTCGCTTAACTTGCCATGGTGATGTGAGATCAGCAATTGATTAATAAGCAAAAGATTTGGCAATGTCACCAAAATAACATGGCCGCCACAGGCCACTCGAATCTACCATCGCCAATTGAAAAACTCTTCACGAAAGTTAAGGTCTTACAGCTTTTCGCGTCCATGAATTCCGTAGACTCATATGGGCAAGATGGTAAGATGGTGTCCCTACTTGATGTTTTCATCCAGAATATTGGAGAGGTGTCCAAAGCGCATCGCAATGTTGTCAGTATGATTGAGAGCCGGCTGATACGAAGAACCAGGAGTCTTTACGGATGCTGAGCTGAGCTGAGGAGGAAAACCTTAAACGGACTCGAATATGACTTCCTTGCCCAGCTTTGCATTAAAATTTTCTAGCATTATTTTAGTGTCAAAGTTTGGGCGTGGAGCGTGAATTAGCAATTCTTTCGACATGAAGAGGATACAGAAAGCTTGATTCTATTCAAGTCTCAATCTTTCAGTCCAATTCCTTTTATTATGAAGCGCTGGTACGTTGTCGTCTATCCTTGTATCAGTTGCTGTAGTAAATTCCGCAACTTTCTTCCACCCCGGCATATTCATCCATACTTCTTGGGCGGCACTGGTCCCAACTAGTTGTTCTTTCGCATGTAATCTGTTTTGAATCTTGAGGATCGTCAACACTAGACTAACGGTTGTTTCCGAGATTTTTTGTTTTTTTGTTTTCTTTTTTTGTTATAGTTTCTAGGCCGTAGCGCGACCACCTGACCCTGTTTTATGGGGCAAGGACGTCGTAAGCCATTTTGTTACAGCTTTCTAGGCCGTAGCCCGATCACACCTGACCCTGTTTTATGGGGCAAGGACGTCGTAAGCCTTTTTGTTACAGCTTTCTAGGCCGTAGCCCAACCACTTGACCCTGTTTTATGGGGCAAGGACGTCGTAAGCCTTTTTGTTAAAGCTTTCCAAGCCGTAGCACGACCATCTGATCCGGTTTTATGGGGCAAGGACGTCGTAAGCCTTTTTGTTACAGCTTTCTAGGCCGTATCCCGACCACCTGACCCTGTTTTATGGGGCAAGCACGCCATAAGCCCTTCCTCGTTTGCTATTTCCGACGGAAAACTCCATATCACACCGCAAGGAGTTGGGATAGTGCCATCTCCCAATTTTAGTCTGTGAAATGTGTCAAAGCCTGGCTTTACCTAATTGTAGATTTATATTGGTTGGTTCAATTTCTTTGCTCACAAAGTTCCATGTGACAAGCTATAGCTAGTTTTATTCAAGCCTTTGCGGGCGTTATCAGCGACTGTATTTAAAAAACCTCTTCAGTCCATTGATTTTTAAGGCTACTCCTACTGTGATTGGAGTTTGATATCCGTGGGGACACTGGAGCCGAAGATTCTTTCAATCACCTAGGGCTTTTGATGCCAACTCCAAAAGGCGAGTTTATTTCAGACAAGTTTACTACAGGGGTTTTTGCCTACCACGAAATGCGATTCATTGCCGTCATTGACATCAGAACCTCTGGGTCACCGTGCTTTAGACTGGTATTCGTAATCCGAATAAATGGCCTAGACATTCCCTAGAATCTGTAGTAATAGCGTAACAAGCCTCGAACCGATTTAAATTAAAAGTCAATTATTAAGCACATGAACATCCTCATCTGACACAGTTTTTATAATTAGTGACTCACGTCATAAAATCTCCATAACACACCATGCATATTGGTCGACAAGTTCAGCAATTCCTCGACCAAACCATAAGTCACAAGCACAATTCATTTCATTGCCTGTTAAGTGGGTGTAGTTCGCACTCGATTTGCATTTCCAGGCTTCTGATCAACATATAAAGAGAAATATGCAAATGCTGAGCACAGCAAGACATACCACGTCTTCCAGCTATCTCAGAGCAAAAAAATGCAATCAACATAAAACATGTTTTCCCCGTTGAACTTGGGTATTGTGACGGTGTGACTCAAGATCACAGCAAAACTTTAGTCGAATCGAAAGCAACTATGTATACCTTGACTGGTAGCAGCCGCCTGGGAGTCCGTGACATCTAGCCGAAACGCCAACAAGTCTACAGGCGATTGTTGTCTGGCAGTTTGAAAATACCTTTAGTTGCTATGCGTAGCATATCTGCAGAGAGCACAGAATAAACATTTTTATGCTGATAGATACATTATTCATATATGGATATAGATACGTATGCATAGTAAGTGACGATCGGCGTGTGGTTTAGAGCCTTGGATGGAATTGAAGTGGATTTTTCAATTGCAAGTATGAATTGGCTTTTAACGAATGGCAAATTAATTATGCACCCTTCAACGGCTTTTTTTCAAAACAAGCTCAACTTAAACTTGAAAATAAAAATAGAGAATACAAAAGGCGTGCACGTTGTATTGATTGCCCTTTAGAATTACTGTATCAGCGGAATTAGCATCCTATTCACCAAGTTTCGACCGGCCGTCATAATTTTGAAAAAATGCGAAAACCATCTGATCCTACCTCTCACAGCCTTATCTAAATGTTCCATTTCACAGAGATCTTTTCTTAGCTGTGGAAAAATGCTTACATCATCCCGATTGACAAAAAAAGGAGAAAAAGACTTACCTCGCGGTCTCGTATTTGACGTTCGTAGTGATGCAGCTTACCAACTTCATCCACATTATGGCCACTGTTCAAATCTGGAATTTAATTTCATGTGGTTAAAGTGCCATTTCCGTAAGTATTTTATTTACTTCTGTTCTGTTTATAGTAGTCTAAACCTGGACAGCAAGTCGACCTATAACGAGTTCGACTTGCTATCCGACGCCTAATATTGAAGATAACTCGGCTAAATACCTTGAACTTGTTCCTCACCTCTCATCCTAACAAATATTCTATTGACACATTGTCATCTCTTGGTTCGTCAGGCCTCTGTGTACCAGCTATGTCGCGGACTCTACTCACTTAGTTAGAGAACAAATTCCTGAACGAATCGGATGGCTGTACAACTTCTTTAGAAATCTCAACTGGTCACTATGCTTCCTCGACAGTGATGTAGATGTACATAGATGCAAAGGTAGCAAAAACTTGGTTGATCGTAAAGAACACAAAGAATTCTGCCTCGTCTTCAATCCCCACGCTCGTTTGCAGTCACATTCCCAGCTGTCAGCTCTTAAGACAAATTCAATTCGCATGCTGCACATTACCCAGTTCAAAGCTTCCAGGTTGCACTCCGTGTTGAATCTTCCATGAAACAAATCCAACTTCACACTATTGCAATTGCAAGAATAATTAAGGATCTCAACGTGCACAAATCTGTTCGCCCTGATTTTTGCTTTTCTCCGCTGTCCATTGCTTAAGCTCTTTCAACTGTCCTACGCTTTCGGTCTCTTCCCGAGTTAATGGAAAACAGCATTTGTCAATCTGCATCCATAACACTAAAGTCCTTTTTCTGAAAAAAAAATCTGAATCGAGAAAACTTTTCAATGATTAGCAGTTCCGGTTTCCACAGCAACAGGTCCACTGGTAATTCGATGGCATACCTCATCGAAAAGTAGAAGCAATCTTTGTAATTTGACAGAATTTGGCATATAGTATCATCTTTTGGGTTAATTCAAGACTGTTATTCACCAAATAAATTATGGTGTTCCACAAGGCTGTGTTTTGTCACCGACACTTTTTCTCTTTTTTTTTATAAATGATTTCCCGTTTTCTACTTCTACTTCTATTTCACACCTTCGCTGAAGACACTCTTTCTAGCTTTTCATATTCCTTCCTATACTTGTGTTCCTGCTCTTCAGCCGAAGATTGGGATGGCAACGTACATATGTTAGGCACATTAATTTCCGACCTCTATGACCTAATGGGGAAGTTGACTTGAATGCTAAAACCGAGTGCTGCCTGGCAATTGTGTGGTTGAAACTAAAAAACATTCCATCCTTAGTATGTGCGTTAATAAAACGCAAAACTTAGTTAAATAAAACACGTATTTAAGGTAACAAAGATCGCTGCGTGATATCTAAGTTTCTATACAACGTCTATATCCTGTTTGGTGCTTCCAAAACCTCTTTGCACCTGTTAGATATAATTCAAAGCTTATAAGGAACATTTATATGGCCGTCACTTGACTCGCTTGAACAATCACGCCATGTTTTCTTCGCTCTTTCAAAAAACAAAGCTCAAGCGAACTGGCCAAGTGCATTCCTCCCATTCAAAAATTCAACCTGAATATTCGTCATTCTAGGAATGCCCAACAATTCGCCCTTTAGCCTGTCTTCGGACATACAGCTAATCCGACATATTTCCCACATATTACAATCCACAAACATTTAAAGTGTAACGGGAAAACTCGTCCCTTCCTAATTCTATACTTACGGCCTCAGTTGTAGCCTGACAATGATCACTTAAGTGGTATTCATAAACGCTTTAGAACGGTTAAAAAAAAAGACGAAAAAGAATTAGATTCTGCTGCCGCCGGCTTCTCCAATTATATTTCTCAAATGCGCTTGGTTTCCCCCTTGATTGCTGAGTCTCTCAAGGTAACTATCTCGGCCCAATGATTTTTTTTTTCATGAATCGTGACATATTCGTATATGGTGATGATATGAAAATTACTAAACATATTTACATCTCCAATCCAACCTAAATAGATTCCCTCTATGATGAGCTTTCTCATACTTCTGTTCGCGCTTTTTTCATCTTCCAGGGCCTATATTATGGGCCATGGTTAAATTCACCCTGCCAACGCCTTTGTTGACGTGAGGCCGGAAACTCGGTTATTTCGAGTCCGCATACAAATCAAAAAAAAAATTGTTTGCTTATATAGGTATACCCACCTCTACTTCTTCTTTTTCGGCGCTACAGCTTATGGCGAACCTGGTCTTCCTTTGAAAAGCCCCTCCAACCGGCAGGATATTTTGCCAGCAGTCTCCAGTCCCTTGTCACTTGTTTCCACCACATTAAATTTGACCGTCCTCGACGGCGTTGCCCCTCAGAGTTAGATATAAAGGCCTTTCGGGCCGAACCTGTGGTGTCCATCCGCTCTAGATGACCTAGCCATCGTAGACGCCGTGCTACATTCATTCAATTCATACAATTCACTATTGAGTCTTCTCCTCCATTCCCTATTTATGCAGATCGGACCAAAAATCGTACGCAGAGTTTTTCTCTCCAAACGACCAAGGGCTTCCTCATACACTTTCGATAAGGTCCATGTCTGCGCCATAAAGCAGGACCGGGGTGATAAGAGTCGTGTAGTCTTAAGTATTATGGTCACCTTGGTTTTCCGAGAAAGGGCTTTGCTTCTCAATTGCCTTCCGGAGCCAAAGATGCAGGGGTTGGCAAGAGTTATTCTGCGTTTGATTTCGGCGCTGTTGTCATTGCTGCATGTCCTCAACTACCTCGAAATTATGCCTATATGTGCGCTCTGACCAAGCTTCCGCCTCAATGTTCATAAAGACCTCACTGACATCTTGCTGAGTTCGCCTAATTACGAGTATGTCCATGTCATCGGCATCTGGGAGCAGCTGATGAACCTCGTGAACCTCGTGAACCTCGCATTGACCAGTGAATTTGGAACGATTCTTTCAAAGACGATATTGAAAAAGTCACACGATAGCGTGTCGCCCTGTCTAAAACCTTTTTTGACATTAAAGGTCTCGGTTAAGTAGCTTCCGACTCTGATGGAGCAGCGAGAGTTCTTCAATGTCGTCCTGCACAATCTGACGAGTTTGGCAGTAAGCAGTTTTAAAGTCGACAAATACATGGTGAGTGTCGATCTGGAATGATCGATCAGGATCTGCCTTAGTATTTTTGATTGATAGTGGACTTCCCGAGCCTGAGACTACACTGATATTGACCAGTCAGTTTATTAACGAATGGATTAAGGCGTTTATATATTTAGGCTCATAACCACTAGGTTAGCGTAAGTTCCCAGGAAGTACACTCATTTGAATACGTATCTTCGCGACGCGTCGAATAGATGACATAAAAATGGAGAGAAACAAAATTAGAGTTGTCGTCAAGTACCTCTGCTTGAAAAAACTGTCTATCAAGGACAGCGATTTGGTAAAAACATTAGGGAACTCTGCTCCTCTATAAGTACGCTAGGCCAACGAGTTTAAGCTGGGCAGAACATCCACTGAAGATGAACATCACGAAGAATGCCCATCATTAGTGAAGATACGTGAAAAAGTCGAAAATGTTGTGTTGACAGATCGAAGAGTGACCATCAGGCATATAGCTTAGGTCACAAGGATCTCCTATGGCAACGTTCAAAGAATCCTTGTGAATGAAGTGCATATGAAAAAGGTTTTACGCCTTGGGTTCCAAGAATGTTAACCAATGAGCAAAAGAAAAAAAACGAATCGACATTTCGAGGGTGAATTTTGAGAACTTTTAAGAGGATCAGGAAATATTTTTGTTACGTTTCGTAACCACGGAGAGACCTGGGTCCTCCAAACAACAATCGATTACTTGGAAGCGAGCCTCTTTCGACGGGGAAGGTTATGGCATCCCTTTTTTGAGATGCTGAAGGAATACCTTTGGTGAAATATTTGTAAAACAGAGCCACTATTTCGGGTTCTACCCAGTCCAAATAAAAATATTGCGGGAGGTTATTAGAGCCGCAGTTGCGATGGCTGTCATTCAAGAAACAGGATTTGAACTGCCCGTACACCCGTCCTATTGGCTAAATGTAGCTCCTAGTGACTTCTGCCTCTTTCCTCGACTCAAGGAACACATTCGAGGCAAGAAATTTGAAAACGATAGCAAAGTTAAGGCCGCTGTTGAGGCGACTTGGAAGGTTCAAGGCAAAGAATTTTTTTCTAAGGGAATCGTGGGCTTAGAATGGATCAAATGTGTTGACTTGTTAGGAGACTATGCAGAAAAATAAATCACTTAATTATAATCAGCGTGTTTGATTTTCTTTATCATAACTTTTGGATCACTCCTCTGTGCCATTCAACGTGGGTTTATTCGTGTTGCTCTTCCTGGCTTTTCTTGGGCTGATTCTTATATTGTATCATCTTATAAGGTTCGCTTGCAGACAAACCTTATATTCATGACCTACTTAGCGGTGATTGCCATGATTATTATTAAGACCAATCCTTGAGACCTTCGATCTATGCCTCTCTTCAATATCTACTAATATCGAACGAGCCATGGCTACCGTGGGCAGTAATATACCACTGTGGTCAATGCTTTCCGAAGCGACGCATTCCCACTTAGGCTGTCGTCACCGTCACCCTTCAACCTTTCCATAACTGCTTTCCAGTATTATAAATTTATATTGGCAAGATTTTTTGTTTTTGGCTAAGTTTAGGGCTAAGTGGGCGTCAAATTAAATATGCAATCTAGGATTAAAGGCAATTAATAAAGCGAATGAGCTTTAAAGATTAAAGACAGGGCATAGTTATTCAAAGATTTATTTCGTATTTCATATTATTTCGTATTACTAACAATGCGAGAGATATTGAACTTATCCGAAAGGCGCAGTAACACTACATTCGTCATCGAATGTGCAAATGCTCGCGTATATTCCAGTGCTAGCATATACTCTTGCAAGCAAACAACAAACAGATACATGTAAGCTTGGCAGCAGAAAAAAAAAAAGAAAAAAAAAAATTCATAAAATCACTGTGATGTATGCGCTTTACGATAATGGTTGGCCTTTCGCCAACTGGTCAATGACAACTGGAACCCATGTACCCATGCCCCTAACCCCTATACCTTAGAAATGTTTTTTTCAACCATACCTATCTGCGATCATAGTTTGTTTTTATTTATCGATTAGAACTTCACGTTTTACGGCACTTCCCAGGCAAACTATAGGTATGTCCCTCAAAACAATTTCAACTTGATGTTAACTTTTCATAACGTAGTCGTATCTATATTTTCTCCAAAAACAGCACGCGTGGGATGTGTAAGGTTGGATACACGTCTTGGCCAAAAACAGCCTGCGAAATAAGAATGAAGTCGCACAACGAAATTCATAACAACGGAATTTATATTGAATAGAATCAATCGCGTATCTCGTGTGCTAAGTACGCTAAGTCCTTATCTCAGATTTAAGATCCATAATATGAGTAATTCATAAAGGTCAATGTAACAGACCAGTTAGTATTATCGGCGGAAGGAGAGAAGCTGTTAAAAAGAATATTTTAAGGCGGCTCAATAGGTAGTGGATCTCTGACGCTGATGAAACGGGTATCGAATGCCGACAACATTTAAGTCATTCAAATTGTTGTTTCACGATTCTTTCCCTTTCACTGAGTATTGACCAAACTCCCTATGGTCATTATAGATCCTTTCCAGTTAACAATGATGGCCCAAAAACACTTGCCCAATATTTTTTTGATAATTTTTAAAACGTAGTCTTTTACCTTGGAAAGCTGGGGTAGGGAAGACTTATACAAAGGCTTTCCTTCTGTCCGTCCGTCCGTAAGCATAGATCGAACCAAACTTGCCGAGTAGCTATGAGTCTGAAACTTGGCTCTGTACTCTATACATGATTCTGAGCTCTTGGCAACCGGTTTTAGAACCCTAGCTACTGTGGTTTCTGAGATTCAAGTGAAAGTTTGCAAAATTTAAGGTAGAAAACATGGAATTGTAGCCTTTCTCCCGGCGAGCTAATCCCATCTTGTTTAAAGATGGTATCGGTTAAGTGGGCGCCGTCATTGTTCATTACCATTTGAGTCTTTTTTATCGCATTTTTAATCACTTCGGGCGATAAGTTTTCGAGTCTTGATAAGTTTAGAGTCAATGATTTGTTTTAATAGACCCCTGACTTCAAAACCACCGATTTTTTTAGTTTTATAATAAACGTTGAAAAGTCAAAGGACTCTCGTATCCAAGTTGAATTATTATTACCCCCAATTTGAAACTCGGAAGTTCAGAGCCTCGTTGACCACCCGTCGCCAAGCTTCCCTGTCGTGAGTGTGTTCCTTCTATATTTCGCTGCTCTGTCCCTAGATCCATCCTTACATGGTCCTCCCATTCTACGAGTTTTTTCGTTTGACTGTTCGTCAACTGTCCATTCGTTAGTGGGATTTTTTGGGCATTTTTTGCGGACTTATTAATCGCGATGAGTCATTGGTCGGGAGCACACCGTGCATTCGCGATTGAGCAATATCTGAAAACGGGCGAATCGTTCGTTCGCGCGCGTCGCAATTTTTGTACTCACATCAATTTACGCAGTCTGAGAGATGGTCCGAGCATGTAACTTATCCGGTCGTGGGTGCAAAAGCTTAGACCAGAAGGGACAATGCTGAACAAAACACCTCCGGGACCATCAACATCAGCAGCGGTGCCTAAATATGCCGCTGAAATTTGACACGAAAGACTGCGCCTTCTACAGGAATGGAAAAATCAACAATGTTCAACCCATACAAATTCCAAATCGTGCAAGGTCTAAAGGAAGGTGAATATCCTTTGGGAGAAACCATCGCAAGAACAATGCTCGAATGTTTTCGAACAGCACAAACGCTTGGCAACATATTGTTTAGTGCTGACGGCTACATAAATAAACAGAACTTGCGTTACTGGTGCCCAAACAACCTTAGAGAATGCTATCAAAAAAGTTTGTATCGACTGCCCGAGCGATAATTAACCAGTCACTGCTGAAGTGTATTGCCGAATGATGGACGAGTTGCCGGAACTCCAGCTGTTCCTCGGGCACAACAACAGAACGCTGTTTCAGCAAGAAGCTTCTATACGACACACGCCTTGGATCTCGATGGAGATTTTCCCGAACAAATTGATCAGCAAATATGAAGACATATCCTGGCCACCTCGGTCTCCGAACCTCACACCATACGACTTTTTCTTGTGGAGATACCTCAAGTTAAGGGTTTATAATAACACGAACAATTTAGGCCCTGCAAGGAAATACTCGCTGCGAAACTGTCGCCATTGAACCAGCTCTGTGTCCACGCGCTATTGGAAATGTGAGGGTCCGTCTGCAAGAGTGCCTAGAAGAAACGGGCGTCAATTAGAAGATATTGTTCTTAAAAAAATAAAATCCGCAACATGAAAGCGGCGCAAAATTATCATCCAGTTTTGTTTCTCAAATACTTTTTTACTAAATAAAAATAAAGATTTCGAGTGATGGATATCTTTATTTGGAGCTTCATAATTTTTTTCTGTTAAGTGGAAAAGATGATATCCGTCAAGTGGCTGCCGCCAGTGTTGCTACACATTTGTACCCGTTTCATGGCATTTTCCATGACCTTCCGCAAGATTTCAAATGCCTAATATTCTCCTTAAGAGCTGCGATTGCCTGTAGGCTTGTTCGCATAAGCTCGTGACTTCAAGTTGCCCCAAAGCCGACGATTTCGCGGGCCATGCCAAATCACAGAAACGGGAGATTACGCGATCAGCACACACTTCTTTCCCAATATCTATTGTGGCTCGTGCTGTGTGTGTGGTTCGTCTTGTTGAAATTGCATGTTCACCAAGCTCCGCCCATCCAATTCCGGCAGGAAGAAGGCGTTTATCATGGCCCGGCAGCGTTCTCCAGAAACATTGATCTTAATGCCGATGGCGTCCTCAAAAAATAAGACCCAATCACTCCTCCCGCGTGAACGCTGCACCACACAGTGGCTTTGGCTCTTCATGCATCACACGGGGGTTTTCAGTGCCCCAAAAATGAAGATTTTGCTAACCGCTTAAGTGGAAACGCGCCTCGTCGCTCATGACAATTTTCGACACAAAATCGTCGTCTTCGTTGTTGAGATTAAGGACGGGTTGACAGTAATTCACCTGTGAGTGACAGCTAACAGGCATTAACTCAAGCACTGTTTGCACTTTGTACGGGAATATGTGTAAGTCTTTCATTAAAATTCGCTGCAGGGTCCGCCTGGTGATGCCCAATCGCGTGGCCCGTCGTCTGATTGATATTTATTCGTTCTCAGCGACATCGGGAGTCACAGTGGCCGAACGACAACGACCGGTGGCAGCCACGCCCTGCATGGTCTCTGGTGGTTCCAGTCTGTTCGAGTCGAGTAGCTAAGGGCCGGAATGTTTGCCCAGTTGCCGCGACACAATTACGAAATCCACGTTAAAATTCACGGTGCGCTAACACCACCCACCGATTATTGATCAAAATAATCGACACAATTATTCCAGGCTCTTGCGGAGTATAGCACTCCATCGCTTATCTGTTTCTATACTGAAGCTGTCTAGTTTATAAATATAAAATATGATTGACGTACGACGAAAATTTGCAAAAATTATAGCATCTTCCGATAGGGTGATTAATTTTGCGCCACCTTGTATATTGTTACTGACCGACTTGGATCGATCCAAGCTTCGCAACTGACTGTACTCGATAAAAGCTTTGACACTTTCTCAACGACGAATTCGAAAATTGACTGCCAAAAACGACATAAAGAGCGAAATAAATAAAACGGCGCATATGGGCAACGCGTGCTTCATCGGGATGAACGAGCTATTGAAAACAACTCTTTTGTCTAGCGTCTGGTATGCCTGAAGAACCCCGATTCCACACCAACTACAGGAGAAGACAGCTAAAATAAAATTTTGAAACGCAATATTCTGCAGAAAAGCCTTACAAGGCTTCGCGGAAACATATAACCATTGTACAATATTTCCTGAAAATAAAATAAAAAATAAAAATAAAAGCTCCAAGAATTTTCCGAGTGGACGAAAAGTCAAAAGAATTAGTGAAAAAAACCGTAGCAAAAAGTACGCCAGGAAGGTGGCACCATGGATAGGGGGATAATACATGAACAACATATAAGATGAAACATATAAAGAACGCACTCATGACAGCTTAGCGAAGTGTTGTCAACGAGCGTTCAGAAAAATATATAATTTTTTGAAAAAAAATAATATTCAAAGATGAAGGTAGATTCAAAAATATTCAATCAAACATGGAGGAGGCAACATCATTTTCGGCAACCACTCTCACACTCTGAACCCAACTCCCTCCACCTAATCAGCTTTTCACAACACCCCCTTCCCTCTTCCCTCCTCCTCTTTCTTAGATCCACTCCTCCCTCCCACGGCCAAACTCACCAAACATTTCGCCGAGCTTAACGCCGAAGACCGCTATGTTATGTCACGTTTAGGAGACAGAAGAATCAACGAAAATGTACGCCTCCATTTGCCTCTACCTTCACGACAAACCTGACTCCGTTTGTATCGACGGCAAAACTAAAACCAACGTCCTAGTTTCAATCCTAGAAGGCTTACCCACAGACCCCCACGTGTTAAAAAAGACCTTTATCCGGTTTCACGAAAGCCTTAATATCTCTCCCATTGATGTAAATAACGACCTCTCCACATTCGCCGCCCATGTCAGCTCAAAGCACATCGCACACCTGCAAAGTACCCGCTCTAATTTCAAAAACTATTTTAAATCCTAGCCTAAGCACTACTACATCTCCCCACCCATCGAATATTTCTTACAAAAACATATTCCTGCACTATCAGAACGTCAGAGGATTATGCATCAAAACCTCCGCAGTACTCCTTACGATATATTTGCCTCAACTGAAACGAATTTTTGCTCCAGCATTGGAGACAGCGAGTAATTCACCTCAGATTTCATTCTCTTTCGGGCCGATGGACGCGACAACTCTGCCAATCCGGATGGTCGCGGAGTTCTCTTAGCAATCCATAGTCGCTATGGTCCCTTGCTCTTCAAATCGTCGAATTCCGCTGACTTCAACTTCACTTGTGCCTCAATAAGTCTTCCTAAACGGAAACTTTATCTTGCCTGCTGTTACTTAAGACCCTCACAACCTACACACTGATACCAACTCACCGTTGATCTCATCGACTCCATATTTAATATCACCGAACCCAATGACATCATCATCATCTGTGGCGATTTCAATCTCCCACACCTGAAATGGGTTCAATCCGATGATGAGACCCACTACATCGTCGCTAACCCCTCCTCATGTAAGAAATCCTTTTCACGGATCATTTCTCCGACTCCGGCCTTCTGCAACTCAGTAACATCACTAATAATATGGACGGACAACTGACCTGATTTTCTCATCTGATGCCGTAAACTGCGTTGTTACCCCGAGCAACCATTTTCTCTATACTTTAGACCCCCTTCATCCACCTCTATCGGTAACTATTTTACTCGAGACCCAATTCACTATTCTTCCTTCCGAAAATACGTACTGTTTCAATTTCCGGAAAGCTGTATTCGTGAAACTAAATAATCTGCTCAACAATGTTAATTTTAACTTCCTCCTTAACCCTAACACACACATATCCTTAAATGAAACCGTTGCGCTATCTTACACCAAAACCTCAGCTGCTTCACTCTTTCAGTCCCATACTCACCAGAAAAGAACCACACTTCATCTCCGCCCTGGTGTACCAAAGAACTACACTCTTTGCGCAATAAAAGAAACAAAAATTGACACGCCTATCTTAGATCCTCATCTGAATGTGACCTGTCTAATTACATGCAGTCCTACACTAAATTTGCACAGCTATGTGAATCACCCTACCACTGATACCTGAACAGAATGCAATCCTCCCTTATCTCTAACCCCAAATGTGTTTCTTCCATTTTATTATTACAAAAAGAAAAACCGATAGCTACCCCGCTACATTTAACTTTCTCAATAACTCTTCCAACGAGCCCGAAGTAATCGCCAACTACTCTGCTCATTTCTTCAGCCAATCATTCAATGACCAGGATCTTCAATCCGTTCACGACTATTTTCGATATTTAAAAGACTGCCTACAGACGTCTCTTGTCTCACTGAACATAATTCTCAACCTAATCGCCGAAAAAATACACAACTTAAAGGACAACTACTATCCCGGTCCCGACTGTCTGCCATTGTTTTAAAAAAGTGCGCGAACTATCTTATTCTACCCCTTACTGCTCTATTTCAAAGCTCTATCTCTCAAGGACTCCTTCCTAGGCTTTGGAAATATGCTTATCTCATTCCAGTCTATAAAAAAGGACTGAAAAATGACGTGTCCAACTATCCTCCCATTGCCAAGGTCTGATGCATACCCAAACTTTTCGAGAGCATCGTTTATGATGCACTATTCTTTCACTGCAAATCCATATTTTCTCCCAACCAACATGGGTTCCTAAAAAGTCGATCGACAACCACAATCTAGTCGAGTTTATTTCACAATGTTTGTGTGCACTCGAAGCTGGCAAAGAAGTAGACATTGTCGCCACTGACTTCGTAAAGCCTTTGACAAAATGTCTCATCAAACTATTCTCCTCAAGCTTAATGCCATCGGTATCTCTCCCGGTTTTATCTCATGGATCAGATCTTATCTTGAAGATCATCAATATAACGTTATCTTCAAATCTCCTATCTCTGATCCAATTAATGCTACCCCTGGTGTCCCACAAGGTAGTCATCTCGGCCCATTGATATTTATTCAAACCATTAATGATGTTGACAGCGTTATTTTGAACTCTCAGCTCTCATATATGCCGATGATATGATAATATTTAAACACATATCTTCCCCTGTCGACTCGTGCTCTCTCCAATTGGAACTTAACAGGTTCACTACTTGGTGTCAAAAAAACTATCTCGAGCTCAATGTCAGTTAATACCAAACCATCACTTACTCCCGCAAGCGCTCTTTTTCACCACCAAGAACTTACGTCATTCGTAATGAAACCGTTCCCCCTGTCAACTTCTTGGCTGATCTAGGGGTTACTTGCGACCCTGAACTCAATTTTCGCCTCCATTTGGTAACTCTGCCCTCCGTTTCGAGAAACGTTGTTCCAAAGTATCAGTACGAAATCATTATACTTCACTTTCGTTAGGCCTCTTATCGAACCAGCTAGCCAATGCTGGTTACGGTCTTACGAATCCCACATATTGAAGCCATTCAACGTAGGTTCATCCGTTTTACCCTTCATGGCCTTCCCTGGGCCGAACCCGTAGGTTACCACCTTATAGGTAGGTAGGTAGGAGTGGCCGCCTGATATCGAGATGCCAGGCCCAATTAGCGCTTATGCGCCGTTTTGATGCCACCACTCAGTGACCTAGTGTGCTATTATTGGAGTTTCATATCCATCCTGCGGAATTAAGGAATTTGATGATATTACAGAATCCTATTTCCCTGAATTCTGATAGATCCTCGAAGGAGATTTTGCCGAGTAGGCGCTGTCTGGTTCTAGCTAGAGCCGGACATTCACACAGGAAATGGGTGAGAGTTTCCTTTTCCAGTGGGTTCTTGCAACTTCTAGGTGTTGAATGGGATGCCTAATTTAGCAGCGTGGGTACCGGCCTGTCAGATGGCTAGTACAGATGGCTACAATTCTGGCAATCTCTTGTCGGGGTCTGTTAGTTAGGTCGAGGGTTCTTTTCCTGTTATAGGAGGGCCATGTTTTCCTTGATATGACGCAGTTGCTAAGACTGCACCATCTGGAGTTGGCCCTTGAGAGAAAGTGTTGTAGAAGGTTTGCCTTGACCAGTCTAATGGGGGGGGAGTACTGCCTTCGCCAAAGAACAGTCGAGGGAAGAGCCGCGCCTTGCTAGAGCGTCAGCCTTTTCGTTTCCCTCTATTTTGCTGTGGCCAGGAACCCAAATGAGAGTAATGTTGAAATAGTCTCCTGCACAGCTGATTTCATCCTTACACTGTGCAACTAATTTGGATTTTATGGAGTGAGAGTCGAGAGCTTTGATAGCTGATTGGCTATCAATATATATATTTACATCTCTCTTGGTAATAGGATAGCGCGTGAGTAACTTGCAAGTTTCCTTAATCGCCAGTATTTCCGCTTGGAACACGCTGGCCGAGTCTGGAAGTCGCAACGATTTGGAGATATTCAGTTCCGCTGAGAAGATACCCGAGCCAACCCCACACTCCATTTTCGAACCGTCGGTGAAAAAAGCTACCTGATGGTTCTCAGAGTGCAGTCCCTGTTTCCATGCCATCCTGGATGGGAAGTGGACATGGGCGGCTTTATTTGGGTTGTGTATGGTTGTCGTGAAATCGGTTGCAGTCGTGGCCAGGTCACTAGGTAATAGGTCCAGCACCTTGCTATGACCGTAGGGTTTAGATGACCAGAACCCAGATTCTCTGAGTCTAATGGCGCTACAGGCTGCATTATATCTGATGAAGAGGTCCAGAGGTAGGAGGTTTAGGAGTACGTTAAGTGCCTCGGTCGGAGTAGACCGAAGGGCACCGGTTACCCCGATACTGGCCGATCTCTGTACGCGGCTTAGTTTTTTGATGTTGTATGCCTTACTTAGGGCAGGCCACCATACGAGCGCTCCGTAGGGGAGGATGGGGCGGATGACAGCCGTGTACATCCACAGCACCATTTTGGGTCGAAGTCCACATTTTGCCGAAGGTTCTGCTACATGCATAGAAAGCGACACATACTTTCCGTACCCGATGTTCAATGTTTATCTTCCAACTGAGCTTGGGGTCTAGGATAATTCCTAGGTATCTAGCCTCTGAAGACAAGGAGAGTGGCTGGTTGTTGAGTCGAGGGAGATTAAAGGACGGTATCTTATATTTGGTGGTGAACAGCATCAGTTCTGTTTTACTCGGATTGACGCTTAGGCCGCATCCTGAGGCCCAGGCGCTTAGCTTAGTCAGAGCTCTCTCTGAGATTTCGCTAATTACCGAGGGAAACATTCCCGATACTAGGATGACCACGTCGTCAGCATAAGCAACCGCCTTTATTCCGATTCTCTTTCAGGATTTTATCGATAACCAAGAGCCATAGTAGAGGCGATATTACCCCACCTTGGGGTGTGCCTCTATCTACGGTCTTAACTATAGTGGTGTTGCCCATCTGGGCCTGAATGATCCTAGTTCTGAGCATGGATATGATCCATCTGCTAACAAGTCCCTCTACCCCTGCCGTGGTGAGGGCTTCTTGGATCGATTCAGTGTGAATGTTGATGAAAGCACCTTCTATATCTATGAAGGTAGCTAAGGTAAATTGTTTATGGTGGATGGATTTTTCGATTGTCTGCACGACTTCATGCAGGGCGGTCTCAGTGGACTTGCCTTTAATGTAAGCGTGTTGGGACTTCGAAAACTTTGTGTTTCCTAGGGAGTCGCGGATGTGCCTGTCCAAGATGCGTTCGAGGGTCTTCAGGACGAAGGATGTGAGGCTGATAGGTCTGAAATCCTTTGCGGATTCATGACCGCGCTTGCCAGCCTTCGGGATGAAGATACCATACCACCTTATACGGATGGCCTAAAATTAATCAACCCCCAACCCATTAAGAAACGACGTGATGTTGCAGATATTCTACTTATTCACGACCTTCTTAGCGGTAACATTGGCAGCCTCTCATTATTGCACATGATTCCCCTTAACACCAACACACGTAACCTTCGGTCCACGCCCCTTTTCCATATAAACACTCACCGCACAAATTATGGCTACCACTAACCAATGTCCAGAATGCTACGCAAAGCTAACACAAATCTTTTCGACATTCATCTCAAAAAGTCTGGTTTTAGAATTGCCCTATACCACAACCTTTCGCTCTCTCCCTAATCGTTTCCACCCTGCCACCTAGTTAATAAGTTTTTTAATTAAGTTATTTTATAGTTAAGCTATAGTTTTTTTGTTAAGGCTTGCATTAAGCTAATAAAGTGCCCCTAGGCGCGCTATCCAGCTAATAAAGTGCTTCTATGGGGGCGTCAAATCAAATCATAGCGTCCAAAATCTCGAATTCTTAGGTTTTATTCTTAAGCTGTTACATTAAGACTGTTTTTAGAGCAGTCAAAATATTTGTGAGTTCAATTTTTACTTTTACCAAGGCAACGCTCCCAAGCATAAAACCTACAAGGTAATTATGTAGTTGCTTTATCATTGACGCCTCGTAATCGAAACCCTTCATCAAAGCGCAGATATGAACCTAGTTCAAAAAATAATTGAAAGTAAAGAGCGACACACAAATGCATTAAGGTTTTAAGATTTAAGCCTTACAGATTTTTAACAATACGCGGCTTGCTCAGAGATTTGACATACTAACTATGTATGTATATCTTACAACTTAAAAATATTATAACTTCACTTCATGTTTTTGAGCATACCTGTATTGAGAAAGCTTTTGAAAAGCAGTGATTCTACAAGCTTCAAGGTTGTGTTCGATACTGTATATATACACATATAACTAATGCCACATCCCACCATTGAAGATCCACAACAATCATCATAAAGCTATCCCCCCACATGTACCTTACCTACATACATATATGTTTATCAAGACCCTCTTGTCATTTTTGACCTTCATCCTCACACATGGTCATTACTCGAACAATCTATTAATAAACTATTCGCAAGAACAATTTAATCAAGCTAAACCAACCCTCGATTTCATTAGCATTCCTGAAACAATAATCATTACCACATTTGAGCCCCAATACAAGCCAATCGCGACTTGACTCTAATTCAAAACAAGTTCGTAGAAAAAACAGATTTAAATAAAACACGCTGACGGCATAATTGCGTCGTAATAATTGAGAGAAGCTTATTCATTAGTGACGTCTCGGATGACACATTCAATTAAGTTGAGTCTTCAAGCTTCTGCGACGTTTGAATCATTCGATAGCACACTGTTTGGGTGTACTATGACTCAGTATCGTGCTCATGAATTTCAAGCGGTTTCAATGATGTTTTCGTATTGTGGTAGTATAGTCAAGGACATGTGAAGTATTAACCCAAAAGAACTTAAGATTTATTGTGCCGGTGAAAAACAAGGGTAGGGCTCGTTGAATATATTCCATTTGTATGATCACGATTATTGCCATTGTCATCTGATCGCGTGGTAAATATTATGAGTTCTATGGCGAGCTTAAAATAAGCTAGCCTTTGCCTTCTTTGGTTTTTACCTTCGACTGGAAATATAGTAAAGAAATGATAAAAAATAAATGTTAAACTAGAATTAGTCTCTATTTTATTCTTAACGAAAAACTGTTGCATTGTCAATGCTTGCACCTAATGACAAATAAATTGTCACTTTCAATCCGAGCTTTGAGAATACAATGTCGTGGCTGCGGTTTTAATTAGAACGAAAAAAAACTTTGAAGTGAACCACTAGGCCTCTTCACCTGACACGATCTTTATCCAGGTCATGCTGGGTAGGCTCGTGGACGATGCAAGAGGTCGTTGTCCAACAGTTACCGCTGGGGACTTCAACGCATGGGCCACTGACTGACATACGGAACAAACAGCGAGGTGATGTACTGCTAGAAGCCGTATCGTCACTAGACGTAATAGTGCTTAATGCTTTTCGCAGAAATGGCGTAAGCTCCATAGTTAATATAACCTTTATGACCATGACCCTACCATGCCGTCTTATTTGAAGTGCGGACGAGGAGAGCAACCCAGGAGTGCTATCCAAAGAAGGCACAAAGAATGGGGTGGAAACCACTTTCCACATACTGAATGCAGGAACAGTAAATATGATGGTGTAGGCATCTTTTTGTACACTACTGTAAGTGTTCTCGTCAGAAGTAAATATTAACCGAAAGTAAGAAACTATTGTCATATCGTATGATGCTCATACTATCTTATTTCTTTTACTCGTACATAAGCGTACCGCTTCATATGAATGTATAAATACAGCCCGTCATGTCAATTTTCACGCTTCCCAATAAACTGTCGTAAGTAGCACATCTCCTCTCAAGTTGTTTCATTTGACTCGCTCGCCTTTCCTACAAAATTCAGAAGTGGGATACCGTTTAACTTTATCTGAGTTCAAATTATTTTTTTAGTGTTTCAAAATGTCAGAAATGTTTAAACAATTAGTTGATAAAGCGACGGTACCCATCCTAAAAAATATTTTACGATCGTTGGGTTTGAAAACCGATGGAACTAAAGCGGTGTTAAAACTACGGGTCGAGAAAGCAGTTGAATCCTATACGGACGAGAATCTGGAAAAACTCGCGCAGGATTTTATGGCCGATGGTGAGCAAGATAACGCAGATTCATCCACCGAACACGAGTCAGAGGAAGAAACGCTGGACGAATCACCTGTCCATGCACTACGCAACGACGTTGATGAGGAGCTTAATAAGCTACGAGAAGCATGCAGAAAGAGGGAGGAAATCATTTCACTGAAGCGACGACTGAAAGAGCTGCAAATGGAGGATAACGAAGAAAATCACAGTCAGAGATCACATGTTTCGCAAAACTTCAAGGACATGGAAGACTTATTGTGTCCATTTACTGGAGATGACAACTTTCCCATTGTTCATTGGGTAGAACAGTTCGAGGAGAACGCCGAAAGCCTTCAACTCAACGATCGAACCAAGTTCATTTTCGGAAAGAGGCTCCTTGGTGGAACAGCAAGGCTTTTCGTAAGATCTTTGAAAATACGAAACTGGACACATCTCAGAGATGCACTTTTGGGTGAGTTTAAGCGCACTGTTACGAAAGCGGATATTTTTAGTGAGCTAAGTGCAAGGAAAAGACGGCGTGAGGAGACATTGCAGCAATATGTGCTCAGCATGCAGGAAACCGCATCCCATAACCCCATAGAAGAAGAAGATTTGATTCAATTTATAATCAAGGGCATTCCAGATTCCGAACTCAATAAGAGCATGCTGTATAACGCAAACAACATCGATCAGCTAAAAATAGCACTAAGAAAATACGAAAAGTACAAACTTAACAGTCGCGATCATTTCCCGCTTAAATCAAGCACATCCCAGTTTCACAACAGCAGCCGAAATAATCAAAAGAATAATGCATTCAAGAAAAAAGAATACACCAGTAATGCACCCGCCAATGTGTCATGTGCAAAAAAAGAGTTCACGTGTTTTAAATGTGGTGTTCGTGGGCACATAGCCAAAAATTGCTCCAGCAATAAACCAGTTTTGATTGTCAGTGAAAGCAACAACAACAGTCATCACCCACAGCTAAACAGCGCTGATAACAACGAAGACGTTTTAAATGTAGACAACATCCATGCAGAAAACATCAACAACGTGTCTAAACGCAGTTCCGGTCGCATCATGCCAAAGTGTAGCCCAATTTCTAATGATTTTGAAAAAGAAATTTCATACATATTCACCGATGGACATTTCGAATGTGCGTGTACTTTGACGTCGCTCTTGGACTCAGGGAGTCCGATAAGCTTTGTGCAAGAAAAGTTCCTGCCGCAGACTATGATTTCACCATTGGATAAAGACAGTCATACATACTGTGGAGTAAACAACAGCCCGCTTCAAGTGTTGGGAAGTGTCAATTCACGTATATTTTTTGATAACAATAAAACTAATTTATGTTTACTTGTAGTGAAAAATCAGTCAATGAATTATCCAATCGTTTTGGGGAGAAATTTCATCGACAGGATTGGCATGGTTTTAAAGAAAGCAGACAAGAGTGATGAAAAACAAGATCGTATTTTGCCAGTGACAAGCAGCGACAGGTGTAATCGTTCTTCAGGTTCATTATTGCCGTCATCAAGTAGTTCTGCAGAAACGCTTGCAAATGGAAAGGATTTGTCGTCATCATCTTTAAGTCAGTGTCGCAGTTCGCAAGTTGATTATGTAAGTACGTCTTGTGAAGAATCTTTGTTTGTAGAACAAATTTCGAACATTAATGTTTATGAAAACAACGATTCTGATATAAAAGTAAATCCAAACATTCCAATAAGTATTCAAGACAGTGTGAAAAGAATAGTCAAACCAGCTTTTTGTGAATCTGTTAGAAAAAATATTCCTGTAGAGAGTCAGTTCAAAATGAAGATAGTGTTGTGTAGGGATGCTCCATTTCATGGTCCACCGCGAAGGTTGCCGTATTCGCATAAAATCGAGTTAGAGAAGATTCTTAATGATTTATTAAGCCAAGGTATAATACGTGAGTCTAATTCAGAATATTCTTCACCTATTGTTCTCGTCGCGAAGAAAAATAAGGAGCTTAGGCTATGCATAGACTTTAGGGAGCTTAACAAAATTACTGTTCGCGATAACTACCCCCTGCCTTTAATCGAGGATAACATAGACCGGTTAAAAGATAAGAAATATTACACCACGTTGGATTTAAAAAACGGTTTTTACCATGTGCCACTTGAGGAAGAGTCAATGAAATTCACGTCGTTCATTACACCGATCGGACAGTATGAATTTACCAAAATGCCGTTTGGGCTTAAGAACGCTCCGTCTGTTTTCGAGCGTTATATAAAGCACATATTTGGTAAATTGATATTGCAATCGAAGATCTTGACTTATTTAGATGACCTTCTTATAGCGACGGAAACTTTAGAAGAACACCTAGATATTCTTAAGGAAGTAATTAGTATCATCATTGGCAAAGGCTTAAACCTTCGATTAGACAAGTGTGTTTTTTTACAAAGTGAGATCACGTACTTGGGCTATAAAATAAACGAAGCCGGTATTAGTCCGAATGAGGTTAATCTTTCGGCTATTAAGAACTTTCCGCTACCTACTTCAACTAAGGACATCCATAGCTTCCTTGGACTTTGCTCCTACTTTAGGAAGTTTATACACCAATTTGCTAACATCGCAAAGCCTCTGTATGATTTATTGAGGAAAGACACTCCGTTCACATTTGGTCTTAAGGAAATAGAAGTCTTTAATTTGTTGAAAACCAAATTGATTTCAGCACCTGTTCTATCAATTTATAGCCCTAATAATCCAACAGAACTCCACTGCGATGCTAGCTCGCATGGATTTGGTGCAGTCCTACTGCAGAAACAGAGCAATGCCAAATTTCATCCGGTGTTTTATTTCTCGAAGCGAGCTAGTGAAGCTGAAAGTAAATTCCATAGCTATGAACTTGAGACCTTATCCATAGTCTATGCTTTGAGGCGGTTTCGTATATATTTGCTAGGTATTCCATTTAAGATCGTCACGGATTGCCAAGCTCTTGTCCTGACGCTTAACAAAAAAACATTGAATCCGCGAATATCGAGATGGGCGTTGGAGTTACAATCCTATGATTATTCAGTTGAGCACAGGAAAAGCGATCGGATGTCACACGTGGATTCTTTAAGTCGATCTTTCAACATTTTGTATGTGGAGGACGAATCGTTTGAATTTGTTCTAGCCGCCGCACAAAAACATGATCCAAAGATAGTTGCAATTGCGGAAGGGTTGAGTACTTCCGAAAGTCCACACTATGAAATGGTTGATGGACTAATTTATCGAAAAGTTAAACACAAGATTGTTTTTTATGTCCCATTTAACATGGAAGAGCAGGTTGTTAGAACTCATCATGAGTCACTTTGTCATCTGGGTGTAGACAAATGCTTTGAACATTTATCCGGGACTTACTGGTTTCCAAACATGAAGGAGAAGATTAGAAAAGTTATTAAAGGCTGTCTTAAATGCATTTATTTTTCGCCGGACTCTGGTAAATCAGAAGGAATCTTACATCCAATTCCAAAAGGAAAGATCCCATTCGATACGCTTCATGTCGACCATCTGGGCCCTTTTCCTTCATCTCATTGCAACAAAAAGCACATTTTAGTGATTGTAGATGGTTTCACCAAATTTTCCAAGCTGTATCCAACTAAAACCACTTCAAGTAAGGAAGCTATAGAATGTTTGAAAACCTATTTCGCAAATTACTCTAGGCCTAACCGAATAGTTTCTGACCGTGGATCTTGTTACACATCAAACGAGTTTGCAGAGTTTTTAAAGGACAACAACATACAGCACGTCAAGGTAGCAACACACTCACCGCAATCTAATGGTCAAGTTGAGCGGCTGAATAGAGTGATAACACCAATGCTTGCAAAACAATGCGAGTCGTTTACCACAAGTAATTGGGACAAAAACTTAATAAAAGTTGAGTTTGCTATAAACAACAGTGTGAATCGTAGCACAGGTTTTACACCCAGTAGTTTGCTATTTGGTAGGGATCAGAAGGGGAAATTCTGCGACAAGGTGAAAGAGTTTTTAGCGAACAACGTTGATTCTGAAGAAGTTAGTCTAGATAAAATTAGGGAAGAAGCTCAGGGAAAAATTGAGAAAGAGCAACTGAAGAATAAAAGATATTATGACAGCCGTCATAAAAAACCCAACAGCTTATAAACCAGGAGACTATGTCATGATCAAAAACGTAGATACAACACCAGGGGTAGGCAAAAAACTTTTGGCTAAGTTTCGTGGGCCATACGAGGTGAAAAAGGTCTTGAGGAATGACAGGTATATTATAGGTGATATTGACGGATTGCAGTTAACAAGATTGCCATACAAAGGTGTATGTTCCCCGAACAATATGAGGTTATATGCGATGCCAGAAGCTGATTTAAAGACTGGTGAAAACGACAAAGGAATAAATAATACTTATAGAACTGGCGACAACGATCACATTTGAATAACGATCACCTGAAAGGACAGCTGTTTAATTTAAAAAATATATGTTTGTTTGTACCTGCCAAAATGTCGATGGATATTTCTTTCAATGTTTGAAACGATATAATTAATAATGTATCTTAACTTTATTTGTTTTGTATTTCAAAGATATTCGACTTAAAATTTCTAAATTTCAAAAATTCATGAGATGACAAATTCAGTAAGAACGATTAATTGTTTTCAATGTAGTAGTTATATAACTTTTCATATGCATCAACAATCATTTGTAATATTAAAAATATCAACTAAATGTTTATCCTTAAAATTTCAATAAGAAACTACTTTTAGGTAAAGAAGATTATTGTAAAGTATGTCTATTGAATAGTATTCTAACAAATATGTACTATACAAAATGTAATGTATCTTAAGAAAAAAGTTTTATGAGAATTATGTATAGAAAAGATGTTGTAATCGGGTCGATTATGCGGTCAGAATGGCCGAGTTGTAGGCATCTTTTTGTACACTACTGTAAGTGTTCTCGTCAGAAGTAAATATTAACCGAAAGTAAGAAACTATTGTCATATCGTATGATGCTCATACTATCTTATTTCTTTTACTCGTACATAAGCGTACCGCTTCATATGAATGTATAAATACAGCCCGTCATGTCAATTTTCACGCTTCCCAATAAACTGTCGTAAGTAGCACATCTCCTCTCAAGTTGTTTCATTTGACTCGCTCGCCTTTCCTACAATGGCGACTGAGGTTACTAAACAAGTAACTGGGGCTTGCAACTCATCCATGTTCCGGAACAACAAATCGCCGGCCACTAATATATGTATTGGTGGAATCACGAGATAGCAGACCTATGCAGCAAGTACCATCGAGCTAGAAGACTATTCCAGCGGTCCAGAGGCCAGTCCACCTACCAGGATTAACAGATTCTTTATATTGAATGAAGCAGGCGTTAAAACCTGAAAGTCAGGCACCGCCTACAGGACAGTCAGTAAAACTTAGGGGTTCTAGAGCATCCACATCCTCATGCCCTTCACATTTGAAGGGTGTGCATGACCACAGCAGGAGTACGTGAGATCTCAACTGTCACGCTATTGGAACTCCTGGATGTATACAAGCGAATCAACAACAATAAGTCCCTGGGTTAGATGGTATAAGGCCCTTAAAGTAACCGTCATTATAAGCACGAAAGCATTTGTGGAGTTGTATAGTAAGTGTCTAACCGAAGGGGCTGCTCTAGACTAATGGAAAAGGCAACGTCTGGTACTGCCGCCTAAAGGGAATAAACCACCATATGAGCCTTCGTCAGGCGGACCCCACAAGCGGACCAGTAGGAATGCAGTTAAGTGGGAAGGTTATGGTCCTACACTTCTGACCATAACAACGCCGGAAAAAGGAAAAGAAGAAGATGAGCCTTCGTCATACCGTCCCATATATTTGCTTGAATGGATGAAATACTGGAGCGGATTATATGCAACCGACTGGAGGTGGACGTATCGATTTAGAGATTCAAAATCGCTCTAAAGGAGAACAACAAGGCCTCAGGCTTGAATGGATTGCCATCAGAGCTCTTCAAAGCTGGAGGCGATGTTCTGGTAGCTAGCATACGCAAGATCAGCTTTAGAATTTGGGAGGATGAAGGCATGCCCGACGACTGGAATATCAGCTATATATCTACAAGAAAGGCGATCCTACGTCTTGCAATAACTACAGAAGTATATCCTTGCTCAATGTCGCATACAAGATCCTATCCAGTGTATTGTGTGAACGTCTAAAACCGTTCTGCACCATTCTAATCGGCATATACCAGTGCAGCTTCCAGTCAGGCAAAACGACAATAGACCAAACCTTCACGCTGCGACAAGTCCTGGAGAAAACCAGAGAGTTTCAAATCGATTCCCACTACGCATATGACAGCATTCATTGCAAAGTCTTATTTAACGCGATGGCTAAATTCCGGATCCCGGGAATACTGATCCGGATGTGTCGAACCACGCTAACAAAAATTCGATGCACCGTGCAGTTCGGCTCCAGAACCACCGAGCCTTTTGAAATGTACACCGGATTTCCGTAAGAAAATGCGCTGTCATGCGACTGCTTCAATCTCGTGATGAAACAAATAGTGCGGCAGGCCAACGTCAACATGGAAGGTCCAGTTGTTGGGCTACGCTGACGATATTCATATTGTTGCAAGTTCCCAGCGCACCATTGTGGAAGCGTACACAGTGATGGAAAATCAGGCGAAACGAGCTGGTCTTCACATCAATGGGGAGAAGATGAAATATATGCTGTCAACAAAAAAGAGGTCCGTTACCCATCACCTGGGACAAAATATAACCGTTGCTACCTCGGCTTGTTAAAACAGCTAAGGGCCAAACTCCTGTTCCGAAAAAACCGAGGTTGTGCTCTACAAGACTCTTATCCTGCCAGTCCTACTGTATGGAGCCGAAAGCTGGACGATAAGCAGCACAGCAGAACCGATATTCAGTCCTGTCTGCGAGGAAGACGAGTGGAGGAGATGACATTTTTTTTTTTATTTTTGTTGGAGGCTTCTACTATCTGTTGGAGCACTCAGACACAAATACGGGTCCATTGTAGACAGACACCTTGTCTTTATTGTATTTTCCCCGTTGTCCGGAGAAAAGTGAGGAGGGGCTTCAGTGATGTAAAGCTAAGAGATTCGGCATCCACCACTTCGGCCCCAAGGGTGCGCCACCGTGCGCGAGCGAAGGCGGGACAGTCGCAGAGAAAGTGTTCTGCTGTGTCATCCTCCTCGCAACATGCAGAACAGGTAGGCGTCTCACTGATGCCAGCACGTAGAGATGCTTGGCAAAAGTGTAATGGTCCGTAATGACGCCCGTAAGCCTTCTGCAATCATTTCTTCTTGAGGATAAAAAAAATGTTGCGGACTTCTTGCAGACATAAGGCGGGTTCAGGTCCTGAGAAACTCTCCTCTGAGCCTCTTCTAGCAAGTTCATTGGAGATCTCGTTTCCTGGGATTCCAGAGTGATCTGGGACCCATACAAGCCTAAGTGAATTTAGTCTTCCGACTTTGTTCAAGAAGGTCTTGAGTTCATGCACTACTTTGGATTTGGATAGAGGGTTGGACACAGCTTTGAGTGCAGCTTCGCTGTCACTGCAGACGCATATGCCTTTTCCCCTCCACCTGTGTTGCACAACATAGTGCATGGCCATTAGGATTGCGTAAATCTCTGATTCAAAGACAGACGTATATTTTCCACGAGAAGTGCAGTCGAATGTTTTCGCGTTTAAAGAAAACTTCAGCGCCGGACCCCCGTCCAGTCCTGGAGCCATCTGTGAAAATGCGAAGACATTTCATTCAAGGTTCAGTGTCTGGCCAAAGCCAGTCCTGACGCCATGGAAATCTGACTGTGAAGTTACAGCGCAGTAGGATGGCAGGTGTCATTGCGTCAGAAGGCATATCCATGAGACAGGGGTCGTAGGATATTTCTCCCGCAAGTACACTTTCACTCCAATGCGAGTTGTACCAAAGACCATTTGATATATACATATATCTGATATATATGTCAAGGGGAGGATGATTCATCATAGCCCCCGTGCAGCTAAGACAGACCGCTCCTTGGAGTTTGGTGAGTGAAGCCACAGCGTGTTTGCGTGTTAGCCTGCTCCACCAAACAACCGATGCATATGAGATAATCGGTCTTATCATTGCCGTGTAGATTCAAAGGACCTTTTTCGGCGATAGGCCCCATGTTTTGCCAAAGGCACCTTTGCATTGCCAAAAAGCTGACAGTGCTTTGGTGGTTTTGGACTCAACATGCTTTGACCAAAGAAGTTTGCCTATATGACCTGGATGACTCCCAGGTACTTAGCTTCCTTGGATATCGGGATGGAAACGACTTTTATCACCAGCTGAGTAATGCCAGTATTTTTCCCTCTTCTCGTGAAGAGAACGACATCAGTCTTAAGAAGATTAACCGACAGCCCATTTCTCGTGCACCAGTCTTCGATCACATCTAGCGCCGCCTGCGCTTTGAAACAGACATTCGCTAAACATGAGCTGACAGAGAGAGCAGCAACATTGAGAGCATCGAGCAGAGAGTCGACCACCATGCACCATAACAGTGGAGACAAGACGTCATCTTGAGGGCAGCCCCTGTTTACTCCAGACTTGACACATTGTTCGAGGCCTGCATCAGCGATCAATGTCCTGTGCACGAGCATTGCTTTGATCCACAAAACCAGTGCTTCATCTACGCTATGCCGTCTAGCAGCGTTACACATGCTGTCGAAAGTAGCGTTATCAAAAGCTCCCTCAATGTCGACGAAAATGCCTAGTACGTACTCTTTCCTTTCGCGAGCACATTTAATTCTTCCAACTATGTTTTGAAGCGCAGTCTCGCACGATTTTTCGCGCTGATAAGCATGTTGCATGTCCGAGAGAGGATGCATTCGAAGGGCAATTTGCGCACGTGCAGCTCTACTAAGCTTTCCATGCTTTTCAGCAAGAAGGAAGACTGATTGGTCTAAAACTCTTGGCGAGTGAGTAATCTTCTTTCCCTATTTTGGGAATAGGGACCAGCTGTCTTATACCTTTTTGCAGCATAACAGGGTATATCCCGTCAGTGCCCGGCGACTTAAAGACAGCAAATTCAATGGCCTCAGTAGTTGCCACGCGTGATGTAACATACCAGCTACGCCGAGTTGTTTTCATCGTCTCAGTCGCAGTTTCCAATGAGGGAGTGTGCAACGAGCCGATGACAGTCTGATTTCCCGGGAAATGGGTCTGCAATAGTAAACTAAGAGTTTCTGCTTTAGACTCGGTGAAGGTACCATCAGACTTTCTGAGTACCGATTTTCCTCGTTTGAGGACGTTAACCAACTTGCTGGTCGCGCTCAGGGATTTGATCTCTTCGCAGAAGGACTTATAGGAATCATTCTTCGATTTACGAATAAGTTTCTTATATTCCTTCTGCTTCGATCGATATTTATTCCAGTCATCTTCCGAGTTCGATTTAAGCGATCTATTCTTCTGCGAGACTTCTGGCTTCCCTACGAAGACATTGGAGCTCAGCGTTCCACCAGGGAACCGGCTTCCTGCTGGGAGATTTTTTGACAGGACATGCGAATTCGAAACAGTTGGTGATGGCACTGCTCAGGTTATGAACGGCATTCTCCACCAATTGATTTGCTTTGAGTTTAGGCAGGACTTGAGTGGATTTCACAAGCTCCTCCCTTAATCGCACCAAGTCCGTCTTTCTCGGATTCCGCTTGGGCTGCGAGAGGGAGATTCCACACTTCAATTGGAATTCGATATATCTACGATTATGGTCTGACAGCGTAACATCTGGTAGGAGAAGACATAGTCATGAGCTCTATGAGCTGTACAAAGCTAAAATCCGTCGACTAAAATGGCTGGCCACATCGACCGCATGAACACCAACGCTTTAGCTTAGAGGATCTTCGAAACCGAGCGTCCTAGTTCGAGAAGAAGGGGAGAAAGAGCCTTTGGTATGAAGATCAATTGATCGCGGACGCGTGACTCTCCGACTGAGAGCAGCGTGCCCGGGACCGCCAAGGATGAAAAGCCCTCCCTCCATGGGCTGCTGGCCTGAAAAGTAAGTAAGTAATCGCTCTACAGTAGATGCTATTCGGAGGACAACTATGGACAAGAAATATGGAGAGGCGCAAAAAAAGATGATGCCGTAGTAACATTGGACGTCAAAAATGCGTTTAACTCCACAAACTGAGGGTATACAGGGCACTCTCTTAGGTAAAGGGATGGTGGCATGGTCTCTAAAAAAAAATAATGATAAGCTACTACGAGAAACGGTTCCTGCTCTACGCTATCAATGATGGAGTAAGGCAGTAGCATATAACTGGTGGAGTTCCATCAGGGACGATATTAGGACCCGCATATCTAACCATGCTATATCATCCTTTTATTGAAACAATTTTAACTTTGTTCCAAGTCTAATTTTACGACTATGTTGGTCTCGAAACGCGATCATGTTGATAGAAAAACCACCAAAAGCTAGACTAGGTTCTTGACACATATGAATGACTATGTTATGGAAGGGTCCACTTCACTTAGTACGGCGAAATGTTTGCCATAATAAAAGTTTCGTAGTTCCAATATTATGCTCTAGTCACTTTGTGAAAATCCAAATTAGACACCTTTTTTAGAAAGTCAAATTTCATATATAGCAGGCTATGCCCTAAGCTTTTCATTCTTAAAATTGATATCAGTCTCAGTTTATTTTTCGCCTTTGAGTCGAACGTTGTTATTTCTTTAATATAAAAGATGGCTGACACGACCACAAGTGGAACCGTCAAATTATTAACTGAGACTTACGTTCATTTGGTAGTGTTGACCATATGGATTGCATTGGAAATACCAACTATACTACGAGCAGTGTTTGTAAGCAAAAAAGGACGTTTGTAAAAGGAAAATTTAAATGAAATCGATTTGTGTGATTTTCAGGGTAGTACGAGTGATTGGCTTCCGAATATCATGCGATGCTGGACTTATTTCAAGAAGCGGATAAGATCGGCATGTGGGCCGGTAACCTGATGTCAAGTTTTGTCTATTTTTGTCTTATGTATTTCAATTGTTCGAAAAAAAAATTACTAGTACCTGCGTCTGGCATTTTTTCCCAATAAACCACAATTGTATGGATGTTATGTAACAAACTTTTCTGGCAACAACCAAGTCATTGAAGTTGTATATTACTGTGATTTCGGCTCATGGGGACATGTGGGACAAAGTCCCTTCCAAGTCAAAAATTAGGCTAGGAGCATTGACGACAAGTCGTAAGGTTGCAGCCGATGCTAGAGTCATAGAGAAATCTGCTCCGACAAAAAAAGTAAAATTGCCAGATGAAATCCACGTAAAATTGAAACTCCTACCAATACGTAGATCAAAAATATGGGATTAGTCAACTTTGTCGATTGAGATAGGAACAAGTTGTCGAAAAACTAATCAAATTGAATGAGATCGGAAAGAGGAAGGAAAGTGAGAGTGCACCACACTATAGGAAGCGAGGTTCAAATTCGTCGGAAGAAGTGACATGGCGCCGCACGCCGGCTAGTATTGGATGTGAAGGTCCAAGGGGAGGAGATGCAGTAGGGTATTAAGTGCTTTAGTTTGTCGATGTTATAAGCCACCAAACTAGGGAGCCATAGGTGAGGATAGGACGGGTGACTGCTGTGTACATCCACAGGATCAGTTTTGATCTGAATTCCCACCTTTTAGCGAAAGTTTTGCTATAGACGTTGAAAGTTACACTAGCTGTTCTAAGCCCGTTTTTTATATTGGACTTCCAGTTAAGCTTTTGATATAAGATAACGCTTAGATACTGTAATGTATTGGATCAAGAAAAAAAGCACGTGCTTCGTTCCAAGTCTATGAGTAGAATGAACTTTTATTGTAATAAACTTATTAAAGGGAAGTATTGTAAAGGTACAAGAATTCTTAAGACTTGGGAAACTTACATGGATATGGCAGATACTTAGCGTAGGAGGATAGAGTTAGGGTGGAGTTATTTAGCAGCTAGATATAGATTTAGGTTAAGGAGGGGGGGACAATGCCACCTAATCACTGCGGCCTCTAATGGGCCTATTGTGATGTCCCCCATTCAAAGTTCACTCAAAAATCCTGAGTTCATAATAAAACTTAGTATGCTTTTGAGTGAGCTAGCAGCGATTTCTTCTGCCTCCAGATAATGCCTGCCTAGGTGTTTGTGTCGTATACTGATGAGGCAATTAGTGGCACAGTATGTGCTCTGCTGTTTCCGCTTCTTTGGTATAAGACGTTTGTTGACCGGGCAGTGTCCAGTGGGGAATCCTGCGATTATGCGAATCTGACTCCTAGAGAGTTTAAGGAGTTGTTTCGTTCTTTTGAGGGAAGTGGTTGGTAGGAACATCTTGGCTTGTCTGCTACCTTCCGTTTGTGTCCAGTAGTGGTTAGACGCGTTCCTCAACCATACCTTTATGTAGCATTTTATGATGCTGGTAGGTATGTCGCAGAATGGTCTCGGCATCATGAATGGTGATGCAGAGCCATTTCCTGCTAATTGGTCTGCTTTTTCGTTTTCTAAGTTGCCCAGGTATCCACGTGAGGTGAACTCTGATTGTGTTGGCCAGCTGGCGTAATAGTTGTAAGCAGTCCCATACCAATTTAGAGATAACTTCGTAGCTTTTGAGGGCTACAAGTGCAGCCTTGCTGTCAGAGAGAATATAAATGTTTTTATTGGTTATAGCTCTGTCTATATTTTCTGTGAGGCAGAGTTCAATTGCGAATATCAATGCTTGAAATACGGAGTTGTATCTATTTATGCTGTGATAGATATGCGTTCCAGTGTTAGCTCCGTATACTCCAGCTCCAACACCTTCGTTCGTTTTGGATTCATCTTTGCACCGTACATAGGATTGAAGATCGAAGGAAGGTGTATTTTGCTCCCAGGAGTGTCGGGACGGAATTGTGACCTTAAAATTTTGACTGAAGTTGTACCTTGGAAGACAATTGTCTATATGGGGTATTTTTAGGATTTCATGCCTGTTTAGTTCATTAAGAATGTCAGGATGAAATAGCCTGGAATTAGAGTCATCCTCCGCGATAAGTTTGTGAGCGAATGTTATTACTTCTATTTCAAGTTAGAGCTGTACGGAGGTCCGCGATGACTTCTAACGCTGCTGTGGGGGTTGTCCTCATAGCCCCTGTAATACAGATACAAGTCTTTGTAGTTTGTTGAGTTTGGTTTGTACTGATGTTTATTTTGTTTTGTGCCACCAGACGGGCGCAGAGTATGTGAGAATTGGCCTGGTAATGGGTGTGTATAACCAGCGAGATATTTTAGGATTAACGCCCCAAGTTTTTCCTGTGAGACTTTTGCTGGTTCATAGGGAGATCCTGGCTTTCTCAATGGTTTTTGTGATGTGAAAGTTCCAAGTGAGGTTTTCATCTAGTGCTACACCTAGATAGTTGGCTTCGTTAGAAAACTCTATTGTTTCACCAAACAGAGTGGGTTTTTTAAATGTATGCTTACTTGTTCTTTTAGTGAAAGCGACTATGGTGTTTTTTAGGGTTGAAATTTAGTCCAACTTTTATGCACTAGTTCGCAACGAGGTTGAGTGCCCTTTGGAGGAATTCCGAGATTGTGTCTTCGAAATTTTCTTTAATTAGGATCACATTGTCCTCAGCATAGCCTTGGACATAGAAGCCATTGTTGCTGAGTATGCTAATCAGCTCATTGACCACAATGGACCATAGGAGAGAACCCCGCCTTGGGGGCAGCCTTTCGTGGTTTTTATACTGATTTTATCATTGCCTAGTGAGGTGTTTATTTTCTTGTTACTAAGCATGTGTTGAATCCATCTGCATGTGGTATTATCTACCCCTGTGCTGAGGATGCTGCATTGTATTGATCGGTATTGTCGAAAGCATCCCCAATATCAAGAAAGCAACCTATCGCAATTTTTTGTCATTTAGGGATTTATTGATGCGAGCTGTTAATTCCTGAAAAGCATGCGTGGTTGATTTCCCAGGCTGGTAGGCATATTGTTTAGCAGCTAAATTTTCTTTAGACTTATACTTAAGCCACAGCCTGTAGCCCAACCGTATACTCTGGCCAAAGACCTTTCTGCGATTTCACTAATCACAGAAGAGTAAATCCCTGATATTAAAATTACCTCTTCGCCGGATACGCTACTACTTTTATTCCCTTGCTGTCCAGCTCAACTAGGACACCGTTAATTACCAACAGCCATAAAAGAGGTGAGATAACTCCATCTTGGGGAGTACCTCTATTGACGGATTTTGTAAAGAAGCTTTTGCCTAGTTGGGATTGTTTGAGTCTGCTTTCAAACATGGAGACTATCCACTTGCGGATGAAATGAATTTTTCAATAGAATTAGTGAAAAGCGCTTTGGATATCTATACAAATTATCACTGTGCATTGTTTGAAGTGGAGGGATCTCTTAACAGTTCGCATAACTTTGTGCAACGGCGTCTCTGTGAATTTACCCTTGAGATAGGCATGTTGAGAGTTTGAAAAAGGGTTTGTTTTTAATAACTCGTGAATATGCAGATCGAGCACACATTCTACCGTTTCTAGGAGAAAGGATGGTACAATGATGGGGTGGAAATCATTGGCGGTTTCGGAGCCTCTTTTTCCAACTTTTGGAACCAAGGCTTCACGGATCTTTCTGCAGAAGACGGGATCGTAGCTCAGGAGCAAGCAATTCCGGAAGATTGCCATGAGGGGGAAATGACATGCTCCAGTTTTTTTACAGGGATGACCCTCTCCTGAGAGGATGATTGCATTAATTTGTTCCTGAGATTCATAATTTATGACCCGTGTCGGGGGCGAGGAATCACCAGGGTCAGTGCACCCAGAGTTCCAATGTTCCAATGGATAATGTGCATTATTCAAGACTGGGTTTGATAGAGTGTTGTAAATTTCTAGAACTTCAACTGGAAGATGTCTAAGCACGATATACCATCGGTTCTAACAGATTTTTTCTTCTTCAATGATTCGAAGATCGCTAGAAACTCTAATTTCCATATGAACGGTGGGGGCGACTGTTTCGTTGGCGATGAGGTTAACTGTCATCCAGGTCCATATGGTTCAATTTGGGCCATAAGAAATTGGTCAACGTCGTTCTACAGCGCTAGAGTATATGAATTTAAATGCCCACTTTTGCAAACTGTCTACATTCAAATGAATTGAACGGTTGATTGTCACAAACGACCTTTTCTGGGAACCCATGCATTGAACATATTTCGTTCATAGCCTAAACAACACAACTAGCTGACTTTTTTAGATCAAACCACTTGGAGAAATAATCTACCATGACAAGAAAACTGTCCCCTTTGAGTTCGACAATGTCACAGTCAATTTTTAGACAGGCAAGCTCAGGCCGAGCATGAGGAATTAGTTTGTGTAGTTCGTTTGAGGCTCGAAATTTTTCATAAATTCGACACCTGTTGATCATGTTCTCTATGTCCCTGTTCATGTAGGGTTCATGTAGTTTTGGTTATACCAAACTTGAGATTCGTGTTTAAAGTATGGGCTATGAGTGCTTATGGAAGGAAAATTCTTTCATTATAGAAAACAAGACCATTGTCTTCGTAAATTTTATCCCTAATGTTGCAGAAAAATCTAAGGTTGTTAGGGACCTGTCTTTTGATATTGGCCAACCCTGTTTACAATATTGTATTAAGCTTGTTAATGTGTCATCGTCTCTCGTCCCTTGCTGGTACAACTCCCTACTACTAGTCCCCAAGCTATCTGAATGTATAAATTCGGTTCCAATTTCATCCAGGTTAACATAATTATCAGTGCCTACACTTCGTGATGGCAAGTATATTTAAATCACACACTGATAGCTTAATTTACATTTTCTGTACTCGTGTAGAATAGTTACTACCTAGCGGCTTGTTTGCTATCGATACCAACATCCATAAGCACGATTTCTGGACGGCCATAATGTACGAGTATATATTCAGGAACTTCTCACAAACTTCTCCTATTTGAGCAAAGCGGAATACGGCGTCAGACAAATTTTTTGATGCATAGCAAATAGGTTATCCTGCCTGTAGGAGGCAACAACCTAATCCATCCTTGGACGCATCTGACTGTATTAATGTAGGGAGTGAGGGATCAATCCTATAAATAGTGGTTGCTTTTTCTATAGCCTGTTTTACTTTACTCAATACTCCCGCATAGTAATCGTTCCATGCAAATACTACGTTTTTCTTAAGGAGTTCTCGGAAAGGAGCAGTAATATCAGCTAAGTTTGGAATGAATGGTTGTAGGTAATTAACGGCTCCTAAATTAGTTTGCAATTCTTCCTGGTTGCTGAGGTTTTTTACTTTTCTACCATCTACCCTCGTTCGATCAGACTTAACATCTGTATCCGAAATATTTGACGCACTTCTTCTGATTAAACTTTATGTTATGTCTCCTTGATCTATTTAGGACTGCTAGACTCCTGGATCTATTTAGGATCCAGCGTTTTCCCGCCTGCAATCAGGTCATCGACATGCTGTCTAACCTTTGAAATTTCTCGGGTGCAACTTTTATACCAAACAGTAAGGCGTTAAACCTATAACAGCCGTTACAGTGAGTACTAAACACTGTTAAATTTTCTGAATCCGCGCCTAATCGTAACTGCCAAAAATCGCTCCTTCAAGTCCAAGACCGAGAAATATTTGAAATTACGTATTTCCTGTCTAAAATCCTCAAATGATGGCGACATAAAATGTTCCTCTTGAATAGCTGCGTTTAATTCTTTGGGATCCAGCCGAATTCGAAGGTTCATCTTTGTTTTATAGGCAGTATATTCACCTGGGGGTCTGTGTTTAATTTGAAGACGACCATCTGCCCTTCTACAAGCAAGCTTTCATTCCAGCACCTGATTCTATTGATGTTTCTATTGTTTACCGAATCAATGAATAACTCGCCATCACTGTTATTCTCCTGTTTCACAGCAACATCACTTACCGCTCTTCGCTTCTAACACACTGCAACACACCGAACATTTTTTGCCAAAAGCTGGGCACTTCACTCTCATGCAAAATTTACATTTGTGTTTCTCATTGACCCTCTCTGATGACTGTGCATTTTATGGTGCTGTAAATCTGTTATCCACTGCTACTTTCATTCCACTTACTCGCGCCCTTCATAACTTTGGTTTGCCCCGTCACATCCGCTACTCTGTATAGCCTTTCCAATGTGAGATCACCAATTTTCAATGCCTGTGCCCGCATCGTTCGATCCGCTATTCCAATATGACGCTTCTGTCTCTAAGCATTGACTTTTTCTCCTCCCCGAAACTGCAGCTTTCCACCAATGTCGAAATTTCATTTAGAAAATGGTCGAATGGTTCACCTTCCTTTTGGTTCCTCATGTAGAAACGATATCTCTCATGAACAACATTTGTCCGTATTCTTCAAACTTGTTGATCACTACTGTTGTTGTTGATCATTTTCTGCTGCTCTCCAGTCAATCCGAAAGTGGGAAAGAGCTATATGGCATCCGCACCGCAAAAGACGTGTGCTACTCAACAAGGAGCTTTATTCCCTTAGACGTCCCCTAAAAACAAGCTTAGAGAATACACCGTCATCAGAAAGAGAGACAGATCTATTTCGGAAATAGCGAGGACTACCTCCGATTCTGCTGTACACTTTCACGGACCACGGTAATGTTCCTGGTTCCAATTATGTTCTAGCCACTTTGCGAAAATCCAAATTAGACACCTTTTTTAGGAAGTCAAATTTCATATATAGCAGGCTATGCGCTAAGCTTTTCATTCTTAAAATTGATATCAGTCTCAGTTTATTTTTTGCTTTTGAGTCGAACGTTGTTATTTCTTTAATATAAAAGATGGCTGACACGACCACAAGTGGAACCGTCAAATTATTAACTGAGACTTACGTTCATTTGGTAGTGTTGACCATATGGATTGCTATGGAAATACCAACTATACTACGAGCAGTGTTTGTAAGCAAAAAAGGACGTTTGAAGAAGGAAAATTAAAATGAAATCGATTTGTGTGATTTTCAGGGTAGTACGAGTGATTGGCTTCCGAATATCATGCGATGCTGGACTTATTTCAAGAAGCGGATAAGATCGGCATGTGAGCCGGTAACCTGATGTCAAGTTTTGTCTATTTTTGTCTTATGTATTTCAATTGTTCGAAAAAAAAATTACTAGTACCTGCGTCTGGCAATTTTTCCCAATAAACCACAATTGTATGGATGTTATGTAACAAACTTTTCTGGCAACAACCAAGTCATTGAGGTTGTATATTACTGTGAATTCGGCTCATGGGGACATGTGGGACAAAGTCCCTTCCAAGTCAAAAATTAGGCTAGGAGCATTGACAAGTCGTAAGGTTGCAGCCGATGCTAGAGTCATAGAGAAATCTTCTCCGACAAAAAAAATAAATAGCCAGATCCGAGGGAGGAATCCCTTCGACATTGCATGAAATCCACGTAAAATTGAAACTCCTACCAATACGTAGATCAAAAATATGGGATTAGTCAACTTTGTCGATTGAGATAGGAACAAGGTGTCGAAAAACTAAATGAAGCCAAATCCGATGAGATCGGAAAGAGGAGACGAAAACGTAAGGTTTTGGAAGAGTCTGGAAAATGTACGTGATCTTGTGACAAAGAAAAAATAGGATATCCGACGACTTCATTGAAGGTTAATTTATCTGAAAACCAGTCAGAACCAGCCCAGCCCAGCCGACACTCCTTTACGAATATCGAAGAGCCTTGACAAAAGTGTTCTGGGGATGATAGCTACCTCATTACTAGGTAGTTAGGTAAGTTTTGTAGGTTGAGGTGGCTACGCGACTATGCGCGTAAGGGTACACATAGCACCATTTCGAAGCCACAAAACTCTTGAAGCCTAAGGAATGGGAAGGAGGATGTTCATTTATATCCAGCATGTGGAGTTAAATGACCAGAACCTGCGACTTGCCTGCCTCTTGCCATTCGCAGAGAAAATCATGTAGAATTCCCTTTGCATGGGTGTTGTGACAAGTGCGGTAGTGGATGTTAGACCGAATGCCTATTCTGTAAGCGTGAGTTTCTATAGGCCAATGACCCCTACTATTCGCTAAGATTCCAGCTATATTGAGGAGGTCGTCTGTTTTGTTTTTTGAATAGAAAGGCCAGATTTTCCTTGATATCCTGTATCTAGTTTATTTAGCCCACCTACGATTGGTTGTGCGACAGGCCCACAGTTTCAGTAGGGGAGTGTGAGGTAGCCCCGTGTTTGGCTCACTCATCGGTCCTCTGATTCTCCTCTATGTTGCTGTGTCCTGGAATTCAAATGAGCGTGATATCAGTACTGATCTTGAATTTATCCATCAGTTTAAAAAAAGATGAAAGCATAATTGGGACGTGGACGTATAATTTGGGCGAGCTGCGCTGAATATTTTGCACGCTTCCCGGATCGCTAGCACTCGAGTGATCCGGAAAACAGAGTGAATTTGAGATATTCAGTTGTATCGAGATACTACACCGTGCTCCAGCTTGGAACCATCGCGACTGGCTTGCACGCCTTCCATTATTCTCTGGAAGGAGAGTGCACCACACCATTGAAGTCGAGGGAAGGTGGGATGTAGTCCGTAGGGAGCGAGATTCAAATTCTTTGGCAAAAGTGACAGACCTCTGCCGAGGCCATTCGGTCTGGGTGACCCAGAAACCCGCTTTCTTATTCTGATGGCGCCGCACGCCGCCTTGTATTTGATGTGAAGGTCCAAGGGGAGGAGATGTAGTAAGGTATTAAGTAGTTTGTCGATGTTATTACTAGCGAGCCATAGGTGGGGAAAGGACGGACAACGGCTGTGTGTAGGGTCAGCTTAAGCCTGAGTCTCTACCTTTTATCGAAAGTTTTGCTGCAGACGTAGAATGTTACACTAGCTTTTTTAAACCCGTTTCTCTATATTAGACTCCCAGTTAAGCTTTTGATATAGGATAACACCTAGATACTCAGCGCTGGAGGAAAGAGGTAGCGTCGAGTTGTTTAGCCCTGGAAGTTTACGGTAAATTGTGGTATTTTGGTCTTGGTGGTAAATTGCGGCAGCTAAGTTGTCTTTAGGCTTATGCTTAAGCCACTATCCACTTACGAATGAAACCTTCTACTCCAATGTTGCGAAATGCTCTACCGTTTTTAGGAGAAAGGCTGTAGTGGAAATCTTTGGCGGATTCGTGGCCTCTTTTCCCAACTCTTTTTCCAGCTAGTAACAATACGTCTTATCTTCATTTGAAGTAAAGCATTCGAAGGAATGAGTTTGACATTTGAAATAAAGCATTCGAAGGATGCATCTTCGGCAGAAATAATTCAATAACTAAATGCTTTTCAACTTACCACCATAGCATTTATACTATGTTTTAGTTTTCTGTTGAAAAAAGGTGTTCATTTCTGGTTGGTCTAATAATTTCAATATGAGTTCCTTCTGCTACACCAATTATACCAGGAAGACCGCATTTGTTACATTTACACATTTGTTTCTCTTCATTTCTCAGATGGTATGAGGGTATATATTCAGCAAGAGCGTTCGAGCTTAAAAGTAATTAAACATTTTACGGGGCCATTGCGCAGACGTGATCATAAATCCTATTATTCTTGCATCATATGCCGCATTGTTTGTTAAAACCTGGGAATGTGGGAGTGATACTTTTGAACTTGATGGTTTTGATGCGGTGTGTGGAGTAGATGGTTCAGCTACTCGTATAGCTAATTCGAATCCAGGTCGAGAATCTATCACACATGTGCGTCGCAATCTCAAGAACTCTGTGTCAAATGCATCATATAAAAGATACTGTTTGAGTCATCCTGGCACTGCGAACGGATACTGTGAGTGTGAAGGGCCAAATACAAGTTTTTTTTTTAAAATGTGATAAAATGAATAAAATTAATTTTTTTATTATGGCTTTATTAGTTAAAACAAATATTCCCATTAATTATGAATACAAGGTCGTTCAAGTGGCTGCCATCGCAGTAGTGCATTCTGTCGCCCCAGTTTTCCAAGACCTTGTTGATGGTGTCGGGCTGTAGCTCACGGATTGCTTAGATGATATTGGTCTTAAGTGCTTGAATCGTTTCCGGATCCTTTTCGGTTCCCCGCAAAAAAAATCCAAAGGGCTCAAATCGGCTGATAGCACGATTTGGGAATTTGGTGGGCAAAAGATCAATTGTGGCATGACGTGCCATCCTGGATGAACCAGAGATCGTGGTGCGATGGTAATCATCACCGACTGTTGAGCGGAAGGTCTGTTCAAGTCTGTTCATAGCCAAGAACAATTTCTATACGGAAAAACTGTGCAACAACATCAGTTGTGAACGAGAGATGGTCAAAAAATGCTGACGAAGGCATAACACCCGCAGTATAAGATCACTTCAAAATTCATACTCTGTGTGTGCATTTCCAATATAACACCTTAATGACATGGAAACACAAAAAAAAAAAAAAAAGTTATTGTGAACTACAACAACGCGATAAATTCAGTCGAATCTCTCGAATCCTATCTAGGACAACCACCCCGACGAGAAGTGAACGAACATCTTCAACACAAACAAAGTGCTCCAAGACCCGAATTCATCTTTTACATTAGGTATGTGAAAAAATGGGCAAAAATTCCCACCAACTAAAAAAAGGAAATTACGGGCAATAGATGAAGCGAAAAGTAGCCATACTACGTACTAATAAATATTCGAAATCTTTGAGATATGTAAACACTTTTTTGACATTGAAGTTTTTGTCCCTTTTTATTTTATTATGTTTTTATTGTTGGTTTTTAGTTAAATGATTTGCATTTTGTGCTATTTCGTTTCCTCGGTTAGAATAATAAAATATTGGTAAAGAAAAAAATTATAAAGTTAATAAATAAGTCCTTTTATTTCAAAACAAAAAGTAAAATAAATTGTTTTCTTCACTTGTGTAAACACTTTCTTGACAAACTCTATTTATTTTATTGATTCAAGACGTCAGTTTGATTTTTTTTTGATTTTCGAAATTTCGAAATTGGCAAGCTTTTATGAGTTCGTTGGCAATAGTTTTCCCGTGTACATGCGTAGTTGAATCCGGATTCATGTAAACGCGATTCGAGTTGAAATAGAGTTGACTCGACTCTATTACTATACATATAGCTCGACTCGACTAGTTGAGCTAGGTGTGCTGGATCGAGTCGACAAAATTCATGTAAGCCTGGGTCGAGGAGTTGAACTGACATTTTGTCTCTGTGTATGTGGGATTTTTTTTTTGCTTTTCGTTTTTTTCGACATTTTGTTTCGCTTGTCATTTCAGTTTGCCGACAGTGTTGTGTGTGAAATAAGTTAACTACGCTTTCTGGTTGACACAACGCAAGACTAACACAATCAAAGTAAAAGGTCCGTATATACATGTGGGATTGGGCCAAACAAAGAATGAGACACCCTAAGATACGAACGTAACAGACGTACGGGACCAACAACAGCAGACGATCACACCACTGGCAGACGACACGATGAGACCACACGCACGCACACGAACATGCAGCCCGAATCGTTCCCTATCCCGTAGAGTAGAGTAGAGCAGAGAATGAGCAGCAGAGTACCAATCAAGCACTACAAGTAGTAAGACGCACGGGTTACATATACAGTTTGTCACATAATTGTTTGCAAAAGGAAAAATTGTTTGCAATTTCATCTGAAATGTTAAAATTTATGGAAACCCATTGCTTTGGCATTTTTTTCTCTTCATAACTTTATTAATAATCTTATTCTCAATGACTACAACAAAAAAAAATTACCAAAGTTCAAACAAGAATGCACGAAAATAGCAAAAATAAAAACATCTTCATATTTTAATCTGTCAAATAATTGTTTGCAAAATGCAAACATAACATAAAAGAGAACGAAAAAACAAAAATTGTCCTAATATTTAGTGTGCCCACCATTAGCATCAATAACGGCTTGTTGCCTTCTTGGCATTGATCCAATTAGACGCTCCATATCGTAACAGTCCGGTAGCTTTTTCCACTTTTTCTGGATTATTTTAACTAGTTCGCCTTGTCATGTGGAAGCCGGCTTTGCAATCCTCTCTTGAAAAATGCCCATAAATTTTCAATAGGGTTTATATCGGGACTTTGCGCGGGTGTATCGAGCACTTTGCTGCAGTTGTAAAGTCACCAGGTCCTGCACAAGAGTGACTTGGGCTTCGGGTCATTTTCCTGGTATAACTTTATTGCAGCTATTGAGGGTTTTGGGGATTAACAAACCCGAAACTTGCAGCACTTTTGGACAGTTCATTTTGGAGGTTGTCCAAGTAATACTCGTTGGTCATTGTATTGGTGAAAAACCTCACTTCTCCGACGCCCTTGGATGAAATGCATCCCCACATTATGACGGATAGTTTGCCAAACTTTATTGTGGGGATAGTATTTTTGTTTTTCAAAGCTGTATTTGGTTTCCGCCATACAGTTTGAGATCCCTCGTTGTAATGCAACATAATTTTTGTTTCATCACAAAAAATTACATCATTCCAGTACTCTGGGGGCTGTGCAATGCAATGCAGTGCAAAAGCCAGACTTTCATTCACATTTGTCTCCGAGAGTAACGGTTTCTTGCGGGCTATTGGCGACGATTTTCACTAATATCATGACCAAGGGGTATTACTTGGACAACCTCCAAAATGAACTGTCCAAAAGTGCTGCAAGTTTCGGGTTTGTTAATCCCCAAAACCCTCAATAGCTGCAATAAAGTTATACCAGGAAAATGACCCGAAGCCCAAGTCACTCTTGTGCAGGACCTGGTGACTTTACAACTGCAGCAAAGTGCTCGATACACCCGCGCAAAGTCCCGATATAAACCCTATTGAAAATTTATGGGCATTTTTCAAGAGAGGATTGCAAAGCCGGCTTCCACATGACAAGGCGAACTAGTTAAAATAATCCAGAAAAAGTGGAAAAAGCTACCGGACTGTTACGATATGGAGCGTCTAATTGGATCAATGCCAAGAAGGCAACAAGCCGTTATTGATGCTAATGGTGGGCACACTAAATATTAGGACAATTTTTGTTTTTTCGTTCTCTTTTATGTTATGTTTGCATTTTGCAAACAATTATTTGACAGATTAAAATATGAAGATGTTTTTATTTTTGCTATTTTCGTGCATTCTTGTTTGAACTTTGGTAATTTTTTTTTGTTGTAGTCATTGAGAATAAGATTATTAATAAAGTTATGAAGAGAAAAAAATGCCAAAGCAATGGGTTTCCATAAATTTTAACATTTCAGATGAAATTGCAAACAATTTTTCCTTTTGCAAACAATTATGTGACAGACTGTAGATCGTTGTCATCAACGTGAGAAGTGTCGTTCAATAAAAACGACTATCGCAATTGGGGTGATTGTAAAGTTTTTTGAAATAAATCCCACATACTATCTGTCACATCAACTACGTTTGAACTCTTCGATCTTTCGACTACGTTGCGGAAAAACCTGGGTCGAAATTTCAACTCAGTTGCGACTTGATCTTTCGACTACGCATGCAAACGGGGTAAGTAGCACTCAATCCTTCTTTCTTACAGAGTACCGATTAGAAGTAGAATCGCAAATCACTTTCGCATAATTTTGAAATTCGAATAGCAATACAGAGGAAGGGCCCAGAGCTCTATTTATCACTCTCTCGAATACCTTTTTGATATGCGGGAGAAGATCTTCGGTAGATAAGATTTCCTAGATTAGAATTAGGTTTGGATTGCATCAAAACTATTTTCCAATGTTCCAATAGATAATGTGCATTATTCAAGACTGGGTTCGATAGAGTGTTGTACATTTCTAGAGCTTCAACTGGTAGATATATCGATTCTAACAGATTTTTTCTAAAGCGGAGATCCGTTTCAACTTACTGTTTCCGAGATATTTGCTTCTAAACCAACCTCGTATTCGTATGCCTCAGTAGTCAAGTGATCCAAGTCGAAAACTGACAAATTCCATGTTGTATACTTGTCTCGAAAATTCGTCGTTCAGAGTCGCAATAAGGATTAGATCACTGTCATCCATGGAAGAAAAGTGTAGCACCCATCATGAGGGATTGGCAAGTGTCGGCCCTGATCAAACTTTCGCACTGATGCTATTAACTTGACTTCAACCTTTGTACATTTATACAATTCGTCGGACGAAGTGAATGTCGCCCACGTACAAAACCGTGCGCCTGCTGATACACGCAAGATCGACACTAATTTACATAATATGGTGAAATGCTACCGTTTTTTATTAGGACAAAATGCCAAGCGGAAATACGAGTTAATTTTAGAAATTTTTTTTTTTTTTGGAACAATATAAATCATAGGACAAAATAGACAAAACTTGACATCAGGTTACCGGCTCACATGCCGATCTTATCCGCTTCTTGAAATAAGTCCAGCATCGCATGATATTCGGAAGCCAATCACTCGTACTACCCTGAAAATCACACAAATCGATTTCATTTTAATTTTCCTTCTTCAAACGTCCTTTTTTGCTTACAAACACTGCTCGTAGTATAGTTGGTATTTCCATAGCAATCCATATGGTCAACACTACCAAATGAACGTAAGTCTCAGTTAATAATTTGACGGTTCCACTTGTGGTCGTGTCAGCCATCTTTTATATTAAAGAAATAACAACGTTCGACTCAAAAGCAAAAAATAAACTGAGACTGATATCAATTTTAAGAATGAAAAGCTTAGCGCATAGCCTGCTATATATGAAATTTGACTTCCTAAAAAAGGTGTCTAATTTGGATTTTCGCAAAGTGGCTAGAACATAATTGGAACCAGGAACATTACCGTGGTCCGTGAAAGTGTACAGCAGAATCGGAGGTAGTCCTCGCTATTTCCGAAATAGATCTGTCTCTCTTTCTGATGACGGTGTATTCTCTAAGCTTGTTTTTAGGGGACGTCTAAGGGAATAAAGCTCCTTGTTGAGTAGCACACGTCTTTTGCGGTGCGGATGCCATATAGCTCTTTCCCACTTTCGGATTGACTGGAGAGCAGCAGAAAATGATCAACAACAACAGTAGTGATCAACAAGTTTGAAGAATACGGACAAATGTTGTTCATGAGAGATATCGTTTCTACATGAGGAACCAAAAGGAAGGTGAACCATTCGACCATTTTCTAAATGAAATTTCGACATTGGTGGAAAGCTGCAGTTTCGCACAGTCATTGAAAATTGGTGATCTCACATTGGAAAAAGCTATAGAAACATACAGAGTAGCGGATGTGACGGGGGCAAACCAAAGTTATGAAGGGCGCGAGTAAGTGGAATGAAAGTAGCAGTGGATAACAGATTTACAGCACCATAAAATGCACAGTCATCAGAGAGGGTCAATGAGAAACACAAATGTAAATTTTGCATGAGAGTGAAGCGCCCAGCTTTTGGCAAAAAATGTTCGGTGTGTTGCAGTGTGTTAGAAGCGAAGAGCGGTAAGTGATGTTGCTGTGAAACAGGAGAATAACAGTGATGGCGAGTTATTCATTGATTCGGTAAACAATAGAAACATCAATAGAATCAGGTGCTGGAATGAAAGCTTGCTTGTAGAAGGGCAGATGGTCGTCTTCAAATTAAACACAGACCCCCAGGTGAATATACTGCCTATAAAACAAAGATGAACCTTCGAATTCGGCTGGATCCCAAAGAATTAAACGCAGCTATTCAAGAGGAACATTTTATGTCGCCATCATTTGAGGATTTTAGACAGGAAATACGTAATTTCAAATATTTCTCGGTCTTGGACTTGAAGGAGCGATTTTGGCAGTTACGATTAGGCGCGGATTCAGAAAATTTAACAGTGTTTAGTACTCACTGTAACGGCTGTTATAGGTTTAACGTCTTACTGTTTGGTATAAAAGTTGCACCCGAGAAATTTCAAAGGTTAGACAGCATGTCGATGACCTGATTGCAGGCGGGAAAACGCTGGATCCTAAATAGATCCAGGAGTCTAGCAGTCCTAAATAGATCAAGGAGACATAAAGTTTAATCAGAAGAAGTGCGTCAAATATTTCGGATACAGATGTTAAGTCTGATCGAACGAGGGTAGATGGTAGAAAAGTAAAAAACCTCAGCAACCAGGAAGAATTGCAAACTAATTTAGGAGCCGTTAATTACCTACAACCATTCATTCCAAACTTAGCTGATATTACTGCTCCTTTCCGAGAACTCCTTAAGAAAAACGTAGTATTTGCATGGAACGATTACTATGCGGGAGTATTGAGTAAAGTAAAACAGGCTATAGAAAAAGCAACCACTATTTATAGGATTGATCCCTCACTCCCTACATTTATACAGTCAGATGCGTCCAAGGATGGCTTAGGTTGTTGCCTCCTACAGGCAGGATAACCTATTTGCTATGCATCAAAAAATTTGTCTGACGCCGTATTCCGCTTTGCTCAAATAGGAGAAGTTTGTGAGAAGTTCCTGAATATATACTCGTACATTATGGCCGTCCAGAAATCGTGCTTATGGATGTTGGTATCGATAGCAAACAAGCCGCTAGGTAGTAACTATTCTACACGAGTACAGAAAATGTAAATTAAGCTATCAGTGTGTGATTTAAATATACTTGCCATCACGAAGTGTAGGCACCGATAATTATGTTAACCTGGATGAAATTGGAACCGAATTTATACATTCAGATAGCTTGGGGACTAGTAGTAGGGAGTTGTACCAGCAAGGGACGAGAGACGATGACACATTAACAAGCTTAATACAATATTATAAGTAGGGTTGGCCAGTATCTAAAGACAGGGTCCCTAACAATCTTAGATTTTTCTGCAACATTAGGGACAAAATTTACGAAGACAATGGTCTTGTTTTCTATCATGAAAGAATTTTCCTTCCATAAGCACTCATAGCCCATACTTTAAACACGAATCTCACGTTTGGTATAACCAAAACTACATGAACCCTACATGAACAGGGACATAGAGAACATGATCAACAGGTGTCGAATTTATGAAAAATTTCGAGCCTCAAACGAACTACACAAACTAATTCCTCATGCTCGGCCTGAGCTTGCCTGGCTAAAAATTGACTGTGACATTCTCGAACTCAAAGGGGACAGTTTTCTTGTCATGGTGGATTATTTCTCCAAGTGGTTTGATCTAAAAAAGTCAGCTAGTTGTGTTGTTTAGGCTATGAACGAAATATGTTCAATGCATGGGTTCCCAGAAAAGGTCGTTTGTGACAATCAACCGTTCAATTCATTTGAATGTAGACAGTTTGCAAAAAAGTGGGCATTTAAATTCATATACTCTAGCGCTGCTACGAACGACGTTAACCAATTTCTTATGGCCCAAATTGAACCATATGAACCTGGATGATAGTTAACCTCATCGCCAACGAAACAGTCGCCCCCACCGTTCATATGGAAATGAGAGTTTCTAGCGATCTTCGAATCACTGAAGAAGAAAAAATCTGTTAGAACCGATGGTATATCGTGCTTAGACATCTTCCAGTTGAAGCTCTAGAAATTTACAACACTCTATCAAACCCAGTCTTGAATAATGCACATTATCCATTGGAACATTGGAACTCTGGGTGCACTGACCCTGGTGATTCCTCGCCCCCGACACGGGTCATAAATTATGAATCTCAGGAACAAATTAATGCAATCATCCTCTCAGGAGAGGGTCATCCCTGTAAAAAAACTGGAGCATGTCATTTCCCCCTCATGGCAATCTTCCGGAATTGCTTGCTCCTGAGCTACGATCCCGTCTTCTGCAGAAAGATCCGTGAAGCCTTGGTTCCAAAAGTTGGAAAAAGAGGCTCCAAAACCGCCAATGATTTCCACCCCATCATTGTACCAACCTTTCTCCTAGAAACGGTAGAATGTGTGCTCGATCTGCATATTCACGAGTTATTAAAAACAAACCCTTTTTCAAACTCTCAACATGCCTATCTCAAGAGTAAATTCACAGAGACGCCGTTGCACAAAGTTATGCGAACTGTTAAGAGATCCCTCCACTTCAAACAATGCACAGTGATAATTTGTATAGATATCCAAAGCGCTTTTCACTAATTCTATTGAAAAATTCCTTTCATCCGCAAGTGGATAGTCTCCATGTTTGAAAGCAGACTCAAACAATCCCAACTAGGCAAAAGCTTCTTTACAAAATCCGTCAATAGAGGTACTCCCCAAGATGGAGTTATCTCACCTCTTTTATGGCTGTTGGTAATTAACGGTGTCCTAGTTGAGCTGGACAGCAAGGGAATAGAAGTAGTAGCGTATCCGGCGAAGAGGTAATTTTAATATCAGGGATTTACTCTTCTGTGATTAGTGAAATCGCAGAACGGTCTTTGGCCAGAATATACGGTTGGGCTACAGGCTGTGGCTTAAGTATAAGTCTAAAGAAAACTTAGCTGCTAAATAATATGCCTACCAGCCTGGGATATCAACCACGCATGCTTTTCAGGAATTAACAGCTCGGATCAATAAATCCCTAAACGACAAAAAATTGCGATAAGTTGCTTTCTTGATATGAAAACCTCACTTGGAACTTTCACATCACAAAAACCACTGAGAAAGCCAGGATCTCCCTATGAACCAGCAAAAGTCTCACAGGAAAAACTTGGGGCGTTAATCCTAAAATATCTCGCTGGTTATACACACCCATTACCAGGCCAATTCTCACATACTCTGCGCCCGTCTGGTGGCACAAAACAAAATAAACATCAGTACAAACCAAGCTCAACAAACTACAAAGACTAGCTTGTATCTGTATTACAGGAGCTATGAGGACAATCCCCACAGCAGCGTTAGAAGTCATCGCGGACCTACCATCCGTACAGCTCTAACTTGAAATAGAAGCAATAACATTCGCTCACAAACTTATCGCGGAGGATGACTCTAATTCCAGGCTATTTCATCCTGACATTCTTAATGAACTAAACAGGCATGAAATCCTTAAAATACCCCATATAGACAATTGTCTTCCAAGGTACAACTTCAGTCAACATTTTAAGGTCACAATTCCGTCCCGACACTCCTGGAAGCAAAATACACCTTCCTTCGATCTTCAATCCTATGTACGGTGCAAAGATGAATCCAAAACGAACGAAGGTGTTGGGGCTGGAGTACACGGAGCTAACACTGGAACGCATATCTATCACAGCATATATAGAACCAACTCCGTATTTCAAGCATTGATATTCGCAATTGAACTCTGCCTCACAGAAAATATAGACAGAGCTATAACCAATAAAAACATTTATATTCTCTCTGACAGCAAGGCTGCACTTGTAGCCCTCAAAAGCTTCGAAGTTATCTCTAAATTGGTATGGGACTGCTTACAACTATTACGCCAGCTGGCCAACACAAACAGAGTTCACCTCATGTGGATACCTACATCACCATTCATGATGCCAAGACCATTCTGCGACATACCTACCAGCATCATAAAATGCTACATAAAGGTATGGTTGAGGAACGCGTCTAACCACTACTGGACACAAACGGAAGGTAGCAGACAAGCCAAGATGTTCCTACCAACCACTTCCCTCAAAAGAACGAAACAACTCCTTAAACTCTCTAGGAGTCAGATTCGTATAATCGCAGGATTCCCCACTGGACACTGCCCGGTCAACAAACGTCTTATACCAAAGAAGCGGAAACAGCAGAGCACATACTGTGCCACTAATTGCCTCATCAGTATACGACACAAACACCTAGGCAGGCATTATCTGGAGGCAGAAGAAATCGCTGCTAGCTCACTCAAAAGCATACTAAGTTTTATTATGAACTCAGGATTTTTGAGTGAACTTTGAATGGGGGACATCACAATAGGCCCATTATAGGCCGCAGTGATAAGGTGGCATTGTCCCCCCCTCCTTAACCTAAATCTATATCTAGCTGCTAAATAACTCCACCCTAACTCTATCCTCCTACGCTAAGTATCTGCCATATCCATGCAAGTTTCCCAAGTCTTAAGAATTCTTGTACCTTTAAATACTTCCCTTTAATAAGTTTATTACAATAAAAGTTCATTCTACTCATAGACTTGGAACGAATCATGTGCTTTTTTCTTGATCCAATACATTACAGTATCTAAGCGTTATCTTATATCAAAAGCTTAACTGGAAGTCCAATATAAAAAACGGGCTTAGAACAGCTAGTGTAACTTTCAACGTCTATAGCAAAACTTTCGCTAAAAGGTGGGAATTCAGATCAAAACTGATCCTGTGGATGTACACAGCAGTCACCCGTCCTATCCTCACCTATGGCTCCCTAGTTTGGTGGCTTATAACATCGACAAACTAAAGCACTTAATACCCTACTGCATCTCCTCCCCTTGGACCTTCACATCCAATACTAGCCGGCGTGCGGCGCCATGTCACTTCTTCCAACGAATTTGACCTTGCTTCCTATAGTGTGGTGCACTCTCACTTTCCTTCCTCTTTCCGATCTCATTCAATTTGATTAGTTTTTCGACAACTTGTTCCTATCTCAATCGACAAAGTTGACTAATCCCATATTTTTGATCTACGTATTGGTAGGAGTTTCAATTTTACGTGGATTTCATGCAATGTCGAAGGGATTCCTCCCTCGGATCTGGCTATTTAATTTTTTTGTCGGAGAAGATTTCTCCATGACTCTAGCATCGGCTGCAACCTTACGACTTGTCGTCAATGCTCCTAGCCTAATTTTTGACTTGGAAGGGACTTTGTCCCACATGTCCCCATGAGCCGAAATCACAGTAATATACAACTTCAATGACTTGGTTGTTGCCAGAAAAGTTTGTTACATAACATCCATACAATTGTGGTTTATTGGGAAAAATTGCCAGACGCAGGTACTAGTAATTTTTTTTTTCGAACAATTGAAATACATAAGATAAAAATAGACAAAACTTGACATCAGGTTACCGGCCCACATGCCGATCTTATCCGCTTCTTGAAATAAGTCCAGCATCGCATGATATTCGGAAGCCAATCACTCGTACTACCCTGAAAATCACACAAATCGATTTCATTTTAATTTTCCTTCTTCAAACGTCCTTTTTTGCTTACAAACACTGCTCGTAGTATAGTTGGTATTTCCATAGCAATCCATACGGTCAACACTACCAAATGAACGTAAGTCTCAGTTAACAATTTGACGGTTCCACTTGTGGTGGTGTCACCCATCTTTTATAATAAAGAAATAACAATGTTCGACTCCAAAACAAAAAATAAACTGAGGCTGATATCAATTTTAAGAATGAAAAGCTTAGAGCATAGCCTGCTATGTATGAAATTTGACTTTCTAAACAAGGTGTCTAATTTGGATTTTCACAAAGTGACTAGAGCATAATATTGGAACTACGAAACTTTTACTATGGCAAACACTTCACCGTAATAAAGTGGAATGGAGTGGACCCTTCCATAACATAGTCATTCATATACATATGTCAAGTACCTAGTCTAGCTTTTGGTGGCTTTTCTCTGATTCTAGAAACAGTGTTTTGTGAATTCCTTTTCTAATGGTTGGATGTAGGCTATCAAGTGAAGAGACACTATCAGATCATTGAGGTCATGGCTGCAAGCAACCATCATTCTACCGATTGACACTTAAATAAGCTAATGTTTCAGTGGTTAACTTATGCCCAACTAGCTGAGTTTGTTATAAAGACCTTATAATCATACGTTGTTGAAAGCATTTTACAAGTTAATAAGGGAGACACGCATGGATTGTGTCTCACATATGTGAGACACAATGTGAGGAAATCCATAGGATTTCCGATACGAGCTTGGACGCAGCATGAAGTGCCCCGCTCTACAGTGTAAGTGGCCGGAGAGACGTTTCTCTTTAGGCTTCTGATTGGGAGCCAGATTTGATTTTTTATGTCTTGTAACTTAGGAAATTATCGATAGCTTAGAGGGTATCCTTGGTTCCTATAGAACACACACTCGAGCTGCTACCTGTCCGCGAATTAGTCTTGTCTCAAGTTGCATAGCATATCAACCCATCTTACAGTTTGATTTCCCCTTGCCTTCTTAATGTTTCCCGATTTATAGACCGGGATTCTAAGAAAGTTTTGCTGTTGGGTACGAGTTGGACCAGGAAGAAGGGTAAGCCTCACTTCCAGCGTTTGGCCCACCCCGTGATAAACTGCTTGACTTCTCACTCATCACTCAAACACTTTGAGCTCTGAGAGCATTTTCACGGAGTTTGTGGTCGAGAAGATGTGTTTATGGAGCATCGTCTGCAACCTCTCAGCCTTTGGGGTGAAGAAGAATAACTCCGTCGTGGTCTTTTCTAAACGGTTATTGACTCGCTTATTCTGTTGTTGTTGCGGCTTCTGTTGTAGCTACTGTTGTTGTTGCGGCTTCTGCTGTAGCTGCTGTTGTTGTTGCAGCTTGTCTTGTTGTTGCGGCTTCTGTTGTTGTTGCGGCTTCTGTTGTTGTTGCGGCTTCTGTTGTTGTTGCGGCTTCTGTTGTTGTTGCGGCTTCTGTTGTTGTTGCGGCTTCTGTTGTTGTTGCGGCTTCTGTTGTTGTTGCGGCTTCTGTTGTTGTTGCGGCTTCTGTTGTTGTTGCGGCTTCTGTTGTTGTTGCGGCTTCTGTTGTTGTTGCGGCTTCTGTTGTTGTTGCGGCTTCTGTTGTTGTTGCGGCTTCTGTTGTTGTTGCGGCTTCTGTTGTTGTTGCGGCTTCTGTTGTTGTTGCGGCTTCTGTTGTTGTTGCGGCTTCTGTTGTTGTTGCGGCTTCTGTTGTTGTTGCGGCTTCTGTTGTTGTTGCGGCTTCTGTTGTTGTTCGTGGTAGCCATAATTTGTGTGGAAAAGGGGCATGGACCGAAGGTTACGTGGGTTGGTATTAAGGGGAATCATGTGCAATAATGAGGGGCTGTCAATGTTACCGCTGAGAAGGTTATGAATAAATAGAATATCTGCAACATCACCTCGTTCTTAAGGGGTTGGAGGTTGAATCATTTTAGGCGATCCGTATAAGGTGGTAACTTAAGGGGATCGGCCCAGGAAAGGCCACGAAGTGTAAAACGGATAAACCTGCGTTGAATGACTTCACTAGGTGGGATTCATTAGAGGGGGACCAGCATTGGCTGGCAAATTCGAGAAGAGGCCTAACGAAAGTGAAGTACATATAATGATTTCGTAACGTAAGGATTCGAGAATTCTTTAGACCAACGTTTCACGAAACCGAGGGCAGAGTTAGCACGCTTGATGTTGTCGATATGGAGGCGAAAATTGAGTTCACGGTCACAAACAACCCCCAGATCAACCAAGAAGTTGACAGGGGGAACGGTTTCATTACGAAGTAAGTGATGCGGGAGTAAGTAATGGTTTGGCATTTACTGACATTGAGCTCGCGATGTTTTTTTTTGACACCAAGGAGTGAAGCTGTTAAGGTCCAATTGGAGAGAGCACGAGTTGACATGGTAAAATATGTGTTTAAATATTTTCATATCATCGGCATATACGGAGAGCTGAGAGTTCAGAATAACGCTGTAAAAATCATTAATGGTTAGAATAAATATTAATGAGATGATAACGAGATGACTACCTTGTGGGACACCAGGAGTAGCATTAATTGAATCAGAGATAGAAGATCTGAAGACAACGTTAGATTGGCGATCTTCAAGATAAGATTTGATGCATGTGATAAAACCGGGAGAGAAACCGAGGGCAGTGAACTTGAGGAGAATAATTTGGTGAGACATTTTGTCAAAGGCTTTGCTGAAGTCAGTGGCGACAACGTCTACTTCTTAGCCAGCTTCGAGTGCACACAAACATTGTGAAACAAACTCGACTAGATTAGTGGTTGTCGATCGACCTTTTAGGAACCCATGTTGGTTAGAAGAAAATATGGGCTTGCAGTGGACGAATAGTGCATCATAAACGATGCTGTCGAAAAGTTTGGGTATGCATGAGAACTTGGCAATGGGACGATAGTTGGACACATCATTTTTCAGTCCTTTTTTGTTGACTAGAATGATATAAGCATATTTCCAAAACTTAGGGAAGAGTGCTTGAGAGATAGAGCTTTGAAATAGAGCGGTAAGAAGTAAAATAAAATGGTTCGCGCACTCTTTTAAAACTATGGGAGCCAGACAGTCGGGATCGGGAGAGTAGTCGTCCTTTAAGTTGCCTATTTTTTCGGCGATTGGGTCGGGAGTTGTGTTCAGTGAGACAAGAAACGGGGCAGTCTTTCAAATATCGAAAATAGTCGTGATCGGGTTGAAGATCTTGGTCGGTGAATGATTGGCTGAAGAAATGAGCAAAGAAGTTGGCGATTACTTCGGATTCGTTGGAAGAGTTATTGAGAAAATTAAATGTAGGAGGGTAGCTATCGTGTGAGTTAGGGTTAAGGAGAAAGTTAAAATTAACATTGTTGAGCAGATTATTTAGTTTCGCGAAGTCAGCTTTCCGGAAATTGAAACAGTACGTGTTTTCGGAGGGAAGAATAGTGAATCGGGTCTCGAATGAAAGAGTTACCGACAGAGGTGGATAAAGGGGGTCTAAAATAGAGAGAAAATGGTTGCTCGGGGTAACAACGCAGTGTACGGGACAGATGAGAAAATCAGGTCAGTTGTCCGTCCATATTATTGGTGATGTTACTGAGTTGCGGAAGGCCGGAGTCAGAGAAATGATCCGTTAAAAGGATTTCTTTACCTCAGGAGAGGTTAGCGGCGATATAATATATAATACGATGATGAGACCTATTTCAGGTGTGGGAGATTGAAATCGCCACAGATGATGATGATGTCATTGGGCTCGGCGATATCAAATATTGAATCGACGAGATCAAAGGCGAGTTGGTAGCAATGTGTGGGCTGTGAGGGTCTTAAGTAACAGCAGGCAAGATAAAGTTTCTGTTTAGGGAGACTTATTGAGGCACTAGTGAAGTTGAAGTCAGCGGAATTCGACGATTTGAAGAGCAAGGGATCAAGCGGCTGTGGATTGCTAAGAGAACTCCGCGACCATCCGGATTGGCAGAGTTGTCGCGCCCGTCGCCCCGAAAGAGAATGAAATCTAAGGTGAATAACTCGCTGTCTCCAATGCTGGAGCAAAAATTCGTTTCAGTTGAGGCAAATATATCGTAAGGAGTACTGCGGAGGTTTTTATAAGTAATCCTCTGACGTTCTGATAGCACAGGGATATGTCCTTGTAAGAAATATTCGATATGTGGGGAGATGTAGTGGTGCTTAGGCTAGGATTTAAAATAGTTTTTGAAATTAGAGCGGGTACTTTGCAAGTGTGCGATGTGCTTTGAGCTGACATGGGCGGCGAATGTGGAGAGGTCGTTATTTACATCAATGGGCGAGATATTAAGGCTTTCGTGAAACCGGATAAAGGTCTTTTTTAACACGTGGGGGTCTGTGGGTAAGCCTCCTAGGATTGAAACTAGGACGTTGGTTTTAGTTTAGCCCTCGATACAAATGGAATCAGGTTTGTCGTGGACGAAGGCCGAATAGGGGCGTACATTTTCGTAGCGGTCTTCGGCGTTAAGCTCGGCGATATGTTTGGTGAGTTTGGCTGCGGGAGGGAGGAGTAGATCTAAGAAAGAGGAGGAGGAGAGAGGTAAGGGGGAGAAGCTGAATAGGTGGCGGGGGTGTTGTACGAAGTTGAGGAGGTGAAGGGAGTTGGGTGCAGAGTGTGAGAGTGTATAAAATGTGGTACGTGGATACGTGCGGCTATAACGAGAAGCCTGGGTGTTGAGGGGGATGAGGGTCGGGAGCCGGGCGCAAGGCTGAAGGACACGCGGTTATGGGGGAGATTTCAGGTTCGGGTGGGTTAGCAGATTTGGGAGTGTTGACTTTAGACTTATATTTAGGTTTAATGTTGTATTGGTAATGGTAATCCGCATCCTGTAGACTTTGATTTCCTTCAGGTGGTCTGTGACAAATGATCCTATGCCATCGATGTTTATTTATGCCAAAAGCACGAATCCTTTACTAATGACTTGTGATGGCGTGTCACCCAGTGGATCATAAAAAAAGACAAACTTGATGTCCATATGAGCATTGACCCGCTCCATCCAACTAGTGTTGGCCTTATTGTGAATTCCGCAGAAATGCATCTTCATGATGAAAAAATCGACTGCAACTTTACAACTTGTCATCCATGCTCATCTCCGTTGGCTTCCGTTATGACTGTGTACCCTTGGCAAAATATTTTATACAATTTCCGATGTTATTCCCTGCAACTTCTAATTTATTTCGATTGTGCTTTTGTCTCCATTTCTGCTCGCAAGACTTTCATTCTTTCTCTATTTTGCTGCAATCACTTGCCTACCTTGATCAACATATCAGAAGGCTCCACTCCACTCCACCTTATTACGGCGAAGTATTTGCCATAATAAAAGTTTCGTAGTTCCAATGTTATGCTCTAGTCACTTTGCGAAAATCCAAATTAGACACCTTGTTTAGAAAGTCAAATTACATATATAGCAGGCTATGCCCTAAGCTTTTCATTCTTAAAATTGATATCAGCCTCAGTTTATTTTTTGTTTTGGAGTCGAACATTGTTATTTCTTTATTATAAAAGATGGCTGACACCACCACAAGTGGAACCGTCAAATTATTAACTGAGACTTACGTTCATTTGGTAGTGTTGACCGTATGGATTGCTATGGAAATACCAACTATACTACGAGCAGTGTTTGTAAGCAAAAAAGGACGTTTGAAGAAGGCAAATTAAAATGAAATCGATTTGTGTGATTTTCAGGGTAGCACGAGTAATTGGCTTCCGAATATCATGCGATGCTGGACTTATTTCAAGAATCGGATAAGATCGGCATGTGGGCCGGTAATCTGATAGTCAAGTTATGTCTAATTTGCCTTATGTCTTTTTTATTGTTTTAAAAAAATAAATCTTAAAATTATTCCTACTTCGGTGTGACAGTTGAGTCCAATAAATAAGTCTCGTAAATAAACTAAGCGTATAAAACCAGCTCAAAATTTGTAGATGCTCTAATAGCCCTTGTCGCGGGCATGTGAGATTCGCCTATCGGTTGCTTCCAGGTATGTGCCTAAGTCTTACACATGTGCTTCACTTTTAATTGACATACAACTTCATTTTGTTTGTGTATATTTGAATGTTTTTGCGACCTTAAGTTTCGACTAGTATGTAAACGTATGGTGAACATGGATATGGAACACATCTAACCATGTGTGACCTAGACTCTGCTTCCAGTTTATTTTGGATTGTAAATTTGATAGACATGTTCGTGTTTGGAGTGAACAGACACATTCTATCTGCTTAATGCCCTTCGTTGAATGGAGGAACCATATGGATGAATTTTAGATTACTTTAATAAATGGGAATCAAGTAGAGATGTTTCTTGGATTTTAGAAGGAGGACTGACTACTTGGGAATACATAAGTGAATGTGTGGAACAAAGGGAGTGCAGATATTCGAATATCAAACATTTTCTATATACAACCATGCAACAATAAATTATCTCAAAACTTGGTTGGCAGAAATGACCTTTTAGACATTTTCGTCGTTATCGATTGCACAATAGTTTAGTCCCTACCAGTATGGTCGCAAGATCGACACTACTCAGTCGAAAGTCGGAGAAAATATAATAAAGCTGGGCATAAAGCTGGAAGTACAATGGGCCGTAATTTATATCTAAGAGCTAGTGGAAAGAAAAAGACTCTGAAGGTTCTTAGAGGTGTACTAAATAACTCAGACTGAATAAACTTGAACAAGGGGCTGTGTCAATGCAATGACCCTCTTAAAACCGAAGGAGTTTAAATCTGACATCGAAATTTCACTAGACCCTTAGTGAAAGCTTGTCAGATTCCTAAGTTGACCCAAACACATATATAGGGCTATACGCCGCCTGCGTCCAGCATCCCGCGATCAATTACTTCAATTGTCACCGCCACCACCACCAGTCGAGGCCTTATGCATCCAACATCCGACCGATTGAGTAGTATTTCTATTTTTAGAAATTATTGCTATTCTCTATTTACATCTTTTTTTTTTCTTTGTCCCATTTGCTTTCCAAGCTAATTATTCACATGCTACAACGCGATGTGGAATGGCAATAAAATTTATAGTAATACACCGAACGTGTACTAGTATGATAGATTGACGGTACATATGGTGCTGGAGATCGGGCAGACGGATGAGATGGGAGGCTTGTCACAGGCTTAGCTTTGGCTTGATATAACAAGTCATATACGAGTACATGTTGACTTTTTAACCGCAAAGTTTGAAATGAAAAACGAAAATAGACCAGTAGGACTAATAGCTTGGTATTGTGTAACGCGTTCAGCCAAGTCGTGCTGCTGCATCGGAGCTGTTGGAGCGATGGAAATTTGAATCAAGTCTAACGACCGGAAATGCCGCGGTGATTTAATTATATTGTAATATATTGTTTATGTGTGAGTTTTGCATTGCTTGTCTGGTGTCAGCTATTTGTCATTGTGGTTTCAAAGTACGAGCAAGATGACAGGTGGATAAAGGTGATTAATGAGCCCTGCAGAATGCGGGTCAAGGCTGAAAAGGTTCTCTTTGTCTTGTTAAATTCTATAGGGCTTGGGATGACGTTAGAGTTTACATGGAGGGCCAGAACGCAATCTTTTTGTAATTAGTAAAGGGATGAAGGGTTTATTATTGGATCCAAGCGGGGTATTTCGTGAAACTTTTATAAAAGATGGTCCAAAAAAAGGTGGGCCCGCTTACTGTAACTTGTATAGCCGTTTGCTGTGGGGAAACTGGAATAACACGTGGCAGAAGAGGTTCCGGAAGGCACGAGAACGCAGCCAGGCTGAAGATGTCGCGGTGACATCTGGTGAAAGACTTCAAACGCTTCTTTTCAAAATGCAAATACTCCATCAGCTACTGTCTGTAGACCGGCAATCGCATCATGCTCACGCTTCTCCGCTGTTTTAATAGGCCTAAGTGATGCTAAACCTTAATGAATATCAGAGACCTAGGTAACCGGCGAGTACGTATACTTCCGATTCCGATTGATGCTGGATTCGGTAGAATTCCTCGCATTTCCGTGAAGCGATTGATGATCTTAAAGTGAACATAACACAGGCAATCGCTCAAATTCAGCCGAATCCGTGCCACGGTAAAAAGCCGAAGTGTGCGTTTGAACGATGTCATATTTCATTCATAATGGCATGCGTGGGCCTTTCAAATAAAATAGAATTTTGTTAATATCTCTCACACTTACCTACTTACCTACATTTCAGGCTTGCAACCTATGGATTGTCCTGGCCTGAGTTAATATAATCTTTCATCCTTGGCGGAGACCAACCTTGGTTCTCGCGATCACTTGGTTCTCGAACCAGGAGGCTCGGATTCGAAGAACCTCTTAACAGCGTTGGTGTCCATGCGCTCGATGTGGCCGAGGCATTGTAGTCGATGAATTTTAGCCTTCCGGACTATATCCACCTCATTGTACGAGGGTGGTCCAATAAGTACTTAGCCTCACCTCCAGATGGCGCCAGTATCGCAAGAGCTTACTAACTATTCTATATTATTCGTGTAGAATATTCTAGTAGACGGCTACTGTCGAAATTTCAGCCGGATCGGACTCGTAGTTTTGACCGCGTGTGGAAGCGGGAGTGTCCGCGAATTTTAGAAAAATGGAAAAAGAGCAATATCGGTCGGTGATTCAATTCATGTTTTTGGAAGGGAAATCGCGCAGCGGAATCAAAGAGCGTTTGGATGCTCTGTATGGTGACTCTTCTCCTTCGATGGCGACCATCAAAAATTGGTTTAACGAGTTTCAACGTGTTCGCAAATCGGTTTTTGATGAGCCACGTCCAGGTGCCCCGAAAACTGCTACCACGGAGGATAACGTGACAAAAATCCACGATCTCGTATTGGCAGACCGCCGATTGAAGGTGCGCGAGATAGCTGAGACAGCAGGCATTTCAAAAGATCGCGTGGGTCATATCCTGCATGAAATTTTGGGCATGAGAAAGCTGTCGGCGCGATGGGTTCCGCTTTTGCTCTCTCCGGACAACAAGCGGAACCGTGAGACCACTTCAGAGCAGTGTTTAACTCTGTTTAAGCGCAATCCGAAGGAGTTTCTGCGTCGTTTCGTGACAGTCGCCGAAACATGGATCCATTGGTACACGCCAGAGATCAAGGAACAGTCGAAACTGTGGACTTCACCTGGCGAACGTGCTCCGAAGAAGGCGAAGGATGTCCCATCGGCCGGAAAGGTGATGGCAACCGTTTTCTGGGATCCACATCGACTAATTGGAGAAGGGCAAAACGGTCACAGGGTTGTACTATGCCAAATTATTGGGATTCGACACCGAATTGAAGAAAAAACGGCCCCACTTGGCGAAGAAAAAAGTGCTCTTCCACCATGCTATCGCACCGGCTCACACCTCCGCCCTCGCCACGGCCAAATTGGTCGAATTGGGCAACGAACTGCTGCCCCATCCACCTTATTCTCCAGATTTGGCCCCGTGCGACTTCTTTTTGTTTCCAACCTTGAAAAAGTCACTCGCCGGGCAGAAATTTCAGTCGAATGAGGAGGTCATCGCCGCCACGGAATCCTACTTTGCAGACCTCGAGAAAACGTATTTTTCAGACGGTTTAAAGAACTTGGAGCATCGCTGGGTCAAGTGTATCGAGCTAAAAGGAGACTATATTGAAAAATAAAATGCCATTTCTCCAAAATTTTTCTTTTTCTTTTGTAGGCAAAGTACTTATCGGACCACCCTCCTACAGCTCATAGAGTTCGCTGTTATGTCTTCTCCTCCACTCGCCTTCCTCGAAGGAGCCAAGGATCACCTATGACCAGCTTTCGACTTCATATAGCAAGACTAGGAGGATAAGAGGATTGTAGAGCAAAACCTTGGTTCATCGGGACAGTCTGGATCTTCGCTGTTTTGACAGGCCGAAATAGCAGCGGTTGCCGAGAGTGATTCTTCGCCGGATCACCAATATGATGTCATTCATGGAGCTTATGTTTGCCCCGATTAATGTGAACTCTTTCACCACCTCGAAATTATATCGCGTCTGCGTAGCCCAATCGATTTCTGGAAGATAGTGTTTTCATGTTGACGTTGGCCCACCGCACTATTTGTTCTAAAACGAGATCGAAGAAGTCGCACGACAACGCATCTCCTTGCCGAAATCCGGTGCACGTTTCAAAAGGGTCACGATGCATCAAATGTTTGTTAGTGGCGCAGCGTCGGTCACTCGCTTTTTCTGCTCACACTCGCCATCATACCACGGGTTTCTGCTCGGTGGTGGCGCGTAGCATATTGTCGTTTCAGCTGCTTCCTTGATGGCTGAGCGGCAATGGAGCCACATATTGTTGGTGGTTGTGTTTGACGTAGGCATACTTGAAAGTCGTCCGCTCAGTTGCTCTTTCTCAGTTTGATCGCCTCTGGCGATCTCTGAAGCGCTCAGGCTTCCAATGTTGAACCTCCTTTTGCTAGGCTGATGCGGCTTTCTAACATTAGAAAGTGGGGCTTTGAGTCTTTTTGCCACTAGGAGACCACGTCAGAGCCGACGTTTGCCCCTCTGAACGATCTAACATCCAGTATGCTTGACGCATGTCTTGCGTCTATGAGCACATGGTCGATTTGGTTGGCAGTTCGACTATCTGAAGACCGCCAGGTTGCTGCGTGAATCTTGTTGTGAGGAAATCTCGTGCGACTTATTACCGTACTGCGAGTTGGCCCAGAGTCCCTAAGCCGGAAGCTGCTGTCTCTTGTCGTATCGTGGATGATGTGCTTGCCGACCACTCCGCCAAAGATATTCTCCTTACTGATTTTGGCATTGAAGTTCCTGAGTACAATTTTGATGCCGTACTCCGGCTCTATTTCTGGTTCTTTTTCCTTCCGTGTCGTCCTTGGGTATCCGTCCTTAACACCCGAGGCTATATTCTCGTTCAAAATATAACCACCATCTTGCTCGGATTGAGCCCTCTTGCATAAGGCGGTAGCTGCATACATCATTCCATCTCTCAACGGGTGTAGAGAAGGCTATCCAGAGGGTGCCGCGAGGAGGCTGTATTTCAATTTGACCTGAGCATTTGCAGGGATCGTTGTTGGCGTCTTGCCATGTGGAGTGCAATAAGCAGCTTTGCCCTACATGCCCAGGCCCTCCTAATAGCTCACACACAGCTTGTTTTATTTTATTTCAACATCTACCCGCCCTTATTGAAAAACCCCTTGACAATCTCAACTTATTGACATAGACTATCTTCTTCTCTAACCATTCTAAAAAGTATTTCTGGGTTCATCCGTGCTTGGCAGTATTCTGGAAAGTCCTGTTTGTAACAATCTCCGCATGTGTTTTACAATACAGTTATCGAGCATTGTTCCTAAGTATTCTACCGCTTTCTTCGATCGGATATCGTACTTCCCCTTGCCAGACCTGTAGATTCAAGGTACTATTTGATCTGAACACTTGCTGCTTTTGTGCCATCACAGTCGAAGATATTTACTGCCTATGGAAGCGTTGGTCGCAGGACGGCGTCGTACATAAGGTTATCCATATGGGGACCCAGTACGGAACCTTGAGGCACTTTCACGGAGGCGTAGTAGTATTTAACTCCTTTTTATATCTAAAGTGGCACGATCTCCGGTTTAAATTCTTTTTTCTCCATCTAATGTTATTCTTTGGCCTCCGATCTCCAGGAGATCGGTTCTTCTATGGCTTCAAATGCATGCCTACGGTCCTAATGGCGTTGATATTCTGAGGCCATTCTGATGATTTGATAAAGCTCCAATCTGTCGAATATTAGTCGCTTGAATATTTGCGCCTAGTCGACATATGAGACGGTATAACAACTGTTCTCGGGGGTGATCACATATTTGGGTATTGCCTTTGTTAATTTCCGTCTCGCCTGCCTAAAGGTCCTCAGGCGTTGCTGGGAATCGACTTGTCCTCTGGAACGTTGCGCTTTGCCTAGGGCCTTAAGGCAGTTTGTTAGGTGTTTTTATTTCATTCCACCCGAATGGAACGCCTGGTCGGGTCGCTACTTTTCTGGGCACAGGCTTAAACGATGTTTAAATTTTGTACAAATTTTCTTATTTGGTCCCCACATTAAAGCTGCTCAGCATCTCCTCGAATGCATCTGTTTTAAGCAGACATCCCTTCCCTTGGTGGGCCGTCTGTCCTCCTTCCTTTCCGTATTTGTAGATCACCATCTGATGGTCACTGCGGCTGCCGTCCTTGATAATCAATGATTGATATTCAATATTGATTTCAATATGATTGGGTTCAAAAGTTTCCAGGAGAAGTTGCGCTTTTACTCCTGCCTCACAAGGTAGACCATGCGTTGAAATCTCCGCCGATGATGACGTCAGTTCTGTCCTGTCAACATTGCTTCGTATAGGTTGATTGTCCAGCTGGGTCGCATGCAACAGCTTTATTCGTGCGGGTGTAGTCCCTCTCAGTCTCCGCTAATTTTTTAAAACGCGTAGCTTCCATTTGCCCATATTGCGCTCTTGAAGGTTCCTTCGAAAACGATTGAAAATGCGGTGAAAATAGTCTTAAATAGTTATTTTGGTTTTATAATGTGGTCAATTGCCTTTTATGACGCACCTAACGCTGTGGAATCATCAAAGCTGATGATACGAGTATTTGCTGATGAAGATTTTTCAGAAAGACAAGTCCCTGTATCCTTATCAATATGCTTCCAGCAAAGAGCGATCGACCCCAAAGAGTGGTTCTCAATTTGGCAAGTTTCGCGCACGATGAGCAGACTATGGTCTACCTAATCGCCCATGTTAGCTAAAAATGCTTTTTGATGGGGCATGCAAAAGGCAATGTGGCCAGTCCCTCCTTTACCCCTTCCTCAATAGCCATTGTTGTGCACACTCGATCGCAACTCACGTTTGATATATTCACACGGGATGGACGATGGCTTAGAGTGCATAACATCTAATGTAGCGGATTAAAGATTGCAAATTTGTTGGTGGACCAAGGCAGATGCTATATAGACATAACACCTACATCGGTTTGCTGTTGGCAAGCTAACGCCGAATTTGCACTTCTCAATTCCGCTTCTTAAAGCGTCGGAGTCGGATATTTTGATGTTTGCGTTTTGTCTGCATAGGTTTAAAATTGAAGTAATGTAAGTAATGTTCGTGGGCTAGAAGCGAATCTCCTTGCTGTGTACGTCCACCTTTCTCGTTACAAACCAGCTCTTTTGGCACCCAGTGGAAACACAGAAGGGCGAAAATACCGACTTTTCAGATTTGAGCCGTCCTGGATATAATTTTTTATTTTTATAGAGTTCGTACAGGTTCAAGAGTGTACGCTCTTTTTGCCATAAGAGTGTACAACTTGGATGGGGTGATGGTTTGGGTCGAAGATGTTCGTTCACTATTCTACGGGGGTGGTTGTCCTAGATAGGATTTTGTGAGAGATTCGACAGAATTTGTCGCGTTGGTTGTAGTTCACAGTAACTTTCTTTTTTTTTTGTTTCCATGTCATTAAGGTGTTATATTGGAAATGCACAGACAAAGTATGAATTTTGAAGTGATCATATACTGCGAGTTTTATGCTTTCGTCAGCACTTTTTTGATCATCTCTCATTCACAACTGATGTTGTTGCACAGATTTTCCGTATAGTGATTGTTCTTGACTATGGGCAGACTTGAACTACAGACCTTCGGCTCTACAGTCGGTGATGATTACCATTGCACCAGTACTACCCCATCACTTGGTGCAATTATTCTTTCTACACCGCGGTCTTGCCATTTATGTCCATAGTGATGTAGCTTACCACCTTCAACCACAACTTGGTCACTTCCAATCCGGAATTAAACATTTCTTGTAGTTAAAACTCCATGTCCGCAAGCATTTATTCTACTATTATACTATACATTTATAGAAGTTCAAACTCGACTTTTACTGAGATCGATGCGCTGTCCGACTCCATTACAAGAATTGTATCTCTGGTTCCTCGCACTGAAATCGTTATTGCGGATGATTTCAATGTACATAATTCTAATCGGCTTCGACATTCGGGTCAGACAACACGCGAAGAAAGGGATCTTTGTTGCGGTAAACAACCTAGCCCAGCTACTAAATGAGCCAACACGAATACCATTACAGGTCAATCCGCTAAAACCCTTGACTTGTTCCTCACCTCTCATCCTGATAAGTATTCTATTGACATATTGTCACCTCTAGGCTCGTCAGACCACTGTGTCATTTCAGCTAACTTCTCGCATTAAAACCACAAGCTTGGCTCTATAAGAAGGCCAATTGGAGCGGACTCAACAACTTCCTTAATCATTTTAACTGGTTCTTCAATAGTGACGTGGATGCCGCTGCTGACGCGATCATAAACATGCTTCTGCTGGTATGAGATCCTTCATTCTACATACAATAGATTGAAGAGTTTCCGGATTTATGAAGCTAACCTCTCTGAGGAAAACCGGAATAAGTTTAAACGAGCCAGAAATGATTGTAATGCATTGATTCGACGTGCCAAACTTTCCCATGACCAAAAGTTGAAGCAAAAAGTGCTAATTTGTCCAAAGGTAGCAAAAACTTTTGGTCATTTGTGAAAAACATAAAGAATTTTACCTCGTCAACAATGCCTACGCTCATTTACAATGAAATCTCAGCTGTCAGCTCTTCAGACAGAGCCAATCTGCTAGCCGCACATTTTGCAGCCAGCTCAACGTTCCCAGAATGCACTTTCTCTCCGCCTGTACTTGACCGCACGTAATTTTTCATGGGACAAATCCACTTTCGCACCTATACAGTTGCAAGAGTACTTAAGGATCTCAACGTGCAAAAATCGGCTGGCCCTGATAGTATTCCCCCAATACTTTTGAAGAGGTGTTCTACCACGCGGGCAAAATCATCGCGTAAGCTTTTTCATCTTTCCTACTCTGGTCTCTGCCCGAGTAGATGAAAAACACCATTGGTCCAGCCCGTCCCTAAAAAGGGCGAATCTTCGTCTTCCACCTCCTACCGACCCATGACACTAACGCCCCTTCATTCTTAATTCATGGAAACGCTGATAAATCGACAGCTTATAAAATATCTTGAATCGTGTAAACTTATTAATGACCGGCTGCACGGTTTCCGCAGCAACGGGTCCACTGGTGATTTGATAGTATATCTCACCGAAAAGTGGAACCAATGTTTGCGAAAGCAAGATTGTTGCGCTTGGTATTTCAAAAGCATTCCACAGAGTTTGACTCTTTTGTCGAAAATGCGTGCTTATGGTATCGATGAGTCTCTTCTTCTACAGGGTGGGCCAAATACAAGTTTCTTTTTAAAAATGCAATAAAATTAACAAAATTATATTTTTCCGAGCGAACATTCCCATTAATTCTGAAATACAATATCGTTCAAGTAGCTGCCTCGGCTGACTTCACAGTAGCGCATTCTGTCACCCCAATTTTCCAAGACTTTGTTGATTGTTTTGGGCTGTAGCTCACGGATTGCTTGGATGATATTGACCTTAAGTGCTTGAATCGTTTCTATATTGTTCGCGTAACATCGGTCCTTCACGGTTCCCCACAAAAAAAAGTCCAAAGGTGTCAAATCGCAGCTCCGAGGCGGCCAATTGACTTCGCCGAGACGGCTGATAACACGATATGGGAATTTGATGCGCAAAAGATCGATTGTGGCATGGGCATGGCGAGCTTGAACCAGAAGTCATCCAAATCCATGTCTTTAATTTCAGTAAAAAAAGTCAATTAACGAAACGTTAAACGCCTCGTTTTCGAAGAAAAATAGCCCAATAATGCCACCACTCCCCAATCCACACCAAACTGTTACTCTCTTTGGATGCTTCTCGACAATAACGTGCGGCTTTGCCCTAAATGCGGCAATTTTGTTTGTTAACGTAACCGACGAGATGAAAATGCGCCTCGTCAGAAGAGTTTATTTTTCTCCCAAAATCCAAGCTGCTCTAAGGCCCAAACTGCGAAGTGATAACGAAGCGGATGGTCGCGCGCCTTCAATAGCTGAGTCAATTGGACCTTGTAAGCCATTAATCCGAGATCTTTGTGCAGGATTCTCCTCAGGCTAGGGCGTGAAATGTAAAGTTGTTGAGATCGATGGCGAGTTGATGTTCGTGAATTGAGTCTCACACTCTCGGCCACAGCAGCCACATTCTCATCGTGCGACGACGGGGACCATGAATGTTGTCCATCAGTCTCACGAACTTTTTGCACAAACTTGAGTACAGCAGTCATCGATGGCTGCTTCTTTTTTTTTAAACGCACTGTTTGGGCTACACAGCACTCACTTTGGAACTAAGTTTTCAATATTTCTCAACGTTGTTCAACTCATTGTGATTCATCTCGTTCCGCGGAGGTATGATACTGAGTTTCTGACAAGAATTCGAGCGGGTCAGTGTCAAATAACCTATTATTAAAAAAGAACACTAGATGGCCCACCCCTTATGGATTAGAAATTACCTGTCGGGCCGTTCAATTCGAACTGTATTAGATGGTTTCAAGTCGGATGTTCACCATATAAACGTTGGTGTACCCCAGGGTTCCGTTCTGTCACCGACTTTCTTCTTCATTTTTATAAATGATCTCTTATCTGCTACTTCTAATCGAATACACTCCTTCGCTGATGACAGTACTCTTAACTTTTTATATTCGTTCCAAGACTCAAGTCCCTGCTCTTCGGTCGTAGAACTGGAACGGCAGCGTATATTAAGCACATTAAATTCTGACCTTGACAGGATAATTAAATGGGGTATAAACAATAGAGTGGAATATAATGCTTCCAAAACACAATGCTGTCTACTGCCACTCAGGTTAACCATCAATGAATCAGCCATTATCCTGGAATGGTGCTTGTATCATGAAACCGAAGGACTTTCCGTTCTTGATATGGTGTTAATAAACCTCTTAGTCGGAACGGTCGCCAAGACCGCTGCGAAAGGTCTAGGTTTCCTCAAACGATGCAAGAAATATTTCACCTCCTCTGATCTGGCGTCAATTTACAAGGCCAAAATCCCCCAAGGTTGAGTACAACTCTTATAACTGTTGTGGTGCTCCCAAGAGCTCTCTACACCTGCTTGATAGAATACAGAAGCGAGCGATAAAGCTCATATCACGAAATCGACCGACTCACTCGAACATCGACTTAATGTCTCCTTTCTCAATGCTCAAGTGAGCTAGCCAATTACATTCCTCCGCAATTTATGTCTCGCCCGGAATGCTCATCAGTTCACCATCAATCCTGTTTTCAGACTCACAGTCAGGACTCGTTTTTTATCCGACCCATCCGAATATATGGTAGAATGTTCTTCCCAGCTCAACTGGTCCCACTCATTACAATCCACAAGCATGTGGACCGGTACCTCTTTTCCCTTTCTCCCTCAGTCTACGTTGTGTCTTGATTTCTTGACATTTAACCACTTGTGCAGGCGCCCATTATAAAAAACAGGACATCAATTGCAAACTCTTGATGGGTTGGTTGAATACGAATATTCGTCAAGCTTTGACCGAGTTACTATCCGATATATGACGAGCAGTCATAGAAAATTACCTTTATAGGTAGTATAATCGAGTCCTGCAAGGACTCTCATTGATGGTATTTGAATAACGTTATACTTCATTCGAAATGGCAGAATTCAAGCAATATAATGAAATGACAATTTGATCAAAATCTAAATTAAAAACAGATTTTATTCTACATTAACTGTGAAAAGCACAAATTGGATAACCCTGGTTATAAGAGCCGAAACATAGCGTTCTGACATTTACTATTTGTGCAGTATCGCTTCTCAGCTTCATTAGAAATGTTGATTATGTCCTCGATAAATTGATTTACTTGGCACAATAGTTATATCTGCTCCCAGGTGCCTCCTAGCTAATTGTACTTCAAAATGTAATAAATATAAAAATCTTTTGTCCATCACCATTTATCATCTTCCAACAAGTCTTTTTACTTCAATCGAAAGAAACAAGAATTCGACCATCCGTAACTAATGTAGTAACCCATTAGGCAAGCGCTCCATTAAGCTGCTTACCAGATGAAGAAACACAAAAAAACTTTCACTTATTTGAGTCAAGTTTATGTTTGGGCTACCAACTTTTACATCTCAAGAAGCCGTGATCGTCTAGTGGTTAGGACCCTACGTTGTGGCCGTAGTAACCCAGGTTCGAATCCTGGTCACGGCAAAGAGATTTGTTTATTTTTTTTTCTATTTCTCGCAGATTCCATGCCGATGCATCATTTCCCTGACATAATGTCATTCCTGCGCTATAACGAAATCTAATATTTAAAAGTCGAAATCAGATAAGCCGCCGTAGTTTTTGGCACGAGTATGAATTTGATTAACCCACCTAGGCGCGCTGCTGGATACGTCTATCGAAATCATGTTTTTCTTCGACATGGAGCTTCATTAAAATCTCAATGACTGACTCAACTGTCATTTACGATAGATGTATGACAGGCGGCGGCAAGCAGTAAGTGGCTTCATTGATTAATGCTAATTTCCAGCTTTTACGACTTTTTTGAGTTTCTAACTTTTCCTGAGTCAGATGATAATCAGTTGTTAAAATGACTTAAGAACAAGGCCAACGGGTTGTTATGAATTCCATAAAGTAAGCATTAATGTACGAGTGTCTTAGCCTGCCTCACATTTCGTGCAACATTGTATCAACGGTAATAATTTGATTTTGAATGGTCGCGTAAGTGAGGGATGGTGCCGACAAATGCGGTCGTATAAATGCGGGTCGTAAAGTTATTGCAGTTACGGTCGTAATAATTGATTTCCGTGGCAGTAAGGGGGCTTATGTAAGAGATTCGGGTGGAGGTATGTGCAAATTAGCCAGTTGCAATATAAGTAGACGTTTGCCTTGTAGACAATTTATTTGATATGTTGGGATCGATAGGGAGAGTTGTGAGGTGATACCCAATTTCCTAGATTGAGGTGGCGATTTTATTCACATTCAGTCCAATGAACGAGACTTTTTGAACTACCACAAACGGTTTTTCAATAATTGTGCCCGAAATGTGACAATTTATTGGTCTGACGTTTTACTTACGAGTGGCTACGTCATCCTTTGACGGCTGTGCTCTGTCATATGCATCATTTTACCATGGAGCGCTACACCATTAATAACTCTTTGACTGAGCGGACTAGTAGGTTTCTAATCAAGCTGTGCCCTTGAGACGACGACAAACATGGTTATGCAAGAATATTGCTGCTGTTGCTCAACGTGTACATTTATACCTGCTTTCTGCCCGACTGAACAAGTAAGGTTTTCCCAAGCGCAACATTTGGAATGTGCCTGGAAAGGTTAGGTCTGAATTGAAGAAGGTTTCTGCATCCTTTTCCTGTTCAAGGACTTGCCGATTGAGTTGGGAACTGCTGCCATTCATCGCACTATGGGGCGTATACTTAACATTTGTACCCGCTTTCTTCCCGATTGAAAAACAAACTTTTTCCAAGCGCAATATTTGAAATGTGCCTGGAAAGGTTAGGTCTGAATTGAAAGAAGGTTTCTGCACCGTTTTCATGTCGAAGGAATTACTTCTTGAGCTGAGAGGGCTGCCTTAAATCGCACTATGGGGCGTATACGTAACATTTGTACCCGCTTTCTTCCCGACTGAACAACTAAGGTTTTTCCAAGCGCAACATATGGAATGGGCCTGGAAAATTTTAGGTCTGAATATGACGAAGGTTTTTCACATCTATCGGTAAGGCGAACAGACTAGAAACTCTCTTGTATTTAGGGTCTGAAAAAGGCCATTAGCTTTACCACGGATCTTCTGAGAGATAAATTGTTTATGTTGCAAGACTCATTTTGTCTCTTTTAAAAACGAGACGGTGGGCTTATATCATAGTTTATTCGTTTTTACACTACAACCTTTAGGATTCCGACATTCAGGTTCACTAGTTATACGCGAAAACCATTTTGACTCCGAGTAAATTAATATCGGCTAAGAAGCTGCACTTGATTATTGAGTTGAATATTATTTATATTAAACGAAAAAATTGTGATTAGCAGAGCAGAGTCAGGTAAGGTTGAGCAGCTTGTTGGAGTGCGAGAGCAGCACCAATCAATCTTATGATTACAAGTGTAATTAGTCACATATGCCACAACGTACGAGTAAGAAGAGCTATTGAGCGTTATGAGTTGAACATGATTTATTACTCGCTTCTATGAAGTCCAAAGGCTGGCCTTCATGCAGTCACCATACTGGGACATGCGAGCAAACGAATTGCGGTTTTTTACATGTTCATAAATTTATCGCACCTTAATGTGGTGCTAAAGTGAAATAATCTCTCACATGAGACCAAGATGAGTACGAGAACGCAATTTTAGTTTGACTAATTAAAATGCCTTCAGGTGTTTCCTGTCTACCGAAAAATTAAATAATTGGATTAACATATGGACGTAAACTCACCTGGAGGGATTAGGCTAATTAATGTATGCCATGGAAGTGGTCACTGGTCGCTTACCAGCAAGGTGTGTTGACTCGTCGACTGACAATGGATCGATTTTAGGCATGGACGGTTCTATTCGTTTTGAGTTCAACTTTGCTGCTTACTCGGAGACACGCAGCTATCTGACTAATTAATTATAGCTTAACACATACGTAAGTGGGATTCGAGACTTATCGAGTGGGATTTACCTGGAATTCCTCTCCTTTCTATCCAGACGATCGTTAGGATGGATAATTAGGTTAAGGTTGGCATAATGTCTTGTGGTAAATGTGTGTTCCATACGATGCCATGAATGTTATAGGGTTGGTATGGTGCAACTAGCTGGCTAACGAGAGGTATTTCATTAAGTCTTGTGCTACATCTGGCAATCTCATTCAATTTCCGTTTCTCTAGGCAGATAAAACCATTGCTTGAGGTCCTTAACAAATCCGTAGAGCTGTATTTGAATGTGATTTGGTGCTTTTCTTTTGTAATAACGTTTTCAGGTTAGTTCCAAGAGTAGTCTCAATATAGTCCTAGGTATTTGAGGGTATTTGACATTATTTTGTCTTTAATTATCACTGAGATCGTTGCATTGTTTCTCCTGGTGGTACAGTTTTGTCGCGGTTAATACCTATGCGCAAGTCGTTAAACCATTTGGTTGTTTGGTTGAGTTTTTTTTGAAGCTTCAGATAAATTTACTTGTGCCTTCATCAATATCGTATCATCTGCAAATAAAGCTATTGTAGTTGATTCCTATCTTGGGAAAGGTATACTAGCAGTGATTAATAAGAAAAGTGTTGGTCCAGGAACACACCCCTGAGGGACTTATACTTTTATCTGACGTGTTCTTATATTCTCATACTTTACAAAGTAAAAAATGCACAGGCAGTCAGGTATCCTTTTACTATGAAAATACCAAAGTTAACGCACAACCATATCCTGCTTAATTCTAGTCTTAACTAAAGGCTTTTTTCCTGAAAGAAAATCTGATGGCTACCCTACTTCAATCTCCTTCAATAATCAAACCTCAAATGACCCCAACATTATCGCCAACTTTATTAAACAATCTTTTGCCTACGATTGGGACTCAGGAAACCTGACGGACGACATGTCATTGATCCGTATCCCAGCTGCAACTTTGAGATCAAACATCAGGGTCTGCATCAAAAATTTTACCCAAAATCCGTCCGTGTGGACTGAAAGTTTCTCAATTCCTATGAATGGTGTTATAGCGACTGATGTGGCTTATTCTACTGTCACGTACACCCAATCTCTTCGAGAGTATTTTGAACGAAATTTTAAGTTTCCGCTACAAAGTTTTAATCTCCTCTACACAACATGGATTTCTCAAATGCAGACCTACAACCACAAACCTTGTTGAATTTGCTTTTTTTTTAACAAGGCGTTTGATAAAATCTCCCACAAATCTTCAAATTGTCTTCCCTGGGCTTCGTTCCCATTTCGTTGAGGTGGATATCTTCTTACTTGTAAAATCGCTATTAGAGTGTTTGTTACAAATTTGACTTTTCTAACCCTTTTTGAGCTTTCTCTGGCGTCCCCCAAGGCAGCCACTTAGGTCCTCCTATTTTCGTTCTTATCATTAACGATATTGAAACATCCCACTATATGCCGACGACACCAAGTTCTTCAGAACCATTTCCTCCAGTCATGATTCTTCTCTTATTCAATCACCACGTCCAATTTGTGGTCGACATAATCGTCCATTTGAGCAAGTTATTCGGAACACGATAAATCGTTTTCTGAAGATAAGAAATTATTGCCGTTGTAGAGCGCAGTGTTCAGAAGAATCCGCATGAGTCGATTCGCCAGGTCCATTCTTGCCTCTACAAAGCGTCTGCATTGGAATATTGCGTGCTCTGCGTCGCGTTCCTCTTCCTCTGAACATTCTGGTTTGAAAGGCGAGCTATCGGGTCCAAATCCTTGAAGATATTTTCGATAGCCGCCGTAACCTGACAGGAATTGCAATCCCCGTGTGCTCTTTTTCTCCAAGCCACGATCGTGGGTATCAGCTTATGGGTCCATTTGCCTTTTGTCGATTTATCCCACATGGCTTGCCACAGTGTCGCAGATGTTGCCCTTTCTTCTGCTTTTATCCTCCGGATAACGATGGTTTCTTGATGAACCGTAGTTTACCTAAGGTAAGTCCTGTGCGTCTCGTCAGCGAGGAAATCGATAGGGTTCATACCTGCTTATTAGGCAAAGCGTGTATGCAGACGAGAGCTTTCCTTTATCTCCTTCGTTGTTGAAGGTTCCGCCTAGACCGGCGCAGCGTACCAGAGTATTGACCACCACTTTGGAAAGTAGAATCTTCCTCGCGTATCCTGGCCCACCGATGTTCTGGAAAGCGCTGCCTGCATTTGTACGCCTTTTCGACATGGGTCTTGATTCGGTTGTCGAGCATTGCACCCACCTCTGTGGATGATGCCCATCCATGCCGGCTACAATCGCTATATCATTCGGTCTCTCCTCAACAATTTGCTTCACAACAGCAACAACTTCACTTTGCCCTGTTTGTCGTCCTTGGGGATGCGTATTATCCACTAGAGCAGTGATTCCCAAAGGGGCCCATGAAAGACTCAATAGGGGTCTACGTTGGCATGGAAAAAAAAGGGGCTCATCAGTTGTAAGTGGGGGTCCTCGAAAATGTATCTGGTTTTAATAGTAAAATACAATTTTTTTCGGTAGGGCTGGTATATGGATCAGACAGCCTGTTTATTTAGCATGAATTCTCTTTTTTAAGAAGATCAGCGACTCTTACTTGTAGAAACTTGTATATTTGATAATCCGTGTAACGCGTGTCGAGACTTGCAAAGCGCCGTCCCACCCGCAACGCTTGTTCAGACGTGCAAAGGGACGAAATACGACTTGTGCTTGCAATCTTGCATGAACTTGTCTGATTCCTCACCAATATAAATACGAATGCTGCCAAGGACAAACGCTCATTTGTTTCATGAATTTTCAAAAGAAAAGTGTGAGTGAATCGATGTCAGTGTTTGCCAGTGCCGGAAAAGGTAAGTACCTGCGTATTTGTACATTTGTTATGCATACTTCTATTTTATATTGTAATAATATTATATACACGGTGTCCCACGAGCAGTGTGCCAAAAAGCTAGAGCGTGTAGGTCTGGTCAAGACAAGAAAAAAATCGTATGGGAGCCGGGAGGGGCAATTTTCTAAAAAATTGACTTTATTTGGAAAAAGAATTATTAAAAATCAACAGTTACATCCACAATGCCGTGATATACTTTTTTGTAAAGCCAGAAACCTCTTCTTTCATCTTGTTGTTAAACGAAGCCGTTTTAAGGAACAGTTTTTGAGAAATTAATTTTCAAACTTAAAATTTTGAAAATAAAAAATTTTTTTAAAAAATTCGAACTATTTTTTTTCAAAATTGTATGTAATTAAGTTCTATTTTTTTTCAAAAATTAAATTCTCTGATTAGTTTTTAGTTAAAAACAGAAAACCGGATGCAAAAATGTCTTGTAGTTTTTTGAGAAATTAAAAAAAAACTCGAACCAATTTTTTCTAAGAAAAACTTTTTTTTTTGGTTTTAACGCGGCTGGACTTGGCAAATTAATGTGTGAAACATTGACCTCTTTTTTATTATTTTTAAAAAATTCGGAGTTTTATGAGGATACAATAAAGTGACACAGTATTGGAATAACCCTGGATTAATCCTTTTTTTTCATTGATAACGCCTGAAAACTGATCTGCCAATTTCGTCTGGGTCCGCCCGCCGCCGATGAGTTTTACCCGCTAGGACCTTAAGACGATAAAACCGCAGTTTTTCTTTATTGAAAAACAAAATATTTGTAACCCAAATGTAAATAAAAGGCATCGCATTTTTAATAAAAAACCATTTCCAAATTGTTAACTCATCAACTCATTACGATGTCAAACTCATACTCTCGAGAAGAATTAACGGACATGCACTTCTGCTACGGTTTAGCTAATGGTCGAGATCGTGAAGTCGAAAGACTCTACCCTGAAAGATATCCCCATCGGAGGTGTCCCAGTCCTAGCATGTTTTCAAGAATCCACCGACGTCTGCGAGAGCACGGAATGCTAGAGCATCGAAGAAGCGAAAGATCAGTTACAGATGGATCAGGAATCTTTGATGAAAGAATTTTGGATTTGGTCCGACGTAATCCCTCCCTTAGTACAAGGAGGATAGCTATTATGCTTAGAGTGCCCAAATCTAGAGTATGGAGAGTGCTTCATACCGAAAACTTACACCCGTACCATTTTAGGCCAGTGCAGGAACTCACCTCAAACGACAAGTTTTTGAGAGCAGAATTTTGTCGATCATTACTGCTTCGAGATGAAACTGAACGAAACTATTTTGCAAGGATATTCTGGACGGATGATGGGGTTACTAACTTCCACAATTTGCATCATTGGAGTAGCACCAATCCACACAACAAAAAACTAAATAAATCACAACACCGCTTTAGCTGTAATGTTTCGCTTGGTATTGTTGGACAAACTGTAATCGGTCCCCGGTTTTTAAATGCCGTTATTAATGGAGAATCATACCTGCAGTTCCTACGAGACCTTTTGCCCGATTTGATGGACAACGTTCCTTTGGCCATAGCAGATATGTAATTTAATCTACTAGCAAGATGCAGCACCAGCACACTACAGCTTACGGGTTAGAAACTGGCTGGATGATCATTTTAGTGACCGTTGGATCGGAAGAAGGGGCCCCACGGAATGGCCACCTAGATCACCAGATTTAACTCCTCTAGATTTTTATGTGTGGGGATTCATGAAGAATTATGTTTACGAAATGGAAATAGTATCTTTGCAACAACTGAAAGAACGGATTGAAGTCGCTGGAGTCAAATTGCAGCAAAATTTGTCAAGCATAGACTTATGTGCAGCCATTAGAAGGAGATATAATCGTTGCCTTCTAAAAAATGGGGATCATATTGAAAATTAATTATAATAAAAAACTCCGATTTTTTTAAAAATAATAAAAAAGAGGTCAATGTTTTATACATTAATTTGCCTACAAGTGTTACGTGCAAAATACGCACGAAACCTTTTCCTCTCCATCCCTCCATTCCTAAATTTTTGTCCCGCCAGTTTTCTCCGCCATCTCCTAAGGAGGGAATAACTTACCGGTGTTCCTATGGCGAATTTAGAGCTATGGCCCGATTTGGTCCAACCACCTTAAGGAGGTCGCACCATCAACAGGTACCATGCTGGACGGACGGTCCAAAGAGTTGAATTGAATTGAATTGATCTCGCAACAATGGGCGGACGGCCCCAACAGGGTGAAAGGGACGGACGGTCCCCAACAAATCAAAAGGCCGCGCCCAATCTAAAATTTATTGTTTGGTAAAAGTCAAAAGAAGATTGTGACCCCAAAGAGTAAAGTGTCGTCCCCACAAAGCCATATGTGTTTATATAGATATATTGTAAACTCCACACTACATGTAAACGGGTAGCCCAATAACCCCTAGGGACCTTTAACGTCATTATTAGAATTAGCCACATGGGTTTTAGCCTATTATAACCGCGGGATTTATAGTTAGGCTAAGTTTATTATTTTTAATTATCATAGGATACTGCGGTGAACACGTCCATCACAACTAAGACGACAACCCCTTCCAACCGGACGAATGTCCGAAGGTCCGAACATTTTAATATGGAGGCGTTGGAACTCTGGAGGTGATTCCAATGGCCAAAGTGATGTGAGTGTATGTATTGTTCCCGGTTGGAACGGGCCAGACAAAAAGACGAACAATCAATTGAAAAGTAACTCTGAGCGAGACTGGACGGACAGTGGCCGCCAGCGAAGTACAAGAGAACTGAACATAAGAGACAAGGAAAACGAGAGGCATACGAGTAAACATATACGGGAGGGACACCCAACATCGAAGGGATACAAACTGAGGAAGATACACGAGACGTATCGACGATAAAAGGACGTGTCACACCTAAGTATCCCTTTTTCTTAATTTCAACCCTCCTTTTTAATTACGCCTCGATATCCCCCGGTTATCCGAACCTTCCCCGCTATTTTTTGCCGTTAGGCGACCGTGTTGTCCACGTAGTGGATGTTCGGCAACCCGTTACCCTAACCGAAAATCAATAAAATTTATATTACTTGTTTTATACATTTTAAATTCTTTTTATTTTCGTAGTATTACGGGAAAACTACGTGGCGCCCTGAATTCCCCTAAACTAAACACTCGAACACCCCATTCCACTGAGTAGCCGCGTGCGCAGCTGAACGCGCGCACCCCTGCTGTTGTGTCTTTGACATAACACAAGTCCAGCCGCGTTAAAACCAAAAAAAAAGTTTTTCTTAGAAAAAAGTGGTTCGGGTTTTTTTTTTCATTTTATTTTCAAATTTTTGAGTTTGAAAATTAATTTCTCAAAAACTATTCCTTAAAACAGGTTCGTTTAAAAACAAGATCAAAGAAGAGGTTTCTGGCTTTACAAAAAAGTATATCACGGCATTGTGGATGTAACTGTTGATTTTTAATAATTTTTTTTCCAAATTAAGTCATTTTTTTTTTTAGAAAATTGCCTCTCCCGGCTAAACGGGGGGGGGGGGGGGAGGGTAGACCCTCCCCTCCTATACGATTTTTTTCTTGTCTTGACCAGACCTACATGCTCTAGCTTTTTAGCACACTGCTCGTGGGACACCCTGTATATGGTATATGACTTAAAAGTTTAAATTGTTTCTAATAAAGATCGCAACTCCCCTTTAGTAGCGCTCGGTCGGTCCTTTCGAATTAAGAACTGTGATTTTGTCCTGCAACAGGTCCTGCAATAAATTTAAAAGTACGGCTCTCCTAATCAGTGAATTCACATTCACCGAAAGGATCTATAAGCGACTCTCTAGCCATTGCGCTAGGCTCGGCAGAAGCGAGTAGATTCTGTCCTCTCGGGTCGCCTGCTCATGGATCTGCACCTCGGCCACCGGTGACTTGATAACAGGCACTGGGGCTTCGGGAACCTACCGCCATTTGTGCGTAGGTCATTTTTGCTTTGACAATTGGTGTTTATAGCCGACCTGCGGGGCGTTTCTCCTCAGCCTTCTGCTTACGAGCCAAATTTGATTATTTAATGTCTTGAAACTAAGGACATCCCTGATAGCTAGCAGGGTGTTCTCGATTCTTACATAGAACGTACTCAAGCTGCTCCCTGTCTGCGATCTCGTTTTGGGTTTTCGTCGTTTTGTGGTTCTTTTGACATTTAAGGGAACATGCCACCTTCAAATTTTCAAAAAATTGAAATTTTTTTATGATTATTTCTTGGTTAAAAAATATTGAAAAATACGTTTTTCATAATATAAACCTCAAATTTTGCTTCTAAAATATCTAGCGAGCGTTTTAGGCACATCTCGTCAAAGCCTTATTTTTGTTGATTTTCGTACTTTTTCTTTGACGCGTCTTTCATATACAAACACGTGCTCTATATAATTCTATATGTCGGAATAGCCTTATCTTGGTCGGCTTAACCCATAACAACCTACAAGTGTCTCGCGGACACTACGAGTATTTTACACGTAAAAATAGTGTAAACACACTCTTGTGGGTTGTTAAGGGTTAAGCCATAAATAACTATTTCCGAGTTTTATTATCTTTTTTGTCCTAGGGAAAACCCAACCATCTTTTCATCTCCGACATATATGATATACGTATGTATATACGACGGTGGTCCGATAAGTACTTAGCCTACAATAGAAAAACAAATATTTTGGAGGAATAGCGATTTATTTTTCAATATAATCTCCTTTTGGCTCGATACACTTGACCCAGCGATGCTCCAACTTCTTTAAACCGTCTGAAAAATACGTTTTCTCGAGGTCTGCAAAGTAGGATTCCGTGGCGGCGATGACCTCCTCATTAGACTGAAATTTCTGCCCCGCGAGTGACTTTTTCAAGGTTGGAAACAAAAATAAGTCGCACGGGGTTAAATCTGGAGAATAAGGTGGATGGGGCAGCAGTTCGTAGCCCAATACGACCAATTTGGCCGTGGCGAGGGCGGAGGTGTAAGCCGGTGCGTTATCATAGTGGAAGAGCACTTTTTTCTTCGCCAAGTGGAGCCGTTTCTTCAATTCAGCGTCGAATCGGCCCAATAATTTGGCATAGTACAGCCCTGTGACCGTTTTGCCCTTCTCCAGGTAGTCGATGTGGATCACACCTTGTGAATCCCAGACAACGGTGGCCATCACCTTTCCGGCCGATGGGACAGTCTTCGCCTTCTTCGGAGCATGTTCGCCGGGTGAAGTCCACTGTTTCGACTGTTCCTTGGTCTCTGGTGTATACCAGTGGATCCATGTTTCGTCGACTGTCACGAAACGACGCAGAAACTCCTTCGGATTGAAGGATCGCTTAAACGCGCTCGTCGATCGCTCGTCAAATATTGCTCTAAAGTGGTCTCACGGTTGCGCTTGTTGTCCCGAGTGAGCAAACGCGGCACCCATCGCGCCGACAGCTTTCTCATGCCAAAAATGTCATGCAGGATATGACCCACGCGATCTTTTGAAATGCCTACTGTCTCAGCTATATCACGTACCTTCAATCGGCGGTCTGCCAATACGAGATCGTGGATTTTTGTCACGTTATCCTCCGTGTAGCCGTTTTCGGGGCACCTGGACTTGGCTCATCAAAAACCGACGTGCGACCACGTTGAAACTCGTTAAACCAATTTTTGATGGTCGCCATCGAAGGAGAAGGGTCATCGTACACAGCATCTAAACGCTCTTTGATTTCGCTGCGCGATTTCCCTTCCAAAAACAAAAATCGAATCACCGACCGACCGGTCAAAACAAAACTACGAATCCGATCCGGCTGAAATTTCGACAGTAGCCGTCTACTAGAATGTACTACAGTAAGTTGCTCTTGCGACACTGGCGCCATCTGGCGGTGAGGCTAAGTACTTATCGGACCACCCTCGTACTATCATTACATTTCAACATACGGCAGAGAATACAGAGGAAATTCTCCTCTTCACACATCCTCCAGCATTTGATGAAGAAACAGCAAGTTTTTTTAATTCAATTTACGAAGAATTATCGTCTGATGATCTGATACAAAGGTACTTGGTAAAAAACACTCAGAACAACAACGAGTCGTTTAATAGTTGCATCTGGAACTTGGCTCCAAAGCATCATTTTGTTGGAAAAAGACGCTGGAAATTGCTTCATGGACAGCGGCGTGTATGTTTAATGAAGGATTTTCACCCATCCTTAAAATAATGGAGATTTATGGTACGCAAATTGGCCGAAACGCCTACTCGTATGCTGAGGAGAACGATGAACGACGAATAACCCACGCAGAGCGATCCATGTCCGAGGCATCCAAAAAGGCAAGGGCTTCCCTCAGGTCACAAAAACTGGCAGAAAATGATGCGTATGAAGCCACAGAAAGGTTGTATGGTCCAGACATAGTAGATTAGTGTAAGTATAAATTTTCCACAAAATTCTGCTCTTGAAATTTTAAACGCATTTTTCTCGAAACATCATTTTCTAAAACTGCGTTGGTCCTTTCAACCGATAGTACTAAAATTGCTTATTTTCGAAAATATTTCCTTATTTTTTTATAAACGGGTTTTAACAAAAAAAAAAACAAGATTTTTTCTACAGTCCGCCATTTTTTTTTTTAATGAAATTGATTAATTTTGGTAGGGCCGGTAGCGACAGACATACTGAACAATAATCCATTAATAATTTCAGACAACATGAACAGCCACAACATGAACAGCCACTATGACCAGTGACCTGCTTGTTTTTTTGGTGTCTAATTTAATTTAAAAAAAAATATATAAAAAATATAAAATAAGAAAAAAAAATGTATACAGTTTAAAGTACAAATAAAAACAAATAAAAACATAAAAAAATTAAATGATTGAAAAAAAAAATCCCTAAAAAGGGGTAAAATGTATGCGTTCACATGTGACTACGCCCTTAACAAATAAAAGGAGCAGAATGAACATCACAGGGAGATTTGCGGATATTCCTTACAAATCTGAAGCCAAATATTGATAATTTGCTGTCAATCCATCAAGTACGAGTACATCCCACCCATTCATATTATGAATTTTTGTTTTTTAATTTTTGATTTGTATTGTTGAAATTACCATGCTTTATTAGTGTTTAATTTTAGAGCACTATGAAGTCTTTAATCGCAAAAATATGTTAGTACCTATCCTTCTTATTTGTACCACTCCGAATTTAGTGTTGGAACTCAGCCGCGATGCAAATTTCCATCGTTAGATCTAATCTTCACATTTTTTGACGAGTTTTGGGAATATGGTAAAAATGTAGCAGCAGGGGGTCCACCGAAATCAGGTTAATTTTGAAAGTGGTTTATGAGAAAAAAAAGTTTGGGAACCTCTGCACTAATTTCTCATATTTGTTCCAAAAATTGAACCACAATTCATCCACTTATTCCAAAAACTTAAAAATAAAACGAACAAAATCGATTAACATCCAGCGTCATCTCTCGTCGAAAGCAAACATACCGCATGACAATAAGAAGAATTGCCCCATTCCTATCGCAGCGCCACCCGACGATGCATCCGAACAACAATTAGCATAAACGCCAAACGCGTTTGTTTTCTTCTTCAACTTCGTTTGTTGGAATTTTTTGTCCCGGCGACAGGCCATAGTGAATATCGTAGTTGGCGCATTTTTACATTCGACTGGAAAAATATCCATCAAGCTGGAGATAATTATTCGTATAGTGTAGTGACGATTAATTCAATTGAAAAATCATAATCCGAAAGAGCGTTTCAGTATTTGATTATATAAAAAGCATCTAATCGAGCAAGTGGGAAACGAGAATTAAATCCAGTGGAAGATAACCTAGAAAATCGAAGTGAAGTAAAGAAGAGGAGAAAGCATAGGAAGGAAAAATACGTCCGCAAAAAGTGAAGGAGACGTATTGTGTGTGTAGCTGGTACGGTGCTGCTGGTGCTGGGTCTGGCGTTCGCATCGTCGTTGATCGGCGAAGAAGTGAAACGAGGAACAACGATAGCAGGTTTTGGTTGCGACAACGTTACGAAAAAATTCATCAATCATTTCGCCGAAAAGAAAACAAAGTTTTCACCATATCCGAATGGAAGTGGACGCCACCATTCAGGAGGAATTCGTCGAGGACGATGCCGATTATATATCGGCTATGAAACTGGCCGTGTCCGATGACGAGGAGGGCAGTGGCGGTGGTGTCGGTACGACGACGACCGATAGTGGGAGCATACGGGCGTCTGACAGCGCGAATAGTAGAACGAAAACAACGACAGGAAATCGAGAAAATGGTGGAGCTGGCGATTTGGCAAGTAGTAATGGTAACAAACGAAAAATCGTTCAAAATATTCACGGAGACGATGGAATGCTTTTTGGATTCGATGAAGAAACTGGCACACCGGTATACGGATCGAATGACGAGCTAGAACAGGTCAAAATCGCTGGCGAGGCAAATGCCATGAATGTGGACGCTAGTAAGGAACGCGTGGTATCGCCACCGAAGAAGAGTCGACCATCGACTGATGGAGCAGCTGAAAGTACCCCACGCCGCATATCGTCATCCCGATCGCCCTCGACTGTACCGAGTTCAGGGACGATAGCGGCAGCTGTGGTTCCCGCCACAACTGTTACCAAGCCGAAATCGGCCAAAGATGAGTTTTATAAGAAACCATTCGAGTGCGGATGGAAACGTGAACTGGTCTATCGTGCAAATCCGGATACCAGTAAGGATAAGGCTGATGTCTACTTTATTGCTCCATCGGGGAAGAAAGTACGTTCGAAGAATGAAATCATCCCGCTTCTCGATGGCGAGCTAACTATCGAGCACTTTAGTTTTGCGAAAGAACCGCTTGGCGTGGGTTCGGAATTGGAGATTGTACGCAGTGCGAAACCAACGCATCGCTCGACGGATCCATTGAACTCGAGCGGAAGCACATCCAGTAGTGGAAAACGTATATCGAAGCCGAAAGCGCCGAAGGGAGCGTCACCACCGCCACAGGGCTGGACACCGACGCGGGCATTGAAGATGTCATCATCTTTGAATGCGAATTCCAATTCTTATGCGTCGCCTATAGGAAGCGCTGGAGGTGCATCTGCAGTCGCCTCGCCCAAACACACTTCCAAGTCCGGCAAGAGTAGAAAGTAAGTGAATTTTTGTTACCATGTTGAATCGATCCTCCTCCCGATCCCTGATCATTTCACATATCCCGAAATCCGAATGGACATGGACAAAAAGGAAGAAGCCGCACGACCCTTTCTTCCTTTTGCATTTGCTCGCGATCTCTTTTGTTTCGTTCTCTCGCTTTTCTTTTTGTCCACACAAAACACATTTTCGTTTCTTTAGGACTGGCGATAAGCAGCGACAACCGTGCACGATGCAGTGCCCGGCTGCGATGGGAACGATCCCTCAATTGCAGTGCATCAAGTGTTTGTGCTTGTATCATCACGAGTGTGTCGGCTTGGATCGAGAGGATGAACAATATCGCTGCATGGATACTGGGGCTCATCAATATCATCAGAATCACGATCGAAAGGACTACGTGTGCCAGGTTAGTTGACACGATGATTCAATGAGTCTCAACGCAGACTGGTAATTGACCATATTTGCTTGTTGAATTCACTTTCAGTCCTGCGTTCCGTCGTTGGATAAGGATGTTTTGAAAGAAAATCAACTGGATCGGAAGGAACCGGGGAAAGAGATCCTACTTGCTGCACTCACGCAGTTGCCGCCGGTCATAGCTCCACTTCCTACCATTGCCACTGTTCCTCTTTCCACTTCGATTCTCGCTCCGCCTGCATTCGCACCACAATCCGCTCAGGCTCCTCTTCCATTCCGTCCGTCAGCGAGTTCGGCTCTATCAACATCTAACTCGGTGCTGAGTTCTGCTTCCAATACAGTCTCTTCGCCTATCACCACCACCCACCAACCAGAGAAGCCTATCAAAGCCGCTGTTCCTGTCGTGCCAGTTTCCAAACCAACAGTCCCACTCCCTACCGAACCACCCACTGGCGATTTGCCGCAATCAATCGCCGTGATCAAGGGGAAGAAATATGTCGTCGTAAAGAAGCCTCTGGTTCAGCGCATCACCAACACCCCAGCCGCCGCTGAGTGAGTAGAAAGTATTGTGTCTGAGAAGGACAAACCGAATTACAACTTTCGTTTATCTATTATCGAAAATATGTCCATGTCCCTCCAACCTCCAATGCATTACCGTCTCGTTCACACAGTCTACTCCACACTGCGTATGCTACAAAAACATTTCCATTCTCCAATGTTCTCTCGTTTTAGGAACAACTCAATGACCGACGCAGCCGGCGAGAATGACCACGTGAATGATCGTTCGAAGCGACAGAATTCGACATCGAACTCGCATCGGAAGCACACATCAAATGCTGGCGGACAACAACAACAGATCGCTACGATAGCAGGAGCTGGAACAGGTGCAGTAGTTAGTGCTCAAGCATCGCCTAGTGGCAATAGCAATTCATTACAACAGACTGCTCGTTTGGCGGTCGAACTCGTGTCGACATCATCCCAAATAACATCATCATCCGCAGCACCATCATCATTTGCATCGAATTTCTTTGCAAACGTGTCAGTGGGCTACGACGCTATCCTGCACATATTCAAGTATCTTAAGATCCATGTGAGTTATATGTCTAACCGGTTTTGTGGTTAACCAATTCCAATTGATTTATCTATTCCCTCGTCAACACAGGAACGGCCACGTGCAGCTTCGGTATGCAAGATTTGGAATCTAGTTGCAAAAGATCGATCGCTTTGGCAAACAGTGCGCATGAAGAACTCAAAAGTAAGCAATTGGGCCGGCTTTACAGCCGCACTGCGTCGCGGTGAAACCAAGCATTTAGATCTACGAAAACTCCTCGTATCCAGCACGAAAGTCGAAGAAACCTGGTCGGAATTCTGCAAACACATCGGCACAGTGAGTTCGCTCGTACACATCGACATGTGTCGATGCTCGGCGCAAGTAGTCGAGAATCTGTTCGTCACCAACCCGAACCTGACCATACTCAGCGCACTGGCGATAAACGACGAATATTTGAATTTGATTAATATCGATAACCTGACGATGCTGCAGGAACTGCGTCTGCGCACATTGGAGGTATGCACTTTGGAATGCGATCTGACGCCATTCCGCTCGCTCAAGAGTCTACGTCATTTGACATTATCGTCGATACGACAACTGGGCAATAAGGCAATTGAAGTTCTTGGCGAGCTGAACAATCTTGTCTCGCTCGAATTGGGCGAGTGTAACGATTTCGATGTACGTTTTACCGACAACGTATTGCCGAAACTGTCTAATCTCGAGCGGCTGCGACTCGAAATCGGTCAAGACCAATGCCGTACGTTGGAGATTCTCGATTCGGTTGCCAAACTGGAGAACTTGAGTCAGCTTGAGTTTGTCAATTTCGACATCAAACCAGGATTCGATACAAAACTGGCCAAATGCACAAACATTCGCAAACTCCTCATCATCCCGACTTATATATCCCAATCAGCTACCACTAACAATATCGTCCTTAATGCTGTACTCAATCTGCGACATACATTGCAAGTATTTACATGGGGCGTCACGGTCGAATTGCTTCGCGTCACGGCACTCTATGTCGATCAGTGTGAGGATTCAAAACGTAAGGAACGTCATCATTTCGACGAATGCATTCCCGTATTGAAACCCGTACCGGGTTCACCAGGCTCCAGTTGTGACGTGGGCAAGACTGACGAAGACGGCGATAATGAATGCAGAGATGACTCAAATGCTGGTGCAAATGCCGTGCCCCAAATCGAGATCCTGCCACTTGACAAGGTTGATCAAATACTGCATGACAACTTGGCAACAACTAAGTACACAATCGTCAAATTACCGTACCATGCCACATGGAAACAGCAACTGGTAGAATAGTATCCCATGCTCCGAATCATCAACACCATCATGCGACAGTAGCGACAGCAGCAAAATTCATTTCAATTCTTTCGCCTGATTTCCTGAAATCGTTTCTTTTCTTTTCCGATTGCGACTTGTGATTCCATTTTTGGGAACCAACGTGTGCGTTGTTTACTATCATGATTCGGTTTTTCTTTTTCTTAGTGTTAAATTTCTTGATTTTATTTGGACATAAGTTTTTGAAAATTAAAAACAAAAAAAAAATGAAAAGAAGAGAAAATGGATTTGGAAATGAGGCCCCTGCAGCGAAGAAGAATGAGAAGAGGTACTTTGAGTAGTCTCTGGAGTAAAATAAAGTTTGATTAAGACATCTGAGTGTAGTTTTTGTGTGGGTCCTAGTTGATGGGAGGGTTCGATTTGGTTTCCAGGGTATTGCCATCGATTGGGTCAACTTACGTCGCTGTAGCATGTGTAGTAGGGTCGATGCCTCTCTTGGAATGGGTAGAAATGACTAATTTCTCTTCGAGAAAGTGGATTGGGGCGCCTAGCAGGTAAGCTAAAATCTAAACCTGAAGCAAGAGATCATTTAAAAGTTTGAAGCTTTCACGTGTTTTCTACGGGGCTTTTCAATAAGGATCTAACAATTTTGTACCAGGTGAATGCATACTTTTTCGCCGGTCTTTTTGGTAAGAATTTTCTAGTAAAATTATTTTTTTTTTATCCAAAATATTGAACATCGGCTCTACACATTTCGCTAATCTTTCAGGTAATTTATGCCAGAAAAACTGCTTATCTTTCGCGGAAAACCATTCTTCGAGCCATTTTCCAACTTTCTAGAAGTCGCTGAAGTGCTGCCCTGCGAGCGCGTGCCCCATTAATGTGAAGGGGCGATAGTCAGATGGCGTCAAGTCTGGGGAGTACGGCGGATGCAGAAGGATGTCCAAGCGATTTCAAGGTATCCTTCACTAGTTTTGCCTTGTGAGCCGGCACGTTGTCGTGTACCAAAATCACTGCCATGCCTTCTGGCCCATTCCGGTCGTCTTTCGATTAATGCCTGGTTATGTTGATGATAGCGTTGTGTATTAACTGGCTTCATAATACACAATACCGCTCTGGTCCCACCAGACACAGCATGGTCTTCTTGCTATTTGGCCTTGATGTTGAAGGACCGGTATCCTCAGGTGAAAGGCACGATTTTTTCCGCTCCGGGTTTTCAAAATAAATCCATTTTTCGTCACTCTGCGATTGTCCATTTGACGTTCATTCAACTCGTGTGGGACCCATTTGCCGAGTTAATTGATCTTCCCTATTGCCCGCATACACACGTCTGCTAATTGTTTCTTGTGACGCATGAAGTGCTTCTGCTAATTGTCGTTGAGTTTGAATTGGGTCATCATCCAATAACTTCTGCAATTGCTCGTTTTGACATTTTTGTGGTCTACCAGTGCGCTCACTGTCTTTCACATTAAAATCACCACTTTTAAATGGATGGAACGTTTTCACCATTTGTTTCTACCAGTAAACGATGACTTTTAACAACTTTTTACTTTTGATTAAATAAGAAGAGCAATGCGTGCCGCAAATCTTCTCTTTTAGGCACAAGACTCGATATGATCACTGAACAATTAAACAAAGACGTTAGTTGTTGGCGGACTCAAATCTCAGATGAACAAAATGGCGTATGTGTCAAATTAATACGCCGCGTACTTTCTGCTGGCGCCATCTCTTAGTTAAACCGAAAAAAAAACGTTTGCATACACCTGGTATTCAGCACAAGAAATGGAGATATCTGACTATTAGGTCAGAGCCTCTTTGGAAATTCTACGCCAAGCTTTCTTGCAATGAGTGTGATCCTTCCACGTTTCGTTATTCTGGTCCATCCTTATATTTTCCTCCCATCTACGTCGCGACCTTCCTGGTGGACTTTTTCCCTTTGCCTTTCCACTTGTCAGTTTTCTGATTGTTCACTATCCATTTGTTCCACGTGTCTTCGCGATTTTATTACGTGGAGAATGCTTGAGACTGATTAGAGTTCCTTGAGTTCTTGGCTGTGTCTGTTTCTTCATCCTGTTTTCCACAAGAGATCCTCCTTAAGATCTTGTTTTCAAAGACCTCAAACCTGTTTTCCTCCTTCTTAGTCAGAGATTACTGGCATTACTCTGGTTTGACATTGGGAAGCGTGAGACAAAAGAGTTGTTTTAATAACTCCTGGATCGCAAAGAAGCACGTGTTGAACATATGCAGCTTTTAGTATTTTACCTTGCAAAGCTGGGGTAGGGTTGACTTACGAAAAGGTTTGCCTGTCTGCAGTGGCGTAGCTAGCATGGGTTGCGAGGAGGACGACACAGCGGAACACTTTCTCTGCGACTGTCCCGGATTCGCTCGTGCACGGTGGCGCACCCTTGGGGCCGACGTGGTGGGTGCCGAATCTCTTAGCTCAACATCACTGAAGCCCCTCCTCACTTTTCTCCGGACAACGGGGAAAATACAATCAATAAAGACAAGGTGTCTGTCTGGTAGTACAATGGACCAGTACTTGTGTCTGAGTGCTCCAGCAGATAGTAGAAGACTCCAAAAAAAAAAAAAAAAATGGGTGCACCTGGGGCGGCAATTATGGTGTCACCCCCAGAATGAAAAATAAATAAATGAAATTCCGCTATTCCATATATTATATGACTTTTTTATTCAAATTCAAATAAAAAATTAAAAAAAGGAGAACAAAAATGTATACACATTGTATAAAAAAAAACAGAACAAACATTTATATAATATACCCATTATAATATTTGTAGAAACTTAAAACGTCTTCTTCCTAGCTTTTACACCAGAAAATTCGTTGATTGCGTCATCAAAGTTTATTTGTTGGGTCGCCTCATGTTCAGAAGGTTACCGTATTCTCACAGAATTGAATTAGAAAAGATATTAAATGATTTACTTAGTAAAGGCATCATACGTGAATCCTGTTCTGAGTATGTTTCACCAATAGTTTTGGTACAAAAAAGGAACAAAGAGCTACGGTTGTGTGTAGACTTCCGCGAACTTAATAGAATACCTCTACGCGTTAACTATCCTTTACCTTTTATCGAGGATCATATTGATTGCCTCAGAAATAAAAGGTATTTTACTACGTTAGATTTAAAAAATGGTTTTCACCATGTTCCACTAGCTGAGGAATCATTGAAATATACGTCCTTCATTACGCCACTAGGGCAGTATGAATACATGCGAATGCCTTTTGGCCTAAAGAATGCGCCTTCTGTGTTTGAGCGCTATATGAAACACGTATTTGGGGAATTGATTTCGAAGTCCAAAAGACTTACCTATTTGGATGATATTCTTATAGCTACCGAGACAGTTGAAGAGCATCTCGATACCCTTAGAGAAGTAATGAGCATTATTACAAGGAAGGGACTTAAATTAAAATTCGACAAATGTTTATTTTTACAAAACGAAATAGTTTATTTGGGATATAAGATAAATGAAACAGGCGTAAGGCCAAATGATATTAATATCAAGGCAGTTAGTGAATTCCCACTACCATCTTCTCCCAAGAGTGTACATAGTTTTTTAGGTCTCTGTTCCTATTTTAGAAAGTTTATCAAACATTTTGCAAACATAGCTAAACCTCTTTACGATCTTTTAAAAAAAGATGCACCTTTTGTTTTTGGTACTAGAGAAATAGAAGCATTTGGGATTTTAAAAGCTAAACTGATTGGAGCACCAGTTCTGTCTATTTATAGTCCGCACAATGCGACTGAGCTGCATTGTGATGCAAGTAGTATAGGTTTTGGAGCTGTATTACTTCAAAAACAGGAAGACAACAAATTTCATCCTTTGTTCTACTTCCCTAAGCGTGCAACGGAAGCAGAGAGTAGATACCATAGTTATGAGTTGGAAACATTTATGCTTTAAAGCGATTTCGAATATATCTTTTATGTATACCCTTTAGGATCGTGACAGACTGCCAAGCCCTCGCATTAATCCTAAAGAAAAAGATGCTAAATCTGCGTATATCGCGATGGGCATTGGAATTACAATCGTTTGATTACACAATCGAACATAGAAAAGCTGATCGCATGCTAGTAGGTCTGTCAACATCCTTCATATCGATAATGAATCGTTTGAGTTTGTGTTGGCAGCAGCTCAAAAACATGATCCCAAGATTGTGTCAATTGCTGCCGAATTAGAAAAAACGGAGAGTGCTTATTTTGAGATGATTAATGGTCTTATTTACCGTAAATTGAAAGATAAAGTTCTTTTTTCGTCCCTTCACACATGGAAGAGCAAGTTATTCGCACTCATCATGAGGCTCTTTGTCACCTAGGGGACGAAAAATGTTTTGAACATCTATGTATCTTGCATTTATTGGTTTCCGAAGATGAAACACAAGATAAGGACTGTCATTAAAGGATGCTTGAAATGTATATATTTTTCACCCGTATCAGGAAAACTTGAGGGTAGCCTACATTCAATACCTAAAGGAAAGTGCCCATTTGACACTTTACATATAGACCATCTCGGTCCAATATCAAGTTCAAGGTCGAAAACGTGTCATCTTTTTGTTTTGGTTGATGGTTTACCAAACTATATCCAGTGAGAAGCACTCAAAGTAAGGAATCTATCCTTTGTTTAAAAACATTTTTTGAGAATTATTCCAGGCCGAACAGAATAATTTCTGATCGTGGTTCTTGTTTTACCTCAAATGAATTCTCACAATTTATTAAAGAAAACAATATCGTACATGTTAAGGTCACCACTCACTCGCCTCAGTCGAATGGGCAAGTGGAACGACTTAATCATGTCCTTATTCCTATGTTGGCGAAGGAGTGTGAACCAGATACGACTAGTAATTGGGACAAGCACATAGTTAAGGTCGAATATGCCATAAAAAATACTGTGAATCGCATACGGGTTTTACTCCTAGTATGCTTCTATTTGGTAGGGATCAGAAGGGTGTAGTTTGCGATAAAATCCAAGAGTACCTTAACGACCATATAGAAGTTCCTCATGCCAGCTTAGAAGAAATTCGAAATAAGGCCGAAGAAAATATTACCAGGGAGCAAATATGAAGTAAGGGAAGTTTTGCCGAACGACCGGTATGTTATAAAGGACATTGAAGGATTACAGCTGACTAGGTTACCATACAAAGGGATCAGTTCCCCGCGAAATATGAGGCTGATGATGGCGAGGATTGCGATGAGATCGATGGCAACTAATAAAGAAACTGTGATGTTATACGCACTTGAACCAATGTTTTTAGAAGTCTTTTCTCAAGAGCTTTTTTTTACAAAATAATTTATGAATAAATACGCGCATGTGTCGTGTAGCCATTAGCAATAATTATTTGGATTGTTCGTTTAATTTGAATTGATCAAAATTATTTTCATAGATATGTATGTACATGTAGATACTTTTATGAATCTTGTTTTATAAAATGAATTACTTATGTAATCGGGACGATTACACGATCTCGGTGACCGAAATGTGGTGGTTACCAAAAAAAAAAAAAAACTTATTGTGAATACTCATTATTTTTATATTTTTGGTCGTCCTATAGTCGCTGAATTGAGTATCGTCTAACGTTTTCTGTCAAACAGATCGTCTGATTTTCCCGCAAAAAGTGTCAGCCCATGGTACCGTATTTTTTGCATCTTTAAAAGCAGTACATTTGAAATTTGTATTTGAGTCTGTGAAATAAAGTCGATGACATAAGGTCAATCCTGGAATGTCTTTTTATTTTCGGTGTGTACATTGGTGACTACAGCATCAATAGAATCCATATCTATCGCCATCATTGTTGGCACTACCATAAGTGACAGCATCATTGCCAAGATCACTATCGTCACCTTCATTAATATCATCACCACTATTGCCCTCATCACCATCACCCTCACAATTACCGACACCGCCATAACTATCATCACCATCATCATCATAATTGCCATCATCACCGAAATCAGCAACATCAGCATCTTCACCATTATCAGCATCATCACCAACATCACCATCATCACCATCATCACCATCATCACCATCATCACCATCATCACCATCTTCACCATCTTCACCATCATCACCATCATCACGGTCATCGCCATCATCACCATCACTGCACTCATCACCATCATCACCATCATCAAAATCATCACCATCATCACCATCATCACTATCATCATCATCATCACCATCCTCACCATCATCACCATCATCAAAATAATCTCCACCGTCACCATCACCGCACTCATCACCGTCATCGCCATCATCACCATCATCACCATCACAGCACTCATCACCATCATCACCATCATCACCATCATCACCATCATCAACATCATCACCATCATCACCATCATCACCATCATCACCATCATCACCATCATCACCATCATCACCATCATCACTGTCATCGACATCATCACCATCATCACCATCATCACCATTATCACCATCATCACCATCATCACCATCATCACCATCATCACCATCATCACCATCATCACCATCATCACCATCATCACCGTCATCACCATCATCACTATCATCAACATCATCACTCACCATCATCACCATCATCACCATCATCACCATCATCACCATCATCACCATCATCACCATCATCACCATCATCACCATCATCACCATCATCACCATCATCACCATCATCACCATCATCACCATCATCACCATCATCACCATCATCACCATCATCACCATCATCACCATCACTGCACTCATTACTATCATCACCATCATCACCATCATCACCATGATCACCATCATCACCATCATCACCATCACTGCACTCATTACTATCATCACCATCATCACTGTCATCGCCATCATCACCATCATCATCAACATCACCATCATCACCAACATCACCATCATCACCATCATCACCATCATCACCATCATCACCATCATCACCATCATCACCATCATCACCATCATCACCATCATCACCATCATCACCATCATCACCATCATCACCATCATCACCATCATCACCATCATCACCATCATCACCATCATCACCATCATCACCATCACTGCACTCATTACTATCATCACCATCATCACCATCATCACCATCATCACTGTCATCACCATCATCACCATCATCACCATCATCACCATCATCACCATCATCACCATCATCACCATCATCACTATCATCACCATCATCACCATCATCACCATCATCACCATCATCACCATCATCACCATCATCACCATCATCACCATCATCACCATCATCACCATCATCACCATCATCACCATCATCACCATCATCACCATCATCACCATCATCACCATCATCACCATCATCACCATCATCAGAATCATCACCATCATCACTATCATCACCATCATCACCATGATCACCATCATCACCATCATCACCATCACTGCACTCATTACTATCATCACCATCATCACTGTCATCGCCATCATCACCATCATCATCAACATCACCATCATCACCAACATCACCGTCATCACCATCAACACCATCATCACCATCATCACCATCATCACCATCATCACCATCATCACCATCATCACCATCATCACCATCATCACCATCATCACCATCATCACCATCATCACCATCATCACCATCATCACCATCATCACCATCATCACCATCATCACCATCATCACCATCATCACCATCATCACCATCATCACCATCATCACCATCATCACCATCATCACCATCATCACCATCATCACCATCATCAGAATCATCACCATCATCACTATCATCACCATCATCACCATCATCACCATGATCACCATCATCACCATCATCACCATCACTGCACTCATTACTATCATCACCATCATCACTGTCATCGCCATCATCACCATCATCATCAACATCACCAACATCACCGTCATCACCATCAACACCATCATCACCATCATCACCATCATCACCATCATCACCATCATCACCATCATCACCATCATCACCATCATCACCATCATCACCATCATCACCATCATCACCATCATCACCATCATCACCATCATCACCATCATCACCATCATCACCATCATCACCATCATCACCATCATCACCATCATCACCATCATCACCATCATCACCATCATCACCATCATCACCAACATCACCATCATCACCATCATCACCATCATCACCATCATCACCATCATCACCATCATCACCATCATCACCATCATCACCATCATCAGAATCATCACCATCATCACTATCATCACCATCATCACCATCATCACCATCATCACCATCATCACCATCATCACCATCATCATCATCATCATCATAATCGCCATCATCACCATCCTCACCATCATTACCATCATCACCATAATCTCCACCGTCACCATCACCGCACTCATCACCGTCATCGCCATAATCACCATCATCACCATCACTGCACTCATCACTATCATCACCATCATCACCATCAACACCATCATCACCATCATCACAATCATTACCACCATCACCATCATCACAATCATCACCATCATCACCGTCATCTTCATCATCACCATCATCACCATCATCACCACCATCACCATCATCACCATCATCACCATCATCACCATCATCACCATCATCACCGTCATCTTCATCATCACCATCATCACCATCATCAGCATCATCACCATCATTACCATCATCACCATAATCTCCAACGTCACCATCACCGCACTCATCACCGTCATCGCCATCATCACCATCATCACCATCACAGCACTCATCACCATCATCACCATCATCACCATCATCACCATCATCAACATCATCACCATCATCACCATCATCACCATCATCACCATCATCACCATCATCACCATCATCACCATCATCACCATCATCACTGTCATCGACATCATCACCATCATCACCATCATCACCATTATCACCATCATCACCATCATCACCATCATCACCATCATCACCATCATCACCATCATCACCATCATCACCGTCATCACCATCATCACTATCATCAACATCATCACTCACCATCATCACCATCATCACCATCATCACCATCATCACCATCATCACCATCATCACCATCATCACCATCATCACCATCATCACCATCATCACCATCATCACCATCATCACCATCATCACCATCATCACCATCATCACCATCATCACCATCACTGCACTCATTACTATCATCACCATCATCACCATCATCACCATGATCACCATCATCACCATCATCACCATCACTGCACTCATTACTATCATCACCATCATCACTGTCATCGCCATCATCACCATCATCATCAACATCACCATCATCACCAACATCACCATCATCACCATCATCACCATCATCACCATCATCACCATCATCACCATCATCACCATCATCACCATCATCACCATCATCACCATCATCACCATCATCACCATCATCACCATCATCACCATCATCACCATCATCACCATCATCACCATCATCACCATCATCACCATCACTGCACTCATTACTATCATCACCATCATCACCATCATCACCATCATCACTGTCATCACCATCATCACCATCATCACCATCATCACCATCATCACCATCATCACCATCATCACCATCATCACCATCATCACTATCATCACCATCATCACCATCATCACCATCATCACCATCATCACCATCATCACCATCATCACCATCATCACCATCATCACCATCATCACCATCATCACCATCATCACCATCATCACCATCATCACCATCATCACCATCATCACCATCATCACCATCATCAGAATCATCACCATCATCACTATCATCACCATCATCACCATGATCACCATCATCACCATCATCACCATCACTGCACTCATTACTATCATCACCATCATCACTGTCATCGCCATCATCATCAACATCACCATCATCACCAACATCACCAACATCACCGTCATCACCATCAACACCATCATCACCATCATCACCATCATCACCATCATCACCATCATCACCATCATCACCATCATCACCATCATCACCATCATCACCATCATCACCATCATCACCATCATCACCATCATCACCATCATCACCATCATCACCATCATCACCATCATCACCATCATCACCATCATCACCATCATCACCATCATCACCATCATCAGAATCATCACCATCATCAGAATCATCACCATCATCACTATCATCACCATCATCACCATCATCACCATGATCACCATCATCACCATCATCACCATCACTGCACTCATTACTATCATCACCATCATCACTGTCATCGCCATCATCACCATCATCATCAACATCACCAACATCACCGTCATCACCATCAACACCATCATCACCATCATCACCATCATCACCATCATCACCATCATCACCATCATCACCATCATCACCATCATCACCATCATCACCATCATCACCATCATCACCATCATCACCATCATCACCATCATCACCATCATCACCATCATCACCATCATCACCATCATCACCATCATCACCATCATCACCATCATCACCATCATCACCATCATCACCATCATCACCATCATCACCATCATCACCATCATCACCATCATCACCATCATCACCAACATCACCATCATCACCATCATCACCATCATCACCATCATCACCATCATCACCATCATCACCATCATCACCATCATCACCATCATCAGAATCATCACCATCATCACTATCATCACCATCATCACCATCATCACCATGATCACCATCATCACCATCATCACCATCACTGCACTCATTACTATCATCACCATCATCACTGTCATCGCCATCATCACCATCATCATCAACATCACCATCATCACCAACATCACCATCATCACCATCATCACCATCATCACCATCATCACCATAATCACCATCATCACCATCATCACCATCATCACCATCATCACCATCATCACCATCATCACCATCATCACCATCATCACCATCATCACCATCATCACCATCATCACCATCATCACCATCATCACCATCATCACCATCATCACCATCATCACCATCATCACCATCATCACCATCATCACCATCATCACCATCATCACCATCATCACCATCATCACCATCATCACCATCATCACCATCATCACCATCATCACCATCATCACCATCATCACCATCATCACCATCATCACCATCATCACCATCATCACCATCATCACCATCATCACCATCATCACCATCATCACCATCATCACCATCATCACCATCATCACCATCATCACCATCATCACCATCATCACCATCATCACCATCATCACCATCATCACTGTCATCGACATCATCACCATCATCACCATCATCACCGTCATCACCATTATCACCATCATCACCATCATCACCATCATCACCATCATCACCATCATCACCATCATCACCATCATCACCATCATCACCATCATCACCATCATCACCATCATCACCATCACTGCACTCATTACTATCATCACCATCATCACTGTCATCACCATCATCACCATCATCACCATCATCACCATCATCACCATCATCACCATCATCACCATCATCACCATCATCACCATCATCACCATCATCACCATCATCACCATCATCACCATCATCACCATCATCACCATCATCACCATCATCACCATCATCACCATCATCACCATCATCACCATCATCACCATCATCACCATCATCACCATCATCACCATCATCACCATCATCACCATCATCACCATCATCACCATCATCACCATCATCACCATCATCACCATCATCACCATCATCACCATCATCACCATCATCACCATCATCACCATCATCACCATCATCACCATCATCACCATCATCACCATCATCACCATCATCACCATCATCAGAATCATCACCATCATCACTATCATCACCATCATCACCATCATCACCATCATCACCATCAAGGTCATTGACCTCCCAAGGTCATTGACCCCTCAAGGTCATTGACCTCCCAAGGTCATTGACCCCTCAAGGTCATTGACCTCTCAAGGTCATTGACCCCTCAAGGTCATTGACCCCTCAAGGTCATCTGACCTTGAGGGGTCAATGACCTTGACCTCATCTGACCTTGAGGGGTCAATGACCTTGATGAGGTCAATGACCTTGATGATGTCAATGACCTTGAGGGGTCAATGACCTTGAGGGGTCAATGACCTTGAGGGGTCAATGACCTTGAGGGGTCAATGACCTTGAGGGGTCAATGACCTTGAGGGGTCAATGACCTTGAGGGGTCAATGACCTTGAGAGGTCAATGACCTTGAGGGGTCAATGACCTTGGGAGGTCAATGACCTTGAGGGGTCAATGACCTTGAGAGGTCAATGACCTTGAGGGGTCAATGACCTTGAGGGGTCAATGACCTTGATGAGGTCAATGACTTTGATGGTGACGATGGTGATGATAGTGATGATGGTGATGATGGTGATGGTGGTGATGATGGTGATGATGGCGATTATGGTGATGATGGTGATGATGGTGATGATGGTGATGATGGTGATGATGGTGACGATGGTGATGATGGTGATGATGGTGATGATGGTGATGATGGTGATGATGGTGATGATGGTGATGATGGTGATGATGGTGATGATGGTGATGATGGTGATGATGGTGATGATGGTGATGATGGTGATGATGGTGATGATGGTGATGATGGTGATGATGGTGATGATGGTGATGATGGTGATGATGGTGATGATGGTGATGATGGTGATGATGGTGATGATGGTGATGATGTTGATGATGGTGATGATGGTGATGATAGTGACGATGGTGATGATGGTGATGATGGCGATGATGTTGATCATGGTGATGATGGTGATGATAGTGATGATGGTGATGATTCTGATGATGGTGATGATGAAGATGACGGTGATGATAGTGATGATAGTGATGATGTTGATGATGGTGATGATGGTGATGATGGTGATGATGGTGATGATGGTGATGATGGTGATGATGGTGATGGTGGTGATGATGGTGATGATGGTGATGATGAAGATGACGGTGATGATGGCGATTATGATGATGATGTTGATGATGGTGATGATGGTGATGATAGTGACGATGGTGATGATGGTGATGATGGTGATGATGGTGATGATGGTGATGATGGTGATGATGGTGATGATTCTGATGATGGTGATGATGGTGATGATGGTGATGATGGTGATGATGGTGATGATGGTGATGATGGTGATGATGGTGATCATGGTGATGATGGTGATGATGGTGATGATAGTGATGATGGTGATGATTCTGATGATGGTGATGATGGTGATGATGGTGATGATGGTGATGATGGTGATGATGGTGATGATGGTGATGATGGTGATGATGGTGATGATGGTGATGATGGTGATGATGGTGATGATGGTGATGATGGTGATGATGGTGATGATGGTGATGATGGTGATGATGGTGATGATGGTGATGATGGTGATGATGGTGATGATGGTGATGATGGTGATGATGGTGATGATGGTGATGATGGTGATGATGGTGATGATGGTGATGATGGTGATGATGGTGATGATGGTGATCATGGTGATGATGGTGATGATGGTGATGATAGTGATGATGGTGATGATTCTGATGATGGTGATGATGGTGATGATGGTGATGATGGTGATGATGGTGATGATGGTGATGATGGTGATGATGGTGATGATGGTGATGATGGTGATGATGGTGATGATGGTGATGATGGTGATGATGGTGATGATGGTGATGATGGTGATGACAGTGATGATGGTGATGATAGTAATGAGTGCAGTGATGGTGATGATGGTGATGATGGTGATGATGGTGATGATGGTGATGATGGTGATGATGGTGATGATGGTGATGATGGTGATGATGGTGATGATGGTGATGATGGTGATGATGGTGATGATGGTGATAATGGTGATGACGGTGATGATGGTGATGATGGTGATGATGTCGATGACAGTGATGATGGTGATGATGGTGATGATGGTGATGATGGTGATGATGGTGATGATGGTGATGATGGTGATGATGGTGATGATGGTGATGATGGTGATGATGGTGATGATGGTGATGATGGTGATGATGGTGATGATGGTGATGATGGTGATGATGGTGATGATGGTGATGATGGTGATGATGGTGATGATGGTGATGATGGTGATGATGGTGATGATGGTGATGATGGTGATGATGGTGATGATGGTGATGATGGTGATGATGGTGATGATGGTGATGATGGTGATGATGGTGATGATGGTGATGATGGTGATGATGGTGATGATGGTGATGATGGTGATGATGGTGATGATGGTGATGATGGTGATGATGGTGATGATGGTGATGATGGTGATGATGGTGATTATGGTGATGATGGTGATGATGGTGATGATGGTGATGATGGTGATGTTGGTGATGATGGTGATGTTGATGATGATGGTGATGATGGCGATGACAGTGATGATGGTGATGATAGTAATGAGTGCAGTGATGGTGATGATGGTGATGATGGTGATCATGGTGATGATGGTGATGATGGTGATGATAGTGATGATGGTGATGATTCTGATGATGGTGATGATGGTGATGATGGTGATGATGGTGATGATGGTGATGATGGTGATGATGGTGATGATGGTGATGATGGTGATGTTGGTGATGATGGTGATGATGGTGATGATGGTGATGATGGTGATGATGGTGATGATGGTGATGATGGTGATGATGGTGATGATGGTGATGATGGTGATGATGGTGATGATGGTGATGATGGTGATGATGGTGATGATGGTGATGATGGTGATGATGGTGATGATGGTGATGATGGTGATGATGGTGATGATGGTGATGATGGTGATGATGGTGATGATGGTGATGATGGTGATGATGGTGATGATGGTGATGATGGTGATGATGGTGATGATGGTGATGATGGTGTTGATGGTGATGACGGTGATGTTGGTGATGTTGATGATGATGGTGATGATGGCGATGACAGTGATGATGGTGATGATAGTAATGAGTGCAGTGATGGTGATGATGGTGATGATGGTGATCATGGTGATGATGGTGATGATGGTGATGATAGTGATGATGGTGATGATTCTGATGATGGTGATGATGGTGATGATGGTGATCATGGTGATGATGGTGATGATGGTGATGATAGTGATGATGGTGATGATTCTGATGATGGTGATGATGGTGATGATGGTGATGATGGTGATCATGGTGATGATGGTGATGATGGTGATGATGGTGATGATGGTGATGATGGTGATGATGGTGATGATGGTGATGATGGTGATGATGGTGATGATGGTGATGATGGTGATGATGGTGATGATGGTGATGATGGTGATGATGGTGATGATGGTGATGATGGTGATGATGGTGATGATGGTGATGATGGTGATGATGGTGATGATGGTGTTGATGGTGATGACGGTGATGTTGGTGATGATGGTGATGTTGATGATGATGGTGATGATGGCGATGACAGTGATGATGGTGATGATAGTAATGAGTGCAGTGATGGTGATGATGGTGATGATGGTGATCATGGTGATGATGGTGATGATAGTGATGATGGTGATGATTCTGATGATGGTGATGATGGTGATGATGGTGATGATGGTGATGATGGTGATGATGGTGATGATGGTGATGATGGTGATGATGGTGATGATGGTGATGATGGTGATGATGGTGATGATGGTGATGATGGTGATGATGGTGATGATGGTGATGATAGTGATGATGGTGATGATGGTGATGATGGTGATGATGGTGATGATGGTGATGATGGTGATGATGGTGATGACAGTGATGATGGTGATGATGGTGATGATGGTGATGATGGTGATGACAGTGATGATGGTGATGATGGTGATGATGGTGATGATAGTAATGAGTGCAGTGATGGTGATGATGGTGATGATGGTGATGATGGTGATGATGGTGATGATGGTGATGATGGTGATGATGGTGATGATGGTGATGATGGTGAGGATGGTGAGGATGGTGATGACGGTGATGTTGGTGATGATGGTGATGATGACGATGACGGTGATGATGGTGATGATGTTGATGTTGGTGATGATGCTCATGGTGGTGAAGATGCTGATGTTGCTGATGACGGTGATGATGGCAATTATGATGATGATGGTGATGATAATTATGGCGGTGTCGGTAATTGTGAGGGTGATGGTGATGAGGGCAATAGTGGTGACGATATTAATGAAGGTGACGATAGTGATCTTGGCAATGATGCTGTCATTTATGGTAGTGCCAACAATGATGGCGATAGATATAGATTCTATTGATGCTGTAGTCACCAATGTACACACCGAAAATAAAAAGACTTTCCAGGTTTCACCTAATGTCATCGACTTTATTTCACAGACTCAAATACAAATTTCAAATGTACTGCTTTTAAAGATGAAAAAAATACGGTACCATGGGCTGACACTTCTTGGGGGAAAATCAGACGATCAGTTTGACAGAAAACGTTAGATGATACTCAATTCAGCGACTACAGGACGACCGAAAATATAAAAATAATGAGTATTCACAATAAGTTTTTTTTTTGTTTTTTTTTTAACCACTACATTTCGGCCACCGAGATCGTGTAATCGTCCCGATTCACGTAAGTAATTCATTTTATAAAACAAGATCCATAAAAGTATCTACATGTACCTACATATCTATGAAAATAATTTTGATCAATTCCAATTAAACGAACATTCCAAATAATTATTGCTAATAGCTACATGACACATGGGCGTATTTTAAATTATTTTTTAAAAAAAAAGCTCTTGAGAAAAGACTTCTAAAAACATTGGTTCAAGAGCGTATAACATCACAGTTTCTTTATTAGTTGCCATCGATCTCATCGCAATCCTCGCCATCATCAGCCTCATATTTCGCGGGGAACTGATCCCTTTGTATGGTAACCTAGTCAGCTGTAATCCTTCAATGTCCTTTATAACATACCGGTCGTTCGGCAAAACTTCCCTTACTTCATATGGGCCCTTGAATTTAGCCAAAAGTTTTTTATTTATCCCTGGAGTTGTGACAATGTTTTTAATCATAACATAGTCGCCTACACGATACCGCGTAGGACTTTTATGGCGCCTGTCATAATAAGTTTTACTACGTATTTGCTCCCTGGTAATACTTTCTTCGGCCTTATTTCGAATTTCTTCTAAGCTGGCATGAGGAATATGTTCGTTAAGTTACTCTTGGATTTTTGGAGTACACCCTTCTGATCCCTACCAAATAGAAGCATACTAGGAGTAAAAGCCGTACTTCGATTCACAGTATTGTTTATGGCATATTCGACCTTAACTATGTACATGTCCCAATTACTAGTCGTATCTGGTTCACACTCCTTCGCCAATATAGGAATAAGGAAACGATTAACCCTCGGGTGGTCGCGTATGGCTTGGTTGCAGGAAAGGTCGCATGGATGACAATAGTCATCCCATGAGTTATTCTCTATTTTAAGCAATGCAACCTCTTTTTAAATCACAGTAAACCGTATAAAACTTAAAAAATATATGTTCATCAATACTTATTCACTGTGGCTAGGCTCACACCCAACCCCTCCCTCGCAGACTCCTGGCGCCTCAGGCTCATCGCATTCAAAACAAATAAACAGTAGCGAGTCTAACAGCAGTGGATGACTATTGTCACCCATGCGACCACCCGAGGGTTAAGTCGCTCCACTTGCCCATTCGACTGAGGCGAGTGAGTGGCGACCTTAACATGTACGATATTGTTCTCTTTAATAAATTGTGAGAATTCATTTGAGGTAAAACAAGAACCACGATCAGAAATTATTCTGTTCGGCCTGGAATAATTCTCAAAAAATGATTTTAAACAAAGGATAGATTCCTTACTTTGAGTGCTTCTCACTAGATATAGTTTGGTAAACCATCAACCAAAACAAAAAGATGACACGTTTTCGACCTTGAACTTGATATTGGACCGAGATGGTCTATATGTAAAGTGTCAAATGGGCACTTTCCTTTAGGTATTGAATGTAGGCTACCCTCAAGTTTTCCTGATACGGGTGAAAAATATATACATTTCAAGCATCCTTTAATGACAGTCCTTATCTTGTGTTTCATCTTCGGAAACCAATAAATGCAAGATAGATGTTCAAAACATTTTTCGTCCCCTAGGTGACAAAGAGCCTCATGATGAGTGCGAATAACTTGCTCTTCCAGGTGTGAAGGGACGAAAAAAGAACTTTATCTTTCACTTTACGGTAAATAAGACCATTAATCATCTCAAAATAAGCACTCTCCGTTTTTTCTAATTCGGCAGCAATTGACACAATCTTGGTATCATGTTTTTGAGCTGCTGCCAACACAAACTCAAACGATTCATTATCGATATGAAGGATGTTGCAAGACCTACTAAGAGAGTCAGCATGCGATCAGCTTTTCTATGTTCGATTGTGTAATCAAACGATTGTAATTCCAATGCCCATCGCGATATACGCGGATTAAGCATCTTTTTCTTTAGGGTTAATGCGAGGGCTTGGCAGTCTGTCACGATCCTAAAGGGTATACATAAAAGATATATTCGAAATCGCTTTAAAGCATAAATGTTTCCAACTCATAACTATGGTATCTACTCTCTGCTTCCGTTGCACGCTTAGGGAAGTAGAACACCGGATGAAATTTGTTGTCTTCCTGTTTTTGAAGTAATACAGCTCCAAAACCTATACTACTTGCATCACAATGCAGCTCAGTCGCATTGTGCGGACTATAAATAGACAGAACTGGTGCTCCAATCAGTTTAGCTTTTAAAATCCCAAATGCTTCTATTTCTCTAGTACCAAAAACAAAAGGTGCATCTTTTTTTAAAAGATCGTAAAGAGGTTTAGCTATGTTTGCAAAATGTTTGATAAACTTTCTAAAATAGGAACAGAGACCTAAAAAACTATGTACACTCTTGGGAGAAGATGGTAGTGGGAATTCACTAACTGCCTTGATATTAATATCATTTGGCCTTACGCCTGTTTCATTTATCTTATATCCCAAATAAACTATTTCGTTTTGTAAAAATAAACATTTGTCGAATCTTAATTTAAGTCCCTTCCTTGTAATAATGTTCATTACTTCTCTAAGGGTATCGAGATGCTCTTCAACTGTCTCGGTAGCTATAAGAATATTATCCAAATAGGTAAGGATTTTGGACTTCGAAATCAATTCCCAAAATACGTGTTTCATATAGCGCTCAAACACAGAAGGCGCATTCTTTAGGCCAAAAGGCATTCGCATGTATTCATACTGCCCTAGTGGCGTAATGAAGGACGTATATTTCAATGATTCCTCAGCTAGTGGAACATGGTGAAAACCATTTTTTAAATCTAACGTAGTAAAATACCTTTTATTTCTGAGGCAATCAATATGATCCTCGATAAAAGGTAAAGGATAGTTATCGCGTAGAGTTATACTATTATGTTCGCGGAAGTCTACACACAACCGTAGCTCTTTGTTCCTTTTTTGTACCAAAACTATTGGTGAAACATACTCAGAACAGGATTCACGTATGATGCCTTTACTAAGTAAATCATTTAATATCTTTTCTAATTCAATTCTGTGAGAATACGGTAACCTTTCTGGAGGGCAACCGAATGGAATGTCGTTCGATAATACTATCCTCATCTTAAAATCATCATCTACTGGACTATTAACGTATTGAGTTTGTTCATAAACCCCTTGAACTATATCTCTAACGCTTTCCCTAACGCTCTCTTTAACATTCGCGGATATCTTATCGTTTAAATCAAAAACATTTTTATCATAATTCGTATCAATATTTAAAATCTGATTAATAAATTCAATATCTTCACTTACAGTACTCACATTACCATCCGATAAAACATTTTGCGTAGGAATCTGCTGAAGGGGGTGTGAAGTATGGTGATTCTTGATGATGGACGATTCTTTGGTAGTTTCGTTAGGTAGATTTTCTTTCTTTTCCGGTAACTGCAATACCATGCCAATGTTTCCAATAAAGTCTCGACCCAGTACAACAGGATAGCTCATCGAATAATTTTTTACTACTAGTAATTGTAAGTTAATTAAAAAGTTGTCAAAATGTATAAGTGAACTGATGCTTCCCAAAACATCCGTCGTTCAAAGGCAACACCATAAACGAAGGTACAAAAGTCTGTTGTATGAAGCTAATTGGGCTTCCAGAGTCCAGAAGAGTCTTGAGGTTCATCGAGACTTCGGCTTGGTCGTGTTTGAACTGGAAATATATATCCTTTTCAAATTCATTGCGTTGCAAGATTTGTCGTTCCGGCTTCTTGATGTATTGACTTGCAATATCACAAACTTTACCACCTGCTGCTGTTGTAGCGTATAAATAGGCCACCATTCTTAAAACAAGTAACTTGTTTCCTGTCTTGTCTGCCATTTGCACTGTTTTGAACAATCACTTTTTCGACGGATGAATTATTTTTATTTATTGCATTTGATTTATTAAACGCCTTTGTATGATTAAAAGATGAAGATGTTCCAGGTTTTAACATCTTGTTGATTTTAAACTTTTCGTACTTCCTCAGGGCAAGTTTCAGTTCTTCGATGTTATCGGCATTATACAAGATGGTTTTGTTGGCTTCTGTGTCCGGAATGCCTTTAATAATAAATTGTAGCAAGTCCTCCTCTTCAATTGGGTTATGCGAAGCAATTTCCTGAATGGATAAAACGTATTGCTGTATGGTCTCTTCACGACGTTTCTTTCTTTCTCTTAATTCACTATATACATCAGCTTTAGTTACCACCTTCTTGAACTCATTCAATAACCCTGTCTGCAATTCCGTCCAACTTCTTAAATTCTTTGAGCGCACAAACAATTTGGCTGTACCTTTTAGAAGCCTTTTACCAAAAGTGAATTTTGTTCGTTCATCGAAATTAAAAAGTGTTGCGTACTCCTCAAGCTGCGTAATCCAATGATTCACGGGGAAATTATCGTCCCCTCGCGTCTGTTACCTCCATTTGTAGCTCCTTCAGCCTTCGTTTTAACTGAACTAATTCCTCTTTTTTCTTACAAATCTTCCGGAGTCTGTTGAGTTCCTCGTCGATCTGGTCAACTGGCTCGTCTTCGTCGTGATACACGCACTCATCATGGCATACTGAACCATCTGCATGAACATCCTTACTTCCAAACGTATGTTGCTGAATTATCTTGCTGATTTCGTCGTCAGAAAAGTCTTCAACAGCTTCCTGCACTTTCAATTTTAATTCTGCTTTGCTGCCACTGGTCTGCAACCTCAACGAACGCAACACAAGCCTTAATGTGGCAACCGTTGGCAATTCCAAAAATTGATTCCACTCGTGGGACATTGCGTTGCACTTCAATTATTAAAGAAACATTTTTTTTTCGATTAAATTTCATCACTTTTAAACTTTTAACTTTTATTCTTTCTCTTTATTTGTATTTTAATCACCATTAAAATCAGCCACAAATGCCTCAGAATCTGTGGTTCACTGCAACGGGATCATAATAATGAGTTAGTTGTTGTTCCTTTCGTTATGCTAGATTATGCTTACAACGCGAATCGTTCATATATTTACCAATACAGAGAAAACAGGAATTGGGTTCATAGGATGCATTGAAACGCGTCACTATTGATAAATCCGTATGAAATCCAAGCTTCGTATGGTGCGTACCAAAATTGTATCACATTCCGAAGTTTAGTTTACACGTCTCAGTGGTATCATTAACGCCAACTTTGTATATTCAATCGACTGTCAGTTGATTGGACAGTAAAGGATAAAAGCCGTTCAAAACGACCAAAAACGCATACGATGTCAACTGAAAAGGTGGGGGCCCCTGCGTTTTGTAATGCGGACGGCATTTTATTCTTAGATTAACTTGAAAAAGCAAGAATCATCAATACCGCAATATCGAATATTGAATGGCGTTTGAAGTAAGAAATTACAAATAACCTAGTCAGGTCAATGACCTTAGTCAGGACAATAACCTTAGTCAGCATTTCATACGGATTTATCAATAGTGGCGCAATCCTATGACATCCTATAAACAAATTCCTGTTTTCTCTGTATTGGTAAATACATAAAGGAACGATACGCGGTGTAAGCATTATCTTGCATGACGAAACTAACAAAAATTGCTTTAACTCATTATCATGATCCCGCTGCAGTGAACCACAGATTCTGCGGCATTTGTGACTGATTTCCATGCTGATGTTTCCGCCAATACCAATGTTGACTAAGATTCTGACGCTAATACGGGTATTACTACAGGTACTGATGCTACTGCTGATATTGATAGTGATCGTGATGCAGCACCATTGCCATTATTGGCACTGAGTTCACCATTAAAATTAGTAACAGAATTGTCACCACCATTGTCGTCGGATTCATTGCCATCCATGTACAATCCCCATCTGCACCAGCTTCAGCTAGATCATCACAAGCACCACATAAGCATCAATAGAATCTAAATCTATCGCCATCATTGTTGGCACTACCATAAGTGACAGCATCATTGCCAAAATCACTATCGTCACCTTCATTAATATCATCACCACTATTGCCCTCATCACCATTCCCCTCACAATTACCGCCACCGTCATTACTATTGTCACCATCATCATCATAATCGCCATCACCATCATCACCATCATCATCATCATCACCATTATCACCATCATCACCATCATCACCATCATCACCATCATCACCATCATCACCATCATCACCATCATCACCGTCATCACCGTCATCACCATCATCACCACCATCACCATCATCACCATCATCACCATCATCACCATCATCACCATCATCAGAATCATCACCATCATCACTATCATCACCATCATCACCATCATCACCATCATCACCATCATCACCATGATCACCATCATCACCATCATCGCCATCATCACCATCCTCACCATCATTACCATGATCACCATCATCACCATCATCGCCATCATCACCATCACCACCATCATCACCATCATCACCATCATCACCATCATCACCATCATCACCATCATCACCATCATCACCATCATCACCATCATCACCATCATCACCATCATCACCATCATCACCATCATCACCATCATCACGATCATCACCATCATCACCATCATCACCATCCTCACCATCATTACCATCATCACCATAATCTCCACCGTCACCATCACCGCACTCATCACCGTCATCAGAATCATCACCATCATCACTATCATCACCATCATCACCATCATCACCATCATCATCATGATCACCATCATCACCATCATCGCCATTATCACCATCCTCACCATCATTTCCATCATCACCATAATCTCCACCGTCACCATCACCGCACTCATCACCGTCATCAGAATCATCACCATCATCACTATCATCACCATCATCACCATCATCACCATCATCACCATCATCATCATGATCACCATCATCACCATCATCGCCATCATCACCATCCTCACCATCATTACCATCATCACCATAATCTCCACCGTCACCATCACCGCACTCATCACCATCATCACCATCGTCCTATCATCACCATCATCACCATCATCACCATCATCACCATCATCACCATCATCACCATCATCACCATCATCACCATCAACCATCATCACCATCATCACCATCATCACCATCAAGGTCATTGACCCCCCAAGGTCATTGACCCCTCAAGGTCATTGACCTCTCAAGGTCATTGACCCCTCAAGGTCATTGACCCCTCAAGGTCATTGACCTCTCAAGGTCATTGACCCCTCAAGGTCATTGACCCCTCAAGGTCATTGACCTCATCAAGGTCATTGACCTCATCAAGGTCATTGACCTCATCATCATTGACCTCTCAAGGTCATTGACCTCATCAAGGTCATTGACCTCGTCAAGGTCATTGACCCCTCAAGGTCATTGACCCCTCAAGGTCATTGACCCCTCAAGGTCATTGACCCCTCAAGGTCATTGACCCCTCAAGGTCAGATGAGGGGTCAATGACCTTGAGGGGTCAATGACCTTGATGAGGTCAATGACCTTGAGGGGTCAATGACCTTGAGGGGTCAATGACCTTGATGAGGTCAATGACCTTGAGAGCTCAATGACCTTGATGGTGATGATGGTGATGATAGTGATGATGGTGATGATGGTTGATGGTGATGATGGTTGATGGTGATGATGGTGATGATGGTCATGATGGCGATGATGGTGACGGTGGAGATTATGGTGATGACGGTGATGTTGGTGATGATGGTGATGATGATGATGATGGTGATGATAGGACGATGGTGATGATGGTGATGAGTGCGGTGATGGTGACGGTGGAGATTATGGTGATGATGGTAATGATGGTGAGGATGGTGATGATGGCGATGATGGTGATGATGGTGATCATGGTGATGATGGTGATGATGGTGATGATGGTGATGATGGTGATGATGGTGATGATGGTGATGATGGTGATGATGGTGATGATGGTGATGATGGTGATGATTCTGACGACGGTGATGAGTGCGGTGATGGTGACGGTGGAGATTATGGTGATGATGGTAATGATGGTGAGGATGGTGATGATGGCGATGATGGTGATGATGGTGATCATGGTGATGATGGTGATGATGGTGATAATGGTGATGATAGTGATGATGGTGATGATTCTGATGACGGTGATGAGTGCGGTGATGGTGACGGTGGAGATTATGGTGATGATGGTAATGATGGTGAGGATGGTGATGGTGGTGATGATGGTGATGATTCTGATGACAGTGATGAGTGCGGTGATGGTGACGGTGGAGATTATGGTGATGATGGTAATGATGGTGAGGATGGTGATGGTGGTGATGATGGTGATGATTCTGATGACAGTGATGAGTGCGGTGATGGTGACGGTGGAGATTATGGTGATGATGGTAATGATGGTGAGGATGGTGATGATGGTGATGATGGTGATGATGGTGATGATCGTGATGATGGTGATGATGGTGATGATGGTGATGATGGTGATGATGGTGATGATGGTGATGATGGTGATGATGGTGATGATGGTGATGATGGTGATGATGGTGATGATGGTGGTGATGGTGATGATGGTGATGGTGGTGATGATGGTGATGATTCTGATGACGGTGATGAGTGCGGTGATGGTGACGGTGGAGATTATGGTGATGATGGTAATGATGGTGAGGATGGTGATGGTGGTGATGATGGTGATGATTCTGATGACAGTGATGAGTGCGGTGATGGTGACGGTGGAGATTATGGTGATGATGGTAATGATGGTGAGGATGGTGATGATGGTGATGATGGTGATGATGGTGATGATGGTGATGATGGTGATGATGGTGATGATGGTAATGATGGTGAGGATGGTGATGATGGCGATAATGGTGATGATGGTGATGATGGTGATGATGGTGATGATGGTGATGGTGGTGATGATGGTGATGATGGCGATGATGGTGATGATGGTGATGATGGTGGTGATGGTGATGATGGTGATGGTGGTGATGATGGTGATGATCGTGATGATGGTGATGATGGTGATGATGGTGATGATGGTGATAATGGTGATGATGGTGATGATGGTGATGATGGTGATGATGGTGATGATGGTGATGATGGTGATGATGGTGATGATGGTGATGATGGTGATGATGGTGATGATGGTGATGATAGTGATGAGTGCAGTGATGGTGATGATGGTGATGATGGCGATGACGGTGATGAGTGCGGTGATGGTGACGGTGGAGATTATGGTGATGATGGTAATGATGGTGAGGATGGTGATGATGGCGATAATGGTGATGATGGTGATGATGGTGATGATGGTGATGATGGTGATGATGGTAATGATGGTGAGGATGGTGATGATGGCGATAATGGTGATGATGGTGATGATGGTGATGATGGTGATGATGGTGATGGTGGTGATGATGGTGATGAGGGTGATGATGGTGATGATGGTGATGATGGTGATGATGGTGATGATGGTGATGATGGTGATGATGGTGATAATAGTGATGAGTGCAGTGATGGTGATGATGGTGATGATGGCGATGACGGTGATGAGTGCGGTGATGGTGACGGTGGAGATTATGGTGATGATGGTAATGATGGTGAGGATGGTGATGATGGCGATGATGGTGATGATGGTGATGATGGTGATGATGGTGATGGTGGTGATGATGGTGATGATGGTGATGATGGTGATGATGGCGATGACGGTGATGAGTGCGGTGATGGTGACGGTGGAGATTATGGTGATGATGGTAATGATGGTGAGGATGGTGATGATGGCGATGATGGTGATGATGGTGATGATGCTGATAATGGTGAAGATGCTGATGATGGCGATGATGGTGATGATGGTGATGATGCTGATAATGGTGATGATGCTGATAATGGTGAAGATGCTGATGACGGTGATAATGGTGATGATGTTGATGATGGTGATGATGGTGATGATGGTGATGATGGTGATGATGGTGATGATGGTGATGATGGTGATGATGGTGATGATGGTGATGATGGTGATGATGGTGATGATGGTGATGATGGTGATGATGGTGATGATGGTGATGATGGTGATGATGGTGATGATGGTGATGATGGTGATGATGGTGATGATGGTGATGATGGTGATGATGGTGATGATGGTGATGATGGTGATGATGGTGATGATGGTGATGATGGTGATGATGGTGATGATGGTGATGATGGTGATGATGGTGATGGTGGTGATGATGGTGATGATGGTGATGATGGTGATGATGGTGATGATGGTGATGATGGTGATGATGGTGATGATGGTGATGATGGTGATGATGGTGATGATGGTGATGATGGTGATGATGGTGATGATGGTGATGATGGTGATGATGGTGATGATGGTGATGATGGTGATGATGGTGATGATGGTGATGATGGTGATGATGGTGATGATGGTGATGATGGTTGTTTCTTTTGCGAATAAAATAAAATAAAGGAAAAAAAAAATGTTTCACCACCTCGTAAGTAACAAGTAACTAAAAATGCACGTCTTCTCTCGTATAATATTCACACAAGAATGAGAACAATTTTTTATTGTGTCATATTTTATCAATCATTGACAGCTAGGTATGTTTGTTTTAATATTCTAAAGAATTGGTGTTGCCAACATCCTCCCCGGCCAGGAATGCAGTTCGCTCATGTAATAGCCATTGTGTAGAATTGACTCCTGGTGAAAATTGTCGATGTGGATCTTTTTTTTTTTTTTTTTTTTTTTTTGTTTTAAGTGAGAAAATATGTAAGTGCATATGAAAGTTCGATAACGATACACGAGTGCTGTGAGTATATAACTATGTAGATCGGTCTCGTTGTCAGTTTATGTGTCGAGTTAAACATATCCGCGCTTCTATGTTGATGTTTACATTGTGCATGATTACGAGGACGATTGACTGAAATTAAATAGTGGTAGAATGAGTAAATTATGCATAGATTGGGATAAAGCGAAAAGTGGGTAGTTTGATATAATACGTAATTGCATGACTGGGTGTATTGCGTAAATGATATTGTTCTCTGGGGTAATGGGTGCTAGTTGTGTAAATGTTGATTGAGTTTTGATGAGATGAAATGTGTTGTGTATTGTTTTGTTATCGACAAATGGATATTGGTATACTTTTTATGTTTCTACGGTCTTTTGATGAGATTGTGCCTGTTTGGAAAGACGTGTCTGAGCTTAACTAAATTATCGCGTTCTCTTCACATGTGTCGCTAGAGGGAAGTAAACAAATTTTTGTGATTGGCCGCTTTGCCTCTCCGTTCGGTGTTTTCAAGGTGACAACTCGAATCAAATTGTCTGCCCCTGGATGAATGTGCGTAACACGTGCTAAGCTCCACTTTGCCGGAGGTAAGTTGTCTTCTTTAATCAGAACAAGATCTCCTACCTTGGGCTGATGCTCAATTTTAAGCCACTTTGGACGCTGTTGAAGACGCGTCAAGTATTCCGACTTCCACTGTTTCCAGAATTGTTGTTGTAGCTTCTGTATCCTTTGCCATCGTTGTAGGTGTCCGAGTTTGATCTCCGATAAGTCCGGTTGAGGGATGCTGTTTAGAGCTCGCCCGACAAGGAAGTGTCCAGGAGTGAGTGCTATGAACTCGTGTGGATTATCCGTCATTGGACATAAAGGCCTTGAATTTAAGCAGGCTTCTATTTGATATAGAAGCGTGGTGAGTTCCTCAAATGTGTATGTCTCAGTGCCGATGATCCTTCTGAGGTGATATTTTATAGATTTGACTCCAGCTTCCCAAAGCCCGCCAAAGTGAGGGGATGCCGGAGGAATAAAATGCCACTGTATACCTTCCTTGGAGGTCGCTTCTGCTACATCTTTCCAATCGAGTTTGGCTTCTTTGAGAGACTTCTTCAATTCGTTGTTGGCTCCCACGAAGTTTGTTCCATTGTCGCTAAATATATGTGAACAAAGTCCTCTTCTAGAAGTGAATCGTCGTAAGGCTGCAATGAATGCTTGGGTGGTTAAATCGCTAACTAATTCTATGTGTATGGCTTTAGTAGCCAAACACACAAAGATAGCAAAATATGCCTTGAAAATTTTAGCGCCTCGACCTTTCCACGATTTAACATCAATCGGCCCGGCATAGTCCACACCGGAATGAGTGAAGGGTTGAGATATGCGGACTCTGGGGGCTGGAAGATTACCCATACGTTGTAGTGACGGTTTCGCTCGGTACCGAAAACAGATGGTGCACTTATGTATGAAGCTCTTGACACAGTTTTTAAATTTCAGGATCCAGTATTTGTTGCGTAAATACTCTATGGTCTGTTGTAGACCTCCGTGCAGCGTTTTTACATGTGCATCAGCTATCAAGAGCTTTGTGAAGTGGTGATTTCCTTTAAGGATAATCGGATGCCGCTGATCGAATGAGAGCTCAGCATGTTGCAACCTACCACCAACTCGCAAAATTCCATCGGAATCCGTGAAAGGACAGAGAGAGCTCGGAGGTTTGCCCTTTGCGTCTGAAGTAAACATGTCTGCTTGAGTACGTTTGATCAATATCAGAATGGCAGCCTGGAGCTCGTCTGCTGAAAGAGAGTTAAAATTTCTGGAGCCAGGTTCCTTTTGTATGTTTACTATGAACCGCTGACAATATGCAATTATTCTGATAAGTTTTGTAAGATTCGACTGTTTAATTATAATAGTATTTATATAGTTTCCTACCTGAATTCCTATGTGAGTTTGAACAAACCGCATCTCCTCGTCTGTAACTAGGCTCATTGGCTGTTGCGGGCATTGAAACTCCCAAGATTCGTGTAGAAAATCTGGACCATTCCACCAGAGGTTGTTAGCTTGTAAAGCGGAGGGCATTATTCCCCTGGAAGCTATATCTGCGGGATTCAAGTTACTGGGAACATGTTTCCAGCTGTCGGGTTTCACCAGTCGCTGTATTTCTGCTACCCGGTTATTAACAAACGTGACCCACTTGGTTGGAGGAGCAGCGATCCACGATAAAGTTATGGTTGAGTCAGTCCACGCATACTGCTTCACGTCTCGTAAATCTAAAACCCTTGATGTGTAATCCAGTAGACTCGCTAGAGTTAC